>OY992799.1:8750000-10000000 GCA_963921375.1 Tiliacea citrago
TGTTGGCTTGGGTTGTGTAATTTGGGTAGTGTTGAAAAATATTCCTAAAATCAACACGATATCGTCAATTTTGTGTGAAAAGGCAACGGAAATATTTTTTTACAATAATATAAACAAACATTTTCAAATAAATAAATACTACCAATGGAGATGAAGGAGTAATCTATCTGTGGCAATTATTTATTACATTTGGTTTAGTTAAATTATGCCGCAAAATGTACCGAAAAAAAAAATTTGTCATATTTGCGATTGCCTCCTTAAGTATAATAGGTAGGTATTAATAAAAAAATTACTCACAATGGTATTCTTCCAAAATCACCAGAACAAGGAAAACAAAGACCTGTAACAAAATTATTTATTAAATAATAATAGTAGATTGTTGCACGGAGCGCAAACAATGCGAGGGCACTAAATTAGCACGAGGGCACTAAATTAGCACGAGTGCATTAAATACTCACTTTAGCAAGGTGCGTAATCTACTTTTCTTTCAACTACCAATCTACCTACCGTGATAAAAATACATACCCAAAATAAAAACTCAAGTTAATGTAAACAAAGTTTTTCACCAAGGCGGTTTTTTTCTTGATCAAATGCATACATTTTATATTAAACTTAATAGGAGACATTAAACCTCTGTGGTAAATTTATATCTAAATGAAAAATATAATAGACTGTGTGTGCACTGTTTTGGTTCTAAGCAAAAAATACGTGCTTTGTATACAGGGTGAAATTTTGTAATGCCGCCTGGAGGGAAAGAACTCTTAATACTGCAGATAGAAAATTTTACTCAAAGGAAACATTCCTTTATTTTTGAATAGAAAGCAAACTGCATTCAAAGATTTTCGAAAATTCTCTTCTCCCACACCCGGGAATCGAACCGGCTAAAATCTGAAAAAAATATACCCTGTACTTTTATTGCATCGATCGTTAGGGTCAATTATAAGGATGAAATCTCTCTAACAAACATGATAAATTAAATGAAAGGAAAACCAGGAAATCTGAAGTTACAAATTCAATGAGTCAAGTTAAAGCTCTTTAACTAACATCCATCTTTTGTAATGCAGACTCCTTTGCGACATACTCGTAGCTGCGTGTATGAGGTAATTTAAATATGGAATGTTAGATGAAAATTAGATTGTCATAGTTGTTATTCACATTTGATTGTTTTTACAACTCATTTCACATTTTGTCTCACGGTGAAAATGGCTTATCAAGAACAGTTTGATTTAATGGAAACTTATTTTTTAAATAACAAAAACGTGAATCTAGCTCTGCGGTGGTATGGAGAGAGATATCAAGACCGACAGGCACCAACTCGGTTTGTATTGAAAAGAATGGTAGAAAATTTAAAGAATACGGGTGGTTTCAAGACGAGACGGCAAACTATTCAGCAAAACTATTTCGATTTTGAACTAGATGTTTTAACATACTTTGAATCATTTCCAAAGGCTTCAAGTAGAGATGCTGCCGATGAATTAGGAACAACCTACACTCGCGTACTTAAAGTGCTGAAAAAGTATAAGTATAAATGCTATCGTGAAGGTCGGTTGGTGCGAAAATTGCATATTGGGGATCGTGACAGACGATTACAATTTTGTGAAAACATGCTTGGAGAAATTGACCGAAACCCTAATTTTTTGAGTAACATTGTATGGTCTGACGAAACCAACTTCAGCAATAATGGCATGTACAATCGCCGCAATAACCATTATTGGTCTCGAGTGAATCCTGTTCGTGTTCATGAAACTAACAATCAAGTAAGATTTTCTTTCAACGTTTGGTGCAGAATTATGAGAAATAATGTAGTGTTAGTCCACGTGTACGAAGGTCATTTAAACACTGTCAAGTATATTGAAATACTGGATCTCTTAAGAAACGAGTTAAATGGTTTCCCCGAGGAAGAGCGAAACCAAATAATTCTGCAGCAAGATGGTGCTCCAGCACATAACAGCAGAATCACTACTGCCTACATTAATAACCATTTTAATACCTGGATTGGTACAAACGGCACAATCAGATGGCCTGCGAGATCGCCAGATCTCACCCCATTAGATTTTTTTTTGTGGGGATATATAAAAAATCAAATTTACATGAAATCTTATGCGAATGACAACGAGTTGAGAGTTGAAGTTCAGAATACGATTTATAATATTCACCACAACACTTTATTAAAGGTTACTAGAAATGAATTCGTTAAAAGAATAAATTTGTGTATCCAAGAGAATGGAGCCCATTTCGAGCAACTAATTAGTTAGTTTACCATTTTTTGTAAATAATTGAATTAATTTAAGATGTCCTGGTTTTTCTTTCATTTAATTTATCATGTTTGTTAGAGAGATTTCATCCTTATAATTGACCCTAACGATCGATGCAATAAAAGTACAGGGTATATTTTTCAGATTTTAGCCGGTTCGATTCCCGGGTGTGGGAGAAGAGAATTTTCGAAAATCTTTGAATGCAGTTTGCTTTCTATTCAAAAATAAAGGAATGTTTCCTCTGAGTAAAACTTTCTATCTGCAGTATTAAGAGTACTTTCCCTCCAGGTGGCATTACAAAATTCCACCCTGTATATTATATAACATTACTACTTAGTTGAAAGAAAATGTAATAAAATTTATGAACACAATGACGTTGTACAGTCAGCCTCAAAAAGATGCATACTTACATCTACAAGAATTCTTTTAATTGTCTACAATTAGCGTTCCATCGCACTGTGTGTAATACATAAATAATACATAATATATTTTGTGGCTACAAATGAATACAATAATATGGAACAGAAATTGTAGACAATCAAATGAATTCCTGTCGATGCATACATCTTTTTGAGGCTGACTGTACCATACATACACTTTTAATTTGATAAAAAAATTACATTGAAAGTCATTGCACACTAAAATTACTTTAGAGATAATAAAAACACTTACAAGCAACTTCATTTTTGTTACACCAAACACCAGTACCTAACTAATTGTTTTAAGTCAACGTTCTCGTGCGGAATACCGAAGGATACTAAACTACAGCCTGATGAAGGGCGAATGATATGATGAATGAAGGCGGGCGATATTTATATAAACCACGTAAATGATAATTATGAATTCAGTGACCTGTGGGTTTCTACAGTTACTGACAACAATTTTTATTGAGGATAATAATAAATAAAAAAATATTCAATTCTATAACGCTAGTATATTTAGCTTTCGCATTCATTGTTAGCGTGTGAATGATCATTTAGCATTTAGCAAATTAAATGCATTCGCGAAATTCTGTGAAATGCGAAGCGATGTACTTTTCTAAACTATCATACGTCAGAGAGAGCGTCGCGCATGCGCATGTAGCGGTAGCGTGTGCTCTCCGTCGCACCCACGGGAAGAAAAAGTCGGGAATACTAAATCTATCGGTTTCACGTGTTCGTGACTTCGTTCGCGAGTGAAGTCAGGTGCTGCGAACTTGCGAAGAGTGGGCTAAGCAATTGTTATCTTATTATTTTTGATTTGCGCGTACTTAGGGTTGTCTATTGAATGAATGTGATTGTTTAATTTATTTAAATTATTAGCGTTAGCAGGAAGAATGATGTTTAGCATTATTACCATAATGTCTTTGATTTGCTCGTACTTAGGGTCTTGTATTGATTGAATGAATGCGTGATTGTTAATAATAATTTATGTGGCACGTGCGGAGCGCGCTTCGTTTTGTGTCAAAGTTCAGTACGTTTTGGCAAGTGATAGAGAGACTTTAGTTTACGTATTCGTTATACAATAATTACATTATTTCGTCTTGTGCTCATTATTGTACTTAAATATATAATAGTGTGAACTTAATAACTACCTGTAAATAATAGGAGGTAAAAAGTAGTGAGAAGTGACCATGTATAAAAGTGTAAATAATAATTTTTAAGTTTTGTTTAATAATATAAATATTTTAGTGTAAATAAACTGTTGAACGGACTTGAACGTGACAATGTCTCACTGATCTAACCCAAATAGGGGATTATTTTTCTAATATTTCTGGTACTCTACGCACGCTAGACGTCCTAATGCTAACGCGATTTTTAATTCGCTTAATTCAGATACTTCATTATTATCAATTATCTTCTTTAGCAAATAGCATAGCAATAGCAATTAACACGCTAAGACTCATAAATTGACATGCTAGTTAAATTTTTACGAAATCGTATTAATTGCCATTACTAGGCGTTGCCACAGATAAGTCAAAATTGGAATACGAACTTTTTTGTAAAGCTAACAAAATGGCGCGGCCCGCTTACGCGTTCCATTAGAAAATAAAAATATGGAAACTCGTTGGAGATACTAACTTCTTGGATTTTCTGTTGGTAAAAAAAATGTTTTCTATCATTATTTTGTTTGAGGAAAAGTGTTATAACATGATTCTATTTTTAAATTTCGGTGTTTAAAAAGTAAGTCACTCAATACTCGTTTTGAAGTTTATAATTCGAATTTTACGATACGAGAATATTTATAAATAAAGCAATTTTACTTTATTACTACGGAAACCCACACCGGACAGTCATACTTCGTTCGTCAATAGTGACATTTGAAATACGAAAACCGCCCTTATTGCTTCGAGATAAAGATGCTGTTTACTTCAAACGGTTTATAACTAACAACACACAAGTATATCATTTATCATGACTCACAACTCGCTAAATAACGCTCGTTTGGCAGTTTGGCTTTACTTGAGGCTAATCTGTGTAATAAAAATATTTGGAGCATAAATATACAACTAGACAAAAGTTTTCAAAATTTCCTACGAAATGTATGGGAAAAGTTTTATTGCGATTTATGAATTTTCTAGTACTCAAACCTCAATTGGTCCAATAGCGCTTTTGGATCCTTATAAGAAAGAGGATCGATTGGCATAAAAAAGTTTTTGTGAAAATTGCTTATTTTCCTGCTGACTGTACATTTTTTTCAAAATCTGTGAATGCAGATCAAAATTTCCAAAAAGAAAAGGATAGTCTCCTAAGACCTTTTCGCGTAGCTGCAACGGATAAGGTACTTACACCCTGTATATTCACTTTAAAAATAAATAATTATATTAAAATAAAACAAATATTTAAGGGGGGCCCTTAAATATTTGTTTTATTTTAATTTAATACCCCATACAATAAACGTGATTTTTTTGCCGTTTTTATAGATAATGGTACGGAACCCTTCGTGCACGAGTCCGACTCGCACTTGGCCGTTTTTTTTTTTTTTCTAGTTTTAAATTTGTAGCTTTTATATTCATAGGTATTCTTTTACCATGCGCTAGGTAACTGCTTAATGTATACGCATAAACTTAGGTGTCGACTACTGTTAGTGAAAACAAGCATTTAAATAAGACATCTTCCAAGATATAAAAATAAAGTAGTTTGAGTTGTTCAAAACTCTCCAAAAATCGAAAAAAAATAAAGTTATGATAGACAAAAATATTGTTTACAATTTGTGTGCTAAGTAGGAATACAAGGAATACTTAAAGGTAGCATACAATTTCTAGAATAAAATTTGAGGTATACTTTGCAAATTGTCATACAAAATGGATGATGAACTTCTGAAAGCTAGATAAGGGTTGATTCTTGTTGATTATTTAAGATGACACAGATTTGTGAATAAATGTGTTTACTACGTAAATCTATTCCATAATTTATCAATGCTTAGTTATTTTATATATTAGTCAATCAATTTACTAAGTTAACAAAGTACGAGTAACTATCGTTTTGACGTAGAGCGAGAGAGGCAAGTTTACACGGACGGTAGTGTTGCTACGCCGTAGCATGAGAACTACGAAGATCATTTTGTTGCTACGACGTAGCACAGGATCTACGGAAATCATGTCGTTTTTGTTATTTCCGCGCCTTCCCTACCTCTGATTGATCGAAACGCAAAATTCAATATTGATATTTTATTTTATTTATTAGGGACAACAAACAGCAGTATATTAAATATTACACATGATAGGAGTACTAAACTAATAGAATTAAAAAATACACTACTCACGACGTTATCCACAGATTACCATATAAAATAATTAGCATAGGTACTGTTAATAATAACAATAAGGGCAAACTTAAAGATACTCATTACAAGGTTATAATTATTACTCGGTTTGTTTTTTAAAATGTATCTCTGAGAGCATAAAGATAAAAAGATATCGGTTTAATCGTAGGTATTTGCAGAAATTCCCAGTTGAATCATGTAATTAATAGTGTTTTTAACAAAAACACGATAATCGCTCATAAATTTAAAATTCCCAATAATTACAGGCGATAACTACCGTTGACCTTAGAATATGGCTCTGACCCTAGCTTAATTACATAGGGATTCCCTTGAATTAACAAAAGCTTGTAAACACAGCTAAGAATTCTACCTATTCTGACTCTCCGATGAGTTTTGTCACCAGCAGTGAAGAATTATTACCTACACTCTCATCGATAGTTTCAGATAGTTTCAGCGTTCCTCAGGGCTCAATATTGGGTTCTACCCGGTTTCTTATTTATATCAATAACTTATGCAAAATGTGTCTAAGGAACTGTTCAATTTATACTTATGCATATGATATGGCCTGGCTCTTTCACGGTCGGCTGCTTGAAACAGTAATGTTCGCGGAACTTGCTCTAAACTCAGTGTTGAAATGGCTATCAAATAACATCCTAACCTTAAATCTTAAGAAAACAGTATACTCACCTTTCTCCTTACTATCCACCAACCTTCCTCCACCAGATTCAATGGCGCTTAGAGCTAATACTTGCTCACTCAGTCTATCCTTTTCACAATGCGGGTGTCCTCAGCTCACAAGGTGTAAGTCTGTCAAGTATCTCGGAGTCTATGTAGATTATTTGTGCTGGAAACCTCACCTTAGCAATCTCACACCGCGAGTCCGCAAGTGTATATATTTTTATTTTTAGTTAAGGCACTCCGAGGACTACTGTACCATTAAAACTGTTAATTCTGCCCTGTGTCAAAGCATAATAAACTACTGCATGAACAGTGTGGGATGGGACTCCTAAGACAATGCTACTGCCTCTGGAACGAGCATAAAGAGCTGTTCTCAATGTTATGAAGTCGAAGCCGTTTAGATATCCCACCTCGGCTCTCTACACCAAATGTCGGGTCCTCACTGTGAGACAGCTCTTTGTTCTTGGCACCATTCTGCATAAACATCCCTCTGTGGTATACAAGCCAAATGCTGCTAAAAAGCGTAGTATTTGAAGTATGTTCAACTCCCGGATGTAGAACAGCCCTTACCCAGCGTCATTACGATATTGTGTCCAACCATTTATAATAAAATAAACAATGCATCATTTCTCATATGTGCCTTAATGGATGTAAGTCCAATTTTATTGTATACCATAGACAAGAAACTTACGTCTTAGAATTGAGAATACTCCCCCCATTTTGAGACTTGTTACTTGTGCTTACTGGCGACACTACATTAAAGTGTTTACATTGGTCATATTTATATTTATCCAGTGTTACTGGATTGCCGCACTGAATCGAAATACTGGATCAATGTAAGTCAGCTTCTAGGTATAGCTTTTTGAATCAGCCTACAGTTATAAATATGTGTATACTAGGTTTTGCCTGCACATTACGGGAACCTTCTACTGGGATAAGTAAGTTTATGTAAGCATCATAAGTAACCCAGGTCTACGTGTGCGCAAAGTTGTGTACGAAATCCATTCAAAGTCAAAGTCAAATTATTTATTTCAAATAGGCACATAGATGGCACTTTTGAACGTCAAAATTTACAAATAAAATAGAATTGATTCTAGTCGCCCCTTCCAAAAGGTAGCTTCGTATGGAGAAGAATGGGCAAGAAACTCCACCGTTACTCTTTTAAAATGTTTTACAATATTTGGTATTGGTACATCAATTATATGTGAAGACGATGCACCTAGAATAAAATTACTATACCACAATAGGTAAAAAGAATTAATAATGAAGCAATGACATAAATTAATTATGCGATAGATACATGGTGCTCACATATTTACAAACATTGTAAAAAAAAAAAACGTTTTTCTAAAATAATCAGTGTGTGAGTTAAGGTAATCACAGAGTGTAAAATAAATGTCATAAAAATAATAAAATATACAATTAAAATAGCAATCAGTCAGATTTTGTCCAGACTCTAGATTGTCCTATGGAGCTGGACCAGCATGTTTCCAAGCGTTCTTATCCTGGATATAATCCTCTAATTTGTAATAAGCTTGTTTACAAAGTGTACTTTTTATATGAGTTTTAAATTTTCTTTCATTTAATTGCAATATATCACAAGGTATTTTGTTGTAACATTTAACACAGTACCCCATAAAAGATGTATGTAGTTTAGATAATCTGAAACATGGCTGATCTATTTTATCTTTATTTCTAGTATTGAAATTATGTCTGTCGTTATTTCTAGTATTGAAATTATGTCAGCCGTTGAGGAGTGAAAAGGTAGCAGACGAATGGATGATGGTAGATGGATGGTAAGGGCTGGGCTGCTGGCTATATAGGCTATTGAGGAGCATTAATAATAATATCAGAAATTCGTTTATTTCAGGTAAATAACACCCGTTGCCAAACATAAATTAATAGAAACAAAAACCATACACACTATCCAAATTGACAAAAACCCAAAATAAAATTGTGATCAAAAGTAAAAGTCAAAATCTAAAAACGTTAAATGTTTATATTATTTCGGGTTGTACCCAGCTTTTTTTATATTTAAAGTGCTATTAAATAAATCCCATATCATAATTCAATCATGATTCGAAAGATCATGATCAGAGACACGTGGCGCCATCTATTATCATAAGAACGTTATTGTTATTTTCCTCAGGATGAACGGTATCCTATATCCGTTTCTGTACGCCTGACAACGTATAGGCAAAATTTCAGGATGATCGGTTCAGTGGTTTAGACGTGAAAAGGTAACAAACAAACTTACTTTCGCATTTATAATATTAGTTAGGAGGATTAGGATGAAAATGAAACTAACTGATTGTTGAAAAATATTGGTTTTGATTTAAAAAAGGTGAAGTACCTAGTTTACGTGCTGTGTGATAGGTTTCTTGGGAAATTTTCTCAAGAGCTGGTCTGGTGTTCCTATGAAGCGTTGTCAATAGGCTGGGCAGGAGTCTCTTGAATGCCATTCGGTGTGACAAAGAACTTGTTTCGCTGTGGTGTGACGTTCCCAGTTTCAACTGGCGTTTGAGCTGGTGTGACGTTCCCAGTTTCAACTGGCGTTCGAGCTGGTGTGACGTTCCCAGTTTCAACTGGCGTTTGAGCTGGTGTGACGTTCCCAGTTTCAACTGGCGTTTGAGCTGGTTTGCCGTAGTCAATTTTAACTGGTGTGCCATAGTCAATGTCAACTGGTGTGCCGTAGTCAATTTTAACTGGTGTCCTGTTTGGTGATACATTTGGTGAGCCGTTCGGTATCCCATTCAGCGTTTGGTATGCCGTGCCGAATTGTGTTGGATACAGAGTAGCGTACTGTGATACATACGAACCTCGATGTAACGGTGTTTTATAATGTGCTCCTCCTAGCCTCCTTGCGCCGACTTGTCTACCAAATGGTGTGGAGTATCGGGTGGGGTACCTTGGAAGTGGACTATATGGTATGTAACTTGCTCTATAACCAAACCCATTTTGGCGATACGATGGGTAACTGTAATATGGATAGTAAATCCAGTCAAAACACGGATCACCTGAAATAAAGAAGATTATTTTACAGTTAGTACCTAAACGGACAGCTCTTAATATTTCGATGATGGACCAAAGCTTACGAGACCCGCATCTTAAGCACGAGGTGGCGGGTTGAAACCTAGGCAAAATTTTAATTTAAAAAATCTAAATTCAACTTCTACAAAAATGCTAACTAAAAGTGTTAAAACAAGACATTGTAGGAAAATACCATCGGTTTTGGTTTTCTTATAAGAAGTAATCTTATGTGATGTCATGTAGCTTATAACCTGCGGAACAATATGACGCTTCCAACGATACCTCGGTAATGAAATCGACGAGTAGTTTAGGAGTTATGAAGGATCAGATGAACCTACGTGTATGCGTATGTTCAAAGCCTGTTCAAGTCGTCATCATCCCTCTAGTGGAATACCTCATCATCTTTGCCATAGTCGTTTCACATTAGAGTGAACAAAAATATGACGATCAATTCGTTCCTTTGCTGTATGGCAATGCCTAATTGTTGTGCGAGTTTAATGCGACGATTTTAAGTTTAATACTCGTATGCCTAGTCTTTTAAGTATTATTAAAATTATTACTCACAATGGTATTCTTCCAAAATCACCAGAACAAGGAAAACAAAGGCCTGTAACAAAATTATATATTAAATAAATATTTAATTTATGTAGCACAAACACAATTACGATGTACAGTCAGCCTCAAAAAGATGCATACTTACATCTACAAGAATTCATTTAATTGTGTACAATTTGTGTTCCATCGCACTGTGTGTAATACATAATATATTTTGTTGCTACACATGGATACAATATTATGGAACAGAAATTGTAGATAATGGAATGAATTCCTGTCGATGCATACATCTTTTTTAAGGGTGACTGTACCATACATACACTTTTAATTTGATAAAAAAAATTACATCGAAAGTCACTGCACACTAAAATTACCTTAGAGATAATAAAAATACTTACAAGCAACTTCATTTTTGTTACATCAAACACCAGTAACTAATTGTTATAAGTCAACCTTCTCGTGCGGAATACCGAAGGATACTTAATACAGCCAGAAGGCGGGTGATATTTATTTAAACCACCTAAATGATAATGATCACCTCAGTGACCTGTGGGTATCTATAGTTACTGATAATATTATGTAGGTATAAACAGTGTGTAACTTTATCGACGGAAAAAATATTTTAAAACCGAGTGCAATTTTTACTTTTAGTATGCTGATACGATAGAGAATAATTTAAAGAACTAAAAAAGGGTAGGTAATCGGGACTTTTATTGAGATGTTTTACCATTATTATAAAAATTACTGAAAAAATATCAGATTTTGGTTATAAAATCACCCTAATTCTCAATTGAGGGAGAGTATTTTCTTTAGTTTTTAAGGTTTCGTACCCAAAGGGTAAAACGGGAACCCTATTACTAAGGCTCCGCCGTCTGTCTGTCTGTCTGCTCCAATTTTTACATTGAAGTGGTTTATTTTTATTGTTTGATGTTTGTTTTATGCTAACTTTTATTATTTTATATACGTAATGTAACGTAATGACATGAATATTTACTTGTAAAGTATTATATTATTTTAATTATTGTGAATGTGAAGACTTTGTGGGTTATTGCTCTTTTTTTTATTATCCTTTGTCTTTTATTCTCAGTTTGTGTTAATCATGGTCTGGCAGTTTGAGTCATTTATGCGGTCTACCCAAATGTCCTTTCTTTGGTATTGATCGTCGCATCGTTGAGCTCCTTAAGTTCTGAGTAGAGCTGCACGATTACTGACAAATGCGTGCACTGACTGGTCAGGTCCACTCAATCTGTGTGGTTCTTTCCTCAAAATACCATTTCAGACACCAATCTACATGGCCTTCACATGATCTGACTGACCTGATCAGACTGTGACCTCTGAGTTTGTTTCGGCCTTTCTTCTCAGAGTAGTCAGATAGGAAACGCCGACCTCATCTAGTTTTAAAAATATGACTGACGTGTAAAAGTGTTTGTACAAACCTACTTACAGAAATAAAAATCATTTATCATTTTTCAAAGGTATAGAGCCGATAAACAGCCTAATATGAAAAATAGAAAATTCAAATATTTTTGAGTTTAGAACACAAATAAATGTTAATTTGTTCATAAACTTTTGAGGTCAATCGTCGAATCCGACTCGGCTGGGCAGCGTTCGGGAAGCTACGCAATATCTTCTCGTCCCACATACCGCAGTGTCTCAGGACGAAAAGTCTTTGACCAGTGCGTGTTGCCAGTGATGACCTATGGCACTGAAACTTGTTCGCTCACAATGGGCCTTATCAGAAGGCTAAAAGTCACCCAAAGGGAAATGGAGAGGGCTATGCTTGGAGTTTCCCTACGTGATCGAATCAGAAATGAAGACATCCGCAGGCGAACAAAGATAACCGACATAGCCCGAAGAATTGCCAAGCTCAAGTGGCAGTGGGCAGGGCACATTGCTCGCAGAACTGATGGCCTATGGGGCCGAAAGGTTCTGGAGTGGCGACCGCGTACCGGAAGACGTAGCGTTGGAAGGCCTCCTACTAGGTGGACCGATGACCTTGTGAAGGCTGCAGGTAACCGCTGGATGCGGGAAGCACAGAACCGGTCGAAGTGGCGGTGCTTGGGGGAGGTCTATGTCCAGCAGTGGACGTCTTTCGGCTGAAATGATGATGATGGTGAAACTTTTTTTTATTGTAATAATCATGGTATTCTATTTATAAACATTATTTAAATATTCCAAAAATATTAACGCCGTAAAGACGCATCTTTGCCGAGATTAAAAAAAAATCACCTCCGAATAGAGAGGACCGTCTCTGGCGCGAGACGTTGTGAATAGAGGCATTGAACCAATTTGGACTAAGTATAGGTATAAGTTATCTGTGGCAATTTTTATTCCCGCACACGTGTTGGAAAATAAAAAATCGCACACGTGTGAAATACATTGCATTGTGAACCTAATAGTAGTGCGATATGAACCAGTTTTCGAGGAAGTGTATTGAAAAAGTTTTAACACCAATTGTCCTTACCTGTACCAACACCCGCTTTAGCGCATGCGCGATGATGAACTGGGTTTTGGCGCCATTCATACGTTTTGTTGTACTCAAAACTTGAATAATTATTATATGCAATAAACTAATTTTTAATTATTTTTCTAATTTAATTTTGATCTTTTATTTAGTAGGTTCCATCCCAATGTATAAGAGTAAATAAAGAAGTGTATGAAAATGCACATGAATAGGTACTAAAAACACTCGTACATGTGATACTATCAATAACACTCATGTAAAGCCAATAACCCTCAATATGCAACAGTTTCATGTACTACTGTTATAGAATTGAATATTTATTATAATTTATTTATTTATTAGCCTCAATATAAATTGTTGTCACCAGATTTATTATTTTTTTGTTAGTCACTTGGAAACCCACACTGCACAGTCATACTTCGTGGGTCAATAGTGACTAATTACTGCTTCGAGATAAAGATGCTGTTTTCGTCAAACGGTTTGTAACAACCCACAAGTATGTCATTTATCATTTATCATCATCAACTCGCTAAATAACGCTCGTTTGGCAGTTTGGCCTTACTTGAGGCTATTCTGTGTAATCAAAAATATTTTAAGCATAAATATACAACTAGACAAAATTCCACCTTGTATTGTTCGTAGCAATGGGTATCGTGTAACCCAGTGATTGGCTTTGGAGGTCAGATAGGCAGTCAGTCTATGAAAAAAAAAAACCTACTAGTATTCGGCTGGATCCGGTAAGACTGGAAGCCGACCCCAACATAGTTGGGAAAAGGCTAGGCAGGCAGATGGTTGGTTGAAAATATCATAAGCTATATAGGATGTTTTGAGTCACTGAGTGACTGAGATGTCCATATTTTCATCCCGTCTCGACTCTTAAAGCTGGAATGAAAATAAGCTCACACTCTCAAGAATAATCCTTGTTACTTCATCAAACACGAGCTTTTATCTAGTTTTAAATTTGTAGCTTTTATATTCATAGGTATTCTTTTACCATGTGCTAGGTAATTGCTTAATGTATACGCATTACATTTAGGTGTCGACTACTGTTAGTGAAAACGAGCATTAGATTCATTTAAATAAGACATCTTCCAAAATAGAACAATACAGGAGTTGGTGAAAACTTTCCATTAATCTAAGAAAATATATACATTATAATAATAAAGTTATGATAGAGAAAAAAAATGCATTGCATTGTGCTGTGTAGTGTTATGTAGTGTTGTGTAGTGTAGTGTTATGAAGTGTGTTGTGTAGTGTTATGTTATGTGTGTTGTGTTGGAAGGAAAGAGAGTGTATTCCAAGATGTGTCGGACGGGGCACTGTTTGGGTGAAAGGGGTACTGTTTGCGGGAGGGGGGGGGGGGGGAATAAAAATACAAGTTAGCTCGAATACCTTAGTAAAATAAATATTATATAGTTAAAAGCACGGAAAAGTAGTAATCAGCTGGTACATAACCACAACAACAACAAAACACCATTAGACACGTCATGTGCCCGCCTTTTCCCAACTACGCTGGGGTCGGCTTCCAGTCTAAGCGGATGCAGCTGAATACCAGTATTTTACATGGAGCGTCTGCCTATCTGACCTCCACAACCCAGTTACTGGGTCATACGATGGTTGTCAAACTTTTGGGCTTCAGACGACCCGTCCAACGGCTTAACGTGCTTCCCGAGGTACGGAGGGGTCTTGGGTATGTAAAGATGGTCACTCATCCACGGACCAACTGTGGCAAGCGTAGCTTAATCTGGTCGATCAACCCGTGCGGCTGTTATTACTTAGCCACAAGCCCCTCGCATTAGGTACACACAAAACACATTATAGATTTGGATAGCTTCGTCTTGCTCATTCCTATCCTCGCAGTAAGACAGCTGTACGTACTACAAACAGTGCTTATGAAACACCACCTTTTGCTTTACGACCCTCAGTACCTTACTAAAAAGCGACGCTCTGATAGAATCTGTAAAACTGAGCTCTGCAGGTTTGCGTTGGTGGGTCGCCACTTCAACCACATCAGCTCTAAGCTTTATAATAATATAAATAGGTTAGTCAAAATCTACCCTTTAACAAGGAACTTATTGAAAAAGAAATTGACAGACTGGCTTAAATCTATGTCCTATGATGCAACTGAGCAACTTTTAGTATCTTAAATAAACTCTCATGCTAGCATCTTCTCATAATACACTAATTGCACATTTTACTCACACTTACACTCATACTCACACTCACACACACTCACAAACACTCTCACCCTCATTTCCACTCTACATCATTACATACAAACTTTTGAGTGATTTTTTTTTCTTATGTACTTAATTGTTAATTTTACTATAAGACTTCCTTAAAGATGTGTGTCTGGAACAAATATCTTCCATGTACTCGTATGTCGTGTGGGGCGTTGATAGCTGCGCCACAGTATTTTACTTTTGCAGCTATCTTCGTGTCTTTTGTTAAGTTATTCCTAAATTGTTCCTAATAAATAAATAATAAAAAATAAAAAAATCGCAGTTTACAGACGTGCTCGTTAGCAATATTAATCATTACTTTAATAATATTTAGTGACCTCGTTTTGCATTACTGACGTAACGCAACTGTAATTTATTCTGCTTAGTGTGTAGTTAGTGAATATGGACACGAAATAGTGAACTTGTAAAGATACAAAATGGATAACAGCCCCTTTAATCCAAGGGGACAAAAACCTCCGCCTGGCCGTCAAAGACGACGACGCTAAGCCCAGCCCTTGAGTTGGTCACGGTTGATGTTGCTTCAACGCTCGAGATTGAAAAATGGATGTCAGCCATCGAACAGCACTTAAATGATGTTTGCTCTATTGCCACGGAAGGTAAACTCAACTCGGAGCAGAAAATGAAAATTTCTTCCCTATTCCGTAAAGTAGGATCTGGAACCTCACAAATGGCAGTCTTATATCAGTCGCTCAAGCAGAAAGCCATTCACGCGTACAACGTGGTTAATGCCCTTCAAGAAAAGCGCGACCTGACGGATCATATTTTGGAGCTCAAGCAGACGATTAAGGACTCTGGTTGTGCGGAAAATGTTTCGTTTGCCGATATGGTAAAGAAGGGAGCAAATGATTTCATTCGACCGAACAATTTGAGCTCTGTAGCGATTTATCCTAACGATAAATTAAAGTCGAGTGACGAAACAATAGTCCTCGTGCAAAAAATCATTCGCCTTGATCAAATGAAGCTGCATGTACGTGGTGTCCGTAAGACAGAAAACCGGCCAAGTGCGAGTCGGACTCGCGCACTTTTATGTTAATATTTAACCAATTGTAATACTGTATAAAATATTATATTATAAAATATTATATTCTGGTATACTAACCAGGTTAATCAGGTTAAGTGGAATAATGCTCTGTCGGAGACATACAGGCTTACTAGTGGAGTGAGACAGGGAGGACTGACGTCACCGGTATTGTTTAACCTGTATGTAAACCAGTTGATCGAGGAGCTGAGCAGCACCAGAGTCGGATGCCAAGTCGGCGGTGTGCGCGTTAATAACCTCAGTTACGCGGACGACATGGTGCTGCTCAGTCCGTCGGTCAACGGCCTCAGAAAGCTAATAGACATCTGTGAGAGGTACGCCACTCAACACCACCTGACATACAATGTTAGCAAAACGGAAGTCATGATTTTTAAATATAAAAAGGGCCCCGAAGTAATACTCCCTATTAAATTAGGTGGAACTAATTTAAGAATTGTTACAAAATTTAAATATCTCGGGCATATTGTAACAGAAAACTTATCGGATGGTGACGATTTAGAACGACAGAGACGCAGTATCGCTTGTAGAAGCAACATGCTAGCAAGACGTTTTTATCACTGCTCGAACCAAGTGAAGGTGACGCTGTTCAGAGCCTACTGTCAGTCGTTATACACCAGCCAACTTTGGTACCGGTACACGAGGAGTGCGTATAACACTCTTCGTGTACAATATAATAATGCTTACCGGGCTATGATGAACTTGCCCTGGCGGTGTAGTGCGACTGACATGTTCGCCGAGAGCAACGTTGCCGGCTTTTCCGCGCTGCTAAGTAAGCTCAGAGTGTCATTCTACACAAGGGTAACCCTGAGTAAGAATGAAACTATAAAAGCTGTGTACCGTGTTGTCCATCTTGCAAGAGAGGTAAAAGACTTTTGATGTACCTATATTTTTAATTGTTCAATTTTTGTATTTTTGTATTATATTCTATGTTATTATTTTGATTTTGGTTTTAGTTTTAGTTTTAGTTTTAGTTTAAGAGTATGTTATGGGTTTTTAAATTGCCTGAAATAAATGATATTTAATTTAATTTAATTTAATTTAATTATTACTTTTGTTTATATATTTGTTTTCCTCGGCCTAGCCGGGTAGTACTGATGGCACGGGCCTAAGCCAAGTGTCCAGCAGTGGGGTTTGGTGTGGGAGTAATATTATACGTAGACTGTATGGTAGACGAAACTATATTTGAGTGGGAGTATTGGTGCGAGATGTCCGGCTCACACTGAAGAAATTTTCTAACTAGCCTGCATGTGTTAAGAATCACTGCCTTCTGCAGCAGGTGGTAGGTGTTAGATGGTAGGTTTAGGGAACTAAGGGACTGATGAAGCTGTTTAGGAATTACTCCTGTTGTAGATAGCACTATGGGGACTATTGTGACTTTTTTAAGATGCCAAAGTCGGAATATTTCGTCTTTTAGTTCGGTGTATTTGGATAATTTTTCGGCTATTGTACGAGTAGTCTGATGCGTATTTGGCACGGCAATGTCTATTAGGAACCCAGTTTTGTCTGTTTTATTAATTAAAGTGATGCCGGGTCTATTAAAGTGAATTGTGCGGTCGGTGAGTATGGCTCGGTCGAAGTACAGTTTTGTTGTTGAGTAATAAATAAGGTACTACAGTGTCTATAAGTCTGTATTATTTTGTAAGCTAGTTTTTGGTGTATTACATTGGCTACTTGATCGTGTCGATGTTTGTAGTCTGTCTGGGCTATTGATTTGCAGGCACTGGTGATATGTTGGATTGTCTCTGGAGAACTATTGTATTTTCTACAAGTATCGGTTGTTAAATTCTTTATAATGTATTTTCTGTAGTTTTTGGTCTCAATTACTTGGTCCTGAATTGCAATCATGAACCCTTCAGTCTCCGGGAATAGTTCACCTCGATTTAACCATGCGTTCGACGCATCTTTGTCGACATTTAATTGGCATAAATCTTGGCGATGTCTCCCGTGTAGAGACTTCTGGGTCCACTCTTGACATTTGGTTCTGTCATCAATCACTTTCTCGTTTTTTTGTTTAAATTAAGAGGTGTAAAGTGTTGGTCGTTGTGTGCTATAAGTTTGTGGAGTAGGGAAGATTCAGTTTTGGAAAATAAGTATTGCCTAAGAGCTGTGATCTGTCTGTTATGTAAGTTTAGGATATCTATAAGTCCTCTGCTTCCTTCTTTTCATGGTAACGTTAACCTTTGTGAACAAGATCTTGGGTGATGTTTGCGAAATTTTGTCATTGTAGTGTTGATTTTCCGTTGTAAGTTTATTAGGTCAGTTTTGGTCGAGTTTATTATTCCCAATGAATAGGTGAGTACAGGTACAGCAAAGGTGTTGATTGCTTTTATGGTGTTTCGTGAATAGAGCTTAGTTTTAAGTATTGTATTAAGTCGATGTTGAAATTGTTGTTTAAGTTTTTTTTTGTATCTTTGTAGTGTATTTGATGGGATTAAGTGTAACCTAAGTATTTATAAGTGTCTAGTTCATCCAATGGCTCTATTCGTTCTCCTGTACCTAAGGTGTATTGGTGTTAGTAGTTCTTTCCTGCTCTAAATGTATTTATTTTGCATTTATCTATGCCGAACTCCATTTTAATGTCATTTGTAAATGTTTCTGTTAGGTTAGCTAGCTCGTAAAGTTGACTCTCGGTTTCTGCATATAGCTTAATATCATTCATATACAGTAAATGGTTTAAAACGCCTTTCGGTGAGTCAGTCTGCCGGTTGGTAGCTGTAGAATGTAGAAGGGTTCCTAATGAGGTAGTGTTTAATATTTTAGATAGGGGGTTTAGAGCAAGGCAGAA
Source organism: Tiliacea citrago (assembly GCA_963921375.1). Classification (NCBI taxonomy): domain Eukaryota; kingdom Metazoa; phylum Arthropoda; class Insecta; order Lepidoptera; family Noctuidae; genus Tiliacea; species Tiliacea citrago. The sequence continues at coordinate 8,768,794 of OY992799.1, forward strand.
CCATAGTGGGCTGAGTGCATCTCCCTGGAAGATTCCTCTCTGTATTTTATTTGGGCTAGTATCTGTTGTTTCAGTTGGGGTAGTGAGTCTTAATACTGTACACCAAGTTTTCATCATGGTCTTCAAAAGTGTAACTATTGTTGGGTGTATTTTGTAAACTAACACTTGCAATAGCCATGAATGAGGAACAGAATCATACGCTTTCTTGTAATCAATATACATGGTGAATAAATCGCTTTTGGATTTCTGAACTCTTTTTAAGATAACGGAATCTATGAATAATTGCTCTTTGCAGCCTTGACTATATTTTCGGCATCCTTTTTGCTGTTCGGCTAAGATGTTATTGGCGTCAATGTGTTCGCATATCATTTCAGATATGCAGGATGTGATGATCTTGTGCAAGGTCTGCAAGCATGTAATAGGTCTATATTTAGCTGGGTTAGAGAGGTCATTGCGATCTTTCGGTATCATATAAGTTATGCCTGACGTTATATAAGAAGGTATTATTTTGGGATCTTGGATGAAGATGTTTATAAAATTATATAGATAACAATGAACTGCTGTGAACTTTTTGTACCAGTAACTATGGATATGGTCTGACCCAGGCGCTTTCCAATTATGTAGACGTGATAGAACTTTATAAAATATTTGTGGGGAGATGTGCTCAAATGCCATTCTCTGAATGTTTGTGTTATTTGATCGTTCTGCGTGTATCCAATCGGCTTGGGCGTTATGATGAATAGGTTGTTCCCATATTTCTGTCCAGAAGTTTTGTAATGCCTCTGGATTAGGAGTGTTAAGCTCATCATAATTTGGGTCGTTATTCTGAATGTTTGTGGTTGCCTGCCTGATATTGCGATAAAAAAGTTTTTCGTTTTGGGCGAATTGGGTATTTTGTTGTTTTCTTAAAGTGCATGCTTTATATCTTTTGAGTCGGCCTGTTACAACTGAGAGTTTTTGTTTAAGTATGTGTGCTGCTTGAGTGTTTGGTTCTTCGTGTACGGTATGAATTCTATATAGTCTTATGATCTTGTTTACATGTTTCTTTAATTTTCTACTTCTACTGCCGTTAATAAATTGTGTCATTCTACGTATTTTCGATGGTAAATCGTTTACTTTTTGTTCTAGTCGTCTTCGCCACTTTGGCTTATATTGTTTTTGTACCTCGAGTTATTTGTCTTGATTCGAGTGTTATCTTGGCTCCGTTGACCTTAGTAATGGTCCATGCCGCACAATATATAACGGCCTGGAATGTGTGAAAGTCTGTGGCGTTGTTAATATTTTCAGGGAGAATGGTTTTGTTTAGATAGCTAATTATTCTTGCAAGATTTTTAGACGGTTTTTGTTTTGGAATATAAATTCTATTTATAGGGCTTTGTATGTTGTTAGCAATTTTGAAACGTATATTTTTATTGGATGGCTAAAAATAAATAAAAAAATAAAATAAAAAAATAATTTATGTCTTTATTGGATTGGAATCGGTGGTTACTCGTAGTATCTTTATAAGGTTGGGATGCTAGTTGGAAAGAATCGTCTATTATTGGGTCCCTTTCTAAATTAATTTGTGGGTTAGGAAGAATTTCTATACTATTTAATTCAGTGTTATCCGGTGTTTGTATGTTAGGTAAAGGTTCTTCTATAGAGTTTATGTCAATGTTATTTGTTGTGTCACTATTGTAATTGCGTGTGTTATCTACACCTAGTTATTCTAATACCTCTGACTTTAATGAATTTAATTTCTCATCGGTTAAGTATTCATTGTTTAATATTGCTCTCCTCTGATCAGCTATTCGTTGTTCACTTAGATGAGCAAGTGATGGGAATTGATTAATGAAATCTTGGTACATAGGCTTTCGATATGTAGTTTCATTAGTGCCCAAAGCTGTAACCCTATAATATGACCGCATTATAGCTTCGTTCTGTTCACTGTTCCATCTCCTTCGGGTCTGTATTTTGTTTTGTGTGCTATGTGTCTCTAATGTTATAGGTTGTATTTGTATAGATTGTGTTGGTGTAAGTATTTGTAGTTTAAGCTCGCTAGAGTTTTGTGACTGCAAGGTAAAATGGTTTAACTGTAATTGATCTAACTCGTTTTTTACTTGGATTCGTATCTCATCTATTAATTGTTTTTTGTGGTAGTAATTTGTTATTTATTATAGCTCTACAATGGTCTCCTATTCTCTGTCGACTAACCTGCATCTTCGGGAATTTTTCTGCGAATATTAAGTGGAGCGATTCGAGATAAGTTCTTCTGTGTGTATCTAGTGAAGTTAACTTAAAATTGAAGATAACTGTGCAGTATGAACTTATTCATTTCAGGTATCCATCGTCTACGCATAGTAGGAATACTAGTAGTGGGTATAAGCTCAGAGTCAAGGTTGACATCTTGCGTAACACTATCAAGAGTGCTAGTGGTGGACAAGCTAGCTGTACTTCTTGTCATGTAGGAGGGGCGAGTTGAAGGGATGGATGAGAATAATGAAATGGTATCATCGCCCATGGAATCGGCTGTGGCTTCTACGTAGCGAGCCCGCCTGTTCAACTTACTACGACCAGCTGTAACAATTTTATCAGTAGGAGCCCGCTTGCTCAACTCCTCACCACCGATGGTTCACATGCTGTAGCACCCAGCATCGGCTTCAGATGCGCCCCGGTGCTCCCCGGGAAGCAACCGTAAATTATATATTTTTTTAATGCTCATCTCCATAAAGGGTTACCCGCGCAAGTTTTTTGTACAGTTGTACAGTACGCGTGTCTGCCCCCTACGTAGCTAGATGTTCAGCTTGGACGTAAGGTTGGATTTTAGGGGGCATATTATTATTATTATTATGAAACATAACTAAGATAGACGTAAACAGGGTATTAGTTTGAGATGGGACATGAAAAAAAGCTACTTTTACCATTGCATCTACGTTCAAAAGAGACCTACAAATACATAGAGTTATAAAATGAGTTAAAACATTTGCAAACTGCTTCACAGATTTTGTAAAATGGTACTAACAGCCAACTAACAATAATCACACACAATTCGCAATCCTCACGTGTTATTTTTGCGATGATGGATGCATAACAAATAGAAACAATTTTATTTATTTATGCATACAGAGACCCCTATTTTTATGTTAATTTGTATCAATATTCTGAAACAGTCACACATACAAGCAAAATGAAACTTTAGTATATTATGATTTATTGGATCTTTTTCTTTCCTTGTTGAAGACAGTAACGTAATTGTAATATTTTCTCTCAATACAATTTGTATTCGAAAATCATGTCTACACGACACAAGATATTTTTTCTCTAGATCAATTATTACTAATTATTTTTAACGAAATAAGAATTGAGACTTACGCTTTTTAGTTTCGTGCTCGAACACGATCAAAGAGCGCACGCGATATTCAACTTTATTATTGATGTATTAGCGTTTAGCACATAACGGAGTGGCGGGAAGCGAGGGACGGAGCTTGCGTTCGAAATTTGTTGTTCTCCCTCTCATAGTCCAATGGGATGAAAAAAAAAAGAAAAAGATCAGGCGCAGGACCACGTGCTTTCTGACACCACGACGCCGACAGTAGGACATCTAGGACTAATTAATTTTCTTTCCAAATAAGACAAATAAAGTAAGTGCACTTTACCTTCTACAATGGCTTTTATTAAAAATAATAGTAATATTTTACAATACAAGTATGTGAGTATGAATACCTACTTATAGTAAATTTGAATACTACTAATGTACGATAGAAAAATATGAAATTAAATAACTATCCCATGTCAGTCGGTGTGCCATTTTTAGTACCGTATGAAGGGTTCTGTTGTGACATGTTGTTTGGTGTGCCAATCGGTGCACCATTTAACGTGCCGTATGTTGGGTTGTTCGACCTGCCCCATGGATTGTTTGAGTTGCCCAATTGGTTGTTCGGCATACCCGATGGATTGTTTGGCATACCCGATGGATTGTTTGGCATACCCGACGGATTGTTTGACATGCCCCATTGGTCGTTCGACCTTGCCCATGGATTGTTTGAGTTGCCCAATTGGTTGTTCGGCATACCCGATGGATAGTTTGGCATACCCGACGGATTGTATGATATGCCCCATTGGTAGTCCGGCCTTGCCCATGGATTGTTTGAGTTGCCCAATTGGTTGTTCGGCATACCCGATGGATAGTTTGGCATACCCGACGGATTGTATGATATGCCCCATTGGTAGTCCGGCCTTGCCCATGGATTGTTTGAGTTGCCCAATTGGTTGTTCGGCATACCCAATGGATTGTTCGGCATACCCGATGGATTGTTGGGCAGACCCGACGGATTGTTTGACATGCCCCATTGGTTGTTTGGCCTTGCCCACGGATTGTTCGTCAATGCCCATGGATTATTCTGCATTGCCCACGGATTATTCTGCATTGCCCACGGATTGTTCGTCAATGCCCATGGAGTATTCTGCATTGCCCACGGATTGTTCTGCATTGCCCATGGATTGCTAAGTTGATTCAGCTTGCCATTCTGTGGATCATTTGTGGATCCGGAATTAGGTGCTGGAGGTGTCGCATTGGCTGGTCGGTCAAAGGTCTTTACAACAGATTCATTGTAAGCTTTGACATCAGGACCAATGTTGTTTAAAGATTCTAGCACTGCGATTCCGTCTCTGTATCCAATTTTTCCGCCTATGATAAGACCGAGAGAGCTGTTGTAACCCCTAACGTACGAAGTACGTGTCTCAGTGTAATTTCCTCTGTCATCTTCATATAATGGTAAGCCTGAAATTTAAATTAGGGTATTAGGTATATTTTACATAAAGAAATACTTATCGTTAGTGTCCGGCCACAGTTTCGGTTTCGGCCAGAAAATAGCTGAAACTAGCATTTGCAGAGGTCGGTTATGATACAAACTTGATGAGTTCGACATTCAACCCCATGAAGGGCAAAATGTTTTTAGGTAAACCACTACTGACTGATCGACGAATTTCACAGTCGAAGGTAATGGCAATAGGTGTACGTCTTATTAAGGACAGACTTAAACATAACTAGCGAAATGTAGGTGAACTACCTATATATCTCTGCCCCTGGGGAATACAATTGTTGTCATAACAATTGTTTTAAGTTGTTGTTTAACGGGTTTCTTTTTTGAAGTGAAAACTTCTTTAGGCGCGTTGAGCACTTTTTGGGTGAACAAAAATCATGGAACTCGCGTCATCGCCACCAAACGCTTTCCATGAGCTATACATACTGTTTTCACTTCTATCGACAGTCCCCAAAGACTGCCACGCGTGTTATTTTTTTTTTTGACGTTATTTACTCTTTCATCATTTCAGCCGAAAGACGTCCACTGCTGGACATACCCTCGCCCAAAAGGAGGGGAGGGGTTGCCATAATCGCCACGCTTGGCAGGCATTTACTGTTTAGTTGAAGAAATTTAGGGCCTTGCCAGAAATGCTGTTTTAGCGATTTACTCGTTTTTCGGAATCTCAATTCTCAATATATTTATTGCTTCCACATGTGAACTTAGGTGGTAGGTTTTACAAAATACGATCATTTTGGACCCAGTCGGGCACAGCAAAAGTAGGAGAGAGGAACCTCATAACAGCGACTGACAAAAAATCGACAGATAGTAAATAACGCAATATTGATACCACGCTCTTACACAGATAGTCTCCAAAACGCGCTGCAACATCGAGATAAACGCTGAAATGCGCGATAATGCTAACGCGAGCGAGCGCTAGGTTGTCGCTAAAAAGCGATGGAGCATTTATGAAGTTAGAAAATCTCTGATGCTAAAGATAGCCTGTCTGCTAGTGCTAATTAGCTAGGGCTGAGTTTATCATCATCTGATTACTTTATTCGTCAAATAATTTTGATTTTCATACGTAGGTTCCTAATATTTTTTTTCTATACGACACACGTAAATCTGTGACGTAAATCTTATTCCTCGGATTTACTAAAATATTTAATTATCTGAAGCTAGAAATATCAGCCCTTAATCTATTACAGAGCTGGAAAACAATTTAACAAAATTTTAAATAAATCACTTAATTTTTGGTTTCGGCCGAAACTAGAAGAGGAGCCGGCCGAATCTTCGACGGTTTCGATTTTAGCTGAAAAACTTGTTTTGGTTGGACATCTGGACACCGTCGACACGTGTCACTGGAGATTTCCACTAACTATTCCTGTTACTGTCGCACAACTGTGAAACTACAAGTGCAAGATAGAGACATGACTAAGTCAAAGCACGTTCGAAATAACGTTTATAGATCTCGGTCTAGCTCCCATTCGCGAGAAAGCGAAAAGAACTTCATTCCAACGTGTCCCACGATATCTCTCGGCCGTATTATTGCCTACTCGTATTGCCCCATTGCCCCATTATTGCCATTGTCATTCCTGGTTGTTGGAATAATTATAAATTAATAGGACAAAGCGGTCGCAATAAATGGATTCTAGGGATTGCAGGTACAATTCCCGAACTGATTCAATGTTTGAAAAGGGTACAGATATTTGTTCCAATTCGAATGCATTTAAAACACAGGAGAGCATTAAAATTACACACGTTTCTACAGACTATAATGAAATAAAAATGTAAGTATGTACTCACATTGCACAAACACCACGACCAGGTAAAGGGAAAACTGTAACAAAACAGGTAAAGGTTAGGTTTGGTTAGGGTTAGGTTTTAATTATTAGGTCAAACCAAAGCTTTTGTACCTTAAATTTTACTGAAAGTGTTAGATACTGTTAGGGCTTCCGCGGTTTTGTAGTGCTTCGACTATGTTTGCTGAGGCGCGGACCGATGATTTTTTCGCGATCATAAGGAAGCGGAGCGCTTCACTATTAAGTCGCCTACGAAGCAGCTCGAACAGTCTCCTGAGGGTGTTGTCCGAGCGGTGGAACCTGTCCCTGATACAGAGGTGGATGCAGCTGCATGTTAGCGCTTCTCCTCGTATTTTTTGACATGCTTTTATGACTGTTTTGTGTATGTTTTATTTTGTTATTCCTTGTTTTAATGTGTAATATTTTAATTCATATATTTAATTTAATTGTGACATTGGATATATAATTCTAATGTGTATGTGTAATTTTATTGATTGATAATTATTTTAAAGTCATGTGTTTTATTGAATTTTAATTTTTATATAATGTATGGATTATGTCTGAAATAAATGAATTAATAATAAAGCATATATGTGTGATTTCACTTTAGTTTCAGAGGAGTATTACAAAACTGCGCGTAGATGCATGATTTCCTCGTTGAAATTGAATACTATTATTCGTTGGTTCGTATAAATAATAATTACTTGATAAAAGTAGTTCGTTTTCTCTTCTAAAATAATAATACTAAAGCGATTTTTTTATTATTTATTTACTTATTTAGCAATAATTGTTCTCCTGATGCATGTTTAGGCAAAAACTCATGGAGAGCAGATTTGAGAGCTCTAATTTGCAGATTCTGTTGAATTTAGTCCAATCAAAATATTTTTTCTCATATTTCAAAATATATCCTATACTTTTATAATAATAGAATAAATTTTTGTTTTATAACTTTTTAAAAAATAAATAACGAGTGAACCTAATTCAATTTTCTACTGAAAAGGGTTGGAAAAAAGTCTCAATATCTTCGAAGTTCTATTTCATTTTGTTGAAGTAGTTTTTATACCACGTATATTCATTCCACTGTGCGCTCAATATCGCACGAACGCTTGTCGAGGACGGACCTATGTCAATTGATTTCACGCTCTTTGTCGTGTCGATACTATCGTTGTGTAGATATTATATAAATATAGTATAAGTATATAAAAAATAAAATACCTAAGTTGATCGATTTTCGAAATAAAATATGCGGAAGAAAAATTGTGAAGCCCCCCTTTTTTCAGCTAAAATACAATACGTTGTCAAGAATACATTCTTATTCTTTCAAACTGACATACGTTCTTAAAGTATTTCAAATAAAGTTCAAATTCATATTCTCTCAATTGTCATCTGATGGTACAATGCACGTTCTGGTAGATCAAACTTCAATGCCTAATAAACATTTTGCATAACTCATTGTTTTTGGTACGCTGTGTGAATTTGATGACTTTGAAAGTGATTATCATCAAATATTAGAATTACTAAGGCACCAATACACAACCAGCCTAAACCTGTTTTACTCCGTGGCCACGAGCTACACGCTACACGGGCGACGACGGTGAAAACAAATCAAAGGAGTCGTTTAGAGCATGTCATGAGTCACTGAGACTCAAATTGTGAAGCGACGTGACGGACGGAAACAGGGGTCGACTACGAAGCGCTAAACCGAAGTATCGGACGAATGTTCGGCCGTTTTATAACTTCCAAAGTTTCGTTTTTTTACTTTGAGTCCTTACTCGACTTCAAGTCACAGTTTAGACTTTGACTTATCTCTTCTACTGTCTTTTTTAGGGTTCCGTAGCTCAAAAGGAAAAAACGGAACCCTTATAGGATCACTTCGTTGTCCGTCTGTCTGTCTGTCTGTCTGTCAGTCTGTCAAGACCATTTTTCTCAGGAACGCGTAGAGGTATCAAGTTGAAATTAATAACAAATACGTAAGTCTATAGTCCCTTGAAGCTCTAAAAAAATCAAGCTTCCAAGTCAACGCAATAAAAAAATACGGCGATATAAGCGACATTATTGCGACATATTTCGATACTCGGAAATAAATCAAAACCTATAGGACACTTCCCGTTGACCTAGAATCATGAAATTTGGCAAGAAGCAAGGTCTTACAGCACAAGTATAGGAAACAGTCTGAAAATTGTGAATTTGTAATTCTATCACATACAAAAAAAATACGAATATCTCGCACATAAACCTATAGGGTACTTCCCGTTGACCTAGAATCATGAAATTTGGCAACAAGCAAGGTCTTACAGCACAAGTAAAGGAAAAAGTCCGAAAGTTGTAAATTAGTAGCTTTATCACATAAAAAAAAAATGGGAATATCTCACACATAAATCAAAACCTATAGGGTACTTCCCGTTGACCTAGAATCATGAAATTTGGGCAGAAGCAAGGTATCACAGCACAAGTAAAGGAAAAAGTCCGAAAATTGTTAATTTGTAGTTTTATCACATAATTTTTTTTTTTTGCGATTACAAACTTAAATTTTCAGTTGGAAAATTGACCGTGGCGTATATCGATGTATCGGAGAACATGTTTTTCAACTACAATGTTAAGTTTGTTTTAGGTATAAATTCATCCTAACTACGGAACCCTTGATTGTGCGTGGTCCCACACGCACTTGGCCGGTTTTTTTTTTAAGAAACGACCGAATATTTTGCCGATACTTCGGTTTTATGTTCGGAGTAGACCCCCTGGTGACGAGCGTGCGTGTCGCTTGACGTAATTCGCATCGCTTGAGGCCATCAACGGGTCCTTAGAAACAAAGTTATAATTATAAAATCACTTACAAGTAACTTCATAGTGTCCGAGACAGCAGGAATCAATCACACTTACCTACTAACGTTAGTACTGACTGACAAGGCATTAAATACTTAAGCAGTTATTTCATGTTTTATAGGCTGAGATTGTAGTAAGTAGGTAATAATTCTTCACTGCTGGTGATAACACCCATCGGAGAGTCAGAATAGATGCAATTCTTATCTGTGTTTACAAGCTTTTTTAAATTCGAAGGAATCCCGAAGTTAGGATCGAGGTTAACGGTAGTTATCGCCTGTTATTGTTGCGAATATTTTTAATTCATGAGCAATTTCTTTGTTTGTTATTACTTAAGTGCCTACATCTTGATTTTGTTGAAAATACTATTCATTACTGGATTTTGAAAGGTCTAACCTTTCTTAGAAAAAGCTTTCGAATTGCGTCAGACCCTGTAATGGGCCATTCGCTTGAACAGGCTTTTGTTACTTCTTATAATACACTTGGGTTAAGGCTAGTCAACTGTTTTTAAATTGCTTTTTAGGGTTCCGTACCCAAAGGGTAAAACGGGAACCCTATTACTAAGGCTCCGCCGTCTGTCTGTCTGTCTGTCTGCCTGTCTGTCCATCTGTCACCAGGCTGTATCTCATGAACCGTGATAGTTAGACAGTTGAAATTTTCACAGATGATGTATTTCTATTGCCGCTATAACAACAAATACTAAAAAACAGAATAAAATAAATATTTAAGGGAGCTCCCATACAACAAACGTGATTATTCTGCTCGTTTTTGCTCGATATTGATTACGGCAACAGGGAGACGCTTGAAGTATTCACAGAATATTAATTTATATATGCACTTAAAAAAAAAAAAAAAAAAAAAAAGAAATATTTAAGGGGGGCTCCCATACAACGAACGTGATTTTTTTGCCATTTTTATAGATAATGGTACGGAACCCTTCAAACGCGAGTCCGACTCGCACTTGGCTGGTTTTTGTATTAAAATGCGTTGCATTGCGGCCCGTTGCGACTATAATATATGCGATTGGCTTAAAAGTACAGTTTTCGTGACAAAACCATTCGTATCAGTCACAAGCTCTTCACATCAGCTATACTATACCTACTAGGCTCATGAGCATGATAGCAGGCATATTCGATGACCTGTATCCGAATGCGTCATGCGAAAGAAGTGTACATACATAAACATATAATAATAATTATAAATTAGGATATGGGCAGCATAATGATGAATAAAGATCAGTGTGATTTTGACAAACTTGTCAATGACAGCAAACCAATAGAAACCTTATTGCAACGACAATAAAGATCACTGTGATTTTGACATTGATGGAAAATCACAGGGTAAATAACTGTGGAAGAACTGTAGCTACGATACACTCGAGAAAAAACAGTGAAAAGCAGTATCAAAGATGGCACCAAAAAATACTGAGAATCTGTTTTGTTACAAGAAAAAAAACTGTAACTTGTATTGTCTGTGATAGACAAAACTGTTTTGCTCCCACAGTCCTTTCAGTTATTTTAGATCTAGATCCACCTTACAAAGCAACAACAATAAAAATGATTATGATGCAAAATCAGAGGTAAAAAGTTGCGAAAGAACTAGAGTTGTGTGAGGAAATTGTGTAAATGCTTTGCTTTGCTTTCAGAAGAATTAGTACTAAAAAAAAAACACTTACAAATAATTTCATGGTTAACAACCCAAAGTAATACTTAGTTATTTATAAGAAGTCAATCACACATACTAGCGTTAACACGAATACATGTACAAGGCTTTAAAAATACTAAACAGTTATCTTGTACACAGTAAGTACTTGATCTGTGACATCCAAGCAATCATTTTTTTTTTTAAAACAAGTGAAATATGTATAGGTAACAAAAGTGCCATTGTCCGTACGTGTTTAAGAAATAGTATATTCATTTGTTGGTAGCATTTTAAGGGTGCTATCACAAAAAAAAATAACGTTTTTCGTCCATTTCTTATCTAATTGTGAGAAAGCTTGAAATAATTGAAACATTAAGTCTGTGTAACTATAAAAGTACAATTTTTGTGATGATAAACCATTCGTGTCAGTCTCAGCACCTGTTATAGTTTCATCACTTTTGCGCTCTCGAAAATATAGCTAATTTCGCCGTTGATTTACTTAATGAAGATATTGTATAATCATAAAATAAAGTTTAGATTTTATCACGAGAATAGCTGAAGCCCAGTGTGTGATTTTTAAATTTCTTGATATGATTTGGTAAATACTAGGAAAAAAAACATTACCGACAGTGTTTTTAAAAAAAATATAGGTTTTTTCAACATTATTTTCTGAGACTATTTGTAACATTTTGATAGTTCTTTTTGCTACCTTTATGAGTTGAACATGTCTGCTTATATAAAATATTTTTAATAACTAAATTTATGTTATTATATTGAAGAAAAATGTTCCGAATCTCAACACGATATCGTCAATTTTGTGTGAAGAGGCAACGGAAATTATTTTTTTCAATATTATAAACCAACATTTTCTAATAAAAAATTGCTTCCATTGGAGATAAAAGAGTAATCTATCTGTGGCAATTATTAGTTACATTTGGTTTCGTTGAATTTTGCCGCAAAATGTACCGAAAAACTGCAATTTTTTGTCAGATTTTGTGATAGCGTCCTTAAAGTCAGCGAAATTAATTGTTAGCAACTTAAATTGTCTGTTTATTCAAATCACAACTGTCACTCTTTAACAGTTGTATGAAATGGCTATAACACGGCAACGTGACGTAGGGCATCATTTTGCTTCCCTGAGTTTAAAAGTAAAATCGTGTTTCACAAAAAACACTATGAACTAGCGTGGTGATCATTGCTCGTTTCTTCTCTATAATTATGGGAAGAGGCTTTTGCCATGTACTTGGTCAGTTATAGGTTGACACATTTATTGATTGTTAACACATTACTAGTAATCAAAAATAATAAACTGTCGTGTCATCGACACGAAGTAGAAGAAGTAACCTAGTACTCGTACTCATTCCCTATTATGTTGGGTCCACTTCCAGGCTAGCCGGATGCAGCATACGAGTAATATCAGTACTTTACATGGAGCGACTGACCTCCACATCCCAGCTACTGAATAAGATATTTTTTTTTCTTTTTTTTTCAGTATACAAATATTTTATTAATAAATAATAAACATCTTCTATATTTACAACAATTGATCCTTAATACACAAGCTAACTCTAAAATATGTATAGTATGTACAAGTATATAATAAAATAATAAGAAAAGGGGGGAAGTGCTCATTGGGCATCAAGAAATCGATAATAAATTGATTAAATGCCTAGGACTAAGCTTATTTATAACTAGACTTAAGTCATTACTTTAAAAAAAAAGTTATTATAGTATTAAGGAGTTTATGGAATATAAATAGGTAAAATAAAGTACAAATATTATGTATCCATGTATGAAATAATTTTATTGATATCTTTATATTTCAAATGACTTAAATTATTATAAATGAAATAATAATTGTTAGAAAGAGAATAAGTATTATATTAAAGAATGTTGTGATATTATTTATTAGGTACGTAATGTAATGTTAACTTTAAATATAACTAAACTATGAGTTAAATTGATAATACTTTCTGCGCCCAACAGGGTCATGCAGGTGCTCTGTTTGGTTTTAGCCTAGTCATAACAAAAACTGTGTACATTTTTTCTTTTTGGCTTCGCACGGTTTGTGCATTTAGCCAGTGTCATGTAGAATTAGGTAACAAGTACAAATTATGAAATGAACTCCATTCAATGCATGATAAAGATGATAGAGGATATCCCGCCCCGCTCCCCTTGAGTTTCAGTAAAGACGTGTGGCACTTTACTAAAACCTCGCGTGGACTTCTTGAGAGAACTTAAAGTGATGTTGCACTGTTTTGTTTCATTTGCTTACACTAATGAAGGTTCACGAACACTTAATGGTTAATAATCCACCACTATTACACATTAATATTCGGCTAAACACAATTTTTTGAAAATAAAGCAATACTGCTAACATGACGCTTCACTTTTCCGCCAAGAAGTCGTGTGTACATTGTGCAAATTTCAAAAAACTAAGATCTTCTGCAGACCTAGAGACATTAAAGACTGTGTATTTTTCTCTAGCACAATCTATTCTAATGTACTGCATACCGGCGTGAGGCGGTACGTTTGCTACTAGTATGCTGCGAGTGGAGAGAGCACAAAGAGCGGTCCTAAAAGTGCTTTTAAGGAAACCTATTAGATTCCCGACTCCGACTTTGTACCAACAATGCTCTGTACTCACAGTAAGACAGCTCTATCTGCTTCAGACCGTCATGCGTAAGCATGCTACAATCCGATACCAGCCGAACAACAAGCGCAGGAAGGACATAGTGTGTGAATTACAGTCGCATAGAACTGCTCTCGCCAGTAGAAACTTTAATATAAATAGCTCTCGTCTCTACAACCGTATTAATAAAATAGCATTCATGCATAACCTTACAAAAAACAAGTGCAAAAAAGAATTACAAAGCCTATTACTAAAGCTCAATAGGAGACTGAAGATCTTCTCAAAATATTCAAATAGAGATATTTCAAAAACACAGCCACATACATACATTCATACATACACCCACACATACACAATCACTCACATACACAAACTCTCGTGCACACACAAATATTTCAATATAAGTAAATAAGTGACCTAATTGTAGTTTATGGAATTTGTTTCTTATTGTGTTTTTTTTTTTTTTAATAACTTATACCGTTTATTTTCGCTATCCAGGATGTCGACAGATGCAGGGGAACGATGAGCTTGTATGGATTAAGCGGGGAATAATATTTCAGGGCGACCGTTTGAGTCCACATTGGTTCTGCTTAGCCCTGAATCCTCTAAGTACACTGCTGGAGGATTGAGGTCTAGGCTATCGGTTGAGAAGAGAAGGTCAAGTGATATCTCACCTCCTCTACATGGATGATTTGAAACTCTTTGCCCCCAGCAAATTGCGACTGATCGAGCTACTGCAGGTAACTAAAACATTCAGTAGCGCCATCAGGATGGAATTTGATGTGGATAAATGTGCAGTCATGCATGTAAAGAACTCAACTCTCGGATTCCATACACCTTAGATCCCTCTCCTCATCCGAAAACTATAAGTATTTGGGTATGTCAGAAGCATTAGGGATCAAAGTTGTAGACATGAAGCAATCGTTGAAGGAGCGCTTCTTTGGTCGCCTGAAGAAGGTACTTATTAGTCTTCTTTCGGGCGGGAACAAGGTGCGCGCCTTCAACGGTTGGGACATGCCAGTTTTGTTGTACTCTTTTGGCATACTCAAATGGACTCAGACCGAACTGGACGCCCTGGATATGAGAGTCCGTACACTGCTGACCGCAAACCAGATGACCAAGAACCCACAATCATCGGTGATGAGACTGTACAACCCGCGGAAGTGCGGGGGTCGAGGCTTTTTAAATGCGAAGACCCTCCACAATCGCGAGGTGTGCAGTCTCAGGGAATATTTTTTTTAAAGCCGAACTGGGTATGCACCGTGATGTGGTCGCAGTTAACAAAGGGACTCACCCCACTCACCATGGCTAAGGAGAACTGGCGCAAACCTGTAGTACTTACTACCGATGACCGCAAGGAGGTATGACAAAGCAAGGAGCTTCACGGACGCTTCTATCGGGCTCTTCATGAGAAGGGTGTAGATTTCATAGCGTCCGTATCCTGGCTACGTTTTGGTGACCTTTTCGGGGAAACTGAAGGTTTTTTCTGTGCAATTATGGACGAAGTTATCTTGATAACTACCGGAGACATATTATGAAGGACGGGACGGTTGACGTGTGTCGGGCATGCCACCGTCGCGTCGGGGTGAGTCCATCAGACATATAATCTCTGGTTGTTCTCGTCTGGCTAACGAGTACTTGCACAGGCATAACCAAGTGGCCAGGATAAGTAACCAGCAACTTGTTGTGAAATATAGACTTGTGGATTGTGAGGTACCGTATAACAAGTAAATATGTGCCCGACCCAGTTCTCGAAAAAGACCATGTCACGTTATACTGGGATCGGTATATCATTACTGACAGGACTATTGTCGCCAATAAGTCCGATATAGTGGTGATAGACCGATTAGCGCGCCGCGCAATGATTATCGATGTCACCATTCCACATGACGAGAACCTCGTGAAAGCTGAGAAAGAGAAACAAATTAAATATCTCGCCTTAGCACACCAGGTTGCGCCGAAAGCGCCGATCGCGAACTAACAAGAACCGCTGCGGCAAAGCTCCTACGGGGCCCGAAGTGAGCCTGCGTGCCGCAAAGCCGAACACTCCGGTGTACATCTCCCGCCTGCACTACACCACTAAGGCGGAGGACATCGTGGAGTACGTGCGCCAAAAGACGAGGTACACGCCGAGGGTGCAGTTACTGCAGTCGCGTCGAAACGTCAACTTCAAGGCGTTCGTAGTGCGTGTACCGAACTGTTATCTGCCCCTCGTCATGGAAGAAGACTTTTGGCCACAGGACGTGGTATTCCGTCACTTCCGCGGACAAGTTCCACAGATCAGCACAATTTAATATAGTGCAAAGTGAAGTGCTACTAACATAGTCTTAAGCCTTTTTATTAACACAAGTTTTGTTTATATTGCAATATGTATGTTTAGGTTAAGGTATTTTTCTATGGGCCTGTGTTGCCTGAAATAAACGTTATTATTATTATTATTAAAGACCCATAAATTAATACCTTAACCTAAGTCACAGAAAACTATTACACTGACCTAAGTACCTATACATAAACCACAGACAACAACATAGAATACCACAGACACAAAAGGCACTGACAAGCTGATGTTACGTCGGGTTCGCGGACGCGGTGTACGCTAAACAATTACAATAATTTTAATAAATAATTGTCTTATTTTTATTATGTTGATTCACTATATAAATTATTATTCTCTCATCGTTATTTTATTTATTTCCGTATCTATCCGTGATATCACAGCGGGCCCATGGGCCCTATCAGAATACCAGCGCTGCTGAGATATATGGGCCTTTTGACCTCGTACAGGACTTTATGTTTTTATTTTAATTTTTACTTTGTTTTGTTTTTGGTTTTGTTCTTTATCTTTCTATGAGTGTGTTTAATTTTAATTTGTGATCTGTGCGAGTCCCAATAAATGATTTTTCTTTATTTCTTTCTAATCGTCGGGCAGTTGCCCACCAGACACAATACCCGTCTGGTCGGAGGATCATCCCTTTTCTATGGAGGATGAGTGAACTTTACACCCTGTTCCTCATGCCTCTGTACTGGTGACCCCGAACATGGACATTGGCGCAGCCTTTAAGCAGTCAGTTCAGCGTGACGTCATCATCACTTCCTCAAGCTTTCGAGCGGCGAGTTACATAGCCAGCCAGTACCCACGGCTTCAACAGGCATCCTGACCACCTGCATGTAGCGGACGCACATTTTAGGTCATCCTTCAGGCTCATCAGCAACCTTGGCACAGCACACTGCACTTTCGGCTGAACCACAAGCAGAGCTCACGAATTCTTTCCTGGTCGACGCCAGCAGTCAGCCACAACCACTTGGGCACGTTGGGCACTACCGTAATCAGCGATTTTTCACACCAAAAATAAAACTCGTTTACCGGCAATTATTTTTGCACAAAGTTACTTAGTTTGATGTAGAGAATGCGTAGATAACAGCTTCGTGAAGGGTCTTGTTGCACCCTGTATTTTGTGTTAAAACAAGAATTTTTACGCAGACGACGTCGCGGGCAGAAGCTAAGTAGTTAATATTTTTTTATCGGAGAGTCAGTATACTTAAAATTCTTATCTGTTATAAAAAGCTTGTTGGGAATTCCATGTGTAGTCAACCGCACAACCGTGAAGGTAACAATTTGACATTGACAGCATCTCTATCTCGTGGAAGTAAGGACGGTTTTCGTATATCAAGTGTTACTACTGACATGCGGTTGATCTTACAGGTAAATGATAACAATTCTAAGGTCAGTTATTGTTGTAGTTTATAATAATAATATATGATTTATTAGCTTTTGCCCGCGGCTTCACCCGCGTGGAGGTCGGAAATTATCTCACGGGAACGTACCACCGGGATAAAAAGTAACTTATTTATTTATTTTTTATTCAATAACACATACATTTGTTTTAACAGGTAATACCCAAGCTAACAAAAGTAGTCATAATTTCTAATTATTCGGTCCCAAATAACGGGTCCGGGTAAAGCACCGCAAGTTACACAGTGGACAACACACTAAGTGTCACCCTCTGAAATTCCGCCAAAGAGCAAGAAAATATATGTCCAACCGACGAGAGACACTACTAAGTATTTTTACTGCACGAATCACTGGTGCAAACTGTAATAAGTTTGTACGGGTTGCCGGAACTTTTAAAAGTTCTCCCCTCGGTCCCAACCGTAACCTCCTGTCTGGAACGAGCAATCCCAACGATTCCAATATCTGTGGATTATTCAGTATCCCACGAAAAACCATAAAAACATATTTTACAAGAGCGAGGTTGCGCCTAACTTCCAACTTATAATACCCAACCATCCCTATAACAAAGAGAGTTGGATCCACAAGTGGGTAGAAAGGGTAAACACCAAACTGCTTCCAGTACAAGTATCGGGTAAATTTGTTCTGCATCTTTTCCAACATCTGAGAATACTTCACTTCATGATAGCACTAGTTTCCAAGCTGCTTCGCACCAACGCATTGTAAAGTGCTCTCACTGCCGCCATATTAGTGAAGTCACGGGTTTCACGCATGACAAAACCAAGATTTTTAAACGCTTTTTTGCACACCTGCGCTACATGAGCACGAAACGAAAGATCCCCAATGAAACTAACCCCGAGATCTCGCACTACCCCCACCCACGTTATGGCGTGGCCGCCCATGCAATAATCATGTAGTCAGGGTAACATGGCACGCGTGATGGACATTAGGCTACACTTCGTCACATTAAAGAGTAGTTTATTCTCTTCACTCCACGCTACCACCCGATCGATGTCTTGTTGGAGCATTCTGCAGTGTGACTCATCTGAGAACCGCAAGAATAGCTTGAGATCGTCAGCAAATAACAAACAGCTAGCGTCTTTAATGACTTCTGGAAGATCATTAATCATAATTATAAATTCTAAAGGTCCTAAATTTATGTCCTAAACTTACCCCTGTAAGGGTGGGGTACGGGTCCGAGGTGTAACCTGCGTATTCTACCATTTGTTTGCGGTTGCAAATAGTTAGCAAAGAACTCTAGCAGGGCTGGGGTAAAACCAGCCCTCGCAAATTTAATTAAAAGTATATCATTATCCACACTGTCATCAAAGCGACGTCCAGTTGGGCACCAGACTCCGAGTCTAGCACTGTGGTGGCCTGATTTAAAAAACACATTGAATTAGAATTCGTGCTACGGCCCGCACGGAATCCATGCTGTGCGTCGTTGAGCTGCGAGATACTTGCGAGTGGATAGTTGAACACAAGGCTGACTCGAAGACTTTAGCAAATGCTAACAATACTGCTACTGGTCTTTAACCGCTAACATCCGAACTAGGAGCCCCCTTCGGTACCGTAGTAACCCTGGTCAATTTCCAACCGTCCGAATAAGAGCATTCTCGTAAAAAGCTATTAAATAAATGCATGAGCGGCCGGGTCAGTACTGCTCTACAATCCCTAACGAGGAAGGGTGGCACCCCGTCTGGCCTAACCGAACGTTTGGCCTTCGGTACAGGGTAACCAGGACTAGAAGTCACCTGCTCACGACTAAATACTTATTCGTAGCGGCGGATGCTGCGGTTGTATGCATGACAAACACTCTCCACGTTCCTCCTTTACGACGATATCACCTACGGGCAGTAGTTAAGACAACATCGAGCGTACGATTGTTGCAATTAAGAATATTGTTACTTTGGCAAAACCCACAGAAGGTAACAAAGTATTCATAGTAACATTGTATATCTTGGCTTGTTGAATAGGTACATTTTTTTTTTTTTTTAATAATTAATCTTTATTACGATACACACAAGATTCGTGATACACAAAAACAGATGTACAAAATAGCAAGGTATATCTACATAAATCTACACAGGTTATGTAACCCCGTCTCCTAAACTAGGTAGTCCTGTATCTTAGGAGACGGTGTTAGGCCATACAGGGCGATCAGTCATGTAGGTATAGCAGCAGCCAGGGTGTTTTGCGCAAGGGTGGTTAAGTATTACATTTAATACATCTAGTAATACGAGTACATTTGTGTGCCGGTGTGTAAATGTGTTTGAGTGTAGTGTGTGTGTGAGTGAGTGATCATAAGTATGTGTAAGTGTGTGAGTGGTGAGTATGGGAGTGAGTGCGTACCTCTTCGGGTGCGTGTGAGAGAGAGTGTGCGGATGCAAGGATAAAGATTGGTAGATGAGTGGGTGATCGTGTGTTGAGTGTGAGTCGGGTAGAGTAATGATTGTTAGGATTATTCTATGAAAGTAAGTAAAGACTCCGTGAATGCATAGTGCATTCACGGAGTCTTTACTTACTTTCGTCTCTTTTTGCAATAGCCATTCAGTCAGTTTGTTTTTCAGGTTATGGGAGTTTAGATCCATTATTTTTATTTTATTATTCATATTCTTGCACAGATAGGAACCAAGAATGTACTTAGATCAGCCACTACTCACACTACACAACTTTGTCACAGCTAACACATAACTGCTCCAGCAAATGGAACATAAACATATATTCATATCAAAAGTCTTAGGTAGAATATACGCAACACAACACAAATACAAAAAAAAAATTGACTGTATACCGTCGCACTTACGATTTGGAACGGGTGGTGGTTCAAGCTAGCGTATTCGGGTAACGGTACTCTGCGCAAGTCTAGAGCGCCACACGGTGTGGCGATCAGCATGACTCCTCCGTGCTTGCGGCCATCCGTGCGGTCACATCTAATTATCGTGAATCCGCTTGGAGCCAGTTCACCATCATGTATCGAGTCATTCATTCCAGTCTCGGTTATGGCTACTAAATCAGCCATAGACCCTATAATATTATTATAAAATGATTTTAACTTCGTACGTAAGCCTCTAACGTTTTGGTAGAATAGATCCAACGAGCACTTAGGTTTCCTACCACTAGCTTGGCACACCAGTTCCAACGTTTGCGAGTGTGAACTATTTAAATCACTAGTATTAGCATACAGACACTGTAAATCATTCCTATTTCGTCGTTCAGTGCGGTGCTCACTGGGAGAATCACCCAACGACTGCCCGTGCACCGTCGCCAGTGTGAATCTCAGAGCTCGTGTCCCCCCGCTGCCCGCGGGGACGCCTTGGAAACCAGTCAGATAACTTTACACCTGCGGGCCACGCCACCGGCATGTTTATGTGGTCATTTAAGCTCTCAGGAAAAGCAATTACGAAGGCAGCGTGTCTAGTAGTCTTAATTAAACGTTTCTCCACAATATAATGGTCACAACCTTGAAGTTTGTTCAAATAGGTGAGCACGTTTTTCTCCGTCGTCTCCGGGTTAAAAGACCAAGCCTGCAAATACTTAAGCTTTTCTACCGTTTTAAGCTCGTTATCCTCTTGTCCGCTGCCAGTGACCATTCGCCGTTTAGAATTACGAGCTTTGCGCGCCGTTTGCCACCCTCCATCGGAGGTAATGTTTTCGTGGCAATTATCTCTTGTGTCAACCGTGAGCGTTTCCGCTGAATTAGTAGCCCGACACTCCAACGATGGTAACGTTGTAACCATATGTCAATTTAAAAGAGTGTCCGTAGAGTTTCTTGCCCGTTCTTCTCCATAGGTACCTACCTACTAAGCTTTGGAATCGGCAACTAGCTTCATCTTTATGACTGAACGACCCCTTGACAATTCAAAAGTGCCTGTAATTGGTTTATTTGAAATAAATGCATTGAGTTTGAGTTTGTTGCTTTTGTGGGTAGATTGAGAATTGCACTCGTAGTAGGCACCGTGGATGTCTTCGATAAGCTATTCGTGTCACTTACGTCATTATCGTTCCTTAGTTATGCAGCGGCTGACCTTTTAGTAGCGGCTGCGTATCCACTTTTGGCTTTATTGCTAGAATTAACTCGCGCTTGACGCATGGGACGCTGCGTAGTCGCTGGAAACACTGGCTGATCTTGACCGCCGTCGGCCTCCAATACTTTTGGAGGGACTGATTTCGGTGTACCCTCAATAGTTAATGTTAACAATTTCAACAATTCCTCTTGTTTAACTATAAAAGTGGTTTGCTCATCAACTTTACAATCGTGAGCACTGATTTTTGTCGCGAGATCACTAAATACTTTATGTAGGTCGCGCGCCCTCAAGGGCCTTCTGGGCCATTATTATATTTTAATCCGAAACTTTTGCCCTAACCCAGGTCATGGACTACCCATGTGTCAAATTTCATCCAAATCCCTTCAGCCATTTTAGCGTGACAGCGTAACAAACCAACAAACTAACTTTCGAATTCATAGTATTAGTTAGAATTTTGTATGGAGGTAGCTGACACCCTGGATTAGGACATAGGCTATTTTTTATCCCGATATCCCTACGGGATCGAGACTTACGCAGGTGAAACCGCGGGGCGCAGCTAGTATAAAATAACTAAGCATTGATAAATTAAGGAATAGGCTTACGTAGTAAACACATTTATTCACAAATCTGTGTCATCTTAAATAATCAACAAGAATCAACCCTTATCTAGCTTTCAGAAGTTCATCATCCATTTTGTATGACAATTTGCAAAGTATACCTCAAATTTTATTCTAGAAATTGTATGCTACCTTTAAGTATTCCTTGTATTCCTACTTAGCACACAAATTGTAAACAATTTTTTTGTCTATCATAACTTTTTTTTTTTTCGATTATTGGAGAGTTTTGAACAACTACTTTATTTTTATATCTTGGAAGATGTCATAGTTAAATGCTTGTTTTCACTAACAGTATTCGACACCTAAATGTAAAGCGTATACATTAAGCAGTTACCTAGCGCATGGTAAAATAATACCTATGAATATAAAAACTAAAAATTTAAAACTAGAAAAAAAGCTCGTGTTTGATGAAGTAACTAGGATTCTTCTTGAGAGTGTGAGCTTATTTTCATTCCAGCTTTAAGAGTCGCGACGGGATGAAAATATGGACATCTCAGTCACTCAGTGACTTAAAACATCCTATATAGCGTATGATATTTTCAACCAACCATCTGCCTGCTTAGCCTTTTCCCAACTATGTTGGGGTCGGCTTCCAGTCTTACCAGATCCAGCCGAATACTAGTAGGTTTTTTTTTTCATAGGGTGACTGCCTATCTGACCTCCAAAACCAATCACTGGGTTACACGATACCCGTTTCTAAGAACAATACAAGGTGAAATTTTGTCTAATTGTATATTTATGCTCCAAAAATTTTTGATTAGGTACACAGATTAGCCTCAAGTAAAGCCAAACTTCCAAACGAGCGTTATTTAGCGAGTTGTGAGTCATGATAAATGACATACTTGTGTGTTGTTAGTTACAAACCGTTTGAAGTAAACAGCATCTTTATCTCGAAGCAGTAAGGGCGGTTTTCGTATTTCAAATGTCACTATTGACGTACGAACTATGACTGAGCGAGCGGTGTGGGTTTCCGTAGTAAAGTAAAATTGCTTTATTTATATATTCTCGTATCGTAAAATTCGAATTATAAACTTCAAAATGAGTTTATATTGACATACTTTTTAAACCGAGGAGATTGACCGAGTGTCTATGAATCTTAGTATCGGTATGAGACATGCGGTGACTCAAAGATTTATGCTTTATTATAAAGGCTGATTTTAGAGCTATCAAATGTCCTTTATCATTTAATCGTAATTTCCTACTTGATACCAGTCGTGTTTGTGTATACCTATTTAAAAATCAAGTTGGTATAGTCTCATCTGGGTACGCAAATAATATTATTTAAACACTATAATGTTTGACTCACCGAATAAAAGCCAGTCGAGTCCGGAACTACATACGGACCAGGATTCTGGTACCGTTGCTAATGTCACGAAAATAAAAAGGAAACAACCTGACTGCGAGCTGAGGCTGGCTATTGCTGATTTATCTATAGAGTTTAAAAAATCTATAAGCGACCTGCGCGCTAACATAAATACCCAGTTCTCGAACATAAACGTGAATATTGGTAATCTAAGAGATGATTTTAATACCCTGTCAACAACTTCTTCACAAATACAAACTGAACTGAAGGAACTACGAACAGAATATTCTACGGCAAAATTTGAAATATCGAATCTAAGTGCGAAGCATGATGATCTGTCTCAGGTTGTGGCAGAGCTAAAGTCAACAGTAAATTTTAACTCTGCAAACTGCGTCGACAGTGCGAAACGTATTGCTGATCTGGAGTTAAGTGTCAGGAACTCTGCGGCGGCGTCGGTTGGTCTGCTAGAAGGTAAAATAGATGTGCTGGAACAGCAGGCGAGGCAGTGTAACATTGAGCTGGGGAACATTCCTGAAAAACGAGGTGAAAACCTGATTGCTGTGCTGGAGTCAATTGCGTCAGCAATTAATATACCGATAGCAAAAAATGATGTAGTTGCGATTCACCGTGTTCCTCATGCACACACGCAGAATAATCGCCCCAAGAACATCATAGTGAAGTTTGCGTCCCGCTTGCTTCGTGAAAATCTACTAAGTGCGTACCGTCTGTCCAAGGGGCTGACATCCGATCGCATTGGCCTGTCCGGAACACCGTGTCGTATCTACATAAATGAGCATTTAACACTTCGAAATAAGGATTTATTTCGCAAATGTCGTGAAGCAGCCAAAGCTAATAAATTTAGATACGTATGGATCAGGAATGCGACCGTCTTGGTCAAAGAAGCGGATGACTCGGCCACCTTTGCTATTCGTACGGAGGCCGACATATCCGGCAAAATCACACCAAAAAAACTTTCCTAAAATATTGCTGATAATTAAACCTCCCTTAAATGGTACATTAAATGCTATTATTACATTTTCTGTTATTATCATTAATCTATATATGTTGTCTTCTGCAGGTTCATGTTTTTTTTATTTTATTTTTCTCGTACGTAATTATATAAAAGTATCACTATTAACAAACAATGTGTCCTATGCTAAAAAAAAGAAGTCCGTTTATTGTTTTATGGTGCTACTGTCGATCCATAAATTGCTGCTGTATTACTATAATTATATTTATGCCTTTATTGCTTTTACAGGCACCATATTGATTGTTACGCTTTTCATTGCTTTGTTTTTATTGTGTCGTTGTTTTATAATAATAATCTTGTCAATATTGTTCTTATTTAATACTATTGAATTGACTAATTTAATCAATGGCTAATAATCAGGTGTCTGTATATTACCAAAACTGCAGAGGGATCAGGACAAAGCTGAACACATTGTACTTGAATATTTTGGCGAGTGCTTACGACATTATTGTTTTCACAGAGACCTGGCTGACACCTGATATCTCAGATAATGAATTTATTGACCAACGGTACCTTGTATTTAGATGCGATCGTGATCGTATTGTTACCCAAAAAAAAGATGGTGGTGGTGTCCTTATAGCTGTCTCGCGAGAATTAAGACCATCTTGCCTCGCATTATCGCCCCCTTTAGCTTTACCTGAGCATAAAATAATTAAAATCCCTTCCTGCCGTGATAACTATAATTTAATATGTGCTACTTACATACCACCGAACACGACGGAAGAGATATACATACAATTTCTTATTTCTCTCTCGGTACTGTTTGATGATCCTCGTGTGGACAATGTTATTTTAATGGGCGACTTCAACATGCCACAACTTAACTGGGTTAAAAGAATTTCATTCATGGAATGTGCTACTAATACTCCCTCTAATGTAACTCGTCAACTCTTAAACATTTGCTCGCAACTAAATATTAAACAATATAATCATTTAACCAATTGTAACGGTCGTATATTGGATTTGTTTTTCAGTAATGCACATTCTGTAACGGTTACTTCCGATGTTCCTCTCTTGCCCATCGATACTTATCATCCAGCCTTTTACGTCCACGTACCGTTTGTATGTAAACCGGGTATCTCAAAATGCAAAATTCAGAATCTGCTCAATTATTACAAAGCTGACTACTGCGAGATAAATAAGGATATTGGTAATGTTGACTGGAGTGGTTTACTTGAAGGGTTGATACCTGAGGAAGCGGTGTCTGCTTTCTACATCTAAATGTTCGGAATAATTAGGTCACATACACCCACATGCAAGCGGAGAAATTTTAACTTCCCCATCTGGTTCACACGTTCACTCATACGTACTTTCAAAAATAAAACTTGTGCTTGTGTAAAGTGGAAGAAGCGCGGCAACATAAGTGACTATGAAAAGTTTTCTGCTATAAGAGCAAGGTTCAAAAAGGAAGCTGATGGATACTATAACAGATACATGACGTCAGTTGAAGATAATATTGCCACCAATATCAAGGCTTTCTGGTCTTACATGTCCAACCGTAGAACTGCAAATAGAATTCCTAGCACGGTACACTACAAACAAGATTTAGCCAGTGATCCTATAACAGCGTGTAATTTATTCTCATCCTTTTTCAATTCTGTGTACGAACCCTCCACTTTTAACTCTAATTCTTGGGTACCTCCACCTACAAGTGCTGATCATGATGTTAACATATCTAAATTGTGCTTCCCCTTAGAAAATATTCGTAAAGAACTAAAAATGTTGGATTCGACTAAAGGACCTGGTTCGGACGGTATACCTGCGTTATTTTTTAAAAATACCTACAGTACAGTATGTCATCCCATATTTTTAGTTTTTAACAAATGTATTTCGTGTGGTGTCTTTCCGGAAATATGGAAACGCGCAAATATCGTACCAGTACACAAAAATGGTTCTAAAAATAACGTAGAGATGTATCGTCCAATTTCCATATTATCAACACTATCTAAACTCTTTGAAAGGCTTGTCCATGCTGAGATTTATCCAACTATTCGTCATGTTCTAATAAAGGAGCAACATGGCTTCGTCAAAGATAGGTCTTGTATAAGCAATCTCCTTATATTCACAACACAACTTTTTGAAAATATTGATAAAAAACAACAAACAGACGCGGTATACACTGATTTTCAAAAGGCATTCGATAAAGTGGACCATAGACTGCTGCTCAATAAAATTGCGTACAATGGTATCAAGGGGGATCTCCTGCGTTGGTTTGTTTCATATATAACCAATAGGACTCAAAAGGTTGTGATCAATGGCTTCGAGTCTAGCTGTATTCAAGTTACATCAGGAGTCCCTCAGGGCTCAATTTTGGGACCTTTATTATTTATACTGTTCATAAATGACATACAAAAATGCTTTCATAATTCAAAATTTCTCTTATATGCTGACGATTTAAAAGTTTTTAAACAAATTTCAAACGAACTAGACTGTGTTGAATTCCAACGCGATCTTGATCGTTACTCAGACTACTGCTCTAATAATAAACTGTACCTTAGCTTGCCTAAGTGTCAAAGTATAACGTTCACTAAAAAAAAAAAGAACATACATTTCAATTATCGACTTGCTAATAGTGTTATTAACAAAGTTAGCAATCTTCGTGATCTTGGTGTGCAGCTGGACTCGAAACTTCATCTTGATATTCACGTTGAAAACATTGTCAATAAGGCATATCAGATGTTTGGCTTTGTAATGAGAGCATCTAGAGATTTCCATCGTCCCTCCACCTTCTTGCACCTTTATAAGTCCATAATTAGACCGCAATTAGAATACGCAATACCGATCTGGAATCCTTACTATGCTAAATACATTGAAATTATAGAGTTAGTCCAACGCAAGTACCTTCGTGCAATGCAATTTAGATGTTTTCGAAAGAAAACATCATACCAATCGCTTCTTAAAGAATACGACCTGCTTACATTACAGTCAAGACGCGTCCTCCATGAGACAATGACGTTATTCAGTGTATGCCGAAACAAGTTTGATTACCCTGACTTGGTGAGTGGTTTGTGTTACCTGGTTCCTCGAACAGTACATGGACGAGAGGTACGCTCTAGGCGACTGTTCGCTACCAGCTTTTGTAGAACCAATGCTGGTGTGCGCTCACCGCTATACCGCTTAGTCGACACATACAATACGCGTTTTGGTGCAATAGACATATTATTCCTAAGCAGATACAAATTTAAAAGTGATATAATTACAATTCTAAAGGATCGGCAGTTGGCTCCATAGGTTTTACACAATGTAGGTATCATTATTAATAGGCTAGGGACATGTATGATACATCACGCATGAATCTTTTTGAATTTAATTGTTTTTAGAATTTAGTTTTTTTTTTTTCCTTTTTTGTTTGTTACATCTTTTATAGAATATAGTTTAACCTTTTTTATTTTTTTCTCTTTTAACTGGTTTTTTATTAAGTTAGCCCTGCTACAGTTAACGCTTGCTAACGGCTTGTTTTTATTATATAATGTGGTAATCTGTGGAAAATGTTGTGGGTAGTATATTAGTTAAGTTTAATTTTAAGACAACACTGCTTATGCTTAATATACTACTGTTTGTTTTCCCAAATGTAATAAATAAATAAATAAATTCTCAGCATTATACGGTAATTAGGTTTCAAAATATAGATTTAGAATCGAATCTCTTAGTAACTTCTTGTCACAATGTATGCTGCTAAATTCAAAATACGAATAAGTCAAAATGACGTTTGAGCATTTTTAATATTAATCGTCAATTTCAACAGATAAAGGTTGATGTAGAGGCTTTAGAGGTAAGTACAAACTCGAGAATTCATATGTAACAGAACATCAAACATTTAGCAATTTGTACATATTGGACGGACAATTTGTTCGACATTATTTTCAACTTAATTTCAACACTAATGAAATAAGATGCATGCCAAGTGAGGACATATCCAACTTAAGAATCATATTCCTTTCTTCACCATTTGAAGGCACTCTTATTGCTCGTACGCGTAGTATAGATTTTCCACACGCAAAGCATACATACACTTCGTTGGACAAATGAAGGAGCTGATGCAGGCCCAGCTTGGAGAGCATCATTTAGGCAAGTAAAGCACTCAGTGCAAACTATGTCATCACCTGAAATCTATTTAACCAAAAAATTAAATTAGGTTCTGGTAGATACCTTACAAACAGGTTCTGTGTCTAATAGTACATATCACATAATATGAGTCTTCACACATTCCTGAACGCTGTACATAACATCTAGGTATATAGTTCCACCCTCATTGAAGTTTGTAACTATCTAACTATGAAGGTTCCTCGCCGAAGTCCGTATTATTCATGATTGCATTGATAATAAAGATTTCAACGAGGAAACACCGATGACTTTGTTAATATAAAATATAAATAATATACCGGAAGAAGATAAATGTAGTACTTAATAACAGTAATAACATTTAACATTACTCTTTCGTCGATATCGTTGGTATAGTGGTTGCAAGCATGTCTACTGAGCTTGGGGCCTTGGGTTCAATTCCAGGGCCAGACAGTGTTATTGGGCTATTTCAATTGGAATTTTTCAGTAGTAGACCGGAGTTTGGATTTGTGCCCGGTTGATGGCAATAGGCTCGCCCCCTATTACATGGGACTAAACGTAACTGGCGAAATGTGGTTGCAGGTGCTACACACCTCTGACTAACCCTTTGGGGAATATGTATAGTACAGGCGCGATTTGATTTTATTTTTGATTCAATTAAATCCAAATGGAAAAATATTAATGTCCTAGGAAACCAAACAATTATATAAAATCATTCGATTGATTGATTCAATTAACTATACAATAATAATAGACAAATAATAAAAGTAAACACCGTTCGACTGTACTTAAAACGAAATGAATGGGACGTGCTTAGATGCTAGAAAGAGATTGGCCGCCGTTCGGTGACTAGCATAATAAAGTAGTAGTTATTAGTAATAATATTAAGCTCGGGATGCGCGCGCACAGTATCATAAGGCACGCGTTTGTTCTGCTTTCAAAAAGTTTATAATATTATGATGACTCAAACAGGCAAAGGTCTCGAAAATATTCTGCCTTTCGTATAACCAAAAGTTTAGCTTCGGTACTTTTAACACCTTAACAGATTGATATTATATTATTATTACAATGTAATAATAATAATTTGTTAGTAGTAATATCTGTTGTCTTTAAGTATTTAATTATAATTTCAATGATTGGATGCGTAATTTAATTATTTTGCGTAAGTCAAGAAGGTTTTATTGCTTCAATAATTTTTGAATGCCATGCGAATGACATGTGACATTTCTTGCGTGAAAAAAAAACCATGTATGGGTAAAATAGGAAATCGAAATAAAAACTAATACATTTATGATGTTTTTTATGTGGAGAATTTAAGGATTCGGATACTAGATAAAATTATTATATTTAAAAACAAGAATTATCAACATTATAAACTTATGTCACCACAGAAGAAATAGCGATACCAGGTCTGGTCAATCTCCTTTAAAAATAGAATCATGTTTTAACACTTTTCCTCAAACAAATAATTATAGAAAACATTTTTTTTTACCAACAGCAAATCCAAGAAATTAGTATCTCCAAGGAGTTTCCATATTTTTATTTTCTAGTGGAACGCGTATGCGGACCGTACCATTTTGTTAGCTTTACCAAAAAGTTCGTATGCCAATTTCGACTTATCTGTGGCAACGCCCGCTTTAGCGCATGCGCGATACTGTGCTGGGTTTTGGCGCCATTCATACGTTTTGTCGTACTCAAAACTTGAATAATTATTCTATGCGACAAACTAATTTTCGTACTCTTATAACTTTGATCTTTTATTTAGTAAGTTCAACCCCAACGTATGAGAGTAGATAAAGAAGTTTATGAAAGTGCACATAACTAGGTACTAAAACACCCGTGTGATACTGTTACTACACTCGTGTTTTAATACCCCTCAATAGGCAACAGTTTCATATAATATACTAGTGTTATAGAACTGTATTTTTTTTTCTTATTATCCTCAATAAAAATTGTTGTCACCAGTTTTATTATTTTATATTTTATTTATTATATTATATATTACCTATTATCAGTAACTGTAGAGACCCACAGGTCACTGAAGTCATAATTATCATTTACGTGGTTTATATAAATATCGCCCACCTTCAGGCTGTAGTTTAGTATCCTTCGGTATTCCGCACGAGAACGTTGACTTAAAACAATTAGTTACTGGTGTTTGGTGTAACAAAAATGAAGTTGCTTGTAAGTGTTTTTATTATCTCTAAAGTAATTTTAGTGTGCAATGACTTTCAATGTAATTTTTTTATCAAATTAAAAGTGTATGTATGGTACAGTCAGCCTCAAAAAGATGTATGCATCGACAGGAATTTATTTGATTGTCTACAATTTCTGTTCCATATTATTGTATCCATGTGTAGCCAGAAAATATGTTATGTATTATTACACACAGTGCGATGGAACACTAATTGTAGACAATTAAATGAATTCTTGTAGATGTAAGTATGCATCTTTTTGAGGCTGACTGTACAACGTCATTGTGTTGATAAATTTTATTACATTTTCTTTCAATTATGTAGTAATATTATCATTAATCACTAGAAAACCGATCACAAAGCAAGTATTTTTTGCTTAGAACCAAAACAGTCCACACAGTCTATTATACTTTTCATTTAGATATAAATTTACCACAGAGGTTTAATGTCTCCCATTAAGTTTAATATAAAATGTATGCATTAGATCAAAAAAAAAACCGCCTTGGTGAAAAACTTTGTTTACATTAACTTGAGTTTTTATTTTGAGTAGGTATTTTTATCACGGTAGGTAGATTGGTAGTTGAAAGAAAAGTAGATTACGCACCTTGCGAAAGTGAGTATTTAATGCACTCGTGCTAATTTAGTGCCCTCGTGCTAATTTAGTGCCCTCGTGCTAATTTAGTGCCCTCGTGCTAATTTAGTGCCCTCGCATTGTTTACGCTCCGTGCAACAATCTACTATTATTATTTAATATATAATTTTGTTACAGGTCTTTGTTTTCCTTGTTCTGGTGATTTTGGAAGAATACCATTGTGAGTAAAATTTTTATTAATACAATAGGTATTATACTTAAGGACGCTATCGCAAATCTCACAAAAATTTGCAATTTTTTTTCGGTACATTTTGCGGCAAAATTGAACTAAACCAAATGTAATAAACTTATGCCACAGGTAGATTACTCTTTCATCTCTATCGGTAGCAATTTTTTATTTGAAAATGTTGGTTTATATTATTGTAAAAAATAATTTCCGTTGCCTCTTCACACAAAATTGACGATATCGTGTTGAGTTTAGGAACATTTTTCAATACGACAAATAAACCCTACCCAAACAACAGAATCCAAGCCAACACGAGCCAACCGCCCCCCGAGCCTAGGTTCTTTATTTTTAATAACTAAATTTATGTTATTATATTGATATAATAACATAAATTTAGTTAATAAAAGTATTTTATGTACGCAGACATGTATAACTAAATAAGGTAGCAAAAAAACTATCAAAATGTTACAAATAGTCTCAGAAACTAATGTTGAAAAAACCTATATTTTTAAAAAACCCAGTCGGTAATGTTTTTTTTCCTATTATTGACCAAACCATATATTATCAAGAAATTTAAAAATCACACACTGGGTTTCAGCTCTCCTTGTGATAAAATCTAAATTTTATTTTATGATTAAGTATACAATATGTTCATTAAGTAAATCAATGGCGAAATAAGCAGTTACACAGACTTAATGTTTCAATTATTTCAAGCTTTCTCACAATTAGATAAGAAATTGACGAAAAACGTTTTTTTTTTGTGAGCGCACCCTTAAAAGACTAGGCAGATTCTGATGATGACGTATTATACTTAAAATAGTCGCATTAAACTTGCACAACGATGAGGCATTGCTATAGAGCAAAGGAACGAATTGATCGTTATTTTTGTTCGGCAAAGATGATGATGATTTTAACAGGCTTTGAAAATTCAAAGCCTGTTAAAATCATCACCATCTTTGACAATCAATCAATTATGTTTTTTTTTGTAATTATGTCGACCAATTCGTTTCTTTGGTTGATTGGTATGTACATATGTACGAACATACGTATGTTCATCTGGTCCCTCATAACTCCTAAACTACTCGTCGAATTTTGAAAACCTAGGTATCGTTGGAAGCGTCTTGTTGTTTCGCAAATTAAAAGCTAGACGTCACATAAAAATACTCCTGTTATACGAAAACCAAAACGGATGTTATTTTGTTACAACGTCTTGTTTTAACACTTTTAGTTGGCGGTTTTGTAGTAGTTGGATTTTAGTTTTCTAAATTAAAAGTAAGCCTAGGTTTCAACCCGCTACCTCGTGCTTAAGATGCGGGTCGCGTAAGCTTTGGTCTATCATCGAAACCTATTATGAGCTGTCCATTTAGGTACTAACAGTAAAATAATCTGCTTTATTTCAGGTGCTCCGTGTTTGGAATGGCTCTTTGGTAATCCATCGTATAGCACACCATATTCCATACCGTATGGTCGACCATTCGGCACAACTTATAATATACAGTATGGCAACCAAGGAGGCACACTACACCAAACACAGTTCTATGTCACACCGGATGACATTCAAGAGATTCTTGACCAGCTCATGTGAAAATTTTCCAAGAATCATAAGTCATAAGTAATTTGTTTCATAACAATATAGGTACATTGTGTTGAAAATTAACAAAAAAAAAAACATTAAATACATTATACAATTGCAATTAAAATAGAAAACTCGATTAAAACAATAACGATCAATTAAGACATCAAGTAATAACAGAAGAATCACACAGCAAGTAAACTAGCTACTCCATCTTTTAAAATCCTGCAGTTACAAACTTGTACAAATATGACTATTAAAACCAATATTTTTCAACTATGATTTAGTTATTTTAAATAAGTACGTAGATATCTTTAACACAGAACTGGCTGCCTCTTTGGAACTAAAAACTAATAACTTGTTTGCAAAAATATGAGTATACAGTAAAAATTGGTGTTGTCAGGTAAGGTTTTAAACTGAAATTGTCTTGAAACGTTCGATGTTCTTAGAAATGTTTTTTTCGTTTTGGATAGTTTTTTTTTTTATAGTAAATACTGGACTACATTATTTTTCATCATAATGTGTGCAAGTACCTTTAAGAACTAAATAAATTGCATAATAATAAACTGTATTTTATACTTTCTGTTTTTTATTTAAACTACGTCGGTTATACGAGTCACAATTGTCATCTACACTATATCGAGTTAAATTCTCGAACGGAATTGGTATTTGTTTGACCATCAGGTAGCGCTCATACAGAGCAGCTTGGCCTTTGCCCAATACTCCTCAATAGCCTATATAGCCAGCAGCCTAGCCCTTACCATCCATCCATATGATCCATACCTACTTATTATTAAAACTATAAATGTGGAATTAACTGGATTCCGTACACACACGCAGACCATGACCTGGGCTAGGAGTAACGACATAGGATACTTACATATACTTACTTATCCCGGTAGAAGGTTCCCGTGGGATAATAACCGAAATCCATTCGGGCGAAGCCGCAGGCGAAAGCACTTATAACTGTAGGATGATTCACAAAGCTAGTAGGAAGTAGGCTGATTCAAAAAACTAGTATAGCTCCAGTATTTTGATTAAGCGCTGGAATCCAGTAACACTGGATATAATATAAATATGACCAATGTTAACACTTTAATCTAGGCTCGTCAGTAAGCACAAGTAACAAGTCTCATAATCATCATCATCATCATCAGCATATAGCAGTCCACTGCTGGCCATAGGCCTCTCCAATTGCACGCCACTCTCATCCAGCTGCCACCAGCCACCCTGCGAAGATCGTCGCTCCACCTAGCCTGAGGGCGTCCCACCTTAAGTTTGCCGATTCGCGGTCTCCACTCAAGAACACGTCTACCCCAACGGTCATTGGTTCTACGGCTAATATGGCCGGCCCATTGCCACTTCAGCTTGCTTATTCTGTGGGCTATGTCGACAAGTTTGGTTCTCTGCCGGATCACCTCGTTCCAGATTCGATCCCTCAGAAAGACTCCAAGCATAGCCCGTTCCATAGCTCGCTGAGCGAGTCTCATAATAGGGGGAAGTATTCTCAATTCTATGCCCTTTTTTATCATGGAGCATGTACTACCTAAGGGATCCTCGGCGCGTCCCCAATACCCCAACGGAGTTCGCTGGAATTGTTGTCATAAGCCCCATTTACACGATGTAAGTTTCTTGTCTATGGTATACAATTATAAATAATTGACTCTAACAAAAATAGCACTTTAAAGCTTAATATTACGCAAACGGATCGCTGAATCGGAAAATAGGCTACACAAACCCGCAATATTTTTGAACGGCCTATGCAACGATACCCCACATTATGGGATACACGAGAAAAAAAAATCCCCACTTTACGAGTAGACAATTTTTTTTTCAAAAATGTTATTTACCACTTTCTCGGCGTTATTAATATCTATACCCATGCCAAATTGCACCTTTCTAGTACTAAGAGTCTCTGAGCTAAGTTCGGGACAAAGAGACAGATGGACATGGCAAAACTATAAGGGTTCCTTGTTGACTACGGTACCCTAAAAAGTGCGCCTTTTTGTGCCCCTCGCGTGTTTATGATGCACACGTGTGCATCATGTTATTTCAATGCCCCCAACTGTTTATGATACACCATGTGCATCATGTAAAATACATTTGAATTCCCACTGTTTTTTGATTGAAGCGTTTTAGAAACGCAATACCAACCTCATGCCTATAATACTGGCTTCATTATTGGATATTTAGAAGCTGTTTGCGAACGGAACGAAAACTTTAAAAAAAAAAAAAAAGCAATGACTCGCTCGTGACTAATGGCGGATTCGCGAATTCCATGATAGCATAATTATTTTATAGTAAAGTAAATATTGTGTTTACAAGTGAAAAATGTATGTGAATGTATGTGGAAATAAATGTGTTATAGTGGGAAAAAATGGTGTAAGTGTATGTGCGCAGATTTCGAAAACACTTTGAAAGAAAGTTGGTAAGTTGCATGCATAACCTAAAATTTTCTTCTTACACAATATTACACAATATTTTAAAGAAAAATACAAATAGAAACTACAAAATATACACGTAATATGATAGTATATTTAATAACAAAGCTAACTATGTACACCGGTTTGCATAATTCGTTGTTATAGACCGACAATAACGGTTTCCGTAAAACAATAAATTTCATTGTTTATTTATCTAAAATTAACGACAGACAGGGACGTCCGATTAGCGGGGGGCCCGAACTTGCGAAAGGCGTTTTGCTGCGGCTATGTACGGTAATATTTATGTGCGCTTGGGTTAATAGTACAATTCTCGTACTGCAAAACCATTTGTGTCAGTCACAGGTTCAGAGCACCTGTTAATAGTTTCTATTGCACTCCCGAAAATATAGTTAATTTCACCAATGATTTACTTTTAAAGATATTGTGCGTAATGTGCTCCATAGAGATCTACGTTTTGGAATGGGCAAATAGCTTCCACTTTCTGACTAACTGACCGACTCTTTGACAATTCAAAAGTGCCTGTAAATGGTTTAATTGAAATAAATGCTTTGAGTTTGTTGTAGCGTATGATTGGCATTGACGACCGGTTTCTTACACCTGTCAATGAATATGCTTGTTATCACGTGATGATAGCATCTGCTATACTAGCCTCACGAGCGTGATAACAGGCATATTCGATGGCAGGAACCCTGCTAGGTTTTGTAGAATAGTGTGTTTTCTTTTAAATAAAAACAAAGATTAAATGTGTGTTTTAGTTAATTATTAGGAAAAAACACATCTTTGATTGGGTTTAAAAAAGAAGGCTTATAAAAAAAAATCCGCTCAAAATGTTTTTCATCAAAAAACATTGTGTCCTTTCTATGATATAAGCGGTCATACAGACAGACTCGAAAAGCGACTTTGTTTTATATTAATATTATAAAGAGGTACAATTTGTTTGGTTTGTTTGTATGTAGGGGTATGTAGGTAGGTAATGTTCGGAATCGATCCAATTCTAGAATTTCTTTCACTGGTAGAAAGCTACATTATTCCTACTACTGATTATTATTATTATGAGCATTGTTTTTTACAGGACCATACCTGGGAACCTACTGGTTTCGGAGATATTGAAAGTGATTTTTCCACCTTATAATGTTTTTTTACGAAAACAAGTTTTAAATGTTTTAACTTAGCTTTAAATACTCCCACGATCCCTGTATCGTTGCATCCACCAATAAGGCACAATGTTCTGCGTGCGTTACGTTGGGTACTCAGCGATTTTTTACATCAAAAATAAAACTCGTTTCCCGGCAATTATATTTGCACATAGTTACTTAATTTGATGTACAGAATGCGGAGATGACAGCTTCGTAAAGGGTCTTGTTGCACCCTGTATTTTATGTAAAAACAAGAAATTTTACGCGGATAAAGTCGCGGGCTGAAGCTGAGTAGTTAATATTTTTTATCGGAGAGTCAGTATACTTAAAATTCTTATCTGCTATTACAAGCTTGTTGGGAATTCCATATGTAGTCAACCGCACGACCGTGAAGGTAAAAATTTGACATTGACAGCATCTCTATCTCGTGGAAGTAAGGACGGTTTTCGTATAACAAGTGTTACCACTGACATGCGGTTGATCTTACGGGTAAATGTTAACAATTCTAAGGTCAACGATTCGACACTCATTAGCGTTGGTAATTGTTGTGATTCATAATAATCACACCAATATTATAAAGGCGAAAGTTTGTGAGTGTGTGTGTGTTTGTTACTTCTTCACGCTTAAACGGCTAGACCAATTTTGATAAAATATTGTATGGAGGTAGCTGATACCCTGGATTAACATATAGGCTAATTAGCCTATACATATAAATTAAATTAAACTTTCACCTTTATAATATTAGTGTGACTAGCTTTTGCCCGCGGCTTCACCCGCGTGGAGGTCGGAAATTATCCCACGGGAACGTATTACCGGGATAAAAAGTATAATATGTCCTAACCCAGGTCATGGTCTACCCATGTGCCAAATTTCATCCAAATCCCTTCAGCCGTTTTAGCCGCTTAAACTCAAACTCAAAGCATTTATTTAAATTAAACCAATTACAGGCACTTTTGATTTGTCAAAGAGTCGGTCAGTTAGTCAGGAAGTTGATGCCATTTGCCCATTCCAAAACGTAGAACTCTATGGAGAAGAACAGGCAAGAAATTCCAAGGACACTCTTTTAAATCAAGATATTACAAAATCCTGGGTACATTATTCTTGTCGCTTCTATATGCGAGAACAATGGTAAAAAAATAAATTATTTAAAACAATTCATAATATAAGATTACAAATAAGCCCTGATAGTTAAGAGATCAGCACCATCCAGCTCAACCATTTTGTAGGGAGCCGAATGATCCAACACGCGCGCCACCATCAGCGAGACATTTAAGTAAGCATGAGTAGAACTATTACTAAATGAAAACAAATCAAAATGGTCCATGGCGTAGATCCCGTGCCACGGCGTAGCAACGGTAAGACTCCATTAAAATAGCAGCTACATTTTTATAAAAAAACTGCCTCCTTGTTCTAGTGGTCGCTGGTCATGTTAGTGGTCGTGGTTAGATTCGCGGGTCAAGCAAACTTTATTTATATATTTATTTACCAGTTTATGTCAATCAACTCAGCCTATAGCAGTCCACTGCTAGACATAGGCCTCTCCCAGGCTGCGCCACCCTGTCCTCCGCTTTCCGCATCCAGTCTGTCCCAGCTACCTTTATAAGGTCGTCGGTCCATCTAGCTGGGGGGCGCCCCACGCTACGCTTGCCGATACGCGGTCTCCACTCCAGGACTCGTCTGTCCAGTTTATGTACACACATATAAACAGGCAAGAACAAAGGAACAGAAAAATATGTACAAAGGTGGTGCTTATTTCTAAAGAAATCTCCTTCAGGATACCTGCGATAGGAAAGTAGACTAAGAGATGTAGACAACGTGTGTAAGAGTAGACGAGAAAACAAAGTATATAAAATCAAAATAAAACTTATTAATATTATTACTATACTGATCACTAATTTAAATAGAAACATACAATAAGAGAATATATAAGGTGCTAACAAATTAAGTACCAATATTTTAAGAGGTGTTACATTACATCAAAACAATTAACTTTAAATAGAAATTAAGAAAACTTTTTATATGATATTTTTGTTTTAATTTACGGAACAAAATAAATAAATTAAAATTTCGCCCAAACATAATCATCCTGTGCTTTTAACTGACAAGACACACTTTCTGTCAAGTGAACATCGTCGTTTGTGACTAACGTCAATGATTGGAAATAGCATGACATTGACATTTATTTATTTAAGTGAAGTGGCCATTGACTCATGACAGTCAAGAGGTTTCATAAGATAATCAAAGAGGACTTAGTCACGGATTATTGACTATCTATTAACAGGATGTTTTTACGCAGTAACGTTGTTTCCCTAATTATCTCCAAAAGGTAACATAAACTTTCCAATGTTTCATACTTAAGTCTACTCCTAGAGACGAGTACTATCAGCTCTAAAAGTATTGGTACCTAATTTGTTAGTACCTTATACTTACGTACATACTTCTAAAATAAATATCACTAAAATATATAATATATAAGTATAAAATAATAAATACTATACTTATTAAGCAACTATGACGAAGTGGAAAAATAGTGATCTTTCACTCTTTTTACGGTTCCGTACCTCAAAAGGAAAAAACGGAACGCTTATAGGATCACTTCGTTGTCCGTCTGTCTGTCTGTCGGTATGTTAAGACCATTTTTCTCACGAACGCGTAGAGGTATCAAGTTGAAATTAATATCAAATACGTAAGTCTATGGTCCCTTGAAGCTCTCAAAAAATCAAGCTTCCAAGTCAAAGCAATAAAAAATTACGGCGATATAAGCGACATTATTGCGACATATTTCGATACTCGCAAATAAATCAAAACCTATAGGGTACTTCCCGTTGACCTAGAATCATGAAATTTGGCAAGAAGCACAAGTATAGGAAAAAGTCCTAAAATTGTAAATTTGTAGTTTTATCACATAAAAAAAAATTGCGAATATCTCGCACATAAATCAAAACCTACAGGGTACTTCCCGTTGACCTAGAATCATGAAATTTGGGCAGAAGCAAGGTATCACAGCACAAGTAAAGGAAAAAGTCCAAAAATTGTTAATTTGTAGTTTTATCACATAAAAAATACTTTTTTGCGATTACAAACTTACATTTTCAATTGGAAAATTGACCGTGGCGTATATCGATGTATGGGAGAACATGTTTTTCAACTACAATGTTAAGTTTGTTTTAGGGACAAATTCATCCCAACTACGGAACCCTTCATTGTGCGTGGTCCGACACGCACTTGGCCGGTTTTTTTTTTAATTGCAACGGTTTGGCAGTCCCTAATGTCAGGCGGAAGCGAATTCCACAACCGAACCGCGTGCACAGAGAAGGAGTAGGAATAAAAGTCGGTAGAGGGGGGAGGTGATTTAAGGAGATTTCTAAGACGCGACCTGCAAGGCGCATCAGAAGGACTGGCGTAGGAAAAGCGTTCCCGCAGATAGGATGGCGTTCAAGGGTTGTGAAGGATGTTAAATAGCAGACACAATATCCGAGAGTTCCTGCGAAGTCGAATGTCCACTTGATTATCATGCGGAAGTTAGAAACATGATCATACTTCTTAAGGTTACAAAAAAAATGAATACAGATATTTTGCAAACGCTCAAGTTTATTTAAAAGCTCCTCGGTGGCATCCAAATAACAGGCATCAGCGTAGTCTATGATGGGCTGTATGAGGGTTTGAGCAAGGGAGATTTTGGTATTCAAGGGTAAAAAGTTTTTATTGTGTTTTCTATCTGGATTTTCTCAGTAACAGATCGAAGTTTGGCTTTATGCCTGGTTAATGGCAATAGGCTAGCCCCGTATTACATTGGACTAAAACATAACTGGCGAAATGTGGGTGTACCTACTTTAAGTACACCTCTGCCTAACCCTTCGGGGATTACAGGCGTCATGTTGTGTTTGTGTTGTGAACTATAACAGGTCACGTTCAATGAGAGATAACCTTCGTATATAATACATCGTTGAACAATATTCAGTACTTTATAGCAGTTTAATATTTGCTAATTACTGTCGTTTTAAATGTCGCAATCATGAAGTTGATAGTAAGTGTATTTTTAATTTAGGCACACAAT
The DNA here is from genome assembly GCA_963921375.1 of Tiliacea citrago. Lineage (NCBI taxonomy): Eukaryota > Metazoa > Arthropoda > Insecta > Lepidoptera > Noctuidae > Tiliacea > Tiliacea citrago. The sequence continues at coordinate 8,809,463 of OY992799.1, forward strand.
CTCGAGTTTACTTTTAATAAAACCCATGACGCATGAATCGCGATATGTTTATCTGTACTTTTAGTATAATAATAAGCATATAATGTATCATCAATTACAGTAATTAACGCACACGTTAATTTATCATTTTCAAATCAAAATTATTTACTTTTATTTTTAGTTTTTATGCGTCACGTCTTGGCGAACGTAAACTTTTTTTAAGTACTTAAGGCGCTGACAAGAGGCAAATGACATAAAGAGGTCTGTCTTAAACAAAAAAAATTGCCAAATCTATATAGTTTGTGGTAGCGGAAAAAATATATCGTCAGTAGAAAGGTGAAAATGCTAAAGCGCCATTTGGGCCAAAATGAGTTAATATCGTTGGATTAGTTTTTTTTTTTTCTGCGTCGAACTGTCTAAGTTTCTAGACAATCTGAGCTTATTTTTGCGCTTTGGTATTTGTAAAATTGTAGGTATGTCCCAGATTCTATGATCTAAGCGACGGTTTCCCGTTGTTTTTTGAACAAACGTCGGTTTAGCAACACATTTTTTAGGACAGAGGCCCTTTAGAACGTTTTTCTTTTCAACGTTCTCTTCACAACAGCAACATAAGCATTTTATCTTTTTTGTAATTTGGATGACATTGTTACATTAGCAATTTAAATTTTTTGAATTATGTTGTTGACAGTCTGTTAGCTTATTCATTACTGTTGTTTTTAAATGTTTGGCGCTTCAGCAAAACGTTTTTATAGCCTGTGTAGTATATCGCTTCTTAGTACTTCTTATTCGCGGCATGAAACCATCATAAAGCAATCGTTAGCAATTTTTTCTTTACAAGATTTTTACGGTCTCAGTTAATATCGTTACAAATTAAAGGTAAACTAACCCTTTAATTTGAGTTTCAATCCAAAATATCTGTATTAATATTAAATATCAACGTACGGTTGGTATTTAATTAATATCAATAGCGTCTTATTTGAATGCAGAACTTGGTTGTTTTTTTTATTTTCATTACTTAACTAATTTTTGAGTAAATAGATAATTGCTTCATTTTTTGCGATAAATTACAAGCGTTGTGTGATCGCGCTTCTTTTTCTTTTTTATGCAGTCTGACAGTGACAGTTATAGTTTAACTGTTGTCAGCATCTTAACTAAAATCAATTTAGTACCACGCGAAACTGTTTTATTTGATTTTATAAAACCTTGTTATAACCTTGTTATTAATTTATGAGTGACTAGCTTCTGCCCACGGCTTCGTTCGCGTGGAAGTCGTAAGAAACCATGATAATACTAAAATAACAGCCACATTTTAATTTAAAACAACTGCCTTGTTGGTCTGGCGGTCGCAAGCGCTACTGTTGAGTATGAAGTCCTGGGTTTAATTCTCGGGTCAGGCAAAGTGTTATTGTGTTTCCCATCTGGAGTTTCTCAGTAACAGTCCGAAATTTGTGCCCAGTTACACTGGAGACTTGGCCCCTATTACATGGGACCTAAACATAACTGTTAAAATGTAGGTGTACTAGGTACACCCCTGCCTAACCCTTCGGAGAATACAGGCGCTATGTTATTTTTATAAAACATCCCTGTATACTAACTACGTTTGTAGTTTTGGTCTCAGCAGCCAAAATATACAGTCTCGAGGATGGTGCAACGGGAGCGAAGTGACGTACAGTTGTCCGTGTGAGAAGCAGTTAGTCTTGAGATCGACTCCTTAGTCTTTGGTAGCAATTTCCCATTGCTTATGAAGTTTTTAGTGAATTAATGAACGCTTGCGTTCCTGCATATAACTATCTAATGTCACAACACTGAAAATCGTCAAACTTAATAAGGTCATATTTTTATATTAAGTAACCTTTATCAAAATTTAACTTTATTAATGCTCATTACACAAATAGTTTCTGCTCGTACTGCTACTAAAACTCCTAGCGATTACACTCTTCTATCTTCACTTTTATGTCTACCCGTGGACAGCGTTGTGGGTTGCAGCATTATTATTAAAATTGTTTATGTTTAATTAGTTTTAAGTTCTTATAATATAACTGTTTGCTTTTCCTTTCAATAAAAATAAAATAAAACACTGATACACTGACTGATTTATTCTTACAAATTATTCCTGACGAACGGCTATCACTAAAATAATATAATAGTAAATTGTAAACGCACGAGATTTCTCATTAACAGTCATCATAAATTGGCCGGTACACTGAAGACTGTCCGAAAATGACCAATATTTTTAAATTTTGAACGAATAAGCGTTATGATTTTATTTCCTTTGAGAACAGAATTTAGATAGTATTATGTGGCTTGTTATTTCTGACATTCTGAGAAAAAAATTAGTACCTCAAATAATTTTGAACGTTTTGACTAATATATGTATATTGTTAAATTGTATTGACGTAAATAATTTGTTCCTTTCGTTCATAAAATTCTTAACGTTAAGACTCGAATTGAATACCATTTTTTTTTAAATTCTATATTAAAGTCAAAATATTTTATTTCATATAAACCTACATGGGCACTTATGAAACGTCAGAAGCTAGATGCACGGTTCCAATTAATCGTTTCCTATGGAGAAGAGCTGGCAAGAAACTCTATGGTTAACTATTCCATGGTCCATGGTTTTTACAATGTTCCCAAATTACAGTTTTAATAGGTATGGGAGAACAGTCATGTCAACAAGTACCACGTACTAAACAAAATATAAAATAGTCTAGAAATCGAGTGTATTAAGCCTATAACTTTCTCAAATAACTTACTTTATAAAATAAATTATTTATAATATCAATAAAATAATAAAAATCTATTTAAACCAAATGACATGATTGCCATTATAACTGAAACAAATCTCAATTAATATCCTGTCTCTAAAACCAATAATAAATTGTGGAAATTAAATTTGTAAGTACCTATAGGTATAATGTCAAATAATAAAAAGATTATGTCAATGTCAAAGAAGTATGTAAAAAAAATGACGTCGTTATTTAGGAGCAGTTAATAGACATTTGCATAGTTATGCCGTTAGTGAGGTACCAGGGAAGCCACAGTGCAGCAAAAGTAATTATTGCCAAACTTCCTTGTCTTCAACATAGTCTTTCTGACTCTTTTAGTACTAAAACTCCTTGCCCTTGTGTGGGCGTTTTTGGCGCAGCCGTGAGGCACACTTTACTTATAATTTCTTACATTGCATTTTACACTTTTTACTTGTTTGTTTTTTTTATTTATTTTTTCTGCTGTATATTATATACGAGTACTGTGCCTTTTAGTCTGTGCTAAATAAATGTATTTTCTTTCTTTCTTTCTTTAAAACCTCAGTTGGTTTAATAGACTTTTGGATCCTTATAAGAAACAGGATCAACGTTTTTTTTGTGAAAAAGAGAGAAAATCGATCGCAGAAGTCGTAGCAATTACTTTTTCAAAAATATTCAATGAGCAGGATGTACAGTTTTGACTTTGCTACGATTTTATTATATGTATAGATTACTATTGCATGGTATTTATAGACTGCCTGTGCATTAATTGTCTTAAAATTCATCGAATGTGTTAAGGAGGTTCTAGTTCGATAATTCCAGACATCTAACTAAAACCTTAGATACTTATATGTATGTAAATAATGTGGAAAAACATTCCATTCGCGAGACGTTGTCGTAGCATCAAAGTTGTCCGTCGCGTAGACCCAGCGTAGCAGCTGCAGCGGAGCGCGGCGTAGACCCGTGAACCACCGCGTTAGATAAAATTAATAATAAATACTTGATGGGGTTCACTAAAGTTTCACCAAAACCTTATTGACAAATTTTCATTCTACAACCAACGTTTCGTATACTATTTATTTAGAAAACAACTTATTCCGCAAATGTTTTATTTTATAAACACTCGTTTGACAAACATTTTTTTATGGAAATAATTCTTTTGGAAACAAATGAACCTGTGCTTCAGGCTAGAAAGTGCATAGATGCTTAATGTAATAAATTAACAGTAGTACATAGTTAAAACAAAACGTGGTGGTGCTTGGGGGAGGCCTATGTCCAGCAGTGGACGTCTTTCGGCCGAAATGATAATGATGATAAAGTAAAAACTAAAAGTTAAAACTTAGGTAAATAAAAATAAAATAGTGTTAGCGGTTCTATTTGCAGACAACAAGTAGATCTTCTGACTGTGCATAATATTATGGTTAGTAAATATTTGAGTATATTTTTTTACAGCTAAAGTAATTTATGTTTTAGATACTTTTTATTTTTTTCTTGGGTGGGAAATAATCAAATAACTTCTCCCGCTCTGGGCGGAGCGGGGGCGTGTCAGACTTTTACCGACTAAAACCCAACCGTGTTCCTTCCGTTGCCTGTGTGCCAGGGCCACGATATCCCTTTGACAAACTCGCCACACTGGCAGGCATTGGCCCTAACGGACCCCGTTAGTTGAATTTGTAGATACTAAGTTTTCTATTTAATCTATTGTTCAGAAATCTGCATGAGAATGTAAAAACCTTTCTACAAAGACATGTTTTGAGGTTACATTAGATATGCATACTATATCATTCCGTCTCTTGGTATTGTCAGCATTGTAGGTAAGCATGGTGTGCTGTTTTAATACTAAGTGCATAATGAAAAGCTGGCGAACCGTCAACACGTTGCAGGATTTGTAAATAGTAGATCTGTGGGAAAAAATTAATTGAATATCTTAACTCTTTGTGTCATAAATAATTTTAAATGTAAGCCTATTGTTGAAGATGGGGATGGTTTATTAGGACTTAAATGAAGGAAACACATAAACTTTCTTAAGTATATTCTTTAAGATTTTTTACACAATGACCATGGAAAGAAACAAAAGGCAAAATTATAAAAAGAAACATAAGTATATGTATAAAAAGAGGTTGGTTACTGGTCGTCAACACCTATAAATAAAAAGCTTATCATTATATACTTAAGTTATATTTAAGTTTTATTCTTTGAAAGAATACAAATTAATTATCAGAGTAATATTTTTAAAATGGTTAGTGGGTTTTTTGTAGCCATGTCATGGAATGGGTTGACTGTCGCATGGGGTGACAACTTCTCCGAGGAGTTCTCTGCAAAGTTTGTTGAAGATTCATTTTGTCCGTGACGTTTCCAGAGGGCCTGCTTGAGGGCTTGTCTACAGAACATTCTAAAGGCTTCTCTACAGGCTTTTCTACAGTCCTGTCTTCGGACTCGCCTACGGTCATATCTTGAGGTATATTTACAGGCATCTGTATAAGGTTTTCTTCACAATTTTTGGTGGGCCTAATCCCCGAACAAAAAATAATTATCTCCTTTGTAAACATCACGAAGAGTCCTCTTTCCACTCATATTCGTTTTTTAATAAAATTTCAAATAAGCTAATATTAGGTTGCTAATTTAGAATACAAAGAAGATAGTTTTTTAGTTCAGGGATTAGGCCCACCAAAGATTGTGGCGTCTAAATTATAATAATAATATTAGCCTAATACATGGACCTATAAAAAAACTCGGACGGATTCTCGTTAACAGAAAACTGTGTCACTCAAAATCAGTCAGCTCGCTGTACGTACAGGCCGGCTTCACAGCATACTCACCCATTACGCGTGCAAACGTCAACACAGTCGACACGTCCTACGCGGCAAAAAAGTATTGAAATACAGCATGTCTTGTGTGGTGAAATGTTGTAAAAACCGTAGCGATCGAAAGAAAAAAAATCCAGGAATCACGTTTCATAGGTAAATGAATAATTCAACAACTTAGTTCCCAATTTTATAGATTACAATCAATCTTCATTCACGAGAACAAAAAAAATCATCACAAGGCCAGTGTTGTCAATATTCACGTGTGTAAATTACCCTAAATATATGGGAAATTTATATTTCATTTAATCAATTCAACTTATTTAGGTTATTTATTACTAGTTATTTTATATTCTTCTTGTTAGATTTCCTAAAGAAAATGAAGTATGGAGAAATTATTGGATTTAAAAAAAATCGAAATTGTAACTGTCAAAATGACTGGATTAAAAAAAAAACATACTCAGCATTTAGGATGTTATACAATAGATACAGTAAATATTTTTTACAATTAAAATATTTTCAATTATTAACTATGTTGTTAATTGCACATATTTTCATAGGGAGATTTGGTTCTTACCATTAACTTGTTAAAATAGCACAGTATAATTCTGCCGACATTTCCAAGAAACTTGTCTCTCGACCTGTATTTGTCTTAAAATAAAACAATAATATATGGGTAAATTTGGCTAACATGGCAACCCTAAATTCACTCACACTTAGGCCTGAAACTGCGTTAAGCGGGCACCCGCGCGGTTTCATACAAAAGTGCTCCGTCGCGGGGACCAGCGTGGGTGTCCGTCACGGGGAGGCGCGCCCCGCACCCACGCAACGGGGTCCGCCTCCGTGCGACGGAACCCGTCGCGGGGGCACGCGCGGTCCCCGCCAGCGGAAACACGCACGGGCTTGTTCAGTTAATAACGCTAGGTGATACGGGTCGCACGCACGTTCGGAGAAAATCAAGGACAATGTCTTTCGATACAGAGAGGGTAATTGTGGAAGTGCAGTGTCACCCTGCCATATGGGACCAGGCGAATGAACTGTATAAAGACCGAGACGCCTGAACAGCGGCATGGGTAGAAATTTGCAAAGAATTGTTTGAAAATTTTGAAAATTTCAGCGACGCGGAAAAAAAAACAACAGGTAAACATTTTTTTACTAATATATTTGAGATAAGTAAGTACTTACATACTATTTGTGTTTTCAATGTGTAATTATAATAAATCTACGGGTAGGTATTGATACTTATTATACAAGGTTACTTGAGATTAAGCTAGAATTATATTAATTATTATTGTGTCGCGTTCGATACCTATCATCCTTGTTTAGTTTGGTCCACTAATATACCTAAAGTAAAGGATAGATGAACAAGTGTGCCTTTACTTCATACAGTGAGGCTGGAAGACGTCTCAAAAAATACTGCGATCTTGCCACGACACCTTACCATCTGTGACGAAATAATCAGGGAATTTATCGCGTATTGTATACGCATCTCATTGGGTGTTCCCAAACCCATAGTCGACGTCCCGAATATGGCGTGGTGTAATGACAACATCGTCGACAAAATTGTCATCTTGTTTAGATCTAATAAAATTATGCAGAATACATATCGCATTAGCAAAACAAATGGCGTTCTCTTTTGAAACGTTTAAAGGACGATGAAGTATACGAAATTTATTAGTCATGATACCAAAAGTTGATTCAATATAACGTCGCGCTCTTGTTAATCTGTAATTAAATATTTTTTTCTTATGGTCCAAATTGAGAGCTCGAGCATATGGCCGCATGACATGGCTAGACAACCCAAATGCTTCATCTCCTACAACAACGTAAGGTATTGGTACGGTTGCTGCAGTGTTGGTTGATTTGGGGGAACCCCCACAGCGCATACTTCCACGTAGTTTCCCCTGGGCAACGCCGTGTCTGACCACCGTAACGGAGTGGCAGACCGGCGGCTAAAGTGCGCTGTGATTTCGGAGACATTCATGCGGTCGTCTGCGAGTGCGAAGGATTTTAATTTTAATAAGATGAGCAAGCCAACGCGGGTTGCGTCTGGCCGATTTGTTGTTGCGAATCGCTCCTCCCAGGGCGATTCAAACGGCCCTTCTCAGGGCCAATCTAACGGCCTTTTTCAGGGCCTTGCCGGTGGCGCTTTGGCGCCAGTAGCTGACCGCGCACCATCTGCGGCCAGCTCATTCTGTAGGCCAGACGAGTTCTCAGACTCCGACAACTCCAATATGGATACGTCGGCGGCCGAGAGCGACCGTTTCAAGCGGAAGCGGTCTGAGGGCTCCTCAGAGTCAACTGGTGGCAAGTCGAAGAAGAAGTCGAAGTCAAAAAAGGCTTTGACTTCTTTTTCGGCTACAACCCACGATGTGGGCTTGGTGGACGCCGAGCGCCAGTTGAATCTGGCCAAGAGGCAGCAGCTCCAGCTAGACCTGGAGGAGAGGGTCGCCGCCAAGGAGAAGCAGGCGCCAGCTGCCAGGGCGTGGGCTGGCTACGGTGCATCAAACGTGCTGTATGCTGACCACTCCCTGGCAGAATTGGAGCGCATGGCGGCGGAAGACAGGGAGGAGGTCGTTCAGGTCGCCTCCAAGTCTTCAAACTTGAAGGGGACCTTCCAGAAGGCCCTCAAATGCCGTGCCGCCAGCATGCACGGCATTATTGCGGAGCTGGTTAGGCGGACGGCCACGGAGGAGACGCGGCAGCTGCAGGCGAAGGTGGATCGCCTGCAGGCGGATGTCAGCCAGCTGCACCAGAAGCTGGCTGAGGCCATGGCGAGGCCTGCCCAGTCTGCCCCGGGGCCGGTGGTGACAGGTCCCTCCTCCTCCCACGCCAGCCTTGAGGAAACGTTCCGCAAGGTTGTCATGGAGGAGAGGGCCTTCACCAGGGCCTGCATCGCAGGCATCGAGGACCGGCTCCTGCCGGAAAAGCGGCTCCGCCCGCCGCTAGCGGCGGACAAGAGTCCACCGCCGAAGGAGCCAGAACCTGCGCCTATTGCAGGCCCGGTATCGGGCAAAAGGCCCTCCAAGGACAAGGGTAAAGGCAAGAGGACCAAGGCGAGTCCTCATGCCCCCACCACAAGCGCGGAGGGAGTGTCTGGGTCGTCTGCCACTCCAGCAGTCCCCCAGAACCCGCAGGAGGAAGACGCCCTTCTTCCCTCCACCACCCCGGCCAACCAGTCGTGGACGGAAGTGGTAAAGAAGGGAAAAGGACGGAAAAAGGGGAAAAAGCCGGCCCCCAAGCCCACGGCGACTGCTCCTGCAGCCAAAAGGGCTCCAGCCGGCGGGAAGAAGTTGGTTCCTCCCAGGACCGCAGCCGTAGTGGTGACGCTCACCGCTGAGGCTGCGGAGCGGGGGGAGACGTACGCGTCCATTATGACGCGTGCGCGTACCAACGCCGATCCCAAAACACTTGGGATTGGCACACTCTCCTGCCGCCGGACCCAGGCTGGGGCTCGAATCTTCGAGTTCCCGGGGGCTCAGGGCGGCGCTAACGCGGACCTCTTTGCAACCAAGTTGCAGGAGGTCATCGCGGACGCGGCCAGTGTAGCCAGGCCCGTGAAGTCTGTGGCCTTGGAGGTGACCGAGCTCGACGACTCGGTCACCAAAGAGGAGGTGGAGGCGGCGGTCGCAGCAATGGGGGGCTGCAGCGTCGCTGAAGTGAAAGGTCGGGCCATCAGGCCCGGTCGCAGCGGCATGGGTACCATTCGCCTCGAGTGCCCAGTCGCCGCAGCTGTGGCCATCCTCGCCATAGGACGGGTTGCCGTCGGTTTTAGCTCGGGTGTAGTCCGGGCACTTGCAGTAAGGCCTCTGCGCTGCTACAAGTGTCTCGGAGTCGGACACACTCGGCCCCTCTGTCCGTCCGGGGTCGACAGAGGGAACACCTGCTACCGCTGTGGCAAGGACGGGCACAAGTCCGCCTCCTGCGAGGCCACCACGCCGCACAGCGCAGTGTGTGCCGCCAGTGGCTGGCCGGCGGACCACGTCATGATGGGGAGGAAGTGAAATCCTCCCCCTAAGAAGGGCAAGGAGCAGGCGCCGATCCGGCCTGTCGCTGCCACCGCCATCCCTGAGGCTGGGACATCGGCGGATGTGGAAGGGGGTGCGATGTCTGATTGATGGATAGTCAGATCAAATATCGCATCCTCCAGGCGAACACCAACCACTGCAGAGCAGCCCAGGATCTGCTGATGCAGAGCATGGCTGAGTGGTTGGTGGACGTGGCGGTGGTTGCCGAGCCGTACTCGGTCCCTGGCCGTTGGCTGGGTGATCGGGACGGTTTGGTGGCATTAGTGTCGCGGTCTTCCACGGACTCCCCTCCCCTCTCGCTCTTAGAGAGGGGACCGGGATACGTGGCCGCCGCGTGGGAAGACTTGGCCCTTGTGGGCATTTATTTCTCCCCAAACCGCCCTCTCTCGGATTTCGAGAATTTTCTTGAACTCCTCACAGCAGTGACCTGAACGCCAAATCGACGGCCTGGGGCAACCCGGCAGCCTCTTGCAACGTCCGGGGACGCGCCGCAGAATTTTGGGCGGCGTCGTGCGGCGTGTCCCTCCTAAACAGAGGGACTGTTCACACGTGTGTGCGGCAACGGGGAGGATCGGTGGTCGACGTATAGTTTGCCACCCCCGTGCTAGCCGCCCGCGTCGTGAACTGGCGGTTGGAGATGGCGGAGACCTTTTCGGACCACCGATATGTGCGCTTCGACATCTCCACCCAGAGCTCCCAGGGGATGGCCCGCTTGGGCCAATCTGCGTTCCCCCGGTGGGCTCTCACCCGCCTGGACCGAGTGGCTGCCGAGGAGGCGGCGTTCGTCCAGGACTGGCTCACGCCTCCTGTCGAGGTCCTGGACGTGGACGCCGCAGCGCTCCAGCTGAGGGGGTCCCTGACCGAGGTGTGCAACTCCAGCATGCCCCGGTCTCGCGGCCCACCTCTCCGACGCGCAGTCTATTGGTGGTCGGAGGAACTTGCGGGGCTCCGGACCGCCTGTGTAGCGGCCAGGAGGGCTTACACGTGGAGTCGGAGCCGCAGGCCCCGAGACCTAGCCAACGAGAGGGCCCTCTATGCTTCGTACGTCGACGCAAAGAGGGTCCTCAAGTTGGCAATGTGCGCGGCCGAAGACGGCGAGAGCCGAGATGCTGGAGGGTCTCGACAGAGACCCGTTTGGAAGACCATACAAGGCGGCGCGGAGTAAACTGCGCCCCTGTGGTCCTCCACTGACAGAGATCCTCGAGCCGGCATTGCTGGATGGGGTGGTCCAGTCCCTGTTTCCATCCAGGACCGACTTCACCCCACCAGTGATGGACCCCCCGCGGGAGGCGGTTCCGCCGGAGGAGGAGGTTCTTCTGGTGACAGCGTCGGAGCTCTACGCGGGGACTCTGCGCCTCCGCGCGAAGAACACGGCCCCAGGGCCGGACGGCGTTCCCGCACGGGTGGTGGCCATAGCCGCCTCTCAGATGGAGGAGAGGCTTCGGGACCTCTTTAGCGCGTCTTTCACGACTGGGAGGTTCCCGAAACCCTGGAAGGAGGGGCGGCTATGCCTCCTCCGAAAGGAGGGCCGCCCGGCGGACTCCCCCTCGGCTTACCGGCCCATCGTTTTGCTCGATGAGGTCGGTAAGATGTTCGAGGGGATAATCGCCGACCGGCTAAATAGCCTGCTGGGGACGGTAGGGCCGGACCTGTCGGACGTACAATTCAGTTTCCGACGGGGTCGGTCGACGGTGGACGCGCTGGCCCTACTCAAGGGCCTAGTGAAGGAGGCCGTGGAGGTGGGGGACGGAGTGCTGGCGGTGTCATTCGACATTGCCAACGCCTTCAACTCTGTCCCCCACTCGACAATCTTGGAGGCGCTCCGATATCACGGAGTGCCTCAATACCTGCGCACACTCTTGGCCAACTACTTGGAGGACCGGGTGGTCCTCCTCGCGGACAAAACGGCCAGAGTGAGGCAGTATGGTGCAGAGTCCGGTGTTCCACAGGGGTCGGTCCTAGGACCACCGCTGTGGAATATTGGATTCGACTGGCTCCTGTGGGGGACCCTCCTCCAGGGCACGAGCATCATTGCCCGGGGGAGGAACTTCAGGGAGGCGGCCATTCTGGCCTCTGCTGGCGGATCCTTAGTGGCTGGTAGGATCCGCCGCCTAGGGCTGAAGGTGGCGCTGCACAAGACCGAGGACGTGTATTTCCACGGGCCTCGGCAGCGCATCCCACCCGACGGACACATTGTCGTGGAGGGCGTCAGGATCGGGGTCAAGGCCCAGATGAAGTACTTGGGCCTTGTACTCGACAGCAGGTGGCGCTTCGGCCCACACTTCAACGGGCTGTCGACGCGCCTACTGAAGGCTGCGAATGCTCTTTCCTGGCTCCTACCGAACCTGGGGGGTCCGAAGGCGCGATGCCGGCTTCTGTATGCTGGCATCCTTAGAAGCATGGCCCTTTACGGGGCCCCGATTTGGGCGGACTCCCTCAACAGGAGGGAGAACGCCACTGCCATTCCCAGGCCCCAAAGGGCCATTGCACTGTGGGTGGCGAGGGCCTACCGATCGGTGGGCTTCTCGGCGGCGTGCGCTCTGGCCGGCACCCCTCCTTGGGAGCTCGAGGCATGGGTGCTGACCAGAGTGTACGAATGGACGGCGCGGCGTAAGGCGCTCGGGGAGCCCCCCGCCGCAGAAGAGCGGGAGGCCGTGCGGCAAGAGGCGAGGGACGCAATCGTCTATCACTGGACGGAGGACCTCGCCACTGCCGTTTTCGGCCGCCGAACCCTGGACGCGCTCGGGCCAGTTCTGAAGGATTGGCTCGAGCGGTCCCACGGTTTTCTCTCTTTCCGTCTGGTGCAGGTGTTGTCCGGACATGGGTGTTTCGGAACGCACCTGCACCGGATCCAAAGGGAGGAGACCCCGTCGTGCCACGACTGTGGCGCGGCGGAGGACACGGCACAGCACAGGACACGCCTCGAGGTGTGCCCGGCCTGGTCCGAGCTGCGCCGCGGTCTGAGCGCAGCGGTCGGGCAGGACTTCTCGCTTCCCAGCGTCGTCAACTCGATGCTGGAAAGCGAGGGGGCCTGGACAGCGGTTGCCTCCTTCTGCGAGGACGTAATGTCGCAGAAGGAGGACGCGGAGCGCGCGCGGGAGGATGACCCTCACGCAGCGCCGCTCCGCAGGCGAAGACGGGGCATGAGAAGGCGATTGTACGATCGTCGTCTTATGCCCCCTGGTGGTGAACAGCGGGAGACGGGTGCGGGGGCGCCTTCTCCTGCATTGCACAGTTCACCATCCACGTCGGGCGGGAATGACAGAGCGCTCGCGGTCATTCCTGGGCCCCTCCCTGACGGGGGGGGCATGTCGGGCCCGCCTGCAAGGTGGGCGGTCGTCAGCGGGGGACTGGATGTTATGGCTCTGCCGGATTCCCAGTCCTCCTCCTTGCAGACGAGGTAGGAGCGCCGCTGGGTCGTTTAGTGGGTATACCGGATCTTCCGGGGAGTCCCACATACCCCTCCCATCCCCCGATGGGTGGGTATGCGTAATGCATTTTTCCCAGCATCAAAAAAAATCAAAAAAAGTGTTGGTTGATTTATTGTTGTGTAGCACGGGTAACGCTTTAGCAGGAGGTATATCCAATAAGTTATCATTCATTTGTTGGAATAAGCGGCTTTGGGTGAAAATTGCAGAATCAGATTCTTTACCCTGTACCCCCACATTTATGTAGGTAAACTCATAATTTGCGTTACACATTGCAAGTAGAACAATAGAATAATAATGCTTATAATTGTAGTAAAGTGAACCGCTGTGAGGAGGTCTTATAATACGTATATGTTTACCGTCTACTGCACCAATACAGTTGGGAAAATTAGCTTGCGTCAAAAAACCTTCTGCTATCTCTTCCCAACGCGCAAGGGAAAACAATGGCATGCAGTCTTCCTTCAATCTTTCATTTATAATTTGACAGACTTCTTTCACTATTTTTCTGATTGTGGTTATTCCTGCCTGATACGCCAGATGTAGGTCCACGAAAGTATGTCCGCTTGTCTCGTACCTGTAATTTTTTTTTATTGTTTCAGTCATAAAAGTGCAATCACGATGGAAAACTGCAAGGGATACATACATGAAAGTGAAAGCAAGTAAAAAAAACAAAAATCAGGTTCAGGTGCTAAACCAGGCAAGAAATGCATTTATTTTGAAATGTTCACCTTTTTAGATTCAAACTCAAGTAATGAAGCAGATGAATCTATAGAAAATCAGAGTGAAGATCAAGACTCGCAAATAATAACATCTCAGTACCCAGCACCAGTTCCGGAAATTCAAATCTTGAACGTACAAATAATAATACAGAACCAGAATCATCACGAAAACGTAAACGCCAATCATCACCAACTCCTTTTGAAAAAGAATTGTTGCAGTGTGTAAAACAAAACAATATTGATGCTGATGACGAAGACTTGAATTTTTTTAAATCTTTAATTCCAACAGTCAAACAATTTAATACATTTAAAAAAATATTATTTCGAACCAAAGTGTTAGAAGCTTTGATTGACATCGAAAAAGAAACAGTATTTACTATGGATGATTTACCATCAATTACTATGGGTTTATCAGAAACGCAAAATACAAGTAGCACGATTGATTTAAGATCACTTAGTATCAGAACAGAAACTCAAAACACAAATACAATAGAAGATTAATTAGAATTATATGAGAATGAAGACTTCAAGAATATTATTAAGACTGCCCTAGACTGCTGCAATAATGTTAATTAGTAATAGTAAATAATGTACCTACATGCAAAAACTGTGATTATAAAAGTGATTTAAGAGCAAAGAAATAATGCTAATTAGTAATAATAACAGTAAGAATGTACGAGTAAAAACCTGTGATTATAATTGTGATTAATTAGCAAAAAAATAAAGATAAAAATGATGTATAAATAAATAAAGATGATGAAGAACAAATTATAATTTTTTACTTACCGCAATGTTATTGCAAGCCTTTCCATTGGTGATATGACTGATACAGATTTTACTTTTAAATTTTTGATCTTCAAATATGGTTCCAGTTTCGAAAATAATTCGTCGTAGACGTGTACCGAAACTTTAAAATATTTGTAAAATGAGTTATCATTTTCTCTTAATTTACTGAACTTTACAACAAATTCACCGCACAACAACCTAGATTCAATAAACGGGCTTACTGGCTGTCGTTTTTTTTTGCTAGTCGTCGTTTTGCTACGTAATAATATATTAAGTTCTCCATCGACACGACTATACAAGCACACCGTTAAAATTGAACTAGCGACACTGCGTAAATCGGTCTCCGCGACGGGCCCCCCGGGACGGGGACCGTCGCGTAGCCACGGAGCCCACCCGCGTGTCCACGCGCGTAGACACGCGACGGTTGGCCGTCGCGGGCGCCCGCTTAACGCAGTTTCAGGCCTTAAGACTGTCGCCGCCATTACGGGACACACTGACATTGAGTCCATCTTTATTTTGCAAAAGAGAGCTGTCAGAGCAATTTATAATCTCCGTCGCCGCGAATCTCTTAGGGAACTATTTAAAAGGATTAATATTATGACGGTACCTTGCCAATTCATTTATGAAAATATTATGTATGTAAGGAAAAATCTACATATTTTTAACAAGATAAGCGATAGACATAATTTTAATACTAGAAATAAAGATAAAATAGATCAACCATTTTTCAGATTATCTAAAGTACATACATCTTTTATGGGGTACTGTGTTAAATGTTACAACAAAATACCTTGTGATATATTGAAATTAAATGAGAGAAAATTTAAAACACATATTAAAAGTACACTTTGTAAACAAGCATATTACAAGTTAGAGGATTATATCCAGGACAGGAATGCTTGGAAACATGCTGGTCCAGCTCCATAGGACAATCTAGAGTCTAGACAAAATCAAACTGGTTGCTATTTTTATGGTAAAATCTGTTATTTTTATGATATTCATTTTTCATTCTGTGATAACCTATACTGACTTATTTTTTTAGAAAAACATACTTGTATGATGTTTGTAAATATGTGAACACCACGTATCTATCTAATAATTAAGTTATTTTTCATTGCTTAGTTTTTAATTCGTTTTACCTATTATGGTATAGTAATTTTATTCTAGGTGCATCGTCTTCACATATAATCATATAATTAATGTAATCAAACAAAATATTGTAAAACATTTTTAAAAGAGTACCGGTGGAGTTTCTTGCCCATTCTTCTCCATACGAAACTACCTTTTGGAAGGGGCAACTAGAATCAATTCTATTTTTTTTGTAAATTTTGACGTTCAATAGTGCCTCTTATGTGCCTATTTGAAATAAATGGTTTGACTTTGACTTTGACTTTGACTTTGACAGTTTTGTCTTAGCGGGAGTTCCGTCCGAGTTTTTATAGGTCCATGGCCTAATATTAGCATATTAAATAAAAACCAAAAATGCGTGGAAAGAGGGTTCCCTCTTGATGTTTTTCTATTGAGAAATTTTTATCATCTTATGTTTCTGTTCCACAAAAAGTTTGGAAATATCATGTAGTTACTCATATTACTTTTTCGTACCACTTGCTCAAAAAAGTGACATTCTATTCCACAAAAAGCGAACATAACAATAGTCATTTTTAATCTGTTAAAAACAGGGAAAGAAAATTGTACTGAATTTCATTCATCCTCTAGGGGAAGAAAGTGATTTAAATTTGGAATACTTACCGAAATTTATATCGAACTACATCTGTGTTTACACCATTGAGTTTGTTAAAAAGCATTATACATCTTTTTGAAAAAGGAATACGCATTTATTATGCAGTTATGATTAAATAAAATTACGAAAACCGACGAGGCCGTATGAGCTTGATGCCTTTGCTTTTCCGACAAAAAAATATTAGTCTAGGAATTTGCCGCGTTTTTGTTTTCTTCAAATACATAGACGTTAAGTTTATTTTAATTTATTTTTATAAATAAGTTAATGTTCTAAAAATACGTTACGATGTTAAATCAAAGCGACAGTGACAGTGAATTGTCGGATTCCATCAGTGCAAATGCTGCCGCAACTATAAATAATTTGCTTCCAACAAAATCCAAGGAAAATTATTTAAAAACTTATGAAGAATTTTCAACGTGGAGAAGTGCGAAAGGCCTATCAATTTCAGAATCAGTACTTCTTGTCTATTTTGATTATTTATCCAAGACAAAGAATCCGAATACACTTTGGTGCATATACTAAAAACTGAAAGCTACAATAAGCATCAAACACAACATTGAAATAAATAGATTCACGAAATTACTGGCTTTTTTAAAAAGAAAATCAGAAGGGCATTGCGCAAAGAAGTCTAAAATTTTTACGACTCAAAATGTGGAAATTTTTTATAATGAAGCTCCTGACGAAATTTTTCTGGCCACAAAAGTATACATTGACGGCACGGTTGGCGCAGTGGTTGAGTGATTGACTGCTGCGCTGTGTGTCGCGGATTCGATTCCCGCACGGAACAAATATTTGTATGACCTACAAGTAGTTGTTACGGGTCTGGCTGTTTGTGTATGTGAGTTTAAATGTTTGTGAACGCACCCACGATACAGGAGAAATTCCTAGTGTGGGGCAACGTTTTAAAAAAACAAACAAACAAACAAACAAACATGATTTAACTATGAATATTTCGTATCTTAGTAATGGTAATTATTCTATATATTTACCTGTTTTTTATCTTTGTTATAGGTGGCCTTAGCTTTTGGACGCAATGGTGCTTGCCGCGGATGTGAACTTGTAAACTAAAAGGTGGAGGACGTTGAAAATCATTCCAATGAGTTACTGCTGATTAATGTAAAGGAAACTAAGACAAAGAAAAATCGGTCATTCATTTTACAACGACAATATACTAAAATCATTCATAAATACCAAGCATTACGTCCCACCAACATGGAAAACAATAGATTTTTTATAAACTATCGGAATGGGAAATGTACTCGACAAGCCATCGGCAAAAATTAAATTAGCAATATGCCAAAGGAAATTGCTAAATATTTAAAACTTAAAGATGTTGAACTCTACACCGGTCACTGCTTTAGAAGAACTTCGGCGACTTTCTTGGCGGATTCAGGGGCGGATATTACGTCAATAAAAAGACACGGTGGTTGGAGCTCTGATAGAGTAGCTGAGGGTTATATCGAAAGCTCAATGGCGAACAAACCGTATTAAGCAGTCAAATTAACAAAAATATAAAACTTAATCCATCAGAGCCACAACCATCAACTTCCTGCATCTTATCTTCGTCCGTAACTCACGATGCACCACCACCACTATCTCCGACGTATACTATCTACAATGAAACGCAAGTTCCTCAGACGCAAGAACAGAGAAATACTCAAATCAACAATAAATGTACCAAACAAAAATGTTACTCTCTCTATCAAAAATTGGGCCAATTGTTTCGAATGTTAACTTTTACTTTTAATTGTCATTATTTTTAATAAATGCTTATCTCATATTATTATTGTGTTAATGTTTTCGCAAATGGTACGATAAGTAGAGTATTTTCCTCGGTGATAAAGCTATCTTAGTCTTGGGTGAACTTAAATCCCTCGCTACACTCAGGACTCGTCTTAAATCCCTCGCTTCGCTCGTGATTTCAGTGTTTAACACCCTCGCTACGCTCGGGAGAAAACCTCGAGTCCTTCGTTGGGCTCGCGATTTAAATCGTCATCCGCGACAGAAGACACTGCTTTATCCCCTTTGTTAATAATCTACTATTATTTTATACATAATTCTTATCAATTTAATGAAAAATCTAATTTGCGATTGGCATGATTGCTTTCAGCCTAGTCTTAAATTAATAATCAACATCTTAATTACGTAAGACACTCGAAATGGCAGCCCCTATAATTTTGACATTGAAATTAGGAGGGGGGAGGAGGAGGAGGGGGGGTCGTTTGCATCAATATTCTGTAACAGTCACACATACAAGCAAAATGAAACTTTAGTATATGATTTATTGGATCTTTTTCTTTCCATGTTGAAGACAGTTACGTAATTGTATTATTTTCTCTCAATAAATTTTACAATGCCTGAGATAAAATGTTTATTTTTTAAGGATAATTCTAAAAAACAAACAAGATTGTTTAGCTTTTATGTCTAAAATAAATATTGTCAGCAAGAAAATATAGTTTCTTAGCCCGTCACAAGGTATTTTTTCTCTAGATCAATTATTACTTTAGTTATATATGAAATAAGAATTGAGACTTTACGCTATTTAGTTTCGTGCTCAAACACGATCAAAGAGCGCACGCGATATTCAACTTTATTACTGATATATTAGCGTTTAGCACATAACGGAGTGGCGGGGAGCGAGGGGCAGAGCTTGCGTTCGAAATTTGATTTAGACTGCCTGCTCTTAAATCCATCGCGTTTTCTTGCCGTCGGCATCGGTAGTGTGGTGTGCGATATCATACAAAATGTGCTGGCGACTGTAAATTTTGTATTACCACAAATATTTACCACAAACTGTCAAATTTTCTCTTTCGATTTTGAACTTAACCAGCAACATTTTAAGGTCAAAAATCATTTGGAGAAATTTGACAGTTTGGTCTAACCTGATGTGCTGGGCGACTACGAAAGTGAGGTTTTTTGCAAACCAGTGTGGCCTGCTCAAAATATGTGCGTCAGCAAATGAAAGGGATTTATTCTAAATGCGTTACGCAGGTGCTGATTATTGCAGATAATTCAAGTATGATTCTAACTAAGCATGGCGCTGCTTATCTGCGACTGGGCAGCTATAATTTGACCGCTAGCTCCCTGCGGTTGCAGTCTCCAGCTGCTGGTAGCTGCCATCGAAATCATACCTTAAATCTTTATGACTTATATATTAGTTTGGAATAAAAAGTAAAAAAATAAACGTAACTTTGGTATTTAATACTTAAAAAAAATACAAATTAATGTTGAAGCCATTACCGAACGTCACTAAACCTGTCACCGACGAGCGCGGACTCGCGCCATTGTGTTGACAGCCACTGCACGAATAATATTGAAAATTGTAAAATCTATTAGAAACAGTCATATTAAACTGCATTATATTCAAGAACCGGCGTTTTAATTAAGTGGAGTGGTCCACTAGATAATCAAGCAATCATTAATCATCAGGGTAACCGTATAACGGTAAATGGGTTTTCTGTAGCTATGTCTAATAGGTTTTCTGTGGGCATGCCATCGAATGGGGTAACTGTCGCATAGTCTGACAAGTTCTCCAAGGAGCTTTCTGCTGAGTTTGTTGAAGGTATGTCAAAGGGTTTGTCCGAAACGCCTCCGGAGGTCTTGTCGGTCATATCTTGAGGTTTGTTTACAGGCACCTCTTTAAGTTTGGCCACGGACACGGGCTTGTCTGCGGGCTTATCTACAGACTTTTCCACGAGCTTGACTACAGGCATCTTTACAGGAATGGCAATGGTAACGGGCCTGTCTTCGGTCACGGGTTTGTTTACGATCAAGGGCTTATCTTCAGGCTTCGCTAAGGGCTTGTTTACAGGCATTTTTACAGGATTCATCACGGTAACGGGGTTCTCTACGGTCACCGGCTTCTCTTCAGGCTTCTCTTCAAGCTTCTCTACGGTTACTGGCTTGTCTACAGCCGTGGACTTATCTACGGTCACAGGCTTTTCTACGGTCTTGTCCACTGGCTTGTATATAGGCGTAATGTTTGGAATAAAATGCCTTGTAACGTAGTGGGAACCGTACCATTTACAGTATCGGGAACCATGCCTCTGACGCCGCCTAACGTGCCGGAATCCATAGCGGGAACCGTACGTTAAATCGGACATTGGATGGTTTTGATGTGTTCCAAACCGACTGTTATAACGAGAGCAGTAATTGTTGTATGACGCACAATATGGTCGACATCTGTAAGATGAAAGTTGTCTGGACGGACGAGGATGATGAAGATGTCTGTGTCGTACCTGCTTTTTCATGTACGGTGCACCTGAAATCAATTGGTTATCTAATAAATAAGTAGTTGATTCTGACATTTTGATGAATTCATAATCTCAGACAATTGACATTCCATCGCCACTTACTCAACTATCTCAGGGTTATGGATTGTATATAAATTTTTGAGTACATAATCAGCCTATAATGTTCCCACTGCAGGGACACAGGCCTCTCGGGCCCAGTGCGGGTTGGTAGATGTCACATGTCTTTGAATTTCTGGTTCTAGGACATGCCGGTTTCCTCACAATGTTTTCCTTCACCGTTTTGAGAGCAGTGGTGATGAAGTTATTTACACAAAGTAAAGCGCCTGCCTGGGTTCGAACCTACGACCTACAACTCGTAAGTCGGGGACGTTACCACTGGGCCACCACTGCTCTCTCTGCTCAAAAGTTATTTTTAACTTTATGACCTTTTCTCACAGATGGTTGCAGTAATTAAGCTAGGTTACCCCGACCAAATAGGTTGCCATAACTAAATACGATTTTTTACTACAGTTTTTAGGATTAAAAGGTCAGCAGTAAATAATACTAACTAATGTCATTGAAACAAATTGTTAGATTACTGAATTTTGTTACTTACAGTTGTATCCTTCTGAAATCACTACGATCAGGAACACGCACACCTGGAAAAAAATATTGGCTATGTTACGAGTAGTAAGATTCACCCAATAAATTCAGATAGTAAAACACTTGAAAGCTGTGCTAGCGCTATTTTGAACGCGTCCGAATCGAACCGAACGTTCAACCAGTCATTATTTTACGCGGTACTATTCTAATCACTTAATCATTCATAAAGGGCAGTTCAGACTACTCTATAACATATAGGGTCAAATTAAATTAGCTAGTGAAACTCCGCAAACGTTAATTGGTATCGATATCTCGACATGATAAACCTAAAAAGAATTTAAGTTTTTTATTTCTCGTTTTTTTCCTCTGCCTAACCCTCTGAGGATTACAGGCGCGATGTTGTGCGACGTCATGAGTATCGATATATAAACACGATAAAAAAGATACTTCAAGTATGAGTAACAAAAATACCAGCGGTCGCTGCCCCCAAAAAAGAACCATCCAATGTTTTAATTTTATTGTGACTTTGAACCCTGGCCTCGACCCCTTTTTTTTTGGGTGGGAAATTATCAAATAACTTCTCCCGCTCTGGGCGGAGCGGGAGGGCGTGTCAGACTTTTACTGACTAAAACCCACCCGTGTTCCTTCCGTTGCCTGTGTGCCAGGGCCACGATATCCCTTTCGGACAAACTCGCAACCCCGGCAGGCATTGGTCCTGACGGACCCCGTCAGTTTGTGCTGACATCTCTTTGAGAGGAGGAACACAACGCGCCGTCGACCCGGGCCTGGTCCTTATCGGACGGCGAGCTACCCATCGCTCACCGTCCGCAGGCCCGCGCCTACGGTGGCCGGAAATCGGCTTGCGACTCCCGACGCCCGGGGCGTCTCCTGCGGCGACTAAGGGCGCGAGGACGCGAACCTTGTCTCACCCTCACGCGTTCCGCCTCCTCCTTCGCTAGCATAACTGCTTCGCAGAAGGAGGTGACGGCCTCCCATGCACTCTCGCTCCGAACCATGGCCAGAACCAGGCCCGGACGCGAGAGATCGCCGCCGCCGATCGCCTCCGTGAGGACACGGCGGTGCTCCGCCCAAGCTGGCCAGACCTCCACCGTATGCTCCACCGTGTCCTCCGGGCGATCCACACAGTGGTGACACCCGGGCGTTTCCTCCCGCTTTATCCTGAACAGGAACCTCCCGAAACATGGCCTCGACCCCTGGACTTGTAAAAAGAGTGCACAGCGCTATTTTTTATATAAGGCACAAACAAATGTTTTTTAGTTTCTAAAAAGGTGACTATACGAAACCAGCCTGCCTTTTTCATGCGTATCTGGGTATGAATGTAAGTGGTATTCGGTATGTCCTCGAAGCATCCCAACGGCTGGCAGGATTTTAATTTGCATAATCACACTAATATAATAAAGGCGAAAGTTTGTGAGTGTGTGTGTTTGTTACTTCTTCACGCTCAAACGGCAAGACCAATTTTGATAAAATTTGTTATGGAGGTAGCTGACGCCCTGGAATAAGACATAGGCTACTTTTTATCCCGATATTCCCACGGGAGAGAGACTTACGCGGGTGAAACCGCGGGGCGCAGCTAGTATTGTAATATAACAGAATAAATTAATTGAAAATTATTATAAAAAAAACACTTACGATTAACTTCATAGTTGCTAATATTATGAAACACGGATGTAACTTAAACACTTCTACTTAGTGTAGTTGTGGAGGATCTTCTCTTTCGAATGGCGACTGATACACAAAGCTTATTATATATACACTTCTGCAATCTCCGTCGACCTGTGAACTCATAAATAACAAATATGATAACTTTCTGCGAATTAAAAACAACGGCTCTAATCTCTTATTTTTTATCCCACACTTCTATGAAATATTTTTGTTTAATTTTTTTTAGACATACCACATTCTGTTAAAGTTTTTTTTGAGATTATTTTGTCAAATAATAAAATTCTCAAAGTCAAATTATTTATTTCAAATATATTGTGCCATATCAAATATATTATGCCATAAGAGGCACTTTTGAACGTCAAAATTTACAAAAAAAATAGAATTGATTCTAGTTGCACCTTCCAAAAGGTAGTTTCGTATGGAGAAGAATGGGCAAAAACTCCACCGTTACTCTTTTAAAAATATATATAGTGTTTTTTTATTTTTCGGTTGTACTTCGAAAAATTCTTTGAAATTGCTCACTGCAGACTGCCTTTTCCTTGTATAACTTTCGTTCGTTTTAATCCCCATTTCTCCACTTCCTTCTTCATCGCGTGCGGAGAGTGGTTAGTAATAATGTTTGTAAGTACTATCATCATCACCGAGGGTGAATGAATTCTATAACAACACGATGATCATTTTATACTCGTAAGTCACACACATCAGGTGAACAGTTATTTACACATTTAGTTAAAAATATAAAAGTAAATGATCACTTACCTCCATTGGTATTGCTGTATGTTGAGAGTTACAATTGACTGTTGCACTTTAAGTAATCCGATAAACTGTCTTCTTCCGCCGAGTCTAATGTATCGTTTTAGCAATTGCAGGAGTTTATTTATATCATGTACTAAGTGCTTTTAAATGTTAGGCCAACATCTTTACCAAAATTATTGTTAACGTTGTTTAATGTGCTTTTAAATGAGAGGACGCCATCTTTAGTTTAATTATTTTTAATGTTGTCTTATCATGCTTAATCATAACAACTTTCCTATATGATCCACTGGATAGATTGGTACTGTAATTGGTTCATATCAATGATATAACATGAATACAATAGAAATACAGAAACATTTAAAACAAATTCATCCAAGTTTAGAAAGTAATGTATACGCTGCAAACAGATTACCGATATATACTCAAGTGCGTATATGATAAGCAATTTGGATACCGATGATAAGCCGGGGTCGCATTAGGTAGCCTACATATTGTTGAGAATGGTGTTGGCCAATATTTTGATTCATATGAACGAGCACCCAAAGGATATTATCCAATATTTTTAAAAAGGAATTATATACGTTGGGACTGGAATGCGGATAGATTTAAAACGATTTTATATCAGTTTGTGGTGAGTCCTGTTTAATGTATTTTTATAACATACATTTTATGGAGGTACATGTTGAATTTTGAAATCCCATCTACACAAAAAAAAAATCTCCAGGTGCACAAATTGAATTATCATCAATGTAAAAATACGGTGAAGTTGTGGCTGATGGGTCAATCTTATGATGAAACAGAAAATATGCTTCCCACTCAATCCTAAGCAACTTGAGTAACATATACGCCACTATCCTCGCACACACACTCACAAACACTCATACACACCCTGGCATGCACACACACACACATTTCTCTTCTCTTATATTTTCCTAATGCTTTTGTAAACTAGTTAATAAGTAACCATAAATCACACTAATATTATAAAGGCGAAAGTTTGTGAGTGTGTGTGTGTGTATGTTTGTTACTTCTTCACGCTCAAACGGCTGGACCAATTTTGATAAAATTTTGTATGGAGGTAGCTAACACCCTGGATTAAGACATAGGCTAGTTTTTATCCCGGTAGTTCCACGGGATCGAGACTTACGCGGGTGAAACCGCGGGGCGCAGCTAGTATATAATAAATCTATTGGTGTATCGACGCAGTTTATGTTTTATATTTATAACCTAGTTTGGGAGCCAGGAGATTAATTAGTCTCACATCTCTGTACCAAATTATTGTACAATTGTTTTTGTCTCCAAGTTATAGATAGGACTTCTTAGCGGGAAAGTGAAGCGTCATGTTAGCAGTTTTGTTTTATTTTCTAAAATTTGTGTTTAGCCGAATATTAATGGGTAATAGTGGTGGATTATTAACCATTAAGTGTTCGTGAACCTGCATTAATGTAGGCAAATGAAACAAAACAGTGCAACATCACTTTAAGTTCTCTCAAGAAGTCCGCGCGAGGTTTCAGTAAAGTGCCGCGTCTTTACTTAAACTCAAGGGGAGTGGGGCGGGATATCATCAATCATCTTTATCATGCATTGAGTGGAGTTCATTTCATAGTTATTTAAATAACTTTGTACTTGTTACATAGGTCCATGTTGTTACCTAATTTTACATGACACTGGCTAAATGCACAAACCGTGCGAAGCCAAAAAGAAAAAAAAAAAAAAAAGTTATAGATAATAATAAAAAAATAATACACAGGTCCCTGTACACTATTCTTAAAAATAGGGAAATACATTTAAAACGGTTCTCAACTGTCCAATTACTTTAAAATGGCTTGGTTTGCTGGTAAAACACAAGAAATTACACTTGAAATTGCAACACACTACACAACCCGCCCTAAACTAAATCGGTAAGACGCCATGGTGTAAGTCAATAAAAATAATGAATGAATATAAATATCAATTCACTACCACAACAGTATACATTTATATGAATTTTCAGTATTTTTCCCGATATTTACGGATTTTTCTCTTTTTTTTTTTGAGGTAGTATACATAGGGTTAATTCTGCATGCTCTGACTTGATCCCATCCCAAAAGGCTATGTCTGACGTAACAGCGGTGGTTAAAGGAGTAACAGTGGAGTTTCTTGCCCATTCTTCTCCATACGAAACTACCTTTTGGAAGGGGCAACTTCAATCAGCGGCGTAAATTTCATAAAGACAGAAAAACACTGCCTTCCCTACCTAACTCAGATAAATATGTATAATATTATTTATCTTCGAGTACGTATCAATAAACATAAAAATCTTAAAATCATAATTCAGCTCCACCTTTCGAGGGTCGGGTAGCGTCGATACAGAGTAGCCATCTTTTATTTTTATTTTTTTTGGGGTGGGAAATTATCAAATAACTTCTCCCGCTCTGGGCGGAGCGGGAGGGCGTGTCAGACTTTTACTGACTAAAACCCACCCATGTTCCTTCAAATGCCTGTGTGCCAGGGCCGCGATATCCCTTTTGGGACAGGCTCGTAACCCTGGCAGGCATTGGCCGTTTCGGACTCCTTCAATTGGTGCTGACATGTCTTTGAGGCACAGAGTAGCCATCTGCCAGCTCGTTCGTCTAATTTGACGCAACTACGCATTGCGCTGGACTATAGCGCCGTTGAGTAGCTCTGGAGAGACACTAACTATTCGCAACTAAATGTTTATATGTGTGCTCTCGTGGTCATGACGATTTAATGGGTGTGCGTTCCTATAAACACGTAGCACACAATGTCACAAAAACGCACGCAACTGCACTGAGTAAACACTGTCTTTTTTAGAACACGACAAATTACGACACTTACCGAAGTTTTCCGAAACCATGTTGGATATGCAACTAAATATTTTATTTAAAAAGTAGCATGGTTCATTTAATTATCGCAAGTAAGTTACTGGGTAACACGATCCCTTGGTAAGACTGGTTATCAGACTTTTAGGCTTCTGACGACCCGTAACAACTGTCAAAGATCTACAAATGACAGCCGGGATCAACGGCTTAACGTACTTTCCGAGGCACGGAGGAGTCTTGGTATGAAAAGATGGTCACCCATCCACGGACCAACCGCGGCAAGCGTAGCTTAACCTGATCGATCGACCCGTGCGGCAGTTATTATTTAGCCACAAGCTCCTCGATTATTATTTAATATCTATATAAATACATATTCAATATTAATCATGAAACAGGAGCAAAGAACAAAAAAAAATGTTTAGAGAGAGAAAGTGTGTTTTTACCATAATTTTGAAAATGGACAAAGATTGAGCATTCTTTATCGACACGGCCATAACCGCACTGTAAAAGATTTATCATATAAAAAATAAATTATTTCATCAACTTAGGTAAATTACATTGTTATGTTTGGAGTCACCTTTTAAGCAAAGATTTGCTTGTACTAGATGGTTCCGCCCTTCCAGTTTACATTGACCATACATTAGTGAGAGAATAAACAAAAGATAATTTTGAAAGCATGCCAAAGGTTTAATTTAACAATACAAAATAAAATAAAAACCAAAAAATAATTAATTATGGAATAAGGAATGCGCGTGTGTGTGTGTGGGGGGGTGAGTATGTGTGTGGTGGCGGTGTGTGTGGTGGTGTAGGGGTGTGAATGTTGGTGTGGAAGGTGTGACTTCTGTATGTACTTTTTGTTTTACTCGTGACAAATTGTAGCTATAGATTATAATGATGTATTTTGGGAATTATGTGGCTTTAAGAAGCATAGCCTCGATTTCTTCGTTACTTTTGCTATTCAACTATTCAGTGAGTGTCTTTTTTAAATCGCGGTATTTCATAGGGTATATGGGGGTATATGGTGAGAATTTTGTTGTATAATACATATAAACTGGTGGAATGCATCGGCATCTCTAGTCTCAAGTTTTCCGATGACCTCAGGTACCTATTTGTTATGTGTGTCATAAAGGAACTTTAAACGTTCTTTAAGATAAGAGGGGGTTGTTGGGTTGAACAGAATACTGTAGAGCTGAAACAAGATATGAGATTTCCGGGTGAAGTCTTATGGGAAGCCACTTAAGCTTTGTACGAAATTTAGAAATGTAATCATATTTGCGCAGGCCAAATATAAATCTTCTAGTTACTTTGTGAACTAGAAGAAGTTTGTTACTGTAGACTGCCTGGTTGTTCTAGTGGCGCTACCGCTGAGCATGAGGTCCTGGGTTCGATTCCCAGGTCGGGTAAAGTGTTATTGGGATTTTCAATTAAGAATTTCTCAATAGC
Organism: Tiliacea citrago; assembly: GCA_963921375.1. NCBI lineage: Eukaryota > Metazoa > Arthropoda > Insecta > Lepidoptera > Noctuidae > Tiliacea > Tiliacea citrago. Next base: position 8,837,237 of record OY992799.1, read on the forward strand.
AGTCCGGAGTCTGGGTTTGTGCCCGGTTGATAGCAATAGGCTCGCCCTCTATTACATGGGACTTAAACTTATCTGGCGAAATATCGGTGTACTATAGGTACACCTCTGCCTAATCCCTCGGGGATTACAGGCGTGATGTTATGTTTAGTTACTTTGTAAGCCCCGCTGGCACAAAATAGGTGCCGTAAACAATAGGTTCATTAGCAATAGGTATTAAAAGGCGTTCTCGTCGACGGTACTTTATACAATACTGCCAGTGCTTTATATACTTACGAATTAGTTATATACCGACTGTTTAGGGGAAAGCAATTACTACAAGAAGATATTAGTATAGCAGGCAAGAAATAGATGTTTTGTTTCTATTAGTTTCATTTGTTTTTGTTGGTCAATGCTAGCCAGTGAGGGCTGATAAAAAAAGATATATTTTTTATTTTATTTTGTTTGGGATGGGTTTGCTCTTGACCTTAGTCTAGGTCAGAGGTGACAGAGACGAAGTCGACGATGGAGTGGGCTTACCCAGAAGAAGCCTTTTCACTCTCACTTTGAAGAGATTAGGGTTGTACGTGTTCGGAAACACAGACGCAGGTAGAAAGTTTCACTCTTTCGCTGTGCGCATTATTTTTATTTCGGGAATATCCACGGAAATATATTAATATCGATATGTTTTTGTGGGAATGCCCAACTGTTAATATTCGCGATATCTCGCGGTGGAGTTCGCGACCTCACCGCGTGGTATTTACGGCTACCGATAAATTTCGGATTTATTTATATTCGTAAACAATGATGACCCGATGATGATCATGATGATGATTTTATTATTCCTTTACCATGTAGATCCTAAAGATCGATTTTATGAAAACAGATGAAGCATTCTATAGATACCCGAGAATCACTTTAAAAAAAAAAACTGTGCTATTTAGAGACATCGTTTTATTATTCCTGTAATCTTAACATATATTTCTATCACATAGAATAATTTCAGATTTTTCTCTAAGAAAACTTCAGAGATAAGCGGACGGGGGGGGCGACTTTTTTTTTAATTTTTTTATCAAAAGTCGAAAACTATGATGCCTAAAAAAAAATGTTTGAGAATGTGCAAACAGCGCTCTTTCGTATGATACCCCACATGCCCTAGTAGACTCCATTCGGATTTTTAAGACCTCTTTCAGGCCCTGTTGCAAAAACAATATATTTTGTTTAAATTTCTTTCTTGTTTGCAAAATAGTTGGGTAAACGTCATCTAAAACTATTCCAAATTTCAAGTTGATAGCATTAGTAGTTCTTGCGATATCCAGCTGTGACAGACAGACAGACTTAGTCTCAGCATAAGGGTTCCTTTTTACCATTTTGGTATGGAACCCTAAACAGGGCTTGATTAGATAAGATTAAGTTGTTATAAATCCCATCAGCCACATAGATTATTTTAGATGCAACCTTTGGTCTACCAATCTATTGATACATTAAGAGCAGGCAGTCTAAATCAATCAATTGATTTCTACCACTCCGTTATGTGCTAAACGCTAATACATCATTAATAAAGTTGAATATCGCGTGCGCGCTTTGATCGTGTTCGAGCACGAAACTAAATAGCTTAAGTCACAATTCTTATTTCGTTTATAACTAAAGTAATAATTGATCTAGACAAAAACTATCTTGTGTCGGGATAATAAACTATATTTTCTTGCTGTGAATATTTATTTTAGAGATAAAAGCTAAAAAGATAAAAATCTTGTTTGTTTTTTTTGAATTATCCTTAAAAAAGACATGATTTTCGAATAAAAAATTTATTGAGAGAAAATATTACAATTACGTAACTGTCTTCAACATGGAAAGAAAAAGATCCAATAAATCATATACTAAAGTTTCATTTTGCTTGTAGGTATGTTTGACTATTTCAGAATATTAATGCAAATTAACATAAAAATAGGGAGCCTCCTCTTAAGCTTGTTTGATTTTTAAGCTTTTACACAAAGATATAAATAAAAAATTAAAAAAATGGTACTCTCTTTTGGTCCGACTTAATCTCAGGCCAACGAACTAATCTGAACTTTTTTGATAGCCGCTTATCATGTCGTAGTGATGCAGGTCACGAATCTTTAGAAGACGGGCAATCCCGACACATGTACAAACTGTTATCACCTAGTTAGACACTTACTGTGTGCTGTTATTGACAACAAAATGAAGGCTCGCACAGACTGGTGCGATATGACGGGTGCGAGGCGAGCCTTGAAGATGAATTTAGAGACATAAAGGCTGGTACGCCATCGCGGGCGCGACAGGCAGCGCGAACCTTGTCGGGCCCGTGATATCACGCTAGTTTCTACAAGCCCTTACTAAATAATACCCAACCAACACATTAGTATAAAAAGCTTTGCATTTTTTTATACAGAAAGAACACAGAGTCCAAGGTAACTGACATAGCCCGAAGAACAGCCAAACTTAAGCGGCAGTAGGCAGGGCACATTGCTCGCAGAACTGATGGCCGATGAGGCCGAAAGGTTTTGAAGTGGTGACCGCGTACCGGAAGATGTAGCGTTGGAAGGCCTTCTACAAGTTGGACCGATGACCTTGTGAAGGCTGCAGGAATCCGTTCGATGCGAGAAGCACAGAACCGGTCGAAGCGGTGGTGCTTGTGGGAGGCCTATGTCCAGCAGTGATGATGAAGTACGCAGAACGAGTACGACTTTTTAAGTGACGACACTATTTTTCTAACAGCAACACATCAGCTATCATGAAGTTTTTTGTAGTGTTTTAACTTTTATTAAAACGCCTATTTTCCCCGAAGGGTTAGGCAGAGATGTACCCACACCGAAAATGAAGAAGTAACGAGACTTTCTTTTTCAAGGGAGTATAGTATTGGTTGAATTAACACATAACATCACGCCTGTAATCCCCGAAGGGTTAGGCAGAGGTGTACCTAGTACACCCACATTTCGACAATTATGTTTAAGTCCCATGTAATAGGGAGACATATAAGAACTAATCTTTAGGTATAGGAAAAAAAACGGTCGCTGAATTAGCTGTTACTAAGTAAGTTACTGAATTCAGCAAAGCCCGTTTAGAAATCAACAGAGAAAAGACACCTGCCTACTCATTAAAACGGTGCTAAAGGCTCCTACAATCTGGTGCGATATCGCGGGCGCGACAGGCAGCGTGACCCTTGTCGCGCCCGCGATATCGCACCAGTCTGTACGAGCCTTTAGTATGTTTAGGGTTCCGTACCTCAAAAGGAAAAACGGAACCCTTATAGGATCACTTCGTTGTCCGTCTGTCTGTCTGTCAAGACCCTTTTTCTCAGGCACGCGACCTCCGCGCGTTGTCAAATTGAAATTAATTTCAGTCTACGTCAATCAAACTTCTAAGTCTAAAAACTAAAAACTTTAAAATCAAGCTTCTAAGTCAACGCAATAAAAAAGCTGATTTATGCGACATATTAAGATACTCGTAAATAAATCAAAACCTCTATGTTGCTTCCCTAGAAGCCGTTCACCTAGAATCATGAAAGTCCGAAAATCGTTCATTTGTAGTCAATAGTCAGTTTATCACATACACAAATATTTTTTTGTTATTACAAACTTACATTTGCAGCTGGAAAACTGACCGTGGCGTATATCGTGCCTTCATTGTGCGTGGTCCGACACTCACTTGCTCACTTGTTTTATACATACATCTGTACTTAATACCGCCCATTGTATATTTTGTAGTGTATTTTTTTTTGTAATGTATAATCTGATGTACCTACATTAAAGGAAATTAATAATTAATCCTACATTAATATAAATATGTTTAGTGTAGATACCCAGGATTTTGTAATACCTTGATTTAAGACAGTGTCATTGGAGTTTTTGCCCGATGTTCTGCATAGAGTACGTTTTGTATTGGGCAACCGGCTTTATCTTTTTAGCTACTAGCTTCAACTTTCTACCTAACTGACCGACTCTGTGACAATTCAAAAGTGCCTGTAAGTGGTTCAATTTAGTTATATGCATTAAGTTTGAGTTTAAGTACTTAATCCTTTTTTGTTTCAGGCATACGTTTTCCTGCTGTTTGTGATTTGGAAGGGATCTATCGTCGGGCAGTTGCCCACCAGATACGACACCGTCTGGTCAGAGGATCCTCCCTTTTCTATGGAGGACGAGTGAACTTTACACCCTGTTCCTCATGCTTCTATACTGGTGAACCCGAACAATGACGCAGCCTTCGAGCAGCTAGTTTAGAGTGACGTCATCATCATCATCACTTCCTCAACCTTTCGAGCGACGAGTCACAGAGCCAGCCAGCACCCGCGGCTTCAACGGGTATCCAAACCACCAGCAAGCAATGACTGCGCATACCTGGTTATCACCCTCAACCTCATCAGCAACGTTGGCACAGCACACTGCACTTTTGACCGTTCCACGAGAAGAGCCATTAAATCGTCTTCTGGTCGACGTAAGCAGTCCCTAACCGCTACAGTTCTGTTTTATTTCACGCAAACCGTTTTGGAATAGTCAACCCAAAGAAACAGAAGTCAGGTACGAGAAACATCATCAAGTAACAGTCCTAGGTATGAGTTTTGATACCCAGAAGCGTATCGGTAGAAACAATTCTCCACTAGCTAGGATCACCGGATGGTTTGTGCCCCGTGACACCCAGATTTGGCACCAAAGAGACTAACAAATTGGCATACTTCAGTTATTTGAGATTAGGGGACATATTTTTGTTAACTGATAAAACTAGCAAAAAGTTTTTTTTTTTGTAATTATAAATAGTGCCTAGTTATTATTTAATTTGGTTTTTTTTATCACATTTTATTAAATACTTTGGACTGATTGAAATGCATTTACAAACGATTATTTAAATCATTCAAATAAATTGGCGATGCCCAATGTCCGACACATTCGGGCTTGGCTTTTGATACAACGCCTACAAATATTAACTTAGCAACAAAATGCGTAGTCGTGTGTTGCCATTGACAGGTCCACTCAAATCTGTATGGTTCGCACCAATGTTGGGGCCAATGTACTTTTCTAGATCCATACGTTAGAACAGCGGCATTGGGGCCAACATGTGGCCTTAGAATTACTAATGTTGTGCGAGAAAGCTAGGTAACTATGTATCTATGGGAAGGTCATCTAATTACCAGCCAAGCTATGATGAGTCCATGATTCATTATTGTTAGAATACAACAGTCTGGAATTCAATTTGGTCAACATTGATTGGTTCCTATAGTATAAGAAGAAATATCATCATAATTTTTTTGCCCTTATCCCAATTTATTTGGGGCCGGCGCAACATTCTTTATCATCCATCCTACTCTATTAGTCGTCATGTTGTCAGTACAGGAAAGATTATGCCATAAATTAAAAAATAGATATAATTATAATCGGTGTTTGCTAACATTTAATTATAAGACAGACTTAATTGCCAATTTTTAAATATTTACATAACTTTGATCAGTCCAAAATCTCGTAAGATCTGCCGCTAACCATTTCTATGGAAGAAAGAGAAATGGATGTAGATATTATCTGTTAATTGTCTAAGACAATAGGGTATCATCACTGGGTCGATTCACTGTTCTTTAGTGGTGGATGACCTTTCCGCCACCGTAGCCGAGGCCTCCGAGGCCGCCGTGGCCGTAGCCTCCCGCGTAGCCAATGCCGCCAAGTCCTCCGAGACCTAGTCCGTAGCCGCCAAGCCCGCCAACAGCAACAGCCGGTCCGGCGATCACTGCACCACCACCGACGAGTCCACCACCGCCTCCCAGCAGGAGGGCACCGTCCTGAGCTTGCCTGGCGACAGTGTCAGCGACCGCTTGCGCCTGGGCCGCGCTGGCGGCGACCGCGGCAGCCTGCGCACGAGCAGCGTTAGCAATACGAGCGGCCTCAACAGCGCGAGTGTTCGCAATAGCGATAGCCTGGACGCGGGCAGCGTTGGCTAAACGTTCGGCTTCGGCAGCGCGTGCAACTTCAAGTGCGCTGGCGGCACCGGCGCGTCTGGCGGCTTCCGCGGCACGCGCATTCTCCCAGGCAGCGGCCTGCGCGCGCTGCACGTTAGCGACGCGGGCGGCGTCCAGAGCGGCGGCGTTGTTGATGGCGTTCGCCTGGCCAGCGCGTGCGGCCGCCTCGGTGACGCGGGCGCCCTGGATGGCAGCGGCGGCCGTGTTAGCGATCTGTGCGGCCTGAACAGCCTGGGCGTTCTGGATGGCGCTAAGCTGAGCTGCTCCTACAGAGCCGGCGTTGTTGAGTGCTGCGCCCGAGCCGAGTGTGGGGCCGGTAGCGATGACTGCGGGGCCGGCAATAATGCCAGCGCCGCCGGCGATAGCTGCGCCCGCCAGCCCAGCGCCACCGAGCCCACCGTAGCCGCCGTATCCGCCGTATCCGCCGTAGCCGCCGTAGCCGCCATAGCCACCGTGCCCGCCACCGATCACCGCCCCGATGCCGGACTGCTCCGCACGTGAATCTGCTACTTTACCTGTCAAATATAACAAGTGCTGTTAATAGTTGTCAACATAATTAGTTCCCAGACTGATGACATCAGATGGATTTCACTTACCGTCTGCGACGACTTCGTACGCCACAGCGATAACAAAAAGAATCTGAAAGAAATTAAGTTTTGTTTTAAATATCTTTTTTTATTTCAATATTCAAAACACTTAATTTTAAATACTTTTATAACTTTGCACTGAACAAAAAACTTTTTAGTTAGTTAATTAGAATTATATAATTTAATCAATGGTAAAACATGAGATGCCTCCCTCATCTTACCGTAAGTCGAGACATTATTAATAATTATTTGTTTATTGCTGCTCGCTACGACGCTACCAAATTGGACTGTAATTGGTAATTGTTGTAGTTACCGCAAATTGCGTGCACTTTTATACTGCACCGAAAATTATTAACATCGAATTAACAATGCTAAATAGTTGTTCGATGCCGCCCCATTTGAATATCATTAGGTACTTGAGTAAAAACTAATCGGCGAATTGCGTAGTTGGTACATGTTGTATGTTGTACACAATCGCAGCAAGCCCAGGAGATATCAGACCATGTCGGATGCGCGCGCCGCACATCCCTTGAACACACCAAGCAACGAACACTTATACTACGTGGATAGATTAACAATTAATAATATATGTGTTCTGAATCCCAATTATGATTTAAATTATTCAAAGGTTGGCACATAGATCTCCAGGACCCATGGCACCAGCGAAGCCAAAATTTTAAAAAATCTGCAGATTTTCGGACACGTCAGTCTATTAATAGCCAGAACCTGGTTGGAGGTATTGTTAAATGAATCAGATAGATTTCGATTTTTGTTGGATTCAGTGAAACCAAAACTGTGCTTAATCGTATACAGAAAATCTGTTCAGTTAAGTCGACAAGTAGATATCTGAAGCTGTAATTGGTGTCATGCGAACAAATGGCCAGTCATTATATTCACATGCATATATTCATTCAGCAAACAAGTTTTACTTTTGTTTGAACGGCAACTGCTGAAAGAAACGGTTGCTTCACCTCAGATACAGTAGAAACTAAGGATTGCGATCACATCCTTTCCTGTGCCCAATCAGAAAACATCACAATATTGTGAAACACCAACGATTACATGAATACAAATTTACGTGTCAAACGTAAATACTAACGAATATGAACTGCATTGATTATGCAGTTAATATTAGTTAGTATTTATTTTTTAGCTATGTTGTTCCCACTGCTGGGACTGCTGGGACTCAGGCCTCCTCTTTGTGGGCCGTAATCCACCACGCGAGCCCAATACGGTTGGTGGATGTCACATATCTTCGAATTTTTGGTTCTAGAAAATGCCGGTTTCCTCACGATATTTTCTTTCGCCGTTTTGAGAGCAGTGGTGATGAAATAATTTACACAAAGTGCCTGTCTGGGTTCGAACCTACGACCTACGACTCGTAAGTCGCGGCCGTTTCCATTGCTCGACTTAAATGCATCTTTGGTTAATACAAAACTGTGTTCATTATTGAACAAGGCATGAAAATGAAGTTCGTTTATTAGGTTATTCAGTTGAAATTAAACTGATATAAATTCTTTGATGATTGCGTGTTTTGACGCCGCGGCAGACGTATTGTTTGACGGCAGACATCTTGATATATTTCCAACTGGCTAGACTTGTCTCTGAGGCAGCCTGGTCAGCAGCATATCAAACAGCAAACCACTAGGATTACATACCTACTGGCATACTGGATATATGAATTTAAAAAATCTAGTGGCCGTAAAAAGTCAGTCGCTATCGCCCATCGCGTGTCATTTGTATTCTGGTTGAGTAATACGATTTTACAGAACGGTTATTTGATAAACTGCTTCAGTGGGTAATTAATCAGCATTGATTATTAAAGAATTAGCTTTGAAATGTTTGTTTTCGACAGCTCACCTGGTTTTATCATGAGAAGCGGATGTAATGTAATGGGTGCTCATAACGGCACCTATAAGCTGTGTTTCAGCGGAAGATATGATTGATTACCTATTGGCGAGGGGAGAGAACATCCTGAAATAAGTGTTACATCTCCAATCGTCATTAGAACCCTTATCGCGATTTATTTTTGGTCGGCACAAAATGTCTTTTTCTTCTATACTTCTCTATTAGTCGGTAGTCACCGGTTCTAGCTATATCATCTTTCACGGTCTATCCATCGTTTTTTCGTTGTTACATCTCCTTTCAAAAGTATAATGTTGATTTTCTAATGTATGTATCTATTTGTTTTTTTATTCTTTTATGTTGATATCTACTTTTTTTGTGCTATTGTCTGTTGTGCTATGTTTTTTGTGTGCACTGAATAAATGTTTCATCTATCTATCTATCTAAGACTATAGCTCTACTACGATGAGACTCCATTGCCTCATCGTAGTAGAGAATATATTACTATTTTCTGTATTCATTGATTTTGTAACGGGTGCCAAATTGTACCTTGCGGCACGCCGAGTGCAGTTGCTTAGTTTTCGCGTTGATACCTGAGGTTTATCTGAGCTACGATGGAAATATCTGTGAATATTGGTGATAGGAAAAGCCAACACCACTTGCTAAGCATAATGTCAAAAGGCACTAGGATCAAACAGAATTAATGTTTAGTAAAAAACTGTAATATTTTTTAATTTAATTTTTATTGTAAAATTAAGTTCGATGATTTAGTAACACTGCGTGTGGCCTTCATTTCTTTCCGAATCGGAAGGAATCCATCAAAGGTCCATACACTTGAGGGGTCTGTACGAAGCTGGAAAGAAAATAAAGATTAAAATAAATGTTGAAAGCAAATTTATTATGAATGACCTGCTTTAGAGGGAAGGAGTTGAATGTGGTTATCATATCTCTAGTCGTGAAGAATACAATACAATAGTCCATTCGCGTTAAGAAAACGGTGAGTCATCATTGTCCACCGGCCTAACCCGGCCCCTCAACCAATCAGCATCCTAATTGCGTAAAACAGTTTGAATCAGAATCGGAATGATTTTGAAGTATATATTGCTAATCCATTGCTTCATAAGTTAGAAAAATTTGTCTGCTTAACAACATAAGTAACGCAATGAATTTTGTTGAATTTATATTTTATTTATTTTAAATATTGAAACCGATTCCTACTAATTGTGTGTAACGCAATAAGCTCGCGGGTCGTAACAAATTAGAAAGCCACCAATTAGAACACCTTTACACTGCAGTTGCACTGATGACTGACTATTTTATTAAGGCAAATGGATTATATACAAGTTAAAATATTTGCCCAGAATTGTCAGGTTTGACTATCGAGTAAAAGTCAAGAAAAATATTAGCTATTTATTTAATAATGCATCGAGGCATAACACATTAGCTGAGCTTCAAATCACGTTTTCCACAAAACCTAATATGGTCTATAATTGTTGTTTCAACTTTAGAGTTGAATTTGTCTATGAACTGGATAGTATTGAAGTGGAAACAAATGAGACTCAAGTTTGCTTCAGTCTTTCTTCTCAGAGCAGTCGGATAGCAAACACCTAACTTTTCTAGTATTTAAACATAATTTATTTTTTATGTGTAAAAGTTTTTTAACCAATATATATATAATTTTCTCATCAAATCAAAGTCATACTCACTCATAACCGTAGGGAGAGTTAGCAGGGCCGACGATCTCAAAGGAAGGCGCAGCGTGCTCCACGAACGCTGTCTGACTGAAATGAGGACGTGCTGGGATGTCCCAGACCTGTGGCCTGACGTCCACGGACATTGACGGGATCTGAATTGGCACCTGGATCGCCTGGAAATAATGAAACATGTTTAGTACTAACAACACACAACACAACATACAACATGTTTTGTAACTAAGTATAGTAGAGGTAACTGTTTCAGTAATAGAATTGTTATAAAAAGTTAAGAGAAGCGCTCTTCTGACTGTTGATAGACAAACTACGAGCACTAAGTTACATAACTTATCATCACGCCAATATTCACCAAAGGGTTGGGCAGAGGTGTAAAGTAGAAAAACCCAATATCACTTTGCCCGACCCGGGAATTGACCCCATGACCTCATGATCAGCCGTAGCACTGGTGACCATTAGCCCAACGATGCAGTTCAGAGTGGCAGTAAGTACTTACTGCTTAGTACATGGCTTAATAATAGCCACTGATTGAAGCAGTCAAAGGTAAATCATCAAGTTCAGCAGTAGCCTGGACATAATATAAATAGCCATTGATGTCCATTAACCTACTGGTTCAACTGGTTTATTGGAACAATTAAGTAGTAGTATTAGTATTAGTGTGTAGGTATTCCTTGCAACCTCTGTAACTCATTTCTTGTGTCATTTTATATTTCTGTTCTTAGTTTGTTACCACTTATTTTTTATTTTTATACTTTTGGTTATCACTGTATTTGAGAATGTTGGTTCACCTGTTATTGGCAACTGTATAAGCCCATAACTGTTATATAATGTTATTTGATATTTTGTATACAGGAGCTGTTCGTGTATGTTTATAAATAAATAAATAAACAATTTCCATCACTGTTTACATTGTTCAACACAAAGTAGGTAGAAAAATATGATGTTCACAGCTAACAGAACGATTTCCCTCATTGCAATTAGATAAACCGGATTTTCCCTTCCTTGTATGAGAAACTACATATTAGTCCATGTTATTAGTATGCAAATTATGATTTAATATCAATTAAGTTAACTACCTACTGGTTTATCATTGCCTAACCCTTTATGGGTCACAGAGTCTATCATGAAATAGCTGTTCTATTGGCTATGTCCCTGAATTTCTTGCTTTTGCTCTTTGAGTCACGGTTTCAAATCCGAGAATGAAATATTTGTGTGGTCAACAAGTTGTTGCTCCTGGTCTAAGTGATTTTGCATGAAGACTTACGATTGCAAACGACAATACTGAAATTCCTTGTCTCCTATGCAGTATTCAAAGTTTAATTAAGATATATGCAACTAATGGTTTTGAGTAATGTGAGTTAAGTTACCCAGGATTATCTGTCTAATGTATGTATTAGTTTAACAATACTCACTTCATCATATGCAACAACAACAGGCTCCTGTAGAACAGTTTCCTCCACGATAGCATCCTGCAGCACTGGTGTTTGTAACACGATGGTAGACGGCTCAAACACCAGGGTTGGCTTGGCGCTGAACTTAGCTGCGATCATGTTGAGACCAGCTTTCGCGATGGTAGTTCCGATTGATACAGCACTGTTGATGATGGTTCCTGCCATTGAGGTGGCTGCTTTCTTTATGGCTTGACCTTGAAAGGAAGTATAACAGATTTCTTAATTTTAGTATTCAATTTCAAATTATTTAAGTTCAATAAGTTGAATGTCTTTTTAATGTTAGTTTGTTTTTAATGTTAATTCAGTATTACGATATGTAGGTAGGTATTTTTAGTTTTAGCTTTAATTTTCTCTTTTTTTTTTTTGAGTGCTGTTTTTCACTGTTCTGTTTTTATAAGTGAAGACTTGTATTTGGCTGACAGTTACACTTAGTACTTTTATGCTGTTGTATGACCTGTATATTTAATTATTTAAGTTATTTGAAAGACTTCAAAGAACTTAAATAATTAAATATAAATCATTATATTTATGCTTAACCTTTACCCAACCATGTTGGGGTAGCCTGCCAGTCTAACCATCTGACTTATCCTATGTGGATAAGTAGTTGAAGTAAATAATTTTTTGGTTAAGATTTATTTAGGTAGAGACATTTGTAGTGTCTAGTAGGTTTGGGGTTATTTACCACGCGTGGTTGGCGATCGGTAATAGCAGTATTATTAGCTCCTACGAGACACACGACCAGGGGCCCAAGTCTGCTATTTTTATAAATTCAGTCATTCCAACACGATCCCATTGTCATGCCATTGTCATTTTGCTAAAAGTTCGTAATCTGGTAAACTCATAATGGTCGATCATTGGTCGGTCAATGTTCTCGTAATATAATTGTGTTATTATAATGGCATTGTCGTATTGCCATTATTATAAAACCCATTAGTAGAAATGTCATTCATTTGTTATTATGTACGAGATTACCAATATATGCAATTTCTTTCAATGTTGTGTCAGTGGCCGACCATGTGAAAGTCATAATGACGCCATTATAATAGTAGATTACCAAACTTGTCAAAATCAACAATTATGAAATCAATGATCGACCATTCTGACACTATTGTAATAGCAGACTTGAGGCCCTGAGGTAATGATAGTTTTATTGTTATCACGTATATACAATATGTATATGTTTAGTGTCCTGGAATATATTACCTACTATAGTGAGATGAGCTAAAAATATAGCGATGAAACTTCATAAATAGAACTAAAATGTTTACGGTACATGAAAAACGACTAAACTACAGTAAACGACAACACTACAGTAAACTGTAGTTAGCCCAGAGTGAACCAATAGAAGATACACAAAACACAGTTTTAATATCCTGAAAAGATACCATACCTTTAAGTGCAACTCCTTGAGCAGCAATGGAAGCTATTTCCGAAGCTGCATTCGCAGCAGCTACCTTTTTTTCAACTATGGCCTGGGCGCCTATCGAGACGATGTCCTCTGCTGCTCGGCCGGCTACTGCCCTAGCAGCCAAGAGGTTTAGAGACAACGCTGAAGGAATCAGGCAGGCGAAGCAGGTGACCTGGGGATAAGGAAAGTATATTAGTTAATAAGAAGCACACAAACAGAACTAACGAATATTAAACTGCAATTTTTGGAGCACGAACGGCGTATTCGGTACTATTGTTCAACCGTGCTGCATCCATCAGCATAAGACCGGCCCGTTGTAAGGGAGGGGTTATTTAGAAGCTTTATTTTGTCCGAGTGATTAAAAAAGAGTTGACTCTCAAGTCAAGTTTGAATCAAAGACTATTGATTTTAGCTGCTCTTCAAGAAATCCACTTCAGAACATCGGTTCTCCCTTAGCCGCTGTGTAGGAAGTTAATGAACAAACATGGAGGACATGGTCAGTTTCGACACGTTTAATAAATTGTAATATTAACACAAGGAAGATAGCTTGCTAAGTGCTCGTCATCCTCCTAAAACGATCAATAATTGAATAACAAAAGGAAAACTTACCGACAAAATGATTAGACTGAACTGCATTTTGATTTTTTTTATAAGGTGATGAATGAATAAGATATGAATATACTTCGATGGTGAACCGTGTTCAACTGATGACCTGATTACTTTCCGAGGTGGTTTTATAGTAAAAGTATTGCCAAATTTAACGACAATTCGTAAATGAGTTTCATTAATTAGGGACTAGTTCAAATTGCCTAATTTAATTGTAATACGTTTACAGGTATTTTAATGGTCTTTAATTCACATTAGTAAGTTAAACTCTCTGATTGACATTCCTGTCAACGTTATAATTTATTCAGAATATCTATTTTTATTGTCTAGGACATAATATACCTGGGAAGGCTGGAAAAGGAACGGATCAATCGTCTCATGTCATACGAAATGTATGGGAAAAGTTTTTGCGATTTATGGCTTTCTAGTACTCAAACCTCAATTGGTCCTATAGAGTTTTTTGATCCTCGTATGAAAGAGGATCAATTGACATAAAAAAAGTTTATGTGAAAATTTCCCATTGCCCTGCTGACTGTACATTTTTTTCAAAATCTGTGAATGCAGATCAACATTTCTTAAAAAGTCTCTTAAGACCGTTTTCCTGTAGCTACAACGGTTAAGGTAGCTGCATCTCAAAAATCCACCCTGTATACTCGTAGTTATCAATCAAACTAATCTACATACAAACTATAGGTAAGAAAGAGCGATCATCCCGCGGGTGTGTACTTGGCTGAAAAAAAAATTGTACTTCGATTTAAATTTAATAAACATAATCACGAAAACGCTCTACAAATGCGACGTTGCCACCTCACGTGGGATGAACGCTCTTAATAAAAACAAAAAAAATATCTTAGCACTAAACCTAACAACAAATTAAATGCCGTCAAAAATTCCTCCGGATTTCTGTAAACCATCTAGCTAATTCAACGGAATATTCCGGCGAATGAAACCAGACACAGAACTTGTAGGCTTTCAAGCTTTTGTTTTCAAGTTGGTACTAACATCCACAATATTGTTGATTCAAAAATTTTAATTGATTTACCAAAATAAGAACACGTATTACAAAATTTAATAATAACAATATACACTAAATAATGGCTTAAAGTATGTAATAGGTATAAAAAGTTTGGGACTATCTGCATCCGAACTCTGTGGTAAACCTGTATCTCGGATTACATTGATCCCCATATAAATAAATGCGTTTTGCGTGAATGTGACGCATATTTTCCTTCAACTTGTTCTTTCGTGTTTGTGTTTTTATTTCTTTGCGTTATGTTTACCGCAAATAAACATATTTTCTTTCTTTTCTTTCTAAATTAGCCATAACAACCATAACGTATACGTATACGTTAGCCATAACGTATGATAACTATTAGCCATGTTTATGTTGAAGTTTGTATAAGTACATTATAAGATTGCCTTATATATAGGTGTAGGTGGTATTGTGTATAAGTTTGGAATACTAGGCTTTTAGCAATTAGAGTGTGTTTTTGACAATTTTTATTTTATTTTTGTGTGTATCTAAATGAACGACCATAATCATCACATCATGATCTGACCAAGACAATGTCTGGACTTTTAAAGATACTGTGTCCTCTGAGTTTGTTTCGGCGTTTCTTCTCAGAGTAGTAGGATAGGAAACTGCCCTCATCTAGTTTTTTAAATATTATTAACTTGTAAAAGCACAGTAATAAATACCCTTTAACATCATTTATCAATGTGGAGCTCGTGGCTAAGTAATAACAGCCGCACAGGTCGATCCATCAGGTTAAGCTACTCTTACCGGGGTTGGTCCGTCAATGGGTGACCATCTTTACATACCGAGACTCCTCCGTGCCTCGGAAAGCACGTGAAGCCATTGGTTCCGGCTGTCATTCGGTGGATCTTTTACAGTCGTTACTCTTCAGAAGCCCGAAAGTCTGATAACCAGTCTTACCAAGGGGTATTGTATTACCCAGTTACTGGGTTGTGGAGGTCAGATAGGTAATCGCACCATGTAACATACTGCATCCGGCTAGACTGGGAGCCAACCCCAACATAGTTGGGAAAAGGGTAAGCAGATTGATTATCATTTATCAATGTAAAGCCTCAAATGCCTTAATATTTACTACCTGCGCCCCGCGGTTTCACTCTCGTAAGTGTCGATCCCGTGGGAAAATCGGGACAAAAAGTAGCCTTTATGTTGATCTAGGGTGTCAGCTACCTTTGAGGTGGCCCGCAGAGCCGGGGATCACGGAAGTAATACTAGCTCCCAAGATCCCCGGTGCAAGTGTGGGAAGGGAACACCGGGGTGGTTTTTAGTCAGTAAGAGTCTGACAGACCCCTCCGCCCACCCCAAGGCGGAGGACATCCATGAGGATTTTCCACCCCGGCAACAAAAAAAAAAAAAAAAAAAAAAAAAAAAGGGTGTCAGCTACCTCCATACAAAGGTCCAGGCGTTTGAACGTGAAGAAATAACAAACACACACAGACTCACAAACTTTCGCCTTTATATTATTAGAGTGATTTATTTGGTACACCACCATACATAGAATTAATAGTAAAATAATAGCCTAGCTAAAAGCATCATTCACCATAAAGACACAATTTTATAGTCTGAGAAAACATACATATATAAACATACAAAATACAATTAAAATAGATACAAAATAAAGTGGATATTTACATTATACTGAGTAAAATGCTATGACGTTATGTAAATTATGAGTGTGTGTGTTAAATATAAACATGATAATATATGAGTTGTAGGTTCCCAAGTTGAATCATAAAGTTATTTATTTATTGGTATGGCCCCTCCCGTACCTCAGAGCCTGATCTTCTAAATTATTCAATAAAACATTTTATACTAAAAATGCCATACCTACACTGCAGGACACAAACTTTCCACTATAGGCAGTAGGCACTTGGAAATCCTGGGTCTCATTTACATTCTGGTAATACCCAAAATCATAATCCTAATTAATCAGCGCTTCTTTATAAGAGTCATTCCTACGTCCTCTTAAGAGGTAGAGCTAAAACCGCAATGCAATTACGGTGCCCCTAATCTTTCGGGAATCAAACTATATACCTACGTAGGTAACCTACTTACACATTCTCTAGATCCACCGAAGTGAGAGTATGTTTACATTACAAATTATGCCAACCATACTTTGCTCAGTAGTGCATGTCAGTATGTCAGTCATGAAAAACAGATATAAGCTAATTGGTTCAGCAAGTGACAGCGAATAACACGGAGCTGTGAAGTCGCTGTTGAAACTAAAATATTTTGAATGGAGTTTGATGAAATGACAATTACTTATTTTAGCAATTTTCTGCGACTTTAGATAAATTCTGTAACAATGATCACTTGCCTCAGAAAACACGTTAAGCTATTGATCCCGGCTGTCATTTGTGGATCTTTGACAGTCGGTAGCGATCGTCAAAAGCCCAAAAGCCTGACGACCAGTTACTGGGTTGTGGAGGTCAGATAGGCAGTCGCTCCATGTAAAATACTGGTATTTAGCTGCATCTAGTTAGACTAGAAGCCGACCCCAACATAGTTGGGAAAAGGTTAGGCAGATTGACTTTTGTAACAATCATCAGTGTAACATGATTACATCAGTCTGAAATCCCATACTAATGGATTTTTGTAAAGTACTTCATAGGAGAACGCTAATGACATCATGAAATAACGGTATAACCCCGAAATGACAATAATTATGCTTCTATCCTTTTACAACGGTTTAATCCCATCTCTTCCCCTAGGCGTTTATACCTACAAAAATTCCCATCCCTTCCCCCTGCCATAAATCACTCAACGGTACAGTCACGGACGAAAATAAACTCAAGCAGTGAAATTAATATATTATATTAAAAATTAACAAATAAAATATTCTTGGTTTTAGTTTTAAAAAATAATTAACATATCAAAAGAATCATCTTACTTTTGTTTTTATTCGGTAAGTATTTTTTAATATTACCATATAATAAATCATTTACGAATATTTATTATTATTGAAAAAGATTCTAACAAGAATTAAAAAAATATAATCTACGTAAATTTACAAATAACGAACATATAATATTATCACAGGAATCATCTTAGATTTCTTTTACACTGTTAAGTATTTTTTTAAAGTGTTACCATAATATAGTAAATGATCTACGACTATTTGTTATTAGTTAAATAGGCTTTAACATGAAAAAAATATATAATCTACGTATAGGAGGTGTCTTTTTCATCCATACAACTGTGGCCAAAAGCTTTAACTCGAGCACCATTACATATTTTTGAAGGAAAAAAATTGTAGATTCATTAAAAAATATAATGGGATTTTTTTTAACATTTGCACCACCCACAATTATCGCTCAAAGATTTAAATAACTGGCAATACAGATGACAATTATTCATTAAAATAAAAACAAAAAATAATTCTAAATACGGAAAGATATAAGAAGCTGTCAATATTACGAGTATGCTGTCATTTTGACAGTGTCAAAGTATGATATGCGTAACGTTTCGTTTAAAGGTAATATTTGCTATTACCCTTTCGCTCTATATTTTGTTATTATCGTTGTGAGGGGTGAACCGATAAGCAATGTCAATCTAAATTAGTTAATAATTATTCTAAATAGGTGGCTCAAACAAATATGGATGATACTGTACTTTTAACAACAGAATCAAAAATTTTTGAGTTGTTTATGGCAAGGGAAAAAGATGGGAATTTTTTGTAGGTACAAAAAAGGGCTTCATAGGGGAAGAGATGGAACTAAACTTTTACAACACCCGGATACGCGGATTGATAACAAACATGAGTCATTATGTACACACGATACAAAAGAACTTCACTTTGATATCATCACATCTACAAATTTATTAATCAGTAAAAAAAAAGTAGACACCTAATAAAACAAGATAACAAATTACGAGTATTTCCCGAAAAAACATCCAACCTTACAATAATTTAACACAATATTACCAATCATGAGCAGCCCATAACGGCCCCAATTGTTAAGTAGGTAAGGAAAATAATAATTAAATAACA
Source organism: Tiliacea citrago (assembly GCA_963921375.1). Lineage (NCBI taxonomy): Eukaryota > Metazoa > Arthropoda > Insecta > Lepidoptera > Noctuidae > Tiliacea > Tiliacea citrago. The sequence continues at coordinate 8,855,805 of OY992799.1, forward strand.
GTAAGCCAACGGTTTGTAACCGTCAATATTCTATAATTTTATTGTTTTTTATCCGTATTCAAACTTGCCTAAGAAATCATCACTAAATCAAACACCGGTAATTTATCAAATAATGGTAAAAAAACCATGTTCAAAGTTTATATGAAATTATCCTAATAGAGAGAGTAAAGGTATCATCGGCCGATTGAATAAGCTAGAACGATATCGGCCCCTATTTCAGGAAATACGTTATTCTAGGACAAATCGACTGGTGTCCTTGTCTATAGAATTCTTAGGTACCGATCTTATTGCTATACTTTACCCTCGGCTATTCTAATGGAGCTGCGTCCTGCCATCCTGTTAGCCTAAGAGAATCCTATCCTACGTTTTTAAATTCCCGGTCAAACAAATGGTTGATCGCTAGCAGTACCTATTTTATCATCACATTACACTAATATTATAAAGGCGAAAAGTTTGTGAGTGTGTGTGTGTGAAAAGAATAAAGAAAAAGCATTTATTGGGACTCGCACAGATCACAAATTAAACTATAACACACTCATAGAAACATAAAGAACAAAAATAAAACAAAGTAAAAAATACACACGTATTTTTTACTTTGTTTTATTTTTGTTCTTCACGCTTAAACGACTGGACCAATTTTGATAAAATTTTGTATCGAGGTTGCTGACACCCTGGATTAAGACATAGGCTACTTTTTATCCCGATATTCTCACGGGATCGAGACTTACGCGGGTGGAACCGCGGGGCGCAGCTAGTACTAAATAATCCTCTGTCTATTCTTTGGACGTCACCCTATGGTCATACTACTACGCAGCATCTATAGTCATGATAATTGGCAAAGTATAAACTTAGTCTACTCTTCATTATTTATCATGATCGATGAAACACAAGTTTTAGTTTTTTGAGTTTACCGCTATGACTTAACAACAGTTGAAAATTCTATACCTAGTCAACTATTGATTATTTTGAAGAACTAGATTATTTACTGTCGAGTGTCGACATTGTTTTAACGTTTATTATCATAAACGTTAAAACAATGTTAAAGAAAAATTACTCTTTTGTTACAAGAATATCTTCTGTGTAACAAAAGCGTAAAAAATATTGATGTATTTTCCAAATAAATCATCATGAAACGAACATAGTGTGAATATATAAATTTGTTGTCGACTCCATCGGTTCTGTTCTGCATGTAACCCATTTTTAAGTCACTAAGTATAAATAAGAAAGTCAAGTTCAAGGCATTTTCACTACTTAAGAGAACACTTTTGTGATGTACGAGTACAGTGTACTGTCTTCAGTCTGCCAATGTTAGCTGTAAAAGAATAAATTCTCAGACAAACTCAACATGGACAAGAGACAACACAGACGAGTTTTATTAAAGGTAAGTTTTTCCTTATTAAGTTTTATTATTGAATAAATATAACGATGTTGTCACATAACTGGTAAGTTTACAAACTCGAATGATTGGTTTTGTTTTGGTTTTTTTAATGGTCGATCAGAGGGCTAATTGCGAAACACACTATCAGTAGGAATCGGTTTCAAATTGATGGTTCAACAACATTCATAGCGTTAGTTACGTTGTTGAGCATATTTTTTTTTCTAACGTATGAAGCAATAGATTAGCAATATAGTTACTTCAAAATCATTCCGATTGTGATTCAAACTGTGTTACGCAATTAAGGTAATGATCATGTTAGTTTTCATAGTAAAAACAATTAAGTAAGTATATTAACAAATTCAAATATGGCGTCGAAAAATTCCTCCGCATCGCTGTCGACTGGTAATGTACCCAAGAGACTGGTATTGCCACGTTGTATGGCAATACTTAGCCTCTAGCCAAGGTAAAAGCCAGCCCTTGGGTTACGGGAAGTGTCAACCAACCAAACCATATTTTAGTTTGTTAATAGTTTTAGGTAAGTTCAGATATTATATTGTAATTGTATTAATTAACTAGCTGCGCCCCGCGGTTTAACCCGCATAAGTCTCGATCCCGTGGGAACATCGGGAGTAAAAGTATTCGATGACCTAACCTAGGTCATGGCCTCTCCATGTGCTAAATTTCATCCAAATCCGTTCAGCTGTTTTAGCGTCAAAGCGTAACAAACAAACTCACCTTCGCATTTATAATATTAAGTTAGGATTAGGTATAAGTTGTTATTTATGTTCAGTTAATTTTAATTCTTAAGGGTGCTCCACACGAGCGATTTTTTCGGCGATTTTTGTCAGAATGTTTTTACATTACATCTGATAAAAATCGCCGAGAAAATCGCTCGTGGGCGGGCAACCTAATAAATAAACTTCCAAACTAAAAAAAGGTTAGTATTTCATGACGTGGTGCACGTGTTATTGACATTCGCATAATTGAATAGGCCGGTCCATGACCTTCGCAAGTTTAAGCGACGCACGTGTTTTTGACATTCGCATAATTGAATAGGCCGTTCCATGACCTTCGCAAGATTAAGCGAGATCAGATTTATGAGGGAGATGACGTATGTTAGATCACAGACGCATATACCAAGAGCTTCTTTAGGGTTCCGTATCCAAAGGGAGGCCAACGGAACCCGGTCTGTGTATTTTTTTTCTTACAATACTTCAACCATATTCAAAGGCACCTTCATCGAAAACTGTCTCACCCGCAATATATTTTTCATCTTTTGAAGCCGGTTTTTGCTTATAATTTTTACTTATTTCTCAATATGTTGTCATCAGTATTTTATTTGCAGATCATCATTTTCACCTTGATATTCGTCATCATATCTGCCAGCATTGCGGACGCAAAAAAAAGCAAAAAGCACACATCGAAAGCATCAAAACGGGATTTTGAACATAATTTAGAAAAAAACCACAACAAAGCGAAAAGGAGCACGTACAGCCGGAATTGGGGAAAGTCTAATTACGGCAATTATGGCCTGCCACCATATCTGGTTTATAACAGAAAGTTAGGAGCTTACTATCCATATTTTAAATACCCTGAAAATAGTATCAGACGAAGTATGAGGAAAACTAACTATAATTCTAGAAATTATAGCTGAAACCTGTCTTAATAAAAAAAAAATCAAGAATGTTGTTTTTACGTAGAATAACAAAATGTCATTTAGGTAATTTTTTACTTTGAACGTATTATAAAATACCTACAATTCTTACATGGAATAATATTTCTAGTAAGTCTAGTTTTAATATCGCTTTTTCCCAACTACGTTGGGGTTTGCTTCCAGTCTAACCGGATGCAGCTGAATACCAGTATTTTACATGGAGTGACTGCCTATCTGACCTCCATAACCCGGGTACTGCGAGTAATACGATATTCCTTGGCAAGACCTGAAATCGCGAAATAAAAATCAACTGTTCTATCTGTTATTCGAACATAAATGTAGGGAACAGTTGATTTTTTTTCGCGAGTTCAGGTTTGGTCCACAGTAAAAGTTGTTCATAATGATGAGTACAATAACCCCTTAAGAGGTTGTCCGTTAGTTCCGGGACATGTTGTATAAATGTATTTTACGAAAGAACCATTCAGAGGCCGGGTTATTACGTAACACACTATCAGTAGCAATGGGTTTCGTTTTGACAATTTATCAACATTCATTGCATTATTTACGCGGTTTTTTGCGTTGTTGAACAGACAAATTATTTTAGAATAATTATTCGAACATATTATGAAGCAATCTTCATTATGTTCGAATGATTTTTCTGTTTGGAATAGCAGTACACTTCAATTCAATTCTTTTGTATATGAGTCATGTAACTTGAAATAATTAATGAATAATAATAATTAGCATACCATAATGTGCATAAAAGAGAGATGGCTTAAAGCTAAAGTACAGTTATGGACTAATAACTTACAATTAAAAGACAAAGATAAAATTTAAAAAATAACAATTCTTATAAATTTATGTGAACTTATAAATTACGTATTAGTAGTTATAGTTATTTAGATAATGTTAATCATATTATTAAATTTAAATAACTAAAAATAAATAGAAAAGATAAAGTAAAAAATTAGAATGGTAAAATTAAGATGTTAAAATAAAAAATCAGTCATGTATAGTTATTATTATAAGTAAGGATATTATTATTTTGTTATCATAGTTTATCATTTAAGTATTCATTTATAATATAGTAGAAAAAACAAGAAAAAAAATCATTCAGAGTGTACGCAATTCTAGTGCAACAATGTAATTCGGGTGGCGTAATTATAGAATTTATTTAAATATAAGTAAGAATAGTCGAGGCTAGCGCTTTGTTTGTCTCTGTACCTACGCAATGCGTCCAGCGTGCATCTTTATTTATTGAAGTACATATTTTAATTTAGCAATAAGGAAATGACTGAGTATTGTATCTTGTAACTAAAAACGTTTTGTAAAAGCTGTGTTTGTAATAAACATTAACTTAAAGAACAACCTGTTTTAGTTACTTAACGCAATTTCGTAATAAAGTATGCCGTTCGTATTTTAATCGAAGAATGATTGTTTTATTGCTAGGCTGTTTGGTTTGGGGAGAACATAACATAACATCACGCCCGTTTTACCCGAAGGGCAGAGGTGTATCTTCCTCACGGAGGCGATCGGCGGCGGCGATCGCTCGCGTCCGGCCCTGGTTCAAACCATGGTTCAGAGCGAGAGTGCATGGGAGGCCGTCACCTCCTTCTGCAAAGCAGTAATGCTCGCGAAGGAAGAGGCGGAACGCGTGAGGGAGAGGCAAGGTTCGTGCTCTCGCGCCCCTAGTCGCCGCGGGAGACGCCCCGGGGGTCGGGAGTCGCAGGCTGATTCCCGGCCACCGTAGGTGCGGGCTTGCGGACGGTGAGCGATGGGTAACTCGCTGTCCGATAAGGACCAGGCCCGGGTCGACAGCGCGTTGTGTTCCACGCGCACCTCAAAGAGATGTCAGCACCAACTGACGGGGTCCGATAGGGCCAATGCCTGCCAGGGTTGCGAGTTTGTCCGAAAGGGATATCGCGGCCCTGGCACACAGGCATCTGAAGGACCACGCGAGGGTTTTAGTCAGTAAAAGTCTGAAACGCCCTCTCGCTCCGCCCAGAGCGGGAAAAGTTATTTAATAATTTCCCATCCAAAAAAAGAAGACAGAGGTGTACCTATAATACAACGCACATATCGCCAGTTACGTTTCAATCCCATGTAAGAGGGGGCGAGCCTGTTGCCATCAACCGAGCACAATAATCCAGAGTCTGGGCTGCTACTGAGACACTCCTAATAGAGAACCCAATAATACTTTGCCTGACCTGGGAATCGAACCCTGTTTTTATGCTCAGCAGCAACGGTAAGAATAGAATAGAATACTCCTTATGTACACCATATTTTAATACGGAATAAGCGCTGCCTAAGCGTGCAGGCAGAAGACCGAGTAGGAAGTAAACAAACTGACTGGATGAAAAAGTACCTACTAAATATATTATAATAAAGCAAATTATATAAAAAAACCCGACTGCAAAAATATATCTAAAAAGATAAAAACAAGCATTATATTAATTTATCTATAGAATTTTGGTTTCGCCCACAAACTAAAGTTACGAGTACACCCAGATTTCAGGTTATTGGTTTGTATATGTTTTCAGTTATGTATTTTTGTGGTCGCATCTTTTTTGTTTTTAAATAATTTGCTTTATTTCAAGCTTTTTAGTTTTATTAATATTTATATATATTTGGAATTGACTCATTACTAACTTTTATTTCATACCAATATTGTTGTAATTTATTTTTAAAAAACCTTCCCCTCCCTTTTTAGTATTTTCAGATGCAGTATATAAATATTATATAGCAAGTCACTACCACAATTAAGACGAATCTAACGACACCTCAGAGCGTGTCAAAGAAATATTTTCGAAAAACATCACTCTCCTTCTGGGGCAGTCGGGTAATAACATGTAGGTAAACAGATTAGCAGGTAAAAGAATTCAAGTAGAATACAAATTGTTATCTACAGCGACAAGTATCCTATAGGTATAATCGTTTTGGGTGGTTGGATGTAGAATGATAATATCTGACCATTGCAACATTCGGAAAACATGTTAAGTCATTGGTCCCGGCTGTCATTCATAGATCTTTGACAGTCGTTACGGGTAGTCAGAAGCCCAAAAAGTCGGACAACTAGTCTTACAAAGGGGTATCATGTCACACAGTAACCGGGTTGAGGAGATCAGATAGGCAGTTGCTCCATGTAAAATACTGGTATTCAGCTGCATCCGGTTAGACTAGAAGCCGACCCCAACATAGTTGGGAAATGGCTAGGCAGATTGATTGAGGTAAGATCGTTCAAGACGTCATCGAAGTCAACGATGTGATTTGATATTAAAATGTTGTACCTAATTATTATTAGAATTCTTGACCCCGTATCTTATAATTGAGGCCGATATTGGGTATTCATAGATTCATCATATTCAATACCTAGAAAAACGTCATAAGTACCTTTTTTAGATGTAGGTATTAAAGATTCTCAGTAGCAGGCCGGAGTCTGGATTTAATAGGCTCGCCCCCATTACATGGGACTAAAACATACCTAACTAGCGAAACGTGGGTGTACTATAGGTACACCTATGCCTAACCCTTATGAGTACAGGCGTGTATTAAAAATCATTATTTTTGTTGATATTGTTTTTCTCCTTGACACCAAAAAATAACTGGTAGAGAAAGTCTTCTGCATTTTTGGCATTTTTTGACATGGCACACCTCTGCATTTTTTTGTTGCATCAAGTGAAGTTTATTGACCTTTAGACACGCTTGCACAGAATTCCTTTATTCATGGAACAAGTTTTACTGGTAAAATATAGTGTAAAGATACCTATAGTACCTAAATATAAGTAGTAGGTATCTATACATATAATAAAATCGTAGCGAAACCAAAACTGTATATTGAATACAATTTTTTTAATGTAATTGATCGATTTTAAGGCCAAAAATATAGTTTTTAGATTTTTTTCTTCTCTATGTCTGATTGTATGTTCTAGGATCACTCAAGTCCTACCGGATAAATTTTGTTCAAATACTCCCTATGACTGGTCAGTTTCAGTCAGTTTTTTACGATAAAATAAATTTCTTGGTATTCACTATTATTATTTCTAACTTATCTAAAATTATTTTCTACTCTTTACTTTACTTTCTATTAAAGTGTGTTTTTTAGTTTTTTAAACTATTACTTTTCTCAGGAATGCGTGGAGGTATCAAGTTGAAATTAATATCTAATACACAGGTCTACGGTCCCTTGAAACTAGCTAACTTATATATAATCAACGCAATAAAAAAATACACGACATATTTATTTTTGACACCCGCAAATCCTTACATCCTTACATAATTATAAAACAAATTCCGGTCGCGTCTGCCTGTCTGTCTGAACGCGATAAACTCAAAAACTACCAAACCGATTTTCAAACGGTTTTCACCAATGAACGATTGATTCATGAGGAAGGATTAGGTGTACAATTCATTAAGGTCTTGTGTAAATTGGCTGTAATATGATGATTATTGTTGAAGATGTCGGAAATATCATGCAAACTGGGAGCTTTACTGGCGTAAACCGTAAGAGATATTATAAAATTAGTGTTCTACAGGAAAGTCCGCGATAGCATAAGTCTAGCTTCTAAGGACAAAACACAGCAACCATTTAAAAAAAAATGTTATTTCCTAAGCTATTTTGACTGGTATTTTGTTGAGTCCACGTATCACTGGTAAGTTTCTCTCACTCGTCAAATTATTTAATTCGCCAGTTTCGTTGATTAATCAGTTTCGCTGATTGGTCAGTTTTGCGGATTAGACAGTCGTGTCATTTCGACAGTTTCCAGTGTTCGCCAGATTTGTTGATTCGTCAGTATAGTACAGTCGACGAAAAAGATATGTTTACGTTTAATAAAAGTAAACAAAAGTGGATCATGTAAGGAATACCTAACCCAATTAAAATCAAACTTAAAGTTGTATTTTTAAAATCACAATATTTTAAAATTTTAATAATTTATTTTACTTCTAACATTATAAAACTAAAATCGAATAGGTAGACTTTAATACATATTTGTTTTATTTTGTTTTATTTAGATTCATTGGTCTGGTGATTGCAAGCGTTACTGCTGTGCATGAGAGTCTGGGTTCGATTCTCAAGTCAAAAAAAGATGTACTGGGTTACTCGGAGTCTGGTTTTGGGCCCGGTTAAAGGCAATAAGCTCGCCTCCAATTACATGGCACTTACGACCACCACACCACCACCACTGCCACCACTGCCACCACTGCTAACGGCCCCGACTTACGAATTGTCGTGAGTTCGAACCCAGGCAGGCGCTTTACTTTGTGTAAATAATTTCATCACCACTGCTCTCAAAACCAGACCCCATTTGTGTTCTGCAAAAGGAAAAGGCATGAAACTGCAAACACCTCACACATTTAACAAAACACACGCATGAGGTTACAGTGGTGGCCCAATGATGTGGTGTCCCAGTGGTAATGGCCGCGACTTACGAGTTGTAGGTCGTACCATTGCTCTCAAAACGGTGAGGGAAAACATCATGAGGAAACCGGCATGTCCTAGAACCAAAAGTTCGCACGCCGTGCGAAACAGTCGTGTCGCAGAAGGAAGCTGCGGAAAGGGAGCGGGAGATCTCGTCCACTCACCCGGCCCGCAGCAGGCGCACTGGGCGTCGGCAGAGGGCAGATAATGCCCTCTTCCGGCCCCCCTAAATGGGTCCAGGGACGGCGGACTCCGCCCCCTATCACACTGGACCCGAGGTGGCGGCGCGTAGTGTTCCACGCGCGCCCCTTTCAGATGTCGTGGGGGGTCAAACACCTCACCCCCGCCCAGACTTGAGGTGACCCGCACGGGCGGGCCGGCACTAGCCGGGGATCACGGAAGTAATACTAGCTCCCAAGATCCCCGGTGCAAATGTGGGAAGGGAACACTGGGGTGGTTTTGAGTCAGTAAGAGTCTGACAGACCCCTCCGCCCGCCCCAGGGCGGTGGATATCCATGAGGATTTTCCACCCTGGCAACAAAAAAAAAAAAGGTAAGTCTTCTACTGGTGTAGACCTAATTTGTGTCCATTTAGTAACGCTAGGTTTAAAGTAAAAACACGTAACTAAATAATTATGGTTGATTGCTACAATACTAAAAACGGCTGAACGGAATTGAATGAAATTTGGCACACAGACAGTTAATAACCTGGATTAATACATACGATAAATTAACATCGGTAGTACGTTTCCGTGGGATAATTTCCGACCTCCACGCGGGCAAAGCCGCGGGGAAAAGCTAGTAACAAATAAATAAAAACCTATAGGGTACTTTCCGTTGACCTAAAATCATGAATTTTGAGAAGAAGCAAGATCTCACAGTATAAGTAAAGGAAAAAGTTCGAAAATCATTCATTTGTAGTTTTATCACCTAGAATTTTTTTTTTGCGATTACTAACTTACATTTGCAGTTGGAGAATTGACCGTAACGTATACGCGAACGAAGTCGCGGGCAGAATCTAGTTAAAAATAAACAAGAAATGTAAGCAGTGTGTTTTCGTCTTTTTTTCTCCCGGGTTTTGCCCACGCGCAGTCGTCTTTTATATCTTTATAATGAAGGACGTTGATCTATCCTTATGAGAACGGCGCCCGCAGGAAACTTTACAAAAGCATTAGAAACCAGGATAATGTGTTACTCGTAGTAATGTAGAAGCTAGCTGTGCACAGTCCCACAGACCCCATTTGTGTTCTGTAAAAGGAAAAAGGCATGAAACTGCAAACACTTCATACATTTAACAAAACACACTCATGGGGGTTTACAGTGCTGGCAATGGTGTGGTGGCCCCGTCGAAATGGCCGTGACTTACAAGTCGTAGATCGTAGGTTCGAACCCAGACAGGCGCTATACTTTGTGTAAATTATTTCATCGCCACTGCTCTCAAAACTGTGAAGGAAAACATCCTGAGTAAACCGACATGTCCTAGAACCAAAAATTCCATGACATGTAACACCTACCAACCGGCATTGGGCCCGCGTGGTGGATTACGGCCCATTCCCTCTCACCGAGAGGAGACCTGTGTCCCAGCTGTGGGACATTTTAGGCTGATCTCGATTATGATGAACTCAACGTGAATATTGTAATGACATCATCATGTATGGACCAATATCATTTTCAGTTAGGTACCTAAAACCATTAGGAAACAAAAAAATCTTTGGATATGTTTTCTAAGTGGGAATTATGAATAAGTAAGTAAGTGATACGAGTAATGTCTTATAATGCACTCAATCTAGATTCTACTAACTTTGAGATAATCTGGGGGCCGTGAATACCGTGCCCGGCCAAGATGGGCCAAAAGGTATGGCTTGGCTGTTCCATTGTACTATTGCATGACACAAAAATAAAAACCAGTGACTAAAGTTCTTACCATAAGCCCCAAGATGTAAGGTTTGTAGAGTTAGCCCTTGTAGAGTTAGGGCGTGACAGACTTTTGCTGACTAAAACCCACCCGTGTTCCTTCCGTTGCCTGTGTGCCAGGGCCACGATATCCCTTTCGGACAAACTCGCAACCCTGGCAGGCATTGGCCCTAACGGACCCCGTCAGTTGGTGCTGACAACTCTTTGAGGTACGCATGGAACACAACGCGCCGTCGACCCGGGCCTGGTCCTTATCGGACGGCGAGCTACCCATCGCTCATCGTCCGCAAGCCCGCGCCTACGGCGGCCGGGAATCACCCTGTGACTCCCGACGCCCGGGGAGTCTCCTGCGGTGACTAGGGGCGCGAGAGCGCGAACTTCACGCGTTCCACCTCCTCCTTCGCGAGCATTACTGCTTCGCAGAAGGAGGTGACGGCTTCCCATGCACTTTCGCTCCGAACCATGGCCTGAACCAGGGCCGGACGCGAGAGATCGCAGCCGCTCTACATTAGATCTGATAACTTTAAAACAGTGATTTCGTTATGTAAGTCCTGGCAATCTACTTTACATGAAATGTTTTTGGTGTGATATTGTTGTCCGGAACCCAAAACTTGTAGTAGCAGCGTAGTTATCGAGGTCAACCAACGATGGTCGTTGAGGTCAACCAATGAGAAAATACACCTTCAAGTTTTGTTGATTTATTTATATAACACAGGATGATCCCAGGCACCCGAACTTGTATTTCTGCTAACCATACTTATATTTTTTTAAATATACATTAACATAACCTGAACCGTAGTGTTGTCTGTTTAATGTTGCGGTGAGTAAATGCCAACACCGCGCAATATTCGGTGGGCACTGGTCAGGCCAGGTTATAAAATAAATCGGATGGGAACTATTTTTATTTTCCCAAGCCGACTAAAGAATTTGAAAACGTCACTCCAGCCGAGAAGAGCAACTTAGCAATTAAGTGCCTTATGTCGACAAGAGATTAGAACACACATAGCTTGGATATCACAAGCACAGCAGTATTTTCCTACATACATAATTAACCTACCTAATAATGTTCCCGGGCCCAGTGCGAATTGGTGACCCTCTTATGTCTTTGTTTTAGTCCTTCGAAATTTGATTTTCCTCAAGATATAAAGTAATAATAATATTCCTTTAAGACACCAGTTTAGAGCAAATTTCCCCCAACTTTTCTTTTTACCCGACTGCGGCGAAGCCAAAAAAGGAGGGTTATGTGTTTGATATATATGTATGTATGTATATGTCCCGTCCCTATGTTCCCATGTAACTACTAAACGGCTGAATCGATTTTGATTAATGATATGTCGTTCAATATTGCGCGAGTGTCACTGGTCACGGGTATATTAAAATGATTAAAAATCAAAATAGCAAATTTATGGCATCAAAAGGTGTGTCTTCGAAAAAACAATATCTCGCAAGCCTGTCGAGTGGGGTGAAATGAAAGGTATCAAAAGGTGATTACAAAAATATTATATAAACAAATTATATGTTTAAATGTAATTTACGTAAGATATGATAAAAATATTATTATTCCGAACTTTCGGAGCCGTTATCACCTTATTATAAAAAAAACCTAATTTACCGTCGCATAATGCTAACAAAAAAATATAAAATAAAATAAAAAAACAAGGCAATAGGTCGATAATGTTATGAAGATGCCTCCGACTGTTTATATATATATGTATATTGTTTCCATCTTTTCTTTTTTTTCTTTTTGGCTTTGCACGGTTTGTGCATTTAGCCAGTGTCATGTAAAATTAGGTAACAAGTACAAAGTTATAATAATTATGAAATGAACTCCACTCAATGCATGATAAAGATGATTGATGATATCCCGCCCCGCTCCCCTTGAGTTTAAGTAAAGACGCGGCACTTTACTGAAACCTCGCGCGGACTTCTTGAGAGAACTTAAAGTGATGTTGCACTGTTTTGTTTCATTTGCCTACATTAATGCAGGTTCACGAACACTTAATGGTTAATAATCCACCACTATTACACATTAATATTCGGCTAAACACAAATTTTAGAAAATAAAACAAAACTGCTAACATGACGCTTCACTTTCCCGCCAAGAAGTCCCCATCTTTTCTTACGTTCACTTTTTTTTTTTTTTTTCTTATTTTTAGCTTCGCACGGTTTGTGCATTTAGCCAGTGTCATGTAAAATTATGTAACAAGTACAAATTATGAAATGAACTCCATTCAAAGCATGATAAAGATGATAGATGATATCCCTCCCCGCTCCCCTTGAGTTTAAGTAAAGACGTGGCACTTTACTGAAACCTCGCGCGGACTTCTTGAGAGAACTTAAAGTGATGTTGCACTGTTTTGTTTCATTTGCCTACACTCATGCAGGTTCACGAACACGTACTGGTAAATAATCCACCACTATTACACATTTAATATTCGGCTAAACACAAATTTTAGAAAATAAAACAACACTGCTAACATGACGCTTCACTTTCCCGCCAAGAAGTCCATAAGTTCACTTGCTAAGCAGTCGGGTTTTTGGTTTGTTTTTTAATTTACTTTTTTTTTGACGTTGGCTTTTCTTTGCGTCATGATTTACCGCAAATAAAAATATTTTCTTTATTTCTATCCTTTTTTTTCACGTTCATATGATGTTCATATGAAAAAGTCAAACTGGAGGGTGTTCTGCTTGAACAAGATAAGAAGATAATAAGAAGAATAATAATCTATATACAAATACTTATAAGAAGACCTAATTGCGTAACACAGTTTGAATTACAATCTGATTGATTTTGAAGTATATTGCTATACTGCAGCGGCCAGCAAAAGAGGCATTGATGGACGAACGTGTAAATGTAGGCCGAGGCGAAGCCGAGGCACACATACCTACGTGAGTCCATCAATGCCTGGTTGCGACCAAGGCTTGTATAGTGCTGTTCTCAAATAATGCGCGGAAATTCAAACTAAGTAAAGTATTTATAAATTCCAGATTCAATGACGAACAACGATAATTTTTCACGCGCCAATATTTTATGTTCATTTGTTTTTTTTTTGCATAAACAGCTTTCTATTTGCAAGCCAGTTCGAAATTTAAATAAAACCTTTGATGACTTACCTCGGTCTTTTAGCGGCCAAATAAATTACTACTAATTTATTTGGCCGCTAAAAGGCCGAGCAGCGGCCGCCAATAGTTGTATAAAATTCTTTCGTGGTTTAGCGGCCAAATAAATTACATAGTAAACTTATATCTATCGTGTAATTTAAAAAAACCGTCCAAGTGCGAGTCGGACTCGCGCACGAAGGGTTCCGTACCATTATCTATAAAAACTGCAAAAAAATCACGGTTGTTGTATGGGAGCCCCCCTTAAATATTTGTTTTATTTTAATTTAATCATTTATTTTTAAAGTGAATATATAACTAAATACTCTGTGAATATTTCAAGTGTCTACCTGTTACCGTTATTAATATCGAGCAAAAACGAGCAAAAAAATCACGTTTGTTGAATGGGAGCCCCCTTAAATATTTATGTTATTCTGGTGTTTAATTTCAACTGTCTAGCTATCACGGATCATGAGATACAGCCTGGTGACAGACGGACAAACAGACAGACAGACGGCGGAGCCTTAGTAGTAGGGTTCCCGTTTTACCCTTTGGGTACGGAACCCTAAAAATCTTTTACTACGAAAAATGGCAACCAAGGAGGTAACTTTTAACTACGGTTTTATTTAAATTTCGAACTGGCGTGCAAATAGAAAGCTGTTTATTGAAAAAAAAAAACAAATGAACATAAAATATTGGCGCGTGAAAAATTATCGCTATACGTCATTGAATCTGGAATTTATAAGTGAACTTAAAAAAAGATGGAAACAATATTTATATAAACAGTCGGAGGCATCTTCATACGGCCTTCGGCCTTGGCCGCAACCAGGCATTGATGGACTCGCGCATGTGTGCCTTGGCTTCGCCTCGGCCCACATTTTCACGTTCGTCCATCAATGCCCCTGTTGCAGGCCGCTGCAGTAATGTACTTTAAATTGCTTCATAAGTTCGAAAAATCGATCTGCTCAACAACGTAAATAACCCAATGAATGTTGTTGAACTGTCAAAATGAAACCCACTGTTACTGACAGTGTGTTACGCAATTACAATTATCGCAATTATCTTCTTATAATATCAATAAGTATATATCAACATTTCAGCCGAAAGACGTCCACTGCTGGACATATGCCATAGACATAAGTATATATAGCACTGTTGAATTCACTGTTCAACAACAACAAAAAAAAAATACTTTTCAGTATCTTTTTTGTTAGACAGCAAAAAATACACATTTTCTTTTTTTAATTTTGTTGTTTGGTTAAACAACAATATTTTTTACAGCATGAAAGAATTTACTGACGGGAAACATTTTGTAATGTAACCTATTGGTTATGTATTACAAAATGCATGCAGTGCAATATTTGCATGCTATGGTAGAAGGAAAACATATATGCTATTTAATGTATTCAAAAAAAAATATATACACCACGTTTTATGCAAATATAAATATGAATTATATTTTTTTTTAAATGTTAAGTAACAACAGTGACCAAATGTCCGATTTTAAAAGCAACAACAGCATTCTACTGTCCACAAGGTAATTACGATCTATACCTATACGTACGGGTCCAGCTGATCAAGCCTTGTTCTCTGGAACTCTAAACGAGTATATAAGGAGACGCTCATCTCGCGAAGGACATATTCGCTGTTTTAACGTGTGTTGATCACATTGTGATACTTGTTTTGTTAATTAATAATATGGCTAAGTTTGCGGTGAGTATTTATGTTATGTGTGAAATTATACGTTATACAGTGATGTGGTTTATCAAATTTGAATTATTGTTGTTCCTTTACGGCAACTAGCTTCATCTTTCTGACTAACTGACTACTTGTCAATTCAAAAGTGCCTGCAAATGGTTTATAACTGAAATAAATGGTTGAGTTTGAGTTTCGTCTATCAAAGTGCTAATAATTCGGAGTGCAAGAGAGTTTTTAAAATAAATTAACGAAGATTAACTTAAATTTTTTCCATTCGCCTTTTAAGGTCTTTTCTGCTATACTTACATAATTACTTGGATTTTCGTAGGTACGTATTTGAAGGGTTTCTACTTGTTGACAAACTAGGCTAGCTACACCAACCCGTTTTGAAATGTGAACCAACACATGCAAACAACAAAATATCTAAGTGTGGTGCAGTGGCGTTACCTTCATAGAAGCTGAAAAGCCCGGCTTGCTCTAATAAAATCATAATTCACAACAACAAACGTTTTCTAACCAAAATTATAATAATAATAATGATGTTCTTCACTAGTTACGTCGCGATGACAAATGTCAAAACAGGCCGTTTATTTTTTGACAACTTTAGTGTCACCATTTTACGAAAATTAGAGGAGTTGCTAATGATCTACTTTGAATTCAGTAAATTAATCGCTTTTAGAGGAATCGCTTAACGTGGCGGTTTTAGGCCCCTAGGTCGTTCTGAAGATTCTAGTATATGATCTGTTTTACTCGTACAAATTGTCCCTAGTCCTTAGTGTTGTTTTGTACCTGTATATATATTCAAGAATTGCCGTGATAGGCTATAGTTACAAGTAGTTTACTGAAAATCGACTTATTATTTTGATTTACCCCGTAACAATTCATTGGTGACCCCGACGTGATCACGAACACGTGATGGATAAGGAACATGTTTATAATTTCATGCTTCTAGACCTAGACCTTTAGGCTGTGCGTTGCCGCGTTGTATTGTCGATCAGTGAATTTAACATTTTTATTAAGACGCTGATAACAGGTACACCGCTGTCACTGTCAGACTGCATACAAAATAAAGAGAAGGGCGATGACACAACGCTTGTAATTTATTGCAAATTAGGAAGCAATTATTTATTTAAGTACTCAAAAATGAGTTTAGTAATCGAAAATAAAAAACAACCAAGTTCTGCATACAAATAAGACTTTCTTGTTATTAATTAAATACCAACCGTACGTTGATATTTAATACAGATATTTTGGATTGAAACTCAAAGTAAAGGGTTATTTTACCGTTCATTTGTATCGAGATTTTTTTTTCTAAACGTTTTTTGGTAAAAACCAAGTTCTGTGAAATATGTTCAAGAATAACATAAAATATTTTTCAATACACTTCCTCGAAAACTGGTTTATATCGTACTACAATTAGGTCCACAATGCAATTTAACAATAATATATATTATATTTATTTATTATATATTATATAATAATAAATTTGCAACACGTGTGCGGGAATAAAAATTGCCACAGATAACTTATACCTTTATTTAGTCCAAATTGGTTCAAGGCCTATAATCACACCGTCTCGTCTGTCCGTCTCTATACGGAGGTGATTTTTTTTGAAATCTCGGCAAAGATGCGTCTTTACGGTGCGGCGCACCGTTAATATTTTTGGAATATTTAAATCATGTTTATAAATAGAATACCATGATTATTAACATTAACAAATTAACATTTATTTGTGTTTTAAACTCAAAAATATTTTATTTCTCTATTTTTCATATTGGGCTGTTTATTGGCTTTATACCTTTGCTTGTCCTTCAACCTGGCGCATGCAAAGGGCAAAAAAAAAAGGAAATTAAACCCTAGTTTCCTAATTCATTCAATTCATGACAAAAATATTTTTCGTTATTTTATTTTATTTCTTCAAAAGTGTATTGAAAAACGTCATTTGATACACGTGGCCACATATTTTGTTATTGCAGTTCTCGGCTCAAAAATAACCTCGCCTACGGCTCGGGTGTTAATTCCGCCTCGAATGCAATAACAAACATTCTCCACTTGTATCAAAATGTACTAACATCCGCTGCCAGAAACTATATAGATTTGACAATTTTTTTGTTTAAGACAAGCCTACTTTTATCATTTGCCTCTTGTCAGCGCCTTAAGTAGGTATTTTTTACTGCACCTCCAAAAAACCTCTGCTTACGTAATCAGACATATAATATCATAAAAAATTCTGATCCATTATGGAATTTATTTAGCTATCTGGACTTCGTAAAACAGGTCCATTCAAAATAATAATACTTACATATTTTATGATTTTGTATAATAAATAAAATACACAAGGAAAACTATGAATTTTTGGATTAGACAATATTATTAGGTATATTCTACGCTATAAAAATGTAGGTAGTAGGTAAGTAGGCCGTCTCTCTTCAACCGATCTGTATAGCTATTAGCTATTCACAACTGCTTTGATTATTTATAAGTTTATATAGAATATCCAGATGCAAAAGAACTCAAACAAACAGGCCAACTTTGTTTTGCTGGCGTGCATACCTTACACTCGCGCCACGTCATTGTGCTGTCATTGTGTTTTTCTAGCGTGTGTGTATTTTGCGGCCAACCGTTGAACGCAATTTTTTTCGACGAGTTCACAGCTTTGACTGTATAACTAGACATATTTATATCTTTGGTTATCTGATTTGCCTTGCCGGACAGCAAATAGTTATCGAAAGAATAGTGGTCGTCAATTTAATTTAAACGATGAAAAGTTATGAGTTTCGGATTTGTAAACAGCATTTAGAGGACTGCTTCGAAAACATTGATTGATGTTCGATTCGGCCCGGAAGCGTAGGTACCGAATAACTGTTGTGAATAGCTAGCTGATCATATTTTTCTATTTCAGCTCATCACTCTGGCGCTAGTTGCAGCCATGGCAGCTTCAGGTAATTATAAGAACATGTTTTTCTTACGACTATGTTGGGCCTGTTCAGAATATATTATACTTAGTTATTTATTAAAACTTGCACAAGTAAAAAACACACCGTACAAAGGCGGACTTAATGCCTGAGGCTTTTTCTACCAGTCAACCTTAGGGAGATACAGAGAAGAAACATGGCAGGTGCAACATAACTTTGTCAGGAGAAATAACGATCGGTAGAGTAGCGACCAATAAAAAAGAAAATGAATCCAGGGATATCGTGGCCCTGGCACACCGGCAACGGAAGGAACACGGGTGGGTTTTAGTCAGTAAAAGTCTGACACGCCCTCCCGCTCCGCCGAGAGCGGGAGAAGTTATTTGATAACCCACAAAAAAAAGCACGCGTAGCATGACCAAGCATGACATTCTATCTCTGTTCTACCAAGAATAGACAAAATTCGATCCAACTCGATATCTTTTCTGCCCGAGCACAGAGCGACCCCGTAGTAGATTCGCGGTTCTATGAAGTCCTTAGGCTAGCCGCACACACATAATAATATTGAAAATAAAGGCACGTGCAGACTAGTGCGATATCGCGGACGTGACGCGACGGTAGTAGCATAATTTCTTTGTCGGTGCCTGTCGCGCCCGCGACACGTGGTACATAAATATGCACATAGGTATACAATATTAGTTTTAGTATATATGCGAAACCCGAAACATGTGTCTAGTATTTTTATGTAAAGAATCTATGAACAAAATTTCAAAACTGTGTCATGAAAAATCACAAAGTTATAAATAAGGTTGTTATGTTACCGGGTTGTACATACAAAAACATGCTAATGGCGCCCCCGCGCCTCCAGGGTCGTCTTGCGCTCATTGATAATAATTTGGCAGTAGGTACCTAACCGTACGGCGATTGTATTGTAAGTAATTAAATGGTGATAACATTTTCCATCACACTTAAATATTTTTGGGACAAAATATAACATGGTGTAAAAATTATTGAAATCGATTCAGTTCCTTATTGTGAACAAACTATATTTCGGATTTTACCGGACCAACATGTTACGGCATATACTTACTCCAACTTCTACAACTCCGCCCCTTTTTTTTTTTTTTTTTTTCACGGGGTGGAAAATCCTCATGGACGTCCTCCGCCCTGGGGCGGGCGGAGGGGTCTGTCAGACTCTTACTGACTAAAAACCACCCCAGTGTTCCCTTCCCACACTTGGGCCGGGGATCTTGGGATCTGTTATTACTTCCGCAATCCCCGGCTAGTGCCGGCCCGCCCCTGCGGGCCACCTCAAGTCTGGGGGGGGGGGGGGGTATTAGACCCCCCCCCGCGACGTCTGACAGGGGCGCGCGTGGAACACTACGCGCCGCCACCTCGGGTCCAGTGTGATAGGGGGCGGCGGACGTCCCCGTGTCCGCCGTCCCTGGACCCATTTAGGGGGGCCGGAAGAGGGCATTATCTGCCCTCTGCCGACGCCCGGTGCGCCTGCTGCGGGCTGGGTGAGCGGACGAGATCTCCCGCTCCCTTTCCGCAGCCTCCTTCTGCGACACGACTGTTTCGCAGAAGGACAACTCCGCCCCTAAGACGACCCACTGATCTGATTGTCCAGTGAGAAGAAATTTGGACGGGGAAAATATTGAATTGAGTTTTTAAAATCAGATTCTTGTCTAGGTCCAATGTGCTTAACACTTTGTTAAGAAGAAAATATGTTCCTACGCCCAAGTGTCAAAAATAGAGAGAAATTGGTCGTCATGCTTGACATTGAAGACTTTTGTCAACTGAAGAATAGAACATTTCTTCTCTTCAGTTTTAACATCGCCATACTTAGGACGGTAGAAATCTTTCTATAAATTATGTCATTTTGTCTATTCTTCCGTCGACAAAACCGGTTTCTACGGTGGTCAAGCTACGCGTGCAAATCAGCGCTAGGATGTTTCCTCTCTTTATACATTTTCTGGGCCCGCTTCGTCCACTTTTATAGCAGATACTTATATTCTATGCTATTCTGCTATCTGCTGTTGCAGGTATTGAGATGGATAGCTCATGTCAATTAATCTAGATTTCATTAAATTTTTAAAGTAGCCGATTTAGTCCAGCTGGCATTTAGTGACGTGCGGTGCTAGATGGCCTTAAATTCTACACAAACTTTTTTTTTAATGCTACTCATTAACTTTTACAGCGTACGCTAAACCCGGTGGCTATGGCGGCGGCTACGGTGGCTACGGCCACCATGGCCATCATGGTCACGACTTTCACGGTCACGACAAAGACGATTCCAGTGAGGAAAAATGGGACCACCATAAGGAAAAACACGACGAGGGGAAATATGAACACCATAAGGGAAAATACGAGCATAAAAAAGATTCCGATGAGGACAGCAGCGAGGAGAAATATGGAGGACACCACGGGGAGAAACACGAAAGCCACAAAGAAGAAAATGACCATAATAAGAAACATGAGCATCACGAAGAAAAACATGAACACAAAGAGCAACCCAAACCTACCAAGTACGGGCACAAAAAAGATTCCGATGAGGACAGCAGTGAGGAGAAATATGGAGGACACCACTGGGAGAAACACGAAAGCCACAAAGAACAATATGACCATCACAAGAAACATGAGCATCACGAGGAAAAACATGATCACAAGGAGCAACCTAAATATACCACTCCTAAAGTCGAAGTACCTAAACCTACCGAGCCACCAAAAGAAGCTGAAATAAAAGAAGCCATTGCCCAAGTATTTGGCGGTCAAACAGAAGAACTGACTAATGTTCAAACTGGCTCCGCTTCTTCTGGCTTCGCGAATGGCCAAATTGAAGTGAAAACCGAAGTAACTGAAGGTAGCCAGGATCACAAAACTCATAAGGAACATGAAGAGCACGAAGTTTTTCATGGCCATCATGAGCATGTATACGGCCACCCTTAAAGCTAATCAAAGTAGATTAAAAGCTTGAATTACAGATATTTTTGCTCTTTAGGAATTAAATATTTATTGTAAGCATGCAGTGGTTTTATTTTGATTTAGTTTTTTTTCTCAAATCCATAAATTCGATGTTAGGATTTCTGAACGTTGAAGAAGTTTTGTAATTCTAAAAAAAGTACCGCTAATTAAGGTAGGTCATCATCTACCAAGCCTTGTCCCAACTATGTTGGGGTCGGCTTACAGTCTAACCGGAAGCAGCTGAATACCAGTATTTTACATGGACCGACTGCTCTGACCTCCACAACGTATTTACTGGGTAACACGATACCCCTTGGTAAGACTGGTTGTCAGACTTTCGACTTCTGGGGGCGACCTGGGGCGACCCGTAACAACTGCCAAAGATCTACAAATGACAGCCGGGTCTTGGTATGTAAAGATGGTCACCCATCCACGGACCAACCGCGGCAAGCATAGCTTAACCTGATCGATAGACCCGGTGCGGCTTTTATTACGTAGCCATAAGCCCTGACTAAGGTATGGTAAAGTATCGTAATGTCTTTGGCTGAAATGCTGACGATAAACCCTACCCGAGTATATGTGCCCCGTTTCTCGACTTGGAGGTCTTCGCTGATAATCGGTCTTTTAAAGGTTTCTCTTCGACAGTCAAAAAGAAAAAGGTCCATAGAATACGAAGGTCTCATGCAAAAATTATCAACAAAAGTCCTTTCCTCATTGGTCAGTGCGTCAGTGATGCGGGATCAGCATGCTCGGTATACCCGGTACCGAAAGCGCACCGCGCATCAATTCAAATTGCAAATCATCATTTCAATAAGCGTTTCCTGATTAGATCGGTAAGCGCGGGAGCGGGGTGGGATCATTTCAATTTAACTCTGCTCGGTAGAAACATCCAGTGACGACATTTTCTCGCGAGGATTTAAGCGGTACTGCACAAATTATGCCGAAACATAACTTCAGGTCTGTCTGACAGGATCTCTCGCGTCCGGCCCTGGTTCAGGCTATGGTTCGGAGCAAGAGTGCATGGGAGGCCGTCACGTCCTTCTGCGAAGCAGTAATGCTAGCGAAGGAGGAGGCGGAACGCGTGAGGGTGAGGCAAGGTTCGCGCCCTCGCGCCCTTAGTCGCCGCAGGAGACGCCCCGTGTGTCGGGAGTCGCAAGCCGATTTCCGCCCACCGTATGCGCGGCCCTGCGGACGGTGAGCGAAGGGTAGCTCGCCGTCCGATAAGGACCAGGCCCGCGTCGACGGCGCGTTGTGTTCCACGCGCGCCTCAAAGAGATGTCAGCACCAACTGACGAGGTCCGTGAGGACCAATGCCTGCCAGGGTTGCGAGTTTGTCCGAAAGGGATATCGTGGCCCTGGCACACAGGCAACGGAAGGAACATGGGTGGGTTTTAGTCAGTAAAAATCTGACACGCCCAGCTCCACCCAGAGCGGGAGAAGTTACTTGATAATTTACCACCCAAAAAAAAAAAGGTCTGTAAATGAAAGCAGTGCGGTATCGTTTCGGTACTCAGAGCATAATATACCGCACTGCTGCTTACCGACCAATGAAGCTTTGGGCTTAAGTTAAAAATAACAGAAGTTCCTTATAGTCATTGATCGGTTATATAAATAATATACGTTAATTAGAACGAAATTATATAACAACCTGCTGCCCGCGGGTTCGCCCGCATTGCTTTTTCTAAAAGCTAAAGCCTTACTAGAGAATGGGCAGCAGCGTGCTCTATGCATTTTAACACCATACTGCAATCGCCAACCCGCCTGCCAAACGTGGCGATTACGGCAAACCTCCCCTCCCCTATTGGGGGAGGCCTATGTCCAACAGTAGACGTATTTCGGCTGGAATGATGAAAGCCTACGTTACTCCTTAAAACATCAGCCGTCTAAATCGGTCCAGCCGTTTCGGAGATTAGCCGGAACAAACAGACAGACAATATTTTTTTTTAACACACATAGTTTTTAAGCATATAAGAAGCTGTTATTTTGACATTACAAACAGACACTTCTATAAAGTTAGCACACAATACAATACATCCCACTACTCTACAATACATTTCTACCATACTCTTTTGCCAAAAGAACTGCATGTGTAATTTTCATTAATTAAGAAAAATACTGCAATATTTTTCTCTATTCTATATTCAAAACTGAAAGAAATCAATCAATCAAAGCAACTGCCCATTTTCTTCAGTATAATTTTAAAACTCATCATAAAATCATATACTTTTATAAAACCGATAAAAAAATAATCTGCTTTTCAGAACCACTCATCTCTCAATTTTAGGCCATAGTTTTATAAAGTATTTTAATATCAGTATAATTTCAAGATGTTCGGTTTCGGAGGTAAGTCGTTATTTCCTATAAATTTATTTTTCATCTTACAACACTGAATCTCCACAAGCAGGGAAGTGCTAAAAGGAAGAGGTGCATAACAAGCGAATTGCCTGCTTTTTAGGGTTCCGTACCCGAAGGGTCCAATCGGCGCCGTATTGCTGTCACTCACGGTGTCCGTCTGTCAGTCTGTCAGTTTTTACAGCCAAACGGTTAGAGCTTAAAGCGCAGGCCACACCGCCAGCTAGCGGGCGGGCGGCCTAGGCGGGCGAAAATCGTTTCACCTCTTTACATGGTTAGTCGGTAGCTCGCGGTGTAAACCGAAGTATGTAAAGAGGTGAAACGATGTTCGCCCGCCTAGCCCGCCCGCCCGCTAGCTGGCGGTGTGGCCTGCGCTTTAGAGCGTATACGCCGTACGGCAATTCATACAAAACTTTCAAGCCCTTGTTTTTCGAAATTACTGAACCTTTCATTCTTTGAACATTCCAGTAATTTTTCCTATTATAACCAATATTACCAATATTGATTGGTTGGCTTGGCCTGTTTTTTGGTACGGGACCCGTACGTCGGTTCAGTGGTTCAGTAGACGGTTTCCTTCCCGGTAATTTTTGCCCCCAAAACAAAATACCGATGCTTTAAATAGTCATTCAATTCCACAGGTTGCGGCGGATTCGGTGGAGGCCAGCAGGGCTTCGGTGGCCCCCGGGGCTTCTTCGGCGGACCAGGTCAAGGCTTCGGACAAGGATTCAACCAGGGAATGCCGGGAATGCAAGGAATGCAAGGGCAAAGTGGATTCAGGCCCTGTTCCATGGGTCAAGGCGGTTATGGAGGAGGATCATATAGTAGTGGCCAAGGAGGTTACAGCAGCGGTCAAGGCAGCTACGGCGGGATGCAGAACGGTATGCAGGGTCAGGGTCAGGGCCATGGTCAAAGCCAAGGCCAGAGTCAGAGCGCCTACAGCAGTCAGCAGGGAGGCTATGGAGGCCAGGCGGGCTACGGCGGAGGCAGCTACCAAAGCAGCGGATACGGCCAATAGAACAGTATTGTCCATTGTGCAACATAGTTTACCTATAAGTGTAACAAGTTTGTGATTAAAAGTCAGCGTTAGCGTCATGTATTTTGAATAAAATGTTTAGAGTTACAAATGTTTTTTGTTTCCTATGTTACTGTTTTACATGATACACATTGACTACATGATCGCAACAATTTCACAAAGATCTAGCGCCCAAACTCCACAAATATAGATAGGCTAAGACCACGACAAGACTATTGCCATCAGTGTTCCCTCGTCACTCGCGGGGAGCTTTCCTTCACTCGCGGGGAGCTTTCCTTCACTCGCGGGGAGCTTTCCTTCACTCGCGGGGAGCTTTCCTTCACTCGCGGAGAGCTTTCCTTCACTCGCGGAGAGCTTTCCTTCACTCGCGGAGAGCTTTCCCTCACTCGCGGAGAGCTTTCCCTCACTCGCGGAGAGGTTGCCCTCACTCGCGGAGAGGTTGCCCTCACTCGCGGAGAGCTTTTCCTCACTCGCGGAGAGCTTTCCCTCACTCGCGGAGAGGTTGCCCTCACTCGCGGAGAGGTTTCCCTCACTCGCGGAGAGGTTTCCCTCACTCGCGGAGAGGTTTCCCTCACTCGCGGAGAGGTTTCCCTCACTCGCGGAGAGGTTTCCCTCACTCGCGGAGAGGTTTCCCTCACTCGCGGAGGGGTTTCCTCACTCGCGGAGAGCTTTCCCTCACTCGCGGAGAGCTTTCCCTCACTCGCGGAGAGTCACTCGCGGAGAGCTTTCCCTCACTCGCGGGGAGCTTTCCCTCACTCGCGGAGAGCTTTCCCTTACTCGCGGGGAGCTTTCCTTCACTCGCGGAGAGCTTTCCTCTCTTGACCTTTCCCTCCTCACTCGCGGGGGGACCTTTCCCTCACTCGCAGATATCTTTCCCTCACTCGCGGGGAGCTTTCCCTCCTACCTTGCCCTCACTCGCGGGGAGCTTTCGCTCACTCGCGGGGAGCTTTCCCTCACTCGCGGGGAGATTTCCCTCACTCGCGGGGAGCATTCTCCTCACTCGCGGGGAGGTTTCACTCGTCACTCACGGGGAGCTTTCCTTCACTCACGGAGATTTCCTTCACTCACAGATTTCCCTCACGGGGAGCTTACCCCTCACTCACGGGGAGCTTTCCCACACTCGCGGGGAGCTTTCCCACACTCGCGGGGAGCTTTCCCTCACTCGTGGGGAGCTTTCCCTCACTCGCGGGGAGCTTCAAGCGCAGGCCACACCGCCAGCTAAGCGGGCGGGTGGGCTAAGCGGGCGAACATCGTTTCACCTCTTTACATACTTCGGTTCACCGCGAGCTACCGACTAAGGTGAAACGATGTTCGCCCGCCTAGCCCGCCCGCCCGCTAGCTGGCGGTGTAACCGGCGCTTCATTCGCGGGGAGCTTTCTCTCACCCGTGGGGAGCTTCCTCACTCGCGGGTAGCTTTCCCTCCTCACTCACGCGGACCTCTCTCCTCACTCTGTTCCCCTTTACTTCTTAAAGTGCATGCGTGATAAAATCCGCACGATACTAAAACCTCTTTACTGAGTGTTCCCTTTTACTGCTTAAGCTGGGTACTGACCAGTTACGTGTAATATTCGCATCGAGCATGTTACACTAGGCTCGATATATATTTATATATTATATACTACGCCGTGTTCTAAAATCGGTGTAACATGCTCGATTGAACTCTGTGGCACATCGTGATCGATGTTAGAGATCGATCTATGGCACATACAATGCAACGATAACTGTCTAGCACTGCACCTTTGCTACGTAGAATGCGAATATTACGAATGCGTCCAATGTCCATTGTCTAGCTGCGTGCTAAACTGCGCATATCCGGGCGCTGCTTGGGTTCTGTCATTCTGAGGTTCTGTCTCTTCACTATGGTCCACTTTGACAAGGGGTCGTCCATTAATCAAGTGATGTTTTTAAGCAACTTTTTAATCCCCCCTCCCCCCTGGTGATACGTGGTGTGAGGTTTTAGTCTGCAAAAATAAAAGCACCATGATAACAATGTCCACACAGACATTAAGATTGCAGTTTGCGGTTGACCGCGTGTTCAACGAAAAAATAAATACTCGTGATATCTCACTACACCCTCCCCTCCCTCCCTTGTGATATATCTTGATTTTTTCCGAATCCACTCCCTTTCGAGCCTCACGTGATTAATGGACGATCCTCTAGCGAGTAAAACATAGCATTTGTTACCCGTGGTCCCCTCCCGTAGTCCCTGGAGGGACTTTTTTTTTTTTTTTTTTTGTTGCCGGGGTGGAAAATCCTCATGGATGTCCTCCGCCTTGGGGTGGGCGGAGGGGTCTGTCAGACTCTTACTGACTAAAAACCACCCCGGTGTTCCCTTCCCACACTTGCACCGGGGATCTTGGGAGCTAATATTACTTCCGTGATCCCCGGCTAGTGCCGGCCCGCCTCTGCGGGCCACCTCAAGTCTGCGGAGGGGTGAGGTGTTAGACCCCCCCGCGACGTCTCAAAGGGGCGCGCGTGGAACACTACGCGCCGCCACCTCGGGTCCAGTGTGATAGGGGGCGGCAGACGTCCCCGAGTCCGCCGTCCCTGGACCCATTTAGGGGGGCCGGAAGAGGGCATTATCTGCCCTCTGCCGACGCCCGGTGCGCCTGCTGCGGGCCGGGTGAGCGGACGAGATCTCCCGCTCCCTTTCCGCAGCCTCCTTCTGCGACACGACTGTTTCGCAGAAGGATACCACCGCGTCCCAGGACTCCTCGCTGCCGGCCATCGACTCGACCACGCCCGGCAGCGACAGGTCACTGCCTACTTCTGAGATGAGGGCACGGCGTGGCTCCTCCCAAGCGGCACACTCTGCCAGCGTATGCCGCGCCGTGTCCTCCCGGCAGTCGACGCAGTGGTGTCGGTGGTCGGCGCTGACTGTCGCACGCGCACCTCTGCCTTAAGTGAGCGTTCTAGTGTCGAGCCGAGCGAACGCCGTCAGCGTAAACAATTATGAATGCACTTCGCATTTTTGTGCGTCTGTACTCCGCAGTGATCAGCACGATAGTGAAACGTCTCGCGCTGAACCTTAGCGCTGACAAGCTATGCGCTGAGCTGACAGCGCTGATGGTCAGCGTGACTCTAAAACCAGCCTAACAGTAGATGGTTTTCATGTGACAGCATTGTATTTCTCGAAGGGACCATGAGTGAAAAAAATACCCGTGTCCCTTCCAGGGACTACGGGAGGGACCACGGGTAACAATCTAAATATAGTTGTAGGTATGGTAAAAATAAAACACCGAAATCATAAAACAATAGTATTTATTTTTTATTGTATTACATTGTCGTCTATCTGCATTTGTCATAATTTTCGACATAACGTGTCGCGTTTCATTCGATCAACTAAAGGCAACTGAAAATCAAGCACAATGTTTCTTTATATAAATCTATCACGTATGAGAAAATCTACGTTCTGTTTATTATAGAAAAATACACGTCCCCAGTGCTTTAACCACCTAATCTATGTCGAACGCACCACCAACCTGGAGAAAGGCGTAAGTGCAAACAATACTCTATTCTCTATAAATACCACGCCCAATTTTAAGCTACAAACTAAAATTATTAAATTTCAAAATTTTGCAGTTACGACTTTCTTCAACGTGCTGGTATAATTTATATTTTTTTATCGTTACGCTGTGCATATTAATTAGACTGTGATCATAAAATTACATTAAGTATATTACTTTATAACAAACGCACCCTCATAATGATGTTATAATTTCCCATTATTAGTATCACTATGATTTAAATATTACTCCTGTCCAAAATAAATAAAAATCCAAACATCTAAATAAATATATTTAAGTTCTACTATTTACAACTCTAACAATTATATACACAGATCAATAATTTATATTATATGTAATCATAAAACGAAAAAGCGTTTTTATCTATATCTCAACTAACATTAAAGCATTATAGAAGGCGAATAAACGAACACTATTATTATGATCATAATTATTATAAAGCCCCATACACGATGCACATATCTTGCCGTTGGCACACAAAACCATTGAAGCAACAACTGACTTGCATCGTCTAACTCAAAGGTCTCCAGCCCGCGCTGGCTCCTTGGCGGCCCGGAAATCATCATTCATCATTTCCGCCGAAAAACGTCCACTGCTGGACATTGGCCTTCCGCAAAGAGGGGGTTTGCTATAATCGCCACGCTTGGCAGGCGGGTTGACGATCGCAGTATGGTGTTAAAATGCATAGAGAACACTGCTGCCCATTCTCTAGTCCCAAGTCCCTTAGTCGCCTTTTACGACACCCACGGGAAGAAATAGGACGGCTTGGCGGCCCGGCAATAGCTTGGCAAAATTAAATGTATTTATTACTATTCATGTCTAGAAATGAAAACAAAATAGACAGGTACTTACACTAACGCGTGAAAACAGTTTGAGAATTTCAACAAACACTATTGGAGCAGATATTGATAAATTAGTTAAGAAAAACAATGTCAAACTACTCATTGATTTTTTTTTCTAGCCTTGTAAAATTGTATAATAAATAACTGTAATGATTGTTGTTTTTAATTACTTGCCTACTTATAAGTTTAAAATGGAATATAATCAATTTCCCTTGTGTTGCGGCCCACCGAACCAAAATCAAAGTATTCTCGGCAATTGACTTCAAAAAGGTTTAAGACCCCTGGTCTAAATACTGTTTAGACGGCGCAATTTTTATTGTTTCTTCAACTTATGGTATGCCACAGACAATTTATTCACACCGTGTAAATTAGACTTAAGTTCGAGATAATCTCACCACCGCACATCGTAATCAAACGTAACCAATGGTAGAATAGAATCAACATTTCGCACTCTTCAATCATTACCCTGTCGTTAAGCGATATAATGAAATAATTCAGTAACAAGTATGTCACATAAAGATTTTTATATTAATAACTTGTATTAGATACATCTGTTAGTTAAATAAATAATAATTTTAATTATTAACGACCATGAAACAAGCGGTTTTAGTCGCTCAGGATTTTGTTTAATCAATAGCCTGTAGTCAACCAAGATGACTGTTTTTTCTATTCTATTCACTAATTATTGCTATCTACTTATGTGTTATTCTTCGTATATCTGTTTTCATTACATCTTACAATTTCACTTCAAAAAATAAAAAAGTCAGTTATGGACAATACAACTTGGTATAAAAAATGCAATATCTGAGTCTTTGATGCGTTTTTGGGCATATAACATACTATATACACAATTTTGCACAACACAAACCGGTAGTACATTAAAAAAATTAAACAGTATGAGCGCCGCTCTAACTGTCTTGGTAATCGCTTATTTCATGGCCCCACTTCCAACTATTGCTCAGTTTAAATGACGCGATGAACAATAGTTTTAAATGATCGTTAAACTATTGTTAATAACACCATTAAGTCTCATAATATAATGCAATGGTAATCAACGCGCATGTTGTAACATTCCTATCTGATAATGAATAACCAATCAAAGGAACCCTTAGGATTTGTAAATATACCGATATGAATAATTTAATGCTCGAATAAATTTCTGCAACAGCTGCGCAGTAACACATTCAATGTGTATAAACTGCCATTTTGAAATAAACTACAAACTGCAGCTAGCTGCAAATAATACTAATAAATTTAAAAAAGAAAACTTGTGCATTCATAATAACAATATAACATGTCAATTAAAATAATACTAAATAATGATTAGATGTAAGTTGGCAACCCGAAAGATTCGATGACGTCATAAGACTGTTCTAAATGTAGGTGGGGCAATGTTCTAGACTAGTGCCGCACGCGTCGCACACCTTAGCGTCTCGTTCATTCACGAGGGTGCAAGCGGGACATTCACGCCCGCCTGACCTTAGCGGCTGTATTTCGGGCCCCCTCTTCGACTTACCGCACATCTCACATGCTTGCATACTTCCCCTATTCAAGTACGTGCAAGTCCCGCATTCCCATTTGTCTCTTTTCACCTCGCTGGGCCCCGTATCTGGCCTCTCCCTCTCGCTGTTGTGTTGGCTCGGCGTCCTACTGACGGGTCGCTCCCGGTCGCCATTTTGTTGCGAATGCTTCGGCGGGGATCGTCGAACGTAGTCCGCTTCGTCGAGTGATACTATTAGTTGCGCTTTTAGGTCGTAGCTCGATGGGTGTGTGTTTGTAACTGAAATTTAGAAGAAATACGATAAATTACTAACAGTTCAAAAATTATAGAAGTCATTGAATATTGTACCTAAACTTGAATTTAGAAATCAGATAATTTTCATGTTTTTGTTTTCACTAACTCCATGTTCAAATTCGATTGCATCCATCATTTTTTTTTGTACATTAATTATTACAAACTAGCTGACCCGACTACCGTTGTCTTGTCCAAATTTCAATAATTCAAATTCCCATAGAAAGTGCACTTTCAGTATTCCAGAATTTTCAATTTTTTCCGGCAACTATAAAAAAAAATATTTCCGTCAAAACCTGATTCGGACTATTACAAACATTTTAAAACAAAAATTTACCAAATCAGTCTAACCGTTCTGAAGTAATGCGCTAACTAACGAACAGCATTTCATCATTATTATTATACACTAGCTGCTGCCCGTATAAAAGTATCCTTAGTTACTCCTTTTAACGTCAGCTTTCTGCCATTGAATGTCCCGTCAAAATCGGCTCAACCGTTTCGGAGATAACCCGAAATAAACAGACAGACAGACAAAACATTGTTTAATTGATTTTTTTGTTATAAGTACCGTGTATAGTTTCACATGCATTTAGTAAAAAGCTGTTATTTTGACATGACAAACATACACTTCAATTTTATTTATTTTTATAGATATAGATGTTTCGCTCAAGAATCAATTTAGACTACTGTTGACAAGGGTGTCGCGGTCCACCAGTCTTTTTAAATATTAGTTTTATTTTAAGTAATGTGTGTTTAAAAATATGTTTCTAGATACAGTTGTATTTTCTTTTAAAAAATTAAATAAAAGGCCATCAAGAACGGACTGCACGCGCGGCGCCCTCACCCTGCCTACCGCTGCGGCCGCCATTGCATTTTGCAAAAGGGAGACGATTCAGTGCCAAAAAACCTTGCGAACACTCCACGCGTTAAAAAGCGCGCCCGCGCAATCCTTTCTTGTGATCTAATTTTCCAAAAAGTTTCGTTTTCTTTCTTTCTCACCACCAACAACTACCTAGCGACTACAACTACAATACGGTCGAATCATGGCCAATTTGAACATAGGCTATCCGAACATTCGCGCATGTTCTCTCTCTCACTCACACTAGTCTCATGTCACCATTTGGTTCCTAAAAAATGTTATTGCGCAGCCTTCTGCGCAAGGTTCGGACCGGCCATAATTCATCGGCCGTATTGTACATAACGCTAAAGTAGTTGTTAACGCGGTTGAGTGCATGTTAGATCAATTATCTGCGATTCTGAATTACATACATACATTTATGTATGTATCTCACACATCCTTCAAATGGGGGTAGGCAGAAACTATAGAACGCCAATTGCTACGCTCCTTACATACTCCTTTTGCTTCGGCTACGTTCATATATCTGGTCATACACGCACGCCGGTCGCGAGTACTACGCACCTGACCTTTCTGAAGAACATCACCAATTTGGTCACTATAATGTCCTCATAGGGCGTCCCCTCCCGGCGTTTCCACTCACCTCTGCTTTGTAAATACCTTTTATGTTTCTCCTTTCACTCATCCTCTCAGCATGACCAAACCAACTAAGCACTCTTTTAAATTTTTGTCACTACATCTTATTTTAAAATGCACCGTTGCCTTATCACATCATTTTTCAGCATTCATAGTCTCGCCAGACATGCATCACAAGGTAAGTATAATATTATTTTGAACCAAAACTCACCTGGATTACTTTTCGAACTGTGCACCGTTTTGTGAACTCCATTTTCCAGCGCCTTACTCTTCGGCTTATCAGCCTCAATAGCTACTAGTTTCAAGGGTTTCTTGACTTTCTTAACTTCAGCCGTATTAGGCCCCACCCCATTCACCGTGGTCTGCTGCTTTATGACATCCTTCCTTTCTTTAATATCCTTCTTACTAAGTAGTTTCACTTTGTCTGGTGCAACTTTTGGGGTTATCAAAGCATCGGCCTTGGGGTTTGCAACTGGTTCTGGTACTTGTCTCCTGCCCTTCAACTCAGCTTGTTTTTTTGCTAACTGCCTTGCTCTCTTTATTTCTTGTTCCTGTTTCACTCTCATTAGGTTTTCTACCTTCGCTGTTCGGTACACCTCTTCGTCGTATGACCGATCGAGGTTCAGTGCGTGTAAGCCGTCTTCTAGGTCTAGAGTCGTCGGTTGGTACTTAGCCCTCCTCTCCTCTCTGTCTAGCCTATCAAGCGTCCTCGAATCTCTATCGAGTGACGGTGAAAACCGATTTCTTCCATCTCCCTCTTGATCTTTGCTCGATAAATTCCTAAATACGTAATCCCAGCTCTCGTAAGTCCCCATTCCATCTTCCCTTGCTTTGCTAAGAGCTGGTTGCGTGTCGGATCGCGGTAAACTCGGTAGTGAAACGTCACTGAGCCCAGATTTAGACGTGCTATTTCTTCGGGAATATTCCGGGTGTCTCTTCTTGTGAATTCTATCATCGTCTTTGTACCTTTCGAATTTTCCGTTTTCGTAAACTGATGGGGTGTCTAGTTCGATGAGTTGCGCGGTAGGGACAGCGGGGTACCTGTACTGTGCCATAGGTGGATATCCGTTCACGGGGACTGTAGCTGCGTGTTTGATAGGGGCGTATACTGGGGTGGGGAGCATGTAGGGGGACTGTACGGGGTAGTAGTAGGGGACTCCGTATGGGGTCATCATTGGTATGGAGCTGCACTGTGGAAGGGTGACTGGCACGTCGGGGTGCATGTGTTGGGGGAGGGGGTACATCATGTGGGGTAACATAGATGGCACCATGTAAGGGGAACATTGAAGCACTGGCTGTATTTCCTGGTCTGTTTCGTCGCAGATGTGGTTGCAGTGTTGTGAGCCGTGGTACCTTTCATCTACGAGTCGGCTTCGGTAGGCGTCGGAAGCAATCGTTGTTGGTATGTTCGAGTATATTTCTGAACCTGGAAGCAAAACGTTCAATTTACTTAAAGCTTCAGTTTAGATTAATTAGGTATATTCTATAGACTTTTTTAGGGTTCTTCGGTCAAGAATACACTAGATACAGTATCACGAACAAAGTTCTTTGCCCAACTGGCCGCGAATGATAGCTAGGTACATTTATATTATTAATTAGCTGACCCGACAGATGTTGCCCTGTCCAAATTTTAGTAAATTTGACAAAAATCCCATAGGAAAAAGGACTTTTAGTTGTTCCCGAATTTGAATATTTTCCGGGGAACTTTCCATTTTTTGTTACTGTAAAAACCTTATTCGGACTATTACGAACATTTTAAAATAAAAAATAGCCAAATCGGTCCAACCGTTCTCAAGTGATGCGCTTACCAACGAAGAACATTCAATTTTTGTTATATAGATGTAAAAAATATATAAAAGGTATTTTAAATATCATGAACATCAGATTATTATCAACCTTAATACTCGAATATAAAGTTGAATAATGTTTGCGATATATAAATGTTTAGGACTGTCTGTCATCGAATAAAATTCGTAACAGAGAGTCCAGTGAGGGCGGTTACTTTTCACTTTGTAGTGTTCTTTTTGGAATTCAGTTGTTTTTTTTTTTTGTAAATAGTTTTTCTTCTATGTCAACTGCTCATCACCGTTTACAAAATGTTGCTTTTCCCGACACAGGGACATTCATTCTGGAGGAGCTCTCCTGGTAAGAACCAGGAGAACTGCAACTCACCATATGCATTGTGACAAGCATAAATTAGCAACCATATTAAAGTTCCTAATCGAATCGTAACCCGTTAAATACTTATAATTAAGCAGTTCCGGTAGCCATCTGTAGTCTTCCGCATCAGTTCCACTTTACCAAATCGTGCTTTCCAAGAGCAAATGCACGATTTACTACAAAAAATATCCAAATCGCTCATCAGATTCTGTCTTGGTGTCAATGAAACTTTCAAATAAAACAAGCATTTTCAAAATCGGTCCACAATATTGACAGAGGAATCGGTGAACATACATTTAAAAATTGGTTGTCTGTAAAATCGGTTTACTGACGATAGTTGAACGTAACAACGTCATAAGCCTTAAATGGAACGCCTCAGAGCGAGGTAACGCCGCATGAGAGGTAACGCCGCATGAGTCATGTTTTTTCGTGCGTGCAGCCGGCTCGGACGTTGCCACGTCAAAAAAAGCATACAGACGAACATATAACCTCCTCGTTTGTGGACGTCGGTTAAAAAGAATAGTACTCACTGTCACTATACACACACTTGTTGTTCCGCTCGACGTGCGGGGGGGCGGCGAGGCGCGCGGCTGCGGCGTGCGGGGGTGCGGCGTGTTGTACTCTCTCGTGCCACACGTCACGCCACGACACGCGACACCCACGCGTCCAGGATTCTTCCCAGATGTGGGACATTATCTGCATAGAAGCATAACAAATTGGCTAATACCGCGTTTACTGAATGTGGTGATATTTGTAATGAATGATTAGTATAAGAAATATTTTAATTATATTAGATACTAGCTGCGCCCCGCGATTTCACCCGCGTAAGTCTCGATCCCGTGGCAATATCGGGATAAAAAGTAGTCTATGTCTTAATCCAGGGTGTCAGCCTCAGACCAAATTTGATAAAATTTTGTATGGAGGTATCCATACAAAATTTTATCAAAATTGGTCCAGCCGTTTGAGCGTGAAGAAGTAACAACCATACACACACACACACTCAAAAACTTTCGCCTTTATAATATTAGTGTGATTTGTACACCTGTACCCCAAGTGTAAGTTTGCAAGTGAGTAAACGTAACTAGCGCGTTTGCGTTAAGATTTTTATTCTCACCCATAAAGTCTTAGCATTATGATCTATCGGTCAAATGTTAACGCAAACCAAATAGTTACGTTTACTCTCTTGCAAACTTACACTTGGGGTACTGATTCTGTTTACGTTGAGCACATAACTGAATGGCTGGGGTACGTGACGTCATTGTAGGTATAAAAAAGATGACACGTTCGGTTTTCTAATGAACATGCAGTATCTAGTCTACTCTAAATCTGTGGGCAGTACCTATCTCAAATATCCAAACTGTAGATTCTTGACTAAAAAGTCTTTAGTAACGAGTAATTCATATTACTAAAGACTTCTAGAACACAAACTGTTTTAAAACGGTAGTACGCATTTCATAATGGCTGAGATTATTGGAATTTTAAATAATCTCACTTCAACAATCGTACATATTTTGAAAACAATCGATTGTTTTTTAGAGCTATGACAATAGGATACCCCACAACATAGGACTACTAAAAATACTATAGTGAGTAGATATTGAACACGACAATCATCAACAAATATTATAAAGGCGAAAGTTTGTGAGTGTGTTTGTATGTTTGTTAGCTCTTCACGCTCTAACGGCTGGACAGATTTTAATAAATTTTTGTATGGAGGTAGCTGACACCCTGGATTAAGACATAGGGTAGGCGCAGCAACTCACTAATAATTTTCATAACTTGTTGCTGCCCGCGGCTTCGCCCGTTTGGCTTTTACTAAAATAAAAGTAACCTAAGGAGTGACCTCCATCCATAAGGAGTGAACTCTCTAAGTTCAAAAATCCAACTGAAAGATTATTTCAGAAATATTCATTCAGTAGGATTTTATGAAATTAGAGAGCTGAAATGCTGATTCTAATAATTATAATTCTGTAAAGTCATATTATTTGTTATGGCCGCGAATCAAATCATATTTAGATCAATATACAACCTGACACAGACCTGCAAATTGCAAAAAACGTAAGAAAATATGAATTTCGCGGGCTACCTTAACTCATCCCATGAAGTCATCCTATTAAGCTGCAAAGATCATAAAGCACAAGAATGACATTGACAGACAGTCGCTGTTGGTAAACATTTGTGACATTGTTTTGTGAAATGTATTGATATAACAAGATGGCGGCGTTAGTTCAGATTTTGGCCACACGCCAAAAGGTCCTCGTATAGCTATAGCTAGCTTTAAATAGTTCATGTATTAGTAGCCTAGTAATCTGAACTACATGATGAATGGTGATGAACCGTCTGGTCCAGCAGAATCCCTACGTCATATCGTTTCATTGGCGCATGCTACATTATGCCGTCCTCAAACAATTTAAGGTTATGTCTGATATTATCCCGTGTAGTTAGGATTAGAAAATTTGGATGACTGTGGTCTTGGGTACGGCGCTGTTCATTTATTACGTAGGACAATTTTAACTAGTTTCTGGCCCACCCCTTCCCCCTACGTAAGAAAAATTAAGACTTGGATGAACCCCGTCTCCCCCCCTTACAATCTTACGTAAGATCAGTATATCTACTATAAGCTATGGTCTTGTATAATAACAATAGTTTCGGGTCTTGAAACAGGATAAAATTATATACCTGACATTCGCACTGCGCGATAAGAGCATCCCTAGACACAGCGGCGACCATGTCCGGACAGATGGGCGCGTCCAGTTCGAACCGACCAGCGCCCAACGACTTGTAACCCATCGCTTGGAGAAGGGTCTCGGCTCCTACCATGTTGGCTTCTACTTCGTGCTTGAAGTAGCCGCAGTATAACTGGAAAACATTTATTAATTTGAGAAAATATGTACAATATTACAGACAAATCCAAATGCTCTACAGTAAAAATAAAAAAGACATAATAACAAATCGACTTGTTAGAAATCAGCTCTGAAGTTTGAAAAAAGCGTAAATCTTGAATATCTCTGACACTTCAGCACTGCCACTAAAATACATCGAATCAGCGTGATAACCTGACGTCGCTTTTAATTACTATAATCGTGAAGAAACATTTATTATTTTATTTCAATCATAAATAATAATCATAAACCCAACACTGATTGGAGCGAGATAATTTCCGAGATCATGAAAGAGGATTCGATCGACACACCAAAAAGTTTTGCGTAAGGGATCAACTGTGTTTCGACAGATATAGTGCAATATGAGATTCATTAAAAATATCTGATAATCAAATCAAATATTTTCCATAAATGGGCTTACAGAAATTCGTAAAATTTAAAAATATTTGTGCTGCAGCTCAAACCAACTATTTTTCTTATAAAGATTGGCAGAGTCAAGCTTACTTTCAACATTAAAACTCCTGTAATACTCACCCGTATGACTTTATACTCCTTCCTCCAGGGCTGGGCCAGCAAGTTGGCCGCATACCTGGCCAGTGCGGCCCAGCCCAGCCCTGCTCGATACGCGCTGAACTCTTTCAACTCATTTATCGTCTTTTGGAACACTTTTCCGGTCTCCGCGAGCCCGAACTTGCATTCATGAGGCACTAATGACAGGTATTCTATAATGTAGTCTGAAAGAGGAAAAAAACCATTTAAAGCAAAAATTTCAGCGATTATAAGTGTAGGGAAATATATGAATGTCAACCTAGGCTTTGATGTAGACTATTTAAGAAGAAATTTGTTTTCTTGGACTCAATTTAACTTGGACCAAATAAAAGCAATCCCCGGATCAGTGCTACACCCGGCCATAATAATATGATCTAAGTAGTCTGGTTGTGTTGACAATCTAAATAAGTGGTCCACAGATAACAATGCACAATAGTAGTTCGAAATGCTCCATCTATTAGCTAATAGTTGGTGCATAACTTTCTGCTGTTGTCACTCTAACACTGGCACTAAAACTCGTCACTGTAACTATTATAATATGCGAACTATAGTAAGTTACTGTCACATCAACATTAATTAAGTCGTAAGACGTCCATTTCTGGATATAGGCCTCCCCCAAGCGTCACCACATCGACCGCTCCCTGCTTCTTGCAACCAGCGGTTCCCTGCGACCTTCCCTTATAGGTCATAAATCTGAAACCCCTGCTCCTACTAATATTGATGTTCGTGAGTTTGTGAATTTGGATTTTTGTTAACCAATCAAGCGATTTTTTATGTTAGGGATACGGGTAGACCATGACCTGAATCAGGGCTAAGGATATTAGGATATTTGTTATACTGGTAGTACGTTCCCGTGGGATTTTTTTGAGAATGATGTCCTTCTTCGACCTCCATGAGAGCGAAACCGCGGGCAAAAACTAGTACAAAAAAAAATCTACAGCTTTTGGTTTACCTTCGAGTTTCTTCTTCTGTTCTAACTTTTCTGGGCTGTCATCGGTCTCGAGGTAGCTGTAGTGAGCGTCCTCGATGCGGCGCCACAAGGCGGGCAACCGCTCGCGAAGTACCGCGTCACCCATGCCCGTCGAGCACGTCATCACCATCACAGAGGTACCGGTCAGGGGTCAACTGAGGAACCAAAAAAGGATCATGTTAAGATAAGACTTTTACGCGAAACGCTTTTGACTGACTACCCCTAAAAATAATCACTGAAAAGTACGCAGCGCCGGCCGTTGAGGGGCGAAACACGTGTCGAGTGTAGATTTGGGTTGCAGGTTCCATCATAACAACCGCATATTCTCCACGTACATATTTTTGCGGCCTTCCGAGGTCGTGCTGCTTTCTGCAGTTATTGCGAAATTAAAACTAAATATTTTTACATAATATTTTACGGTCACGATTTCCGCAAAGTAACGCCTGATTCCTTAACTGAAAAATCTCTCTCTTTGAAAATAATAATGTTTTTAGGGTTCCGTAGTCAACAAGGAACCCTTATAGTTTCGCCATGTCCGTCTGTCTGTCTGTCCGCGGCTTAGCTCAGAGACTAGTACATACTTGAAAGCTGTAATTTAGCATGGGTATACATGGGTATATTAATACATATTAATCATGTAAAATAAAATGTAGAAAAACAAACCCGTCTATCATACATTCCATTTCATTTACTTTTCACAGACCTACACAATAGGATTGTGTGGGTCTGTGAAAACCATTTTTCAATTCAGGGATCCGTTTGCGTAATATTAAACTTTAGTGCTAATTTTTGTTAAGAGTCAAGTGTAAAACTATCACAGCTAAGTAGGCTTTACAAGTTAACGAGTAATAGTCGACCAACTTACATTTGCAGTTGGCGAATTGACCTTGACGCATATCGATGTATGGGAGAACATGTTTTTCAACTACAACATTAAGTTGGCTTTGGGATATATTCATCCTAACTACGGGACCCTTCGTTGTGCGTGGTCCGACACGCACTTGGCCGGTTTTTTTGTTATAAAATCTAAATATGTGAGTACAACGTGGGATAACGTCTGGAATTGATAATTGAAAGAGCCACGTAGATTTCAGTGGAACTATCCCAACGGGTATGTATGATTCATGCGGCATGAATGAGTCACCTAGTAACTCAATAACCATTTGCAGGAATTTAAACGACACGACGTTCACACACTCCTGTCGTATTGTTTGTTAACTTGGAAAAATCCTCACTG
Source organism: Tiliacea citrago (assembly GCA_963921375.1). Lineage (NCBI taxonomy): Eukaryota > Metazoa > Arthropoda > Insecta > Lepidoptera > Noctuidae > Tiliacea > Tiliacea citrago. The sequence goes on from OY992799.1 coordinate 8,895,675, forward strand.
TTTGTCTAATAAAAAGATGAGAGCGTGCAGATCTCGGAGTCGGAGAGAAAGCGACAACACCCGTTACGCAATTTACAAATTAGCCTGAAGGGTCTTGAAATGGCTGGCAGGCCGAATTCTCCGGAAGACTACTACTAAAATATTCTCGAATCGTGGGCCGTAGGAAGATCCTTCTTAGATGAACTGCAAATCTGGCGAGGATCACTGTGGTACTTATCAAAAGTGAAATACATAGTAACTAGGCAGTTTCAATTTTCTTTAAACTTCTTTAGTCGCTTTGAGCACTTTTTGGGTGAACAAAAATCATGGAACTCGCGTCATCGTCACCGAACGCTCTCCATGAGCTATATGCATGTATACTGGTGTAGATATGTGTACTTTTTGGGTGAACAAAAATCATGGAACTCGCGTCATCGTCACCGAACGCTAGATTTCACTTCTATCGGCAGTCCCCAAAGACTACCCCGCATGTTTTTAGGGTTCCGTACCCAAAGGGTAAAACGGGAACCCTATTACTAAGGCTCCGCCGTCTGTCTGTCTGTCTATCCGTCTGTCATCAGGCTGTATCTCATGAACCGTGATAGTTAGACAGTTGAAATTTTCACAGATGGTGTATTTCTGTTGCCGCTATAACAACAAATAAGTACTAAAACACATAAAACAAATATTTAAGGGGGCCCCCATACAGCAAACGTGATTTTTGCTCGTTTTTACTCGATATTGATAACGGCAACAGGTAGACGCTTGAAATATTCACAGAATATTTAGTTATATATTCACTTTAAAAATAAATAATTTAATTAAAATAAATCAAATATTTAAGGGGGAATATTTAATCAAATATTCAAATATTTATCCCATACAACAAACATGATTTTTTTTGCCATTTTTATAGATAATGGTACGGAACCGTTCGTGCGCGATTCCGGCTCGCACTTGGCCGGTTTTTTTTTCTGCATGCCAACTGTGCTCGGTTTTGGCACACTGAACAATAACGAAACCACAGTAGATAATGTTGAAAGGTGAGTAAATCATTCAAAACTAATGACTGGTGTAGAGTTTAACCTACATCTCTTTCAGTTAGTGCAATCCAGTTAAATATAGCCTCGAAAATAGGGTACTCTGGTACTTCGCATTTAAAAAGCTAAAGCGATCAGATAGTATTTCTTACAACGTAAGAGGCCTTTAGCTATATCGTTTCTAGTTTCAGCAAAGATTATTTTCATTACTATGTCGTACCCTGGGATACCTATTTCCTCCTGTTTAGTTCATACAATCTGATATGAATAGAACCCGTGACTGTCAAACTCAAAGCATTTATTTCAATTAAACCATTTACAGGCACTTTTGAATTGTCAAGAAGTCGGTCAGTTACAAATATGAAGCTAGTTGCCCATTCCAAATAGTAGGTTCCTATGGAGAAGAACGGGCAAGAAACTCCACGGACACTCTTTTAAAATAAAATATTTGATACAAAGTATTGGTTACATCATTCTTATTGAAAATATACATGTGAGAACGATGCAAAACGTCAGAAGCGTCCGTGATGAAAAAAAAACAATTAAAAACTAAAATAATTAAAAATAAGCCGTGGCAACTAAGAGATGACCAGTCCCAACTGACAGCGCCCGTTCACGAACATGACGCATGGATCACTGCTGTAGCAAGCAAGCAAGAAGCAAGACACACAAGCAAGCCCGAATCGAGTGGTCTGTGATTGATTATTTCTGACTGATGGAGTTCGGTCTCACGACCACAGGTAAGTATCGACGCTGCTTCAGCTCGATGGGGCTGGTTTATGCAAGGGGGGAGTATCGCACAACCACTGAACCTAGTGATTAATGATTATACATGAAGATAAGGTATCTAGACGATTTATATCGCTAGGTCTCGTAAGGTAACTAGGTCTGGTTTAGGTCCTAGTCTACCAAGCTCATGTCAAGAATGAGAACAAGAATAGAATAGAATAGAATAGAATACTCTTTATTATGTACACCATAAAAGTACAACAAGAACGAACGAAATGGACCGACCGACCCTTAGGACTAGAGAAATCTTTTAATCGTAATCTTGGTTAGTAATAATAGGTTTTGTTGATACTGTAGGGAGCTCAAGGATTAGAAGGAATTCGGGGGGAACATAGATACGGGAATAGTGCTGATGTTATTTGCAAACTATCGCGATCGTTTCTTTAAGGAAAGCAATACAACTTACATTCAAATTAAACACTATAAATTGAGTAGTAGAAGTAGCACTCAAATCAAAACTTACAGTCGGGACATATAATAAGTACCCGTCACATCAGATTAAAAAAGTTCGTTCATATACCATCTGGAATCGCTTCGAGCACAAACAACTAACAAACAGTCACTACATTGTAGCGGTATCTACTATTATTTACTGTTGATAAACAATTAAATCACGCACCACCCATGTTATCAGAACAACCGAGTCGACTGGTAGTGGTATCCATGACAACAAACATTGTTATCAAACAAAGAACACCATCGAAGAAGTCGTACGCAACTTTAATGCAAAGAGAATATTAAGAATTGCATGGCCGAATACTACAGCACGGCATAGCATGCAATATAGTATTTATATTATGGCATAATATACTTTGTTTTACTGTCTATAAAGTTCAAATTACAATGGCATGTACTAAGGTCTCGCAGTCAGGGTCAAGGCACACTGCGACAGAATGTTTCGTGCTATGTGGCATATGTTTTCGTTTCCTCTTTCTACTGCATTGAACGCAGTCTGGTCCATTGTACCTAGGACTACACCCGTTTTCTCTAATACTAGGTGACACCTAAATAAATGTCTAAATAAAAGCATAGCGCTATTAGATTTTAGACGCTCGGCTTAGCGTCGAAAGTTGAAAATTCAACTGCGATTTTTGTAGCAACTTCAATAACCATTACAATTATAGGATGTTAAACCTCGATGAGTACACATATTGCGAATCCTTTGTCTTGCAAAAAAAGTACATTGCCGTGCCATGCTCTGGTAGATACAAAGCATAATAAGAGGGGGTAGGCAGTCAATCAGCTATTGAATTGCGGGTCGTACAATACGCAAGTGAGTCATGCAATTGTTCAGCAAATACATTGATGGTTCATTCATTCATGACAATGAATTGCCTGGTGGGTTGTTTTATGTGTTTGGGTATTTGCAATGATATGATAATATATTTTTCATCATTTGAACTTTGAACAGATGTTTATTGTTGAATGTTTAGTGCATGACTGAGGGGTCAAAGTTAGGTGATAGGTCTATTACATTACACAATATAGTTATTCATGCTAACATTTGTAAGTTATTCCAATCTACAACTGAGATACATAGGTGGTGTTTTTTACATGCTGCTAGGATGCGAAATCAACATCTTTATAGAAATATCCAAATAGCTACTGCCTCCTGTATACAACCTGCACTGCAGTATACAGTATAGTGTGAGAAATAGAGATGAAGCTATTCAGGGGGTATAGCTCCATCTCTTTCCCACTGTGAAGCAATATTAAAATAATACTGATAGCAGGTGGCGGTTGGCCCCCTGATGTGTTTGCGGAAGGTGTCTAATCAGTGAGTGAATATAAACTGAATCAACTCAACTCAAATAATGATTTGAAATAAATGTATTTCAACCATTTACAGGCACTTGTGAACTTTCAAAGAGTTAGTCAGAAAGTTGAAGGTAATTGGATAGATAGGTCTGAATTTCAATACCAAAAATACATTTAAAACTAAATACTATTATATATATCTGTAACTTTTATGGTGTACATAATAAAGAGTATTCTATTCTATTCTATTCTATTCTACTGTCTTATTAACTAACCAGACAAAACTTTAAATTCCAATACTATTTTTATTTGGATTCCGTAAAATTGTTATCAGTCAATGCGCTGATAAGTGGAGCCTTGATAACAAATGAAGAAGTCAATTTGTTACGAACATATAATTGTATGATAAGATAACACAAATATACATAAGTTTATCATGTGTGTGATATGACTCATGCACTATTACTTACTGTTTTGTATATGTACTATGATTACTCAGTAGTTATTATTGATCCAACTGAAAAAATCAAGCAAGCTTTCTGATTTCACATAAAATTATGAGACAATAGTGTATTTAATTTCAAGTTGTGTCCTTAACATGTTTTTTATGTTTTATTAAATTAAAAATGTTATATTTTTTTATAATAATATAAAATTCTGTTTTAATCAATTTGATTGATATTTGAAACAATACAAAACCATTTTGTTAGCTGAGTTTCTCTTGTTACTTAACAATTTAATTAAACAATAATTATTAATAAAAAACATTAGCACCATTTAGTATTGTTTGCTTAGCAGTAACAAACAATTTATATCACAGATAAAAGCAATATGATACAGTAAAACAGAGACCGAAGCTATGTGAAATTCGGTTCTGACTATAAATTCTTTATTTTGATAGTAAATAATTCAATGATGATTTCAAGGAAATCATTCTAAATATTTGCAACTTTACACAGCTAATGAGGAAACTAATTAGAGATATACAAGGTGTAAATTAGAGAAGCTACGGGCATAGCATTAAAAGAATCTAAGAAAGCGACGTCGCAGCAAAAAATATGCTAATGATCATAGTCCCACGCGATAGACCAATGTACGATTCATGCAAGATTTAACCTAATTCTAGGCTACAGCTGTTATCTATAATGTATAGTAGGGTCTAACAAACTTACCGTACAGGAAGAACATTCTTTTCCTGGATGTCAAAATTTATTCCAATGCACCGAAACTAGAGCGGACAAAAATAGTTCACCCAAAATAAAAGCGACCGCTGGGAACTGATTTCCAATTATCACAAACAAATATTATACACATTTCATAATCACTGCATAGATAAATTTACAATAAAAGCGATAAATCCCCAGTAAATATCAAAGAAATAAAAAAAAATAGTAGAACAAAATTTTGGGATTTTGTTTTGACGTTTATTACTACCTGGCACAGATCATCAATGAAATACATACGATTTTGATTTGACGTAAATAATGACGTTTCGTTACTCGATTGTCTCTGCTTTTCATTATTCCGAGTCTCTAGGGGTGCATTCCGAATTAAGACCATAATCGCTGTAATCGATTTTAGCGCGCTTAAACGTGTTCCCTATTAGCGTGAGCACGAAAACGTTATCGCGTGAAACGTCATAGATGACGTCATGACATGCGCCATCTTGCGATAACGCCTACCATGCCCTAAATTAATATCACCGTGAGCGCTGTCAAAAATGACAGTTGCGTTGTTTTGTTTTGAGTCTTATCTTATTTATAATAGCGTGGCATTTTCGAAATTGTGCTTCTGGCTACCGTCGCCATCTAACCAAAGAAGAAGAAGTGTACAAATGTGTGCGTGTGGTGTTTAAACAAAGAAATACTGTAATCCAACCGTGAGCGCGGTCACGAGCGTACCGAATTGATGACAGTTGTCGGCTGTCATAATCGTAATAACTAATTCGGTACAAATTATTGATGTGAGCGCTGTCAGCGATTAAAGTCTAATACAGCCTAGCTCTCAGCTTTAGCTATCGCAGCTTTTGTTGACCATGGACGTGACGTGCCATTTTGAGTGTGTGTTGATTCTTGATTCAAATATACAAGGAAGTACGTAAGAAATGGTTAGAAAAAAAGGGGATTCTTACTGCCACTTGATTGTCCATGGATTTAAATATTTTTTGTAAACAAGCTTCTTCTCGCCCTCTTCGTAGCCCGATAAATTCAAATTTCATACTCACATCTCTCTAAGTTAGAATTGCTCCATTGAATGACTTTTTCATGAAATTATGCCATTGGGGACAAATCTAACTTAGAGAGGTGTATTCATGATTCTAATGATTATAATTCTGCTAAAGTCGCGAATAATATTTGGATCAATATACAACGACACTGACCTGCAAATTGCAAAAAACGTAAGAAAATTTGAATTTCGCGGGCTGCAGCTGCGGATCCACCATTCTTCTCTCTATAAACTCTTTTTCTTCTCGGGTTGCTGCACAAGGCTCCTGCAAGAGAGAGGCCCTGGGCGGTTGCCCTGCTCGCCACCCCCTAAGGCCACTACTGGTCGGGTTTCATCATTCCACAAGAATCCACCTGGCTATACATTTTTACATCTGTCCGCTGAGCCCGCGCCGCACCTCTAGTCGACATACATACTGCGACCTCTCGGCCCGTCTGCCTCATGAACGCATAACGTTATTGTTAACGGAGCGCCTCGCGGCCTCACAGTTTCAGCGGGCTAGAAACGAAGTTTGTATGATATTGGTTTTGATTGTGGTTGAAATGGTTATATTTTCACAATATTGACTCGTCACTGTCAGTGATAAAGACACAACTTTTTGATAATGGTTTAATTTATTTTATTCTCTGATCCTCTATGGCCAGAAGAAATATAATATAAACATTTTATACGGTTTGTAAATTGCATGCGTGAGAATACATAGATTACTTACACAACAATTTTAATTCCTTTACTTACCTCTGCCACAGGCTTGTCAAATGCATCGTAATTATTACAGAGGGTTTCCTGAATGCTATCACCCGCATAAGTTATTCAGTCTGAATATTTTGAGAAAATTATTATATTTAGAAATTAAATCTATTTTTCTTTATGGCAATGCAATGACTGCCGACAAATGTACTGTGACACTGGCAAGAACCTGTTCTGTATGTATGTATTCCACAGAGTACTTTTTACACTATAATGATGTACCTAGTCTGTGGCCACAGAGTACATTAAATACAGGGGTATCTGTGGCTGTGCTGGTGAGTGACATTGGTACTTTGTCTCAAATTTTAATTGTTGGCCAATTTTGGTAAACTACCCACCGATAAACACCCGCAAAGATTTCAATCGATCTAAATTTCATCTAAATCTTTGCGGCGTGTAATCCAAATATAACGATATCACACTAGCACTTCACACTTTGGAAATGGACATTTTATTCGTAGATAATGCAAGACAGGATGAAATAGAAACATTTTATGAAGTAAGTACCTACCGTAAAAAAATACATTACAGAATTATTGTTGTGTATTAATTTGGGTTTATTGTATTTTACAGTCCTGCCAACTCCATAGGGACTTCTACCGAGGATATCCCAATGCTCATCATCCTCTAGTCTACTTCAAAGATGCAGAATATTTGTGGCAATGTCCTCAAGAAATGACTCCGTAAGTGCTTCGTGTTATACAGAGGAATAGAAACCTTATTATTCTGAAAGCCTTCTTGATGTAATAACTACGGTCTTTGAACTCTCCATGACTACCTACATAGTCGTGTTACGTCGCGATCTAAGTATAGATATTGTAGGTATCCTTAATTAAAATGTATGTATATATGCTTGGCACGTGTCAACCCAACCACGGCGGCGGCGGTAGATAGCATTTATTTATTAATACTTTATTTGACTCAACCCAATATGGATATACTACCTAGGACACAGTCAGTCAAACATCGCCACAAAACAAACTTTATTGATAAGCCCTTTGTTCCGCTAACTTGCGGTTACCTTTCCCCAGTGCATACCTCTCGTTCCCGATGTATCATGTGAAGTACAAACAGCCGGCCATGCTGCCTAACAACCTAGGCCGTACCTCGGAAATGCCATCGTTGCCGGGCCGCACGCTCGCTGGACGATTCAATAAGGCAGCTTGTAAAGTATTCATCAGATAAATTGCAACGGTAACTGTTTTCATATTTACTAATTTGGTATACCTATCACTTTTTTTAAACACGATCTTCATTATACTAGGTATTTCTGCAATCAACACGAAAGGACGTCATCTAAAACTAAGCACTAATATTTACAAGCCCATTATTTCTTGCGTGGTACGTAATCTGACGACGCTATGAGGACGTCGCCGTCCTTATCACCTTATTTCCACCATGACAACATTAATTTTAACAATATTAATATAGTGGTTCAACATTCAACAGATAACTGGAAATCTCTGTTTCTATGGAAATTTTAAAATCGGTCTAATTTGGCTGTTACAACACTATTTTTCGAAAATGTTCTTAACTAACTTTTTAGACCTTTGTATCCTGCGTATGAAGTTTCATTAAAATCTGTTCAGTCATTTCGAAAAACAAGGACTTGAAAGTTTGTATGAAATGCCGTACCGCGTATACACACCAATGTGTTGGTGTTACTGACAATCTCACAGAGGGCACCTGGGTTATCGAAATACTTTGCCCTGTATGTGACGACCACCGGGCAGTATAGTAGCACATGAGCTGCTGTCTTGTCGTCCCCCATGCAGGCCCTGCACAGCAGACTGCCTGTGACTCCTATGACAAAGAGGTGTTTATTAAATGACCCGTGGCCAGATATAGCTGCTGTCATTGTACGCAGCTGTTGCTTAGTTAGTCGGAGAACCTGTTTCGTGAGGCGGCCATCAATTGTAGGGAGTGCTACCTTGGCCTGCCTGCACTCACCTTGGTCCGACCATAGTTTGTGATGTTGGTCTGTGGTGCGTTTCTTTACCAGAGTGAGTAAATGCCCGTAGGGGAGTGGCACGATGGGCACAGGTCCCACTGGTGCCATGCTCGACCCCTTCTGGCAAGTTCATCGGCTGCGTCGTTGCCTAGCGAACCGCTGTGTCCTTTGATCCATTTAATGGTTATGTTGTTGAGGCTACCCACCTTAACTGCATTCACCTTAAAATAGAACCATTCAAGCCTGGTTCGCTGCGCCTTGTTTTGTGTTATAAAAAAAGAAGTGCGAATTGGCTCCCTCAAATCGCTCAAAAACAAATATGGCTTTACAGAATTATAATCATTAGAATCAGCATTACAACTCTCTAAGCTCATAAAATCCTACTGAATGATTTTTTCAGATATAGTCATTTAATAGGATTTTACGAAGAGAGTTAGTTGTACTGCCGATTTTAATGATTATAATTCTGTAAAGCCATATTTTTTACGGCCGCGAATCATATTTAGATCAACATACAACCTGTTACTGACCTGCAAATTGCAAAAACCGTATTAAAATTTGAATTTCGCGGGCTACCTTAGCGCATCCCCCTTAAGGGGAAGATTTATAAAACTATGGTTAGACTTGCTGTCTTGGGATCAGAATGACGTGGGGCCACAAAAGAGATGAATGAAAGGCAATTTCATGCAGCTGAGATGAGAATGCTAAGAGGGATGACATATGTGTGGTGTTACGCGAATGGATAGAATATGGAATGAGTACATAAGAGGAAGTCAGTGGCACCGGTGACTGAAAAGTTGTGTGGAAATCGGTTGTCGTGGTATGGGTATGATGCGGAGGAATGAGGGAAAAGTCGTGAGGAAAGTTTCAAGTATGAATAAGGATGGTTATAAGAGTAAGGGAAATGATGGACAGTGTGAAAGATGATATGGCTAGAAAGGGGGTGACTTCCGAGATGACAACTTCTTTTTTTTTTGGGAAATTATCAAATAACTTCTGCCGCTCTGGGCGGAGCAGGAGGACGTGTCAGACTTTTACTGAATAAAACCCACCCGTGTTCCTTCCGTTGCCTGTGTGCCAGGGCCACGATATCCCTTTCGGACAAACTCGCAACCCTGGCAGGCATTGGTCCTAACGGGCCCCGTCAGTTCCGAGATGACGCCTGAAGTATAAGGTAGAAAAAGTCCTAATGGGGTCTCTAGACGGTTAAAATTGTTTGACAAGATTATGATTTTTTCGTGTTTATCAAGCAATTTTTACTGTCTACCCCATTAGGACTTTGCGACCGAATTCGGTCGTAACTCGTAAAGCGATCGCTGATCGCTACCTATGTCGAAACTGCAGGGCCTGGGGTTGGTGCAATGTTTTTGCGAGTAGGAATATTTAGGCAAAAAAGGCAATTGATAAAAATAGTAGCTATATTAAGGTATGATAGGTATACAATCGATTAAATCCTATCTATTATTATAAATACGAATGTGAATTTGTTTGTTTGTTACGCTTTCACGCTAAAACAAATGAATCAATTTGGATGAAATTAGTTCATGGGTAGACCATGACCTGGTTTAGAACATGATAGTCCCCACGGGATCGAGACTTATGTGGGTGAATCCGCGGGGCGCAGCTAGTTCTAAATATGTACTTTTTACAATCTAAAATAAAATGACGATGGGAACTCCGGTAGTCTCGCCATAATGAGCTTGAATTCATTCAGTCCAATGCCACCACTCTTGTCTAAATTAATTTCATTTAATATCTGCGAAGAAAGAAAACAAAACGGTTAGCAATAAGACAAAAAACAGGCCAAGTGCGTGTCGGACAACGCACAATGAAGGGTTCCGTAGTTGTAGTTGGGATGATTTTTTCCCAAAAACAAACTTAACATTGTAGTTGAAAAACATGTTCTCCCGTACATCGATATACGTCACGGTCAATTCTCCAACTGCAAATGTAAGTTCGTAATCGCAAAAAAGTATTTTTCGGATATTTTCTTTTACTTATGATGTATTTATTACCTTGCTTCTTGCCAAACATGATTCTAGGTCAATGGGAAGTACCTTATAGGTTTTGATTTATTTGCGAGTATCAAAATATATCGCATAAATCGCCGTATTTTTTAAAAACTTGATTTTTTTAAAGCTCCAAGGGGCGGTCCCTTGGAGCTCTGAAGACCTACGTATTTGATATTAATTTCAACTTGATACCTCCACGAATTCCTGGTTAAAAGGGTCTTGACAGACTGACAGACAGACGGACAACGAAGTGATCCAATAAGGGTTCCGTTTTTTCTTTTTGATGTACGGAACCCTAAAAAGGGGTGGGGTAACGATTTATCTTTTTTACGAGAGCACAACTGCAAACGGCCAAATGCCTCCTCATATTGCCGGCCTCTTAACTGTCCCACTGCAAAGCAAGGGTTTCTTATAAAGCAAAAAAACTAATCCATCATTAAGAAGCATATATATTCACCCATGATATTGGTCAAAATAATTACTGAAAAGGAAATCGAAAAGGTCAGTCGTAAAGTATAATCATTTAATCCGCCTATAATGTTCCCACTGTTGGGACACAGGCCTCCTCTCTGTGAGAGGGAGTGGGCTGTAATCTACCACGCGGGGCCAGTGCGGGTTGGTAGATGTCACATGTCATCGAAATTTTGGTTCTAGGACATGCCGGTTTCCTCACGAAGTTTTCCTTCGCCGATTTGAGAGCAGTGGTGATGAAATTACTGACACGAAGTAAAGCACCTGGCTGGGTTCAAACCCACGACCTACAACTCGTAAGTCGGGGCCGTTAAAAACTGGGCCACCACTGTTGCACAGAGCAAAAATACTGCTAGCCCTGTTCATAAATGCGATGATTACGCTTTTAGTAGTGTGCAGTCAGTCAGTGACATTTGTCGATCTCGATATATGATATTTGTTAAATATGGTTTTCCTTGTATTCATGCCTTGCATTATATTCACAAAGTGGCTTCTTCTCTCGGTATGAGCAATTTAAGAATTCATAATTTGTACCTTGCCAAAAAATTTCGCCGAGTCAGCAAGGTGATAGGGACCACCCCCTGGTACACTGGAAACGCGCATAGGTACAAGTTTTAACAAAAATAACGCACAACCTCATATAGGGTCATAACGGCATGTTCAGGATTTAGGGACAAAAGAACAATTAATTTGGCCATATACGATTTTTTGCATACTGTTATGACTAACATGGATAAAAATATACCAGTCTGTGCCATTTTCTGCGACATGACACAGGCATTCGATTATGTCCAACATAATATATTACTAAATAAACTAGATGAGATTAAATTAATATGTTTCATCTTATCCCATAATAAGAGGAAACATATTTAATCTAATACAATCATACCTACAAGACAGAAAACAAGTAACGCAAATTAGTAGAATAAATATGAGCTCCAAACGTGAAGAGATTTTCACGTAATGCGAGCGTACCGTCCCTCATGGAGTTCCGCAAGGCAGTGTACTCGGACCACCCTTGTTTACACTCTATATTAATGACTTCCCTAAATTCATTAAACATCCCATGACACTGTTTGCGGATGACAGTACGATAACTATTCCATGCCATAATAAGAATACATATGAAACGGACATAAAAAATGCACTTATTGAAGCGGTAACGTGGCTGAATAATAATAATTTAAAAATTAATATAAATAAAACTTTCCATCATTATTCTCTAATCTTGACATCGAATACAGACAGCTAATATTACAAAAAATTTAGGCTTCACAGTTGACAGAAACTTAAATTGGAAAGCGCATATTGAGGCTCTAGCCAATAGATTAAGTAGTGGTGCATATGCGTGTAAGTAAGTGTTTAAAAAAAGTAATAAGTGTTTAACAAACAGTGAAAATAGGGGACCTTACTAGCTCAATAGAAACTATTTCATACGGCGTCGGACAGGGGAGTGTACTCGGTCCGACATTGTTCCTTATTTATATTAATTACCTGTGCAATATCAGTATTGACGGGGGTCGCATTTTCTCATATGCGGATGATACTGCCATAGTCTTTGCTGATAAGACTTGGTCAAATGTTAGAAGGTCAGCTGAAACAGGCCTTTCTAAGGTTGCAAACTGGCTCAATCGTAACCTCCTTACGCTAAATGCCTCCAAGTCCAACTACATTTGCTTCACCAAGTATGCACACACCCAACCTCCACCCGATTTCCAAATTAAGATCCACTGCTGTGCCAACCCCCCAATTCCCGATTGCTCTTGTATGCTGATTGATAGGTTACAATATACTAAATACCTGGGCATCATGATTGACCAGCGCCTGTCCTGGCACATGCATAGTGAACTGATCATGAAAAGGGTTAGGAAGTTAATTTGGACTTTTAAAACTTTGCGACATGTTGCCTCAAAGAATCTTCTGCAGAAAGTCTACGTATCACTAGCCCAATCGGTTCTTACGTACTGTTTGCCATGCTGGGGTGGGAAAACAAAAATGAAATTTCTGGAACTTGAGAGGGCGCAGCGTTCTCTCCTCAAGGTTATGCTCTTTAAACCCTACAGATTCCCAACCCAAAGCCTGTACCTAACCTCTGACCTCCTATCTGTTAGAAAACTTTACCTACTCCATCTTATCCTGAGAAAACACAAATCCCTCCCGTATGATCCCACAAAGACGAGTATCAGTAGCAGGAGAAACTACTTAGTTGCTCCAACTGTCCCTGTCAGATCTGTTTTTGCTGAGAGGCAGTATGAAAGGCAATCTTCCCGCTTATACAACCTTCTGAATAAAGAGTTACGCATCTATCCTTTGAAACTCCGTGACTGTAAAATAGCTTTGACTGAATGGCTAACGAAAAAAACCTACGACGAGATTGAGGCTTTAGTATCTTCGCTTTCATAACCTATCCAATAATTAAAAGGACCGAGGTAGCGAAATTGTTAGTGGAGGAAGCTGTGCCTGGCTTCTTCCTATCCCAAGACATTGTCGCAGGGCTAACCTAAACCTAAACCGAAACTTACATCCAAACCTGAACCTAAACCTAAACGGATACCTAAAACTAATGAAATGAAATGAAATCGTTTATTCTGTAAATAGGATATCGGAATCACTTTTACACGTCATATTAAAAAGTAAAAAATAAGCTAGATGTAGTCGACATTTCCTATCTGACTACCCGTGAGAAGAAATGGCGAAACAAACTCAGGGGTCAAAGTCTCTTTTAAAGTCCAGACATAATCTTGGTCAGATCATGTGAGGACCATGTAGATCTGTGTCTGAAATGGTCTTTTGAGGAAAGAACCACACAATTTTGAGTGGACCTGTCCAATCAGTGCAAGCATTTGTCGTAATCGTGCAGCTCGACTCAAGACTTAAGGAGCTCAACGACTCGACGAACAATACCAAAGAAAGTACATTTGGGTAGGCCTCATAAAGTGCTCAAAATGCCAGACCACCATTAAAACTGAGAAAAAGCATAAAATAATAGGAAAATATTTAAAGAAAAAAAAAAAGACCCACATAGTGCTCACATTCACAATAAATTAAAGCAGTAAATATAATACTTTTCAAAGTAAACATTAATGTAATATTGTATATAATATTCTGCAATGTCAATATTTATATAAAATCATGCATAATAACATTAAATAAACACAGCTAAAGTAAATGCAATTAAAACTCAACACACACTTAGCAGATCATTTATACAACTCACTCACGCCTTATTCACGCACACACACGCACACACACACACACACACGCACACACACGCACACAACAAAACCTACATCCCACAAGTGCGCTCCTTGCTTTTGTATTTTGTACTTCCTTTTTGCTTTATTTTTCTGTTTAATTTAAATTAGATTATTTTTATTATTCTTGGTTCAGTTTATCGATTGCATACCTGTTATTTATGATAGTGGAAGAGCGGATATCACCTAACACAAGCATCTTCTTGCTTAAAAGGTGATCTCCAACTCATTGTGTGTTATAATTGTATGTAATTGCAATAAACATTTTTTATTTTTTTTATGCGTTATATAAATTATCACGGTCTCTAAATATAGAAGCGCTATTAACGGCCTACTATGGTTTAATTGAATCCATCATTAGATATGGTGTTATCTTCTGGGGTAACTCAACCGACAGGGATATCATCTTTAAAAGACAAAAGTGCTGCGTTAGATCTATGTTTAATCTCAAAACGACCGATAGCTGTAAAAATTATTTCACTAAATATCATATATTAACATTACCTTCACTATATACAGGGTGGAATTTTGTAATGCCACCTGGAGGGAAAGTACTCTTAATACTGCAGATAGAAAGTTTTACTCAAAGGAAACATTCCTTTATTTTTGAATAGAAAGCAAACTGCATTCAAAGATTTTCGAAAATTCTCTTCTCCCACACCCGGGAATCGAACCGGCTAAAATCTGAAAAAATTATACCCTGTACTTTTATTGCATTGATCGTTTAGGGTCAATTATAAGGATGAAATCTTTCTAACAAACATGATAAATTAAATGAAAGGAAAACCAGGAAATCTTAAATTAATTTAATTATTTACAAAAAATGGTAAACTAACTAATTAGTTGCTCGAAATGGGCTCCATTCTCTTGGATACACAAATTTATTCTTTTAACGAATTCATTTCTAGTAACCTTTAATAAAGTGTTGTGGTGAATATTATAAATCGTATTCTGAACTTCAACTCAACTCATTGTCATTCGCATAAGATTTCATGTAAATTTGATTTTTTACATATACAACGTGGCGATTAGGTTATCACATTAATTCAAACCACGTATTCTACATTACGTATTTTAAGCATACATAAATAAAATAATTAATAAAAGTTAACATTCTACCCGTGAGACCTTTTTTTCCCTTTTAGTATTTAACAACATCATGTATTATAACGCCCCGCGCGTGAGCGCAAGTACCTACCCTCCGCTAGTCTCACTGTCGTTTGGCGTGTGCGCCGTAGTATCAAGGGTGGATTATTTATTGCCAATTTTTACGCTATTTAGTTTGTTAGAAAAATTCAGTTTTCTATTTTTAGGTCTATTTTTATTTTTATTATTTTAACAGACTGATAACAACTTGTAATAACCGCTGTACTATTTAATGTGATAACCTAATCGCCACGTTGTATATACAAAAAAAAATCTAATGGGGTGAGATCTGGCGATCTCGCAGGCCATCTGATTGTGCCGTTTGTACCAATCCAGGTATTAAAATGGTTATTAATGTAGGCAGTAGTGATTCTGCTGTTATGTGCTGGAGCACCATCTTGCTGCAGAATTATTTGGTTTCGCTCTTCCTCGGGGAAACCATTTAACTCGTTTCTTAAGAGATCCAGTATTTCAATATACTTGACAGTGTTTAAATGACCTTCGTACACGTGGACTAACACTACATTATTTCTCATAATTCCGCACCAAACGTTGAAAGAAAATCTTACTTGATTGTTACTTTCATGAACACGAACAGGATTCACTCTGCATCTCTACTTGAAGCCTTTGGAAATGATTCAAAGTATGTTAAAACATCTAGTTCAAAATCGAAATAGTTTTGCTGAATAGTTTGCCGTCTCTTCTTGAAACCACCCGTATTCTTTAAATTTTCTACCATTCTTTTCAATACGAACCGAGTTGGTGCCTGTCGGTCTTGATATCTCTCTCCATACCACCGCAGAGCTTTTTGTTATTTAAAAAATAAGCTTCCATTAAATCAAACTGTTCTTGATAAGCCATTTTCACCGTGAGACAAAATGTGAAATGAGTTGTAAAAACAATCAAATGTGAATAACCACTATGACAATCTAATTTTCAAATTTTAATCTAACATTCCATATTTAAATTACCTCATACACGCAGCTACGAGTATGTCGCAAAGGAGTCTGCATTACAAAAGATGGATGTTAGTTAGTTTTCCTTTCATTTAATTTATCATGTTTGTTAGAGAGATTTCATCCTTATAATTGACCTTAACGATCGATGCAATAAAAGTACAGGGTATAATTTTTTCAGATTTTAGCCGGTTCGATTCCCGGGTGTGGGAGAAGCCTGCCAGGGTTACGAGCCTGTCCGAAAGGGATATCGTGGCCCTGGCACACAGGCATCTGAAGGAACACGGTGGGTTTTAGTCAGTAAAAGTCTGACACTCCCTCCCGCTCCACCCAGAGCGGGAGAAGTTATTTGATAATTTCCCACCCAAAAAAAAAAAAAAAAAAAAAAGGGTGTGGGAGAAGAGAATTTTCGAAAATCTTTGAATGCAGTTTGCTTTCTATTCAAAAATAAAGGAATGTTTCCTTTGAGCAAAATTTTCTATCTGCAGTATTAAGAGTACTTTCCCTCCAGGTGGCATTACAAAATTCCACCCTGTATAATAGAAATCGCAATGTTCGTAAAGATGAATCCACATTTGTTTCCTCGTATGGCAGACAAATTACCAAGAAATAGACGTGATGATAGCATACTATGTGTACATACATCAAAAACTGCACTTATGCGCAAGAGTGTATTTTGCATGGCACCAATTATCTATAACAAATTGCCCAAAAGTTGGAAAGAGCAAACGATACCTAAACTTAAACAAACACTGAAATTGTTTTTGGCACATAAAGCATATTATAGTATTGCAGAATTTTTAAACGACTCATGGTGATTATCTAAGATTGTAGTAATTAAATTATGATCGAGTAATATTGGAGAACTTAAATATTATAAATAAGATTTTTTAAAGTAACTATGACTGATATTTATTGTATAAGAGTAAAAGTTAAAATCATTGATACCGTGATAATAATAATTAACGTATAAAAAGTAGCTTAAAATTATACTTACAACTTTAGCAATTTTAAGCTTGGAGTCTCGATCGATGTGATGGTCCGCCATAATACGGTTATCAATAACACCCCAAGTCAACCGGTCCACGATGCGACTGATATCTTTTGCCGTAATCTGACCGTCTTCGTCGAGATCTGAAAATAATTTTCGGAAATTACCTATTAAAGAGTGATGACATCACACTGCTGCACTATTATTTGTATTGTATAGTTCGGAAGCCTATATCAATAATTTGTCGCCCATTGGCCAACACCAAGACTATACATTAAAATAAAGTTTATAAGTTGCCTATGCAGGGGGTCTACTCCGAAGCGTTAATTCGAAGTATCGGCTGAATGTTCGGCCGTTTTTTAACTTCTATAGTTTCATTTTTTGACTTTGAATCCTTACCCGACTTAAAGTCACATTTTTGACTTAGGCTTATCTCTTTGACTGACGTTTTTTTTTTTTACTTTCGCCGTAGTCAGCCATAGTTAGCCGTAGTCAAGCAACGGCCGAAAATTCGGCCGATACTTCGGATGTATGTTCGGAGTAGACCCCCAGGATTTGATAAGGAAGAACGATGAATTACTGTTCTCTGATATTGTTTACACCTTAGAAATATATCTTAGCCACTTTACACCTTAGAAACAAAATCATATATGCGTCTGACAGTTATTTTATTATATTATTTTAAACTAGTGTTACATAAATATACTAATTTACAACCAAAACTAATATGCTTTCAGATTTTGGAACATAAACTTCAATAGCTCAAGCCCTCTACTTGCCACCATCTACGTCATACAACGAAATACTTACCAAAAATCCTGAACGCCCAAGCAGCCTTAACTTCGGCTGGGCAGCCAGCGCTCATGGCCGAACACAAGTCCACCAGATCTTCGAACGAAAAACAATCATCGTCTTTGGAGGAAAACACACTGAATATCCTGTCTTGAAACGGATTGTTCTGAAAATTAACGTGTTATAAAATCTGCGATAGTAGAACAACAATAAAAGAAAGAGAGGATAAAGCATTGCCACTTTTGTTCCAGGCACTCTCAGATTTTTCTAATTCCAATCTCAGAATTCACCAGGCTTAATGATCCTAGTTTTTTTTTTGTTATTATGACTAAAACAAGCTAGCAGACTGCCGATTTGCGTCAATTTGGTTACCTTGCAGAAATGTTGTCAATATAAACAAGTGTTACCTTTAGAACGCAGAACTTGTTCACAATATCTTCTCTGCTAAATCTGTGATGGTAGTTATTTTTAATCATCTCTGGATCAATGGAATAAAACTTTTTCATCAAGCTGAAAAACGATGTCATTTGCTTAGACTTGTATAAATTGATGAAATCGCCATAGAGAGACATATTATAACTATGAATCACTTACTACAATATTTCTCCCTTAGTCAGATAAGTCAAGCTTGCATAGTCTTCTAGAACATCCTGGGTCAATCCCGGATACGATTGTGCACTGCCCATTATTTTGTTTGCTTTTCGATTATTTCCGTGTAAACACACTAACACACTGCTTTGATCGGATATCCTAGCGTATACTAACAAAAACTCAATCGCTGTATAAAAATTATCTTATCAGACCTATTTAATAGTAATTAAAAACAAGATTATATCGATTATAAGGTTATTCCTATATTACTTTGTGACGTCGCCGCGTCAGCAGATGCTAATTGTTCAAATGAAACTGCGAATTATATTAAGGAAAAATAATTTATTGTTTAAAAATAACACCCGAGATCATACTCAGCAATAGTAACACATACATACACAAAGTCAATGCAATACAATTATAGCAATACAATGCTCTCTACAATTTGCTAATTAATTTATTCCAAGATAACGTAACGTTTCATGGGCCACTAGTTGCTAGAAAGTCATGCACAACGAAATAAATATATATGAGACAAAACAATATACTGTTAACTTGCAATTAAGGAAGCGTCTAAGATATGAGAATGACTAAATAGTGGTTGGTTCAAAAATTACTAGAAAAGCTTTCTATATCCGAGAAATTCAGTTCATAAGAATAATATTGTTTTCACTAAACTTTTTGATGATTCCACTTGCACTTATGATTGTCATTAATATTTACAAGCGTCGTCGGTATGGTTTGTCATTTTCAGTGGCCATTAGTCTAGCAGCTGAAAAGTTGACGGTTTGCGCGCCTACGCATCACCTTTTAGGGAAGTCAACATTGTCAAAACTTATTTGGCGTCGCGCTCTCATTTTAGCTGCTTCTTCGAACGAAGGCATAGAATTGGACTTGAAGAGCCCCAGACCGGACTTGTCAAGCATGCTGAGTCCACTGCTGCTATTCGAATTACTATCTATATTCACTAGTTTGTCTTGTAGGATATTTTTGGAGCCACTTTTTGGTTGATCCTGTTTGATTCCGACACTGTGCGTGTTTTCTTTGATTTGGGAGGTGAATGTACTGGGTATGTTCTGCCGGGCTCTCATTTGCTGGTAGGCATTGGCTGAGATGTAGCCTGAAATTTTGTTGTTAGTTTCGTTCGCGATTTTTATCTGTTCCTCCTGGAAGCACTCGTCGACCGTGCGTCCTTGTATTATTGCGAATACGTACTGACGCGCTAGCCTGCAAAAGACGTGATGACGTGTAAATAAAGTACAGGATATGAGCTTAATCTAAGGGACATCGTACGATGTCGTGCCACTGATACTACATTGGAAAAATTGTCTGTATTTGGTAATCTCGTACTGATAAGCTCATTTACTTCCTTTATGGACCACTGTCACGCCATTATGAATTTACGAGGTTGCAAACTATTGGCACAATGGTCATGGCGTTGGCTTGGTGTGGTTGTCTTAATGACCAATCATTGAAATTAGCAGACTTGGCCCCCTGTTCAGTCCGCTGATCTCCCATAGAGCATGCGTGGCATTTGCTTGGGAGAAGAGCGTTCAGTGACCTTCCCCAAAATTTGAACATGGAAGAAAAGCTTTTTGCACATATTTCCAGAGTATGGAGCGAAATTCCACAGCTTGATAATGAGCAAGTCACGCCGATGCAGAGCCGTCGCTTATGCCTTGGGAGAACCAACAGTTTATAAAAAAATTGCTGGGAATGTTCATTTTTTTTATTTAATGTTATCTGGGCGTTAGTTTAGGGTACCATTTAAAATTTTCGTAGCAGTTTTTTATTTTTCGTTTCAACACTTTTATTTAATCAAACAGTTAAAATGTGTTATAAATAACACTTTTACTGGCATAAAATATGTTACGCACATCAATCAATCTGCCTAGCCTTTTCCCAACTATGTTGGGGTTGGCTTCCAGTCTATACAATACCCCTTGGTAAGACTGGTTGTCAGACTTTCGGGCTTCTGACGACCCGTAAAGACTGTCAAAGATCCACCAATGACAGCCGAGACCAATGCGTGCTTTCCGAGGCACGGAGTAGTCTCGGTATGTAAAGATGGTCACCCATCCACGGACCAACACCGGCAAGCGTAGCTTAACCTGATGAATCGACCTGTGTGGCTGTTATTATTTAGCCACGAGCTAAGGCTAGAGCTAAATGTGTTACGTACACACGACTACACATCAAGCTATACATTTCCAGTTTACGCTGATCTCGCACTTTATGGAAGTTCTATACAATGCGAGATCAGCTTATATTGGAAATGTATAGCTTGATGTGTAGCCGTGTGTACATAAAGTGTTAAAATTAAGATAATTAGGATGAATACCCTTGTTCCCTAGACTTTGTTGAGTTGTGTATTTATAGTCTCAACTCCCACGTCATATTTCAAAACTAAAACAGTTCTTCAAAAAGGGGAAGGCATTTAGTAAACTAAATGCCTCCCCTTTTGGGGACCACATGCGTGATGGTTTTCATAAGTAGTAATCCAGTACTCACTTCAACATAGTTTCAGACGTAGATAGTTTAGGCGCTGCCAGCTTAGCAGCGTGAGGCGGCAGCGCTAACAAGCGGCGCGTGAGTTGCGCCAGTGACGACGCCTTCTCACGGAACCCGGGCGATGACATGCGCCAGCCGTGGACGCGCAGAGCCTCTGATACTGCCCATAATATTTTCTGTAAAGATTGAGATATTTTTGATTAATTAAAGGTCACAGTAACTGCAGAAAGCGGCAGTTCGCATAATTTATTTTCCTATTCGCGTAAGAGCAACGTAGAAAGATGAGCAACTACGACAGTGATGAGGATTTATTAGTTAACTAGCTTTTGATCGCGGCTTCGCTCGCGTTAATTTAGAATTTGACAATCATTTCGGGTTGTACTCTGATTTTTGAAATTTAAAGTGCTATTATATACATCCCTCATAATTCAATCATGATTCGAAAGACACGTGGCGCCATCTATTATCATAAGAACGTTATTGTTGTTTTCCTCGGG
Organism: Tiliacea citrago; assembly: GCA_963921375.1. Lineage (NCBI taxonomy): Eukaryota > Metazoa > Arthropoda > Insecta > Lepidoptera > Noctuidae > Tiliacea > Tiliacea citrago. The sequence continues at coordinate 8,917,392 of OY992799.1, forward strand.
AACAGTACTTTTGTGGGATGCAAAGTACGCTATGTCCGTTTCTGTACACCTGACAACGTATATGCAAACTTTCATGATGATCGGTTCAGTGGTTTAGGCGTGAAAAGATAACAAACAAACAAACTTCGCATTTATAATATTAGTTAGGATATGGATTATTTCTTTGTTACGTATGTGCAAAAGAAGAACGCATTATGGAAGAGAAATAAGACGAAATGGATTGCTGACATACCAAGGTCACGCTACAAAGAAGGTTCACCAAACTCCATTTAAAGAATACTATGCACGTGCTTCCTGAACCGAGAACAGTGCGCAGACTGACGTGACGCGCCGCTTGCTATATCGTACTGAGCGTCGCTGCAGAGCGCGTCAGGGCGATGCGCGTCAAAATATTCTTGTTTTGGAGGCAACTACGCTGCGACGCTGAGCGACGCTCACTGCAGCGCCGCCGCCGCCCTAATGCGACATACACCATACAAAATTGGTATGCTGTTCTCAGCATCATTACAGCTTTGCGATTTGGCAAATTTTTTGTTTTAAAATGTTCGTAATAGTCCAAATCAGGTTCTTACGGAAAGAAAACATTTCAAAAGTTGCCAGGAAAATTAGACTATTTGGGAAAAAAGAAAGTGCATTTTCTATGGGATTTTTGTATGAATTATTGTGGACAGTACATCTGTCGGGTCAAATAGTTATAAATAAATCACGATGTTTTATCAAAACCGTGCGAAGCAGGGGCAGGTCGCTTTTAGTTGATAAACAAATAAATCTTGCGATAAAAGACAAATGCGTGCACTGACTGGATAGGTCCACTCAGTCTGTGTGGTTCTTTCATCAAAAGACCACTTCAGACATCAATCTACATGGTCTTCACTAGATCTGACCAAGATTATGTCGTCAGGACTTTGAAATAGACTGTGACCTCTGAGTTTCTTTCTTCCGAGAGTTGTCATAGAAACGTCGACCACATCTAGTTTTTAAAATATTGTACAAACCCGTTTACAGAAAAAAAAAATCAATTCTCATTTTATTAGGGTTCCGTACCCAATTGGTTTTTACCAATTGGGTACGGAACCCTAATAAAATGAGAATTGATTTTTTTTTTCTGTAAACGGGTTTGTAAAGATAGAGAGAGAGAGAAAGTCGTATGGAGGGGGCATAAGGCATAACACTTTTTCGTTACGTGACGATTTCTACCAGTCGACTACCGCAACCCGCGTTAAAGAATTTCATCCCAAAAACCTAAACCATAGTTTTTAGGGTTTCGTACCCAAAGGGTAAAACGGGAACCCTATTACTAAGCCTCCGCCGTCTGTCTGTCCGTCCGTCTGTCACCAGGCTGTATCTCATGAACCGTGATAGTTAGACAGTTGAAATTTTCACAAATGATGTATTTCTGTTGCCGCTATAACAACAAATACTAAAAAACTGATTAAAACAAATATTTAAGGGGGGCTCCCATACAACAAACGAGATTTTTTTGCCATTTTTATAGATAATGGTACGGAACCCTTCGAGCGCGAGTCCGACTCGCACTTGGCCGGTATTTCTTAAAACAGTGCACTAATTACTAACCTTCTTATGAGTTTCATTCAATTCACTGGAGGCTCTCGTACCAAACGCCTCAGACGCTCGGCGTGCGAATATAAGTTGTGAATGCGAACTCCCTATACTATCGCCTCCGAACGACAAACTCTTTGCTATCTTACTCCTTCCATTATCAGAGTCGTCATCAAAAGGATCGCGTTTTCTCTTCAAGAAATGATCACTTTGTGTGCCATCCATGCTTTTGGTATCGGCAGTGCGGTCTGGTGACCCGAATAATGCTCGTTTTGATTTCATAGCCTTAGCTGGTACAGATGTGGAAGGTGCTTGGGGCATAGGTCTTCGATTTTCGGGGCTGAATAGGGCTCTTTTGAGAGTTTCTCGAGCAGGCTGTGACCTTGTTAAGTGGTCAGTATCCATGAGCAATCTTCTCATGGCTTTTTTCTTGCTAGAGCCGCCGCTTCGCGTCTTGGGTGTTTTTGCTGGGGTCTTTTTCCCTGGGGTCTTGCGAATCGGTGTTCTCTTGCCCGGAGTGCGTCTGGTGCGAGGACTCCTTCTTTCGGATGAGTTAACCAGCTTTCTGTGCGGGAAGTAACTTGAAAGGTTTTCGATATCAGTATTAGAGTAGAGCAATAAAAACACAAGTAGTATCTAGTATTAACTAAGCAATAACTTTAGAGCTTAAAACAGGTGCCGCTTATCGCTAAAAAAGTACGTTTTGATAACGCAGTAAAAGGGTTAAAATAAATTTTGGACTGAAGAGAAAAATGGTAATACAAAAGCTTTAAATTAAAAATCCATACAGAAATGATATCATTTTGTGTCAATTTGTATTTGTTCGAAATAATATACTTACTTCTTATCAATGAGCACCAATTTGGCGGTGGACGCTTGCGCCTTCTCGTTAATAGTGGCTGCGCTGGCGAAGGCTTGCCGCCGACGAGCTAAGTGCGATAAACGACGGCCAGGTGACTTAGCTTGAGCCATCCTATGAACAATAAACAATTTATTACTTTCACTACAACAGATTAAACTTCAAAAATCGCGGGTTGAGTTTCACGCCTACAGTGTAGGTGGGAGACTACTAGTTCAATATCAAGTAGAAAAAAAGATAGGAAGGCCTTTCTTTGCCTTGGAGTAAGGCATAATAGGCAAACAAAATACTGCAATAGTAATGAGGTATGTCTGACCATACAGTTTTTCCACGTAATTTTTTCTGCTTCATATGCAAGCAATGTTTCAATGATTAAATAGTTAATGAGGGCATTAGGTTAATGCTGACTAGTTTATAAACAAAACAATATTTGTTGACTGTAACTTGTAAGTTGAATGTGATTAAATTAACAACATGCCAGGGCCTGCAGTCTCAACATAGATAGCGATCGCTTTACGACCGAATTTGGTCGCTAAGTCCTAATGGGGTCTCTAGACGGTCGAAAATTGCTTGAAAAGATTGTAATTTTTTCGCGCATGTCAAGCAATTTTGACTGTCTAGGGAGCCCATTAGGACTTTGCGACCGAATTCGGTCGTAAAGCGATCGCTATCTATGTCTAGACTGCAGGGCTGGCCAAATGTAAGAGAACAACAGCCAAGGTGTAAGACACATGGTATGCTATACATGATTATGTCAAATAATAACATATTATAGATATTCAGGGTCAAATTAAATTAGCTAGCGAAATTTCACAGACGTGATGGGTATTGATATCTAAACAAGATAAACCAAAAAAAAATAAACAGCGTTCTCAACTGAAGTAACAACACTACCAGCGGTCGCAGACTTAAAAAAATCATCAAATCTTTACATAAAGATTGATTGGTAGACTAAGCTTGACTGGTAGACTCAGGTTGACTGGTAGAAAATGCCTCAGGCATTAAGTCCGCCTTTGTACAGTGTATTTTTTACTTGTGCATAATGTTTAAATACTTAAATAAATCTTATCTTTTTTTTTTGTCGTGTTTAGTATATCGTATCGTAGCTATTTTAATTTGACCCAGTATAGTCAACTATGATACACATGAACTATGTACATACTTGAGCCTCATTGCTTTCCTCTTGCTAGCACTGTTAGGAGACTGCAGGCCTCCAGAGTAAACGTTCACACTTGTATCAGTCTCAGCACCAACATATCTCTCTCCATAGCGCAACGCAAGTAATTCTAGCTTCTCTGAGTGCTTTGTCACATTGTAACTGAAAAAATAATAGACAAATTAAGGTCCACTAGAGATACGGCGGTGGAGTTAACATAGAGATACGGCGTTATTAAAACTCTGAAATTTTCACATGTAATCGCCTGAACAAAGCTGGGGCAGTATGCTTGGTGCTTTAAAAAAACTACTGTTCTATACACTAGATCAGCTAAACTTTGGCTATTTGAAATGAATGTTAGATAACTTTTTCATAGCACCCATGTCTACTTCCTCACACATTGAATTCATGAGGAAATAATATTTGAGGAATATTTTGCCCCATACCTATGCAAAATAATAACAAATAGGTACAGCCCGATTCAAACCTTTATGACAGCTCGGAACATGAGGCGAGAATAGAATAGAATTTATTTCTGAGTATATGGTATCAAGTTGCTGTAAGTAACGAATTTATGTGTCTGCGGGGGTGAGGGGTGGGGTACTGCGTAACGAGCAGCGCACTTCAGAGCCGACTATACATAAAGCCAGAATCACGCAACACAGCAAGTTTATAAAAGAATACTTCTATGTTCTATGTTAGAGGGTTTGGTTTCCGCACTTAGTCCATTGTGCGTGGGCCATGGCGGCCGTCAGTTGGTTTATTCCAACCAGCCCACCTCCCTCCAGAAGCTGATTAGGTCTTCTGGTCTGCATAGAATATCTGTGAAGGATCTGGGTGACCTGACAATTTCTGTTCTGATCTGGTTCTAAATACTTACTACACATCATAGTATCTGCATTTCACCACATCTGGCCACGCCGTTTCAGCTGCCTCAATTTCAGTACACATTTTCAAATGTATACTCTTATCATTAACACTAGTATCTAACTCAGAAAGCTCATTAGATGTAGAACTCTTTGATTTCGCCGCATTCCAACTTTTACTAGTACTTTCTTCACTATCTAGCGTTTTCCTGATTTCAGGGATTTCTATGAATGAAACTCGTTTCGTAGGTGTTGTAGAGTTGATTTCAGGCATAATAACTTTTGCTTCTTCATCAAACAAGGGTAGGTAGGAATAATACTTCTTGAGCATTTCTGTCACATCAATCTTTAGGATGGTCACTGAAGGCGGTGGCAAGACTCCTTGTAGAGTTTCCTGTTGGGTTAAGTTGAAAAAAAATAAATTAGTTTAAAATAAATACAGCAACAAAAGATGAAGTAGTCAATTATATCTACAAAAGTTTTAAGTAAAACTAGAATTTTATGGAATCTAACTAACTGTAAACATCTGAAAGGCTTCTGAAGGTGACCAGGAAAGGTAAATTATTTTGGGAATCCATTAGGAATCCATTAGATTAGGTACAAATTCTAAAAATTAAGTTGTTTACATTAATTTGTTTTCCTGTAATATTATTAGCTAATGGATGAGATTCTGCTGAACATAATAATATTTACAATGTTTACATTTTTGATAATAAATATTGAGTAATAATAAGACTTTAGTACTAATCAGAATTAGCTCATGGCCAGCAGAAGACTGAGATTGCAGCAAAATTAAATTATTAATGTAACTAAAATGTATAAACAGTATTTTTAAATTTAGTATGAGTTATTTAGTGTTAAATAAATTGATTTGAAACAAGTAGTTGTGTAAATACTTGTTTTAAAGACTATTGATTCTAAGCTTGTCAAATTAGACAATATGAGGTCATTGAACATATAATTAATAATAGCATTTGGCTGTTAACCACATAATGTAATGCTATAAAATTCACTAACAAAAAATATCAGTATTTATTCAACCATGAAACATGCAACTGATAAGAACTGCATACCTACTCAGATAACTAAATGCAAGGTGCATAAAAAATCACATAATAATAATAATGGTAACACATTCTTACTAATAATTCATGATTGTGATATAATATTCTTTAGAAATAATTTTATTGTAGTCATGACATAACATTTTATGTTGAGCAAGCAGAATGAGACAATGTATGTTTTCAGGTTATTAAGTAAATTACAAAGGTAAGGTTAAAAATAATGTTGGCATTCTGCATTATCTATGCTTACCTCAATCTTCTTAACTTTTCTTTTGTCATGAATTTCAAAATCTTTGAGGAAACTCCAAAAAGGTTCTGGCTCTGGAGGAGTGTCATCATCATTATCAGAAAACATATCAGGAGATCTCACTCCACTGTCAAAAGATGCCTCAAGAGATGAGTAACTTTGATCCAAATTCCACTTTGCTGTGCTCCCGTCATCATTTATATTTGGACAGTCTTTCTTGTTCTCCCCATAGTGAGAGTCTCCGGTACTCTCCGACATCTTATCTAGTCTATCACTAACATTGTCTGATGCATCACTAACTCTCTGCTCACCATCATAACTCTCAATAATTGACTCTGCATTATCATTGCTACTTGTGTACATCCCACAACTTTCATCTTCACGTTTATGTTCTAAATTAGCTAAACTAGTGCTACTCATTGCCGAGATAGGGTCTACAATAGGGTTCAACTTTTGAACATGCTTAATTGTACCATTAAAAGATAGTTCACTTATAGGTAACTTGAACACGTTTTCTGAAGGCCCCACATCTCTAAACATAGGCACACTGTCTACTGCGTTGTTGCTATTTTCCATAGTAGGGGTTATGAACATGGGATGTTTAACTATTTCAGTTCTTGAATCCTCGGACGTCTGAAGGTCGGTATGGTTAGACTTATCGTTGATAAGACTGTGGTCAATCGTCGCGAAAGAGTTCTCAAGTAATGATGCCGCGAGTGGTGAACAAGGTGAATTGATCTTTACACACAAATCTGTATCTAAACTAGATCCTTTGTCAGTCATATGATCATGAACAATAATTTGATTTAATAAATTGCTCTCAGTTTCAGCTGTTTCACAATGTTTATTTTTAACATTAGCTGTTGATGTTACGATAGATAACTCTATGTTACCTCTGCTTTGCGAACTCTCAGAATCACAGTGGTTCGAAGATATACCCTCGTTCGGTTCACGTTTTACACTTTCTTCTATTAAAGGATCAACAACATTAAAACTTCTCAAATACCGTTCGTACAAAGAAAAACTATCGCTCATGGAGTGACAATTTGAGTCTTCAAAGGATTCCATCACCACTTCATTCTCATTTGAGAAACTTTGTTTTAAGGACTCATGTTTAGTTTCTGCACAAGAAAATATAATCTAATTTTTAAAGTTCTTTAATTAATATTGCAAATTGAATTTTAGCTCATAGTCAGAGCTTACACAAACGCGCCATTTACGCCATGTTGCTAAAACTGGCTAATCCTAAATTAAAAAAAAAAAAACAGTTAGCACAGCAGCAGCACATTATATGATTATAGCAGTAAAGTCAAGCAACACCACAGAACACTTATACTCAGGAGAGCAACACTCAACAAGCAAAGGAATTTAGGAATCAAACGACTGGCGTTTTCGGTCTATGGTTAAGGGTTTAGTCGATTGCTAATACGATTGCTAACTTGGTCAGTTGTTAGGTTCTAAACTAAAGGTTCTTAGAGCATAGGGTCAGTTCCTAGAAGGTTCTTAGAGCATAAAAGTGTCAGTTACATCTCGACTTTACTGAAGTATGTTGCTAGGTACTTGCGTCTTGTCGAGATAAAATTGATTAGATCATTACATCAGTAAATTACTAAGTATGGAAAACCTGCCGCTCAGAGGCCCACGCAGGGTACTCCTCGAGCGTGTGCTGTGCAGAGTCTAGGTCGCTTCCACAATGGTGGCAATTTGCCGTGACCTCACCTCCAAACCCTGCACGCGGATTGACGCCACAACTCTTGCCACCCCGAGCTCAGAAAGTTGAATGGTCTCGCTGAAAGTGTCCCCGCCGACCAACTCCAAAGTGTCGTCTGCGTAGCAAAGGATATTAACGCCAGTGGGGAGATCGACAAGCAAGACCGCATCATATGCGAGATCCCACAAGAGCGGACCTAAAACCGACTCCTGCGGAACCCTACACGTAATCTCCCTCCGATGAACGCTACCATTCCAACCCACATAGCGAATGTGCCTGTCACGTAGGTAAGCTCCGCTGATGCACTGCAAGTAACACAACCTGTGATGTACACACGGCTACACATCAAGCTATACGCTTCCAGTATAAACTGATCTCGCATTGTATAGGATTTCCGTACACTGAGTGGTCATCATAAACTGGAAATGTATAGCTTGATGTGTAGCCGTCTGTACATACTAGTGCTGCCCTAATTGCGTTGCAGGGCATGGAGTTAAAAGCGTTGACGATATCCAAACTTACCGCCAACGCCACCCCACCCCGGGAAACTGCCTGTTCCGACAGCGAGGGGACGCGTAGGATCGCATCGACTGTAGAATCCTGCCACCAGAAGCCATACTGGCATTCGGCGAGGTCTGGACCAACACGCGACAGGTGTTCGACGAGCCGTTCGGCAGTTATTCTTTCGAATAGTTTGGAAACCTCGTCGAGCAGGCAAATAGGACGGTATGCAGACGGTGACTCTAAGTCCCTGCCTGCCTTCTTCAAACTAGGCACACCCTACAGTTGTGTTTGGGGTTTGGTACATGTAAGTTTGTTTGGTGCTAAACGCACGGTGCATGGGCACGCAGCCCAGTGCGGATTTTCGGTTAGCGGTCTTTAATGCAAATAGTATAATAATATTAGGGGAGGTATAATGTGTGTTAAATAAGTTTTCTCATTAGCACCGTAAACTGTGCACTACTGCACTACCAATCTATTCAATTCAATTCATTTATTCAATAACAATTTTCACATCGTGTCTGAATTTCTATAACTAAACATATTACATGCATGCAATCAATATTTAAATCATTATAATTATACAAAATCACACAAAAATAAAAAACATAACAAAATTAAAAAAATATAAAAGTAAATGTCATAATTCATAAGTCAATTCATAAAAATTCATTATTCAATTCAAATCAATAAAATTATGTTACTTCAACCTTTGTATTAATTTATAAGTCATCAATAGAATATAGACACTTATTTAACAAGAACCGTTTAAGCTTAGTCTGAAACCCACTTGTATAAACTAAGACTTTTTAACTCTGTCGGCAGTTTATTAAACATTTTTAATGACTTGTGGTAGGCGCTATGCTTTACCACGTTCAGGTGAGACACTTGCTTCATCTGGAGATCTTTTCTTCTTGTACTCTCCCTGTTTTGCCTTTCATCTTCAGTCTCATATTCAAAGATATATTTTGATAAGTGAGTAAGTAGGACCAAAATGTATAAGCTGGTATAATGTATCAAGTGGTAATGAAGTAAATTGCACAAGTAAAGTGTATACCTGGGTTCAATAACTACAACTATTATGTATTATGTTGGGGCAGGTTGGGGCCTCTATGGGACGCGGTGGTATCCTTCTGCGAAACAGTCGTGTCGCAGAAGGAGGCTGCGGAAAGGGAGCGGGAGATCTCGTCCGCTCTTCCGGCCCCCCTAAATGGGTCCAGGGACGGCGGACTCGGGGACGTCTGCCGCCCCCTACCACACTGGACCCGAGGTGGCGGCGCGTAGTGTACCACGCGCGCCCCTTTCAGACGTCACGGGGGGGGTCTAACACCCCCCCCCCCCCCCTCGCAGACTTGAGGTGGCCCGCAGAGGCGGGCCGGCACTAGCCGGGGATAGTAATACTAGCTCCCAAGATCCCCGGTGCAAGTGTGGGAAGGGAACACCGGGGTGGTTTTTAGTCAGTAAGAGTTTGACAGACCCCTCCGCTCCCCCCAGGGCGGTGACATCCATGAGGATTTTCCACACCGGCAAAAAAAAAAAAAGATAAATGATTAAGTAGGTTTAATATCATACAAACACTTTTACACGTCAATCATATTTTAAACTAGATTAGATCGGCGTTTTCTATCTGACTACCACAGAGTACATTTGTATATAGGGTACTGACTACTCTGAGAAGAAAGGCCGAAACAAACTCAGAGGTCACAGTTTCTTCTAAAGTCCATACTCTTGGTCAGATCATATGAAGGCCACGTAGATTGGTGTCTGAAATGGTCCTTTGAGGAAAGAACCACACAGATCTTGAGTGGACCTTTCCAGTTAGTGCATGATATGCATTTGTCAGTAATCGTGTAGCTCAACTCAGAACATACGGAGCTCAACCTAGTAATCTGTGAGCTCAACGACTCGTCGAGCAATGCCAAAGAAAAGTAATTTGGTGGCATAAAGTACTCAAACTGGCAGTTTGAGACAGTAATGTGGCCACGGTTTCTCGACACTCAATAGGAATACCATATGTATCTGCCGATGCTCGATCATAACGGAAAGTAATTAATTAATCGTAGATCTGCTTCTCTCGATACTGCTTCTGTCAAAAATGACATAAATATATTTTAGAGATGTGAACATCCGTTTTCATAAATAGTATCGAAATCACTAGATATTATTTTTCGTCAGCTAAACTCCTGCTGACCATAAACTATATCACTGGTACTAGCAAATCGCTGTCACCGATCGGTAACATTTGAATAAAGTATAAAACTATTCATGAAAAACAATGAATAATAATAATATTACGGAAATAGCTAATCGTCAGGGTGAAGTTTTTCTTCATGTTTGAAAACTAATAGCAGTGGCTTAGCTAGTCCTAAAGGGGCCCTGTATGAAAATTTGATATGGCTCTTCTTACCCGATTGCTTCGAAGCTCAAAAGATATTGTTTTTTCACAAAATAAATAAAATAGCATCCTGACTCGGGACGTTGCGGGGGTTGACATTGTGACCTTACTAAGAGAATGCAAGAGCGAGCGAAGCAAGCTATAAAATTGAAGCATCCTGACTCGGATAGGTCAATTGTTCATTCGAGAACGAGGGAAACGAACTCGAAAATTGGATCATTCTAGATCGAGATACGTTAAGCTATCTTTGTGATTTTACTAAAAGAATGGAAGAGCGAGTTTTTAATATGTTCAGTAAGTATTCATTCATTACGGGCCTCTTATCAACAAGAATTTGAGGTGTTGGTTAATATTTCATTTTTCTAATTCAAATCAATCATTTTTTTTTATGCTTGGCTTAATGCTGGTCCTGCTCCACAACAACTTGGGCTCACTTGTTAGAATTTTAATATTTGGAAGTGATGCTTCCCCCCTTTTTTATTTTTTGTTTTGACATTACATTCGTAACTATCGTTTATTTTTATGTACTTAATCAAGTTTTAGTTGTTGAATACTTCAATAGGTAACAACGATTTTCCTTTTGCTAGTAAAATTTTATTAATCATTGAAATACATTGCAAGCTATAGTTTTGTATAATTTAAAAGCATTTTTTCATTTTCGTAAATGTGAGTACCATGGAGCCGTTTATTATGTTATGATGTATGTTGACTTAAAAAAAGCCTGGCAGTTGAGAGTATGTCATGCTCACTTAAATGTCTCGCTGATGGTGGCGCGTGTGTTGGATCATTCGGTTCCCTACAAAGTGGTTGAGCTGGATGGTGCTGATCCACGCGTCATGTTCGTGAACGGGCGCTGTCAGTTGAGGCTGGTCATCTCTTAACTGCCAGGGCTTATTTTGTAATCTTTTAATCTTATATTTTGAATTGTTTTTTTTTTAATATATTTATTTTTGTTTTTTACATTGTTTCACACATAGAAGCGACAAGAATAATGTACCTACCCAGGATATTGTAATATCTTGATTTAAAAGAGTGTCCTTGGAGTTTCTTGCCTGTTCTTCTCCATATAGATCTACGTTTTGGAATGGGTAAATAGCTTCCACTTTCTGACTAACTGACCGACTCTTTGACAATTCAAAAGTGCCTGTAAATGGTTTATTTGAAATAAATGCTTTGAGTTTGAGTTCATGAAGTTTTGCTTACATACGTCGTGGTCGGGGGCCCCTGTAGCTTGGCGGCCCCGTATCATTTATACGGCTGAATGGCAGATACTGCGTTAGCTCCAGCTACACCCCTCCCTTATAGCCTCTAATTAGGCAAGTATGTTCCAAAACCATCGTTAAATTCGACCTACATCATCATAACCTATGATGTAGTAGTAGTACCGCCCATTGTGTCACCCTATGTAAAATTTCAACATTTATATCTGTAACTTTTATGGTGTACATAATAAAGAGTATTCTATTCTATTCTAGTATGACAACAAAAGGAGTAATCTATACATGAAAAAAATTATCAACGCGACATCGTAGTTGATTGCAGTAATTTTGTCGGACATGGTCATTGTCGATGATTGTTTCATCATTCATCGATACAAATTCAATGTGATGGACATGATGGACATCTCTACAAGGTCGGTCAAACTCGAATGAAAAATAATTGTGAACTTGTGAAACACAAACAAAATCCCGGCGTCGAAAATAAATCATATTGGTATGTTATCAATTATTATATTAAATCCATTGTTATTGTAAGTAGACAATCCTTTAAATACTGAACCGTTACGTACTAAGAAAGTTTAGAAAGCATTTGTAACTTATTAACACGCAATCAATATTAATTCGCTAATGAAATAGTGCTTTCGGTTTTGTAGTGTAATATTCTACGAATATCCCTAAGTGATACTACCACTGACTCAAAGGAGGACGCATTAGTTAATGATTTGTAAGGGTATCTGTTCTAGAAATGTGTTATTTTGCTTTGCCGGTATTCTATTAATTTGTACCTACCAACATAATAAATCATTAATTATAAGTTTACTTATACTTTTTTCTGTATGCTTTTCACAGCTTTTGTAAATTACCTACCTAATTATTACGGTGACTTCAGTTAAAGTCGAGGGCAGGGCTGCACAGAAATATCATTAACAATGTTATTATTTTAGGTCCAACTACCTACCAATCTACATTTTTTTTTTAAATTGTCGAGTAAGCTAATAAGTGCTGACTATAAGCTGTCGGCCTGATGACATTTCTCAAAACCGGTTCCTCTGTACCAATCTCTAGACGTTCAAAGCAGAAAGGAGAACAAGCACACAGTTGCCAAGAAATAAAAAAAGTATGTCATTATAACAGAAAGCGGAACTTCCATAATCTATAGTCTTGTGGCAAGAGAAGCTCTACAATCCACACAGTTGTTTGAAAAAAATAAATGAAAAAATGCCCCACATTCTATAATCATCAAGTTTTTTCATCCGCCAGCCCAAGCTATTACTTCATTTTTGCTTAGCGTTCTTTGGAGACTTTTTTCTTTTCGCTCGGTTCCTATGGATCGTAGCGTGATGTTAAATAGCCTAACCCTATAACATTCTTCAAGAATTGGACTATCAAATGCAAAAATAATTATTGAAATCCGATTGGTAGTTCCAGAGATTACTGCGTCCATACAAATATTAGTATAGATAGATTAACAAAACATTTCTGAACCATTCAAGGTCCAAAAGTCTAAGTATCAAAAGTGTGTGTATACTCAACAAAATTATGTGTATCCTCTTCTAACTCATTTGTAAACGGATAATGTAAATATCAATTTATGAAGTCTTAAGTTAAACAAAGTTTAAGTAAATACCAGGTATTGACTGTAGTCCAGTACCTACTTACGTACATATATATATATATATTAATGAACAATTAACACACATAAGTACATGTATAACATATTGATCATGTAGTAAATAAAATCATACAGCACTGTTATTAATAATTTTATTATGATATCTATATGAAATTGTTAACAGGTAGTTTGTGTGTTGGTTTGTTCATATAATATTCATATGTCTTTTACCAGACATACTGATTACGCGTACGTACGGACGAACGTAGCGTTGCGTTGGAAGCCTACAAGGTGGATCGATGACCTTGTAAAGGCGGCAGGAAAACGCTGGATGCGGGAAGCATAGAAGGGGTCGAAGTGGCGGTGCTTGGGGGAGGCCTCTGGCCAGCAGTGGACGTCTTTCGAATGATGATGATGATGACTGATTACATCCATCATTCCATCTTTATTCACAATTTATTATGTAGGTAAAATATTATTATTATGTAGGTAAAATATTATTATTATGTAGGTAAAATATTATTATTATGTAGGTAAAATACTATTATTATGTAGGTAAAATACTATTATTATGTAGGTAAAATATTATTATTAGACTGGCTCGTTGGCCTGGTGGGGTCGCAAGCATTACTGCTGAGCATGAAGGCCAGTGTTTGATTCCCAGGTCAGTTAAAGTGTTATTGGGTTTTTCTATCTGGAATTTCTCAGTAGCATCCCGGAGTCTGGATTTGTGCCCGGTTGTTAGCAATAGCATAATCACTAATCAGCCTGTAATGTTCTCACTACTGGGACACAGACACAGGCCTCCTCTATGGGTTGTTTCTTAGCTAGCAGTTTGAGATTGTTCACATCCAGCGATGCGTCATCTCGTTAGTGTATGTAGTAATGTTGGTTAGATTGACGCTTTGCGTTCTCTTTTATGTCTGTAGGTAGAGTCTGCGGACTTTAGTGTTACAGCCGTAATGAATAAAAAATCAGACAATGTTACACATTCTAATTTACAGTCCATATTATAAAAACAAGAATAAAATTGACAATCACAATATAAATTAAAAATAATAATATTAATAAAACAATTTATTAAAAAAAAACAAAAAACCCGACTGCAAAAACATGAACTGAAAGGATGGAAACAAGATGAAAAGAAAACATGTATCCTTTAAGTACCATAAATAAATAAGTGCTGTCGGAGGCATCTAGGATTAACGAACGCCTTAAAATTTGCCTCCGACTGCATTTATTTATTTATGGTACTTAAAAGATACACGTTTTCTTTTCATCTTGTTTCCATCCTTTCAGTTCATGTTTTTGCAGTCGGGTTTTTGTTTTTTTTAATTAATTGTTTTATTTTAAGCTTTTTAGTGTTATTGTTGAACAAATTGTTCACGTAAGTATTGTTAAGTTAATAAGCTAAACGTTATCGTTTAGCTTATTAAGTAGTGGTAGCAAGATGGGATAGGATAGGTTTCAGAAGAGACTAGCTTTTGCCTGTGACTTCGTGCGCGTGGAAGTCGTAAGATATACGTACTCAAATAGCAGCCACATTTTTATAGCAAAAAGCGTCGTTGGTCTAGTGGTCTGAAGTGCTACTGTTGAGTATGAGGTCCTGGGTTCGATTCCGGTCAGAGGTCGGTCAGGCAGTGTTGTTGGGTTTTCCATCTGAAATTTGCCAGTAACACTCCGAAGTCTGGGTTTGTGGCAATAGGCTAAATATGCCGTACTAAATACACCTCTGCCCAACCCTTCGGGGAATACAGGCTGTTATGTTATTTTTATAAAAATTCCCTGTATGCTACGTTTGTAGTTTTGATCTCAGCAGTCAAAATATAAAGAGAGTCAGAACTGGTGACGCGGGAGCAAGTGACGTACAGTTGTCCGTGTTAGAAGCAGTCTTAGTCTTGAGGTAGACTCCGTAGTCTTCAGTAGCAATTCCCCATTGCTTGCAAAGTTTTTCGTTTTTAGTGAATTAATAAATGCCTGCGTTCCTGCATATACTACCTAATGTCAGAACACTGATACATTGATTGATGCATTCTTATAGATTTTTCCTGAAGAACGGCTATCACTAAAATAATTAAGAAGGCTAGAGAAGGCTTTTATGGGTATATTTTTATAACTTTTATTGACTTGAATAATTTGTTCCTTTCTTTCATTAAATTATTAACGTTAAGACACCGATTTAATACCCATTTTAATTTTTTATTTAAGGCTCGTACAGACTGGTGCGATATCGCGGGCGCGACGCGACACTAGTAGCACAATTTCTTTGTCGGTGCCTGTCACGCCCGCGATATAGTGTGAGTCTGTAAGAGCCTTTAACTGACTAACGTCCATTAAATATTTGCATGCCATCAGTATACGGTGGAATATGTCTTTGCACTGAATTTGATACATCTTTTGTACCCATAATTTTATACATTATTTATGCAAATAAACGATTTTGATGGGAAACACTTTTTGCCATTTTTGAGTTTTGTAGCAGCCAGTCTATTCATTATAAAAAAACCGGCCAAGTGCGTGTTGGACCACGCACAATGAAGGTTTCCGTAGGTTGGATGAATTTATCCCATCAAAATATGTCGCATGAATGGCCGTATTTTTTTATTGCGTTGACTTGAAGCATGATTTTTTAGAGCTATAAGGGACCGTAGACTTTCATATTTGATATTGATTTTGTCTTGATACCTCCTCGCGTTCCTGAGCAAACGGTATTGACAGACAGACAGACGGACGGACGGACAGACATCGAAATGATCCTATGAGGGTTTCGGTTTTCTTTTCATTGGCGCCATCTTGCGTTTTGATTTTGACCCCATTATCGTCGTCGGCGCCCAAAAACCATGAAAACGACACCCATGACGAAAAATTTGCAAATTTTCGTTGGTGCCATCTTAAATCTTGATTTTACCCGAGTTTTGTTATCAGAGACCTCGAAAACATGAAAACGACACCCAAGACGAAAAACATCACAAAATCACGACAACCATCTTTTCGTGCAAGTAAGTTCGCGCAAGTGTCTTTAGCGGAAATGTCATTGCACCAACGTGGTTCACGCAAGTGCACCAGATCCGATGTATCAAACCACAGTTGGTCTAACTTTCTCATAAGAATCAGGATCTATTGGCATTTTTTTTAATGTTGCCTTTTTTCTTGCTGACTGTACATTTTTTCAAAATCTGTGTACCTATGCAGATTCTCATTCAGGTCTCCTAAGACCGATTTCGCGTTATTATGTAGCTACAACGGTTAAGATTTACTTCCCCATCTTAAAAATCCACCGTGTATATGTCATGATGATTGACTGCTTAGCCCCATAAAGATATAGCGTGATGATAGTCATTTAAAAGATTAGTGTTGTACCTATCTACAATGTTCTAACCGTTTGGCTCGTCTTTTTACAATTTGCTGTAAACCATAGAGGAATACAAACATAATACAATATTGCTTATCCCCCATATTAAATAGCGTGATAATATAATAATATAACCTACCGGGTGACCAGACTTATAGGTATTATTATGCAAAATTTGAACAGAATCTATCCAGTAGAATTTTTGTGATGCTGGAACATACATTCAGACAAACAAACAAAAACTCTAAAAACTATTTTTCGGCGTTATAATCGATTCCAAACCTCATAAGCAATTGCTTTTTTTCAAAAATATTAAATGTACAATTTTGATTTCGCTACCATTTTGTTATTGTACAGAAAATGTACTTTTTTGTAGTTTGTGTCAAAATAGTAGCTAAAAAGTATTATAGTTAATTAATTTATTATTATTATATATTTGGAATTGGCTATTCACTAGCTTTTATTTGATACCCATGTTATTAAAATCACAAAATATTTTTTTTTATTCCTCTTGTGTTTTTTGATTCGCAGATGCCATATTAAAATTTTATACCCTATGACACTTCTGCAATTAATACGAATCTAACGATACCTCATAAGTTAAAATCCATCAAGCCGTTTAGGCTACAGAGCGTGCCAAAGAAATAGACATACATACATACACTCGAAAAACATAACCCTCCTTCTGAGGCAGTCGGGTAAAAACAAACGCAATCAACCAACACGCGGGTTGGTAGATGTCACATGTCTTGGAATTTTTGGTTCTAGGACATGCGGGTTTCCTCACGATGTTTTCCTTCACCTTTTTGAGAGCAGTGGTGATGAAATAATTTACACAAAGTAAATCACCTGTCTTGGGTCGAACCTACGACCTACAACTCGGTATGTCGCGGACTCGCGACCGTTACCACTGCTCACTATGTAACAATAGGTTCGCCCGCTATTACAAGGGACTGGCGAAATGTGTGTGTGCCCAAGGCCCCAAGATGTTATGCTATGTAAAAATATTATTATCCTGTTAAATATTATTCTATTCAAGGTTGAAACTGGTTAAAATTGTCCTTATTTGTGAAAGAATCTTTATCAACTTGTTAGCTAGTAGGTACAGCTAAAATATTTGCTCCATGTAGGTAAGTAACAGAAATAGTTAAGCATAATAATACATACTACAGACGCCTTTTTAATACAGAGCTATCAGTATAAGTTTTTAGAGGCTCTAATTTCCCTCTCTTTCTTTTTATTACATATAATAGAAAAAGATAGAGAGAGAGAGAAAGTCGTATGGAGGGGGCATAAGGCATAACACTTTTTCGTTACGTGACGATTTCTACCAGTCGACTACCGCAACCCGCGTTAAAGAATTTCATCCCAAAAACCTAAACCATAGTTTTTAGGGTTTCGTACCCAAAGGGTAAAACGGGAACCCTATTACTAAGGCTCCGCTGTCTGTCTGTCTGTCCGTCTGTCACCAGGCTGTATCTCATGAACCGTGATAGTTAGACAGTTAATTATTCCTGTAATTAAAGTACATATTTTATACCTTCACTTAAGTGCGGCATTTGTTTTCTCGTTTGTTATAATATTATTCCACAAGCTAGGCACAAAAATCATCGGCTATACTGATAACGAGGGTGGGGCGCTGATACCTATAAATACAAGATATTAAGTTATCTTAGCTTAGGTATTGGCTGCAACTCTAACTTGCAACTGTACTAACCTTATAGCCTATTTCTAGTGTAAATCATGTTTTTTTACTTAAAGGTGCAAACAAAAATTTTTTTTTTTTGTAGTTGACATTTTCACAGATGATGTAAGTATTTCTGTTGCCGCTATAACAACAAATCCTAAAAAACAGAATAAAATAAATATTTAAGGGGGCTCCCATACAACAAACGTGATTTTTTTTGCTCGTTTTTGCTCGATATATATAACGGCGACAGATAGACGCTTGAAATATTCACAGAATATGTAGTTATACAACCTGTTTTTAAAACACGTTGTATATTCACTTTAAAAATAAATAATTAAATTAAAATAAAACAAATATTTAAGGGTTATCCCATACAACAAACGTGATTTTTTTGCCGTTTTTATAGATAATGGTACGGAACCCTTCGTGCGCTAAAAATTACATGGGACTTTTAGTCATGCGAGCGACGATATAACATGAAACTAAAAACTAATTAATTTAACTTTGATCTTTCTTATATTCTAATTATAACAGCAATTTATATTAGACAAATAAGGCATTCTGTGATAGAAGAGAATAACAAAATTATTATCTATATTATTACATAATTCTTTCCCCTCCCTTTATAAATACTTGTTCATATTATTATTTTAAGACCTTAAAATAATAGAGCTAGCGGCATGAATGAAACTGTATGTATGATGGTTGAAATAATGGTTGGTACCTCACATAACGAATTTTACAACAAAATTAATACTTTGTATTGCAACTACGGGCTCTTCTCGCCGCTGCCAGGCGATTGGGCATGCAGTTTATTATGTTTCTTATGTGATGTTGCCGGATATTGGTCTATAAATAAAAAAAATGTTATTATTTCAAAGTTACACCCAACAGATCCACCGTCAAACGGCACTTTTTCCTCCAAACAAGCTGGAATAAAACGTTCCCCTGGCCGTCGGTAGACTCTTCGCCGCCCATCATGTGCATACAGCATAAATCTGGAATCGTCAGAAAACATTACTCTTGCCCATTCTTCGTTTCCCCATTGTGCGTGTTCGCGGGCGTAACATAATCTTGCTACCCGATGTCCCCTTTCAAATTTTGGACCATTTGCGGGTCTAGGTGGGGTCAAATTAGCTTCAAGGAGCTACCGCCTTACAGTCCGCTCGCTTACGTCGTCTCTACGGGTCTCCCGAAGTTGATTTGTTACTTCTACTGCCGTGAACTGCAGATTACGGAGCATGGAGAACAATAAATAGATCCTCTCGAGCCGTAGTATATACATGTCGGTCTGCCGGTTCCTGATCTTCCCTGCCCAGATTCTCGGCAACGTTGGACAACTCGCTGCACTGTAGAAAGTGACATGCCTATTGTTCTTGCTGTACTGCGCTGACTTCTGCCTTCTTCTAACATAGTTACGATACGTGTACATTCTTCTGGTGTTAGCGACATGATAGTAATTCAATAATGATGGTGAATGGCGACAATGACCGCCTTTTATAATTTTGATTTGACAGATTGAAAACAAAAGTGAGAAAACAAGCAAAGGTAAAACAACCGCGAATTGAATTTATTTACAAACTAATTAGAGGTTTTTAAAATGTTAACTTTTTAAAATTACGTTATAGATCATTTATGGTCCTTATTATAAAGTTAGTTTCATGCATGATGTATTCATTTGCAAGTGACAGGGATTTTCGTCATCGAGCCGTATTATTTGACCGCGAGTGTATTACTTATTTATACTTTCCTATAGCTAAATTGATTGTTAAACACAAAATCATAGGAGCAAAGTCGTAGAAAATCACTAGTAATTAGATATATTGGATATTTGTCTCACTGGCCTCACGGTATCTGCCTATGATTGCACTGACCTCTGCCCTCTGCGCCTCATTATCTATAAGGTATAAAGAAGTCAAAATGATATATTCACTCTGGCTCCTGCACTCATTACCAGTGCCTCAGTAAAAATAAAACTAAAAGATAACGGTGCATACGACTTTTTTTCTTTTACGCACATGCGCTTAGTGAATGATATAACATAGTTTTGTGTTACATGTTAATCGACTTAGATTTTTCGCGGAAATTGTGAAGGTAATGTTCATAAATTATGCTAATTAGTGTAGATAATATCATAAATAGCTTTTGTTTTTAATATATTTGTCCTCTATCATAATTTCGGGGATAAGCAGCGAAGCGAAACTGTCGTTTGTGATGTGGTGATGATGCTTTAGTTGTTTTGCTATCACGTTAAAGGGTGCACGTGAGTTGCAGGAGCTTATTATTTTTATAATAATTGTTACCTATAATATTAAGGTAGGTGCCTACACTTCAAACATTTTAGGTACTGTTATTACGAGCTAAGCTCATTCCCTGTATGTAATGTTTCTATTTTCCTATAGCAATTTATTTCGTATGTACCTAACTAATGTACCTATTATTAAAAAACCAAGGTAACTAGGTACTTGTTTACTGCTTAAAAATAGTAAGTGTCTTAAAAAAATATCTATTTTGTGTTTGGGACGAAGTGATTACGACAAGCAATTTTTTTTACGCTAAGAAACTTTATAATAAAATATTTCTCATGAATGATTTAATTGCTCAAGTTTCTAAATTAATTAGACACACAATCAGATAAATTACCATATAATATTATTACATATTGTCGTCTAGACGCGGATGCTGTAATTTATATACTTATGTTGTTTACATCTCTTCAACATATCTACTTAAAGTACTTATTATATTTACTTGCCACTGGAATTTGAACGGGGAAGTAAGTAACTTACTTATGATTCCGTGTGCCATTTGACCAATTCAAAAGATACTGTATAACAAACAAAATAAAGTTTATTTTTTAATAGCGAATTAACGAGAATATTTGAACAAAAACGCCAAGTGTAGTTGCCCCTTTAATAATAGACCAATTTATTTATCTCTTCCCTTCGCTTTTGTATGACTTTAAAAAGGGAACAAAGGTCGACATTGCTCGGCTGTCACAGGAAAACTCCTAAAGATTTGTATTCACTGCAATATCAAGTGGCAGTAGCTTATCATAAACCTACGGGAATTGTTAATTGACATCATCTTTATTCGTGTAGAAATCCTCATAAATGTCCTACGGGGGCGTAAGCGCTCACGCATTCATCCTCACCCCGGCAAAGAATAGCCACCTCTCATCAAACCAGTATTTTACTGCTTAGTCCTTATTTTTCTTTAAATATAATTTATAATTGCTTTTTCCTGGTTTCTATAAACGTTCAAACATGCTACTAACAATAATTATTATTACAATCTCTCTCACAGTCCCAGCTTTTACAACTTGCACTCAGGTCAATAGGACATGTTTTGTTTTCTTTTACTCTGAGGGAGTCATCGTTAAACCATAACATGATTTGTTTATCAGTAACGATATTATCTTTAATGCAGGAATATTGCATTTAAACAAACTTGCAGTTTGTACGCGCGGTCAGTGAAACTGAGGAGTTTTTAAGCTTCTGGTGAGAAGTACGGTTTGGTTAGAAAAGATTTGGGCTAGTGGGAAAAGATACAACGAATAATGTACAAGAAATAGTGAGGATTTAGCCTAATCAGTGCCTTCAAAGGCAGGGGGCTCGGCAAATAGCTTTATTATAAGTCTCCTGCTTGCCGAATACGTAATGGCATCTTCATTAAGTTGGTACGCCCGTTCTACGTCTACATCACGCGTGTGGATGATTCGCAACAGCAATAATTAGCTTGCTGATCCCTTTCAAAATTCACATAACCAACATTGTCCATCCGGTTGTGCTTTGTCCCCCAGATTCTCTATACCACCTAATTTTAATACATCTACATTAAAGCCAATATTCAGTTGTATTTTCAACTGCTTCAGATATGGAGCTGGTCTCTCTGGCTAAAGAAGTGTTCCAGACTACAGCGGAGCATGCGGCGAGCTACCGCCTAGGGCAGTCGGCACTGAGGCACCTCGACCGGACGCTGTGGGTCGTCGAGAAGTGCGCGAGATGGGCTGTTCCACCGCCGTGTTAGTATATTTTTGTCTTAGCTTTTTTGTGTAATTCTGGGTCTTCCAAAAAGGTGAAGGATCAACTCCAAGATGGCTTTTGCGATCACTTTCATCAATCGCGCGTTGAATGCAGAAATGGCAGAATGTCATTGAAATTGACTGGTATAAGTATTATGTGTATAAAATATATTTTGAATAATTAATATTTGATGAGCAAGCGGCTTGGTTAAACGGAAATGGCACCTATACATGTGACTACAGTCTTACGCTTGTGGCTTTCTCAAATACACTTGGCCGTCTAAGTAGTTCTAAGCCCAGTGCTCTTGTTGAATTTCTATGCAAAACTCAGGACACTAACCATTTAAGAGCATGTGCAGTTGTCAAGTTAAGAGCGTATACGACGTACGGCATTTCATACAAACTATCAACCCCTTGTTTTTAGGGTTCCGTACCCAAAGGGTAAAACGGGAACCCTATTACTAAGACTCCGCCGTCTGTCTGTCTGTCCGTCTGTCTGTCTGTCTGTCCGTCTGTCACCAGGCTGTATCTCATGAACCGTGATAGTTAGACAATTAAAAATTTTCACAGATGATGTATTTCTGTTGCCGAACTGAACAAATACTAAAAAACAGAATAAAATAAATATTTAAGGGGGCTCCCATACAACAAACGAGATTATTTTGCCATTTTTATAGATAATGGTACGAAACCCTTCGTGCGCGAGTCCGACTCGCACTTTGCCGGTTTTTCGAAATGACTGAACCGATTTGAATGAAACATAATACGCTTATGCAGGATACAAAGGTCTAAAAAGTTAGTTAAGAACATTTTCGAAATGTCTTATTTAAAATCAGATAACTGGAAATCTCTGTTTCTTTGGAAAATTTAAAATCTGTCAAATTTGGCTGTAACACTATTTTTGGAAAATGTTCTTAACTAACTTTTTAAACCTTAGTATCCTGCTTATGCGTATGAAGTTTCATTAAAATTGGTTCAGTCATTTCGAAAAACGAGGGCTTGAAAGTTTGAATGATATGCCGTGCGTTGTATACGCTCTTAAACGTTTCAATAGTCCAGTCGAAATAGACAAAACAATTTGTTAAGTCAGGTACAATTCGCATAGAGCTAAAAATTGGTGCAGGTGTTATATGTTAGCCGTAACATATACGGCTAATACCCGAAGTGCGGCTACACCTAGTTTTAGCCGGTTAGAATTAGGTGTAGCCACTTACTCTTGGTTAAACCTAGTACGAGCCGATTGTTTTCGGGTAAAACTAGGTTTAGCCTTCATCATGCCGGTTACAACTAGGTCCAGCCATTCCCTGTTGGATAAAACTAGATGCAAACAAGTTTACTTTATAAAAGTGTGATTTATACTTTGGTAACTGAATTTACCAACAATAGAGGGGATCTGGCGCTCGGCGGCCGCTGCCGCGGCACGCTCGCTTCGCTCGCTCGCCTTCGCTTGTTAATGGTTACTGTTCTGACCTAACCTAACCCAAATGATTCAATAACAGTAGATGACTTTGCAAAGGCGCGTGCCTCGCTATGCCCTCCACCCCGCGCCGCTGCTGCAGATGCTGTGAGTCATGAGTGTGACGCGAGGCGGAAGGCTTGGCGGGACACGCATCTAAGTTTTATCCAACAGGGATTGTCTGGACCTAGTTCTAGCCGGAATGATATCGGATAGACCTAGTTTTATCCAACAGGGAATGGCTGGACCTAGTTGTAGCCGGCATGATGAAGGGTAGACCTAGTTTTACCCGAAAACAATCGGCTCGTACTAGGTTTAACCAAGAGTAAGTGGCTACACCTAGTTCTAACCGGCTAAAACTAGGTGTAGCCGCACTTCGTTCGGGTATTAGCCGTAACATATACACTATTACAAATCTTAATATATATAATTTTTCTATACGTGTGTATGTCACCTAACTCCTCCTAAACGGCTGGACCGATTTGGTTGAAATTTTGTATTTATATTTCAATGGGTTCCTGGATGGTTTGAAAACACAATTGGAACCGGTAGGTGGCGCTGCTGTCGGTATAAGGCGGTACGAAGTTCGCCGGGTCAGCTAGTACATAATATAAATGTCAAGTATCTCACCGATCCTACTTCTGGTAAAAAATGTATTCAAGGTCAAAGGTCAAAACTCGGTATTTCGCGTATTTCTCATAAATGGTAAGTGTTATAGTAAAAATTGGTCATACAAAAGTTGTAGATCTTGCAATTGTCAGTGTACAGTTATACCCACCGATCCTCGGTGGGGATACTTGGCATTTTATTTGTGTATTTAACATCTTTAAGTACCAATTTTTACCTCTATGCGAATTGTACGTGACTTAAATGTTTATTTTGACTGGGCTGCAAGGGCCTATATTTTATTTTAACTATGCACAGTTTTCAATCCTCATTTAACACTGACAGATTAAATAATAATTTAAAAAAAAAACTCTTTTTACAACGTGCTTTATTACTAAATACTGTTCTAGAATACGGACCTAAGGCGTCAAGAATTCCAGCTCGTTCAAACAAAATTTATCAACGCATGAACACCCTTACTTAGTACACGTTTAAAGTCCATATTACCATTTCCTCGTCAGATAACAGAGAAATAGATAAAAGAGTTGAATGGAGACTGCTCTCTATTTTGTTTATTTTTTCTACGAGATAAAGCTTATCAGGCCTTAGCTATGTTTTGTTAAATCATGCTATCTGTCACATTATCTACGTATGTGAATCATGCGTCTAATAATGCTCGTCTGCTGTTTGCGCCTTCGCGTGACTAATATTAAATATTAAGGCTAGATAACTTAGGGCCCTCGCCCATGGGCGACTTTTTGTAGCGATGCAGTCGCGATGCTCTCGCGCGTAGCATCGATACAGACGCGAAGCAGTCGCTAGCTGTGTGCCCGCGCCCACGGGACCAGATTCAGTCGCGATGCAAACGTGATTCGGTCGCTATACAAACGCGATTCGGTCGCGATGCAAACGCGATTCGGTCGCGATGCAGTTACGACACAAAAATACCTTGGATCAGTACAGTTGCAAGATGGACTCCGTTGAGGCAACATTAGTCACGTTGTCTTTGGTGCTGCTTTTACGTAAGCAGCCGAAGCGTAGGCAACGGAAGCAGCGTCAATATTGGATGCATCCATTTAATACCCAGAGATTACTTTGTGGACATCATGTAACAACATTCAAAATACTCAAAAATTATGATCTTCAATTCAAAAGTTGTTATAGAATGTCATATTCGACGTTTTGTGAATTGCAATGGCAATTCACAAAATTCAATTGCAATAGCAATTCAATTGTAAAAGCAGAGTTGACACGCAGAAATACAATGATGAGACAATGTATATCAGCTGAAGAACGACTACCATGACTTTAAGGTAAGAAAAACCAAATATTATATTAATTATCTTTTAATGGTTTTGCACAGTGGTAGAGAATTTTAATCACAATAAAAAAAAATACTTATTTACTATTCAATATATTATATAATGTATGTGGCGTTGTCCACATAAAAAAAAAAAAATCATAAACAGGTTTGTAATTTCTTAATTTTTACTTTACGGTGAATATAGATTTGTGATAATAGAATCTTGTGTAGAATCATCATTAACATAATTATATTCATTATCATTATATTGCAATGAAGCTGCAGTATTGATGTTGGTACTAGCAGGCGTTGGCAGCGTGTTGTTGTTACTTATTAGTTGTGATTGCGACACGCTACTTTCAGTACTTGTACGAGCTGTTGTGTCGTAGCTTTGGTATCCAGACTGATATCCATAGTGACTGACGTATGCAGCCCGTATGTATGACGTCTGTGCCATATTGTTATATTTGCGAAGCAAATTGATCATTTCGGCTTTTGCATCGAGTTTATATTCTTCCTTTATGGAATGAAAATGTGGAAAAAGAGAAAGTAAAAAATGTTGGTCTGGATGTTGAATGGTTGGCGTGACTTTGTTCAATTTTTCAGTCAGAATTTCGTATAATTTGTTTTGTGCATCATCACTTGTTTTAAGCTTCTTTGATTTTGGTATTACAAAAGATTTCAAACGGTCTTCGGATTCGGTTCGCTCAGTAACTGTAAAGGCGGTCTGATTTCGGTCAAAGGTTGTAAAAATGACAATAATTTATAGTACACATATTGTTTTCTCGGTTTAGCCCCGGACTCACTGGAACAGTTCTTTTCCTTTGCCCGTTCTCTGTTATAGGAATCTTTTAAACTTTTCCATTTTTTCTGGAGTTCCACAGCTGAAAAAATATATACAAGTTTAATCAACAGGACCTCATTTGACGAAAGTAACAAACTACAAGTGTAAAGTGCCAACACCAATCGCGTTGCATATCAGCCAATCACGTTGCAGGACCGCACGACGTGATTGGCTGATATGACAGTATTGCCACTTTACACTTGTAGTTTTGTAGCATGTAACTTTCGTGAAATTAGACCCAGGCCATTAATAATTTATATTCTTTCTCAGGTACTTAGCAACTGGATGAAATTTCACAGATCTTCATATAGATTTTAAATGTGGACATACTACTGCACGTAGAATTGTTAAAGAAACCGTAGAAGTAATATGTAATAAATTAAAAGTCATATCCATGCCAGAACCAACAGAAGAATCACATTTAAAAACCGCTGAAGGGTTTATGAAACATGCAATTTTTCGTAACATAATTGGAGCAATAGATGGAAAACATATAAGAATTATAAAACCATGTCATACCGGCTCAGAATATTACAATTACAAACATTTTTTTTCCATCGTGTTGCTAGCAATATGTGACGCTAATTATAATTTCATAGCTATCGATGTCGGATGATATGGAAAGAGCTCCGATTCAACAATACATGACAGCAGCGAATGGGTTAAAAAAATACGAGAAGGAAATTTTAATATACCTCAACCGAGACCTATCTAACAATGGAATACCTATACCGTTTTCATTTATTGGCGATGAAGGATTTGCCTTATCCGAACACTTGCAAAGACAATACGCTGGTAAACATTTACCACGAAATAAGAGAATATACAATTATCGCTTGACACGCGCAAGGCGTTATATTGAATGTACGTTTGGTATATTGAGTAACAAATATAAATTTTTCAACAGGCCCATAAACGTTAATGTTGATTTTGCTACGAACATTGTTAAAGCGTGTTGCGTATTGCACAATTTCATACGTAAGCGAGATGGGTACCAATTTGATCACACTCTGGGTATACTTGGATTCCAAGATTCACCTGCCAGTGATAATTTACATTTAATTAGAAGACGAAGATCAGAACTAAGTGGTACTGCAATGCGAAATATATATACTGACTATTTCACCGGTGAAGGTTCTGTACCGTGGCAAGATTCAAAAATTTGAAAAAGTAACCAAAAAAATAACCAGCAAAGGAGATCATCTTTAGAAAAATCAAATAACAACAACTGATGACCATCTGTTTTCTGATTTACTCATTCTAGAACATCTCATCATTCTCAACAATCATCAGCATTTATAATGATATAGTACGTTTATTTAAGGTAAATATATGCAAAGTCCGAATCAAGTACATTGTAACACATTTTGTGTGTGCGGAGGCCCTAATACTAAAGTTAAATAAATAAATAAATAAATAACTTACCACAATCATTATTTTCTTTATTGGTTTTTTCTCCAAATCCTGCATTAAATAATTCATTCATCTCTTCCCATGCCTTTCTTTTTGCAATCTTATTCGAATACTCAGGAAGACGTGAGTCCCTTATTACAGGACGCCCCTGAATTGCCGTAATAAACGTTTCAGTGTCAAATGACTCCATTTTGCGCCTGTGACGGACAACAGCACGCACTCTGGACCTGTCTGTGTTGCACTGATGCCGGTTCCCACTCACGCGCCGCGCCACACTCCCTCCCCCCTCCGTTCTCTCTACCGATGTCGTCCGACGCGGTCGCGCGTTTGTATCGATACAATCGCGATGCAGTAGCGCGTTGGCATCGCTATTGTAGCGCGTTGCAAATGCGACTAACACGCGTTAGAAGAGATGCTGTCGCGCGTTTGCTAAACGCGCGACTGCATCGCTACAAAAAGTCGCCGTGGGCGAGGGCCCTAAGTGCTAACCTGCAGTGGACCATAACTAATGTCTTTTTTGTCTTGGGTTCATGGCTAAATTGCAACTAGTAACCAGAGCAATAGGTGCAGTGGTGGCCCAGTGTTAACGGCACCGAATTACTAGTTTTAGCTCGTAAATAACATAGTGTCACAAATAAAAGGAAGACCATTAATTTTAACATTATTAATACAAAATTAATCAATTTATCAAATGCTCAAATTGAGTCCCTTCCTGTTGAATACAAAGTCGCACTCTTTTGGAAGATTATTTATCGTTCTTAACCCACTCTTTTTTTCTTCTCTCCACTTATTTTATCATGCACTTAAATAATAATAGGGAAATGATGCGTACTTCTCAATTGGGTACATTTATTAGTAATAGGTACTTATGATAATGTCAGTTGTATGTCCTTACGGCAATGTCAGCTTTTCATTTTTCTGAACAAAATTTCACAGCAAATGTTAAAATTCATGGTCTTCCTTTTATTTGTGACACTATGTTATTTAGCAAAAAATTATCCTTATGATGAAGCCTTTCGATCGGTATGATAAAGCTACAGGGTGATCATTTTTCTCGTGTAACGGGTTCGATTTCCGGTTCAACCATGTATTTATTTAAATATCTATGAATGCAGTTTAAATTGTTTTTTAAATTCAAATAATGTCTTCTTTCAGTAAAATGATCCATCTACAATATTCAAGGTACTTTACCTCCATGTGGCATATCCGTGGGACGACTCCCTGTATATACAAACACACAACATAGAAATGTTAATAGTAGAATGGGGCAATGATATGATAAAAAACCTCTTGTATTTTTACAGTGGATCAAGACGAGCGCCCTCAGCCGGAATTGGTGCGGCCACTGCCATGGGTGTTCTTCTTAGTGATGATAGTGACGTTGAGAATCACTCGCGAGGGTATATCGCTGCTCAACCTCGTCATGGGGAAACCGCCGTTAAGGTCTGCTGATGTGGTATGTAGCAATTACTTTAATTTATTGATTACTTT
The DNA here is from genome assembly GCA_963921375.1 of Tiliacea citrago. Taxonomy (NCBI): domain Eukaryota; kingdom Metazoa; phylum Arthropoda; class Insecta; order Lepidoptera; family Noctuidae; genus Tiliacea; species Tiliacea citrago. Next base: position 8,946,762 of record OY992799.1, read on the forward strand.
AAGCGTGAAACTGAGCCTAGAAAAACCGGCTAAGTGCATGTCGGACCACTCACAATGAAGGGTTCTGTAGTTATGATGAATTTATCCCAAAAACAAACTTAACATTGTAGTTGAAAAACATGTTCTCCCATACGTACGTTCTGAAAATGTAAGTTAGTCGACTATTACTCGTTAACTTGTAAAGCCTACTTAGCTGTGATAGGTTTCCTTTTAACATCAAAAAAATAGCACATTAAAGCTTAATATTATGCAAACGTATCACTAAATCGAAAAATGGTTTTAGCAGACCCGCAATATTTTTAAACGGCCTATCCAACGATACCCCTCACCATGGAATAGACGAAATAAAAAATATCATCCCCACATTACGTGCAAGGGAGGTACCCTAAAAAAATTTTTTTTTCTAGTTTTTATTTTACCAAAATGTCGGCGTGATTAATATGTATACTCATGCCAAATTACAGCTTTCTGGTACTAAGAATCTCTGATCTAAGCCGGGGACAGACTGACAGACGGACATGGCGAGACTATAAGGGTTCTTTGTTACTACAGAACCCTAAAAAGAGCGATTGTCGTGTACATGTAGTTCTATAGTATCGGGATTGGTTTCGGCACTTACTCCGTCGAGTGGACCGCGGTTGTACGGTCAGTGCTCTGCATTACCGGACCCCTCTTACAAAGAAGAAGAGGGGTTGGGTTAAGCGCAGGCCACACCGCCAGCTAGCGGGCGGGCGGGCTAGGCGGGCGAACATCGTTTCACCTCTTTACATACTTCGGTTCACACCGCGAGCTACCGACTAACCATGTAAAGAGGTGAAACGATGTTCGCCCGCCTAGCCCGCCCGCCCGCTAGCTGGCGGTGTGGCCTGCGCTTTATGCAGGTCACTGACTGTACGTGGGCCATAGCGGCCGTCGTTGGTCATTAATTATCTATGTAGTTTAGACTACACAGTTCTGAGGACTGTAAGAGGCACTAAGCACATAACCGGCATAGCATATCTAACTTACCTTTTTGCCTTGTTTCAAGCTGTAAGATCGAACTGCCCTCTAGTTGTAGTTGTAAATATCTGCATGTTAACAAAATAGCTGTTAGCGTGCATTGACTTACTGTTGAAATTATCTGTGATAAATACAAAAACTACTTCCGGCTGTCGGAATCACAGAGTACATTTGTATATAGGGTATAGAGATGTCACTCACGCCATTTTACGGTAAGTATGGCGTATGGCGCCATCTGGTACTTTCGCACTAGGCTTTTATTTTTTAATCTTTTCGTACAGTATATAGGTGCTAATTCTTGACTTTCATAATTTTTATCATAATCAGTTCTGGACCCTGTTAATAACTTATTTGTGTTTTTGCACCAGTTATACACGAATAAATTTAGCGAAATTTGCTAAATTTTTAAAATGACCTCTTTTTTGTGCTAAAAGTGTAGTCAATTACTATTGATAATATAGTTTTCATGTATTGCATTAAATTATTTAAATCAGATTTTTTTCTTAATATACCCATGACCACATCTTGAATATTGGAGAAACACTTTACACGGCATCCATCCGAATTATTTTATTGTGCTTCCTTCGAAGCAGCATTTGCCTCACTACTACTTAATAATATGAGTAGTGTACATTCACCGGTGTCCAATTGTGAAGTGGATTCTTCCATCATATTTAAATCATTAAAGTTCTTATTTTTCAAGACGAGTGAGAGGTCAGCTTGTACAACGGAAGTAGATTTTGAAGATGTTGATAGTGACCTGCGTAACATTATCTGCTCCTGTAAAGTTAAAAGCATTGTCAGTTAGTACCTATAATAGTGGGGCTCTCTCAAAATAAAGTAGAGGTAGAAGTTCTGTTACACACTCACAACATAGACATAATACTAGTGCCAGAATTTCATACAACTGCAAACAGCAGTATTAAAATACAGAATTACAACATCTATTGCACTGAACACCCAGACAGCGGGCATTTGGGTAGGCAGAAACTGCCTACCCCCATGCCGCGTTTACGTTCATACATCAGATACACGCACGCCGGTTGCGAATGTAATGTTTGCCATTTACCCATGTCTTGTACAGGACAATTAACTAATATTAATACATTGATTATAATTTTAAATGCACTTACGAGTTTTACTGCAGGAACATCATCTTTTCGTAGGCATGGTTGACAAACTCCAATTCACAAAATCAAAAGTCATAATTCTCAGACACAGGTTAGTCGATGATAGCGGTAATATCGGAATCCAAGTAAAAGCCATGTCAGTCGGGAATAGAAACGGTGTAACAAGACGGGTCGTCTTTGAAAATTTACAAAATACAATTCATCTAAGAAGAAAATAAACTGATGTAAGACACAGATAACTATATACTAGTCAGAATGTAAGATTTGAAAACAGCCAATCACACGTTTCATTCCTAGACGAATGACTAGTACTTAATTATATTTTTTTAATAAATAATTTACATTTCCTACTCAATGGTAGTCAGTTAGTAGTTATCTATTATTATATTTTATAGTAAATAAATCTCAAAAATATAAAATTGTTTCTTTTTGTTTGCCATTCTAAAAGTTTTTAAGTGTCTGCTAAAGAGAACATAAGTACTAGTGTCTGCGTGAAATGAAATAAACACATGACAACGAAGTTGTGATGTAGCCATAACAAAAAAAAACCAATAATACCAGTCTAATAAAAATATTTTTATTAAAAAAATTTGAATAGCTCCATCTAGTCTTAAGTGCAACAAACTTTTTGAAGATTCTATCAGGTTGTTTGAAGTGATGACACCATGGTCGGAATGACAACTTCGGAAAGGGTTCATACGAGGGCGGCACTGAAAATTTCGGGAATCAAGAAAGTGACACAACATTACTATTTAAAAATATATTTATTGCTTTTCGAAGTATTCTCCGCGAAATTTGACACATTTTTCCATACGATGGAACCAATCATTGAAGCATCCATTCCATTCGGAAGTTGGGGTCTCCAAAATGGCCGTTTTGTAGGCGTCCACAGCTTCTTTAGGTGATGAAAATCTCTGTCCACGCAATTTATTCTTTATTTTAGAGAAAGTATAGAAATCACTAGGGCTTAGGTCGGGGCTGTACGGCGGATGGTCTAATAATTCTATGTTTTCTTGCTCTAAAAACTCTTTTGTTCTGTGCGCGGTGTGAGAACTCGCATTGTCGTGATGGAGGATGATGCGGCGGTTGCAGTTCTCTTTACGGAGTTCAGAAACGACCTGTGGCAAACAAATGCTAGCATACCATTCTGCCTTAACCGTTCTTTGTCCCTCAAGAGGAATAGTCGTAACATGGCCGGTTTTGGAGACAAACGTGGCCACCATTTTTTTTTGCAACACTCCGTGAACGAACAATTTTTGTTGGCTTTAACTCATTTTCGGACACCCAAACTCGTGACTGGTTTTTTGTTTCGGGTTTGTACGCGTATATCCAGGATTCGTCACCTGATACAATGTTGTATACAGCATTTGAGGATCCTGCGTGGAATCTTTCGAGAGTTCTGACGCACCAAGTAACGCGAGCCGCTTTTTGCTCTTCACAGAGCGAATGCGGTATCCATCGGGAAAACAACTTTTTTACACCTAATTGTTCATGCAAGATTATTTGTATTTGACTCATGCCAATGTCTAAAGTTGCCTGAATTTCGCGGTATGTCACATGTCGATCTTCCTTAATCAGCTTACGCACAGCATCAACGTTTTCTTGGGTGACTGCAGTTTTTGGACGACCTTGACGGGGATCATCACTGAGCTTGACACGTCCACGCCCGGAGGACACCGTGGAGCATACGGTGGAGGTCTGCCCAGCTTGGGCGGAGCACCGCCGTGTGCTCACGGAGGCGATCGGCGGCGGCGATCTCTCGCGTCCGGGCCTGGTTCAGGCCATGGTTCGGAGCGAGAGTGCATGGGAGGCCGTCATCTCCTTCTGCGAAGCAGTTATACTAGCGAAGGAGGAGGCGGAACGCGTGAGGGTGAGACAAGGTTCGCGCCCTCGCGCCCCTAGTCGCCGCAGGAGACGCCCCGGGCGTCGGGAGTCGCAAGCCGATTTCCGGCCACCGTAGGCGCGGGCCTGCGGACGGTGAGCGATGGGTAGCTCGCCGTCCGATAAGGACCAGGCCCGGGTCGACGGCGCGTTGTGTTCCACGCGCGCCTCAAAGAGATGTCAGCACAAACTGACGGGGTCCGTTGGGACCAATGCCTGCCAGGGTTGCGAGTTTGTCCGAAAGGGATATCGTGGCCCTGGCACATAGGCAACGGAAGGAACGGGTAGGTTTTAGTCAGTAAAAGTCTGACACGCCCTCCCGCTCCGGCCAGAGCGGGAGAAGTTATTTGATGATTTCCCACCCAAAAAAAAAAAAAAAAGCTTGACACGTCCACGTTGAAATTTAGCAAACCAGCGATAAATTGTGGTTTTGGATGGGGCTTCATCACCAAATGGAGAAATCATCCGGTCAACACACTGTTTTTGTGTTAAACCAGTTCGAAAGTCATAATAAATCATCGCTCTGGAATTTTCTCGAGTCAATTCCATTTTCTCAACGACTAAACAAGTTTGACAAAACCTTGTGACAAGACCGAGAATCTTTTTTTAAATAAATAAATGGTATTCGATTTTTAAAACCAAGGAGTTTTCAATTAAAAAGGTTTTAATATGACAGGAACAGTGGAAATATTCCATTCCCGATACTTTTAGTGCAGCCCTCGTATTGCTGGAATAGATTTTCGAGATTGATGATTATTGTTGCATACATGTACAAGTGTAAAACATTTAGAGAAGTCGATCATTAAATTAAGTTTTAGCAGAGTGATCTGTGTTTTATTTGTAATTCTACAAGTCTGTTACACCTGGGGTAAATGAGGTGGACACATTCGGTCCTATAGTGTCAAGACCAAAAAAATCTTGCATTTGATTCATTTATTGGCATTATGTGATCATGATGGTTCATTAATATACTACACGACGTTAGATAAGTACACTATCGCAATGTAATGACAGATGTAAGTTGGAAAATAAATAAATAATAGATTCACTTCTTAAATCTGTCCAACTTAGTATACTGTTTTCCATGTTCTCCAGGTAATGTACATTCAAAGCAAGAGACGGTACCTCCGCACGCTAAAGTACCAAGGTAACAGAATGATGCGCGCACGCACAAGCAGTGCCGTCGCACCGCGAGAGTCCTGGTCCAACGCGTTACACTCGATCTTCGAGTTCACCATGTGCTTCCGCCGCCAGTCGCAGCACTACGACAACAACAACACGACGCGCGTCAGTAACAACGACGAAGTATTAGTAAGTTACTAGTATAAGTACTCTCAAAACGGTGAAGGAAAACATCGTGAGGAAACCGGCATGTCATAGAATATTATAGGCTGATTATGAATTATGAAGTTTATGTTAAGTCCATCCGGTTAAATTGTGGCGCCCTACGAAAATTACCGTGAGGCTCCGAGCCGCTGAAGATCAAAAGAAGTTGGTTCAAGAACAAACGACCGTGTACCGGCGCGGGCGCAGAGCAGCGTTGATAGACTACCAGTAGCGAAGGTATTGAGGTATTATCGGTTATACAACAAATCTACGAAATGGAATATTACTAATTCTATCTGGCTCTCTATTCATATCAAAATGACAACGTTTTAAACACAAACTCACGTAAATCAAAATATTATCACTGAACGGCACAACACATGCCAAAACAAATTTCGGCTGTAATAGGTACCTACTATAGATTTAAAAATTATGTTGAGAATGTAACTAACTTATCAAATGCAAAAGAAAACAAAATAAAAGTTAATTTATCTGTCAACAAAATATTTGCAAATCTACGAAATTCAACAACACCTCATTCTATCTCGTTCTCGCCTACGCATTTTCTCTTTCGCTCCCGGTAATAACTCGCTCGAGAACGGCTTACCTCACACCGTAACTAGCGGTGTTTGGGAACCCCCGATTGCTACCGAAGTGTGCCCGAAGTAGCGTGGTCAGAACTACGATTAATACTGTATTCTGACACACCACGTGCGGCTTATTGGCGCTAGTATCTGAATCTTTTAAGACAAAAAATGTAAACTGGGTTCGTGATTTAGGATAGACTATAGTTACGCGATGTTGTAATGTTTTTTATCTTATGATGCATTAAATACTTGTAATGTGACTATGTATGTACCATATTTGGTAATGGTAAACTCGAGTAGAGTCGTTGTTCCGAAGGGAAGCCGGTAGGAATGGGGTTGTATGAAGCCGTCGCCCCTGTAGACTACCATAAGATGAACAGACGACCTGCGCGGTAAATTGCGTAACACACTATCAGTACAGATATTCTATTTCACGAAGTCCGTTCGGCTTTGATTTTAGTAGTGACGTATCCCGACAAGCGCGCTTGTGTGTGTAAAAGAAGGTAACGTTAGCAAAAAAATCTGATATATATTCAAGTCGAGATTTAATAATCTAAATAAAATTTTGGTTTTAAAAGTATATACATTTTGTAAATAAATTAGATTAGGTTGCAATAAATACAAAAATATTAAGAATATGTAGGCATTTAATTAAGCATTGGTGTTACAGAATGGAAACGAAACAAGTAGGACTATTCAGTATTTTCAATTTAAAAGTAAAAAAAAGTAATTTCAACAGTAACTTGCGAACAGTTTCTAAACAACCTTCGAATCCGATTTTTTCATTCAATGCTGTTCTTAACTTAGCTAATGTTGGAATTTCTTTATGGACAATATGGAAATCTTGTACAGTACTGCGAACCACATCGGCTGTAAAATTATCTATATCCACTTTATTATCTCGCTTTCTCCTTTTCTTCATAGGTGAAGTGAATTTTGATGAACTGGATGGGAATTCCTTCTCTTCTTTTAATATTCTTTGAACTGTTTTTTGGCTCACACCCGTAGCTTCAGCTGTACGGCGTTTAATGTCTCGTAAATGAGACAAATCACAGTTGAGTTCCATTAATGATTTTGTAAATTCATATTCTTCTCGCAGAAAATGATAAACACTAGCTATCATGTTTCGACCCTAAAACAAAATGTAATCAAAATAATTAAGTAATATAAACATTTTATAACACAAAAAAACATTCATTTTATAAATACTTCTATTGCTATATTAAGTATCTTTGTATAACATTTTAATTGAAAACGTATAAATAAATATTACCTCACTATGGACAACTCTTCTTCGTTTTGTTGCCATGCTGACCTTACTCCGTGAAACAATTTGGCGCGAACTAAAAACCACTACTGATCCGGACCGCGTCCCGATCGACACTGAGCGCTCTCGAGGTTACGCACTCAAAAACAATGTGCATGTGCACGCTTGACAACATTCATAGCCAAACGGACTTCGTGACATAGAACATCTGTACCAATGGGTGTCATTTTGACAGTTCAACAGCATTCATTTCATTATTTACTTGGTTGAGCAGACAATTTTTCGAACATATGAAGCAATGGATTAGCAATATACTTCAAAATCATTCAGATTGTGATTGATAGTGTGTTACGCAATTAGGGTGCTGGTACCTATACGACAAGTCATTCATCATCATCATTTCAGCCGAAAGACGTCCACAGCTGGACATAGACCGCCCCAAAAGGGGGGCGAGACTGGGTATAGGCAGAGACTGCAGATCGACACCTACTACGTTTCTTACATACTACGTAAGAGTCCGTCTCCGAAACATGCGCAGCAGCCTTTCTTTTTGCATTTTTCTTCTGCCGCGAAGCTGGGCTGCGGCTCCTCCACGGGCGGCTCGGAGCTTCTCCTTGTTACTCTTACATTTTTAATTTATTGGTAGCTCTATGTCAACGATATTTAATAGGTAGTTAGTTTTGACGCCAGTTACCTATAACAGCTTTATAAAACAGTAGGTCTGTCATGAAAATGTGACAATTATTTGATTTTTTGACTAGTATATCGCATTGTAATATTTGTAATAGGGCCCTAGAAAAGCTCGCAGGAATCAGGTGGATGTGGGCAGGACAAGACCGGTCGTCAACAGTCCCAATGCAACGCACTTAACGGCTTAGTTCACCATAAACAGAGTCAAATTAAATTAGATAGCGAAACCCGCAGACGGGCTGGGTATCGATATTACATTGATATACTATATGATGGAAGGCCGCAGGTATCCGCTGGATGCGGGAAGTACAGAACCGGTCGAAGTGGTGGTGCTTGTGGGAGGCTTATGTCCAGCAGTGGACGTCTTTCGTCTGAAATGATGGTGATGATGAATATATGATGAAATTAGCTAGATTACATTAGTATTGGTATACTTCATACGAGAGTGTGTATCCGTGCACGCACTAGCTTCTTACTGCTCATAACAGTATTTGTGTCCCTTTCGCACAAGATGAAGGATGAAATAGCATGCATGTTGACTCCGCCCATCAACGAGTTCGAACCGGCGACTAGGGCGCTCTTAACATGAAAAAACTAAAAATAAATAAATTTGATGATTTTTGTGGTGTCAACGACCGCAGTTGGTGTAGTCACTTGAAATTTTTTTTTTTTTGTCTAAACTTCACAGACGTGATTGCTATCGAAACCTAAACACGATAAAACAAAAGAAAACCGATTTTCTGAACTCATACTTCAAGTAACAACACTACCAGCAGCAGTTTTATTTTATTTTATCGTGTATAGATACCGATACCCATCATGTCTGCAGAGTTTCGCTAGCTAATTTAATTTGACCCTGCATACTATACTATACTACAGGAAAGAATACCACATATACTAAGAAAATAATGATCGATGTTGTTCATCATCTGCCTAACCTTTTCCCAACTATGTTGGGGTCGGCTTCCAGTCTAACCGGATGTAGCCAAATACCAGTATTTTACATGGAGCGACTGCCTATCTGACTTCTACAACCCAGTTACTGGGTAACACGATATCCCTTGGTAAGACTGGTTGATAGAATTTCGGGCTTCTGACAACTCGTAACAACTGTCAAAGATCTACAAATATCAACTGGGACCTACGGCTTAACGTGCTTTCCGAGGCACGGAGGGGTCTTGGTATGTAAAGATGGTCACCCATCCACGGACAGCGTAACTTAACCTGATCAATCAACCCGTGCGGCTGTCATTACTTAGCCACAAGCCTCTCTAAAGATCGATGTCGTTGTTGTTTAATAATTCCATCCTATCTGTATACATACATTATAAGCAAATAAATCAAATCAAATGTCATTTATTCAAACTAGGCTGAGAATCAATACTTTTCGAACTTCAAAATGACTTGACAGTCCCTCAAAATGCGGCAGGCGTTTTGGGGGACTGTCTTATGTCATTTTGACATAAGACTGTCTTCACCACTTCCTAGTACTTTAGCTGGGAAAAAGAAGTGGCGTAACCAAAGAGATTTAAGATAGATACTATAAAGAGGCCATCAGAAATAATAACACATAACATCACGCCTGTAATCCCCGAAGGGTTATGCAGAGGTGTACCTACCTAAAGTACGCCCACATTTCGCCAATTATGTGTGAGTCCCGAGTATCAGAAATAATGTCATAGAAAAATTGTGATCCCATGTCTCCGTAACGCAATTTAGCGTAATATAGCAAAATTCAATAAAAGCTAAGTTTGACACTTTACTCTTTTAATACCATATTGCACAATTAGACATTATACGTCGAAAATAATTTTCTTTTGGTGGACACGAAGGCGAATTGCGACTTGACATGCAGGCGTACCACACTAGACTGAGCGACTTTTGCCCACTAGGACAATAGGGAATATGCATGTTTTTTTTTTTTTTCACTAAATCAATAATAGACAGTAATATAAACCTAAGAAAAGTATTGAAAGTTAAATTGAACTACTGATTGATGCTCAAAAAAAAAAAATGTTTTTACAACAAGTTTCTACTACAGTTCAAACGTCCGCTTCTGTCGCGGTCATGATGGACCGTCATTGTTCATGAAACTGCTTTGTTTACATCTGATTTTTAGCCCCAACTCTTATATATTAAATTATTGTTTATGCTTTATTCAAGTAGAAATCGCACTTACATATTTACCTTAGTGAGATTTCAAGCATTTAGCAAAGAATAGATTTTATTCACATGTTTTGTTTCGTCACTTCCGGCATTTTCGAAGAGGACGCGTTTTGAGTTTGCGTTCCGTTCCACCAAAAAAACGCAATATAAATTAATTAATTGTAAAATAAGTAAGGCATTAAAAAATATTGGAATTTGTTTCTTGACTCCTACACAATGTATATTAAAATAATGGATACGTTTCGAATTACGTGCATATTCCCTATTGTATCGGATTACGATTTTGTTCGCGATGTCCCGACTATATTATTAAGTAAATAATTTACTGTCTTTGGTCGCAACAAACTCCCCAGCAAATGATTTATATTTCGTCAACTACAGCGCATCCTAATACATAGTTGCTTCGAATATTTCTGGAAGCCTATTTCAGTTGACATGCCAATTAATCTGTTATCAGCTGCTGTAATGAGGGTTGTAGAGTTTGTGGCCACTGTCTCCGTGGTCTTCTCTTAGGGAATTTTATGCAAATTCCAATATCAATACCTTTATTTTTATTATTTCAATGGCTTCCAGGTTGTAAAGCGAAGCAAGCGCGGCCGTGAGCAAACGAGCCCGGCGGCCTCCACTAGTGAGACGACCATGGAGAGGCTGATGGAGAAGATGTTGGTGAACCTCGATGCCGACTCTGATGAGGACTCTAGTTTTACGGTATAAATACACATACTTCAACTAACGTATTTTAACAATGGGGGTAGGCAGAAACTACTAAACGCTTTTTGGAACGATCCCTACATACAGTGCTAGTTGAATTTTTTTGTTTGAATGACATTAACAGGGGTGCGTTTCGGTAACATTTTGAGAAATAGTATTGAAATAACAAAGATGGCGGTGTTAGTTCCGATTTTCGCCACGCGCCAAAAGATCTTTGTACAGGTGTACTCCTATTTGTTTCATCCACAGTCAAAAATCTGGTCATACACGGTTGCGAGTAATTTATAAATCAGGATACAACTCCACCGGGTAGTAATACAAATGTTGTTATATTTACAGTATACAAAGGTTATTTTTGTATAGCCTACCATACAACATACAAAAAATTAATAAATGTAGATACTAATCTACATTTATTATTATTTTATGTACATCTGAACAGTTAAAACGTCATGCTTTTGGCCTTCACACAGACTCACAATCGACGAATATTGAAGAGTTACTCGTTAATATTTTAAAGGTAATGATAATTGCGTCTAATTAACTATGTGTTTACAAGTCCCTGACTATTCAAAAGTACCCTGTAAACTGTAAATGGTCCAATTAATAATAATGCTTTGACTTTACAATTATAAATGGCACAGTTTAGCCCAATTTTATAACTAGCGCCCCGCGGTTTCACCCGCATAAGTTTCGGTCCCGTGGGAATAACATGTCCTAACCCAGGTCATGGTCTACCTATGTGTCAAATTTCATCGAAATCCGTTCAGCCGTTTACAAACAAACTCACTTTCGCATTTATACAAATTTGAATTAATGAAACTCAACTTTATTACAGCTAACCAACGTGACGAGTCCTAAGAGCGACCGATCAGATTTCACAACAGAGTCGGACCAAGACACGATATACCAGAACAATATCCCGGACAAATCAGCCGAGGAGAACTGCCACGAAATAGAGTCACCATTATCACCCAACATGTCCGAAGCTCCCTGCTCAACTCCTGAAAGGTCAGAACTACTAATAGCAGAGCCTGAAACACCCCCTGTATGGGAGAAGTCAGAAGAAACGATTATGGAGCAAGAAGTTTTATCACCGAAAGAAGAAACGCATAAGTTGATACAACAAGAGATGGCGCCGTCAAAAATCCCGAGAACTCCAAATAATGAACAGAAAATTGGTACGAAATTAAAGATTTGGTCTATTAAAATGAAAGAGAAATTCTCTAAGCATCAACATACATCACTTGGTACGTTAGAGTATTGATCGAGTATTTTTTCTTTGTTTTACAGCGAATGGGCGAACGGTTAAGAGTGTGCCCAGCAAAAAGAAAGGTATTCTGATGATTTTATGACAGATGCTTGATTTATCATTTGAAATGCGATCAGAATTTTTCATAGTAATTTGCTTGCCCCAAATTCTCGTTTAAAAGCATGTTTTTTTTTTTTGAGTAGAATTGTGTCCTTATAAACATTTAAAGAAGTACAATTTATCTGTTTCCGCTGATAAAAAACGCCTTTCATATCTGCCTTATCAATTCCATTGTTTTTTCTAAATATTTTGTAGAACAGTGATCCGTAAAAATCATTAACGTTGCATTGATTAAAAATCATCATTAAACCACATTTTTGCGATAAAACTCATTATTACGACCTTCTTTTTACAAACATTGTTGTAAAAACAGCTTTGCATTTGACTGCTGGCTTTATATTTTACAGTTACAGTAACATTACAGTTCATACTATTAAATCAAAGACTTTGATATAGCCATTTTTGGTATAACGACGACGATTTGGTAATACGGGTAACATCTGGTACCCGCTAATAACACTGTCTCTTCCTCGAAAAATACTCGGAAGTCATTATAAGGTGAAGTTTTGAGAATTCTAATTAGATTTTTGCATATTTTTTCCAATTAAGCCACTCTCCTTTAGTGAAAATTGAGCTCATGTCTCGGTTAGCAACTTTTCAATAGGCTGGGTAGGGTAGGTAAAACAATTACTTTTTAATATTTATGCATACTCAAATCCAACGCAATATTCTGTATCAAAGAGCGATAGCTTTGTGTCAACAATCTATTTGAAGACTTTATGAGTAGGTATTTCATAGAAGTTTAGTTATGATAATAATAGCATGTACTAGCTGCGCCCCGCGGTTTCACCTGCGTAAGTCTCGATCCCGTGGGAATATCGGGATAAAAAGTAGCCTATGTCTTAATGTCTCACCCTGGGGTGTTAGCTACCTCCATACAAAATTTTATCAAAATTGGTCCAGCCGTTTGAGCGTGAAGAAGTAACAAACATACACACACACTCACAAACTTTCGCCTTTATAATATTAGTGTGATGTGTTTGCATTGCCTCCCAATGATTTTTTTTACATCATTATTTTTACACATAAAACTCATCAAATAAATTGACTCTTGATGAGAAATGAAAAGCACTCAGCATGTGGTATTAAAACTGTAACGTTTCGCTCCTGCGAAGAATATAATAATAATATTAGTTCTGATTTATTTAAGTAGCATTCCCTGTTATTTCTACCTCTTGTTTACTTTTTAATAATTAAGGGGCTATACTACCTCAGCGCCACCTCACTCTTAATCTCGCTCGCGCACTATTCCCGCGATCAAGCGAGACAGGGTGGCAGGGAGAAGACTCCATGGGACCGATATTTTAGTTTATTTCTTTCTACGGTGAAACTAATGGTAATTAAAAAAAAGAAATAACTTAAGACCTGCTTTATATTTCAGTTAATATAAAAAGTTTAATTATCTAATTGGAAGTATTTTTTGAATACCAGCGGTTTATTGTTCGGTTTGGAGGTAACTTTGGAATTTTTTACTAACAAGAAAATTTTATGGAATCGTTTTTTCGTCAAACATAGTACTTAACATTAACCCTCAACTTTATATACATATATTTATTTCAAAATGACTGCTGCAGTATTTTCGACATAACGGAGGATCATGCTAAGCCATTTGAGGGAGTTTATGCTCTTAAACACAATCAATACTTTAAAAAAAAATAGCATAGCATAAACGTAGTGCTGGTCTACCTCTTTCACTGTCTCGATGTGGTCTTCGAGTGCAAACAATGTACAGTTAAAAAATCCATTAGTACTCGCTTTTATGACCCGCTGCCCTTGAGAAATATGGTCCTACTTTTTAGAAGCAATCTGTTTGGAATCTTAATAACTTTGAGATTTATGAAAATGATGGTTGAGAACTAAAGTATCCATATTGTGCGTCTCTTTAATATCCACATGTATTTAGTCGGCGAGAAAGTAAAATAAAAAACCACGATGGGTTCCGTACCATCAAACTAATATTATAAAGGCGAAAGTTTGTGACTGTGTGTGTGTGTGTGTGTATGTTTGTTACTTTCTTCACGCTCAAACGGCTGGACCAATTTAATAATAATCCAATAGGTGGCTGACACCCTGGATTAAGACATAGGCTACTTTCTATTCCGATATTCCCCCAGAATCGAGAGTTACGCGGGTGAAACCGCGGGGCGCAGCTAGTTATACATATAAAAACCGGTCAAGTGCTAGTCGGACTCGCGCACGAAGGGTTCCGTACCATTACCTATAAAAATGGCAAAAAAAAAAACACGTTTGTAAGTGAATATATAACTAAATATTCTGTGAATATTTCAAGCGTCTACCTGTTGCCGTGATCAATATCGAGCAAAAACGAATGTTTTTAGTTTTTGTTGTTATAGCGGCAACAGAAATACATCATCTGTGAAAATTTCAACTGTCTAACTATCACGGTTCATGAGATACAGCCTGATGACAGACGGACAAACAGACGGCGGAGCCTTAGTAATAGGGTTCCCGGTTTACCCTTTGTGTACGTAACCCTAAAAACGGCAAAAAATCACGTTTGTTGTATGGGCGCCCCCTTAAATATTTATTGTATTCTGTTTTTTTAGTAGAATAGAATAGAATAGAATATTCTTTATTATGTACACCATAAAAGTAGTATTTGTTGTTATAGCGGCAACAGAAATACATCATCTGTGATTTCAACTGTCTAACTATCATGGTTCATGAGATACAGCCTGGTGACAGACGGACGGACAGCGGAGCCTTAGTAATAGGGTTCTCGTTTTACCCTTTGGGTACGGAACCCTAAAAATATCAATAGGTACACGATCCATTGAATGAAAATCATAATGGTTATGTTCAGCGTAGCATGTTCATACTGTTCATTAACACCAAAATTTACTTCGAGAATGCCTGCTCCATACTTCGTAATCGACATAAAGAGGTGGCGCTACAAACTCATATATCTTTTCATTGTTTTTATTTGTTACTCAGGATCGTCGATAACGGAGAAAGACAGACGAAATCCAGATGGAAAAAACGTATCAGGCCATAACACCATGTAAGGAGGATAAAAAGGTAACACTACCATTATCTTTTGATGATATCTCTTTCCTTGTAAGATCTTCGATTGTTTTGCAGGAGCTCGTGGCTAAGTAATAACAGCCGCACGGGTCGATCCATCAGGTTAAGCTACGCTTGCCGGGGTTGGTCCGTGGATGGGTGACCATCTTTACATACCGAGACTCCTCCGTGCCTCGGAAAGCACGTTAAGCCGTTGGTCCCGGCTGTCATTCGGGGATCTTTGACAGTCGTTACGGGTCGTCAGAAGCCCTAAAGTCTGACAACCAGTCTTCCAAGGGGTATCGTATTACCCAGTTACTGGGTTGTGGAGGTCATATAGGCAGTCGCTCCATGTAAAAGACTGGTATTCAGCTGCATCCGGTTAGACTGGAAGCCGACCCCAACATAGTTGGGAAAAGGCTAGGCAGATGATGATGATCTTCGATTGTTTTGGGTTGTTCGCTACAGCTACGCTGTGTCATACATTACTCGTTTCTACAGGCTTGAGTACTTAAATAACTGAACATAAGGCCTATTTCTTTCGTTTTTAGGGTTCCGTATGAAAAACGGAACCCTTATAGGATCACTGTGTGTCCTGTCTGTCACGGCCAATTTGATCCAAATCTAATGGACCGATTAAGTTGAAATTTGGTACTGGTTTCTGTGACCCAATAACCGGACACGTCCGGGACGTGTTACGTAAATAAATGAATTTTGAATATGGCGGTCACTTTTGGGAGACAAATAAGAAAATTTAAAACTATGTTTTGCACTCTGTACCGTGTGACGGTGAAAGGGCCCACTGTGAGGGTCTCAAGTATATATTTTTTAAATAATTTTAAAGTTGTTTAAGAATAAAGATGAAAATTGATTATTACTTATCTCTGAAACTACTCAGCCTAAAATTTTGAAAATAATACAGAAAATAGTTCTATATGTACGAATAAATATTACAGGAAAACCTATAAGAAGTCTAAGGTCTTACAAAGTGGTAGATCTCCCAATATTGTTCATACAAACTTGCAGTTGCAGTGTTAATGTATGGGAGAACATGAATTCATCCCAACTACGGAACCCTTTATTGTGCGTGGTCCAACACGACACTTGGCCGGTTGTTTTGTTTCGTTATTTTCTTACTATTTATGCTCCTTTTGTTGAATATAAGTAAGTTTAATTTAACTCTCTTATCAAAGTGTAAACAAATTAATGTGTAGCACATTACTCAAAACGCGCAGTTTGTTAAAATTATAATCGCGTCGGTGAAAGATAAATGAATATTATATCAATCAGTATGATTTTAAATTAAGTATTAACTGTTGTAATAATTTGTTAATACAATGTAAGCATTTAATTAACCTTTTGCGGAATGGAAGTGTGTCCACAAATACACTGACATTTTTCATCACCTTTAGACATTAGTTTAAAATACTCAATTCTTTATTGCATTCATATTACATAGATGGTATAAAAAAGTAAATGGTCAATATGGACAGTAATGGAAATAATGTTTTTTTTTTTACTATCGGAGTAAAAAAAAAAACCATTATTTCTGTCTTTGTCGACAGCCACATTGGTCTAGTGGTCGCATGCGCTACTGCTGAGATTGAGATCCTGGGTTCGATTCCCAGGTCGGGCAAAGTGTTATTGGGTTTTTCCATCATGAATTTCTCAGTAGCAGCCCGGACTCTGGATTTGTGCCCAGTTGATAGCAATAGGCTCGCCCCCTATTACATGCGACTTAAACATAACTGGCGAAATGTGGGTGTACTCTAGATACACCTCTGCCTAAACCTTCGGGGATTACAGGCGTGATGTTATGTTAAGTGTAGTTATCGTTATCAAAATCATTAAACATTAGTTATATGTATAATATTATATATATTTATTTCTATTTTCAGTAAATCTCGCACAGTCAATCATAGGACGCTGCCGTGCAGTTCGTTATTAGTTAAGTTTATTCATGTGTATTTTCATAAGTGTGTCCATATTATGTACCGTAAATATTACGAACTTGGCCGCTTGGCACTAAGCGATAGGTACACTACAGAGAATGGCTTGTTTTACCACCTTTTGATAAGGTTCGGTTAAATAATCTGGCAGATAGTTTCGTGCAAAATCGTTGTATTGTAATTTATCTGGTGGATAGTTTCTACCCGGACTGTGAAACAGGCTCTAAATAAGCAAGTTTGTATGCGGTCTGTGGCTTTATGGCACGTAAAATCATAAAATGAAATGTCTCCTTCATTGTACGCAAGATTATTTTATTGTATGATGCACATTGTCGTAGCCACACTATAACTACGACGCTTATTCGCTAAGCATATAATATACCTACTGCAAATTTTCTACATACTATTAAAAGCATTTACAATACAGGCAAGTTAGTCGAATGCTTGCTTTGCATACAGATTTTTTGTCAAAATAATGTGTTTTCTTAAGAACTCTTATCTAGGTAATGGACGTCAGTTATTAAAATTATTTCACGAAAAACATTTCAAAGAATCTGTATACAATTTTTTTTTCTCAATTAGAATATATCACGGTGATTTAAGACTGAATCTGCCTGTATTGTGACGCATTCCGTTGTCAACTAGACGTTAAGGCATGTAAACACATTTGTAAATTAGCATAAGACGTGCATACATTATTACAAGACATTATCACCAACGCTACGATAATTAGTGATGCGCGATAGACTTTCACGTTTTCCATTTATCAAAGTGTAAATAGACTTTTAAACGGATGTGTGAGGCTGGCAAGCGTTGATGCAGGGTGGAGACGTCAATTCGACAATAAATTAACCTTTGCGTATCTAATTGATGACGTTCTCAAGCTACATACTAAAGTTCTATTAAATAAATAATATCCAATTAGGCTCTATAGCTAGTCGGCTGATTGGCAAAACTCACAGTCGCCCCATCACTAGTAGTAGTTACATTGTTTGAATAACTCATTTTTTAATTTCGATCATTGGATTTATGTATTTGATGGGTTTGGATGGCACTATTATTGCCATTTATTGTCATATTGTCGTACCCACATAGTATAAGCGCAATTTGTATGATATAAGCATGTTTTCTATACAACTAATTACTTTATGAATCTCGTAATTTGGTCCATTTTATTACTATGACATTGTTTAGCTCCCGGGTAATCTGAATGTTTTTTTTATTATTATTATTTGTTATATTTTTTTTTTATATATTTAAACGATTATGATCAACCTACAATGATTACATCATTTGGCTCGGTTTTCACACCACACCGTGCTAGCATTGTTTAGAAAAACATGTCTAGCAGTCAATTTCCTTAACTCATTTACTGCGTTCTTAACTTTTTCTATGCATTCTTCAGTAAGCATTTTCATCCTCCAGACGAGTTTTGAAGTCTATAAAACATTGTCAATATCACCTTTATTATATTCTTCGTATTTCCTTCTTTCTTCATCATAATAAATCTTTGTTTTCCTGGGAGTAATCTATAATTTTACCGCGTGAATGTTATTGATAGGTAAGCAGATCTGTTGCAAAAAGTTATAATACTAAAATCAGTTGCTTGTTTAAGTTGTTGCATTTCAAGAGCGCGTCAATCATTGCATTTTCTACCTTATGGCAATGACTTAAAAGTCACATGAGGCGCTTATGATTTGCAACGACTCTAACCCAAGCTTGGGTGTATAAGTTACATGGAGTTCCTCACGTAATTGTTTTATGATATATACCATTTTAAATATAAGTACTAATAGTGTAAGACTAAGATTAGATAAGGCAAAATTTATGATCAGAGATAAATGTTTTTTTTTTATTTAGGTATGGTAGAAGTCCCAAAAATCAATAGTAAATGTAAACCATATAAAAATCGATGTAAAAGAAAATAAAAACATATCGTTTTACGTGAATAGTAATCGGAAGACCTAAAATTAATATTAATGAAAGATTAACGAATTTTGTACATAATTTTCTTTGTTTTATTTATTACACACTAATGCTCGAATAGAATACTCAAAATTAGTTACATTTGAACAATCATCGTCTTTAATAGGCATATAAAAATGTTCCTTCACAAGTGCAATTATTACCCCATTAGAATACTCTGTAGAAACTATTTCAGTAAAATTATTTATTATTTCATATTTCCAAAGATTTGGCTGTGTACAGATCAAATAATATAAAAGACTGATGAAATTGTAACAACTATTATTACTATATATGTTTTCGTTTCCTAAATTATATAATCTTATATTTTTATAAAGTTTGATATGTTGTAAATTATGAAATTATTGTTACAAATATATCTTTAGCAATATTTTCATTGGTTTTATTAAATTACCTGAATTACAATCAAAATGAGCTCTCGTAATTCGATACGACGTTAATTTTGCATCATTCGTCTGACAATCCATCGTTTGTTTGCAAACGTGTCTTTGATAACAATCATAATTTTCTTAACGTAAGTTGCAAGGCGACAATATACTGTTCAACATACCCTAAACAAATTTCTACAAATATTTGTATAGCAATTATTTTTCAGATATCTCTGACCAGCCCCAATTCAAGAAAGCGTGAAGGCGAAAATGATCAGCCAAAAAAAAATACAAAAAGAGTCTGTTTCCGCCCGGGATCGAACCGGGGGCCTTGTGCGTGTGAAGCACACGTGATAACCGCTACACTACGGAAACTTGAATTATTATGTCAAAATTACTGTCTAGTTTCTGAATTAAAACGAACTCGAACAAAAATGTCGAAGTATTTGACATGAGTTGTTTTTAACCAAGCAACCTATCGCTCAACGCTAACCCCGGGAGGAAAACGAGATATTTGTTGCGTCTGACCAAAAAAATAAAAGGCATTCTTAATATTCTTATACATAACAGTGAGAGCGAGAGCTGTCCGCATCTCAGTCTCGCGGCAACATCGCCCGCGGTTAGTCGCGGACGCGCGTCACCGTGTCACGCTATTGTCGGTGTTTAGTTGTGCAAATAATTGATAATAAACCGTGAAATAAACTAAAACCTAACACCATGGATCCCGAAGCCTTCTTGGACCTGGCCAACCAGGTCATTAAACTAAAAATGTACCCATATTTCGACATAGCACATTCTCTATTATGCGCTCTTGCAGTCAGAGAGGATTTAGGATCCGGTAAGTGGTATTTAATTTATTTTTAAAATGGAACCCGCCAAAATAATGGGGTTTATCGTCGCACTTCCGCATCCTGTTATCAATTTGTGTTCGAAAAGTAATTTGTACGGAATGTTCTAAAATAAAAGACACCTAAACGCGTTTATAAATAGATCGTTCCCGCAGCATCCAGACCGAATAGCTCCAATAACAGCTAATGTTAACTGAACACAATAATTGCATAAACACATTGAAGTATACAAGAAAATGACAATTTCCATATGTATTGAAATTACAACATCTATTTTTAAGCAGGTAAAAAATGTTATAAATAAACAATTCCTGCGGTATCATGTTAAATTTTTATCAAGATGCATGATTGCCTGATCTTATCACTGACGTGGACACTTGTAACTTGTTGTGGAAAAAAATACACTAACTGATAACTCTAATTCATTATTATTCCATGGTGAGCTTGTGAGGTTAGGTTTTAGATTAAAAAACTTTATTGAACTAGCTTCTCCGTCATAGCCGAAGCTTGAATACTAGCGACGTCCTTCGTCTTGTTACACTTAGCAAATAGATGGCGCTAAACAAAAAACTAGATCTTTCCCCCAAAAAATATAAAAGATTATGAGAATTTAAAAGCTATCGGTTTTTAAAAACCATCGCGATCTAAAAGTGATTTCTCACGGGCTCGTCCGGGATTTGAACCCGGGACCTCTCGCACCCGAAGCGAGAATCATACCCCTAGACCAACGAGCCATATTACTCTTTGGCGAAATAACAGATTAGTTTCTACGAAGTTCTACGTCATCATTAATGTTTCAATTTATGCTCGAGAAAAGGGAAAAATTTTACTAAAATATTTATAGGCACTTCTAAACAAGCGTTGCTTCATTGATTAATACTTACACACGCATTATTGTATCCTTATGCGATAGTAGCGCCTGTATGAAATCACACTTACTGTACAAACAAAATCTTATTATTGTATCAAAATAACAGCGTTATGCTAAATTTTGCATCTTATTGCAGGTCTATAGCCTTTTGGTAGCCTTTGATGAGATGAGATCACGATAACCAGTGTCGTTTGCACGGTGGTGGCACATAAGTTTTGAGTCTTATAACAAAACACAAATTTGGAAATTAATTGTACTAGTGTGCAAAGTTTCCTCAATGAACATAAGGAATAGCATTCACTCTATTCCTCTGAACTATACAGTAGGTCTCAATTCTGGAAGGTTACTCTGCGCAAGTTACTTAGGCTGGGTTCAACTGTTCAAATGACCTCCTGCGTCTTTTATGTAGCGTTTTGCTGTACTGTAGAACCTAAAATGCAGAAATTAAATGTCACATAAAACTTTAGAACGTCCAATTATGTTTCAATAGTCGACGCCCGGAGCCCGGAGGCTGTCAGCGGTGCCTTTACAAAATGTAAGAGCAATGCTTCAAAACGCATAATAATTTCGTTAACCGTTATAACCACGTGTAGATAATCTGCGGTATTTTAATATTAAAATGCCAAGAGACAGGTTGCTGGCCTGGAGCCAGCAAACACAGTTGTCTCATGAAATCATGACAGACGCG
The DNA here is from genome assembly GCA_963921375.1 of Tiliacea citrago. Classification (NCBI taxonomy): domain Eukaryota; kingdom Metazoa; phylum Arthropoda; class Insecta; order Lepidoptera; family Noctuidae; genus Tiliacea; species Tiliacea citrago. Next base: position 8,968,625 of record OY992799.1, read on the forward strand.
AGTTCACTAGCAAATTTCCATACATTATAATTTTTCTTCGTGTTTTATTCTGCCTTCCTAGATTACCACAGGACGCAATATTATGTAGTGCGTTTGTTCCTAATACAGCCGATTTGTACGCTATAAAAAGCTGTGATAAAAACGATTATCTGGGTCAGGAAACACGCACATCCGCCGATGTCAAAAAACGGGATAATTTCTTTATAATCACCTTTTTAGGTAACTGTGGAATTGATGCTACAAACGCGCTAAAAATACGTTTGGCCCCTTGTCATGGATACATAATTGTTTCTATAAATTCTTTATGGTGGACAGTGGATAAATAGTTGCTACACTGCACTCCTCTATAATGTTACAGCTACATGGTCACAATATTTAACGCAAAATACACTTCTGGCGCTCTCTGTTGTAACTTGTAAAGAGAGAGAGAGAGCGCGAAGTGTAGCCTTTATGAGCCTACTCATAAAGGCTCCCGCAGACAGGCGCAACGCGACACTAGTAGCACAATTTCTATGAAAACTTCATGGAAAGTGTCGCGCTGTCTGTCGCACCAGTCTGCACGAGCCTTTATCACGATAATATAGCCGTAGCATTACGAACATAATGATTTCAACCACAACCTATGTAGGTTAGGTACCTACTTTGAACGACTTACAAACTTTCCACAATCATCAACTATTGATGCAAAAAAAAAACGGGGCAGTCTTTGGGGACTGCCGATAGAAGTGAACACAGTAACTTGTGAATAGTATCGTCGAGCTAGCGTTCGGTGACGAGTTCCATGATTTTTGTTCACCGAAAATGTGCTCAACGCGCCGAAAGATTTCACTTGAAAAAAAAAATACCAGTAGTAGTGATTGAAAATATCTCTGGCTAAATATATTTTCAGTTGGATGTCATCCGCTTTTGAACAATTTGAAGGGCGGTACATTTTGGTTCTTTAATAATTTGTCAGACGCACAGACACGTAGGTACTGTCTCGGTGTCTTTCAAGGTAACGTTTATTTATGTTTCTGTGGCGCCGACTGAAAATCAATCGGTAGACTTTGTTGACACTGATGCTACGGCTACATTATCGCGATAGCGCGAAATATACTTCGCATTCTCTCTGCTGTACAGCGAAACGTCGAGCGGTGTGCGAGAGAGAGCGCGCGAAGTGTAGTTCACCCTATCGCGACAATGTGGCCGTAGCATTAGTAACACAAATAGCCTGTCATTTAAAACAGTTAGGTCTAGCTGTTTCGATTACGATCGCACCGCATTATTGCAAGCCATAATTGTATGGCAGCCACTCATGTGGCTGTGTGTACGTTAGAGCGTTATCACACGGACGATTTGCGGCGAGGCGATTTAGGAACGTGGTCTCCGCGGTTGCAAAGCGGGCTAGCCGCGTCCACTCCACATGTTCTCCGCGTCTACTCCACGTGTACCTACTCCGCGTTTTCAACAATATTTTGCACTCGCTTTTCTCGCTCTCTCTCTTACACTCACGTCAACTGCCCTCGTTCCGCAAAACGTGGCGAAACGTTACGCACACGTGGCGAGCGCGTTAAGACCCTATATTGAAATTAACTAAAATAATAAAATATTGACGGGCGTGACTTAATTCACTCGCGCGCGCGGAGAGTGGCGGTTCTATCTTCTCTGGTCGTCCGCCACGTCGCTGGCGCCGCCGCCGCCGCCGCCGCCACAAACATATGGGAACCAGTGGTCAAGAGTGGAACTAACGAGATCATTGACCGGAATTTAAAAACGTTACCCAGCTATCATGGGCTTTTGCTAAGCATTGTTCTTGTCATTGTCGCACAACTGCCAAACTAAAAATGCAAGCTAAAGACGGAAACCTATCTAAGAAAAAAGTGCGTAGGTACTAGTAACTTTAATTTATCACGGTTTTTGAAAATTTTGTCTTGCACGTAGCAAGCTATGGAGTAGACAAATAATACAAAATATTTATACAAGTAAATATTACTTTTCAAGACGAGAATAGATTAGCTGGTAAGGTAATGCTTTAGTGAAGGTGAATTCCACTCACTATTATCATCGTCTTATTGCTATTGAATTCCGGTAAAATGAGGTCAATAATTGCTCTGTTCAGATACTCCAAACGTTGCAGGTACTGTTCAGTAGGTATTAGTTTTTTATACCTTCCCATTTTTATAAATAATTTAGTTTTACTGTCGTTACGAAATAATAATAAGTAGAAAAAGAACTTTATATTGTTCACTATCACAAAAATACACACACGCACACATAGTTTAAATACATTCAACACTAATTGTACTTATTAAATAATTACTTTAACTTTCTAAACGACTAACTTTTTCTATACACACTTTTATTTACATCACGTAAATTTGATCGCACCAATTTGCAATAACATGACATGCCTACTTGAGCAAGGTTACACGCTCAGTTTGGCGTCATTCTGGTCCATCAGTCTGGATTGACTTGACTGACGCCAGAATGATGGATGATTTTCACGGTAAGAGCAAGGTTACACGCTCAGTCTGGCGTCATTCTGGTCCATCAGTCTGGATTGACTTGACTGATGCCAGAATGATGGATGATTTAATTATATTGAATTTTCATCATTCTGGACCATCAGTCTGTCAATCCGTGGGTTACACGATCATTCTCCGATCATTCTGACCAGACTGATGGGCCAGAATGACGCCAAACTGAACGTGTAACCTTGCTCTTAGATTCATCGTCAATGAGCCCCACCGGCTCCAGCACAGACTATGAAATATGTTCCTTGCCTAAAACCGAATTGCCGTCTTTTCTAAATAAAAACTACCTATTATTAAACTGCTTTTAACAAACTTTGATATACTTTCTACGTTTTCAAGTAAACTCAAAAAAACATACTAAAAAATAGAAGTTAGTTTGCATTTTTTTTTCGAAAAAATTTCATTGTATCGTGTATTTCTTTTCAGGATGGTCCTGGTCATGGTAATATAGTCAAAAAACATACAACAAAATGTTCAATCCCTATTCCGTTTAATTACATAAAAAGGTACACGATAAAGAAACCTTAAACGGCTCGCTGGAAACACTCGCCCAAATCGCCAGTATGATAAGGCCCTTAGAGGTACTAGGTACTAGGTATAGTACCAGTGCCAGAGCAATGTTTACGCCCATATCGTTTGGTTCTTGGTTAAAAATAGGTAACACCATCTCGATTTGCCCAAGGATTTTAAAATCATTAGGTATACGAGTATACAGTTGCCTACAAGCATTACTCATTTATTAATAGAGGTCTCTCCAAGAGTTTACATGTAGGAAAGGCAAAACCTAGCTTTTTAGTAAGTTTTAGAGATTGCAGAATTCCCATAGAGTAGATATAGTACAGACGCCAGCAGGTCAGGCTACCCGAAACTGTAAAATTTTCCCAATCAACCTTGACCAAGTTGAAAATCCTTTAAAGAGACAGATTGAAGAAGCTTGACGTGCTGGCGTCTGTACATTGGGAGAATTCCCAAACAGCGGGATAATTCCGTAACACACATAAAGTTACAATCGATCACAATGTCTTTCATGTTTCAAACGAAGCAATGGATTAGGAATATCCTTGAAAACCCTCGGATTGTGATTGAAAGTGTGTTACCTACGCATTTAGGGTGCTGTAAGTCTCAATCTAAATATAGCAATAGGTAATGTACTCTAACGATAGGAAAGATGTTTATAGACCTGTAGGGAGGGACATTATTATGACCTACATTGCCAAAACCTAGTTCCCTAGTTTCTCTGCGCCCTGCGGGCAACGGGTGGCAGAGGTCAAACGGTAGTCGCTCTACGTTAATCCGGGTCACTGAATTGAACTTCCAACAGGTAGGTGTTACGTAGGTTATTATCACGATTCACGGACGAAGAACGGCTTAGCTATGGGAGCTAGCATAGATGAGAGATTACTAGTCTGTTGAAAGAACTTATAATTTGATCCGAAATGTTCTATTCTAAAGTCATGATTATACTATGAAGTTAAAAACATCTACAGAATGAATAGAAGTAAAGCTTTTTAGGGCTTGCCCTGAGAGGTTCTGCTAAGTAAGTATCATCACAAACATCATAATTATAGGTACTACCACCCTCATATTATTGGTAAAGAGGCAACAGACCTCAACTTTGACAAAGTCCTTTAGGATAATAATTACGTTGCAACTCTAAAGACTTCGGTCGCCACACTTACCTAGTCATCAGACGGATGGACCCCAATCTATTACTATACTCTATGGGATGGACCAAAGACTATAACTTGTTATACTTATTGTTTCCAGGTGCGCAAGCGTTCTCCCGGAAGCACCCCCTGTCATGCTGGCTGTCCACTATGCTGGTGATCTTCGCGGGCGGCATGGTGGTCAATGGGTTGCTCGGGGAGCCCATGCTGGCACCACTCAAGAACACGCCGCAACTCATTATTGGAACTGTTACATGGTATGTTATTTTGCTCACAGTTTTTAAGGGTAGGTCTTCGATGGTTGCATACTGCTGGTTGTAGGTAAAGAAAAATATTTATAGTACAACATAAAATACTTATGGGTTATAAAATATACCTATTACCTATATAATATAATATATTTATATAATATATATATAATTACATTGAAGCGATGCAGAGATGCTGCGGTGCGACATGGCTTGGCTCCGTGCAGGCTAATCTGGTGTGATCTTTCCATCTTTCAGGGATTTGCTCTTCTCTGCAAGGCACACGCGTTTTCAAGGTGGCCTGGGTACGATTGTTGGCGTTTGGCAACCAGTAAAGACTGTTAGGACCGCCATTTATGTCATTAGTTTATTTTGCCCCTACTGGTTTATACCTTCCGCCAGAGAAACGCATGTGCGCTGCGGTGAACCGTTCGTACCGCTGATGTCGTGTTTATTTCGTGCGTTGTATTATTTTTATGTCAGTGAGTTTGTAACTAAGTTGCGAAAGTATGTACCTACGAGAGACTAATCGCCTGCCGAAGGACCCAGTGCCCCTAGCGAGGTAGCGTGACCCCCGTGCAAGCTAACCTGGTGAGATCTTTCCATAATCTTCCAATGATTTTCTTCTGATAATCTTTTGTCATTTTAAGTCATGAGGTTATTTTGTCCCTACAATAGTTTAATTAGTTATACAGGGTGTTTGATGCATCCATCGTGAGCCAAATTGAAATGGTCGACTGGGGGGTCATCTGCTATCCTTTCAGACCCCTAAACACTTCTCATGCCCTGTGGATTTTTTTCATTGACTTTATATTGTTTTATTAAAAAAATATCGGAATTTTACATTCAAGTACAAATTTTAAAAAAAAGTAAGTCGTAGACTCTGAATTTTAATTTTATTTAAATGTGTATTGTATTACAGTACTTTTAAATTCAAAATTAGTGACATTAGCCATCTAGCTTTTTTTTTATTTACTCGCAAAGTTTCGGACTTCAATTAAAGCTGTCCATGTTACAGCTATTTATATGGCTATAAAAAAAAAACAAAAGCTACTGGGATCTTCGAACTCCCTCAAAAATTCTCTAGTCTATCCTCTTGCTAGTGATGTGCCACATGCCATAAAAATCTTTTTACAACTTTGTGAATTTGCTAGAATTGTGAAACGAGTCACAAAATACTGATGACCCCCAGTCGACCATTTCCATTTGGCACACGATGCACCAAACACTATGAGCTAAACAAATAACTTATCATAGTGTGTGACAATTATAATAATATTATGTGCAGTGCAGTGTTAAAGAGTCCCAAAATCGTTTGTTTTTTGTGAATACGCATTCTAATTTTAGACATTGTCATAGACGAGCTTTGATTGCACAGGTAATTTGTAGTACCCAACCCACTGAAAAAAAGGGTCGTGAGGATAGGATAAAGGTGACAGACATTCCTTTTGGGTTCGGTGAATTCCGAGTAAGACTTTGTTATATTTTGCTACATAATAAGTAGTAGAAGTCTAAGCAATTTTTTCGTCTTACTGAGGATTGCAACTTGGCGAAGTTCGGGATTATTGTAGATTCTACGGAAGTATAAACGCGCTTTTGGTTACATGCTGATTTCTACCAGTCAACTCCTACCGCAAGCCGCCTTAAAGAACTTCGTTCCAAAAAACCTTAAACGAATAGTATCTAACGAGACCTCAGACGAAGACATTGGAAACAGCAACGTATAACACAGCATAGCAGTGACATAGAAAAGCGTCGAAAAAGCAGTATAACCCAGCCAAAAGATTCACCATTCATATAATAAACTATAGGGTGGGCCATCTTTGGTTCTCTATTGCTCGCCATATTACTAAAAAGTCAGTATCATACCTCCGCGGAATGAAATGAATCATTTCACGCTTGAACAACGTTGGGAAGTGTTGAAAGTTTATTTCCAAAGTCAGTGAAGTGTAGCTCAAACAGTGCGAATTTTGAATAATCTCGTGTAATCAGCGTGTCGTGGCGATGTCAATTGGCCGCCTCGAAGCGGCGACTTAACGCCGTTGGACTTCTTTTTGTGGGGCACCGTAAAAGATCAATGTTATCTATGTGGACAACCCACAAACGATTCAGGCCCTTAAGTTGAATATTCAACGAGCCATTCGTCAGATACAGCCCGAAACTGTCAACAACGTCTTGAAAAATTGGGTCGACAGCATGCGCTATTGCGAAGCTAGCCGAGGGAGCCATCAAATGTACTATGTGGGAGCCATAAGAATGAAATCGTGTTCCATAAATAATGGGAATGTTTGTTCTTTCCAATAAAGTCAATATAATTGAAAAAAAGATTTTTCTTAATTTGACTGCATTATAAAAAAAATACTTCTATTTGGCCCACCCCGCCCACCCCCCTTATTTTAATATAATTATCTTTATAGACTAACATTTAACAGAGGTAAACCGTAAAGTTTGTGAGGTTGTAGGGGGTAATTTCTGGATCGAACTGAACTGAACCGATTTTGAAAATTCTTTTACCCATAGAAAGCCACGTTATTTGTGAGTCGCATAGGCTGTATATTAATCCGAAAAATGAAAAGACTCCGCCCAACGAAGTGGGCACGGGTCAGCTAGTTTAATATAACATATAAATGGATATAGATTATGGTATGGATATTAGGAAGGGTATAATATGTAGCTATGGGATTTCTTGATCTTTGCTACACCGCAAAGATCAATCTGTAGCAGTTGAAGATCAAAGAGACTCTTGATGAGTTGACAACCGGTTGACCTTGTCTAGAGATAAGGATATTCGACAGGAGACAGATATGGGAGCTCTAGTTCTCTGCTACTGCGAATCTCAAGGACAAGCGTGTGCATGACTTGCACCGCATGGATGATTGAATAGAGGGGTTACTACGTTCCAACTCTAGAACCTACAGTACCTATCCTGCGGCCCAGACTTTAACTGACTGATCATTACTCCTATAATTAAGTAATACTTACTGTAAAATTGAATTAATATAGACTATCTCTTGCCCGCTACTTTTTTTGCTTGTAAGTAATTTGTATTTTATACAAATATCCAGGATGTAGTACCCTATGTCTGTCAAATTTCATAACGATCGGTTCAGTGGTCTGAAAACGTAACAGATGGACAGAATTAGTATGGATGTATGCTTCGATAGGCTATAGTTCCCATAAATTGAATAATAAAAACAGCATCTCTACTCTACCTTACTCTATGGAAATCAAAATCATGCTGGCTACTAATTCTCTGAACTTCCCTGGACCAAATTTCAACTTGTTCCATGTATTAACGTTTCAGCATCATGTTTCCAGGTACCTAGTATTCTACACACCATTCGACGTGGGGTACAAAGTGGCAAAGTTTCTACCTGTGAAGGTAGTAGCGTCAGCCATGAAGGAGATCTACCGCGCAAAGAAAGTGTATGACGGAGTCAGCCACGCCGGTAAACTTTACCCCAACGCTTACGTCATCATGATTATAGTTGGTAAGTGAGATTATCTGTGCTAATCTGGTAGTCTGGTTGATTCGCTGAATAAATATTTGTTTTTCGATTAGGTGCTTTGATAAAAAATGTTTTTTCCCTCTTCGTTGTTTCTACCTGGTACAGATTATATAAGACTGATTGCGTGAAACTTAACATAGGTACCTAATATAGATTTTTTGGCCCGTTTGGGACTCTAGAAGTCAAGGCCACATAAACATTTCGGATATGCATAAGTAGGTATGTTACCGTAAGATTTTGTGAGGACCGTTGGTTTATAATCTATCTAGTTCTCTCTCTGTTACAATAAAACGCATTCATTTTCGGTAGTTTAAAATCTATCAATGTCAAATTGTGAACAAACCTGCACTTATTGACAGGGTTCATAATCAGTCCGATTTTATCACCCGTAAAATTGTGATCCGCCCCTGGTTGGTAGGTTTTGGCGGTAGCCGGATTGGTCGCAGTAACTAAGCCAGGGCACCCCGACCAAATGGTTTAGGTTAGGTTAGAACTGTGACCAGTCGCGCGCGAGCCGAGCGAGCAAAGCGAGCGGTGCCGTGATAGCGGCCAGTGAGCGCTTCTCAAATGGTCGCAGTTATTTGGCTATTTAGTATTAGTGCAAGGTGTGTTCGTCGCATGCAAGTTTGATACCAGTTCACAATTTGTCGGTTTACCATGGATATATTATAAACTAACGAAAAATAATGCGTTAAACTGTAAATGGTATGTTGCAATTCACAATTTTTCGATAGTTTATAATCTTGCTAGATAGATTACCTATAAACTAACGAAACGATCATAATCTTAAGGTACAAATATGAACGCCAAAAACACATTCTAGAAATTCGTTTCAATAATTTATCTCGCCAGTTCCTGCAAAATTTAGGTCATCCTAATCTTTGGCTTTTCTTTGAAATGTTCGAAAGTATTCTTTATTTTACGTTCGTTAGAAATTTTAAATCTAGTTAACCATAAGCCGTTTATTTTCAGGTACCCTGAAGGGCAACGGAGCAGGCTTCACCAAGTTGATAGAGCGACTCATCCGCGGAGCCTGGACACCAACTGCCATGGAAACCATGCAGCCAAGCTTGTAAGTACCCACTTATTATTAGTACCTATAATAAGACATTTCATGGTTTTTAATTAATGCTATTTGGGTCTGGATTCTTGCCTAAATCATCGCAAGCTTTGAAAGGACTTGGGGTGGTTAGGTGCAATGCAGATTAATTTTCTCCCAAAGAGGTTTCTGGTCTCGTCTAATTGCACCCAAAAAACTGATTGCAATATTAAAAAAAATACAAACCAACAAACTCCATAGGAAGAGTCAGAACTGCTTTTTAGTCAGATCAATTCTGAGCTTCAATATTAAGTTCGTAAAGGATCCATGCATGCATGCATAAAAACCCTCTAGCACATAACACCTAATTTGGAACAATAAAGAACTACAGGCCTTCTAAGTAACTTTACTGTGCAGGTCCCTGCCGAACCACCAAAGGTAACCCTTTTAACCCTCACTAACCCTAAACAATAAGCTCGCTTTTTAACCCGGGAAAAGCACGCGTCACGTTGGTAGTGCAAGGATAAGCTACATGTTATTTACTTCAATTCTTATGTTTTTTTTTTCAGCTATACGAAGGCCTCTCTGGTTGCATCCATTATCTTCGTGTTGGACAAGAAGACTGACCTAATTTCTGCGCCGCACGCCCTTGTGTACTTCGGCATAGTGATATTCTTCGTTTACTTTAAGGTGCGTAGCTGTTTAATCGACTATCTGATTAGACTACAGTTGCCAGTGTAAAATATTGAAACGTTTTGGTCTGCACTTTTGTTTAGAAGTTTCTCTCAATTTTTTTAATTTCCATTAAAACAGATGCAAGAAATTAAATTCAACTATGGGTATAAGGAACTGTCCAATTGTGGACTGCTGTATAAAAAATTGCCTTCATGAAATGAGTTGGCCACATTATCCACTGCTAGGCATACCTAAGGCGTCTCCCAAAGGACCGCCCCCAATGAACATTAAGTCTAAATCCCATTTGATTAATTAACTAATTTTATTTTTTCCCCCAGCTATCATCAATTCTCCTGGGCATCCACGATCCCTTCGTGCCCTTCGAGAACCTATTTTGCGCGCTGTTCTGCGGCGGCATCTGGGACTCTCTTGCCAAGCTGTTGGGCAAGGGACAGCCCAAGGAGGAGACTAAGGATACTAAGAAAACTAATTAACCAATACCATCAGGTATGTAGTATACTTCTTAACTATCTATGAATATCTGATGTGCGTTAGAAGAGCTCGAGTGGCCATGCTCAAGTAAAGTCGCCAGCACATCAGGTTATAACAAAGTGTCAACTCCAAATGATTTTAAACCATAAAATGTTGATAGATAATTTAAAAATCGAATGAGGATATTTGACAGTTTCTGGTAACTTGACTGTACCAATGTTCGGAAATTTCTGGACGGTATAGGTACCACAGAGCGCGTCTAATAAGTAGAGATCTACTTATAAAATTCGTGAAAGTCCGTTGAGCTCACAAGTTCTGTCACGGACCGCCTTCAAGCTGTTATGTTCTATTCGGCGTTAGTGTCGTAGTCCGAGTACCATAGACACGCGTGGTTTGAATGGAAAATATTGATAATAGCGCCTCAAGCAGCAGCCGAGGCAACTCCGTGTTCTGTGAAAGCTCTGATACAGATCTTGTTGAATGGCTAGTATTTTTACTGCAGCGTGAGCTATATAAGTATAGGTCCTTATATTAAAGAATCAAGTTAATTCACAAAAAGAAGACACAAGTTTATTTATTTGCCATTTTATTTACAGCTGTCACAAACATTTGGCGTGGTCTCAAAATCTAACCAAATCTTTTATTGTTTTCAGGTCGCATTTTATACTCTGCAATACTTGCGCTACGTAATCAACTGACACCGACAATACAAAATGCGACGGCTTTACTGATAGGTAATAAAATAATACAATAAAAAGGAAAAAATAAAAAAAAATAGTAAAACCCTTAAATCCTAAAAAAATGGCACAACGACCAAAGTTTGATTTCATTAGTTTTAAGATCCACTAGTCTTAAAGTTTATAAATGTTTTAGTTAATGACGAGGTTTAATGAGTTTTCGTTATGTACTTATAGGGGGTGTAAGTAGTTGATATTTAGTTATTCAGTTCCTACAAGCAACTCTTTGCCAAAAATTGTGATACATTTAGTATTTACCCACAGTATCAACTATGCTATAAAAACTTGCCATAATGATTTACAATACCTACCATTATTATATTGTAAGCATAATAAAATTAGTAAAAAATCTGATCGGTGTTTGGTACCATACAGTATACCAGTGATCCCTGAGTGAAAAAAAAATAAAACCATCGAGCATTGTAATTTTATTTTTATATTTTAGTTCACGAAACGAAAATCGACTAAACCGACTTCCTTTACATTTAAAAAAAAACAACTGGGAAAATGGCTACCATTTCCCGCGAAATACTTTAGTTAAGTTTTAGATTTATGAATATTCTGACCGATTCGCATGGGTGCACGCGATGAGGAGCATTTTATTCGTGTACAAACAATATCATATCAAAATAAAATACTTAGGTACATTATTTATTAGAATATTTAAATTGTGATGATAGTAGAAAGGTCTGACCGAGTTGCTGGGTGCATTGCAATGAGGAACACATCTTTCAACACGATAAATGTTTCATGACATGTATGCTATTCTTATTCAATGATAATTATCTGGGTATGCTAAAGGAAGCAATAAATTGTTTTTATTAATTTTGTGGTTTTTGTTTACACCCTTGTTCCCACTCCACAACAGAAAGGCGTAACTAACTAAAGCCTAGAACAGACCAGAACCTCGGGGATGGACTGGCTGGCGAGCGAGAGGAAATAAGTTTCAACTTCGAACTCTACCGGTTGTACCTAATATGGTATGGACGTAATCGCACATTGGAGCGGTTGCACAACGGAGCCAAGCCAAATGCTGCTGCAGCAAGAAGTCAAATGCTTCGTGTGAAATAAGACTATAGACTATAGTATTCAGATAAATAACTGAATTTTCTCGCAAAGCTGCAACAATCATCATCGTCTGCAACGATCAGCGTGGAATCACCCACTGCTTGATAATATAGGCCTTCTCCTTTCTTTCCTGCGTGCGTCCCACAACTTTCATGCAATAAACATATTTTCTTTCTTTCTTTGACGATGTGGTCAGCCTAAGCAGCGCAACCTTTCGGTAAAAACTGTAGTCCAACAGGCACAGCGTACCTAAAGCCTAACTCTATTAATTGGCAACGTGTATCGTCTTGTTACCGAAGCGCTCTAGAATAAAAGTCGAACACAAGAACCGCAAGCCCCCGATGGAAGCAAGACTTGAAATGAGCGTGCACGGGCTACAAAATTAAATTAAATTATTGTTATCAAAATTTAATAAGGAGATTATCAAATAACTTCTACCGCTCTGGGAGGGGCCAGACTTTTACTGACTAAAACCCACCCGTGAAACCACCCCTAAAACCCACCTGCTCCTTCAGTTGCCTGTGTGCCAGGGCCGCGATATCTCTTTCGAACTAATTCGCAACCCGCTTTATCCTGAATAGGAACCTCCCGAAACAACCGTGTCCGGTGAGGACCTGCGTCAGACGGAAGGTGAGGACGCCGTGGCGCTTCTCTAGCCACTCCTCAAAGAGGGGACTTATCGCCACAATTGTGGCGTGCCCATAGCCGGTTGCCTTAGTGCTTTTTAATGTTTTTAGTATGGTAAAAATTTCAGATGGATTAGTAGGGTTTAGAAATAATATTGTCGTTACTTTTAATAATAAAGGGTGTCCAGCGGGAATTTTTCAACTTTAAATTATCGTTATTCATTTATTAGCGGGGCTAGAGACGCGGGAGGGGTAACGTTTCTCGCGTAATCTTTGCGGATTTGTTAGTTACCATGAGTCATTGGTCGGGAGCGCACCGCGCGTTTGCGGTTGAGCAATATTTAAAGTGTGGTGAATCGTCGGTTCGAGCGCGTCGTGCTTTCTGTTCCCACTTCGATATTCGGCGCTTAAACGATGGTCCGAGCACGCAGCTTATATGGTCGTGGGTACAAAGATTCCGACAAGAAGGGACAGTGGTTAATAGGCCACCAACAGGACCGTCTACGTCAGCAGCAACGCCAGAACGTGTGGCACAGGTGCAACAAGAAATCATCCGAAATCCAAGAAAATCGGTGAGAAAGATTGCGGCCTCTACAGGCATTAAGAAGTAAACTGTGCAAGTGATTTTGAAAAAAAATTATGTCTTCATCCCTATAAAGTGCAAATTGTCCAAAAACTAAATGACAGCGATTATGTTTTAAGAGAAACGTATGCCCGAACGATGTTGGAACGTTTTCGGACCCCCCGAACACTTGGAAACATAGTGTTTAGCGATGAAGCTCATTTCCACATCGGGGGCTATGTGAATAAACAAAATATGCGTTACTGGAACCCCAACAATCCAAGAGAACGGCATCAAAACAGTTTACACTGCCCTAAAACGACAGTATGGTGCGCGATTTCTGCTCATGGAATAATCGGTCCATATTTTTTTAATGAGAGAGAAACTGTCACTTCTTCGGTATACTGCCGTATGATTGATGAGTTTTTGTTACCGCAATTGCAAGTGTTTCACGGACGCAACAATAGAACTCATTTTCAACAAGATGGGGCAACTCCACACACTGCCAGGGTCTCAATGTTGAGGTTAAGGGAAATTTTCCCTGGAAAATTAATAAGCAAATACGGAGACATACCCTGGCCACCTCGATCGCCGGATTTGACGCTGTGTGATTTTTTCTTGTGGGCCTACCTTAAGTCTAAAGTGTACTGCAATAATCCCCGCACCATAACTGCCCTACAAGAAAATATTCGGCGTGAAATCGCTGCCATCCCCCCAGAGCTTTGATCCCGCGTACTTGCCAATGTGAGGGTTCGCTTACAAGAGTGTATTGCGAGAAATGGACGTTACTTGGATGACATTATTTTTAAGAAGTGAAATCCGCAGACCCGTTAGTGTTGTTTAGTAAGGCTGTGTTGGTTTCAACAATACCAATAAAAATATTGTTGAATACATTTGCGATATCAGAGCTTGTGTAGAGCTGTAATGCCACTGTCAACTATATTTTAATATATTCACGAGATGTTACGGTCCTTGTGCGCGTTTGACAATACAGGGTGGAAACTTTCAGCGGGGCAGTAAGGGCTAGTACCTTATCCGTTGCAGCTACGCGTAAATGGTCTTAAGAGACTATCCATAATTTTTTATGGAATTTTGATCCCCATTCACAGATTTTGAAAAAAATGTACAGTCAGCAGGAAAATGGGCAATTTTCACAAAAACTTTTTTATGCCAATCGATCCTCTTTCTTATAAGGATCAAAAACCTCTATTGGACCAATTGAGGTTTGAGTACTAGAAAAGTCATAAATCGCAAAAATCTTTTAAGTATCAACAAAAATCTTGTAAGTTCCAACTTACATTTTTTACCATCGATAAACTGGCCGCTACAAAAAAGACTGATCGAAAAACAAATAAAAAACTATAACTTCTACTTTGGGTATTATTTCACCTTAAAATTAAAAACTTGAAACTTTACATTTAATTTTGGACTCACCTAGAAATTTTACTTTTGTGCTCTAAGTTGTTCAGGTTAAGGGTTTAAGGTGTTCAGAATGGTAGCCGTTTCGACGTAGGCATAAGTTTATTCTCTTTACTACAGACTGGGTAGCAGCTGATAATGTGCTAGGATTAATTCCATAGAGAATCGTGGTAAGTAAATCTTTGAGTTCCTGAACACTGTTGTATTTCTTTTTATAAAGTTAAATTTTTAAATAGCGTCACATAAAAAAGTGTAGAGGCGTGAGATCAGGACTGCGAGCTGGTCACGTTATAGCACCATCATTATGTTTGTATCCACTGCCTTGCGAATTGCCGGAATTCGATTTCGAAATACGAAGTTTATTTTTGGCCAATCTTCATTGTAGCGGTCCATCTATCGATCATAAAAAACTAAGTTGGAGTATCATTTCTTACGAAATGTATGGGAAAAGTTTTTTGCGTTTTATGACTTTTCTAGTACTCAAACCTCAATTGGTCCAATAGAGGTTTTTGATCCTTATAAGAAAGAGGATCGATTGGCATAAAAAAAGTTTTTGTGAAAATTGCCCATTTTCCTGCCGACTGTATATTTTTTTCAAAATCTGTGAATGGGGATCAAAATTCCATAAAAAAATATGGATAGTCTCTTAAGACCATTTTCGCGTAGCAGCAACGGATAAGGTACTTCCCCTTACTGCCCCGCTGAAAGTTTCCATCCTGTATACCGTGATGCTTTACCTACCCTTATTTTTTGAGTACGCAGTGTGTTTTAGATTACATAAAGATTGCAAATTATTGAAAAAAATTCATAACAAATTAGAAAATACCTTAAACCTAGTTTTATTGTCCCTTGTTTTGTTTTAATAATATTTATATCTTAGTAGCCGTTTAGTTTTACTACTCATTTTGATCCTTTTTGTTATCCATTTTAATTTACTTCATTTGAACTGTTTATTACTTTGATGAGCGGAAAACAGAACTTAAAGAATATTGTATCGTGAAAGGCATTATTCGTGTCAGAAATGTTATAAATATATAAAAAAGATAATTTACTTATGTGTTCAATGACTTTGTTAACATTATGTCTTTGCTCAGGTAATTTAAGGACATGAAGGAGTAACCTGATATGGGTTTTTGACCATATTCATAGTTTTTAATTTCATACCAAGTAACGTCTACATTGCCAAACCAAAAAGCATTCTGTCAATTTTTCCTAGAACATTGAAAGCTAGGGAAAACGGGCTCGTCCGGGATTTGAACCCGGGACCTCTCGCACCCGAAGCGAGAATCATACCTCTAGACCAACGAGCCACACTGACGTGTAGAATAAACCCCTATTTACCAACCCCTAGCTTTTTTATATAAATCAATACCGTTCATTCATGGCGACATGAGCTATGAACAACTATAGGTATGTAGGTCGTAATAAAAAAATGCTATGACGCAAGGGTGGTATTCGGGTTGCTCAGGGTGTGCCGAACGTAGGTACCGTAGTCAACAAGGCACCCATAAAGTTTCGCCATGTCCATCTGTGTCTGTATGTCTTTCTGTCCGCGGCTTAGATCAGAGACTCTTAGTACTTACTAGAAAGCTGTTATTTGGCATGGGTGTACATATTAATCACGCCGATAAAGTGGTAAAATAAAATCTAGGAAAAAAAGGAAGGTAGGTGTACCTCCCTTGCACGTAAAGTGGGGATGACATTTTTTTTGTTAATCTATCCCATGGCGTGGGATATCATTGTATAGGCCGTTAAAAAATCTCGGTCGGTCTGTAAAAACCATTTTTCGTTTCAGGGATCCGTTTGCGTAATATTAAGCTTAAAAGAGCTAATTTTTGTTCTAGTCAAGTGTTCCTCCCCTCCCCTGCCAGCTAAATGGTTGGTAAAAATCTTCGTTCCACCAACAATCGTCTTCTGCGATGTCCTTTGCACCGTTCTGGCTTCATTAATTCTTCTTTCTTTATCCAGGCGGTCTTTCTTTGGAATGCGCTCCCTCTGAACATCAGGACGGCAACCTGCCGGTTACCTTTTAAAGTGAACGCACGTGATGATATTCGTCAGAAGTTGGCCGAAACATTCCAGCGGTGATTTGCTGGAGTCATTTTTTTATTTATTTATATACATATAGGTACTCCAACGACTCATTCACTAATTACATATTACATAAATTAACTTATACATCTATTAGTATGGTGAATTTGTCACTTACAGCAGTACACACCTTAGACATAGATAAAAAATACATACCAATTATGAGCATTAATAAAAGTGATTTAAAATGAACTATCTTACTTTTTTAACAATGAAAGACATTTAAAAGCTACTTTACCATAGGAAGACAACATAAAATAAAATACAACATCAGATTTACATAAAGAAATAATAAATAATAGATACTTAGTATAATAATTTTTGTGTGATTAAACGTAAGACGACTGCAATACACGTGATCAAATGTTATGAATGGTTGGGGATCATAAGTTTTTTACGGAATTGGTATAAAGTGTCGTTTTCTTCGCTACCGGTCATTATTTCTCCTGGCAAAGTTTATTTTGGTATCTATATTATGTATGTAGGTATGTATCTATCTATCTATCTATGTATTTGTATTTATGCTTATATTTTATAGTTATTTCCGAGCTAGTTATCCCGTAAGTTGCACCTGGCACCTGCCATGTTTTGTCTCTGCATCACCCTAAGGTTGACAGGTAGAAAATGCCTTAGGCATTAAGTCCGCCTTTGTACCTTGTATTTTTTACTTGTGCATAAAGTTTTAATAAATAAATAAAATTCATCCCAACTACGAAACCCTTCATTGTGCGTGGTCCGACACGTACTTGGCCGGTTTTTAGGGTTCCGTAGTACACAAGGAACCCCTATAGTTTCGCCGTGTCCGTCTGTCTGTTTGTCCCCAGCATAGCTCTGAGACCCTTAGTACTAGAAAGCTGTAATCTGGCATGGGTGTACATATTAATCACGCCGACAAACTGGTAAAAGAAAACAAATTAGGGATAGGTACCTCCTTCGGGTTAATATTGCGTAAAGTGAAATTATAACTTTTTTTTCGTCTGTCCCATGGTGTGGAGTATCGATGGAAAAATAAAGGTCAATAATAAAATAAAGTCACCTAATAAAGGTCGCTCAAAAATATTGCGGGTCTGTGAAAACCATTTTTCGATTCAGGGATTCGTTGACGTAATATTAAGCTTTAAAGTGCTGTTTAAGAGTCAAGTGTCCCCCTGCCAGCTAAATGGTTATTTTTGGATACCTACTTATGTGAAAAAATTCATGGCAGTAGTATATATGTTACGGCTAATACCCGAAGTGCGGCTACACCTAGTTTTAGCCGGTTAGAATTATAGGTCCAGACAATCCCTGTTGGATAAAACCAATTTACCAACAATAGAGGGGATCTGGCGCTCGGCGGCCGCTGCCGCGGCACGCTCGCTTCGCTCGCTCGCCTTCGCTTGTTAATGGTTACTGTTCTAACCTAACCTAACCCAAATGATTTTACCCGAAAACAATCGGCTCGTACTAGGTTTAACCAAGAGTAATTGGCTACACCTAGTTCTAACCGGCTAAAACTAGGTGTAGCCGCACTTCGGGTATTAGCCGTAACATATATAACGAAATTAAAAGGAAAACTATCACAGCTAGGCTTTACAAGTTAACGAGTAATAGTCGACCAACTTACATTTACAGTTGGAGAATTGACCGTGACATACATATATATCTAAGGGAGAACATGTTTTTCAACTACAATGTTGTTTTTGGGATAAATTCATCCCAACTATGGAACCCCTCATTGTGCGTAGGTACCTACTCGTAATATCTATCTTGTGAAACGTTAGGTACTAGGTAGATTTACATACTTACGTAAATATTTCAAAGGTAACCTAAAAACTCCAAAGAAAAAACCTGAGCCTAAGGACGTATAAAATTTAGGAAATTTTCTTTTAGAAGGAAAACCACGCGCAATTAGCCTGACTGGTATTGCTGTTAAGCCGGAACTCCGGTAGCGGTTATCGTACGTTCGATTACTTACTACAATTTACTTTAAAAATCACAATGAAATGGAGATTAGGTACTTTTATCATTTAAGTAAATAAGTAGGCACATACCTACCTCGTATTTTAAAACAGGAACTTCTGATTAGGTATAGTTATAGTCAGGGACTCAATTTATGAAGTTAAAGAAAATATGAGAGAAAATCATTTGTAAGTAGTTAATAGTTAAGGTAGGAATTATAGGTAGGTAAGTCAGACCAGCCCAGTTCCCCAGTTTCGTGGATCCTCAGCTTCCAAAATTTCCATACATACATAAACTCACGCCTTCTTCCAATGGGGGTAGGCAGAAACTATAGAACGCCACCTGCTACGTTCCTTACATACTCCTTTTGCTTCGTTTACGTTCATACATCCTAGTCATACACGCGCGCCGGTTGCGTGTACTACGCACCTGCGGGCTAATTGCTTAACACACTATCAGTTGGAATCGGTTTCAATTTGACAGTTCAACAACATTCATTCCGTTATTTACGTTGATGAGCAGACCAATTTTTCTAACATGTGAAGCAATGGATTAGCAATATATTTCAAAATCATTCCGATTCCGATTCAAATTATGTTACGCAATTAGGGTGCTGGCCTTTCTGAAGAAAATCACCAACTAGGTCACTATATGTAAGGTTTCAGTGCCTGTACCAAGCGCCAGTCCACACCATACACGGATAGTGTCGACCATAGTTCTAACTTCCACCCACTGTCATGGGCCGTCTCCAAGTCAACGAAAGCACAGTAGGCTTTTGTGCTTTGTCAGATGTTATTCGGCTATGCACCTTAAGGAAAAGATCTGATCCATACAGCCCATTCCCTCTTTGAAATCCTGCCTGCATATCCCGTAGTTTCTCATCTGTCACTCATATCACGCTATTAAAGCCTTCGCATATAGTTTGCCGACAACTCTCGTATTCATATTCATTTATTTGCGTTTCACAACGTAGGTATGTCAAGATGTTAACAAAAGGCTTATAAGAGCTAAGAGCCGTTGTAGACCCTGTCAGGGCACAGCAAACAATATTGTTAGATGCCTACTTATAGCTAAAAATCTAAGTCATAGAAAGTTAAAAATTAAAATAAAAAATACATGAAAACAATAATTATATTCGCATACACAGACAATAACGTAAATAATTATATTATTGGTAAGTAGGTAGTTAGACTAATGCTGCGGTATTTTTTACACTCCTGCGGTCCTGCCTTTTCCCTTATAAAGTGGTACAATTACAGCCAGTCATCTGGCACACGGCCATAATATCTCCAACAAATCAGCTGCCCCAACACAACTAATTACCCTGCAAGATTGAGTCACTTTAACCTTACATCCCTCGAAAACCGCAGAAAAATTATGGATCAAATTATGCTCTTCAAAATTGTCACTGGACTGATCCATGTTCTAAAACTTCTAGAAGACATAAATATATCTGTTCCCCGTTGTAGTTAACCCAGGTCCAACCGCAAATTGGATGTGTTTGCACCAATTACAGCTCGAACCAACCTCGGGCGATCAGCGCCATTGAACCGTTTGATGAGAACTTATAATGAAAGCCACTCTCGCACCAATAGCATTGACATCTTCTCCAACACCCTAACTCAATTTCGCAATCATCTTTTGCAACTTCTAATTTGAATTCCATCGTTCATTATTCTTTGCTAGAACATAAACTTTTTAATTAATGCAATTATTTTTCATAAATGAATAGGTATAACTTAATTTAAATTTGATTTATTTTACTGTAATATTACTGATTAATTTGATTTTATTATTATTATTAACTTGATTTTATCTTTATGTCTGATAATAGGCAAACTATAGGTATGTGCTGTGCACACCTTTATGTGATAAGTTCACTGTAGTCATTTTAAAATAAGATAAACTTTTCTGTAAGTGCTTTTGTGAATTTGTCGTTGGAGTGCCATAATAAATAAATAAACAAATATTAAAGTTCAGGCACAACAAACTTGCTACCACCTCGTCACCGCCCTTCAGCATTTCAGCAGACACTATGTCATACCCTGCAGCTATCCCAATTTGTATTCCTTTCAACGCTATTACAATCTCATCTATTTCTATTTCATTCCTTCCATCTGCATCTGAGCTTGAGTCTTCAAAACTGGCTTCTACCCAATTACCCAATCCTTGCACACTATCCTGACAACTAAATAAACTTTCAACGTATCCCTTCCAGCGTTCCAAGACCTTACATTCTTCGCTTAGTAAACATCCATCTTCTGCTCTTATAACATTCATACTCGATGTTCCTGTCAGTCCGCAAGCCAATCTTACCTGTTTCCAGCTTAACATATTGGCCCTGAAGTCGTCAGAGAACTTCCTGTTATGCTTTTCTTCCTTCTTCATTATTAACCGACATCCAAAAAGGAGGAGGTTTTTTTGTATGTATGTTCACCGAAATCTCCGTCAATTGTGTAGGTACTATAATTATGATTTAATTGTATGTGCCAAATTTCATCCAAGTCTCATTCAGTTCAGCCGTCAAACTCACTTTCGTATATTTTTGATATTATAAGCATAAGTTAGGATATAAACGTTGGATAAAGTTAGTTATCAATATAATATAAAAGAGTGTCGATGGAGTTTCTTGCCCGTTCTTTTCCATATGTAGCTACTACGCTTTGGACTGGGCAACTAGCTTCCTATTTCTTTAACTGACCGACTCCTTGACAATTTAAAAGTGCCTGTAAATGGTTTAATTGAAATAAATCCTTTGAGTTAAGAGAAGTAACTTTATGAAACGTTTATTTAACATTCAGTTTTATATTTGTATTTTCAGCATCTTCTGTACCTAACTGTATACTTTCGGCAGCCCTTTCCACAGAGTTGACGTGGCCTAAACAAAAGTGACGAAGTCTTGACTTGATGGACACAATTATCCAGTAAACAAACTTGTTAAAAACTTATACTCGTATCACCCTACTAATCTACTGCCTTTTTTTGTACCGCAACAACAAAAAACTATGAATGATACAACATGTTTTTTTTTGTGCACAGTTCTTCCGTGAATGGTAACGGAAGCTTAATTGGAATCTCGGATATAGGAAAGATGAGACAGCTAAGTTTTTAGATAACTTACGGTATTCTGACGTTATTAGCATAGATTGTATGTATAGTTCGATATGAGGTCACTGTCGCTGCCTAGTGTGCCTCAGTCACACCGATACGAATGAGGCCTTACTTTCAACGTGGATTTTATTGACGTGCTCGCAGAAAATCATCTTTCTAAAAGTTGTCCTGATTAAAATTAGATCATTTGATAATATAATAATGGACTAACTACTAACTTTTTAACTATTTGCTCTTAAACTTTCTTCAGGATAAGTTATTTTGAAGGTTCTACCGTCATGTCTCGTTTAAGTTCATTTCGTCGGAGAAGACTTGTATAAGTTGCACTAAAAACATGTTATATAAATGTTGCGCAGACCCCAAATAAATAGTGATAAGAACAAAAGAATTATGATAATGAAGTCGCACTTTATATGATTTACTTAGGAATGTTTTATTTGAGTACAGAGGCATTAAAAAAGCTGCGGCATTTCTATTCGGTGAGGTGATTAAGTGGTTGGTCCAACCATTCACTGACCCCGAATTGAAGGGCTAACTCTTAGCTAGGAAAGCTGACCCACAGACCTCAAACGATCGCTAGGATCGTGCACAAAACCATAACGCATTGAAATAGTGATCTCTCACCGATGAGAAAGTATAAACAACGAGTCGTGCGCTCACACCTATAATTAGGTACCTACCTACTTATTTACTTTATGGTCTATCATCACTGGAATCGCCACGTCTGATAATCGCACCAATAATTCGGTGTGATTGCAGTCAAGCAGGTTGCAAACTACATCACAGTGACGTCGACTGAGACACCGAGTATTGCGCGGCTGCGGCCCTCAACCCGCCAGATGCGCGAGCGATCAGACTTGGACTGAACGCGCCGCTTCTTTTAATAATTTTAATTTAGTTTTAGATTAGTTTTATCGTAACATAGTGTTGACATTAGTGTAACAATCAATTAATGGGAATATTTAAATAAAGGTGAGTGCTTATTTTTTTTTTTTCTAACGGTGCTCGAAAGTGAACGGCAATTTCTGTGAAAACAGTTAGATGGGATTCTCGTGCGAGTGCATGCGATGATCACTTGATCAGATGCTGTCTTCGGTTGTATGTTGTATTGGAATACCTACCTAACTTAACTAATGGAATGCACTAGTTAAGTTAGGTAGGTATTCCTACGCAGTCCCTTTCTTGTCTAGTCCAGTTTACTTATTTGATTAACTGTTTGTGACTGTAAGTAAATATTTTCTGTCGGGATGATTGACACTGTTGCAAATCGTATTTTCGGTTGATTATATATTATTTAGGTAATCTTTTATTTTTTCTTGTAAATGAGGTTTCAGTACCTAACAGGCAGGCACAAGGAAAAACTCACACATGTATTTGTATCACCTATACATTTGTATCATCACATATCATATATACCTGATAAAGTTTGATGTGCGCTCAATACTAAAGGATCTTTGGATTCCAATATTTCCATATTACGATGAAATTCTACTAATCGTAAACTCATTAAATTCATCTGGAATGTTAGCAGTGAGCATGTTAACATATTTACGGCTTTGAGTTAACTACACACATGTATTTGTAGATTTCTAGTTTAACTCCATCCACGTAAACCAGTCTCGTGTAAAGCGAAGATTGCGGCCAACAACAGAAATGGAACATGTTACATTTTGAACCGAACTTGATATTTTCTTTTTCATCTGCACACTGCATGGCTTGTTGTGCTACGAGATATTTTCTTAGATCTTAGAGAAAAAGCACTAAACCAGTTTAACGATAAAACGTGATGCATGTTGGCTAATCAACCCAGGACTTTACTAGAGCTTACCTAAGTATTCTGCAGTGTGGTTCGTCAGACGCTCTGCCTTATAATAATCTAATGGTCCACTTCACCGACGCTGCATGCTTGTTTAATATTTGGGTTTATCCAAAAGTATTTGTATTTCTGTTGATGGCCCAGCATCACTTTTGACCGTTGCAAAGCTTATGCTAGCTTAATTAAATGGATTAGGATGACCTTTTTTTTTCTACATATATAATGCTAGTAACACAAATCTTAGCATCGTCGAAAAATGTAGTTTCAACATTACCTAATCAACTTAGGATAATCAGTCCGCTGCGTGAAACATTTATAAGCAACTACCTAAGTCCTCTTGTGTGTCCTCGGAATGAGCTTTCATCCTGTGTCCAGTCCTTTTTGTGATCTATTGATAAATCCGCCAGATGTGTTTGAAGACTGTCTAATCTCCGCAACTTTGCAGCCCAGGTTATAGGTAAAATGCAGACTTGTTTATCTCTTGATAACGTGTAACCGCCATAGGATCACTGATAAGATTTCTTTTACCCTTTCTTGAACTACCAATTGATTATGCTCATGCAGTAGGTGCTTATCTACGTTTCAAATTAACCAGTCGTTTTTAGTCTCGCGAATTCGCTCCTCTATTCAGCTCACACTTATTAAAACATAGATTCTTCATCGTCGATCATGTAAAACCGCAAACACTTGTCTAATAAAGAATAAAAAACTGCATCGGGTATCGTGAGTCAGACTGAACGGAAGCAAACTTGCCATGTGTTATAAATTATTCATACCATGAAGGCATGAGCGTTGGTTTAGACTTCGGTTATCCTATTCCGTTTCTTAGAAGGGCTCTCGAGTTTGTATTTTGTTATTTGTGGTAGGTCTGCCTTTTCAAACTAAGTACCTAACTACCTAATTCTGTACAGATGTGAGTACCTACCAAGTGCCAAACTTTCAGGAAGTCCTCTCCGAAAAGTTGTTACTATGCCACTAAAACAGAGGAGCAGCTTTTGCTTAACCTGGGGAAATGGGTAGGTAACTAATCGTTCGCTGGGTAGACGTTGTCATTTGTTGTCTATGTAACATACTGCTGAGCTTTAGTTATCTCAAAATCTAAGCTGCTCTCGTTTCCGAGAAATGACCAAATATTATTTTCTTACAATAATTAACTTTTTAGGTGTTCTCCTCAAGTTCAAGAGGCACACAAAAATTCTTATGCCACAACTAGTTAACGGATTCGTCACATCATGTCCAGTCAGACAATCCGTCATAAGACGAAACGTGTTAAATGTAGTTTTAGATAAATTATGCTAATAAATGAGATCAACATAACAATCCAATAACTTCGGTTTTAAATGTATCGAACGAATCTAATTTACAGGTAGCGTACCTACCTACTTATCTACCGTTAGTAAGATGAATGGCTGTTTTTTTTAACACGACTGCCCAAAACGGTGTGATATTTTGTCACATCATGGCAGGCATTCAAGACGAAGAAAAAAATTCAAACAATTAATTAAAATTTTCAGGAAATGGCGCGTTTTTGCAACTGGACATTTTTTTTTTACAACGAAAACAGCCTATACAGCCTATTCGATTTTTGACAAATGTTGATGTGAAAATAATTAAATTTAAACTGGTAATTAAATATATTAAAGAACCATTTAAAAGACTTTTGAGAATTCAATGCTAAGACGTACGGACTCATTCATTTTTCCTCGTATAAAATCTATCCCATTTTATTCTATGTATGAAAACTCCTTCCTACTAAACTTTTTAAATTGACTTATTTAAAACACAACTGCAAAACTAACGATAGAGCTCGTAAACAAAAGTCGCGACAGAAAGATGCCTATGCAAAAGATTTAATTTTCGAATCTTATATAAAGCCTCTGAAAGTACACCATGTTTAACAACTGTATTGAAAAATACCTTATAAATCAGCTTATAGACCGATTCTAAGTTTCAAATTCCTAACTTGTTTAGTTGTTGCGATAGAGCTCGTACAAAAATGGTCTAAAACTGCCAACTATTACGGCCTATTTCTTCATTTTTGAAGATAAAAAAATAAAAATTATATTTGTACTCTACTCGATGAGTTCTAGACAATGACACCCCGCATGCCAAGGTAAAATTTTTTGAAACCATAAGATTGTTGTATGGGGTTTTAATTTTAATAACCCTTTAATTATAATTATTTTTTATTAATTACTTTTAATTATTTTTTTTTACAAAAAAAAAACAACTGACTTCCAAAAAAACACTCGGAAGTCGGTGTCTTTGGATCTGTATTTTAGTTTTTTGCCACCGACTTCCGAAATCAAAGTTATTTTTCACTTTGTAGTGTTTTTTTGGAAGTCGGTTTTTTTTTTTGTAAAAAGTTTTTAATTTTTCACTTTTTAGTGGGTCGGTTCGTAATTTATCTAATTTACAATAGCCTAATGTCAAATGCTCATCACCTTTCACAAAATATTGCTTTTCCCGATTTTTCCTCAACAATTAACGCCCCTGGCGGTAAGTTCTGCTGGTAAGAACCAGGAGAACTGATGGCGACTTCACCATATGCATTTTGACGAGAATAAATTGCTTAGCAAACATATTAAAGTGCCTAATCGAATCGCAACGGTGAAATACTTATTATCAAGTAGTTCTGGTGGCCATCTGTGGTCTTCATCATCAGTTCCACTTCACCAAATGGTGCTTTTCGAGTGCAAATGCACGAGTTTCTATAAAAAATACTCAAGTCGCTATAGGTATGCCTATAAAATTTGAGTATTTCCCTCGATTTACATGGGATCCCCTCATCAGATTCTGATTTGGTGGCAATGGGACCACCTCGGGAGCATACCCTTCCAAACAAAAAAATAATTTTCAAAATCCGTCCACAATTGACGGAGTAATCGGTAAACATACATAAAAAAAAAAACAGCCGGACATATAACCTCCTCCTTTTTGGAAGTCGGTTAAAAAATGTTTCCGTTTGGCACCCTGCGGGTACGGAACCCTAAAATGTATTTTCCAAAAGTACCCATACGAGTGAGTTCCGTGTGTTAGAGAAGAATAGCACCATCCTATTTCTTCCCGTGAGTGTCGTAAAAGGCAAATAAGGACTTACTATAGAGAATGGGCAGCAGCGTTCTCTATGCATTTAACACCAACTGCGATCGTCAACCCGCCTGCCAAGCGTGGCGATTATGGCAACCCTCCCCCCCTCTTTTTGGGGGAGGCCTATGTCCAGCAGTGGACGTCTTTCGGCTGAAATTATGATGACCCATACGAGCTTATTAGCTGGAAATGCAACTGTATTAATATTATAGCTTCTCGCCGCAATTGTATATGCGTTTGGGGTGCATGAACTCAATTATCTACTTGCGCGGCAGGACAGGACGTTGCGTTGGAAAAAGAGCAAAGCAACAAGGTCTTTATACCCTTGCAAGCGTGGCTAGTAATTATGGTTATCGTTACCTAAATTATGGGTATTTCCCGTTCTTTCCTTATTTTGAACACGCTTAGCGAAGAGCCGTTCCGTTGAATTATGTTTAAAAAGTCTTACCGAGAAAAAAGGGGGGCAAAGACCTCGTTTTAGATTTTTTCGAAGGATTTAAACATGCGTCTTATTTTGTTTTTTAACTTCCTGCTTCTCACATGGAAACTTAGTAAACTTCTGGATTTAGGTAGGTAGAGTCTGGCCACGCTAACTGCAGAAGTAAAAAAAATGTGGAATTTGAAAATCTTTATACAGCAACACCGTCTGTACTACGAAAAAAGATTTTGATACTTTAGTTTAGGGTGAATACAGGAGAAGCGGATGTCTAAGGAGATCTCTGAAACTACTCGAGGACAGTATAAAAATAATGTTAGATAATTTTTGAATGAAAAACATATATATATTTTTTAAGTTTTAATTATACCTACCATATATAAATCATTTTAGGGTTGCCCATTTATTCCATTGCAGAGTTAGCGTGGCCAGCCGTTGTTGAACATGGAACTCAGACAAGCCATGGATTGGTCACTGCCGAAAATCGAATACACCAATTAGCTTCAACATAATATTATTATGTTTATCACCAGTTTCTTACGTGGCATCTACTTATGCGATGTATCCTTCTTGAAACTCCTTAGGGCCTGTGCACACCACGTTTTTTAAACGCGCCGTTGACGCGCGTTTTTAGCGATACTGACGCGATACGCACGCGAGTCAGACGCAGCCTGTAGACGCTCTGTAAGATAAAAGCGCGCCGCCCTAAAAGTAGAAAATGTTGCCTCGGCAAAGTACCTAAGTAGGTACTTACTTACTTGCTTACACGTACAGGGTTATTTTTAATGACGTAAATGCTGAAAAGGTCCTAAGAAAATAATATTTACTCGCTTCGAAAGATGAAGCTTAAAGCCGTGATTTGATAAATTGTTTCGCTCACGATTTTCATAATTGACCTTAACACAACGAATCCGTATTTATTTCCGATAAAGTAATTTTAATTACCTACACTCACAACACGTAACCACATATCAAAGTCTTATCACGATTTTGAAGGTAGATATCGTGATTTCTGTTTAATTGTTGTTACGATGATGACGTAAGATACGGTTATCGTGGAGCATCCTCTTTGGTTTATAATGGCTATATTTCAGTGATTAGTGATTCATCTAGGAACTGTTTTATATACCTATACTTCTCTATCTCTACATTATACTGATACCTATAAATGTATCCTGATCTTAGATGGTAGATAAGAGGTCAGTGTCTACAGCAATCGCAGATTTATTCTTCGTTCGTCCTGAAGTTTTGTCCCACATTCCAAAAAAATCTTAATTTGTCCCGTATCACTATTGAAGTTGTGTTTCGTCCCAAATTTCAAGTACTTTAAAGGTACATTCAACAAAACAAAAATAAAGTAATTATACGTATGTGTAAATTTTGAAACAATCTATAAAGGGTGGAAGGCACATCGACGCGCATCCTGTTACCATATGGATTCACCACACCATTCTTGACCCCCTGCGTTAAAAATTTTTGTCGGTTGTTAAAAAAAAATCGCTGTTCCATACATTTTGACCGAGTAGGTATTGCACTTCTGTAGGAAGCAGCTATTTTTTTTTAAATTACCGATGAGAAATTTCTGCCACCCTGTATAAAAATGAATCCCTATTTCCCTTGGTGACGCCATAACTTGAGAATGACTTCACCGATTTCATTCAACTTTTTTTTTTAAGTTTTCCAGTTTTATGCTTTGTAGAAGATTCTTACGGAAACAAAAAATTAGAAAATTGCGCAGAAAATTTCAGAAATAGCAAATAATAATTTCTATGTAGGTAGTAATAGCAGTAACCTAACATAAAGTACTAGGCTTGCATGAGTTCATACTCAAGATAGTATTTCAATCATTAGTATTATCCCACTAATTAGGATTTGGATGAAATAGTTTATATCCTGGATACTTTTTATCCGTAATAAACAGGGGGTCTACTCCGAAGCGTTAAACCGAAGTATCGGCCGAATGTTCGGTTGTTTTATAACTTCCATAATTTCCTTGTTTGACTTTGAATCCATACCCGACTTAGTCACATTTTTGTCTTTGACTTATCTCTTTGACTGTCGTTTTTTTTTTGTTCTTTCGCCGTAGTTAGCCGTAGTCAAGCAACGGCCGAACATTCGGCCGATACTTCGGTTTAACGCTTCGGAGTAGACCCCCAGGACAATATTCTGTTCACGACACGACACGTTGTGTACAATTTGCATGAATAATATTATTATAAAATAATACGAGTAAATTTTCTCTCGCGGAGAAGACAGAGAGGAGCGGTTATTTTAAATAGTTCATTGATGTTAAATATTTATTAATACGTAATCCTTTTTGCCGATTGTACAAAAAAGTAAGTTTGGCCTATATAAAAAAAATATGGGCCGTACAAGGAATATAAAATAGGACGAAGCGAGAATAAAATAATTAAAATTATATTTTGGGACGAACGAAGCATATTGTTTGGGACGACCCAGGATATTTTTATGTAGGACGAAACTTAGTGGGCCGAACGAAGAATAAATCCAATCGCAGTATGCGATTTGGAACATCTTCAGATGACAATCATGACAAGCTATTATTCTCAATGGAATAAACTAGGACATTTTTAGGGTTCGGTAGTCTACAAGGAACCCTTATAGTTTCGCCATGTCCATCTGTCTGTCCGCGGTTCAGCTCAGAGACTCTCAGTACTAGAAAGCTGTAATTAGGCATGGGTCTATTAATCACACCGACAAAGTGGTTAAATAAAAACTTAAAAAAAAATGTACAGTTATACGAGTAATACCTCCCTTACACGTAGTGGGAATGATATATTTTTCTCGTCTATCCCATGGGCCGTATGGGCCGTGGAGTACCGATGGACAGGCCGTTCAAAAATATTGCGGGTCTGTAAAAACAATATTTCGGTTCAGGGATCCCTTTGCAACCTTTTGTTAGAGTCAAGACAGTGTCCCACCCCCTGCCAGCTAAATGGTTGTTTTTGGATACATTTATACATAACATCACGCCTGTAATCCCCGAAGGGTTAGGCAGAGGTGTACCTTCCTGTTTTTGGATATGTGAAAAAATCACGCCAGTATTATAAGGAAGGCTTTACATGTTAACGAGTAATAGTCTACCAACTTACATTTGCAGTTGGAATGTATGGGAGAACATGTTTTTCAACTACAATGTTAAGTTTGTTCTTAGGATAAATTCAGCCTAACTACGGCACCCTTCATTGTGCGTGGTCCGACACGTACTTGGCGGGTTTCGTCAAATAGGTGTACTACATAGAGGTGCTAAGTTGGTAGGTAGGTAACCGTAAGGTCATGTAGACAGTAAAAACCCTTTCATTTAAACACGACCGTGGCTTAGAAGTAAATTGCGACAATTTACGACCATCGGTGAGTTGCCTACACTGTACTTTGCAGTTGAGTAAGCGCAACTCTTTGATGAACGTTTAGCAACACCAGCCCGCAGTCTACTCGTAATTACTGTTAGTTGACAACATCTGGCGACTTCTTGCCTCCTAGATAACTTTTGTTATGATTCTGTAAAATACTGTTGATAGCGTATATTTTAAAACCAAAATCGAAGTACCCACCTAGTTACAGTAGGTAGTTACCAACTAGATTAGAGCTATATCGTCGTAGAAGTGTTAATTAAAATAGTGTAAATTATTCGTCAAAGTATTTAAAAACAAAAGCCCCAATATGCGTGTTCATTTTAAAACGAACGTAATGCATTGAGAATCTATAAATATCCAAAATGTCCTCACTTCAAGTAGGTACCTTTAAGGTCGACTGATTAAGGAAAACAAAAAAATAAAAGCTGCCGTGTGCAGTTAGTCGAAAATAATCGACGATCGCGAAATCATTAATTAACAAACAACAGACGATCAAACGTAAAGAATCGGAGTGAGACGTGATCTTACTAAGGATGTTCTTGAATGACTCACGACAACACAGTTGGCTATTATAGCTCATTGTTTTAGATCAATAGAATGGGTGCCCATTGGATTAGGAAGTGGAATATACTTGCGGATGCAAATTGTGAATCTTCCTTTAGATTTTTAAGCTTGCAAATTATAATGAAGGTTTCAAATTGTCTTACGTATTAATATGGTAAACTTGGATGAGGCAGACAGAAGTGGACTCAAGCTAAATATAGCCCGTTGCTATTTAAGAGCGTATACGCCGTACGGCATTTCCTACAAACTGTCAAGCCCTTGTTTTTCGAAATGACTGAACCGATTTTAATGAAACTTCATACGCATAAGCAGGATACAAAGGTCTAAAAAGTTAGTTACGAACATTTTCGAAATGTGTTATTTATAAACAGATAACTGGAAATATCTGTTTCTATGGAAAAAGTCGGTCTAATTTGGCTGTAGATAACACTATTTTTAGAAAATGTTCTTAACTAACTTTTTAGACCTTTGTATCCTGCTTATACGCATGCCTGTTCAGAGTACTACGCACTTGACCTTTCTGGAGAACATCACCAATTAGGTCACTATATGTCCTTCTAGGGCGTTTCCACTCACATCTGCCTTGTAAATACCCTTTGTTAGTCTCCTTTCATTCATTCTTTCAACATGATCAAACCATCTACGAATAAATATCTTTCAAAGTTTTGCCAATACCTACATCTTCTTTTAAACCGGTTTTAACCTTATCACATAATGTTTCAGGCTATCATTCATAGTCACGCCACACCTGCTTTGCAAGGAACACATTTCCACAGCTTTGATTCTACTTTCATGCTTCTTTTGCCACACCTAACGTTCACTTCGATACATAAGCGTGGGTACCAGCACACCATTGTAAACAGCCAGTCGAGTCTTTTTGGGCATCGACTGGCTGGTCACACTCGCATGTAGAGCACAATTCACTTTATTTCCCGCATTTAGGTACTCTTTATAAAACTTCCCTGTATACTACGTTTGTAATTATGGTCTCAAACTCTCAACCGCCAAAATATACAGAGACTCAGAACTGGTGACGCATGAACAAGCGACATACGAGGGCTGCACTAAAAGTATCGGGAATGGAATATTTCCACTGTTCCTGTCATATTAAAATCTTTTTCATTGAAAACTCCTTGGTTTTAAAAATCGAATACCATTCATTTATTTAAAAAAAGATTCTCGGTCTTGTCACAAGGTTTTGTCAAACTTGTTTAGTCGTTGAGAAAATGGAATTGACTCGAGAAAATTCAAGAGCGATGATTTATTATGACTTTCGAACTGGTTTAACACAAAAACAGTGTGTTGACCATCCGGTCAACACACTGTTTTTGTGTTAAACCAGATTTCTGCATTTGGTGATGAAGCCCCATCCAAAACCACAATTTATCGCTGGTTTGCTGAATTTCAACGTGGACGTGTCAAGCTCAGTGATGATCCCCGTCAAGGTCGTCCAAAAACTGCAGTCACCCAAGGAAACGTTGATGCTGTGCGTAAGCTGATTGAGGAAGATCGACATGTGACATACCGCGAAATTCAGGCAACTTTAGACATTGGCATGAGTCAAATACAAATAATCTTGCATGAACAATTAGGTGTAAAAAAGTTGTTTTCCCGATGGATACCGCATTCGCTCTGTGAAGAGCAAAAAGCGGCTCGCGTTACTTGGTGCGTCAGAACTCTCGAAAGATTCCACGCAGGATCCTCAAATGCTGTATACAACATTGTATCAGGTGACGAATCCTGGATATACGCGTACGAACCCGAAACAAAAAACCAGTCACGAGTTTGGGTGTTCGAAAATGAGTTAAAGCCAACAAAAATTGTTCGTTCACGGAGTGTTGCAAAAAAAATGGTGGCCACGTTTGTCTCCAAAACCGGCCATGTTACGACTATTCATCTTGAGGGACAAAGAACGGTTAATGCAGAATGGTATGCTAGCATTCGTTTGCCACAGGTCGTATCTGAACTCCGTAAAGAGAACTGCAACCGCCGCATCATCCTCCATCACGACAATGCGAGTTCTCACACCGCGCACAGAACAAAAGAGTTTTTAGAGCAAGAAAACATAGAATTATTAGACCATCCGCCGTACAGCCCCGACCTAAGCCCTAATGATTTCTATACTTTCCCTAAAATAAAGAATAAATTGCGTGGACAGAGATTTTCATCACCTGAAGAAGCTGTGGACGCCTACAAAACGGCCATTTTGGAGACCCCAACTTCCGAATGGAATGGTTGCTTCAATGATTGGTTCCATCGTATGGAAAAATGTGTCAAATTTCGCGGAGAATACTTCGAAAAGCAATAAATACATTTTTAAATAGTAATGTTGTGTCACATCCTTGATTCCCGAAATTTTCAGTGCCGCCCTCGTACAGTTGTCCATGTGAGAAGCTGTTAGTCTGAGGTCAACTCCGCAGTCTTCAGTAGTAATTTCCCATTGCTTTCGAAGTTTTTAGTTTTTTGTGAATGAATAAACGCTTGCGTTCCTGCCTATACTACTTAACGTCACAAAACTGATACACTGACTGATGCATTCTTACAGATTATTCCTGACTACCGACTATCACCAAAATAATATAACAGTAGATTATGCAGAACGCAGGCTGATAGGGCCGAAAGTTTCTGGAGTGGCGACCGCGTACCCGGAAGTCCTCTCACAAGGTGGACCGATGACATTGTGAAGGCCGCAGGAATCCGCTGGATTTGGGAAGCACAGAACCGGGCGAAGTGGCGATGTTTGGGGAAGGCTTATGTCCAACAGTGGATGTTTTTCGGCTGAAATGATGATGATGTGATAATACAACAAATTTTCGGACTGTTTCCTTTACTTGTGCTGTGAGACTTTGCTTTTTGCCAAATTATTCTAGGTCAACGGGAAGTACTCTATAGGTTTTGATTAATTAGAGAGTATCAAAATATATCGCGTAGATGCCCGTATTTTTTTAATGCGTTTACTTAGAAGCTTGTTTTTTTTGAGCTCCAGGGAACCGTAGACCAGATATTTGAATTTAATTTCAACTGAATACCTCCATGCGTTCCTGTGAAAACGGGTCTTCACAGACAGACCGACGGACGGACGGGCGGACAACGAAGTGATCCTATCCTTATAGGATCCCTTGTTCCGTTTTTTCCTTTTGAGGTACGGAACCCAAAAAAATAAGTTGGAATCTCATTTCCCACGATATGTACCTATGGGAAAAAGGTTTTTGCGATTTCTGACTCATCTAGTACTCAAGCCTCAGTTGGTCTAATACAGATTGGCACCAAGTTTATTTTTTAATGAAAATTGCCCTTTTTTGCCGACTGTACATTTTAATCAAAATCTATGTCTGCAGATCAACATGTCTCAAAAAGTTATAGATAGTCTCCTAAGACGGATTTCACGTAGTTACAACGGTTAAGGTACCCTTACTGCCCCATCTCAATAATCGACTCTGAATATGTTATGATGATTGACAGCTTAGCCCTATAATATTCCTGCCTAAAAATATTCCTGCCGGGGTTGCGAGTTTGTCCGAAAGGGATATCGTGGCCCTGGCACACAGGCAACGGAAGGAACACGGGTGGGTTTTAGTCAGTAAAAGTCTGACACGCCCTCCCGCTCCGCCCAGAGCGGGAGAAGTTATTTGATGATTTCCCACCCAAAAAAAAAAGAAAAAAAAAGCCCTATAAAAACATAGCGTGATGATGAAATTTATAAATGTTCTAACCATTTGGCTCGTCTTTTAATAATTTACTGTAAATTAAAGAGGTATACAAACATAATGCAATATTGCTCATCCCTCGTAGCATATACCGCGATAATAATGTAGCCTACCAACTGACCAGGGGCCCAAGTCTGCTATTTTTATAAATTCAGTCATTCCAACACGATCCCATTGTCATGCCATTGTCATTTTGCTAAAAGTTCGTAATC
This sequence comes from Tiliacea citrago, assembly GCA_963921375.1. Taxonomy (NCBI): domain Eukaryota; kingdom Metazoa; phylum Arthropoda; class Insecta; order Lepidoptera; family Noctuidae; genus Tiliacea; species Tiliacea citrago. The sequence goes on from OY992799.1 coordinate 9,003,519, forward strand.
TGGTAAATTCATAATGGTCGATCATTTTCTTTGCAATTTCTTTCAATGTAGTGTCAGTGGCCGACCATTGGAAAGTCATAATGACGCCATTATAATACTAGATTACCAAACTTGTCAAAATCAACAATTATGAAATCAATGATCGACCATTCTGACACTACGAGTATTGTAATAGCAGACTTGAGGTCCAGACTTATAGGGAATATCTATGCAAAAATTTAACAGAATCTATCCAGTAGAATTTCCGTGATGCTCTAACATACATTCAGACAAACAGACAAAAATTCTAAAAAGTTATATTTTCGGCATTGGAATCGATCCTAGATCTCGTAGAAATTACTTTTTTATTTCAAATATATTCAATGTAAATTTTTTACTTCGTTACGATTTTATTAATATGTTTAAATTATTATTAAATAAGAGTCGGACAGACCCCTCCGCCCGCCCCAGGGCGGAGTACATCCATGAGGATTTTCCACCTAGGGAACAAAAAAAAGTTATAGACCAATCTACTATTATTATTATTACTACTACTATTATTATTTTGTTTTTTTTTTATTATTTTTATTATTACTAACTTGCAGGCTGCTCCTCAATTTCAGTCTAAAGCCTTAAGAAGATGTCACACGGGCAGATTGGTTAACTATTAAAATTGTGCTACTGTTCAACACCCGTTTTCACCTGTCTATGTTGTGTGCAGAAAATAAGGAAGCCCACTTATTTTTAGCCGTACATGCACTAAAACCTAAACTTCAAAAATCACTTTTACAGAACAATCAAAATGTCACGATTCAAGACAATACTGGTAACTGGTGGCGCAGGCTACATAGGCAGCCATTGTGTGGTAGACCTCCTGCAAGCTGGGCATGACGTCGTGGCCATAGACAACTTCGCCAACGCAGTGGGCGATGATGATGGGTCACCAGCACTGCAGAGGGCGGAACAGATTACGGGAAAGAAGATTCATTTCTACAGAGCAGATTTGTTGGATAAGCCTCAAATTAACGATATATTTGATAAGGTTAGTTAGATTTTGTAACGACTACCTTTTCTGATTCTGTCAGGCTTGAGGCTCTTAGGCCCGGTTTCCACCAAAGCGGAGAGGAGATGTTTGTAAACGACCAATATGATACCGTTACCGTACCATCGCATCGAAATAACGATATCTTATTGGTCGTTTACAAACATCTCCTCTCCTCTCCGCTTTGGTGGAAACCGGGCCTTAGTCTTTGCTTCTGCCATGAAGGAATACAAAATCCTAAATATAGATTCTGAAAGGCGTGGATTTCACTTTGGCCAGGGTGTGACAAGGTCTCTCATTCAAGGAATAGACGCACCAAAGTAATAAAAAAGAAAGAAAATACGTTTATACGTTTAAGTAGTATTCTGGATCCAGCCATCTGGAGCTAATATAATCAAAGTAAATAAGTCCGTCTTTAATCACCTACCATATGACTCCTTTGTCCTCTATGATTCCAAAAACGCTATAAACTCCTCGTTAATAAACGTATACCTACCCTGCTATCTGACCCCCGCCACCATCCTGTTCAAAACCAAACTCCACAAACATTACGAAGATAATTTTGTTCGCAGCACCCAATAGACTGTGTGATCCACTTCGCGGCGCTGAAGGCCGTCGGGGAGTCCATGCAGCAGCCTCTACTGTACTACCAGAACAATCTACTTGGCATGCTCAACTTATTAGAGGTAAGGACCACCACCATTCACGACAAGGTTTCTATTAAAATTGGGATTATGTAGGACAAAGCGTGGACGCTGAAGTCCTATTATTCCTTCTGTTTTTATTTTAGGACCATAATGATCATTTATATTTATTAAGCATCCTCAAATGGAGACTAAATAGGTCCGTTAGAGGGACGTGGTCACTTACGGATGATCACATCACCAGTGTGTAGGTAGACACATACAGCCTTTCAGGTGGGCTGGTGATAAAACACCTCTATTGGCTAGCATTTATGTCTGATGGAAACTCACTGGCATGAAACAAATACAAAACAGCGGATCTAAGTGAAAAGATTAGCCACTAGCCATTCAGCATGGTTGGTAGCGTTAGGTACCATATCGTCACTTTGTGAAGGCTCTTTTAAAGTTTTAATGCGTCATCCAATGCACACATGGTAAATAACGATTAAAAAATCCACCAGATCTTTATCGCATTCATGGGTACGAAGCGGCATAAACATTTGAAATGTTTTATTTAGTAGATTTGATAAACACTGAGTACCTAATACAGTTGAAAGATGCTAATCTAATTGAATTGAGATTTTAAATTGATAATGATGAAATTCTAAATAGTAGAATTTCATATCTTACAGAATTTACAAACAGCGTTAATCGCAGGAAATGCCGATAATTAGGTAGGTATATAGATAGGTACCTGTTTACATTATATTATTTACCCGAGTTATTATAATATTTACCTTTATCAGTTTCTTATCAACCCTGTGGCATTGCTTATTCGTTTATTGGTCGATTCGCACGAATTTACTCGCCCGAAACGGGCGAATCGAGAACTCCAGAAATACGTATTCGGCATTTGGCACAAAAAATATTTTATTTTATATTTACTCACAAACATAGGCTGAATAAAATATAAACTTGTACAAAAATAATTGTTAATGTAGTTTGTAGTGTAGGTAAGTCATTTTTCATAACTTTATTGCATAAAATTAAAAATGTGCTAGTTACCTTATACGCATTTCTGGAGTTGCTGATTCACCCTCTAATAAATTAACTTCGTGCGAATTGCCTACAGAAACAAATCATATTATTTAACAGTCGATTCGCCCGGTTTGGGCGAATAAATTCGTGCGAATCAACCAACAAGCCGCTTATTTTAATGTCTTAATCATTATCGACTCCAGTGACCTCTTTTAAAAAAGGACAGAATACCCCAAAAATACCTTGTGTAGTTGAGACTATTCCGCGACGTAGAATGTATGTTTTTTAAGCTTCTATAAATGAGTCTTATTGAATATGAGTCTTAAATATTCAAATGACCTACCTTTTTTTTTGCGTGGGAAATTATCAAATAACTGCACCCGCTCTGGGCGGAGCGGGAGGGCGTGTCAGACTTCTTCACGCAGTGTTCTGTGGCGAGACCTTTTTGGAAACAGAATCATCCTGGCCTTAGCCTAGTTTGCTTTAAACGAACTGTGAGGACTGTGTTTCCTAAGGCATTTCATGTTCCAAATTAAAGCAACTAACCGGAACCTACCGCTCCAGGTCTTCTATTTTTGGATTAGGCAACCCCAACTACATTCAATCGAAGAATTCCCTCTTGTAAAGGCATTACGTAAGTATGATTTTTAAGAGTAACTAAGTACATTCAGTCTATTAGCTAAGTTTATCGGTTCAGTCTTACTGCTTGCTAGGTTTATATAAACAGCCGTTCACACTCCGACGCCACCGTTACCATTATTGTATATTAATGCTCCATAATATGATCGCCACCGTTATCCTTAGCTAGGTACTGCAAAATCTCCGTATGTAACAATGAAGATACAGAAGGTTGTCTAGCACAGAGCTATAGATACGTACCTGACTTACTTCCTTGTAGATTTGTACAATACCAACGCCACGAAAATCTCGGGTTGTTCTTGCAAAAACCTTCCTAAACGCATAAAAATATTTACCATTTCAGATAATGCGGTCACATAACTGCTATCAAATGGTGTTTTCGTCATCCTGCACGGTTTACGGCGAGCCGGAATACCTGCCCATCACTGAGACCCATCCTACTGGCAGCATCACCAACGTATACGGAAGGACCAAATATTTCATCGAGGAGATGCTCAAAGACCTTAGCGCCGCTGATGAGGTAAATGTTCTGTGCAATCACTAATATTACGTAACTGTTATAAAGGTTACGACGACGTGGTGTTGGTTAATTTTGGGCAGTTTCAACATGCTTCTAATTTGCATACGGGTGATGCGGGTACTTTTCTCCAATGACTTACTTATTGCACATTTTTATGGAAGTAACACACATAACATCACGCCTGTAATCCCCGAAGGGTAAGGCAGAGGTATACCTATAGTAGGTACACACACGTTTCGCCAGTTATGTTGAAGTCCCATGTAATAGGGGGCGAGCCTATTGCCATCAACCGGGCATAAATCCAGATTCCGGGCTGCTACTGAGAAATTCCTGGTGTACAACTCAATAACACTGCCCGACCTGGGAATCGAATCCAGGACCTCATGCTCAGCAGTAGCGCTTGCGACCACTAGACCAACGAGGCAGTCGGGGGAGTCGGGGGGGGGGAGGGGGGTGTTTTATGGAAGTGTCTAAACGATAACCGAAATGCGGGATCATTTGGGATGATAAAAAAATCCTTCTTAACGGGTCTAATATATACGTAGATGCGTAGCCTTAGTGTGTTACCACACCAATCGATCGATCGCCATTCGACGGCATCGATCGATGTTAGAATGGATTAGTCCAATCCAATACCAATCGATCAACGTCGACCGATGTCGATCGATGGTATCGATCGACCCTCGATCGATTGGTGTGGTAACACCCCTTTTTTTTGTTCAAAATTACTACTTTACCAAGTCATCAAAGGACCAAATTGTTTCATCGAGGGTGGTACTTAAATACTCAAGCCTCAGGTCAGCTAAATTATGATTATCTTTAAACCAGCTTAGGATCAATGTGTAATTGGTTTGGCAGCCCTAGATTACTTATACAGGGTCAAATTAAATTAGCTAGCAAAACTCCGTAGACGTGATGGGTAAAAAAATAAAAATGAAAAGATTTCATGTTTTTTTTTAGGTCAACGACCGCTGGTAGTGTTGTTACGGGAAGTATGAGTTGAGAAAATCTGTTTATTTTTATTTTATTGTGTTTAGTTAGGCTTAGCTAAACGAGCCACCGACCACAGCCATCGGTGGCTGTCACCTCTTGCTGCGGTGTTGAGTACTGCTGTAGCGGGTGGCCGCAGCCGGCCACACGTGTGCAACGAACCCGTACAAAATGTATGAAAAAGCATGTGAACTGCTTGGCTGTGGTCGGTGACTCGTTTGCGCCGAGCCTTATCGATACCCAACACGTCTGTGATGTTTATAAAAAAAAAACTGATTTTTAAACAGATATTTCGAGTGACTACACAAGCGGCGGTTGATTGCCCCAAAAAAATCTCATTAAATTAATTTATTTTTTGTTTTATCATGTAGAGATATCTATACCCATCATGTCTGCGGAGTTTCGCTAGCTATCAATTTTTTGCGAAAGATACAAATAAACCTGATACTTTACACGGCAAATGTTTTCTAGTAAACAGCCAACGGTCAATGAGTACGCTTTCTAAATGACATGTTTAGCTGGTGTGATTCAATACCGGTCTTGTTGGCCTAGTACCGCGAATGCCAAGGTCGAAACACGCCAACATAATCGTATCATCCGCGTAAATTATGTCATTCCAATGATGGCAATCACATATTTCTATAATGCTCTATTTAAATGCATTAATCAATAATTATGTCAATGGAGTAGGTAATTTATCGTTATACTTAGAGATATTCAGCCATTTGTGGTTTATATCCGGCTCTGAAAATAATGCACGACCTATGTTCAAAAACATATTTTTTACCTCCATAGCAAGCGCAGTTTTATGAAAATACTTATTGTTTTCCAAAATCTTTAACATTAGAACTAAAATAACTGCGTTAATTTTAGACTTAGATTTTGATTATGACTTCATTTATCTTTTTGGATTCATTTACTTACTGAATTTTAAATCCCCAGAAATGGAACATAATATGCCTCCGCTACTTCAACCCAGTGGGCGCGCATCCTTCAGGCCTGATAGGAGAGGACCCGACCAAAGAGTTCACTAACCTAATGCCGTTCATGGCACAAGTGGCACTCGGCAATAAACCTGTGCTCACAGTTTTCGGAAACGATTACGATACGCCTGATGGAACTGGTAAGCTGATTTTTATGAGAGTCCTCTGTTAAAGAATTACCATATAGGTATGTCATCCCAGATGTTTTTATTGCTTGTGACAGCTACTTTCCTTATCGTTTTTAACAAAATAATCATTTATTTATTTATTTAAATCACTAAAATAATGCCTAATGAAGGCATAACGAATGTATGCTCAACCTAGTTACTCTTGATTTCAGGTATCAGAGACTACATTCACGTTATGGACTTGGCAACCGGACACGTCGCAGCACTGAACTTGCTCGGCAACAATCACGTTAAACTAAAGGTAACTATTGATTCAATCACTCAATTAGGTACATCCGGCTGGTGCTCAGGTACAAGGTATGCTCTCTATTGATTTGTTGGTCTTCTGAGACTTTGCCCCAAACTAGATGTTATTAGGTAATTCTGATAGAAAAAGAATCACCACAAACGCAAACTCACCCAACTTCTTGAGCGATAAACATATGGGAACATGATTGGAGAAGTCCAACCAAGATGTGTCTGTGTTGGGTCATCTATAAATTGAGCGCAAAATAAACGAATGTAGATACACAGCGGACTTCGCGATGCCCAAATTTTCCCTCCGTTTCCCCGGTTGGTGTTGTTTGTGCACTAACTTTGCGCATTAACTCAACCCACCATCAATCTTAGCCTTGATTTTATTTTAGGTTTATAACCTTGGCACCGGCAGAGGGGTATCAGTCAAAGAGCTAGTGGACGTGTTTGAAAAGGTGACCGGTACTAAGATACCTCTGAAGTACGTGGCCAGAAGACTGGGCGACATCACAGCTATGTGGGCAGATGCGACGCTTGCTAAAGAGGAGCTAGGCTGGTCTACCAAGTTGACCGTCGAGGAGATGTGTGAGTATTGAAATGTAGGACTTTTTAATCAGATTGTGAACCTTTGCCTGACTCAAAACACAATCTGGCGAATGGTGGTTGACTAGGAATTTATCAAAAATTAACAATACCAATAAAAGCTAGACTGGTAGACTTGTCTTTTAGGACAGAAGGAAAGGCAAACTAACCTACTTTGTTTTGAACGCGATACAAAAAATGTGGCGGCAACTTAAATATTGTAATTTCTGATCTATTTTAAAGTCTTTAAGCTATTGAATTTTTTTTTAATTTCATTGGTTATGGTGGTCAAAGAAGAACGGTGTTTTTCATGACCTTCATTTGCGATTTAAATCAACGTAAACGCAATTTTATAAACTTCTTAATAATTGCTAGGCACTGACTTCTGGCGATGGCAGACGATGAACCCTGACGGCTATCCCAAGAAGAGCAAGAAGACGAGCGTCATTGTCAACGTGAACGGCAAGAGTTAACATGCATTTCATAACCAACCTTATTATTTATAGTTCATTAATAAGTAAGTGTACCTACTATTTATAACACTGTGTTTTATTGCCCTGACATCCATGTGTTCTTGTTAAGTGGTAAGCAGAAGTGTACTTTCGACATAGGTACCGTCAGCAGACTAGGAACAAATAACAGTATTAAAGAATTGCTACACAAGGCAATTTGTGATGGATGCTCTTCGCTCAAGGCGTTGAGGTTGAAGCTTATATTGGAATCATCGAAATGACAAAGAAGAAGGCGTTGAGGATTATATCAGACCTGCAGCAACAGAAAATCTTACGATGCTCCTGTAACGCATGCACAGTCATTCCCGGGTTTCTAGGCATAAATCCAACAATGTACTGCTGAGTATACATTGATTTAATAATAAAAAAATATAGTTGTGTATACCTGTCTTTCTTTATTTTTATTATTTATGTTATTTCTTCATACAAAGAGTCATGTTGCCACTTCAGTGGTTCATAGCCGACACTGGTAGTATTTGGAAGAAGATATCTTGCAAATAACTCTAGGGTCTGAGGATTTTCTGTTTTCACAAAGGGAGATAAAACATCTGGAACAGAATAAAGGATAATGTTTAATTTGAAAATAATAATAAAAAATAATCATTAATATAAACGATAAACGGTCGTGTTTGACGCCATCTAGCGGGTAGTAAATTTTTGTGGACTCAGAGGAAGGATAATAGTGAAATATAGCCAAGCCCTAAAAACTTATGACAGCCGTGATGAACTGATGAGCCCAAGGGTTAAGCAGAGTTGTACCTATAGTAAACTCACATTTCGCCGATTATCTTTAAGAACCATGTGATAGATGGCGCGCCTGTTATCATCAACCCTGAAATTCCTGATTTAGAAATCTAATAATAATGCCCAACCTGGAAATCGAACCCAGGACCCCATGCTCAGCAGTAGCAGCGCTGGCGACCACTATACCAACGAGGAAGTCTCCTCATCAAATTCATGACATCTTGCATAATTTGGAATCTCCGTTTAAAGGTCTTACCCAATAACGGCGGTTTATGTGAATGCAAAGCACTGGGCACACTAACAACCAACTGACAATCCGGCACGTCTTTCACATCTCCAACTCTTCCCAATATTATCCTCTCATACGGCTGCTTCTTACAACCAGTTCCAAAGCCACATAAAGGTTGTAAATCAACAGTCACTTTCAACCAGTACCAAGTAGCAACATATTCGATTCCCCATTTTGGAAATATTATGTTTTTGACTGCGGCAATATTGCTTGGTGCGTTTGTACACCATACTGCAACTAGACAGTTTTGTGAGAGGAGATTCTGTACTGGTATTGCTGCTATGTCTTCGTTATACATCATTGAGTAACTGAAAAAAGAAGTTACAAATTAATTACTATATTTTGTGCATCTTTCTACTGATAACCTAACTAACTGATAGATCACAGCAATTGTTGGAATAATCAACGACGGCCGCCATGGCCCACTCACAATGGTCCACATGAAGGACTAAGTGCGGAAAGCAAACCCTCTAACATAGAACTTAGACCACAGTAATTAACAAGTTATTCTTCAACAAAAAAGAGGGTTAATATATTTGAAGGAATAGTTTCACAACTGTCAAAGACGGGTTGACAGAAGCCCAAAAGTCTGACAACCAGTCTTACCAAGGGATATTGTGTTACCCAGTAACTGGGTTGTGGAGGTCAGATAGGCAGTCGCTCCATATAAAATACTGGTATTCAGCTGCATGCGGTTAGATTGGAAGCCGACCCCAACATAGTTGGGAAAAGGCTAGGCAGATGATGATAATGATGATGAGTTTGCCCTAACAGAAGAATGGGTTTGAGTAACTACTAGTAAGTGTCAAATATCAAAGGAACATTTCGTCCTAAAAAGGTTCTAGTTAGGGCAAGGGACTAGTTCTTCCTAACAGAGAAGGTTCAAATATTTGTACCTTAGGATTCTTAGCTCTACTGAGATACATTTATACTTGTCAAAAAATAATAGGCCCGTTTTGACATTTAACTTGCTAGTTACGTCGCAATGGTCAATCGCGACGTGACTAGTGAAGTAACCATACGACTCGGTACTCACGATAAATCGATTCAAGTTAAATGTCAAAACGGGCCTATTATTTTTTGACAAGTTTAGTATATGGTCAATATAACATAGGCAGGGCGATTTGATTTACCCTAACTTATCATTGGCACTCTTCAGTCTCCTTATGTACTTGTTCCACCAGGGTGGATCCGCAACAAGTATGTCAAACTTACTGCCATCTAATTTTAGGCACTGTTCCTTCACACATCCACAGTAAAACCTGAAATGTGAAGATATTACATATAATATATTATCTTTAAAATATAGAAACAACAAAACAATTTATGTTTCTGTAGGGAACAATTACTGTTGAAGTATCTTATTTTTAAAGAAGATTCTAAATGTTTTAACAAGATTTCCATTGAATTAGAAAAATAAAAAGTAAAATAATTCTTACTTTTACTTGAACAATACCTTGAATTGGGTGGTATTAAGAAATTACTCTCTTTCACCCTACATTTTAAAGAAGTAGTAGCATTATTACCACCCTTAACACTCATAAGGTCAAAGACGGTGGCTTCAAACAATTGTTTGGAAAGATCTCTTACATCTGATGTGTTTAGTAATTTGTAGTTACTGATCAAAGTCTCTTTTATCTTTGAAGGTACTTCTTGAAGGAATCTTTCATAAATACCCTTCACTGTGGCTGTCTGAAAACATATTATGTGAATTTAGATGCTGGCACAATAGTCAACATCGGATTAGTTGCAAAAGAAAAAAAAAATGTGAATCAACATTCAGCAATTTGTCATTCTTATGTAAAAAATGCTATCAGCGAGTAAGTTAAAACAAAGTAGAAGTAGGTTAGTAAAAAAATATAATTGAATGTTGTAGAGAGAAATGGTGACTGACACTAATTCCTAGTACCTGTGGGTACCAATAGTAATCATTCTAGACTAGTAGATACTCTAAATAGTTTGATTAATAGATGGTGTGATTGTGTGAAGCCTTAGAGATAGACAGGGTAGTACTTTGATTGAGTCTTTGAGCAGTGTATAATAGTGAAAAAGAAACGTACCTATAAAAAGATAATTTAGAACCAAAAATAACAGTGTAGAGACTGTAGATAGAACTTTTATCTACTTACCTCTTCTTGCAAACTATCAGAGTTGTGTGTCCTTTTCCTGTTGCTTTGTGTCTTATCGACATTTATAATAGAGAACAATTTTGCTAACATACTTAATGATTTTGTTTCATTTTCGTTAGTTAAAGTATTTTTATAAACGCTGGTAATAAATTCTCTATGATCAATCAAGTAATAATCGCGACTCTTATTAATTAAAGCCATTTCTTGAAGTTTTAGAGAAGAGCAAACCAGTGGATATTCTGAAGAATATTATTCAAGGATCAACTATGGCTATTACCAACACAAAACTGTAAAACTTCCGAGTCTTAAATTCTTCTTCTTCTTTTAATCAAACAAAATATTGTAAAACATTTTTAAAAGAGTACCGGTGGAGTTTCTTGCCCATTCTTCTCCATACGAAACTACCTTTTGGAAGGGGCAACTAGAATCAATTCTACTTTTTTTGTAAATTTTGACTTTCAAAAGTGCCTCTTATGTGCCTATTTGAAATAAATGGTTTGGGTTATAATTAAAATACGTTACGATCAGCTGGTTAATAAGGGTGCATTCCGAATTAGGACCATAATCGATGTAATCGATTTTAGCGCGCTTAAACGCGTTCCCTATTACCGTTTAGCGCGCTAAAATCGATTACAGCAATTATGGTCTTAATTCGGAATGCGGCCTAAATTTTTTGATTGACACTAATGCACTAATTTTATTTTGGTTTTTAGGTTGCTTGTCAAAAGTCAAAGTTCTGTCCTTGTTGAGCATATTTTGTTGAGAAATTGAATGAATGACAACAATGATATGACAACGACATTGACAACTCAAGATCACAGTTCAATCACAGCAAACTTTATGATTGCCAACAATAGATCAATAAGATGAATGGTAGTTTCTTTTTTTTCTGCATTTCCCTATTTCAATTCCACTCAACATACCCGGGTAGATTTTTGAGTGAACTCGTTTTTAAAAATTTACACAGATTCGCACGTAGATTACAACTTTAAAAACTAGTTTCCAAGTTTTGTTATATACATCCTAATGAGGCAATCAGCGGCAACATTTTAAACTGATTCCGCTATACAATGCTCACGCGGGCCGCGGGGTACATCCGCAATAATTATGTACAATTATTAAAAACACTATAACTCCATTGGTTTAGGTTGTTAAATAAAGGTAAACAAATCATAAAAAGGGCGTTTATAGATGACACTTTCTTTTAAAAATACGTTGTAACAAATAAAACAAAATTATTTTTGATAATTATGATAGTTTCGTCTTTTATTACTGTATCTTAAACTTTATAATTTACTAGCTGCGCCCCGCGGTTTCACCCGCGTAAGACTCGATCCCGTGGGAATATTGGGATAAAAAGTAGCCTATGTCTTAATCCCGGGTGTCAGCTACCTCCATACAAAATTTTATCAAAATTGGTCCAGCCGTTTGAGCGTGAAGAAGTAACAAACATACACACACACACACTCACAAACTTTCGCCTTTATAATATTAGTGTGAAGTGGACTAGCTGCGCCCCACGGTTTCACCCGCGTAAGTCTCGATCCCGTGGGAATATCGGGATAAAAAGTAGCCTATTTTATCAAAATTGGTCCAGCCGTTTGAGCGTGAAGAAGTAACAAACATACACACGCACACACACACACACACACACTCACAAACTTTCGCTTTTATAATATTAGTGTGACTATAATATTTTATAATCTGTCTATTGTAACGAGCCCAAAAAGACAGGATCTCTAAACGTCAACGAAATAAAACGTTGCTAAATTGAAGAGTACAACTATGACGTAGCATGACAACTGGAGTGATAGGTATTACATAGGATGCATTCCGTATTAGACTTTAATCGCTGACAGCGCTCACATCAATAATTTGCGTACCGAATTAGTTATTACGATTATGACAGCCGGCAACTGTCAACAATTCGGTACGCTCATGACCGCGCTCACGGTTGGATTACAGTATTTATTTGTTTAAACAATATAATATGTAATAAATATGTACACACATATTTGTACACTTCTTCTTCTTTGGTTAGATGGCGACTGTAGCCAGAAGCACAATTTCGAAAAAAACACGCTATTATATATAAGATAAGACTCAAAACAAAACAACGCAACTGTCATTTTTGACAGCGCTCACGGTGATATTAATTTAGAGCATGGTCAGCGTTATCGTAAGATGGCGTATGTCATGACGTCATCTATGACGTTTCACGCGACAACGTTGCCGCGCTCACGCTAATAGGGAACGCGCTAAAATCGATTACAGCGATTATGGTCTTAATTCGGAATGCACCCATTTAGTCGGTTATTTGACAGCGCTCTCGTCACTTGGTTTTTTTTGTTTACCTGTATCTTAACTACCTTTTTTTTTTCTTTTTTTTTTTGTTGCCGGGGTGGAAAATCCTCATGGATGTCCTCCGCCCTGGGGTGGGCGGAGGGGTCTGTCAGACTCTTACTGACTAAAAACCACCCCGGTGTTCCCTTCCCACACTTGCACCGGGGATCTTGGGAGCTAGTATTACTTCCGTCATTCCCGGCTAGTGCCGGCCCGCCTCTGCGGGCCACCTCAAGTCTGCAGGGGGGTGAGGTGTTAGACCCCCCCCGCGACGTCTCAAAGGGGCGCGCGTGGAACACTACGCGCCGCCACCTCGGGTCCAGTGTGATAGGGGGCGGCGGACGTCCCCGAGTCCGCCGTCCCTGGACCCATTTAGGGGGGCCGGAAGAGGGCATTATCTGCCCTCTGCCGACGCCCGGTGCGCCTGCTGCGGGCCGGGTGAGCGGACGAGATCTCCCGCTCCCTTTCCGCAGCCTCCTTCTGCGACACGACTGTTTCGCAGAAGGATACCACCGCGTCCCAGGACTCCTCGCTGCCGGCCATCGACTCGACCACGGCCGGCAGCGGTATCTTAACTACCTAAACCAACTGAGTATAGGTCAAGAGACACAAAAAAAACCAATGACAACTTTTGAACAGGATGGACAGGATCAAAAATATGATTTGTTTGGTAGATTTTCATTTTTTTATTGCTCAAAACCCGTTATGATGCTGTCAACAGCGTGACCACATGTGGTAGATTTCTACTTTTTTGGTACATTTAGGGCTTGTTTTGGTAGTAAAAAATTGTTTGGTTGATTTTGGTCTATACACATTTTGGATTTTTTCAAGTATATGGCAACCTTCTATTTATTTGGATTTTGAGGGTCTCCTCTCTCTCTCTCATCTCCAATTCTCCATCTTCAATTTTGTTTTGTATATGAACACTGTTTATGTTAGCTGTAAGTTTCCCGAATATAATAAAATAAATAACTAGTCTTGTTTTGTTTATCTTGTTTGCCCGTTTGCATAAGTGGTTATGTATACATTAGTAAATTGTCAAAGTACAAAAATATATCAAAATTTTCTAAAGACATTCTTCCAGTTTGTAACGTTAAGTGCGAGAGAATATTTTCAGAAATTAATAGGATCAAAAGCAAAGACCAAAATAGGTTCTTAAAAAAAATGTAGCCGCGATTCTGCATGCCAGTCAAGGCGTCACACCATGCACAGATTTTGTACCTGATCCCCAAATGTTAAAACGCATGACAGATAAAATTTCGTACAAAGATGTTAAGTATAATACATAAGTATTAAAGAGAAAAGTGAATATTAATGAAAAGAAGTTTTATTTCATCTCAATTTTATTATGTTAGTAAGGTGATGTGTGGTAGATTTTTAGTTTTACCAAGGCTCTGGTAGATTTTGGTAGTTTTTTAAAGTTGCAGAAGTAGATTGATCAATCAATGTGGTTACGCTGGCTGTCAAGTAAAGTAAACTGTCAAAACGAGAAATCAAGGAAGACTCAATCTCGAAGCTAAAAGCGAATCAAGTTGGAAGATTCACGATCGCTTCCTACGCTAATTCAACAGTTTGTTGTATATTCAGTTAGCACTTATTAAAAGACTCTGCAAACTGCAATCACGCGCGTATTACGTGATCAGATTCGCTGAATAGCTCTCATAATCTCGGAAGTTTGTTTTGAAACAGAAACAATATTTTTTTTAAGAAGTTGATGACGATGTTTTGTATTGGAGGATCATTTATTTAGATCATGGCTGTTAATAAAGGTAACTCTCTTTTATAAATTAGCTGTAACTTATTTTTTACTATGTATTTTTTTAGTAGTAAAATGTTCGGTCAGTGGGTCGTCTTCAACATAAAAGACGACCTTGCTACTCAAGAACGCCGACTCGGTTTTGTAAATAACTATATTTTACTAAAAAATATAGCCATCTGGTTTTTCCGGTTTTTCCAGTGACTTATCTAAGCTGTTTGTGTTACATTCATAACAATATTACTTACTCTTTTAACTTTTGATGATCATAACTTGAGTACCTAAGCAAAAGCATCATGTTTGGATTAAACCTAATTACATATTAATTTTCTTTAGGCAGTCTTTAGAACAATTTTACTAAGCAATACTCTGAATGCATAAAAACTTATGCTATTACCTTTCTTGAAATTGCAATTTTGTTCAAAAATAGAATTTAAGTTATAAAAACTAAAATTATTATTTTTTCTTCAGTGAAAGTAATGAATAAGCAATTAAAATGTATAATCTACAAGGTATGACTAAAGTATTAACTACTTAATTTATTAGATTATTTAAAAACCTGGATCTAAGTAATTAATTAGGAACTAGGAAACATAGAACATACTTGGGATAGCGAAATATTTTTTTATATCTTAAAATAATGGTGAATGACGGTTGAGGTGGCGGACTGGTTGTACATAATTAAATGAGATATGGTCAAACTATAATTTACAATATGCTTAATATATATTACTAAGCATATTATTATCAGCTAACTAATAAAGCATTCCCAAATCTATCTATACATAGATAGAACTAGCTGATTCCTGCAGCTTCGCCTGCATAGCTTTTTCTAATATAAAAGTAGCCTAAGTAACTCCTTATACCATCAGCTACCTCCCAGTGAAAGGCCTGTCAAAATTGGTCCAGCCGTTTGGTAGATTAGCCAGAACAAACAGACAGACAGAAAAAAATTGGTTTTTGTTTTATGTACCGTTTAAACTTTCATATGCATTCAGTAAAACGCTGTTATTTTGACATTACGAACAGACACTTTAATTTTATTTATTTATATAGATAATAAAATGATCAGAATTAGTAACATTTTAGGATTAGCTAAAGAAGGTAACTTTTTGTGTCATGTCCTATGTGGTGGTGGTCTGGTCCTGGTTCTTGCTTATGTGATAAAAAATTAAATAGTTTTACATAAAAATAGCATCACACCTGTAATCCCCGAAGGGTTAGGCAGAGGTGTATCTAAAGTACACCCACATTTCGCCAGTTATGTTGGTTTTACTTAGAATAATAAAATAAAAAAAGTTTCTAAGAATTTGCGAAATTGGACAATAAGGATTGATTTGAAACAGATCATGAGATTTAGCTATTATAAAAATAATAAATAGGTAAACATAATTCTTAATATTAGTAAAAAATCTTTCAATACCTTTATTTAATAAAGAAAAGTATAATAAACATATTATTGAAATCCTTAGAACAGCCTTTCCTTTGGTGTCCCCCTTTAACCCTTAAACTTCATTAATATGAAAAATAAAAGGTAACTAAATAATACATACAAATCATAAGTAAAACTATTTCCAAAATCAACATACCAAAAAAATTATATCTACAAAATATTTATAATTTATCATCATATATTTAATTTATATTTAGCCTACATGCATTATAATTTCCCTAAGCAGGAACATAATTTTATCATCGTTTTTCTGTGTAATTTTAAATAAAAAAAATATGGTGTCACACCTACAATTAATGTTCTCTACCCCATTTGTTTTCACTCGTACATTATCTTATCCTAACATACATGAGCTGACACCATCAGCCTAGAGATTATTTCTCTTTTTATCTTGAAGCTGTTAAAATAAATTTAAAACAGTACTCTTATTTAAATAACGAAATAATTATGAGCAATGAAAGCCAACATTACATAGTCGACACAGTTGAACCCCTTTTAGCATTACAATTGAGCCATCTAAAGTACTCTCAACAAAAAGTAAAAAGTCGCATTCATATTTACAAGTCCCGACACAGAATATTGAGCACTGTTTCATTGAAGGGAACCATAAAAGTTGTACGAAGTGGAGATCGGGAGCGAATATTGATTAGGGGTGGTTGCGCGCGCGAGCGGCGCGGCGGGGGGAGCCGGCTGCGCGCGCCTCCGCTCGAGTGCGCCCATGTGCCACCGCTGCGACCCTCCATTGCCATCCCAATTATACACTAATGTTAAAATCCACCAAATATCAACTATTCCTGCCTGATTCGCCCACGACCGCGCCACTCCATCATGTGAGCCGGACCTCGGCCGCGACCTAACGCATCCTCACATATTGCGAGCGACAACGTAAAAATCAATAAATCTCCCAGTGAAACTTGGATATTGCATTTTTTTATGAACAGTGGCTGTAATGTAGTCGCGCAACGGTGTGGAGTGTGTTCCAATAGTGTATTTGTATTTCAGTGAAGATATTAAAAGTTACCGATGTTCAATCACAAGTTACCGACTGACTTTCCAATGCAAACCCTTCGTAAGAAAACCAGCCCTTGCAAATGTGAGTCCGTAACGCTAACGTTAGATCGAGCAGCTTCACGATCACCATGTTTTTCTATACTTTTGATATTACGGTAATGCGGTGTTATTAGATAGCGCTAGATGTTCTCGACCACGTTATTCGCATAAGTTAGCTTTATTATATTTTGCGGTTTATGTTGTAACCTGCATGAATCGGCTCAATACTATCACCCTACTAACTAAGAGGTGGACTCAGCAGCGTGTAGACGAGTGGCGTGCTAGTCCATGTCATAATTAGTGACCCCGTGGTGTTTTGGACAGAGGGTGTGTTGTGGGCCCGTGGCGGATGTGGAGCGGCGCGGGCAGTGCGTCGGTGGGACTAATTCCATAACTTGCTATTTGTCGGTTTGTACGGGAATTATGCAGGTGTGTCATTTCCAGCACCTCTTGCGGCAGTTCGGTGAGTACTCTGTCCTTAGGACAATCATGCTTGTGTACTGTGTATCTACGTATGTACCTTTGTTTGCAATGTCGTCGCATGTACGCACTCCTTTATTATTCCTGTTGTCTGCTTCGTTTATTATTTTTAATTAATGCCGCTACTGTATTCGTTAAAATGTTGTCCGCTAAATTATCTTACGTATTAATTTAGAACGAACAGGCACTGTGTGTACGTTATAATATATTTTACGCCAAACAATTAGAGCACATTCATGTGATGACTTTGCTGATGTCCCTCTGTATTTTTTTTATATTCGGTTGGTCAATTAAAAATTAAAATCTAGGTAGGGTAAGGGCCTAATATCTACGTTCTATATCTGCTGTCACTGCAGTGCCAATAAAGTCTGCAATTTTATCGCATTTTAACATTTTTAACTGCCGTTGGCTGTAACTGAGCAAATTGGTTTAGAAACAAAGAAACTCCACTGTTTAGTAACATTCGGTAAATAGAAGTTCAACAACATCGAATTCCGCGAACTAGACTAACATCTTATCCTCAATAACAAAGCATGCTCTTTCGTAAATAACATACCTATATGTATGCAATTTGAGTTTGCATACACAATTCTTGAAGTATTTCTCTGTTTCCTCACACTTGTGAAAGAGAAGATTAAAAACATTATCACTGTGAATCTTCAGTTCAAAGAGGTCCCATCCAACAGGTACCAGCCAGTGCGACAATCGTGGTTCTAAATTTAAAAACAGGATATTCAATTAACTGGGAAAAGTGTCGGTGTCGGTTTCGACATGTTGTGCTGCTAAGTTTGTTTTTTAAGCGCGGGAAACTTAACTTGGTGGACGTGTCCTTTTTTGTTAAAATTGAAAATATTTAATTAATTATAATATAGGATCAGTAGTGGTTGTTTTAGTGTTTTTTATTCCTTCACTTGTAATTTAATTGTAGTTTTGTACATTTTCTTCTGTAGGGTAAGTTTTTTATTATTATTTCTTAAAGCGGGAAAATGAAAGACCCGCCTGACCCGGGGGACTTTGTTCCCCCGGCAGGCAATTTTGTAACTATCCAATCCAACGAATCAGGCATGGAAACCGATGGGTCGTCGTCGGCTCGTCACTTAAAAAGAAGCCGCATGCAAGTGTGCAAACACTGCAACAAACGCCGTCGTATCAGAAAAAACCAGGGTTCCGAGTCTTCGGGTTGTAGTTGCATGGAGTCTACACCTCTCTCTCTAACTCCATCGGAGCCTAAATGCTCTGAAATAATTGTATCTAACGATATTCCTGATGTTCCAGCTCCGCCTTCAGTTATTCCCACTCAGATTGGTCGAAAAACGTATGACAAAACTGACAGCTCGCCGTACGTTGTTCATGTGCAAAAAATATTACTATCACCAGATGATGGAACGTCATTGCACCCAATTACATTTGGCAAGTTCTTAAAACACAACGCCTTCCTAAATATTATTAACGGTAGCGTCAAAAAAATCGGGCGCAATAAAATATCTCTTTGCTTTTCCAATTTCCTGGACGCAAATTCTTTTATTTCACATAATAGCCTTGTAACATATAATTATAAAGCTTTTATACCTACTTTTAATGTTACTAGAATGGGTTTAGTACGTGGTGTTCCTGCGGAATGGTCTCCAGAGGAAGTTATTGATAATATAACTGTACCAATTGGTTGCGGTCCAATTTTAAAAGTCAGACGCCTCAATTTTAAAACTGTTGTTGATGGTACAACCATTTGGAAACCATCCCAGTCAATAGTTATTACTTTTGATGGGCAGATTCTGCCTAAAAGAATTTTTATGTGCTATAATGCATTACCTGTAGATTTATATATTTTCCCTACTGTACAGTGTTTCAATTGCTGTCGTTTTGGTCACACAAAAATTCAGTGCAGGTCCAAACCTCGTTGTTATAAATGTGGCCAAGGCCATACTGGGGACAGTTGTGAAAGAGAACATGAAAGTGCATCTTGCTGCCTTTGCTCCGGTTTTCACTATGCTACTAATAAATCTTGCCCAGAAATGTCTAGACAAAAATTAATTAAAACATACATGGCACAAAGTTCAGTATCTTATGCTGAAGCGGCAAAAATGTATCCCCCAGTTACTAAATCGTATGCCGATACACTTTTGTCTTCTCCTTCCAAAAACTTTGCAGATACTCCATCTTTCCCTTCTTCTAATAGAATGCCTGTTTCAAGTAGCTATAAAAAAACTGTCTTCCTTAAACCACGCTCGCCTCCCAAATCTGTACAAGGATATAATAAAGAGGCTCACAATGCCATTATTAAAGATTACGACATTCCTCAACCAGCAAATGGTTGTGCTCTTTCTAATCATAACAATGGACAAATTGATGCCAGTTTTTCCATAAACGATTTTCTTTCTGCATTACACAATCTTCTGTCTCAGTTCAACATTTCACCGTCCAACGTTGCCCCATCTTTCAATGTATCACAATCCATCCTTAATGGACAACACATCCAAAATAATCCAGTGGAACTGCCGCAGTCTAGTAAACAAAAAGAGTGATGTTATACATCTTTTAAACAAATATGAGCCATTTGCCTTTGCTTTAGCAGAGACTTGGCTCAAACCTAATCATATTTTTAAAATGAATGGTTATTTAACCATTAGAGAGGATAGATCTGATGGGTATGGTGGAGTAGCTATACTTATCAAGAATTCTATCCCTTTCTCTACCATTACATTACCTCCTCATAGTGAGGAAATTTCAATTGTAGCTATTAAAGTGCATCATACTTGTCTTGTTTCTATTTACATTCCTCACCCTTCTTTTTCTGTTCTTCAAGAGATGAATAATCTCGTTTCTTTTCTTCCAAAGCCATTATTAATACTGGGGGATTTTAATTGCCATCACCAATCATGGGGTTGTTCAACTTCGAACTGTTATGGTGATGAGTTAATAGATATAATAGACTTACACAACTTATGTATTTTAAATTCTGGAGCTGCCACACGTCGTTCAGATCCCAATCAGAACCAAAGCGCAATTGACCTTTCTATCTGTTCTCCAAACTTAGCCTCTTCATTAACTTGGCATACTTTAACCTCTACTTATGGTAGTGACCATTTTCCAATAGTTATTTCTTATCCTCTTTCCAAACCAAATGCACAATTAAGGAAATCAAACTTAAAATATAAACTGCCTAATAGAAATAATACTGACTGGGGCAAATTTAGGAACATTGTTGACAGTAAGCTTAGCTCCTTGCCCGTAATTTCTGGTGGCAATGAAAATAGTTGTGCTGAAGCTTTAGCACACATATTAATTGCAGCGGCTGATGAAGTTTTTCCTGTAAAAAATAACAATATTAGTACAATTCCCTCGCCTCCGTGGTGGGACTCTGAGTGCACTGAATTGATTAAAAAACGTAAAGAGGCTGAATATAATTATAACGTTGATATGTCTGATACGAATTTTGATATCATTACTAAGTTAAATAATGAAACTTATAAACTTTTTAAAAAGAAAAAATTTGAATCTTGGCGTATTTTTTGCTTATCAATTTCACCGAATACTCACCCTACGATTGTCTGGCGCAACATTCGTAGATTTAGGTACATATATAACAACCCTTCTCCTATTCCTGATTCTTTAGCCAGTGATTTTTTTGATATATTAGCTCCGCCTTGGGTTCCTGAGGCTAAGGCTATTTGTACTAACCATAACCTGTCTCTCGTTTCCAATATCCGAGACACTCATACGACGCTAGATCTTGCATTCACTCTCACTGAATTAAAGGTTGTTATCCATAAAACTAATGATTCTGCACCAGGCATTGATGGCATCCCGTATTCCTTTTTTGCTAATTTAAATGATGAAGTCCTCAGTTATTATTTAGTACTTATTAATTCTATTTTTTATACAGGAAACATCCCTGTTGAATGGAAACGTCAAATGGTGTTGCCATTCCTTAAACCAAATAAACCTCCTTCTGATGCTTCTTCATACCGTCCCATAGTTTTGTCTTCAATTATGATGAAATTAGCGGAACACTTAATTAAAAATCGACTAGAATGGTATGTTGAAAGTAAGGGTCTCTTGGCAGAATCACAATATGGCTTTAGAAAAGGTAAAAGTACAACTGACTGTTTAAGTATATTAACATACGATATTCGGTTATCCTTCTCTAATAACCAATCCACCGTTGCAGTTTTCCTTGATATTAATGCAGCTTATGATAATGTTGTATTATCGGTTTTACAAAATAAATTAGAAGCCTTACAAGTTCCATTGAATTTGTTGAATTTCATTATTAATATCTTGACTGAACGCTCTGTTAACATGTTAATAGGAGACCATGAGGTATCTCATCTTGTATGGAGGGGTCTCCCACAGGGTTCTGTGCTCAGTCCCCTTCTATACAATATCTACACTTATGATTTAGAGTTACCCTTAACTAGTCATGTTAAGGTTCTTCAATATGCCGATGATTTATTATTATATTCTTCAAGTCCATCTGTTGAGCAAGCTAGCTCTGCCATCAATTCTGCTTTATCTATTTTGGCGTCATGGTTACATCTAAACGGTTTGGATTTATCCACGTCTAAAAGCGCGGCTGTTTTATTCACCCGGAAGAGAAATATTCCCATAGTAAATCTCCTTTATAAGGAAATACCTATCCCTGTTAAAGATAAATTCAGATATCTAGGTATAATACTTGACTGTAAATTAAGTAGTGTCCCTCATTGTGAATATATTGTTAACAAATGTGAAAAACACCTAAACATGCTTAGATGCCTCTCTGGTGTGTGGTGGGGTGCACATCCCTTTTCTTTGAAACTCATTTACAACGCAATCATCAGAAGCACTCTGGATTATGGATTGTTCGTTCTAGAGCCAGGTAATGTCATGGCTTTTAAAAAATTGGATCGCATCCAGTCTAAAGCATTACGCATTATTTCAGGTGCAATGAAGTCTAGTCCCATTAATGCACTCCAAGTTGAATGCGGGGATGCTCCTTTATATCTTAGAAGACAATTCCTATCTGACAAATATTTGTTCCGGATTCTTCAATTCTCAACTCATCCTCTCATTCCTAAACTGGACACATTAGTGTTGCAGATTGAATCATCAGATTACTGGTCCCATAGACGCGAACCTTGTTTAGTTGTAAGTTATAAAAAATTCCTTTCACTTTCTTCTCCTATTCACCGTTCCAATAAACTTCCCATATTTAGCAATAGTTATGAGAGTTTACAATTCAGTCCCATTATAAAATATAACTGTGTAAGTAAATCAGATCCCGATTGCCATTTAAGTTTTAATCATTTTCTGGCTGAACACGTAGAGTACCACCATATTTATACGGATGCTGCCAAGCCTTCTACGACGGGTTGTGTTGGAATAGGTACTTACCATTCTCAATACAACATCGAACAAAAAATAAAACTGCCTCCGGAGACTTCTGTTTTTACCGGGGAGTGTTTCGGCATTTTTAAAGCCATAGAATATATCCGAATTTTAAAGCTCAAAAAATCTATAATTTTTACTGATTCTCAAAGTGCTCTTCTAGCCATCAATAAATCAGCTTTCGAACACAAATCGCAGTTACCTATCATTTATTTAATAAGAGAATTTGCGTTCAGGACCATTTCTGAGGGTAATACACTACAATTTGTATGGATTCCGGCCCATGCTGGAATCCATGGCAATGAAGCGGCTGATAAACTTGCCGGTGATGCGGTGCAGTGTGGGGACTTAGTTCCTTATACAAATTTTAGTTATGACCTCGTATCGTTACCAAAGACTTTTCTTCGGGAAACCTGGAAGGTGGCTTGGGATATCGGAAGCAAATCGAAGGGACGTTATTTTTCGCATATTCAACCCGACGTTCCAGAAAAACCGTGGTTTGGCAGGGCCAAGTTTGGCAAGATGGAGACCTCCATTCTAATACGGATGAGACTGGGTCATGTTTGTTCTCCAGCTCATCTTGCCAAACTTCATATCATCGACGATCCCATATGCTTGTGTGGCACAGATGTAGGCGACTTAGATCACATTTTTTTCTCCTGTCCCTTATATGACCGTTCTTCCTTTCTTAGTAACCTCTTATCCCTCCATACTCCTTTTCCTACCTCAATACTTTCTTTACTTTGTACAAATAGCTCTCTTGTTTATAAATGTATAGTTTCATTCATTACTCTAAATAATATTAAGTTGTAATTTATTTTTTATTTTTTTATAGTGTAATTAACGTAATACTGATCCTATCCCGTCTATACTAAATCCCGTAAAAAATTATATTTATATTAATTTTGTTTCCCTACCTTTTTATAAAACTAAAACGTGACATTGGCTAAATGCACAAACCGTGCGAAGCCAGAAGAAAAAAAAAAAAAAAAAAAAAAAAAAAAAAAAAAAATTAACTGGGAATGATGCACCGTAAACAGGGGCCAAAATAGGACACCCGCGCTCAATTTTATTTGCGCTAAACTTCAGCCGCGGTGTAGTGCTCTCTCGAAAAAAAGTGTAAAAATATAACCATGACATTGAAAAAGATTGAATCAAAAAGTCTAATTAGCAAAGGTGATAATATATGCAAACTACTGTTATGTGTGTGCACTTGTGCTCAAATAATGTGCTTTGTTAAATTTAGATCGCTGGTTGACTTGCTTAGGTTATAACTCGGGTACTATAAGTACGATTGTATTAACGATGCTTTTATTTCCACGACCTATGAGTAATCGGGCTCATTATGCCGACTGTCGAAGTAATTTATGTGAAGTCCTGATTTATTCTGAAAACAATGCTGTTGAACGACATTGGCATTAAAGTTCAAGTCATCGGGCCTTGTTAGATATGAGTGTCTGTTTTTGTGTGAGTGTCTTTAAAGCCGTTTTTTGTGTGCATCGAAAATCAGCAAAGGGCTCTTACTGTAGAGTCAGAAAGTAGACCTAACCGTGTGTCAGAGAACTTAAAAATATAGTAGTGACTGCAGAAAAAGGGAGAGCCAATTTTTGACAGCGACATCTCTGAACTCCGCCATTACAGGTCAACATTCCCTGGCAAAGGTTTTCTTCT
The DNA here is from genome assembly GCA_963921375.1 of Tiliacea citrago. Taxonomy (NCBI): domain Eukaryota; kingdom Metazoa; phylum Arthropoda; class Insecta; order Lepidoptera; family Noctuidae; genus Tiliacea; species Tiliacea citrago. The sequence continues at coordinate 9,028,131 of OY992799.1, forward strand.
TTCTAATAACATTTTAAAATGACTTTAAACAGACAAGAACGAGCCGGGCCGGTTCTTAGGCGAAGGCGTCTCGTTTCGCGCGAAGCTGATCGGTGTACTGGAAGTACCCGAGGCCCGGGGAGACAGGATGTGCCAGGAAGCTCTTGCTGACCTGAAGATGGCCATCAGAGCCGCTGGAGAGCATAAGCAGAGGATACAGGTCCACGTCGCTATAGATGGGCTGAGGCTGCGCGATGATAAGACTGGGGTAAGTGTCTTATCTTAGTAATATTTACATATAAAAATCCACACATTATAAACGGTTCAGTGCATAACTGATAAAAAAAAGAGCTGCCGGAACTGGTGACGATAATCATCATACATACACACATCAAAAGTGTCTAGGGATCAAGGTATTTAAAAAAAAATCATTTCCCTGTTGAAATTAAATAAAAATGTTTATTTAGATTGATTAAATACTCTCTGCTATTGCATTAATAAAGGCTATTCACGATTTTTGCACATGCTGGATTTTCACCTTAGTTAACCTGACATTAAAATGTGATAAAATAAAAATTTATAATGTTTTTATTCGTAAAATAAACAATAATTAGCCTGTATTTCCGCCGTTAGCGCGTATAGCACAATTGCAGCGATTCGGCATACTCAATATGAGTTCATCCAAATCACGTTGCGGAATGGCCGCCCACGTCCGTTGTAACAGGCGAAAAAGATTCCTGACGCACTGCGTAGTGCCCAGAGGATTGCCGCAGCTCGTTGCCGAGAACCAGCTACCAACATTCCCACGGCTCTGAGCATTTCTTCTCGGCTCAAATGACGTCTTCTCTCCATAATAACGTTCTTTTGTATTGATTCCACTAAAGTATGGCAGAAATTTTACTGATTTGGCCTCAAACCAGTTGCAGGATTATATAGGAATACGACTTGACAGAAGATATGATCTTGATCTTTTAGCCGAAATTCAAAAACCATTCCCTTTCAAATGACAAAATTTACTAAAATGATGTGTGTATGTTTCTTTAAACCCCAAGATCCAGGATTTTTTTAAAACTAGAAACAATCGCACTGCCGAATCTGGTAACGATATCTACGGCATGTTACTATATGGGTTAAAACTCTGAGATAGGATTTTCGAAACTCCACCTGCCATTGGGTTAACCGGACTGGCAAGCAAATTAGGTAGTGGTCTGATACATAATGAAGAACTACCGGCTTTCCGTTACATTGTTAATTGCCAACACGAACATTCTCGATAAACCTAATGGCTTAGGGGTCCTTGACTTTCTGCGTTACACATCGCAGATTCGATCCTCCCCTTAACAAGCTACTGAAATACATGGGTACATTTTTTACTGAAAGGGAAGTTGAAATCCGCAATATCTAATCATCAGTTTACGGCTGTTCTAAGCGTTATCCTGTCACGACAATACGCTCCGTTAGTACACTGACGCATTCCACTGAAAATACCGTCCGGCCCGAACCCTGAAATACTAAGGCCGAGATCAATAAACGTTACTTACCTCGTTTTTTGACTATAGTTATCAAAAAATAATAGGCCCGTTTTGACATTTATCTTGAATCGATACTCACGATAGATCGATTCAAGTTAAATGTCAAAACGGGCCTATTATTATTTTTTGACAAGTATAAGACACGTTAGTTTCTACCTTGCACTTATTTGACTGTTGTGCGACAGGAATAACGTTTAGCCCGTGTACGTTACGCTGAGTAACGATTATAGATCTCGGATGCCTATATTATTGTACTAAAAGCATTATAATGTAGCGATCTATGTCCATGTTGTTTGTCCTATGTCCCATTTACATGTAACATAGATGGTTGAAACATGTGGCGCCGAGGCTATTGGGGGATTAGGTCACGAGGATATAAAGTAGGACTCATGTGTGTTCTAATAAAACAAATACGATCAGTTATCTGTACGCCATTTATGAACTAGGTATTTAGAAATCCAATAGCTGCAAATAGAGAGCGTATACGCCGTACGTCAATTCATACAAACTTTCAAGCCCTTGTTTTTCTAAATGACTGAACCGATTTTAATGAAACTTCATACGCATAAGCAGGATAAAAAGGTCTAAAAAGTTAGTTAAGAACATTTTCCAAAAATAGTGTTACAGCCAAATTAGACCGATTTTAAATTTTCCATAGAAATTGAGATTTCCAGTTACTGGGGCCTTACTCCCGACAGCATCGAGTACTGAATCAATCGAATTAGATTCGAAATAAATGACGATCCATATTCTTGAAACCGACACTAGCGCACGATCGTGCGGTGGTTCAAAACGACACTAATTTCGATCGAAAGATTCGTTAGAATCGAAAAGTTCGTACTCCACACGCCATCTGACAGTTATGTATCGAGTAGTTGAATCAAAACTAAACGTCAAATAACTCGATAGCAAAGAAGCTACTTTATGAAGATCGAGTGAGATTTTTTTGTGTTCTTTACTGCTTTATTTCTTCAAAATCTTTATTATTATGGCTCGCCTTACTTTGTTTTTCAATGTTCTTGAGAAAACATCGTATGGATCTTCGTGCGAAAAGAAATATGAATCGATATAATACCCGGGGCTATAGAAATGGATTCGGAAGAATTTCGAAGAAGTTATAGTTTCTCGAAGGAGTTGTTTAATGTGTTGGTAGAAGATTTAACACCATACATGAAGAAATTAACCAGACGAAGTGACATTTCCATTAAATGCAAGGCGAGAAGCCCGAAAGTCTGACAACCAGTCTTACCAAGGGGTATCGTATTACCCAGTCACTGGGTTGAGGAGGTCAGATAGGCAGTCAACATAATCAGCCTATAATGTTCTCACTGCTGGGGCACAGGCCTCCTCTGTGTGAGAGGGAGTAGGACGTAGTCCACCACGCGGGCCCAGTGCGAGTTGGTAGTTTTGACATGTCTTCGAATTTTTGGTTCTAGGACATGCCACCGGTGTCCTCACGATGTTTTCCTTCGCCGTTTTGAGAGCAGTGGTGATGAAATAATTTATACAAAGTAAAGCACCTGTCAGGGTTCGAACCTACGACCTACAACTCGTAAGTCGCTGTCGTTACCACTGGGCCACCAGTGCTCTCAAGTAGGCAGTCGCTCCTTGTAAAATACTGGTATTCAGCTGCATCCGGTTAGACTAGAAGCCGAGCACAACATAGTTGGAAAAATAATAGGCAGATTGGTTGATGTTTTTTCATAGGGTTTTATTTGTTAAGTTAAAATAAAGCACTAGGGTATCGTTTTTTACGTGAGAAAGTGATAGAGAAGTAAATAAATTCAACCACATAAAAGATTCTAACCACAGACATAAGACACTTGACTATGACGTAATCCATGAATGATAGGATATAGACAATGACAGGCATAACGACGCTGATAATACTCGAACCTATGTCGATCTTGGTTTACGATTCGATTTGGTTCGGGAGTAAGGTTTTAAATCGAGTTCAGATCAGAAACGAGTTCGAATCGAAAACAAAATCAAACTCGAATCGTTTTCGGGAGTAAGGCCCCTGTTTTTAAATAAGACATTTCGAAAATGTTCTTAACTAACTTTTTAGACCTTTGTATCCTGCATGTGTGTATGAAGTTTCATTAAAATCGGTTCAGTCATTTCGGAAAACAAGGGCTTGAAAGTTTGTATGAAATGCCGTACGGCGTATACGCTCTTAATAATAATAATAAAAATTATAATAAGTATTTATTTAGCCTACAACTTGTACCTTATTAACTAACATAAAATATAAAGGGTTAATAAATAAGGGTTATATATTTATTTACACCAGAAAAATACAATACAAAAAATAAATTAAACACGGTTACAACTATGTTACAGATAATCAAAATATTTTTGATGCTTGACAATTCACTTTGGCGCAAGCGTCTGATATAATCTTCGAGTTGGGAGTACAAGTACTTGTACTCTCCAAACATAACCAAATAATTATGATCCGTACGCAAAATACGCGCTTGGGCGTGGCGTTGCGGACACCAGTCCGTTATACAGTACAATAGTTGGACCCAAAGAAATACAAGTGTTAAATTGTATATTATCTACTAGGACTCCCTGTATCACCACCCGGTCCACAAGATATCGTTCATCGCGCAGGATATGACGGACTCCAGAGCTTTTGGCTACATATTCGGCTCTCCCGACACGGGCCACCGGTTCTTCGGCATCAAGACTGATAAAGCTGCTAGTCAAGTAAGTTACATTACCATTATGTTTTGGGTCAACCATTATCTTTTGAGCCATAGTCATAGTCATTCATAGTCAGTTATTGGTTAGGGCGCGGACACATCATCACGGTACGGCGCCGCCACGGCCGCGTGAACAGCACGCCGCGCCGTCGTGCTGCGGAACGGTGCCGTGTACGATGCGACGCGCCAGCTAACGGCAGCAACCATCGGTTCAAACGTGTGCTCAAACTTGCAGTTTTTGTCTAGATATGACGTATTCTTCTCCTGTTATTGCTAAGACGACGAATGAAGAAAAAACAGAACCAAAGAAAATATTGGGTATCATCGGTCGTCTTTTGAATCGATGGTTGCTGCTGTGAGCCGACGCGGCGCACCGTACACGGCACCGTTCTGCTTCTGCGGCACGTCAGCGTCGTGCCGTTTCACGGTGGCGGCGCCGTGCCTTGGTGATGTGTCCACGCCCTTAGGCATTCTTACAAGTCATCACAATACAAATCATTACATTTAGATATTACAAAAAGGATAACACAAAAAAATACAGGGTAAAATTAAATTAGGTAGCGAAACTTCGCCGATGTGATGTGATCAAGATTTGATGATCTTTGTTTTTGGGGTCAACGACCGCTGGTAGGGTTGTTCCAGGAAGTACGAGTTGAGAATATCTGTTTTATTTTATCGTGTGTAGTTATCGATACCCATCACCTCTGTGAAGTTTACACGAAAAAACCGATCCTTATTTCAAGTGACGACACTACGGCGGCTGATGCCCCAAAAAAAAACTACTCAAATTAATTAGTTTTTTCTCAATCATACTTGGAAATTCGAGCATTATTTTGACAACCTTCTTCGAGATAAATCGAAAATGCTGTACCGTTCAAATACATGCGAGCAGCGGCCGACAATGATAGTATGAAAATCCCAATCGTGTTTACCGGCCGAATAAATTACTATGAAAACTCATATTATCTGTCGTGTAATTTAAAAATGGAACGAACTTTTTACGTCGACACATGGCAACCAAGGCGGTATGCGGTAGCTTAACAAAGATTTTATTTAAATTTCGAACAGGCTTGCAAATAGAGCTGTTTAAAGTAAAAACCGGCCAAGTGCGAGTAGGACTCGCGCACGAAAGGTTCCGTACCATTATTTATAAAAACGGCAAAAAAACACGTTTGTTGTATGGGAGCCCCCCTTAAATATTTGTTTTATTTTAATTTAATTACTTATTTTTAAAGTGAATATATAACTAAATATTCTGTGAATATTTCAAGCGTTTTTGCTCGATATTGATAACGGCAACAGGTAGACGACTACCTGTTGCCGTTATCAATATCGAGCAAAAAATCACGTTTGTTGTATGGGAGCCCCCTTAAATATTTATTTTATTCTGCTTTTTAGTATTTTTTGTTAAAGCGGCAACAGAAATACATCATCTGTGAAAATTTCAGTTGTCTAACTATCACGGTTCATGAGATACAGCCTGGTGACAGACGGACAGACAGACAGACAGACGGCGGAGCCTTAGTAATAGGGTTCCCGTTTTACCCTTTGGGTACGGAACCCTAAAAAAAAACAAATGAAAATATTGGCGCGTAAAAAATGATCGTTGTTCGTCATTGAATCTGAAATTTATAAATAATTTACTTAGTTTGAATTTCCGCTCATTATTTGAGAAAAGCACTATACAAGCCTTGGCCGCAACCAGGCATTGATGGACTCACGCCTTGGCCCACATTTTCACGTTCGTCCATCAATGCCCCTTTTGCAGGCCGCTGCAGTAATGTACTATTTTGTTTTATTGTCTTAGACATCGATACCCATCACGTCTGCGGAGTTAGGTAATAGGTAATACGGGCTGGTGTCCGCAACTCCACGTCAATGCGCGTATTTTGCGTACGGGTGGGAAAATCGATTATTCGATCCACCCCAGCTCCTCAAGGAAGGCCAGCAACGCCTTGGTGTTACATCCGTCTCTCTCTCCGTCTGCGGAGTTTCGCTGACTAATTTAATTTGACCCTGAATATAAAAACCGGCCAAGTGCTAGTCTGACCACCGCACGAAGGGTTCCGTATCACTATCTATAAACGGTAAAAAAATCACGTTTGTTGTATGGGAGCCCCCTTAAATATTTATGATATTCTGGTTTTTAGTGTTTGTTGCTATAGCGGCAACTAAAATACAACATCTGTGAAAATTTCAAATGTCTAACTATCACGGTTTTTGAAGCATGTTACTGCCTGCTCAACAACGTAAATAACGCAATGAATGTTGTTGTACTGTCAAAATTGAACTCATTGCTACTGGTAGTGTGTTACGCAATATTACCCCGCTAGTTTATCTCATACTCGACTAGACATACTAATTTACATAATACGAGTAGTTCACTTTTAATGAGATACAACGTAGTTACATCTAAATAATAAAATATTTCCGCTGGATGCCAGAAACACAGGACCGGTCGATGTTGAAGCTCTTGGAGGTTCAGCAGTGGACGTCTTTCGACTGATGAAAATGACGAACAAAAAAAATTACATACGAATAAAGAACTTCCTCCTTTTTTGAAGTCTGTTAAAAATACAAGTTAATGTGATCTCTCAGACCAAATAAAAAAGGTAGACGGAGCGTTCGCCAACAATAGCGTTCAAATAAGTGAAGCCTCGTTTTCAATGTTATGATGTCTAGCGCGTTCGGTGTCGCGCGTCGCTCTGGAACAGGGTCGGCTTCCTATTTCAAATTTGGCTTCCTTTACCCTGCTTCACTCTGAGAGCGCCGCGCTCCGTCTACCTTTTTTATTTGGTCTGAGTGTGATCTATACAAATAAATAAAAGGTGAAGTATCTGTTTGTAATGCCAAACTAACAGCTTTAAACTAATTGTATACTTATCAAAGTATACCGATACGGTACTAATAACGAAAATACAATTTTTAGGCTTTTTTTTAGGCTAATTTCCGAAATGGCTGAGCCGATTTTTAAGATTTTTACTGCCAGATAGCTGATGTTATAAGTGGTAACTTAGGCTACTTTTATTTTAGAAAAAGCCACGCGGGCGAAGCTGCGGGCAGCATGTTAATATCTACCTCGCCATTGAATTACTTTTTCATGATTTTTTTTTTTTTAAACGTTGCCCCACACTATGAATTTCTCCTGTATCGTGGGTACGCTTACAAACATTTAAACTCACATACACAAACAGCCAGACCCGGAACAACTACTTGTAGGTCATACAAATATTTGTTCCGTGCGGGAATCGAACCCGCTACACGCAGCGCAGCAGTCAATCGCTTAACCACTGCGCCAACCGTGTCGTCAAATTTATAAAAAAATATGACATTGGGGAACAAATCTAACTTAGAGAGATGTATTAATGATTCGAATGATTATAATTCTGTAAATACATATCTGTTATAGTCACGAATCATATTTTGATCAAGATACAACCTGACAAGTGACACTGACCTGCAAATTGCAAAAAAGCGTTTTGATAGCGGTTTAAGCAACGTTAAGGGTGCGCCCACGAGTGTTTGTTGAAAAACGCTCGTGGGCGGGCACCGTAAATGAAACAAAAATGAATCTTCACTCGAATCATCACCATCTGTCTTGCCTTTTCCAACTATGTTGGGGTCGGCTTGGAGTCTAACTGGATGCAGCTGAATACCATATTTTACATGGAGCGACTGCCTATCTGACCTCCACAACGCAGTTACTAGGTAACGCCTTGGTAAGACTGGTTGTCAGACTTTCAGGCTTCTGACGACCCGTAACAACTGTCAGAGATCTACAAATGACAGCCGGGACCAACGGCTTAACGTGCTTTCCGAGGGGTCTTGGTATGTAAAGATGGGTCACCCTTGCACGGATCAACCGCGGCAAGCGTTGCTTAACCTGATCGATCGACCCGTGCGGCTGTTATTACTTAGCCTCGAGTGAAGGTTCATTTTTGTGTCATTTCACGTTAACATGACACAAAATGACTGAAGAAGGCGATTAACACACGACACCGCGCTCCGCCGCGGTCGGAGAGGGTGAGAGCATCGCTCGACCGCGCGGTCGGGCGGTATACGTGTGTTAGGCATCAACGGATTTGCGAGGTTTTAAGAGGCCAATGCGACATGAGATCCGCTTCACCGCCTACCGCGGCGGTGCGCGGTGCCGTGTGTTAATGGCCGAATAGACCGTTCATCATCCCGTCTCATTTCATTTTTCGATCATTTTGTAGGCGAGCGAAAGATGCCAAGTACCGAAATTCAAGATCTGGGGGTCTACTCCGAAGCGATAATCCGAAGTATCGGCCGAATGTTCGGCCATTTCATGACTTCAAAAGTTTCCTTTTTTGACTTTGAGTCCATACCCGAATTCAAGTCACATTTTTGACTTTGACTTATCTCTTTGACTGTCTTTTATTTTTTTTCTATCGCCGTAGCCAGCGATAGTCAGCCGTAGTCAGGAAACGGCCGAACATTCGGCCGATACTTTGGATTTATCTTCGGAATAGACCCTGTTCACTATTTAATTATATTTTCACTTTTGATTAACGTGTTCAGATGTTTCACTTCGAGTGAATCATGCCTAATGAGAGGAAAAACTAATCAAAAAGTGAAGTGTTTGATATCGGCTTATCGGATCGTGAGACATCTCGTTATACCTTTAAATAATTTCTGTTATAGGTAGTAATAGCGATGAGAGACTTATTCCAAGTAGTATTCGAGCTCAAGAAGAAAGAAGTGGAGATGGCGAAGCAGCAGTTGGAGGGCAAAACAGTCACCAGCAGTTTAGTTCGGCACGCGACCAACGCCTCTACTGAAAGTAAAACTAAGGTAATTTTTGGAATTGGAAACATTCTTAGAGTTATTACTTTTGTTTAAGGCGATGCAAAAATAAATGGGGGGCTTTTTCGTAACCATTTATTTTACTATTACAGCATTTCTGGATTTAATGTTTCGATAAATGTTTATTGACTACTTGATTAATAATCTGACTGAAGGAAAACGCAATTGGGTTATTGGTTTCTTGATAGAATTTAATTCCGAAAATACCTCTACTTTTTAATATTTTTTTCTTTAATTCTAAAATCCTTAGTAATTTTATTGCAAAATTGCATTCAAAATGTGCGTATTAGGTAATTGAAAACTCTGGCTGAAAATATTTTTGATACGTAGCTTAATTTATTTATAACCAATTTTTATTTGGTTTGGCGCTCTTACGTTGTTTTATTTTGGTTCCAGCGCATCGTTGCGCTCCCTTTTTTCGTATGTGGAAGTAATAGACTCGCCCAGTTCGCTATGCTTTATTTTTTACGTATCACCTTAATAACTTTGATAGCTGATTTGTGTTTATAAAGCATCGTTTACGCGGTGACAGTTTCTAGACTCGAATAGATAATTAGATTATTGAAGGACTTCGAAAGAGATTCTAAAGTTGATTCTTGTAAACATTCCCTACTATATTTGCATCGAAAGGTGGGTATCGCCTGGCCTTTGAAAATAAATAGCGCTCATGAAAACAAAAAATCTAAAGCATTCCTTGAAGTCGTCATCACAGTTCGAGAAAATCGCATCTCGTTTGAGATAAGTATTTGAGTTTTTGTTTCTCGGTTGAATGTAAGCAAATGAGTGCGATAAATCCTCTGTCAATACTCGTCTACGAGTCCCGCATTCACTCCAATCGATGGTCGAGGAACTCTCCTCGTGCAAACCGAACGTTTGGAACGCGACTTTGCCTCGTGTAATTCTTAAGGCTGCGTTTTTACTTGTACACCCTGTTGTAGTGTAGCGTTTTGTATAGCGACATGAACCGTCTCAAATATTTTATCTATTAAATATAACGCTCCGCGGCGCTTGCTTGTTGGCGTTGTCTTCGCATGAATGAATTAATTAATGAAATGCACCGACCCCAGCCACCAGACTCCAATGCTCGAATGAACCCAAAGATTCACCCTAGCCCCTGATGCCTCATGTTTCATGAGGCTACAGAGACCATTGTATATCAAAGAGTAGACCGGGGGGCGAGATGATAGCAGGGAAGACGTGCCCTTGGGATATGGAAGGATTATTAGAGCCTACCGGATATGCATCCTTGAGCAAGCATTGGCATAGTGGAGAGACGGGTGATATTTATCTATGGGAGGGGCATCTTTTAATATCTTCGCCGCCAGGTTGGTTCCGGTCCTCTCGACTCTTGTCTGTGTCACTGCTATGCTGTGTTACACGTTGCTGATTCCAAGGTCTTCGTCTGAGATCTCACTATCCGTTTCCAAGTTCTTGTAAATCTCGCTAGCAGCTTTCTTGATCTTAGCTCGGTCTTCAGCCGTGACCATCCAAAAATTGATTTCCTGGTTGTAGTATGTCATGTCCTGTTTTAAGTTGTCATTCCATGTGGAAATAGGTCGGCCGACTTTCTTGGATTTGGCTTTGTACTGCATTGCTGCATGTAACAGGTGTGGTTCGTGGCGCCTGTGAACGTGTGCAAGATAGCACATCCTGTGGTTCTTGATGCGTTTGGTTACGGTTTTTCCGTCCCACGATTTCATGCATTTTCTTTTGGCTAGGTTTATTCCTAGCTTGATTAATCAAGTCTCTCATATCTTCTCAGTCTTGACCTGTTAGCTTTGTTGGCTAAAAATACTGTAAAACATTTTTAAAGGAGTAACGGTAGAGTTCCTTGCCCATTCTTCTCCATACGAAATAAATAATTGACTTTGGCTTTGTGACCACAGAAACTATTCAGGCATCCCCGAAACATTCACAAATACGAGCCGAGTATTTAAAACTCATAAACATATTTAGCGTTCCATACATTTCTAAGCGGGTGTTTTGAAAACAATGTTAGTATCAAATATCAATAGTAGCACGTAGTTGTGGATTTTAGAAGGAAAATAACTAGACTTTCATGTGTTTGGAAACCACTAATGCAAAATAATAGCATACTTCACATTTCTCGATGTGTTTAGCTGACAAAATCATCTGGAAATATGCTTAAAATTTTCTCAAACGATCATTCGGGGTTTTAATAAAAATAAAAATACTGTTTTCCTACGGGAATTTAATATTCTAAACATTATTACGATTTGTAATCGAAAGTCTAGGATTAAAAATCCAAAATGAGAAGGACAAACTTAATTCCTAACGGCTTGTATTTAATCGAACTTCATATAATTCCCATTTTGCTTTTCTAAAAATATTATTGAACACTAATATAGAAAGAAAGAAAAAATATTTATTTGCGACACGCACAAGAAATACAAAATAGCATTTAAAACTAAAAATGTACACAAAAAAAAAACAATCAAGACTTGATATAATGAATCTCTTGTTTTGAAACTCAAATAACACTTTTTTTTGGGTCCTTAAATACCTAAATAGCCAAGTAACTGCGACCACCTGGATGTAGGCCGCAGCCGCTACACCGCTTGCTTCGCTTGCTCGGCTCTCGCGCGTTTGTTCACAGTTCTGACCTAACCTTACCCGTATGAAAAGGCTAGAAAGTAAAAAAAGGCTCATTTATTAGAAGAAGTGTGCATCATTAGAAGCCCAAAAAGTTTTTACAGGACCAGTGAAATATTTCCCATTCCAAATACACAGCTGCCTGGAGGTTGGTTGGGTGTTCTTGTAATAGTAAAAGATCTTCAGGAAGTTATTTCCCTTAAGAACCTTTTTATTTTTGTACGGCCCTTATTTTTTTTTCATTTCTACTACCTCTAACGTTACTTTAACAAATTAATAATATTACAACGTAAGTAGTCTTCACCAAATAATCATTGTGTAGTGACGCGCAATCGATTGTTGAATCGATTCGTCAAAACATCGAATAACTTCAATCAATAAGCAGCATTGTCCAGTTCACATAATGTGCATAGCTGGCACCGAATGATCGTGAAATATGAATATGGAGACGTGGTCTCTTATACCGGCTTGGTCTGTGGAAATTAATAAAAAGGTGCAGTGTTGACTTTGTGATTGTTTCAATAATTTGTGTTGTATTTTGACTACGTGTGCTTGCGACTTTGTTTTTGACGGGAATACACAAATAGCATCTGTGTTTGCGATATTGATGTTTCTTGCAATCTTGTTTGTAGGGCAGTTTGTGGGAAGGCCATGTTCGGTTGCTGGTATTTTCTCATAATACGATGGTGTTTAAAAAACATTGGACTATTTCTGATTCAGCAAGTTGTATTTTATTTCACGACTGCCCAAAAAGGAGTGTAATGGGTTTAGGGTTCATGTATCTATGTGAGTTTCTTTATGCCACCATAATTTTTAAATGCCTGATCAGATTTAGATGTACGGGAGTAATCCTTACATCATTCTGAGTCGAGTGACATAGGGTATGTAAATTTTTGAAGAAAAAAAAAAACAACCATTTTCAAAACTGAAAAAAAAAAACTTCAATTACGAGGCCTTGATAAGCACAATGCCAAAAATATAAAATTTATTTATGGACACTTTTTATTTGATAGTGAGAAAAGTTTATACATGATAGCAATGGCAAACTTTCGATAAACCTTAACTTCTGTCGTTAAAAAATCCTAAACAAACCTATTAGGATATTTCTTATGAATAAAATTTTAAATTACATCCGTTTCAAAAACAAACACAGACAGGTTACTTACGGTCGATCAATGTTATAATGCAAATAAAGGATAACACTATAAGTAAGAACGAGAAAAAAACAAGTTGAGCTAATAAAACTCAGTCTCTCAGTACTCAAATTAGCTACCTACATTTATTTATATAACAGTAGGTATTGAAAACGTTTTCTCTCTGAGCCTGAAAAGAATAAGTCGGTGTTTTACTCTACCTACTGAGAGCAGTAATCCCGACGAATTATGGGTAAAATTATTCCATTACCACTATTTTAACAGTGGGGAATCCGGCGTATTATCTTAGAACAATAAATAAATCAATTCGATGGCATGTCCTGACATCCACCAACTCGCCATCGGCCAGATTAACAAAGTAGCAAGAGTAGCAATTACTACGGGCCCCGCGCAAAAGGGGGCTTCGCGTATCCATACCCGCCCACCTCCGCCTGGGCGTAACTTTTTGAGTGAAACTTATTAAGACGTCGTATATTGAATTTATTTGATGTCACAAAAACGTGAAACCGTGGTGGTGGTGGCTAAGTGGCACATTGAATAACTTTTTTTATAAAATCAGGACATTGGGGAACACATATAACTTAGAGACATGTATGAATGGTTCAAATGATAATGATTCTGTAAATACATATTTGTTATAGTCGCGATTCATATTTTGATCAAGATACAACCTGACACAGAACCGCAACATGCAAAAATCGTAAGAAAATTCGAATTTCGTGGTCTATAGCTGCGGATTCCCCTTAAAAACCCATAGCCGATCAAGGGCCCCTCTATAGAATTTGCTACGGGCCCCGCGCTTGCTTAATCTGGCACTGCCATCGGCCCAAATGATGAGCTATGGATCCTGAGTCTCCCGAGTGCTGATTATGTAGCTGTCAAGCCATCGCCTACGATAATCGTCAATATCCTATAATTTATAATCGTGGATCTAATGGATGATCGACCTTTGTTGAATCAGTCATTTCTAGTTCTTATTTCAAATGGACATTAAATACGTTACTCGTCTTTTTCTATCGCGTAGAGCAGAGTCTCGACGACCTGCTAATATATTCTAGGCTGTCTGTGGTCGTACTAGAGGCCGAGGGATCGATGTTCTTAGGCTACGTAACTTATTTGTGTGACCTACAGACTGTTTGTTTTGAGTCAGCGTCTGTAAGTCTTTAACTCTGTAGGTACCTATAATAGGTATGAGATTTTTTACTCATGTGATAAATTTGCTTTTTACAATAAACATGCAGACATAATGCGCCTTATTAATTTATTTAGTTTTGCAACAGAAATTATAATAATTATGAAAAAAGAAGACTGGAAATGAATTTGCTTATTTATAGAAACCAGTTAATAAACTCAACTGCAGTTTTGTTCGCGAATAACATTTACAACATTTTCATGAAAGTTCGGGAATAGCTATCGTTTTTAAACAGTACATTAATATTCATGGACGATCATTTTTATAACTCACGCGACTTGTTTTAAACCTTCGACATCATGCAAACTGGAGTCTGGCAACATTGATTTTATATGATTTTTTTTTAATGTGGTGCTTGTGGATTATTCATAACAGCCGCACGGGACGATCGATCAGGTTAAGCTATGCTTACCGCGGTTGATCCGTGGATGGCTGACCATCTTTTCATACCAAGACCCCTCCGTGCCTTGGAAAGCACGTTTTAAGCCGTTGGTCCGGCTGTCATTTGTGAATTATTGACAGTCGTTACGGATCGTCAGAAGCCCGAAAGTCTGAGAACCAGTCTTACGAAGGGTATCGTATTACCCCGTAAATGGGTTGTGGTGGTCAGATAGGCAGTCGCTCCATGTAAAATACTGGTATTCAGCTGCATCCGAGAATTAGAATGGAAGCCGACTCCAACATAGTTTGGTAAAGGCTAGGCTAGGATTAAGCCAATCCCTGTTTTAGACGTGTATGCAAGGCGTCTGTATTTCCAGAGGGAAGGATATACTGCTTGTGTAAGTGTATCCCTGGAAGTCACTTTCTATTTGGGTTACAGTCCCTAAGGAGTCCGCAATGCCGAATCTAGCTTGACTTGATTTTCGTAATCGTATAATCTACGAGGGCGGCACTGAAAATTTCGGGAATCAAGGAAGTGACACAACATTACTATTTAAAAATGTATTTATTGCTTTTCGAAGTATTCTCCGCGAAATTTGACACATTTTTCCATACGATGGAACCAATCATTGAAGCAACCATTCCATTCGGAAGTTGGGGTCTCCAAAATGGCCGTTTTGTAGGCGTCCACAGCTTCTTCAGGTGATGAAAATCTCTGTCCACGCAATTTATTCTTTATTTTAGGGAAAGTATAGAAATCATTAGGGCTTAGGTCGGGGCTGTACGGCGGATGGTCTAATAATTCTATGTTTTCTTGCTCTAAAAACTCTTTTGTTCTGTGCGCGGTGTGAGAACTCGCATTGTCGTGATGGAGGATGATGCGGCGGTTGCAATTCTCTTTACGGAGTTCAGAAACGACCTGTGGCAAACAAATGCTAGCATACCATTCTGCATTAACCGTTCTTTGTCCCTCAAGAGGAATAGTCGTAACATGGCTGGTTTTGGAGACAAACGTGGCCACCATTTTTTTTGCAACACTCCGTGAACGAACAATTTTTGTTGGCTTTAACTCATTTTCGAACACCCAAACTCGTGACTGGTTTTTTGTTTCGGGTTCGTACGCGTATATCCAGGATTCGTCACCTGATACAATGTTGTATACAGCATTTGAGGATCCTGCGAGGAATCTTTTGAGAGTTCTGACGCACCAAGTAACGCGAGCCGCTTTTTGCTCTTCACAGAGCGAATGCGGTATCCATCGGGAAAACAACTTTTTTACACCTAATTGTTCATGCAAGATTATTTGTATTTGACTCATGCCAATGTCTAAAGTTGCCTGAATTTCGCGGTATGTCACATGTCGATCTTCCTCAATCAGCTTACGCACAGCATCAACGTTTTCTTGGGTGACTGCAGTTTTTGGACGACCTTGACGGGGATCATCACTGAGCTTGACACGTCCACGTTGAAATTCAGCAAACCAGCGATAAATGGTGGTTTTGGATTGGGCTTCATCACCAAATGCAGAAATCATCCGGTCAACACACTGTTTTTGTGTTAAACCAGTTCGAAAGTCATAATAAATCATCGCTCTTGAATTTTCTCGAGTCAATTCCATTTTCTCAACGACTAAACAAGTTGGACAAAACCTTGTGACAAGACCGAGAATCTTTTTTTAAATAAATAAATGGTTTTCGATTTTTAAAACCAAGGAGTTTTCAATTAAAAAGATTTTAATATGACAGGAACAGTGGAAATATTCCATTCCCGATACTTTTAGTGCAGCCCTCGTATACTTATATCCAAACACGTTAACATATATATCGGGCCAGGTAAACGTGTGTATTATATTTAATGGTATATGTATTCATATTTTCCCCCTATGATATGCATTAAACATTTATAAGTTTAATATATTAATAACTTGCGGTATTGCAATCTGAAATACAAATGAAATTAAATTGTTTAATAAATGTAAAATAGGATAAGTACTGGAACCAAGTGATTCCGGTACTTATCCTATTTTACAGATTATATACGCGTCAAATTAACAAAAAAAAAAATTAAATATAAGCTAGATGGAGTCGACATTTCCTATCTGAGTACCTCTGAGAAGAAATGGCGAAACAAACGGTCAAAGTCTCTTTTAAAGTTCGGACATAATCTTGGTCGTGCGAGGACCATGTAAATTAGTGTTTGAAATGAAAATGGGAAAAAAAGGCATTTACCATTACCACAACCCAAGAAACGAAGAAAGAGGATGCGTGAAAGGTGACTAACTAAGCAGAGGTGAGTGGAAACGCCGGGAGGGGACGCCCTAGGAGCCCCTAGCCCTTGGTGGTGTTCTTCAGAAAGGTCAGGTGCGTAGTACTCGCAACCGGCGTGAGTGTATGACCAGAGGGTATACTCCGAAGATAAATCCGAATTAACGGCCGAATGTTCGGCCGTTTCTTGACTACGGCTAACTATGGCTGACTACGGCAAAACAAAAAACAAAAAAACGCCAAATTCGTAAATGTGACTTGAAGTCGGGTAAGGACTCACATTCCAAAAAGGAAACTGTGGAAGTTACAAAACGGCCGAACATTCGGCCGATACTTCGGATTATCGCTTCGGAGTAGACCTCCAGATGTATGAACGTAGGCTAAGCAAAAGGAGTATGTAGGAGTGTGTGACGTTCTATAGTTTCTGCCTACCCCCATGGGAACCCAAGAAACTGGTAATAGTTACCTACATGAATTATCAACACACATAAGGTACTACGAAGTTATCATTAATTAACTCCTACGAGACCAAAGCTTAAGCTTTAATAATCATCCCACGATGTCCTTCCGATGTACGCAGAATAAAACAAAAGGCTATCAACCTGTTATCGCCGTCTGTAGTAATTTCTTTGTATCCGCTACAGTCGCGTTGTATGCTTAGGTCATGGCCAGGGAACATTGATATCCGGTGCAGGATATTGTTGTGTAAGATACCAACGACCGCCCCCGTCCTTGTGTGATAGCCTTTTTGTAAAATATTTATTTATTTGCGGACTAATTATAGTGTATTCACTAGGGCTTTGTTTAGCGAATAAAATAAAGTACGGCTGTATTTTTGTTACATTATTTCTATTTCAATTTTATTAAAATATTTCTTAAAAAATAATGAGGCAATGAATGTGACATAGTGTAAACCCAATACGAGTAGGTAGATTTTTGAGTAGGTGAATATTTTATAAGACCTTACTGTACTTACGAGATTTTTTTTGGGTTGTGGTGACTTTGGTCCCCCTCATCACGAAAAATAAAGTTGGCTTACATCCAAATTAATCCTAACTTCAATTTGATATAAGTATAGAGCCTAGTCTTAACCAATAGGAATAACCCGCATCCATAGAAAATAAATAATACTTCGTATATAGAAGCGAAACTCCCGCTCCTAACCAAATATTTAAATCGTTAGATTCGTCCTACCGCGTCTAAAGATGGTCACATTTCTGTTTACATATCTCACTCATACTGAAAATTGTATCTATCGTTCGATCCGGGATGTGTGAGTTCGCTCTACTCAGCCTGGGGGTCTACTCCAAAGCGCTTAACCGAAGTATCGGCCGAACGTTTTATAACTTCCAGTTTCCTTTTTTGACTTTGAGTCCTTACCCGACTTCAAGTCACAGTTTTAACTTTGGCTTATCTCTTCGACTGCCTTTTTTTTCATTGCGCCGTATTCAGCGATAGTTAGCCGTAGTTAAGAAACGACCGAACATTCGGCCGATACTTTGGATTTATGTTCGGATTAGACACACGGACACTTTATCACGCGACCTAAGTGCTGTAAGGGGACATCTAACGATTTAAATCTACGCTCATAACGCATTTTAAATCGTTTACCTTACAGTTTTGGTGCGCAGGATACTTTCAACCAGTCAGAATTATTGTAATACGAAAACGTTGGTCACTTTTAGACTTTGTCACAATAAACTTGTTGCTTGTCAATGTAGCTTGTATTAATTGTATTTGACGCATAAGTTTTTCTTTGTTGTCATTTGCACCGTATAATATGACAAGATTCTAAATATATGGTCATGGTTTTCATACGCCGGCTGCACAATCTTAACTGGCTAACTGTATCAGTATCATCATCTGACAAGTCTTTTCCTTACTATGTTGGGATCGGTCGGCTTCCAGTCTAACCGGGTGCAGCTGAATACCAGTATTTTATATGGAGCGACTGCCTATCAGACGGTCATAGTTTATTTTCTATACGCACTGCCTCGTTCGTCTAGTGGTCGCAAACGGTACTGCTGAACATGAGGTCCTGGGTTTGATTCCCGGGTCGGGCAAAGTGATATTGGGTTTTGTTTCTGGAATTTCTCAGTAGCAGCCCGGAGTCTGGATTTGTGCCCGTTTGATGGCAATAGGCTCGCCCCCTATTACATGGGACTTAAACATAACTGGCGAAATGTGGGGTGTACTACAGGTACACCTCTGCCCAACCCTTCGGGGAAACAAGGCGTGATGTTATGTTATTATTTATTGTTCCATGCTGTCCCACTAATGGGAACTGAACTACTTTCCAAAGACATAAATAATTTCAAAGATAGTATCGCAATCTTCCTCAGAGTATCGCTTCGGCTGGTGAGACCAGTTCATCCACATCCAAGGTCGTGGATCTTGGGGCGGAAGGGGGCGTGGCCGAGCTGGTGGATTTGGAACAGGAGCTCAGTTCCCTTAGGAGAGGACTGACCCAGGTCGAGGGTCTGACCCCATCTAACGACCCGTTTGGAGACTCCTTCACGGCTTTGCCTTCGCAGGTAAACTTGGGAACTACTATACAAGGTCAATTAAAATTAGCTAGCGAAGCTCCACAGACGTGATGGGTAACTATATCAAACAAGATAAAACAAAAAAAAAAACTAAATGAGATTTTGATATTGTTTAGCCAGCGGTCGTCCGCTGATAGTTTATTTTTTATTATTATTAATAAGAACTAATAATTTATTACAATACAACAACACAATCAACTCCAACAACAAACAATACAATTAAACTACCTACAATACAACAACAATACACAACACACTACAATTAAACAAACACACAACAATCCAACACAATTACAATCACATTACAATTTAACTCTAACTTATTATTTTACGTGATAGAATACGTTATAACTAAGAATAGTGTCAATTTGCACTGTTACACAAGTCCGTAGCACTTTCTTAGAGTCTGATAATTAATAAAAACACTTTGTTCATGTGTTACATGTATAGCACAGCATTGTTACTATTATTCATTCACTACTTATACACTACACTTCGTCTGGTGCCGGACATAAAGAATAGCACCATCCTATTTCTTCCCATGGGTGTCGTAAAAGGCGACTAAGGGACACACTAGAGAATGGGACCGCTGGTAGTATAGTTACTTGAAGTACTTATGAGTTGAACAAATCTTTTTTCGAAAAGTTTTTTTTTTTTTCGTGTTTTAGATATCGATACCCACCCCGTCTGTGACGTTTAAAAAAAAAACTGATATTTTAAGTAACTAAACTGCCAGACCTTAGTCCCAAAAAAAAACCTGTTTCTTTTTTAGGTTTTTTTTTTTGTTTTTTCTAGTTTAGTTATCGATATACATCACTTCTGAGGAATTTTGATAACTAATTTAATTTGATCCTGTATTAGAATATTGGTATACACTACTACATGTCAAGCTATACATTTCCAGTATACGCTGACCTCTCATTGTATGGAAATCCTATACAATGCGAGATCAGCCTAAACTGGAAATGTATAGCTTGATATGTAGCCGTGTATACCAATTACAATACCATTCTAATACAGGATCAAATTAAATTATTTATCAAAATTCCTCAGAAGTGATGGATATAAACAAATAAACATTTTTGATTTTGATTTTGAATTTGTGTACACAATATACGTATCTGGTAGTAAAAGTGTACAGCTGAACTTGGCCTTTCCATTTATTTTTAGGTCTTACAAAGATGTTGGCATTACGCCACTATTGTGACTCGCCGAATTTGTCGGAAAATGTAAATTAATTTATTATAATAATTTCCCGATTTTTATTCCTTGTGTTCCGCCTAGTTTTTCACAATAATTACTATTGTTAAACAGCTCTGATATAAATAAGAAATATGTTAATAAATTCATCATCATTATTCTTACCTACATATTGTATCATCGACAACCTTTCTCAGTCTTCATTCCCATTTCAAAGAAGGTATTCCCCGGCACCAATACACACAAGCAAATTATGATCAAAGCTAACATAATGCTTTCTTCTTATTTCCAGAAGGGTCTCCTCCCGCCCCCTCCCCCGGGCGCGGCCTCCCGCGGCCGCAACACGCCGGCGGCCCCGCCCGCCCGCGGCGTGTTCAGCCCGGGCAAAGCTGCACCCGCACTGCCTTTCGACCTAGCCACCGTTGCCGCCGAGTTTGAACCTACGCCTGCTCTAGTCGACAATCTTAATGATACACCGGTTAGTACTGAAAGCTTTAGATGTAATATGTAAAGATGTACTCTAAAGGCTCGTGCAGACTGGCGAAATATTGCAGGCGCGACGCGCAGCTCGACACTTCCCATGAAATTTTGCTACTAGTGTCGCGTCGTGCCTGTCTGCGGGAGTCTTAATGTAGGAAAAGAAATATTACTTTGTATGGAAGTGAAACTGGGCGTTTCTTACGCCCCGAATCTGCTTAGAACGATAAGATCGCTCATTTTATCACGCTATAACGCTATTTAACTTTCAAAGTTTCTTGTTTGAGATTGTGTTTTATATGGTGTGCAGTCGGGCTCGTAATTAATTGACCACCTTTGACATCAATTTCCAGTAACTTGAAACTTCACTTAGGTTGGAAATATTTAACTAACACATTATAGGCAAAGCTCGTGGCAAAGTAATAACAGCCGCACGGGTCTGACACACCCTCCCGCTCCGCCCAGAGCGGGAGAAGTTATTTGATAGTTTCCCACCCAAAAAAAAAGCCGTTGGTCCCGGCTGTCATTCGTGGATCTTTGGCAGTAGTTATGGGTCGTCAGAAGCCCGAAAGTCTGACAGCCAGTTTTACCAAGAGGTATCGTATTACCCAATTAAAGTAGGTTGTAAAGGTCAGATAGGCAATAGCTCCATGTAAAATACTGGTATTCAGCTGCATCCAGTTAGACTGGAAGCCGAAAAGGCAGATTGATTGATTGACATAGGCAAATAGACGTTTTCGTTTTATGACGTGCAAGTGATATTTCTTTCATACATTAGGGTGGTAACGCAAATATGAGGATGACTATACAATATAGAGTTACTAATCTATTTGTAGTCAAATAGCCCAATTTATAACGCGTTCTTCGCTAGAGTTTCGCTCCCATACGTTGCAGTATTTCATTTTCTATGGCCCCTTTAGTTATAAGAACCGTTTATAAACGTTTTCTAACTCTCTGTCCTTGTCATTTGCATGTCATTGAATTGATATGGCAAGAGAATATAACACTAATTTAGTTATAAGACGTTTGTATTGTCGGGTACAGATTGGTAGAAAGTACATGAAATATAACAACAATACGGCGAATTTGTTTCAACGTGTGTTTACATTTATTTCTTGTTACGTTTCACCAATCTAACCCGGCTTTTATCTATGAAATGTGGATAACTCTATACAGTCAGTTCGTTTTATAATAATAATTTATCTTTATTTCAGACGTACGTCCATTTTTTTTACAATGATAGCGTTATGAGGGTTTACTAACAGCCAAGGGCAGATTTCACCAATGAAACTGAACGCGATCAGCACATCTAAACCGAGTTCAAGAGCTGTCAGTGGCAATATTCCAAAGAAAATAATGACACTGACAGCTCTTAAACGTGGTTTATGTGCTGATCGCGTACAGTTTCATTGGCGAAATTGGCACTAAGTAATCGTATGGTGAAAAATGATCAGAGCTAATGTCTAACCACCATTTTTGATGATCAATGTAAAAAAAAAATTGCAAATAAATAATAATGAACCGCTGTATAGAGTAAATAGTTATAACGAAACATGACATCACTTGCGTATCAATACTTTGGAATCATTCAACATCATTACGGAATTTGTAAAATAATTATTAAAATACTCTTCTTACGGTAGTGGTGCCATTTATTTCATAGTTGTATAGTCATTGGAACGATTGTCCTAAAAATATTTATTCTCAATGACTACAGATCTCCTAGAAATTTTATGCGCTTCGGCAATCGTCGTCTATCTTCAGAAATACGAACGCGCTATGATGAAAGCTAATATAGAGTTGTTACAACCATGGATGTTCTTGCCTATTTTGTATTACCATAGTTACAAAATTAGAGATTAACAACTCTAAACGATTGTAAAAACTTGTCAAAAGTTTTGAGTGGTAGATGACGAGGTGTTACCGGAGTAGCGGGTAACCAAACAAAGAGAAAGATTCGTACAAACGCGCAATGATATTTGCATAACTACGAAGTGCGGCAGTACAAAACTTAGTTTTGACTCTGTGGTGGGTTACTCTGTGAAGCGACGTTTGTAATAATAGGATATTTCAGTGCTATCAAAAATATGTATGAATTAATGCTTATTTATAAAAGTGTTACTAAAAATTACGATTTGTGAAAAAATAAATAAAATCGGTGGAAAAATGAAGAATTTACACACTTTTAAAATTATTCTACTATCCCTGTTACGCAAAACGATCATTGCACTGAATGGCGCTAAGTTACTATGGCGTTCCTGTGTTGTGACGTCAGATCGCAGCAGTGCTGTCTCTGTCTACAATAGACTTTAAAACGCATACAACCTCGACAATTTTTGAGATATTAAAACAATTTTTAACCGACTTCCAAAAAGGAGGAGGTTATATGTTCGGCTGTTTGTTTTTTTTTATTTTTTTTATGTACACCGATTACTCCGTCAATTGTGGACGGATATTGTAAATTCTTTTTTTTTTGGAAGGGTTTCCCGGGGTGGTCCCATTGCCATCAAATCAAAATCTGATGAATGGGATCCCATGGAAATCGAGGGAAATCCTCAAATTTTATAGGCATACCTATAGCGATTTGAGTATTTTTCATAGTAACTCGTGCATTTGCACTCGAAAAGCACCATTTGGTGAAGTGGAACCGATGATGAAGACCACAGATGGCCATCGGAACTACTTAATACTAAGTATTTCACCGTTGCGATTCGATTAGGCACTTTAATATGGTTGCTAAGCAATTGATGCTCGTCAAAATGCATATGGTGAAGTCACCATCAGTTCTCCTGGTTGTTACCAGGAGAACTCCTCAACAATTAACGCCCCTGCATCGGGAAAAGTAATATTTTGTAATAGGAGATGAGCATCTGACATTAGGCTATTGTAAATTTGATAAATTCAAACTGACCCACTAAAAAGTGAAAAATAAAAACTTTTTACAAAAAAAAAACAACCGACTTCCAAAAAAAAACACTACAAAGTGAAAAATAACTTTAATTTCGGAAGTCGGTGGTTTGGAGCTGTATTTTAGTTTTTGCCACCGACTTCCGAAATTAAAGTTTTTATTATTTTACTGTGGCATATTTTTTTTGTTGATTTCGAAAAATCTAAATAATAAAAAAACCTTGCAAATACCCTATTCGGTATCACAAAGATTACCGAAGCGCATAACTTTACTGATTTAACTGTAGTACTTTTTACCCATAATGTGTATTGATGTGCGTTCGTGATCTCAAGTGACTCGTATCAGGAGGATCGCAAAAGCAAACTTGAGGTCGCGAATAAAACTGAAGCCCAGTTTCACCACTCATTCATAAGTCCTAGATTAATACGGAGGTGAATGTGCCTATTTTCCCTTTAATTTATACTAGTTATGTTCCCAGAAACTTTGAAGCGTAGTCGTGAAACGCATGAAAATATATAATATGAATAATCGTATATTCTATGTTTTTATGAACAAAAATTTACTATGCCTAAATATATCTTAATTTATGTTGTAAAACGGCTCTTTGGACAAATGTAATAATTGTATATCAATTAAAGTTTTTCTTGTAGTTGTGTACTTATTTTGGCAACGCTGTGTACTTTATGTTAATGTTATGTGTAAGTGATATACTGTTTTAGTATCCTATAGTGCATGATGTCTCTGGTATTGCTTGAAAGACACTGTTGTGGAATGTTATTGCGAAAAAAGTTGAAAGAAAATTGTGAAATCGACCTCTTTCTTAGGCCTTATTTTAAAGGCAAATTCTTTTTCAGTAGTGTATTATATTGCTTGAGGATATTGTAGCAGGATTATCAACCGATATCACGCTACCTAATACTATCAGCGGAAAATGCTAGACACAGTAAAATCCCGCCATATACCCACGAATAATGACAATAACTGTGAACATGACAAACGTATAGTAAATAAATTGTTCGTAATAACATTTCACAGTCAGTAGTAGCTCCCTGTGCTGTGACGTCTGGTCTGTATGCTATAAGACTGAATTATGTGGACGTGACGCTTAACTTTACTTTACCGAGAACCGTTTACCTGAAGCATGACGCTACCTCGCGAGTCGCGGTATCAGTATGGCTGCCGAAACTACCGTCGAGTATCTTAAGCTAAACGAACTACCCGCACGACTCAATCTCGCCCGGTTTACGTTACGCACTACGAAACGCACAATCTACGGTTATGTGTTTAGACGCACGCTTTCATCATTGTAGAACGAACTTTTTTGTTTATTGAAATTTTAATTGTTTTATTAAAATCCCTGGATTACTTGCATCGCCAACGATCATGTAATTCTTGAACTGTTGAACTATGAATGCGCTCCACGTCTACATATACTTAGTGTTATGGTGACGGCTGTGTTACAGGTTTGCCAGGCCGCCGCGTCCACGACGCAGTCGCTCAGTTACGACGTATTCACGGAACTAGACCCCCTCGGCACCGGCCGGAGTAAACCTTACGTTGACAAAAAACTCTTCTTTCAGGAGCTCAAAAATCCGCCAAAGAAAGTGCTCAAAGACCTCGTGTCCACACAGAGTCTAATATCAGACATATTGCCGGTCACCACAGACACTAAGATAGACCATTACGGGCCGGCGACGACGATGACGTCACTCTCGCGGCACTCGGGCGGGTCCGTAGCGATCGTCAAGCCGACGCAGAGCGCTCTGTTCTCGGGGAACTTTTTCTCGTCGGATCCGTTCGCGGAGACGGATCCTTTCGATAACACTGATCCGTTCTCGGATTCATTTAAGGACGATCCGTTTACGAGTATGCAGGAGTTCCCGAAGTCGAGTGTATTGCGAGTGGATGAGCTTAAGAGCAAACTGAGCAGGGAGGCGACTGTTGACAAGGCTGAGGTGGTGGAGAATGGCAAAAGTGTGTTTAACGGACCGCTGCAGGTTAGCCTGCCGCCGGAGCCTGCGCCCAAGTCGCCGAGGCTCCAAAGACAGGTAGGCATCCTGGATGTAAACATTTGCGGAAATATCTGATCGGAATTCGCAAATATTTTCGCAAATTTTACTTAATCTTAAATCCTTTTGCACCGTCACTAAATAGTAAATATACTTATTTAGCGCTAAACATGGTGATCAATGGTGCGAATGGATTTTATAATTACCTTTATATTATACCTGGCAAATTATCCTGCTCCTGTCGCGCTCAACCCCAGCTTTTGCTAACGAGTCATTTTCTTACAGCAACTATCTAAACGTTGAGAATGACGTCATTGCAAATGACGAGCGCGCATTAAGCTTCAATTAAACAAAAGTTTCATAACACGCTCGTGATTTGCATCAACTGTAAACTTCCATTCGCAGAGCACAGAGGGCAGCACAGTCAGAAAGCGGCCACAAGCGCACAAGCTGACGTCAGACAGCGCGTCCCCTCCGCCGCCGCTGCCTCCCAAGAAGATAGCCGAGCTGCCCGCCGCCAGGCCGCCGCCGCGCCCGCCGCATGACCACGAAGATGATGACGTGGGCCCGCCGCTACCCAAGCCGGCTATGAGGAGGGAACCATTGGTAAGATATTTTTATTGGAACGAAGTTCTCTAACGCGGCTTGCGGTTGAGTTGACTGGTAGAAATCGTCACGTAAGCAAAAAGCGTTATTCCCCCCTCTATGCGACTTCTGAGAGAGAAAGTGTGAATTTAATACGCGTTATTAATACAGAGCCATCTAGTATAAGTTTTGAGAAATTCTCATAAAGTTATGTGTTTTAAACACGTCTGTGGGAGGGTAAAACAGGCGAGCTAAAGAAAAGAAAGAAGTCGGTTTCAAGTGTCAAAAGTTTTTGTTTTTTAACATCGTGAGAAGGGACTAGAAAACCTGGTGAGAGACTTCCACAAAGAAGTGAGAACGATCTACAATGTTAATACACTATTGCTATAATGTTTGCTAAAACGCCTCATGACCAGGCAGCCTACTTGCGAGACTGCCTTGATCGGGCAAACGCTCGGCCGGTATAGAGGAGACTCGCGCGCCGTTCCCGGCTTGTTCATACTTTTCGTGTTAGTGCTTATCAGCTCGAACACGACAACAATGAACACTATGACTACAACGTGCCGCTCGTGCCACATACTACCTACAGTATTGTCTCTCCTTCCTTTTTAATCGATCCATAGGTTGTCTTCAAAAGTTCGCTTTTAGCAAAAAGACCGCCCATTGTATCACCCTATGTAAAACTTCTACATTTATATCTGTAATTTTTATGGTGTACTTATTAAAGAGCATTCTATTCTCGTGTATATGTACACAAGCGGCACGTTTCGAGGGCTGCATTTGCCTCTGCCGTTGGCAAAGTGCCGCTCGTGCATAATAATATGAGAACTTCGAGCGTTCGAGCGGCCTCGTGATGCGCCTGACCCGTGTTTGCCGAAAATAAACCTAGAAAAAAATATGTGTACCAGGCGGACCGCAGCATGAAGCCGCGCCTGTCGGCGGGCGCCGCCACCAGCAGCTCGGACGAGTACCTCACGCCCGCGCCGCCGCCGCTGCCCACGGCGCGCCGGTTCGACATCACGCTCAGCCAGCTGCTCACCTGCACCATGGACGAGCTGGCGCACAGGTACCGCACCTAAACTGTATACGAGGGTCCGGCACATACTGACAACTGGAACGACACAGTGCACCCCAAGCCCCACGTACTGCGGTCAGTGCTCTGAATTATCTGACCCCTCTTGCAAAGAAGAAGAAGAGGGGAAGAGGGGTCGGTTTATGCTAAGCACTGATTGTACTTCTACTGATATTCTGCAATATCTGGACGATAATTCTTCAAAGCATAGACGACTTCAACAGAGTTGGTAAAATGATTATGAGTCCAGATTTAGGACAACGATGACAGTAGCATTCTAGAGCGACCTTAAGACTTGGTTCAGAAAGAAAAAACTTACCGCGTTCCGGAACGCGCGAGATTTTTCTTTCTGAACTAGATTTAATATGGTAAGGGCTAAATAATAAAACACAAATTTTTATTAATACTTATATTTAATAAACAAGTAACAATGGGCTCAAATGTGTTAGTAACAATATTTCTTAACAACTATGTTAGTAAAATTAACCTACACGTTTAACCTAACACTGCCACATAAGAGAATCCCTGCTACAAGCTCAACACCGATGTGGAAAGCTTGCAGCAGCGATTCACACACAAGCAGTCCAGTCTGCTCGCGACATACTGCAGTATAATATTAGGGCTGGCCCGCAGCTGGCGCATCTTTTTCGCATCGTAGCGTAGAAGCAATTTACACGAGCATCAGCAAACATCCCCGATGCGCTTCAGAAACGGGACAGCCCCATCAATACCCGGAACATATTATTATATTAAATGCGAAAGTCGCTGTACGACTTTTGAGTGTAATCTACCCACAGACTGCACATGTAAAATGAGGTGCAATATGCACGAAATGAGTGAGCGATCATATTAGCTCTTATAGAGGTCTGAAGAACAGGGTGTAAAGTTCACCCATCCCCTATATAAAAGGGAGGATCCTCCGACCAGACGGGTGTTGTGTCTGGTGGGCAACTGCCCGACGATTGATTTCGGGACGTAGTATATAAGCTAGTTGCGCGGTAAACTCTGTTTGTGCGATGCAGGATGTTGCGTGACGCCAGTGTGATGCGCCACACTCTCACCGACAGCGCCCTCTCTCTTTCAATACCGTCATCATCTCTGAGGTCAGCGGTCAAAAGATGTGCCAAGTATTTCACCTTAGTAATGACGACACCTAACAACGTTCAGAAAATACTCATGACTAATAACTATTATCCAAACATAAGGACAAGTTGAGATGCTTGTTTTATCTTCCAGATTACGAGTTCCTGCCGCAACACTGTCTTCGATGACTCTACCTCAACTAACCGATTACCTCAGATCGTATTTAGCTGCCGATAATGATAGAGCGGTATGTTATTACTGTTAATGCATAATATAGTACTTAACATCCTCACGCCTGCAATCCCCTAAGGGTTAGGTACACCCACATTTCGCCAGTTATGTTTAAGTCCCATGTAATAGGGGGCGAGCCTATTGCCGTCAACCGGGCATAAATCCAAACTCCGGGCTGCTACTGAGAAATTCTTAATGGAAAATCCCAATAACACTGCCCTACCCGGGAATCGAACCCAGGTTCTCATGCTCAGCAGTAGTGCTTGCAACCACTAGACCAACGAGGCAGTCGTAATTTAGAAATAGGTTAATTGGTAAAAATCCACTTCGTAAAATTTACTCCAGATAATGTTTTATTTTAAGGTGCATCCGCAGATGTAGCCCGTGAGATTCAAATTTTCTTACGTTTTTTTGCAATTTGCAGGTCAGTGTCAGGTTGTATCTTGATCAAAATATGATTCGCGACTATAACAGATATGTATTTACAGAATTAGAATCATTAATACATTTTTCTAAGTTAGATTTATTCCATTGAATTACTTTTTCATGAAATCATGTGATTCAATTGATCAAGATGATCAAGAAGGTATAGATTCAAGTTTTTTAACTGAACAGCCAGCTGTGCTGCTGGGGAGTTTGTTGCGCCACTTCTTCTTCCCAGCTAACGCACCAGGAAGTGGTGAAGGGTGGGCGTTTTTGGGGGACTGTCTTATGTAATTTTTGACGTTCGAAAAGTGCTGATTCTCTGCCTAGTTTGAATAAATGACTTTTGATTTGATTTTGATTCAAGATACAACCTGACACTGACCTGCAAATTGCAAAAAACATAAGATAATTTGAATTCCGCGGGCTACAGCCGCGGAGCACCTTATTGAGACCAAGAAGTAATTGCTCACACTTAGAGGGATTGGTGATCACATGTTGTCATTAAATATTAGCAGACATGAATACGCTTCTTTTCTGTAAATAAATAATCCTTTAGCTGTGTATTTCTAGTATACTAATGTTCAGTTGTAATTACAGCATATACACGTAGAACCAGCAACAAAAACCGAAAAAGAGAAACCCTTACCAACAGTGACAGTTATATCAGGGTTATCAACACCAAGCGGTATCCCCGACAAGCCGGAGAAAATAAAAATACAGAACGATTTCAAACCGCAATTCGAAGACAACTTCACACCGCCCGCAGATATCAGCGACACTTTTGTCGCTAACTTCGACGATTTCGACAAGAAAGCGAATCCTTCGTACGACAGATACGCAGCTTTCAGAGAAATACAAGAAGAAGAATTAAAAGCAAAGTCTATTTTAGACCCTATTGACGCTTTGGAATCCGAACCGAAGCAAGACTCAGACGAAAAAGAATTAACAGCAATAGACAATTTAATAAGAGCCAATCAGGAGCGAGAGATTGAAAACAAGGAGACTGCTCGTAGTCCTCTGAAATCTTTAGACGAATTGACGTTAGATTCGTTCAATATGTTCAGAAACTCTGTGAGTCCTAAGCCATCGCAGATCGACGCGAAGATCGAAGATATCAAGTCTGTTATGAAGACATTGCAAATTGAAAAGTCGAGGAGGAGTGTGTCCCCGCGAGATAATGGACATGTTGATGTTAAACATGAGGATACTAATGATAGGTATGTAGATTTCTTTATTATCTTTTTAGTTTGGTACAATTTTTTTTTTTTTGTCTTTTGTTCTAGTCTATTTTTCTCCTCTCATTTATTTATTTTGATTTATTAATTTTTTACCATCAAATGCAGATGCAATGATTTCTAATATTTTCCAATTCTATTTCATTCCTTGGGGCTCCGATTATAGTCGAAAAAATTTCTAGCCATCCCTATAAAATCCATTTCAAGTCTAGCTTGTATTTAACTACAAAAGTAATTTCATCCCGAAAGTCAGCACTAATTTGTTTCTTATTTTTTATTTTTTTTCGTTACACTAATATAAGTCAATTGAATTCATTCAATTGCAGTACGTTTCCCAATACTTCCAGGTACGCAGCCTTACGCGAGATCACAATAACAGAGCCACCTCATGAAGAATTCGAATCATTACCACCAGAGCTTCCAAAAGAACGAAAGCGATCCGATGAGAAATCGGACGGATTCGACAATTCCGACTTTTTCGACTGCATCGACAATAGCTCCCTCTCTTTCACGCACGTGGAGGACGCGTTTAGAAAGAGTCCTATTGTGAAAGAGAGAGAGAGGGAGGAAGAGAAGAAAGTTGAGGAGAAAAAAGAGCCTATTGTGGAGATCGTGCCGTTGCCTGTGAGGGATTTAGCTCCGCCTACTAGGTTGTCTACGGGGTCTATTAGTGATGTTGTTAGTGGATCTTCGCCTGATACTAAAGGTATGTTTGTTACTTGTAAAGCGTTTTAACTTTATAGTGATGTCATTATTTTCGTTTTGAGGACTTTAAAAAGTATGACTAAAATAAACTAAAAAATTAGAACTTTTCAAATAGATTTATTTATCAAAACATCTATTTCCTAAAAGTTAAGCTGGTTCAAAAATGTCACTAATACGTAGTTGGAGGGGACTTGGGTGGCAGTAATGCTTCAAGCTTACCAATGGATTGCGCATACGGGTTATTTGTTTCAATGCCTACTTTTTATTACTTGCGCACAAGAACGCAAAGTATCCAAATTGATAAAGGATCAACACGTATTTGTGCTCCTTACTACTTGAAGGATCACGTTCTTTTGTGCATAATCACACGATTAAAATGCATCAATTGTGGGCTAATTGTATCTGTTTGTCCTTTACAGAAAAGATAGGCGGCGTAGTTGTCGGCGGTACAGTGTGCACCGGAGTCGTAGGGTCGGTAGCAGGCGGCCCGCTGGGCAGCCGCTGGGCGGCGCTGGCCGGGCGCGCGTCGGGCGGCTCGTCCGACTCGCGCGACTCAGAGCCGCGCGTGCGCATGCGGCGCCCGAGGCATCATGAACCGCCGCCGAGAGCGCCTATAGGTACGTCATTCATCTTCTGCTAGAATAATTTTATTCTATTTTTATTTTTAAATAGAAAAAAATATTATAATCAGCGATAATTTACATTGCATCGCCAATTACTTAACTATCTACTTTAGCATTGTGTATTCTAAGTTGATTTTTGTATTTGTAATTTTCTCGGCATTTAGTTTCAGATTTATACGTAGTTTTGTAAAGTTGGGTTGTAAAAATGCATTTCGCTATTTTAATTGATTATTAATGAATGCTCAAATATCTACAAGTTCATATAGTTTTTATCAAATCAAGCTTTTTCAGAGTTTCGTCTTCAAATGTCTGTTTAAAAAAAATGTGCCAGTTTTTTTAATCCTTATTATCAATCGACTATTGTAGATACCGAATCTAAACTCAATAGCCCATTACTGGACCCTTTTGCTTGGACGCCCACATATTATGTTCTTAGATAAGAACCACCCTATCGCTTTGGGATATCCTGTAATGATACTAAATTTGACACTAAATACATATAGTTTTAATTTTAAATATTTATTTGTGGGTTTTGTGGACATTAATTCAGGAAGGATATTAATTCAGATTTGTACAGTTACAGTTATAGGTACTGTTGTAATGACAATTATGTAATTTGGTTTAAATAGGTTTCTGACTAAAATTAAATGTTACAGTTATTTGCTGATATAACACATTTAAACAGGAATGGAGATATCTTCCAGGGTGTACGAGGACTAAAACACATTAACTGATAATAGTGGACTGTATTACAAGGTTCTTACATAGGATAACAAACGGTTCATCATCATTTCAGCCGAAAGACGTCCACTGCTGGACATAGGCCTCCCCGATATCGCCACGCTTGGCATTCTTTACGTCCATCACCACACAGAATAAAACTAACGGTAGCTGACAACAACTAAACCGCGATCACTGTCAGACTGCTATAAAAGAAAGAGAAGCGCGATGACACAACGCTTATAATTTATTGCAAAATATGAAGCAATTATATATTTCTCAATAATGAGTTGAGTAATCGAAAATAAAAAAACAACCAAGTTCTGCATACAAATAAGACGTTCTTGTTATTAATTAAATACCAACCGTACGGTTATATGAGATATTTTGGATTGAAACTCAAAGTAAAGGGTTAGTTTTCCGTTAATTTGTATCGAGTTTTTTTTTTTTCTCAACGTGTTTTTGTAACAATCAAGTTCTGAGAAATATGTTCAAGAATAACATTTTTTTTTTCCACTACCACAATTTGGCAATTTTTTTGTTTAAGACAAGCCTACTTTTATCATTTGCCTCTTGTCAGCGCCTTAACTAGATTTAATACGCGAGAATGAAATGCAAAAGGCTCAGTATGCCGTAAGCCGGCCGTGCGCGCCCACTGGCCGAGCGCCCCCTCAGCTGGCGCCCGCGGTTTTCCTACACGTCGTGATATTTCCAACACATTCTCCAAATTAAAATAACCGACCGACGTCTTAAAAAACATGTTCAAGATAGAACTACTCTGATGCACCAAAGCTCCCTGACATTATCATAAAAGTTATAACGTATTAATTTAACTAAGTTTCAAAACCTATTTCAGTACAAACATCATCATCTTCCCGCGACGTATCTCCATGGGAGGAAGAACTGCCGCCTGTGACCCGACTGCAGAGACCGCCGTCACATAGAGATAGAGATTCAAGGTAACCTAAAGACATACTTACTTTTATGTATATCTAAACATATTATAAAACTAGCTGACCCGACTGACGTTGTCCTGTCAATTCATACTAAATTCCCATAGTAAATGCAAACTTTTCAAATTTTTATCTTCTTATGAACCTCCCTCGGACTATTTGGAAAAAAAAATTGCCGAATGGTCCAGCCGTTCTCGAGTTTTGAGCGTAGCAACACATTTAGCCATTCATTTCTAGGTTTCCGTAGCCAACAAGGAACCCTTATAGTTTTGCCATGTCCGTCTGTCTGTATGTCTGACTGTGTCTACCCTGGCTTAGCTCAGAGACTCTAAGCCCCGTATTAATAAACGTTCCCCAACGACGTACTCAAGTGCGTAATTATTTGATATGTCATTATTACGATATCAGCATCTCAAGTTCATTACTTAATTAGTAATGAACTTGAGATGCTATATATAAACACATGAAAACAGTATCTCAGTTACCAAGATCAGCGACGATTACATCACATTGACTTCGGTCAATGTGATGTAATTTTTGATATTTTTTATTAGAATGATATTCATCACATTTCGTTCTTGATAAGTCGTAAGATTTATTGAAATACTTGTATTTTGTTATAACTTTAATGTATAAGCGCTGTATCACGTTATAAATATTTCGAGGGAAATTGGAAGACCTCTGTTACCGTATTTGACCAAAGATTATTATATTATAATATATTATTATTTTGGGATAAATTCATCCCAACTACGGAACCCTTCATTGTGCGTGGTCCGGACACGCACTTTGATGGTTTTATTTTAATGTTCACTTGGTAACTCAAAAGGATTTGAGGCATCCCATAAATAGATTTTTGGCAAAAATATCGTCATAGTACTTACTCAAATTCATCGTAATAATTATTTTCACCCAAAATATTTTCAAAC
Organism: Tiliacea citrago; assembly: GCA_963921375.1. NCBI lineage: Eukaryota > Metazoa > Arthropoda > Insecta > Lepidoptera > Noctuidae > Tiliacea > Tiliacea citrago. Next base: position 9,062,483 of record OY992799.1, read on the forward strand.
TCTATGTTTCGCGCTTCTAATCACGACCTCAAGTCACGGACTGCCTACACTCAGATTTAAGCATCTCGAGTACACAAACCTATTGTATACTTAAATTTCGATTTTCGTTTATTAATCAGCGCATCACTCGGCTGATAATGTAAACCCAAGCCGTAACTTGAGTACCTACATCAATTATTATGTTTATTAATACGATCTACTAACGAGGACCTCAAGACTGTTATCAAGTGCGAGCTCTTGGGTTGAGTAACGTTTATTAATACGGGCCTTAGTACTAGAAAGCATGGCATGGGTATACATATTAATCACGCCGCCGACAAAGTGTTAAAATACAATGTAGAAAAAAACATTTTTTAGAGTACCTCCTTTACACGTAAAGACCCGACACGTAATTGATCGTGACGTATATCGACGTATGGGAGAACATGTTTTTCAACTACAATGTTAAGTTTGTTTTTGGTATAAATTCATCTAAACTACGGAACCCTTCATTGTACGTGGTCCGACACGCACTTGGCCGGATTTTTATAGATAATTTGAATGATTTATGTCTGTTTGTGTGACCGCGTTGTTCTTGAAAACAACGTAACGGATTTTGATGCGGTTTTCACCAACTTTTAGAAAATTAATGATGGAAGGTTTGTGGTTTTTAAGTTTATGTGTATAATAAATTAATATTAAACTTAGATATAATACAGAACTTTTATGTTATTTCGTAAAAACCGTGCTAAGGTCGCTAGTACATACGTAAACTCAAGTCTGTATTTCCCGAAGACGTTGGCACAGGTATTTAGTACACCCCACCAAGCGATTGATTTTTAAATCTTATGTAATAGGGGGCGATTCTATCGCCTGAATCCAGGCACAAATCAAGAATATGTGCTACTAAGTAATTAGTAATAATTAAAAAAAAATACTTTGTCTGACCTGCAGATCGATAGATCAGCAATCGCGTCTGTGAAAACTAGCCTATTAAGGCAGTAACTTAATAACTTACAAACAGTACAAAAATAAGCGCTATAAACTTTGTAAAAGAGCTCCCGTAAATAGCCCTTTGGTAAGAGAGAGAGTTGTTACCCTTTGATAAGCACTCTTTAGTTATTCATTGTTTATTGAAATGATTGATTTACATAAATATTTACCTTAAAAAACAGGTATATAATTATTGGAATATTTGTACTGACGGCTACACATCAAGCTATATATTTCCAGTATAAGCTGATCTCGCATTGTGTAGGATTCCCGTACAATGACAGGTCAGCGTATAGTTACTAGCCGTGTGTATAGAATTTTCTCTTAAACATATTATCTTTATTAAACATTACAGGCACAACTCATCCGGCTCAAGAGAATGCCTCGATTCGGGCAGCGGCCGAGAAAAAGACAAACTTCGAGACAAACGCGACATGAGAGACAGAGAGCGAGACATAAGTCGCGATGGCCGGGACTCCGCACGGGACCGCCGGGATTCAGCCCGGGACTCCGGTAGCGGGCGGGACCGCCGTGACGTCAGCAAAGAACGGGACCATAGAGATCATAGAGATAGGAGGGACAGAAGGTCCAGGGATAGGGAGAACGATTCGTGGGACAGAGACAGGACTTATAGTAGAGAGAGAGAGTATAGGGATTCGAGGAGTAGAGAGAGACTGCCCAAAGACTACAGAGAAAAGGACAGGGATAGACATAGGAAACCCAGGCATTCGTATGATGAGGACGAGGAGTAAGTGGATATTTTTTTTTTTTTTTCAAATTAAACTTGCATGTTTTTTTTTTTATAACGTTGCCCCACACTAGGAATTTCTCCTGTATCGTGGGTACGTTTACAAACATTTAAACTCACATACACAAACAGCCAGACCCGGAACAACTACTTATAGATCCTACAAATATTTGTTCCGTGCGGGAATCGAACCCGCGACACGCAGCGTAGCAGTCAATCGCTTAACCACTGCGCCAACCGTGCCGTCAATTCGGAACTGATCGGTTAATTTATTGCTGAATAAGGTTAATTACCAAAGAAAAGTAAATCTAAATGATCATGTCACTTAGCTGAAAAAATCTTTCCCAAACTGCCCATTGTTTTGTTGCTTTTTAATACTCCCACAGTTCTAAATCTACACATACACTACCACACCCTACAATTACATACTATACACACACTTCATCATACGCATAAACATTTACCCTTTTTTTTTTTTAAATATAAATTATAATTCTCGAGGAGCTCGTGGCTAACTGAGAGCTACTCAGAGAGTTACTGGATTATGGAGGTCATAGGCAGTTGCTCCATGTAAAACACTGGTATTCAGCTGCATCCGGTTAGACTGGAAGCTGACCGCAACAAAGTTGGGAAATTGCTTTTTTTTGTATGGCTGATTATTGCTACGGAGAATCACTGACTCCTAAGTCGCAGGAACTTACACCTAGTTCAGGAGTCAGGGTATTAAGATATTTATTTATTAAAACTTTATGCACAAGTAAAAAATACTGTACAAAGGCGGACTTAATGCCTGAGGCATTTTCTACCTTAGGGTGATGCAGAGACAAAACATCGCAGGTGCAACAAAGAGGATAGATAACTTGAAAATCAAAAATATATACTAATACATAGATACATACATACTTACTTATAAACAAAATAAAAAGTGTCAGGAGAAATCACGATTGGTGGAGGAGATATTGACCTTTGTATAAACCTTTTTATGTTTTTAGTCATAAGGATATAGAAGAAAGGGTTTTGGTGAAACCAAAGACATCAATAAATGTCTAGATAAACAGTTAAAGCTATGAACTCTTCGAAAAAACGTGACGTGGCGCGAGTGTAAGACGTAGCTGTCACACACACCAGCATAACAAAGTTGGCTTTTGTTTTAGTTCCATTACAGCACGACACTCTATCTAGACATACAAATAATTCAAATAATTTATTATCTCTATTTTTTTTAAATATAAATAATCAAAGGGTGAAATAAAGAAATTAAATTAAAAACAGTTGCCGGTGCCCAATAAAAATGTAATGTGTATAGGTAATAGGGTAATAGGTAAAACGGGCTGGTTTCCGCAACTCCACGTCAATATGCGCGTATTTTGCGTACGGAATGTGTATAATAACGACATGTTTTGTGTTGTTCAGTTACAGTGACGGGTGTGGGTCAGGGCGATCGTCGCCCAGAGACAGGTGGCCGGACCAGCGGTGGAGAAGAGACGGTTAGTATTATAAATACATTAAAACAAAATAGAAATGAATATTAAAGGCCTATCCGCATACAACAGTGCCTGACGCACTCTAATACATAATAAAAAAAAAACAATCTAGGCATAATCTTTCTTTTTCTTATTTTTTGCCGACACGTGCATCAGTAACGTATCGATAAGTGTCAGTGGGGACTTCTTGGCGGGAAAGTGAAGCGTCACGTTAGCAGTTTTGGTTTATTTTCAAAAAATTGTGTTTAGCCGAATATTAATGTGTAATAGTGGTGGATTATTAACCATTAAGTGTACGTGAACCTTCATTATTGTAGGCAAATGAAACAAAACAGTGCAAAATCACTTCAAGTTCTCTCAAAAAGTCCGCGCGAGGTTTTAGTAAAGTGCCACGTCTTTACTGAAACTCAAGGGGAGCGGGGCGGGATATCATCTATCATGCATTGAATAAAATTAATTTCATAATTATAAACAACTTTGTATTTGTTACCTAATTTTACATGACACTGGCTAAATGTGCAAACCGCACGAAGCTACAATAAAAAAAAAATGAAGTGTTAGTGAAATATAACATTGTAGGATACATTTTGTACGACGCTATCCGTACTCGTCAGCGAGTGAGTTCAGTGATGTCAGTGCTGCGCCGACGCTCGCCGTGATCCGACGTGAATTTCTAGCGGACCATATTTTGCCTGAGACGGTCGCAGTATTCTTCGCCTTCATCTAATAATAAAGCAATCGGTGCTAACTGTGATCTTGAATATCGAGGCATTTTACAAGCACGTGAAACTGCTGCAGGGTACTAATAATCACTGCACGCGTCATGTCGGACTCGGTACTGACATGTATGAATAGCACGTCACGGAACTGTACGGTACGGAACTGTCTGTCACGTGTCGGCACTGTTGTGTGCGGATAGACCTTTTAAATCTCTGTGCCACTGCCGTACCTACCAATCACAATCTGAATAATTTTGAAGTATATTGTTAGTCCATAACTTCATATTGTTCGAGAAATTTGTTTGCTCATCAACGTAAATAACGCAATTAATGTTGATAAACTGTCAAAATGAAATCCATTGCCACTGATAGTGTGTTACGCAATTACCGCGCAGGTCTTAATGGTAGTTTACGTACATTCATTTTCAGAGAGAAATTACGGATCGCTCGGTTGGCGGGAGACAAGGCGTCGTGCTGAATTGAGGCAAAGTGAAGATTCTAGTGAGAGAAGGTTTGTGAATGATACTATTATACGAAAGAACTTGTTTTCCAATTTTCATACGTTCGAAGAATGAAATCCTCGATGGGTTCTCGGTCCGAAAAACAACATTCCGATTTTCAATACTTCGAATAAACTGCTAAAATTTGGATTCTGATTCAATTAGTATAATATTCAGTTACACATATAAATTCAAAATCTTTAAGTAACGTTTAATGTACGTAATTTTAAAACGTCTACTGTTATTAATAATTGTGTATCAATATTATTTTTTTGTGTTGTTTCTTCTCCTTATACCTGCGTCGAGTACCATCTAGTGTTATTGAAAGTCAAAGTCAAACCATTTATTTCAAATAGGCACATAAGGGGCACTTTTGAACGTCAAAATTTACAAAAAAATAGAATTGATTCTAGTTGCCCCTTCCAAAAGGTAGTTTCGTATGGAGAAGAATGGGCAAGAAATGGAGTTTCTCCGTTCCGTTACTCTTTTAAAAATGTTTTACAATATTTTGTTTGAGTACATTAATTATATGATTATATGTGAAGACGATGCAACTAGAATAAAATTACTATACCTTTAATAGGTAAAAAGAATTACAAACTAAGCAATGGAAAATAACTTAATTATTAGATATACATGGTGCTCACATATTTACAAACATCGTAAAAGTATGTTTTTCTAAAATAAATAAAAAATAAGTCAGTGTGTGAGTATAGGTTATCACAGAATGTAAAATCAATATCATAATTGAATTCTTTGATTAATTAATTTAATCCTTTGGGTTAGGTTAAAACAGTGGCCATTAACGCTAGATTCCCTCTACTGTTGGTGAATCACTTGGGTTAGGTTAGAACAGTGGCCATTAACGCCAGATCCTCTCTACTGTTGGTGAATCACTTGGGTTAGGTTAGAACTGTGACCATTAAAGCGCGAAGGTAAGCGAGCGTGCCGCGGCAGCGGCCGCCAAACGCCAGATCACCTCTATTGTTGGTTTCGGAATTCTAATTAATCGGTCCTTTAATAATCGGAATTCGTATTTGTGATGTTTCGAATTATCATTAAGTCGGACTTTTTGTTATTCGAACTATTGAAACTCGGTATTTTGAGAATAGTAATTATAAACGTTAGGAATATTGAAATTTTGTAAATTTTTTAATTAATTTACGATAAATCGGAGTTGTTATTTTAGGAATTTTGAACCATTCGAAATTATGAAAATCGGTATTTTGAAATTCGTATTTGTGACTGTCGGAATAAAGTTTTTCGTATTTATGTAGTGTACCCCTAAAAATACATGACGAAAGGAAACCAAGGTGTTTGATAGACCAGAAAGCATTTAGCAAACTTTAAACGATTAATGTTTCTAAAAAAAAAAAATATGAATTTGAACTTTAAATTCCGCAGCGTAAAAAGCTTTTCACCTCACTATTATGCCCGGGTTACACGAGGCTTGTTTTTGAAGCTAGGATAGCAAGATTGTGCTAGTAAGCTAGCAGTGGCGAAGGGTGATTTTATGAAAGAGGTAAACCGGAGCAAAAAAAATCGATTCTATGCAAAATAAACTCGATATGAAGACAAAACTTTAATGTAGGCGTTTTGTAATGTTTTAATTTTATGCTGTATTAAATACCTACAGTGTGATTTTTCAATGATGATAGAGTGGTTGTGTTCCGTATTTCCGAAAGGAAACCGGTAGGAATCGTGTTATACAGAGCTTTCTCCCCTGCGAGCTAATCACTCTGGCCCCGTGTATACAGAACCATCCACATTTTAACGCTAGTATGCTTGTGTTCAATAGAATGGGGTTCTATTTTTTACGTCCGCGCCGTATCATACTGGACCCGACGTGGCGGCGCGTAGTGTTCTACGCGCGCCTCTTTCAGACGTCGCGGGGGGTCAAATACCTCACCCCCCCAGACTTGAGGTACCCCGCAAAGGCCGGGGATCACGGAAGTCGCACTAGATCCCAAGAGCCCCAGTGCAAGTGTGAGAAAGGAACACTGGGGTGGGAGGATTCTATTTTTGACCTAGTAGCGCCCCCCACCACTAATTTACTATCCTGGCTTGTGTACTAGCCTCATGTGGCCAGCGAAGCTTAGTATCCAACCGGATAATTTTACTCTACGGGCTAAAGACACTGCAATGCTACTGGCTTAAAATTTCCTAGCATCGTGTAAACAGCTCTAGCAGGATACAGTCAAGCCAGGATATTATTTGCTTGCTATCCTAGCATCAAAAACTAGCCTCGTATAACCCGAGATTACTCTAGAATGGTGCAATAATTTCTTAACACATTGACCGAATGGGCGTATAGGGCTTCATTGATTAGATTGACCGTAGCGATCTAAGAGCGCACATTATCTTTTCGTATGAGAAGATAATGTTAGACTAAAAATCTTGACAGTGCCTTTACATTTTAGTGTTGCTAACCAGCTTAGTTAAAAATTTGCACAAAATTGAGACTGATGAGCTAGCACACGTAGGAAAGATTTGCCCAACACTATTCAACCGAAATTAAAAGTGTTCAAACATAGCCCGAGGTATCAGTCCGTATTTTTATACAACAAGTCCGTATATCAGTCCGTATTTTTATACAACAAGTTGCCTATATAATTCAAAACACACTGTGTTAACTTTTTAAAAACAAATTAAGGACCTATTTATTGGGGAAAGGCTATTACAGTATTAATGAATTTATGACATTGTAACTTGTGATTGATTTTACTTCTGTGGCATTTATTATTATTAGATCTATTATTACTTGAATTCTTAACTGACCGTTATTGTTTTTATAGTTTTCTAAATGTATTTAATGAATTTTATATTCATTGCAATTGTATAATGTTATTTATTTTTTTCAATACAACGTACCTATATTGTTATGAAATAAATTACTTATGACTTATGAGTGTATAAGTATTTATACAATAAGGAGAAGAGGAGAATCATATAACCACAGACCACAGATGCCTCATGCTCGTATGCGTTTTTAGACGCAACCTGAGATTGAGTTAAATAATAACACGGACAAAATACTAGGTACGGCTCCACCCTTGGCTGGTCTTCCCGTCGCGCGACGACACGGCGCGAATCGTCCCGCGAGCGCGACGTCGCGCGCGACAGCCGGCGTCGCGCGCGCCGCGACGACACGCGTCGCCCACGGGACTATCGCTTCTCCAATGACTTCTCGCCGCGGGACAGAGAACATGCCTCGCCCTTTGACAACGACTTCCATGATACACCGACGCCGACGGGAAAAAAGAGGGCGCCATATGCCACTTTAGAGGGGACGAGGTATTTATTTATTATTCTTAAACTGTACGGTGTATTGATAGAATCCTCCCCAAACGATCAGCAAACTGCACCGTATTTTTAAGGTTCCGTACCCAAAGGGTAAAACGGGAACCCTATTACTAAGGCTCCGCCGTCTGTCTGTCTATCTGTCCGTCTGTCACCAGGCTATATCTCATGAACCGTGATAGTTAGACAGTTGAAATTTTCACAGATGATATATTCACTTTAAAAATAAATAATTAAAATAAAACAAATATTTAAGGGTGGCTCCCATACAACAAACGTGATTTTTTGCCATTTTTTATAGATAATGGTACGGAACCCTTCGTGCGCGAGTTCGACTCGCACTTGGCGGGTTTTTTATTTATTTATTTAAAGAAATTACAATACAGAGGAGTTACTTAATTCTAAACTAGCCAAACTTTTACGTTTCATGCGTACTCACTTTGACAATACTGTCAAATAAACTATTTCAATTTGTCATGTTTACTAAATCGTCTGTTTATGGTCCCTTGCTAGATTATATATTACTTTTAGATGAGGGATGAATGGAATAAAAGAAGGTAACTACTAAAACACTATTGTACTGTCCCAAAAGTACTTAAAGGTAACATGCGCCTAATATACTGATGGTGTGGAAATGGAGTGAGTGAAGCGGCCTTTGCTGGCTGTAACGAGAACGCCTGGCTGACTAGATATCCCAACGCGAACTGAACTAATTACTATGAGTTGAAATGAATGTGTGGCGTAAACTACTGAATTGCAAAATGTGCGGTTGCACCGTAGTCTGCTTTACAACAAGTATAACGCTATTTTGAATGGTGCCCCATACCAATCACACTTCACACTAATATTATAAAGGCGAAAGTTTGTGAGTGTGTGTGTGTGTGTTTGTTACTTCTTCACGTTCAAACGGCTGGACCGATTTTGATGAAATTTTGTATGGAGGTAGTTGACATCCTGGATTAAGACATAGGCTCTTTTTATCCCGATATTTGCACGGGATCGAGACTTAGGCGGCTGACACCGCGGGGCGTAGCTAGTTGAACCATATGTCGAATGGTGTAGGTGACAGGTGCTGCCATTAGGAGTGTGTTACGTAGGCAAGGTTAGGTGCTGGTTGTCCAACCATATGTGCTCTTGTATGTTGACATGAGACAACATTTGGCTACAGATGAAGTCAAATAGGCTTCTGATATAATAGGGTATAACACTAAAGCCCTCAGGCTAGGTGGAGCGGCGATCTTCGCAGGGTGGCTGGTGGCAGCTGGATGAGAGTTGCCGAGAATCGAGCTGAATGCAATTGGAGAGGCCTATGTCCAGCAGTGGACTGCTATAGGCTGATGATGATGATGATGAGGAACTCTAAAACAACTAAATTATATTGACTCATTCAAACCAACCTATTCCAGATTCGCATTCGAACCCGAAGACGTAACAGCCTCCCCGATTTCCGTGAGCAGCGCCCGCGCTCGAGACAGCGAACAGAGCGCGACTCGATTCCGATTCGATTCCGACTCGATCTCACCTCGCTCCATGTTCGAAGACGACTTCGCCGCCGCCCCGCGGCCACGCACGGCCTCCATCGCTGAGGAGGAAGAGGGGGACCTGCCCCCCCTGCGGCCGCGCCCCCCTCCTACTACAACAAGAGACATTCGTAAGTCAGACTCTATAAACATCTTCACTCGAGAGTCGGATCCGTTCGAAGGAGATGCGTTCTTCGCGTGTACTGGGTCTGATCGCGCCGCGAGACGGGAGAACTGGCCAGGTGATTTTCAAGGTTTTGATAATGCGTGAGTTCGGGTCCGGTTTGTCCTTTGAGAATTGACAGGTTTTTTGTGATAAGGGTAGTGAGAACAGGGATGAAAGCGAGTAGGGTATTTATTACAGTAGCATATAAAAGTTCTTTATTAGAAAAGTTAAATTTGATACTGTTGAAATGGCTGTTCTACAAATGCAGTCTGACACTCCATTTCTCCCCTGTTTTCACTTTTTAAACTCTATTTGCACTCCATCGTCCCAGTTTTTAACTCGCTTTTAAAAGTTCCTAAAATTATGTCTTGCTGCGAGAGTGAATATTTTCATGAAAATGTTTTTCTTCGTCTTTTAATATGATTTTAGTATGTATGGTTTTGATATAAAAGCGGGATGAATGACCGCGTTGCCAATTTTATTGTCACAGTCAAAATATGGTTATAAAAATAAAATAGCGCATAATTTGAAGTATTAGGATACGGATGAATGCAAATAGAGGTGTTGGATAGTTTCCGTAGAGGTCGTAAAAAGAAGGATTGATAATGAAATGAGTCTTGCCATAGAAATTAAGTATTTTTCCATCGATCTCGTATACCCTGTGCGATAGACTCCCAGATATATGTCTAAAATAACCTCACGGTCGTTCTCAAATTGAAGGCTTTTTCACATCATTACGCGTCAATTTTTAATGATGCATTTTTATAAAATTCTTGAACTTTTATGTATGACCATAGATAATAGTAGACTTATTACAAAGAGGTGCGTTATGATGTGAAAAGACTTAACGTTAGATATCTTAGCTTTAAGATTACATGCCGATTACCTAATGTAATATAATTATACTTATTATTTATAACCACTGACCCTTGTCACCCTAGTATTATGTATATGTTGAGACATTTACAGACAAGAGATGCCTCATGCCTGTATGTGTCTTTGGACGCAACCTGTGATATATATAAGCAACGCCCTTTATGTTTTTATTATTTCTGCGCTTTCGCAATGTGTATTTTCTTGTTATTTTTTACCTCAAATAAGTGTCGCAAGTCCATAAAGGTAGTGTTGTATGAATTTCGAAATATTTGTTTAGATCAATAAGTTTTTACAATACATTCATTGCAATGCATTTTAATTTTTTTTTTCTTTACAATGGAATCAGACACGTTTATAATTTTTAATGTTAATTATCCTCTGGAAATTAAAAGGAAGTGCCGCATGCCGGTTTGTAGCAACGATGTTACGGATGAAATTAAAATGATTTTCATTGTCAGTAAATAAATACAACTCACCTGCATATAAAAGTAGGCGGTATTTATAAACCCTTTATTTAGAAGACTGCACATATTGGTAGACGTAGTAGAACAAATATATAATGTATCTTATATTAATAACAAAACAATCATTCCGATTTTATATCATAACGCTTCGCGCTGACTGAAACTAGCACGGATTTTTTGGTGACATTGAAGAAAAATACAATTTAACAGCAGTGACATAAAGTACTTAGTTGAACAACAATCAAACGGTTCCTCGGGCGTCTTCGAGAACGCCCGCAAGTGCTCGTTTGCACTTTATGGCACTGATTTTAAAGTTTATTTTTAAATTTCATGAGAAAATCCTATGCTATGCGTTCCTTTCGGTATGCAGTGAGCCTATGACAATGATATTTATTTTAGTATATTTTGGACTGTAACGGCTAGTAAGTCAAACCTATGGAATAATAAGGTTTTAGGTATGGAGAGCCATCACAAGCGAAAGTTTGGGCACAATCTGTACAGTTTCTAATTGGTATTGTAAATATTTTGCCACAATGCAAATGTAAATACTTAATTAATATTTTGTAAATCAATTGAAATACATATACATGACCTGCTAAACTATTTTTGGGCACATAATCAAGAAATATTAGAACATTTTTGAATAACTGTAAATTTAATAATTTTCGAAAGTATTTATGTATAAACTGGTTATGATAATTTTGCCGATCGTACCTTCTTTGTTGAGTGTATCATAATTCGTATTATTAAAGACCTAAAAAATACATTTTTATTCTACATACAGTAGGTACAGTATTTTAAAGTAGTCGAAAATATTGCACATTATTTGATATAAATTTAAAATAAACACCGCATTTTATGATTATGTTGTACGTTTTCAAAGTCTGATGCATTTTGTGAATTAATTGTCTATCTCATTAATTTAATAAAATATCATACATTTGTAATGTTTCATTGTAGTTTAATTAAAAGTTTTTTTGTGATAGAAATACTCTGTAAAAGCGATCGTCAATAATATTAAGCGCCAATTGTGCTTCTAAGAAATTTATGTTTAGTGAATCATTACTGTGATAATTTTAATTTATTGTTATTTTTCTCGGAAGTCTTTTTTTACTTCATTTTGTATGCACTTATTTTTATGTAAAATCAGCATAAAGCAATTAAATAATATTCTAAATGAAAATGTCTATTTCTAACATGATTAAATTACCTATTAAAATGTTGACTTAAAATATTGAATACCTATAGCATTCATCAATCAGAAATGTAACAGAGCAACTGAATCAGTTAAACTGTTGCAGTTCTGAATAAGAAGAATGTAATGTTATCTGATAATTATAATTAATGTAATTTCAATATAAACCTAACGACCCATAATCATTTTATAGCAACTATAACGAATGTATTCAAGTAAACTAATGTTACCTTTAAACTAGTGATGACGTCGATTTTGTATTAATGTATTTTTTGTACATAATGTAGCTAGAGGAAATTAATTATGTGCAATTATTACCACCTCTGTGGCGCAATACCAAAGGTATTTATGTTCTGTAACTGTTGTGTAAAATACTCTGGAGTTATTAAAATTATAACGAAATGATCGAAAACTATTACTTTGTTATTAATTCATTTAACCCTTTTTTTTTTCGGGTGGGAAATTATCAAATAACTTCTCCCGCTATGGGTGGAGCGGGAGGGCGTGTCAGACTTTTACTGACTAAAACCCACCCGTGTTCCTTCCGTTGCCTGTGTGCCAGGGCCACGATATCCCTTTCGGACAAACTCGCAACCCTGGCGGGCATTGGTCCTAATGGACCCCGTCAGTTGGTGCTGACATCTCTTTGAGGCGCGCGTGGAACACAACGCGCCGTCGACCCGGGCCTGGTCCTTATCGGACGGCGAGCTACCCATCGCTCACCGTCTGCAGGCCCGCGCCTACGGTGGCCGGAAATCTGCTTGCGACGCCCGGGGCGTCTCCTGCGGCGACTAAGGGCGCGAGGGCGGGAACATTGTCTCACCCTCACGCGTACCGCCTCCTCCTTCTCTAGCATTACTGCTTCGCAGAAGGAGGTGACGGCCTCCCATGCACTCTCGCTCCGAACCATGGCCTCAACCAGGGCCGGACGCGAGAGATCTCCGCTGCCGATCGCCTCCGTGAGGACACGGCGGTGCTCCGCCCAAGCTGGGCAGACCTCCACCGTGTCCTCCGGGCGATCCACACAGTGGTGACACCCGGGCGTTTCCTCCCGCTTTATCCTGAACAGGAACCTCCCGAAACAACCGTGTTCGGTGAGGACCTGCGTCAGGCAGAAGGTGAGGACGCCGTGGCGCCTCTCTAGCCACTCCTCAAAGAGGGGACTTATCGCCACAATTGTGGCGTGCCCAGCGCTGGGTTGCGACAATCGCACTCTCCATATCGCCATGAGATCCCGCCGGAGCTCTGTCTGCTGTACCGTGATTTCTCGCGGCAGCAGAGTTTAACCCCGGCGTTTCGCCTCCTCGCGCCACTCCCAGATGTGCTACTTTTGCCTCCAGATCCCATGGCGGCAGTCCGGCAAGGAGGCTCGCCGCCTCACGGGAGACCGTGCGGTAACCCCGTACCAGCCTGATGGCCATGACCCTTTGGGACGCGTTCAACCGCTGGGCTGGTCGCAGCCTTAAAGAACGCGCCCACACCGGTGCCCCGTAAAGAGCCATGGACCGCACGATCCCCGCGTAGAGCCTCCGGCAGGAGGCGTTTGGACCCCCTAGATTGGGCAGGAGCCGCTTCAAAGCAGCCCCGGCCCGCTCCAGTCTGGGAGCCAAACGTCGAAAATGCTCCACGAAGTTCCACCGGCTGTCGAGGACGAGTCCCAGGTACTTCATCGTCGACTCGACGCCGATGTGAACCCCTCCCGCCGTTATCTGGGAACCCGACAGTGGCGCGTTCCGAGGACCATAAAAACACATAGCCTCTGACTTGTGCAAAGCCACCTCGAGTCCCAATTGCCGGATCCTATCGACGATTGTCGCAACCCCACGTGCCGCCAGTTCGGCCGCCGCCTGATGCGACCTCCCCTGCGCCAGTACCAGCGTGTCGTCAGCGTAGCAGACTACACTGACGCCGCTAGGCAGGTCGGCACGCAGCAGCCAGTCGTACCCGATGTCCCACAGATGCGGCCCCAGGACCGATCCCTGTGGGACACCGCACGACATCTCTCGCCGGTTCCAATCTCCATGGTGACCGGGGTAGATGACGGCCCTGTCCGTCAAATAGGCCTCGACCACGCGACAGAGGTAGGTCGGCATCCGGTGATGCCGAAGTGCCTCCCTAATGCACCTGTCTCTGCACTTGGAAAATATTGTCGGCTATCGGTGTTCCAAATTGGTGGTTTAGTTTTAACTGGTTTCTCTAACGCTATGGATTTTAAAACCTGTTTTACTAAAATATGAGAACTAATTTGGCCAGCAATGTCTGGATTGCAAAGAGTGGAAATTACAGGTTTGTGCAACAGAATCGTATTATATGATAAATTATTAACCAAATGAAGGTCCGACAGGAATCTGGCTACTTCTCTACCGCTAGGATTACGAGGATTAATTTGGTGTTGCTCTGACCAGATTAGCCATTTTTTCCAAGCAACGTCATAAGTCTTTAGTGTGGAAGGCCGCCAAGACATCTTCAATAGTTTTATTTGGCTATCATTCCAATCTTTTAGGATTTCGGCCCACCCCCACATTTCCATACCTCGAGAATCATGTTCTGTGTCCTCGGAGGTAGGAATCCCGTCGACACGTCTATTAAGACTTGAGCGAGATTCCGTAGTGTGAATGGGGCTGCCAACGCTCGGGTCTTGAGATCTGCCCACCAATATACTCGATCCCAATGCGGAACTACTGGCAAGTATATCTAAAAAATATATAAATGGGATAGCACTTTGGGAATCAAGTATGGTGGCGGGAAAATCCACGCCAGGTGAAAATTCCACTGTCGGGAGAACGCATCGTGAAACAATTGGTTCAGATCCAGGGACGCATAATTCACTACAACGTGTGCTCGACTGGAGGCAAAGAGGTCTATCAGGGGGATGCCCCATTTGGCAAACACTGTCTCTGTGGCTCTGGCCAAGAGATGCCATTCCGGATTGACCCGAAGTCTCGACAAATGGTCCGCATGACCGTTGTACATCCCGGGAATATGAAACATATTCACGTGAATTTGGTATTCTTCCAGAATTTGAAAAACTTGGTATGTTAGATCCATCAGTGGTGTGGATCTCGTGCCCCCGTCGTGTCGGAGATATGCGATAACAGTTTTGTTGTCGCACTGCATTAGTACTGTACTCCGTTGCAGGAGCTAACAATGATCTTGTAAGACCTTTAGGATGGCGAGCATTTTCTTTCTGGTTGCAGTGTAAGTGTATTTCGCGATCTGCCCACAACCCTGTCAACGACAAATTGTCTAATCGAGCTCCCCATGCTATATCGGAAGCATCTGTTGTAAGGTAATGGGTTGGTGGAGGTACATGAAAGGCCGAAGGGCGTTTGCAGCTCTGAAGCCTCCATATTATGTTGTCCCGGGCTTCGATAGGAATTAAATGCCATTTCTGGTCTTATCTCAACATTTTGTTGAGGAGGTCCAATAAAGCTCGATAATTGAGTCGGCCTTTTGGGACGGTAAAACTCGCAAAATTCAGAAGTCCAACCAGACTCTGAACCTCCTTGAGCTTCGTATATTCCTTGTCTAGCATTTGGGACAGCTTGACAATCAGGGACGTCAGCTTCTTCTTGGGGAGTTGCTTCTGATTTGTCCAGGCATTCCACTGAACGCCCAGATACGCTAATGTTTTTGACGGAGTCAACACAGATTTCTCGTAATTTATGATCCAGCCTACCGACTCCGGAACCGGAGTCGGAGTTTTCTCACATGACTTCAACATAAATATATCCAGCCCGCTGGGATTGTTCAACACCGTCTACCAGGCGGAATGTGTGGGCATTATACAAGCGGCTTACGCCATAGAAGCCAGGAGAGTTACGGACACCCGTATACGTATACTCTCCGATAGTGCCTCAGTCTTGCAATCCTTGGGGAAAAATTATATTACCTCCAGACTAACACTAGAATGTCACAACGCACTGGAACGGTTGACAGTGTGCAACCGTAACACAGTGACACTGCAATGGATAAAAGGACACAGCGGATCACTAGGTAACGACGCAGCTGACCAACTTGCTAGGAGAGCATCCAGCACGTCAGTCTGTGGACCCGAACCTATCGTACCCATCCCCTTCAACCAACTACGCAGGTGGCTACAAGAGTTCACCCACACACAAGCACAGAACTGGTGGACCTCGACACCGGGCTGCAGGCAATCCAGGGAAGCTATGCCGTCCTTAGATGGCAGGCTAACCAGGCGGTTGCTACGCCTGGACAGGAACGGCCTGCGCCTAGTGACGGGGACCATCACGGGACACCTGCTCACTGAATAAGCACTTCCACACAATAGGCATAACGGACAGCCCTCTGTGCAGGGCTTGCATGGAGGCTGAAGAAACCGTTGCGCATGTGCTGTTTGAATGCATGCATGCATGCGTTACCCAGATCAGAACAGAAACCCTCGGGTCACCCAGATCTTTCACGGATATCTTAAGCAGACCAGGAGACCTAATCAGCTTCTGGAGGGAGACGGGCTGGTTGGAATAACCAACGACGGCCGCCATGGCCCACGCACAATGGTCCACATGAAGGACTAGGTGCGGAAACCGAACCCGCTAACATAGAACATAGAACATGATCCAGCCTAAAGTCTCGAGAGTCTGAATGACAATATTTAAATGCTCCTTTAGGCTTTCCTCGTGTTCATGAGCAATCTGGAAGTCGTGTAAATACACCAGTATTCGTATTCCTCGTTTTCTGAGCATTTGGGCAATCCAATTTGTCACTGATGCGAAAGTCTTGGGTGCAGTACTTAGACCAAATGGTAAACATGTCATTTCCAATAGCTCCTTTCGATAGACTAGGCGTAGGAATCGTCTGTGGCTGCGAGCTACACGAACGTGAAATTACGCTTGCGAGAGATCTATTTTGCACAGCCAGTCTCTTTGCTGTAGGAAGTCTGGCACACGATAAACATTCACTAATTTGAATTTTGTGGTTATTACGTATTGATTGAGGGCCCTCAGGTTGAAAATGGGCCGAGCAGAGCCGTCGCTCTTGAGAACTAAAAACATTGATGTCAGGAAACTTGGAGACAGATGTGCTCGTTCGAGGACCCCTTGATCCTTCATTTTGTCGATGATTGTGGTCATCTCTACTGAGTAAGGAACTAACATACCCTTTTTTATGTTCTTTGGATGGATCATTGGAGGCCTTTGACGAAAGGGTATGCGATACCCCGATATCATCCTGAGAATGACATTTGGAGCTCCGAATTGTTCCCACTGAGTTAAAAAATTTGCTAGAGAGCCTGCTTTGAACTGCATCATGTCAATATTTTCGACGTTTGACGTCTCTATTGTTGTTGGGCGGAGACGGTGCTCGTTTCTGCCCAGATTTGGATTGATTTCGGTGCTTGGGGTGAGATCTCGAAGAACCTCGTCCACGAAAAAGCCCCCGATTAATCGGTGCGACCGAATGAGAGCCATGTCCATGACAGTGCGAGTTATAACCACCCTGCGGGGGTGGTGCAGTTTGACAATTGCCTTGCATGTAGCATGATCCATGTTGAAAATCAAATGATCACATAGAATTTTACACATCTCAAAAAGATGGCGTATTAAGTTTATTTTTTTATTAACTAACATAATTTGATGATGTTATTCTTATTTAAAATCTTGCTGTTTCTTGCCCTACGATATCAAGTGCTCGAAGTAACCGCCATTTTGACGAATACATAAATTGATTCGTTTCTGTACCGACCTAGTGGCTGCTGACAATTTATTTGTATGAATTCCATACAAAATTGTGGTTACTGAGTCTTTAAGTTCTTGAACACTATCGTATTGCTTTTTATAAATCTCAGTTTTCAGGTAGCTCCACAAAAAGAAATCAAGAGGTGTCAGATCTGGACTACGCGCTGGCCAAGAAATAGGACCATGTGTTCCCATCCATTGCTCACCAAACTGTCGGTTCAAAGTCGAACGCGTACTGCGGCTGTTGTGAGGTGGACCGCCATCTTGTTGAAAAAACATTCTTCTTGATTCCGACAGTGGTAAATCATCGACGAGGTTTTCAAGATTTTCTAATATTCTGTTGTTATAAATGTTGGAATTCTTTCTTTTTATCCTTTCTTTTTTAAATCATTGCCCCACACTAGGATTTTTTTTTTTTTTTTATTCAATTTTATTTATAGAGAGTTTAATCATAAACTGATTATCCCCTCATCGGTACAAACAATTATTCTTTATAATCTAAATCCTAACTTTGCTACCTTATATAAGACTCTTGCATCCTTTGACAATGGGGACGCAAGAATGCTATTACACCTTCCAACATCCATTGACTTAGAGATAACAATGTGGCCCTTTCGGTCTCGTTCCGGACGCACTCCATCAGTATATGGTAAGTGTCTTCCACTATATTACACTCCGGACAATTTGGTGAAGCAATTTTACCCATGAGAAACGCAAAACTGTTTATTGGTATGTGTCCCGATCGAAGCCGAAGGGCCATTACAATTTCCGGCCGACTCATGTTTGCCTGGTCGAACCAGGAACAACGAGAAAGTGTTGGCTGGATCGTCCGATACCAGATTCCCTTGCTCAGTGACCTCTGATCGAAGTGTTCATGCCACATTTTAGTGCATTCTTCCTTAACAACACACAAAAAATCACTGTGCACGGGAAAGTGAGGACAAATCAACCCATCATCACACGCATCCTTCGCCAATCGATCCACTACTTCATTATCTTCCAAGCCAACATGAGCCGGTATCCATTGCAGTACAATATTCTTGTTCTTAGAAATAAGTTTACAAATAGATTTGATCACGCTGTAGGCAATCGGAGTACCCCGAAAACTCGAGGTACACCGAGTCAAATGTTGAAGAGCGCTTCTCGAATCACTCAAAATAACATAATTGCCGCTTTCAAATGAGTCAATGTAAGATAATGCTTCATCTATTGCCACAAGTTCAGTACACATTATATTGCATTTTGAGTTTACCTTTAATTGCACTGCAATTTTAGTTTGTGGATCGAAAAACGCTGCTCCCGAACCTATTTTGTCTTTGGATCCATCTGTGTATATTCTGTAGAACCCCGAGTACGTGTTATTTAAAAATATAGTACATAGCTCACTGAGTTTTCCATTCTGATAGCATTTTTTTTCCGCAATTAAACCTAATTTAGGAAATATTACTTGAGATAGATCAATCCTGTGAACCCAAGTGTCCAATGAGAACATTTCAAGCTTTGGGCTCGTGTGGACAGGTAGCAAATCAAGAGATTCATGAATTCCGACTAACAACGGCACCTTTCTTCCCCCGTGTGGTGGTTGACAATGTGTTTGTAGTTCTTCTAACACAGCAATAATATTATTATCAGCGTATGATTTAATTTTCAGCCAAAATTTACCTGCTAGATAGTATCTGCGAAATCTCAACGGTTGCAGGTTCAGTTCATTTTCCATAACGTGAATCGCTGTGGTTCTCATAAAGCCCCCGATAACCCTCATGCAAACGTTTTGGACCCTGTCTAATTTACTTAGGTGAGTTTCACAGCTACTATCATAAAGGAAAGAAGCGTAATCGATTCTACTCCGAATTGTTGAGATGTATAACCGTCTCAAATGTTTGGGATGTACTGCCCATCCAGATCCAGAAAGAACTTTAAAAACATTAACTAATTTCAACACCTTTTCTCGAGTTTCCTTAATATGCTTAGCCCACCTAAGTGATCGGTCAAGCCAAACCCCCAAATATTTTACATTGTGTACCACCGTCAGCGATACCTCATTAATTTTTAAAGTAACTGTTTTTCTTGCCACCCCGTTCTTAAAAATACAGACACTGCTTTTCAGAGGGGATATCTCAAGACCCAAATCCAAAAGAAGTTTAGTCATCTTATTTAAAGCGGGTTGTAAACGTTGTTGGGCCGATGAGACATCACTGCAAGTGGTATACAACACAAAATCGTCCGCATACTGCGACAGAAACACGTCCCCAAAGCTGCGATGACATATATCCATGGTTGCTATATTAAAAAGTAAGGGTGACAATGGATCGCCTTGTGCCAATCCCCGACCGGTCGTACGACTGATGATGTGGTTACCTACCGTAATTTTAAGATTTCTCAGCTTGAGAAAGTTCCAGATGTAACCACAAATTCTCGATCCTACACCAATTCGTTGCATGATTTTCAATAGACTTTTGACGTCTACGTAGTTATATGCGTTGTTAATATCTATGAAAACAGCCACCGTAACTTGTTTTTTAGAAAAGCCAATTTGAATACGAGATACTAAAACGGATAAATTATCTATAGTTGAGCGACATTTTCTAAAACCTGTAGTGTTATTTGACAAAAACATATGCTTTTCGATGAACCACTCTAATCTGTTCATTAAAATGTTATGAAAAACTTTACACACGCATGACATCATTGAAATAGGACGAAGAGATGATACATTTAGGGAGTCTCGTCCCGGTTTAGGAATCGGCACAATTACAATATCGCGCCATTGTTTAGGAACAATACCCGAAATTAAAATCTTATTAAATAATTGAATTAATACCTTTTTACCATTTTGTGGTAACCTCTTGATCATGGAATAAGAAATATTATCACCTCCCGGTGCAGTATCTTTAGATCGGCGCCATTTATGAAATTCTGTGGGAGTAACAACAACATCAAGTTCGGAATCGTTCATGTCAAAAGCTAGGTCGCACGGGGGTACAAAGTCCGGCGTTAAACTAAGAAGCAGATCAGTAGCTTTTGTTTATCTACGTAATGTGTTGAATATTTGTGTCCCTTCAGCCACTTCATTTTCCTCCATACGGTAGATTGCGATGTAGAATAATCCAATGATGAACAAAAGTCGCAAAACCCTTTACTTTTAGCTATGCGAATCATTTTCTGGGATTCGCAAATCTTATTTTGCAATGTATCGTAATTTTTAGGGTTTGGATTACGCCTGAATTTAGCTAACGCTAATCGACGCTCAGCCACACATTTAGACAACTTCGGTTTCCAATAAGGTTTAGGTAAAAATTTACTATCTGGATTTAGGTTTATCTTGACTGAAGGGATGCAAACATCGGCAGCCAAGTTCAAACAATCAATGAATCTGTTATAATCGCCCTGTAATTCCTCCGATAGTGTAAATTCTAAAAACAGGGTGCTGAGTAGCTTACTGTATGAAGTCCAATCAGCATTTTTAAAATTCTTACGGACTATTGGTGAAGTACTAGGCTGAATATTTGAAGTGATTTTAATAGCCCTATGATCACTGCCTAATGTCTCGTTTAAGACGGACCAGTCGAATCTCAAGGCTATATCAGATGATATTAAAGAAATGTCGGGTGCGGACTTTTGACATTCCAAGTTAACCATTTTTATTCGCGTTGGGCTACCATTATTTAAGGAAATAAAATTATTGTCCATTAATGCTTCAAAAATTTGAACGCCCCTGCTATCCGTTTTATGTGACCAATTAGAATGGTGTCCATTAAAATCTCCGAGAATTATCGTATTTTTAGCAAAAATAGAAAGTAGAGTATCCCAATCTTTTTGAGACGTTCTGATCGACGGGGGACAATAAACAGACAAAATATTTTTAATGACGCCGCAGTTTAATATTTTTACGCAAAGTAATTCTATACCTTGGTTACTGAGTTGGACTTCATACATTTGAGATTTTACTGATTTGTGGGTAAGGATTGCAACCCCGCCGTAACCATCAAACCTGTCTTTACGGTAGATTGTGTAGTTGCTCAGCTTCATGTAACTTTCTGTATCCAGCCATGTCTCACTTATCGCTGCGATGTGTATATGTTCTTGATTCAACAGCTGTTCCAACAAAATCAGTTTAGGTTGTACGCTTCGAGCATTCCATTGTAGAATGTTTAGTTTGATTCTAGTTTTGTTGTTATCCATTAAATAAATCAAACAATTTTTTCATCATACTCCAATCCGACACGTTATCAACAACCACTAAAATCAACCATTCTATAAAACACTGAACCGCCATTTTAATTCTTTCCGCTACAGTAAGTCTCTTCAAAAATACGATCTCCTTTAGTCTAGACAAAAGCTCATCAAAATGCACCTCTCGCTTTTGAGACACCTCAGGGTCGTCGCGATTGCTTGATTCCTTCAAATTCTCCATTTCCTCCTCCGTTGGTAACCAGTGGGTTCAATCATCTTCTTTAGCAACCCGTGTCTTTTCGTGAGTTTTAGCACTTTTTTGTACTCTTGTAGTGGGTGGACTATGAACAATCGCCTTAGTTTTGACGACCTCTATAGATGAGTTTGATCTCTCTGTGGGCTCGGTGTTATTACGCAGTGGAGGAAATAAATTATCTATGTTTGTGGCGCTGATTGGTTCCGTATTTTCTCTGTGTGGAGAAGGTACTACATATAACAATAAGGCTTTCCTATAAGTACAATTATACTCTGCCATGAGCTCTTTGAGTCTTTTTTCTTTTAAATATGCAGGGCAAATTTTAGACAACGCCATATGTTCTCCGCCGCAGTTTAAACATTGGCACCTTTGTATGTCGCAGTTTGGGTGATTACTACCACATTTTGGGCACAATATTTTCTTAGATGGGCACACTCTTGCTTTATGCCCGAACTTCCAACAACGTGAGCATTGCGACACGGGGAATACAAATGGCTCCACCTTAATCCTCAAACCATCTGCGTAAACATATGCTGGTAACAAATCTCCTTTGAAACACAACCGAACTGCTTCACTCGTAATCCATAACTCTTCTGGCGACTCATTCATATTACGCCTCTTTAGTCGCTGCAATGAAACTAGCTCAAAGATCTCTGGGCAAGTTATACAACTTTTAAGGTCATCTTCAGCTAGGTCGAGATCCACATCTTTGATGACACCGTATGAATAGGTTTTGATATCTGGTCTACTAAATCTCCAGTCCATATCTTTAAGATCTTTACAAGTTTCTAGCTTAATTGCGCTCATTTCGTTTGAACAATCAATACGAACCCTGTAATTATTTATGTATTTTACCTTCGTTATATCTTTCATACCTTTATCTTTAAATAATCTTGCAAGGGCAAATTGCCTTGGTAGCTTTTCTTTAGAGGAAATGTAAACCTCCACCCTGCTTTCTTTGGCCTTCTTCTCCTTACTTTGTACTAATGTCCATTCTGTCTCGTCCTCTTCTCTGTCTCGTTTTATTGGTCTCATCGAATCTTCATTTTTTGTCACATCCATATTCCTTTGCTCCGCCACGTCTTGTTCCACATTATAATTGTTGCTGCTAGTACTCAAAACACTCCTCGAATCAACATTTTCATTAAAAAGTTAATTATCATCCTCCATTGTAAACAATTATTCTAATAGACATATTCTATTAGATAACAATGCACTAGTTCGCTTCAAGGTCAGCGACGACAACCGAGAACAACAAGCTCATTAACTAATGAGGTGCGAATATCGTTTACTACACGCGCCCGTTCGAAACGAATGCACTAGGAATTTCTCCTGTATCGTGGGTGCGTTTACAAACATTTAAACTCACATACACAAACAGTCAGACCCGGAACAACTACTTATAGGTCATACAAATATTTGTTCCGTGCGAGAATCGAACCCGCGACAAGCAGCGCAGCAGTTAATCGCTTAGCCACTGCGCCAACCGTGCCGTCAAATGCCTTCAAGAAGAATTCAAGGTGCCTTCATAAAATTCAACCATTACTCACATCACTCAGTTCCACATTATACCACACCAACAATTAAAAGAAAATCGCACTTGGTTGTACATTCCATTATTAGAAAAATTTGTTTCATCAGACCATAATATGAAATTCAGAAAATGGTAATCTCTGCTTATTTTTCCTCTTAACCACCTGCAAAAAGTAAGTCTTCGAGCGGCATCCCCTGAATGTAAGGCTTGAACTAGTCGCCCCTGTCTGTAACATTTATAACCATACTTCTTCCATATCTTTAGTACAAAACGATGTGAGACACCTACTTCTTCAGCGACTGCTCTTGATGATATTTCGGGATAAGCTTCGACAAGTGTAAGAACAGAAATGATCAAATTTTCATCTAGTATAAATGGGTGGCGTACAGATTTTTTCTTGAAAGAGCCACCTTGTGCAAGATTTCTTAAAAGATTTGTAATAACCTTTCTGGTTGGCACATGACGATTTGGATATTTGATCCTATAACATTCTAACGCAGCCGAGGTATTTTATTTATTATTTACGTAATATGCTTCTAGCAAGTCTAAACGTTATAAATTGAAGGTCATTTTTCTCTTATCAATAGCTGTCCAATTATGCACTTAATTTAAAATCCACAACACACTCAAAGCTTTTCTGACGCAAGAAACTGTCAAGATTGTTTTTTATTTAATAATAACGAGTTCGAAATTTGAATTGTTTTTAAACTTTATCTTTTTATTCATTCAACAAAAAGATCTCAACCGTCACTAAAAAAGCTTTTGCGTAAAATTTTCATAGAAAATGTACGGGAAAAGTTTTTTGCAATTTGTGACTTTTTGAGTACCTACTCCAACGATGGTTGGTCCCATAAAAGTTTTTGATCAGTATTAGAAACAGGGGCGATTGGCATCAAAAAAAATTTTAGTGTCAAATGGCTATTTTCTTGCTAATTGTAATTTTTTTTGAAAATCTTTGAATGGGGATCAAAATTTTTATAAAAAATTATGGATAGTCTCTTAAGACCATTTTCGCGTAGCTGCAACGGATAAGGTACTTCCCCTTACTGCCCCGCTGAAAGTTTCCACCCTGTATAACTAAATATTCTGTGAATATTTCAAGCGTCTACCTGTTGCCGTTTTCAATATCGAGCAAAAATGAGCAAAAAAATCACGTTTGTTGTATGGGAGCCCCCTTAAATATTTATTTTATTGTTTTTTAGTATTTCTTGTTATAGCGGCAACATACATACATCATCTGTGAAAATTTTAACTGTCACGGTTCATGAGATACAGCCTGGTGACAGATGGACGGGCAGACAGACAGACTGACGGCGGAGCCTTAGTAATAGGGTTCCCGTTTTATCCTTTGGTTACGGAACCCTAATAAAAACCGGCCAAGTGCGACCACGCACAATGAAAAGTTCCGTAGTTGGGATGAATTTATCCCAAAAACAAACATAACATTGTAGTTGAAAAACATGTTCTCCCATACATTGATATACGTCACGGTCAATTGTCCATCTGCAAACTTACATTTTATGTAAGTTGGTTGACTATTACTCGTTAACTTGTAGAGCCTACTTAGCTGTAATAGTTTTCCTTTTAATTTCGTTATTTATACTACAGCCCCCAGCCCGGGGGGGGGGGGGGGGGGGGCACTTGACTAATAAAAATTGCACTTTGCTAAATGATGCAAACGGATACCTGAATTGAAAAATATTTTTCACAGACCCGCAATATTTTTGAACGGCCTATCCAAAGTTACCCCACAACATGGAGTACCTAATGGAGTATACGAGAAAAAAAAAATCATCCCCACCTTACATGCATGGGAGATACCCTAAAAAACAAATTTTAATTGTACCACTTTTTCGGCGATATTAATATGTAGACCCATGCCAAATTACAGCTTTCTAGTACTAAGGCTCGTATATAAAGAGCGTTACTCAGTACTCAAGCATTACCTAAGACTAGATTCAAGCCATTGGATTGGTTGAAACTAGTCTTAAGTAATGCTTGAGTACTGAGTAACGCCCTACAAGTACTCACGGTCGCGTGTCACCCCCAATCAGGTGGCACCCCGTGCGCCTTCTGTGGCTACGTCTGTGTCGGGCTTCACAGTCACGCGTGAGGATCAGTACTAGTCTGTAGCAGAGATCATGCACACATCGTGTCGTTACGAACTTACGATATAGGTGCGAACTTGCGAAGCCATGTTGCACCAACTAAACTTCACAACTAAATCGTATTCGAAGCACGGTTGGCATTCATCCTTGCGTTTGCGGGTTGTGGCCGAAGTTCGCTTTCGCGAGTACGGTCGGTATTTGTCGTAGAGGGCCTGCTTTGAGTACATGGTCTGTGAATAATATGTGTGTAACTTCACACACGTGTATTCACAGATTAAATCATTTTCATTAGAGCTTTCGCGTCTGTCTGTCTTGCGTAAGGGTTTGTTCAGTCTTGCCAGTATATAGTGCTCTGTCTGTGGTCTTGCTACATCCTCATCACCGTATGCGTGGCCCATTTTCAGTCATGCAGGAATCGCAATAAATCTAAACTGAGCTCTTGGATAGGCGCCACGTTGTAGCTATTGTAAAGTTTGGGATTACTGGAGTTCATAAAACATGTCGATGCATGTTACCAATAAATAATTTACAAATTCAAACAGAACGAAAAAGAAAAGATATTGACTTTTCTTTTTGCTTTTATAATTTTTATCGGGCAACTTTAAGCCCATACGTCATAGCTTGAAATGGTAAAAGTTGTCGTCATTGTCATTGTCAAAATTGTCAAGACTGAGTGAATCAACTGCTGTTTAACATTTTTATATCTTATATTTATTAAAACTGGGTAAAAACAGGTAGTTTTGTATTCCTTATTCAGGTCATGGTAGATTTTATTAGAATTAGTATTGTATTTGAACATGAAACAAAGGTAAGTGTAGCAAAAGATGAGCCAGTTTAGTCGTGATAAAATGTTGTTTACGTGTTACTGACAAAGGTGTTTGTTTGTGAAGGACTCGCCCAATGCAAGGTGGAGATGACTTGGTGGCTTACGCCATGGGAAAGAAGACAGACGACCTTGCTGACCACACTGAAATACAACTGCATAGAATAAAACCCCTGGATCATTTTATAGAAGCGCAAGTTCAAGAGGGAGACTCTTTACAAGCTATTGCGTTGCGATTTTATTGTTCTGTAAGTTAAAATCATTCATTTTTATTAATAATACTTCAGGAATTATTTTTTAAACACAATATAAAATTGTACTTTGATGTGTCAAATTGAATACATCAGTAACTTCCTGTTATCATTGTTATCTATCTTGTTATTACATCGTGTTTTAAACACATTTCAGATATCAGAGCTAAAAAGGATCAACCATATACATAAAGATAATGAAATATTTGCCAGACGCACTATAAAAGTGCCAGTTACACCATACTCTGTACTGACGGAGCTAATACCAACACAGAACCCAGAGCCTGTGCCTTCAACCTCAAACAGCTCATCTCATACAGTCATAGAAGAATTGTTAAATACTAATAATTACAATGGGCCTATAAACCAAAATAATGTATCAATAAATGCACCCAAGGAAGATCTGGAGTGCTCCATAGATTGTAACACAGTTGTGATGAACAGCACACTGGCGCCATCTGTTGCGCCATACACAGACTCTGAGCAGAATGAACAACTACTAGCTACAGAAGATACTCAACTATTGCCAAGTAATAAAGAGAAGATATCTGTTGAATCAGTTGTGGTGAAGGAACTGACCTCACATGGCGCTGACTTTGGACTGAAATGGTTCCATTTAGTGTGCTGTATGCTCATCTTAGGTGTTGTGATACCTCTTGTGTATGTTATGTTTTATTTAGACAAACATGAACATTCTGAAATTTCAGATCTTCCACCATTACACTTAAATCGATGACTGACTGATATAACACGATCTGATGGAAAAGCTTTAAGTTGTAATGGTATTCATTATAAATCAATTTTATATAAATCACTAAGAGGATGCAATGTAATTCTTTTAATAAAATTTATCATTTTAAGTACTTTACCAATGCTGCTATTATTTTATATATACCTACATAGTTCTGTTAGTGTTGATGATTTTTTAGGAAGTTGGATAATAGGTAAATGTCCAATGATTTATGTTAGAAATAAACTTATCATTTCACATTTCAATTAATTTACAGTATAATACCGGTTTGTTGGTGTGTTTCATAATAAAATTATCTGAACACATAACAACCCCTTGAGACCTTGAGTACAATATAAAATCTGTGAGTGAAAACAGAATGGAAAAGAAAAGGTGTTCAGGTTTTGTAAAATGGGAGAGCTCTTATTCCACTTGGCAGTATTTTGTCTTCTCCGAATTCAGATATGTATAATACTAAGGGCCGTATTACAGAACCTTTCTCAAGTGAAAAGTGCTGATTCTTAGCCTAGTTTAAATAAATGACTTTTGATTTTGATTTTCAAAGACTGAAGCATTACTTTTTAACTTGTTTCAACCAATCAAATGGCTTGAATCTAGTTTTAAGCATTGCTGGAGTATTGAGTGACGTTCTACCGTTAACCATTTACAGGCATTTTTGTATTGTCAAGGAGTCGGTCAGCCAGAAAGATGAAGCTAATGGGAAACTAGTAGCTTGCTACATATTAGTAATCTGTGGAAACTAGCTTCATCTTTCTGACTGTCCGACTAGTACCAAAGCGTTGTAGATAATGTAGAAGAACGGGTAAGAACCTCCATGGATACTCATTTAAAGTAAACCAACTTCCAAAAAGGCGGAGGTTATAATGTTCGTCTTTATGTTTTTTTAACCCTAGACAGCTAACGTTCGTCAAAATGACGAGCATCTAATAAATATCTCCGTCTCCCTTTCTCATCGTTTTACCTACACACTCGCGGTTTCGTGCCGACTTAGTGTCCGCTAGACTGCGTCGCGTGGTGGTTGCGTTTAGCCGGTAAGTACTTTTGTTTTTGAGATACCTACTGCATACTCGTCATTTTGACGAATGGTTAGCTTATGCGTAACTTTTAGCTTACGTGCTTTGAGTTGATTTTTGCTTTGTTTTTTTTTAGTTATTTCGTTGATAGTGAAGAATGGCTGCAAGATTGATCACAGATGACGACATAGTTCGGGCGTTAGATGATGAAGATTATGTCAACACAAATGATGTTTCTTCTGATAGTGAAAATGAGGATGGTTTGTTGCCTGATGACGTTGAAAGTGACTTTCACGACGAACCCTCGGACACTGAAGATGCGCAAGTAAGTCCACCTTTAGATATTGAACACGAACAAGAAAGGTCACCTTCCGATGCTCGTCCTCTCCGTGAGGATTCACCATTTGCTTCCAACAGCATTATCCACTTGCCTCAACCTAATATTCGTGGCAAAAATCGTCATGTGTGGGCAACTCACAAAGGACATACTTCTTCCCGAACTTCTGCGATGAATATCGTTCGCACGACTAGAGGACCAGCCCGTTCAGTCAGAAACATAACAGATCCTCTCGTTTTATTTGGTTCCTTTATGACTGATGAAATATGTGAGGAAATTTTGCAGTGGACCAATGCTGAAATAGCAATAAAAAAACAAAGCTATGAGACTATGACATCAACCCAAAACGAAACGTGCAAAGAGGAACTCAACGCTCTCTTCGGTGTGTTATTATTGGCAGCTGCGTTGAAAGATAACCATCTTACAAGTGATGAATTGTTCAACACTTCTTTCTGTGCAACCCGATACATCTCGTGTATGAGTCGAGAAAGGTTTGATTTCCTCATACGATGTCTTAGATTTGATGATAGGGCTGTAAGAATAGGAACCTTGCAGTCTGATCCACTCACACCAATCCGAAAAATATGGGACTTACTGATGATTCAATGCCGAAACAACTACGTTCCTGGAACTAACGTTACCATCGATGAGCAATTGCTGGCATTTCGTGGTCGGTGTAAATTTAGAATGTACATCCCGAACAAGCCTGCTAAGTACGGTATAAAAATTGAAATGATGTGTGACAGTGGGACCAGGTACATGGTTGACGCCATGCCTTATCTTGGAAAAGCAACAAATACTGGAGGAGTGCCCCTTGGTGAATATGTTGTCAAGGAACTAACACGGAGTATTTATGGCTCAAACAGAAACGTTACCACAGACAATTGGTTTACATCTATCCCATTAGCTAAACAACTGCTACAACAACCTTATAAGTTGACAATAGTTGGAACTTTGAGGGCCAACAAAAGAGAAATTCCGGAAGAAATAAAGAACAGCCGAGGTAGAGCGATAAGTACTTCCATATTTTGTTATGATGGGCCACTAACTCTCCTATCATTCAAACCGAAGCCAAGCAAAATGGTATATTTGTTGTCGTCATGTGACGAAGAAGGGACAGTGAACCCAACATCGAAAAAGCCACACATTATAGAATTTTACAATGTCTTGTAACCGTAAGACTAACCGGTGGCCCATGTGCATGTTTTATGGCATGCTCAATATAACGAGTATCAACTCCTACGTCATCTACTGCCATAATGTATTGGTGTCTGGAGGTAAACCACTGGCACGAAGGAGCTATATGAAACAACTGCATGAAAAACTCGTTGAACCTTGGCTAAAACGTCGACTGGAAATACCAACAATGCCTCGTAGAATGAAAGACAAGATAAGAGACGTCTTGGGTTTGAACCATGAGGATCCCGCTGAAGGTCAAGGTCAAAATCTTGAGCAATCTGGTTCAGCAAGTAGTGCAATACTTGAAAATGCCTCAACAAGGAAAAGGAAAAGCTGCAGTTTGTGTTCCTATAAGAAAAGGCGCATGACCAAGAATCACTGCAATAGTTGCAGAGTTCCCATTTGTGGCGAACATACGGTTGACTTTTGCCCAACTTGTGCCAAAAAAATCTAAGTAATTTGATACTCACCGATAATTTTAATCTTTTTTCTTCATTATACTATAAGTAAAAGTAGAAATTTCTAAACAATAGTTCCTAATTTAGTCGTTGTAAGAAATTGTGCCTTATTGATCTCAATGAAACATGTGCCATTTAAGATTTGTGATTTAGTACTTGAAAATTAAATAAATATTCATTTTTGTTATAATTATCTTTAATTTATATCCCATATTTCCTATAAATATAATAAACCTAATTAAAATAACATATTTTTTTAAATAAAAAACACGTTTGAAAAATGGTCGTCAAAAAGTCGAATGGTTAGCTTATCATAGAAGTCCAGGAACGTTAGCTATCTAGGGTTAAATGTATATGTTACGGCTAATACCCGAAGTGCGGCTACACCTAGTTTTAGCCGGTTAGAACTAGGTGTAGCCACTTACTCTTGGTTAAACCTAGTACGAGCCGATTGTTTTCGGGTAAAATCATTTGGGTTAGGTTAGGTTAGAACAGTAACCATTAACAAGCGAAGGCGAGCGAGCGAAGCGAGCGTGCCGCGGTAGCGGCCGCCGAGCGCCAGATCCCCTCTATTGTTGGTAAATTGGTTTTATCCAACAGGGATTGTCTGGACCTATAATTCTAACCGGCTAAAACTAGGTGTAGCCGCACTTCGGGTATTAGCCGTAACATATATATTTACCGATTTCTCCATCAATTAGGAATCATTTTGAATATTAGTTTTTTGATTGAAAGAGTACACTCTCGAGGTAGGTAGTGCCATTGGCACCAAGTCAGAATATGATGATCCTAGGAAAATCGAGGGAAATCCTCAAACTATATAGGCACGCCTATAGCGATTTAGGTATTTTTTATAGTAACTCATGCATTTGCTCTCGGAAAGCACAATTTGGTGAAGTGGAACTGATGATAAGGAACTCCTCAACAATTGACGTCCCTGAGACAAGAAAATAAATATTTTGTAAAAGGTGATGAGCAGTTGACATTAGGCTATTGTAACTTAATACATTACAAACTGACCCACTAAAATGTGAAAAATAGTCGTATCGTATCTCTAAGTGAGTCTTAAAAATGAAAACTGAAACCCCTTTTTGAGTTGTGACCCCTTACTCTTACTCCCTTTTGAGTTTTTCGCAAATAGCTCCAAAACTAGACGTGCTAGGTCAAAAATAATGAAATTATTCGCCCAGGTTGTCTATAGAGTAACGGATGACCTTTACCATGGTAAAGGCACATAAATAATCAAAAATCACCTTTGATTATTTAGGTATATGTCTAGATACTGTCGCGCTGGAAAATAACTAAAACAGACAGGCCAACTTTGATAAGCTGGTGTGCGTGACGGCTACGTCATAGTCACGTCATTGTGTTATTTTAGTGTGCGAGCATTTTGCGGCCAACAGTTGGACGCAATTTTTTTCGACGAGTTTACAGCTTTTACTGTTTCTAGACATATTCATATCATTGACCATGACGTTTTTTATTTTTTTTGGATTTACAGTTCGCTCCACGTAAGTTTGCTAACCAAGGCGCCGCACCGCCGCCGCTGCTATTTTAGCATAGCTTATTTTGAAATAAAAGGGCTCGAGAGGAATATGATTATATTACCACGTTTTAGTTAAGTCACATTCTTGTTTGTCTATCTGTCGTTCCGGGTGGGATCTTGCAACTTAAATTTCGAGCACTTCCCGATTAGCTATCCATCTGAAAATTTCAGGGTAGCTCACTACTCGATGACAATGCATTCTAAATCCATTTATTAGCATGCAATTCCGACCTTACCTAAAAAAAAAACATAAAAACCGCTAT
Organism: Tiliacea citrago; assembly: GCA_963921375.1. Classification (NCBI taxonomy): domain Eukaryota; kingdom Metazoa; phylum Arthropoda; class Insecta; order Lepidoptera; family Noctuidae; genus Tiliacea; species Tiliacea citrago. The sequence goes on from OY992799.1 coordinate 9,094,818, forward strand.
AAATTGTAAAGGAACCGAGATAGAGCAAAAATAACACGTTTTAGTGGTTTTATAATGGGGTTTAACTTAATCAAAGACATCGGTCGAGAGGTTCGCCTGAAACCTGAAAACACAACCTAAATTTTTAATTTTTTGCATTTTCTGTATGAAATCAGCAATCCTAAAAGTTTAGGCCGGATAGCTAATCGGGAAGTGCTCGAAATTTAAGTTGCAAGATTCCACCCGGAACGATAGACAGGAAAGTGACTTAATAACAGTGGTAAGTTTTTTTCTTTTATTTCTTTCGCTAAATTCTGTAAACGATTTGGAAGGCCGACACAAGCTTTGCTGCACTCTCGGTATTTCAATAGTTTTTTTCAGCCATTCTTCATTGTTTTTTAGGAATCTTGTTTCTATTTTATATGCTTTCTTCCACCTGAGAATAATGTATGCATGCATTTTTCTGAGACAGTAAATTATTTATTTCATTTACTTAATGGAATATTATGGGTATTTTTTTCATTATCCGTATCCGTACACACACATAGAAGCACGTGTTCTTATAGTGCTGTCACGTGGCTGCTACACACAATGACTACAAAAAAAAAAAATAAGTGCCTCACTTTATTGTTCCGCGCGTTCTATCTTCTACTTTCTATAATCTGAGAATAAATGTTATAAAAAGAAGCAATATTGCCCGATTGTGTGAGTATAGGAGCAGCCTTAGGTGTGATTCCATGCGATGAGAGGGTCTTTCTGCTTTTTATCAGACTTACAAAACCAGGAAGGCAGTGGTATTAAAAACATATTTCACAAAATAAACTATTTATTTTCCATTGCTATTTGCTATCACTTAAAAATACATCGATGTAACAAAGAAATCGGTAAATCATTGACACAATCTTAGTTATAACTCTTTTAACAATTATTATTAATAATGATAAATGCATTCTTAAATAGCTAAAACCCGACCAGAGAAATAATATTAAACTCTTATTGCAAGCGTAAAGGATATTGCAAACAATTTAAGACAAAATATAGCCTATTATTTAAATAAAACAATCAAGTTCAAATTAATTAAGACAAGGTACACTAAAATGCCATAAGTGCTACTAATTCGTAAAGTATTTATTTTCCTGGTTAGGCTTAGTCAATATGTACAGATATACATATAATAATAAGGTGAGCCTCGCAGAATTGATACTGTATAAAATTAATGACGTGATCTGAGGTGACTAAAGTAACGCTTTTCATATTTTTAACAACGCACTTCGCGATTGCGGCTGCAATCAAAAGTTTCCACGACCGCCGAGATTCGGGTTGCTCTCGTGCACACTGTGAAAAAATGAAGGGAGCGTTAGTAATTATTCTCTAATGTCCGTGCAATGCCAAAGAATTTATAAGGACCGCCACGAAAACTTAATACGGTCGTCTGACCTCGTAAGACCGCGGGGTGAATGGAGGCTCAAAACAGGCAGGAATAGCGTAAAAATAAACTGTTCTGTATGTCAGAGTAGGTCCCTGCTACTCAAAAATGGGTAGGTATAGTTTTAGTTGTAGCATTTTAAGTTAACTTGTTTAGTGACTTTTATGACTCTGACATGAGGTTCTAATTAACATAATGAAAGGACAAAATGCTACAACAATGACTATAGAAGTTAGGTACACAAACAAAAAGCACACAAGAAAATAGACATTGTTAGTATTACAGAGAACAGCAACACAGAAGATTATCTTGATCCGAAGAGCGGGCCAGCACTTTGTAGGGAGATTAGTGATTTCTTGTTATCCAAATCAAAACAACAAAATCACTAGTCTTCCAAACAACGCGCGGCCGGTGGCTGAGGCCCATTAGTTGATGAACACCTAGAAATGTTAATCACCAAAGGAGTTAGACACAATAAAGGTTATAATGGGTTAGAACATACAGTTGTGATGAGTGATTGTTTCTAAGTTACACTAGAATTAGATTGTACAGCGAGAATAATACAAGAATGGTAGGTACATGTGTGAACACTCTCGAAATGTCTACGCTCCCTCTACTAACAAGTGTGTGCACATTACCTTAGCATTATAACATCGACGTCACACAGTCAAATCCGTTCAACAAACTCTAATTAATCTTAGTTTGGTTTGGTGACAACTCAGGGAACTCTTCAAACATTCTATCGTCAAAATAATATTGTGTTAGTGATAATATTTAATTATTGTTCTAGCAAATGTCTTAGAAAACTCCTCAACCAAATAAAATGTTAATAGCACAAATTAATCAGTTTGACTCGCAATATTAGCAATGATACAGTATGGTAGTTATTGAAATTAATGTTGACATGCTTTTCAATTATTTTGATATGAAACAATACACATGATGTTGAGGAAACAGGATGAAATTGGAGCTGTCAAAAATCAGTTGATATCATATTTATTCATCTTGTATTCTCACATCAGAAGTCCGTTTTGACATTTGTAGTTGTGTTTACTAACGTAGACAAACATTAAAAGGGATAATTGTACTCATTGGATGAACGTACCTCTGTTGCAGGAGATACTGCGCCATCTGTATGCGCTGCGGCGTGCCGGTGATGGTGATGATGCGGTCGGTGGAGCCGGGCAGCGGCTCGGCGATCTCAATGCCCGCGCCGCTCTCCGCGCGGATCTTACGTATGCGGGACCCGGCCTTGCCTATTATCGCGCCGGCCAACTGGAACGGAAATAATAGTGTCACATTTTATGTACCGACCTAGTTAAGTTAGACTTGATAAGTTATACTTGAATTGTGACATTTTGATTTGCAGTGAAGTTATGAAGGGATGATTTAATGATGGGGTGCAATACTAACGTCTTTGGGAATGGTGACTTGCGTGGTGGTGTCTTGCTGGTTGCCGCCATTGTTACTGAACCCGCCGCCGCCCCCCCCCACACGGCCGCCACCGAACCCCCCCCCGAACCCGCCACTGCCGCCGCCACCGCCACCTCCGCCACCACCACCACCGCCGCCGCCGCCGAAGGCACCGCGCGGAGGGCCGCTGAAGCTGGCTCTAGGTCCGGGACCACCGAAATCATTGAACGCAGCTCTAGGGCCGCCAGGTGGACCGCTGCGGCCTAGGGGCGGCCCTCTAGGCGCGGGACCTCGACCGGCGGGGCCCATGGGCGGCATGCCCCGCGGCGGGCCGCGGGGAGGCCCGCGGGGCCCACCTCGGGGCCCACCACCGCCGCCGCTCGCGCCGCCTCCCTGCCCGCTACCGAATCCTCCGTACTCATCAGCGTAGAAGTCATCGTAATTGTGCGGGTCGTAATTTTGTACAGCGCCTTTTACGGGAACCTGCAATTTTATAAGCAGTTCTAGATTGCTGAAAGTGTGAATATCGTCGACGTGCAGTGAAAACCTCGTAAAGTTTTTTTTTTTCTTGTTTTGAAATCATCGTAATGCATATTTAGAACAAACGTGTACAACTCTAACATGCTTCTAAAGCCGTCTATAGATGACAATAAGAACCTCGGAATGTTTCAGACAGTTTTTATCTTCAATCACGACTATTAAAATTGGACAAACAAATTAAAAATAATTAACTATGTTCAAAGTTGAGGTCTGAGATGAATATATTACCTGTCTGATAAGGTCGAGCACCTCCTTGACGCCGGCGGCGACGGCGTCGGCCTTGCCCACCAGCTGCACGACGCGCTCCGTACTCTGCGGAGCGGGGTTCGAGAATATCTTCAGACGAGCGCCCGTTTTCTGTAAGAGACAAACACTTTTGTCAGATATTTTGAAGACACAGGTAATTTTTATCGGTGGTATTGACATTTTATTATTATTAGACACTGAAATTATTCACCGATTTATAATCACAGCATAATAATGTTGATCAAAGAATATTCGGAAAACGAAATATTTTTGTTAGTAGCAAGTTCTGGTAGTAATCATCAACTAGTATAGTAGCTTTTAGCGTTCATACTAATTTAAACAATGACCATTTACTTAACAATTAATGATAACCTAATTTCAACCAAGTCTGAATCCAACGCCCAATTCCAAAACAAATTACATAACACACAATACTTAGTTTAGTTGTTTACGGCAATCTGTCGCGACATAGTCGGGGTGGTAAAGAGTGGTATGAGAAATCGATGTGTGGTCAATTACCGATATTATTAGATAACGTCAGAGTACGTGTGTGGTGTGTGGTGTCGATGACGTTTGACAGGAGGCAGGGCGCATGCGCGGCGACATCGACCGGCGCACGTGGCTGCCGCCCGGTCACGCACAAACAACCGCTGAAACCCGCCCTCCGCACATGCGAGCGACGCACCGCCTACTACGAGCCATTGCTCAATACTGACGCGCGTCAACTCACTTCACAGTTCTTCAGTTACCAAACACTACACTGTTCCCCATACCCAACTAACTATTTATCCAACTTAAACTGAATATTTAAATAAAAAATTAACACTTGAAATAAAAATTATTTGAACCACGTCGAACGAACTATAGGGTCGACGGTACAATGTTACGCGGACAAAGGAGCGGGCGGAACAAAGCGACCATCCCTAGAGGGTGGTCGGGCGCGGAATGAGCGGGCGACCGGCGGCGCGTGCAACACCTGCCCTACTCCCCTCCTTGCACTTGTGGGGCTCCGCGGAAAGCTCGCACGCGCCACGCCTACCACATGCCACTAAGTAATGGACACACAGAATTCCCATTCAGAACAACACAGAAGCGAAATCGGGACAGTCTGCCTATCGGAGTCGCAGATAGAATTCTGGCAATACTAACTCCTTTTGTTTCGTTGGGAGTCTATGAGCTCTGCATTGTATACTGTTGAGAAAGGAGTAAGGACCTTCTGTATATTACTACACAGTCGTATTCAGCATCCATCACAAAAGTAAACCGCTTCAGATCCTTGTCACGAACGCGAGTCCGAGACGTCACTCAGTCTGAAAAGGATCCGCTGGCGAAACGACCGCGATATAATTTATCAGCATAGTCTGAGCTTATATCCGCACGAAAACTAGAAAGTTGAAGTATAGAGACCAAAACTGCTTCGTGACCTGACTTTTAAACTTTTACTGGAGCAGTAACAAAATAAAGTTGACTATAAATCACGAACATGCCAGACTAATATAACAACATACTGTACTTTGCACCTACAATCAATCATGAAAGTTCCCTCGTTTAACCATAAAAGCTGCTGCAAATATTTGAACACAATTTGTCTTGATCAAAAGTGAAGCCGTCTTTGCGCTGAGCTAAACCGCTAACCGATAGGGTGGTTTACTTCGTTCAAACCTTTGTCTAAGTATATTGGTGCAATTTGGAACAGTTCAGTGGCAGAATTTGGCTGATTTGATCATGGTAAAAAAGAGGAAGATTGCCTAACCAGAGCTAACTAGGTTACCAAAAAGGTAATCAATAGTAGGGTATAACATTTGGTAAATAATTAATACTATTCACAGGCATATTTCAGTACACACAGCAAGCCCAAAATGTGTTGCTGGTAAGATATTTCCCCTGAGAGCATGCCGCTAATCAGCTATACTGAGCAATCGTAATATTTCCAAACACACCGCGTTCATATTATTCAGATCAACGCTAGTATTCCCGGAACCACTAAACAATGTAGAATTATAGGGGGAATTTCGGAAAATGTTGACACAGTTAACTTCGAAATTAGAATACGGATCAACAACCCTCCATCGATCTCATGTAGTATTGATCCGAGCTCTCGAACTTTACCTGTTGCTTGTATTTCGAGGTTGAGCTTTTTTAGGGGCAGGACAACTTTCAAAATCGCGGAAAAAGGGGCCATAAAAATTGGTGTACCGGACGTACGATTTAAAGTAAAGAAGCCGTATGTGAACCGGTGCGGTTCGATCGGAAACGGAAGTGGCTAGCTCGCGTGCTGCCGTGGCCCGTAATTGTCGGGGACGACGCCACAGCCCGGTGTCACCCGCGCCTAATTACATCGACGACATATGGGCGCCGCGCCGGCTGCTATCTGTCTAAATGTAAATAGCATACCAAGTGTATACCTAAAAGCTGGTTTCATTCCCATTTCAACCCTCAATAACAATGTATAAATAAGTATACTGTCATGAGAACGTTTTAACATATCCGCTGTAACATTTTTTGTGGTGTACATAGAGGATGTGGAGGAGGTTCACAAAGTTTCCTGCGTCACGTGCGCGGTAACCCGACGCCGGCGCCGCCGCGCGCTTCCGATAGATGAAACCCTACATGTGATATTACCCTACGGCTGTTTCACAACTCTACCCAGAATCGCGATTTCATCACAAGTAGCACGTGCCTTAACAAAACGTTTTGTTTTTTCAACTTCCAAGTTTTTGTGAAGCCAAACGTTTTAATGTTTACGCAACCTGAAGAAAACAGACGGGAAAAGTTGCGCTAGAAAAGCTGCTCCAAGTTTATTCATACAAGCAGAGCTCAATGGGCGATGTTTGAATTAAATCCATCCTCATTGCCGTAAATGCAACGCATTGTACAAAGTTTACCTGAACGATCCAAAGATAGGAGCGGCGGATGCGGTACCATATGTTCGAAATTTCTATTTATGTAAGAAAGGAGGCCTCCGAGCGAGGGGCGAGCAGTATTGTGCAAGTAGGTAGGCTGGGTGAAGCCCAGGTGCGCGCAAGCTTTTTGTGAGGCCTTCCGGCGGCTGCGCGCGCACCTGCCGCCCGAGTGACGCAGCTGCCGCCCGCGCACGCGCCGATGCAGGGCCCGCGACAACAACACACTTCAAGGAAACTGCTGGCCTAGGTACAGTTGATAAATGAAGGTCGGTAACCCCTTATTATTTCCACCTCCAGCACATGTCGATTCACTTGCGTTGAGAATAACGCCAATAATAATAGCCTTTGCGCGAAAACACAATGTTACCTTTGTCATAAAGACATCTCCATTCATCGTATTTTTTTATTAAGACAGTATTTCATTGGGGATATTGTTAATTCTAAACTTTATAAAGAATTCTGTGTCTTGTTAAAGTGAGGCCGAAACGTAAATTGAACAAAGGAGTTGCGAGAACAGCTGATCAAAAGCAAAAAAAAAACGCAAAGAAAAAGGGAGCAAAATGGACTCAGGATCACGGTCGAGTTTTTAAATTGTTTCCGGAGAAGATCTACATTAATGCATTTAAATGCATTGTTCGCGAGGAGTAGCCGAACTAGATGGAGACACCCTGAGACATCGCGCCACTACAAGCTACGTCTGTAGCATCAGCCCTCGTTACTCAAATCTCCGGACAAACATCAGCTAACTAGCTCGAGTTATGAAATGCAACACTGCTAATAGCTAGATTGCGAAGTTGTCGGCGTCCCATCCAGACAACGAGCACGTACACGTTTTATAACTTCTAGCAAAGTTGCTCGAGTGGTAATTGATCCTCCGTGATGCACTCTGCAGTTATGCAGGACGCTTTGCCTTGTTTGTTCGACTTGACGACAAATTTATGACGTCGACTGTAGCTTTTGTGGAGGGCGATGCATTTTATGCTACTTAAATATTTTCGACGTCGGTCGCGATTTCATCTATGAGATTCCACAAACAAAGGAGTCTACGTTTTGTTACAGTAACATTATTAAGTGTATCTAAAAATTACATTGTCGATGAAGAGATAAAGGTTCGGGATTCGGGACGGCAGCTGCTTTCACATCTGCCTTGTAGTCCGTGCAGCGGCACCACGTGGTTGAATGCCATCGGTGTCTACACGATAAAAAATCCTTAAGTATAACTGCACCTTCGCTCGGCAGATGACTGCTAACAAGTCGTAAAAGCTCGAAGCATCTGCTCACCTCAATTATTGGCCGATAGATACGGGAATGAGAACGGGATGCATTTAATCGCGAAAGATAAGAAGATGACAGTAATAGACATGAGCGGAAATTCTGCACTTGAGAACGAATATATTTTATACACATACATTACATCCTTTTACACGAGCTAATAAAATTTATCAACATTGATCTTATTGGAATGATATCATCCAGTGTTCGATAGATATTGTGGTTCGCTAGAATATAAACAGTCTGCTTCCAGAATGTTTTCGGGCGAGATTAATGCCAGTGATTGTTTAAGGGAGACCTTATTGACTTTCGACCGCGCTGTTGTAGTGGCAGATTGATGAGAGAGATTCGTGGAGTTCGAATTTCACCCGGATTTTTGCGCGAAAAACACTGGAGGTCCGCAGAAATCCAATAGATCAAATATTTCATCCGTAACATACACTTTTATTCCTAGGTTATTTTATGATTACGCTTACCTCTCGCAGCTCTTTAATCTTGGCCCCTGCCTTGCCGATAACGCAGCCGGCGCGGCTTTGGTGGATCAGTAGGCGGACGTCCAAATCTTCGTTACTGCTCTTAGGACCTCCCTAATGAATAATTTTTGTTTGTCATTTGAATACAAAATAACTAGTATTTTCAGATTTTGCAACTTTTCTGGGTAGTGAGGTAGCTTACATGATTAAACTACGAAGGTGAGTATTATTTCTCATCGTAAAACATGGAAATGTGGTTGTGAAAATTACTAGAAATTACGTCTACGAAAATAAAGTTTTTTCAACTTAGTATCGCAACGAAAATCACGCATTACATAATACTTACATCAGCCAGACATGGCAAGATTTCTTTTACGATTTCCAGAATCGTGTCGACATCCGGCGCCGTTATCGATAGTACCCTGAAAAACAAGCATCATTAACGTAAACTATTTTCGCAGTTCGTGGAAATAAAATCACAGCACAATATTGAACAACGGTACAGACGTATCAACGGTCAGGGAGGTCTGGACTCATAAGTAAATTGAAGCATGATGGCGATGAAACTTGATGTCCGTACGTGTCGTACTCAGTAAGTAGATGCCTTCCAGCGTGGACAGAAGTAAGTCATGTGAGAGGATTCAGTCCTAAGGGAACAGACTTATAGCGGCTAATGAGCGAGATTCGAGGACACCCGAGGTCGTGAAAGTAAGATCAGAAGGCGTCCAGTGCGACACAGTGCATCCTGCGGAGGTGATGAGGACGGGAGCTCGAGATACGGAGTTAAGCGCCTAACGCCGGGAGCTAATGATGTATTACAAGATTCCAACTCCTGACTGTTGACGAGTGTGCAAGAGCTCCACTCGGGCTGTATTAAGATTTGAGAGTAGATGTTGGCGATATAGTTTACCGTTCGGGGCCGGGGCAATCTGGGACTGTTATAGAGGCTTTGTACTGCGTGGCGGGGCGGCGGGTGCGGGGCAGCGGCGTCCAACGGGGCGGGACCGGCAACCAAGACACGCTGTAGCGGCGCACCGGGCGCCTACACTCACTCACCCTAGGCGCGCTTTGACCAACTTCAACTCATACACGTAACTCGGCCAGAAAGGTGAGTTGAAACTGGTCAACGGCGTCAGTATGAGTGTAGGCGCGCGGCGCGTCGCGCTACTAGCCACAGGGGCGTCTCGGGGGCGCTAATGACCTGCAAACTGGCTGCCGGGGGGTTAATCTGTCTATAGGTCTACGGACTTGCCGCTGTCGCAAGACTCGATGCCGAGATGAACCATCGAATCTTACAGTCTTCTTCGTTCATTTTAGTTCTCTTTGCTATCTACAAGACAGACTAGAATAGCGTAATTGATTAAGCATAGAAGATACGGGTCTGACAGGTTTTTGTACTACCCAATAGAGGCATAGAGCAGTACAGTTTTTAGAGTTTATAAGATTGGTGGACGTACCTGTGGCGAAAAAATGGTTAAAAGTTAAATATATAAACTAAACAAAAAAACCATTTAAATAGGCATACAATGAAAAAAAAACAACATTAATGCGAATATAAACTTACTAATGTAATAATATAATACTTTTTATTTAGATTGGTCTAAGCAACTTTAATCAGTTACCTTGTAAATACCTGCTATTGCTTGAAAGCTTACAAAAATACATTAATACTGAACGAAGAACTAGATTAGAGTACCTATAAAGTAAAGGCTCGTACAGACTGGCGCGATATCGCACCAGTCTGTACGAACCTAAATACTTTATGGTTCAAGCTTATTGAACGAGTCTACTCGCAACAATTCGCTACTTACTTCACATGTAGCTGCGGACATTATTGTAAATACTGACCTGATTTCTTAGCTTGGAAATATTTGCGCCTCCCTTCCCAATGATCGAGCCGGCCACCTGATGACAGTGAATTCATTATGGAAATATCCCCCATCACACCTACTATCGGTTCATATTAAACAGATACTTCAAAAAGTGTTTGAAACAAGAGCATTTCCTTTACAATTTTTACCATTATTTGGAAAAACCTTGCTGATTCCCGTAGTGTGAGGTAAGATTTGTTGTAGCTTCAGAATGTCATAAACTCACGGCAATACGGAATAATATAACAATATACCGTTTTAACTTTTAAGTAACCCAAGTAATTTTTTTTTTAGTTGTAAGCCCATTTTAAAACCACTTCTACTCTTCGTAATCCACTTTACACGTTCAAATGCTATACGCTAAAGCTCCCATTCACAAATGAAATCCTAAAATATCTACAAGTGAAAATAGCCGCCTATTACAGCCGGACCTAATATGTTAATACATGTTCAGCAAACTGTACATAAACGCGACCCGCGCGAACTGCAACCTCACAGGCTTGAATTGATTTTATGCAATTTTAATGACATCGCCGGCGAGGGTTGGCTAGCTAGAGGCAGACAACTGTAAACTTAACATGAAATTCTGTTTATGCCTTTTGTATGATATTAGCTGTTCTCCTACTACTTATTTGAATTGTATTTCAATTTGTTAATTATATATACAATAAAATTCGCGTGGGAAGTGGAGCACCCTTTGTCCAGCACCCTAATTGCGTATCACACTAGGAATGATAATCACTACAACTAAATCCATTGCTTCATGTTCTGAAAAATTCGTCTGCCTGACAACAAAAATAACCAATGCTTATAACGATAATGTTGAGTTGTCAAAATTAAAGTACTGAATTAAAATTCCGAGTAGGTATGTTACGCAGTTACCTGGGGTTCAGGACTGGGTCAATTAAGGCGTTTTATTTGTACCTAAATGCCCTTTAATCAGCTCCCTCCCTATGCCAAATTAATGAAAATACAATAACAGACCTTGCTCGGTATCAAAAAGGTAACTTCATCGTCGGTCTGCCGCGGACGTTTCTGCGGCCCCCCCTCGTCTCCATATGCGTCTCGCTTCATGTTACCTGTACAACAAAAAAATCAATGTTAATAATATAATCGTTAAGGCGCTGACAAGATGCAAATGATAAAAGTAGGCTTGTCGTAAACATAAAAATAGCCAAATCTATATAGTTTGTGATAGCGGAAAAATATATGTTATTCTTGAACATATTTCTCCTCAGAACTTGGTTGTTACCAAAAACACGTTTAGAAAAAAAAAATCTCGATACAAATGAACGGTAAACTAACCCTTTACTTTGAGTTTAAATCCATAATGTGTGTATTAAATATCAACGTACGGTTGGTATTTAATTAATAATAAGAACGTCATAGTTGTACGCAGAACTTGGTTGTTTTTTATTTTCGATTACTAACTCATTTTTGAGTAAATAAATAATTACTTCATATTTTGCAATAAATTACAAGCGTTGTGTCATCGCGCTTCTCTTTCTTTTGTATGCAGTCTGACGGTGACAGCGGTTTACCTGTTGTCAGTGTCTTAAGGTTCGTTATTATCATCATTCACATTTCAGACGAAAGACGTCCATTGCAGCAGGCTTAGCAAGAGAACCTTAGTGAAGCGTTTTGTCGACAGAAGAGCAGACAAAAATTACGTTTCCGTGTAAACAGTTGATAGTCTTCTACCGAGAAGGGTAGACAAGTGATTTCTACTCTACAGTAGAGTAGAAATTGAAAGCGTCATGCTGCTGGTCGTGGGGCTCCCCAAGTACTGTTACATCGACCGGTCTTGTGAGCTTTTCGCATCCAGCGGAAGCTGGCGACCTTGGACACCAGGTCATTGGTCCACCTTGTGAGGGGACAGTAGTTTTGGCTGCAGGTTTACTACACTACATCAAATAGCAATCCATCGTTGTCAATACAAAATAAAATATATTCAAGAAACATCAGAAATACTATTGTTTTCCGGAAAATATTCAGTTGCATTACGCACCGGGCGGGTGTATCCACGTTCGGTTATCGGCTCGGCAAACGTATCCATCTGTTCATACTGTGTTACTTTAGAATACCTAAAGAATTGCTGTTTTGTCTCCAGCCTTGTTTAAACGTTCTCCGAATTGAACAAACGGTAGTTATGCTTCGTTCACATCCCGAGAATTTTCCACGTGTACATTTCTGCGCGCCTATTGAATAACTACAAATCTAGCATCGGTTTTAAGTGCAAATTGATTGATTACTAACAGGTCTACGAGTGTTTAATGGTTATTTTATATAATACTATAAGAATCGTTTTCGATAAATTCAGTTCTGTACAGTACTTTGCACAATATTGAATTTAAGAAAATAATACTGTTATTATATTACTGTAAAATTATTGTACGATTATTTTCTGACATCCGATAGAGTTTAGAGAAACAAATAAATAAAAGTGAAGTGTCTGTTTTTGATGTCAAAATAACAGCTTTTTACTTAATGCATATGAAAGTGTATACGGTACTTATAACAAAAACAATTATTAAAGATTTTGCCCGTCTGTTTGCTTGGTCCGGCTAATGTCCAAAACGGCTGGACTTTCACTGGCAGATAGATGTAAAACCGGCCAAGTGCGTGTCGGACCACGCACAATGAAGGGTTCCGTAGTTCGGATGAATTTATCCCAAAAACAAGCTTAACATTGTGGTTGAAAAACATGTTCTTCCATAAATCGATATACGTCACGGTCAATTCTCCAACTGCAAATTTAAGTTGATCGATTATTACTCGTTAACTTGTAACGTGTTGCCTACTTAGCTGTGATAGTTTTTTTTCTAATTTCGTTATTTAAACTACCGTATGATTTTTTTCACATATCCACAAACAACCGTTTAGCTGGCGGGGCGGGGGCAATTGACTCTAACAGAAATAGAAGAGAAAAATAAATATCATCCCCACTTTCTTGTACTAAGAGTCTCTGAGCTAAGCCAGACAGACAGGCAGACGGACATGGCGAAACTATAAGGATTCCTGGTTCACTACGGAGCCCTAAAAAGGAGTAACTTAGGCTACTTATATTTTAGAAAAAACCCACGCGGGCGAAGCCGCGTGCAGCAGCTAGTTTTTAATAAAAGCTAAGTAATACATATCGACGCTTGAAAGGCAAAAATTACCAAACGACATTTGGGGCGATATTGAGTTATATATATCATTGAAATCAGAAAAAAAATCCGCGTCGATTGATCATACTCTCGTACCGCTAGGAAGAGTTTTGTTGTCGCTTGGTAATCTATAAAAACACACATTTTCACCGTTTTCGGCGACTAAACGACTAAAATTTTAACGATTTATGAATAACTTTCACTTGGTGGGTATTCGATTTTAACTTTTTACGCTTAGTAATTTTTGCTTTGACTCGAATTAACGCGTTTAAACATAAAGTATTTTTTTCCTTACGGTATCTAGGGTATGAGCATTGCTTAAGAAATTTTACCTGAGTATTATTTTATTTGTTTCTTCATTTAAGACTTTTTAACACACCTTAATTATGGACTCATTTTCATTTAGTATTTTCTTCCTAAATACAATGTACTGTAAAACGTAATATAGTAGTATTTTTCCTGCCTAAAAAGAATATATTTTGTCGTTTGGTAATATTTTACCTGCCGTTTTTTTTACTATTTTTGTTACTTAGATATCTCTTTCAGATATGAAATTTGTATAAAAATGAGCTTATCCCCGTTCCACCTATTTTGGGTCGTCGCATAGACGCGTTGTAAAGCAGAATTTGAATGGCTGATGGTAAAAAAAAATCGATTAGTCTTCACTGAATCGTCGCATAGACGACCCGCGTGCTCGCGCGCACCGCACTAAGTACGTCGCCTGCCATGCTATTCTGTAAACACCTCACCGTGAAAACTTGGGTGAAGTGAGCTGTCAATAGTGTCAATCCCTGTGGAATGACAGCTCACTCCACGCTCACTTCACCTAAGTTTTCACGGTGAGATGGTTACAGAATAGCACTGCTGCTCGAGATAGTACCTACTCGGTAAGTGTTTTTATTATAAAGATTGTATGAATGTTGATGAATAGTATGAATAGTAATATAACAATGTAAGACTGCTGAAAGAGACAATTTTTTTTTTAATAGCCTTGAATGTCCCACTGCTGGGCAAAGGTCTTTTTGAATTGTTTTATCTACCTGTACTGATTTTTTAGTTACTAGTATAGTATAACGGGTGTTCGCAACTCCACGTCAAAGCGCATATTTTGCGTACCTACGGGATTTTTTTAAATTTTTGTAATGACTAATAAATACCTTTTAAAATTAAAATGCCTTATTTATTTTAGTTTACCTTTACAAGGACAAGGGCTGTCATGATGATGATGAAAACCTTTGTCTGAAAGTTTTTGATTTTGTGTCTTAAAACCTAAATTCATTGTTACTTAGTCAATAAAATCCTACACTCACCATATTTAATTTGTACTATAATTAAAATTGGCTGACAGAAAAGTGTTTAAGTTTTCTATTTAGATCATTTTACCTATTATGTCAAACATGCGCCACCATGGATGCGTCATTTTTCTTTAAACAAAATTATAAAATAATGGAGTTCAGTTAATTTTACTTGTTTTATAATAAAATTTTGATGTCGGTAAGTAAGTTTTACCTGTTTGTGATTTTGATGAAATTATTACTAACCGACACTATTTCATAACCTATTGAGAAAGTTCATAATCTTTAAATGCCAGTTTATTAAGCCTTTAAACTGCATTTAAAATTCGTTGAAATTAAGTAGTTATGACAAATAGGCGATTTTCTAAGATTTTTTTCTAAAAAAAAAAAACTTTAAAATGCTCTACTGTAAAGTTGCCAATATGTCGCTTGGTCATTTTTGCCTTTCAAGCGTATCAATGTTCATAGGTGTAATAAGGTTTCAATGTAACTAGATTATCTGGATAATAAAGGACTGCGACGTCCTTAGTCCTGGGTACAGGATGTGGACGTGACTTGGCGAGGCGGACGGATGACCTACATCCTTTCTAGACCCAGTAACCTGCCTTGCGAATAGATTACAAATAAACTTAGTACACATACGTTTTATAATCATACGTTATTTTAATAAGACGTTTGTCTTGACGCCAAATTTAACTTAAAGTGAAAGACGCGATAATTATTTTATTATTTATCATTTTTTTATGAAATTCAGAAGAGATACTTGATACATAATAGAGTGAAGTAATTCATTTATTACGATAAAAGTATCCATATTAGCTCGCAGAAAACCTATAAAATCATTAATGAACATAAAATACTCAATCATAACTCATAAGCGTACATCAAGCGAAACATAATTTAATCTGCCCCATTGATACGCCTACGGAAGCGCTTAAAATAAAATACAGTATTTTCCTACCTCTCGGAAAATTTATTGTAATGTCTTCAAAGTTAAATTAGTAATTAATGTAAATCACAATTTGATTGAATGAAGGCTTATTTTTAGTATAATCTCGTTTCCGCTTTTCCGTTTTGTCGCGCGTGCGTAAACCGTCGTCGCCGAAAGGTGATTTCAATACGATAGGAATCAAGATCTGATGTCTTATTTATTGAAAATCCACATCAAATTAAATTTATAAGATGAATTAATATGTTAACAATAAATAGTGATATTGTACAAAATTAATTAAATAAAACCCAAGCTATCCAATCCCTTAAGTTTTTCTTGTTAGGTAAATAACAGGAGAGGGGTTTGGTATATTCAGGGGATCTTTGTAAGTTGTAATAAATTTTGAAACAGTTTCTGTGATCAGCTTGTCGTTCACCAGCTTCAATAATTAATTAATTGAAGTACAATTTAAATACGACTTTACTTTCATTAGAAGTTGTAAACTTGGTTTAATTCGTAAAATTTATTTGTTCATTCATCAGTATTCATCACATCAACTATTAGGTCCTTACATAATTATTTTATCCGATAACAGCTATCTTGACGATCAGTTTATTAAATATTGACAGTGGTCCCCAAACTAGGACATGTTTCTGGGGGACCTAAAAACATTGACAAGTCGTTATTGACCTCTTAATTCATTTGCACGTCTAAACAACACAGCATCTTAATGGGTTTCGAAAAAACTTGCAACTTGGGGTTCCGCGAAAATAATTATGAACGCAATAATATGAGCGTTTCATTACCAGCAACCTAATTGCGTAACACACTATCAGTAGGCATCGGTTTCAATTTGACAGTTCAACAACATTCATTGCGTTATTTACGTTGTTGAGCAGACAATTTTTTCTAACATAAGAAGCAATGGATTAGCAATATACTTCAAAATTATTCCGATTCCGATTGAAACTGTGTTACGCAATTAGGGTGCGGGTATAATGAAACGTAGAAAGCACACGTAAGCAGAAAGTTTTTCAAAAGACCGAAGCGATATATTTTCTATTTTCTTCTTTTATCGTTACCTGTGACATTGCATCCACATGGAATTTAATTTCAGTTCACAAAGCATAGTTGCATGTCGCAAGCACTCTACTACATATACTTATTTCAAGCAGTAGTTCGTGTTTTTAAAGTTTGCTGGGAAACTATTTGAAACAGGGGTTGGCGTGTCGAGGGTTGTAGACTATGTAGAGTCCCCTTATAGCAAATAAAACTGCAGTCGCAAAACTGCACTCCATTCCATATTTCGGCCAGTTTATAACAATGTATGCCAAAATATAAACAAACAGAGATTGTGTTGAAAGTTAAAATCAATTTCATAAGTAATTTTAATTTATTACGTTCGCAACTCAGCTCCGTCCGTTATTAATGGATTTGAAACTTTTTTTTTTAATTTTGGGAAAGAAGGTTTTGTTTAATTATTCTGTTGTATAAATGATTAATTTTGTACTATTTGAACACGGGACGCCTGTGTTTTGAGGAGACGTATTAGAAATTAAGTAGGAACATTAAAAAACAAACTGTCCAAATTATACAGGGTTACAGAAAAATTAAAAACTTGTAAATTTCTACGCCGCAGTCTTATATCCTTAAATATTTTGTGAGCGCTAAATGGATAGAACCAATAAAAACTGAGGTCTGAGAATTAGTCCAAGGGTCCAGATAGCACGTTTGGCCCAGCGTATGCTAATGTGACCGTCTGCCGGGCAGCAGGTGAACGAGGTCACTGACACCCGCAGGTGCACGCCTACATTCGCAAGTCGCGTTCGCGCCACAAAGGGTACCAGTGTGCCAAACTGCCAACTATCAACCATCGACAAAGGTTCAACTTTCTTCATTTCCTGCGACTTCGCTTTTTTAGTACGAAATATAGAGCAGTCCCGTTTAGCCGAAATGTTATTTCCACACAAGTGATAATTTTAAAATATTATTTTTCGCGGATTTGTTAGGATTTTGTATTTTATAAGTAATTTATAAATAAAATAACTAATCGGTTCAATTTATTGTTTGCGGGCCAAACCAGAATATCCCCGAATATTGTTAAAAAATGCAACACAGAATCTGTTCCCAAAAATATAATACACCAATAGTTTAAAAATAATTGTACAAAGAAATCGCAAAACTCGGCAAAATAGAGCGGTAATGTTTGTTATAAGTACAGCAACGAAGAGTTTCTGGAATTAGAACCAGGTTAAGGACGATCAAAAGTATAATCGAATGCGTGAATAGAATAGAACAGGCGGGAGTAAAACGGGGCCCGGAGCCCGGCAGGTGTTCGACGCACAAAGACCGACATACCGGTACCTAAAGACCAACTCGCGCAAAAAATATTATAAAATAAACCCTACAGCCAACCGTCGCTCAAAATGTCACTACCAGCTGTCCCACCTCACCTGTGTACCATTCCTTTATCTAGCCAACCCTCCGCCTTTTACTTAATAACCTAATAAACATAATGGATTCTTAAAGTCATCGTTCCCTTTTAATATAATTTATTTTTCTTTTAGACTAAACGAGAAGGGCGATACAGAATGAAAGAGTTCTAAATTAATTGTAAGCAAAAATTAAAAGCTTTGGAAAACAGGCGATAACGAAAGGAAATTGAAACCCAAAATGAAGAACGTCCACGGAGAAAAACTGTAAATCCGGAAAAACTAGAACAACAAAAAAACACGGCAACAATATACTCACCGATTTTCAGGAGAGATTAGGCCACAGTGGTTTACACGTAAAACCAAACATGAGCCTATTAGATTTAAGAACGAAATGTTTGAATCGACAAATCTTGCAACGCAAAAAAAAAATTAGAACTGTATGTAGTGACTTAGTAAAATAAAGAGCGCGTGTGGCTTCATGTTGTTGGGGTTGGTTTGCGTCTAGTTGTGACGACGTCCGCGGGTAGACTGACATCGTTTGTGTTCCGACTGGCTTTAGTAAAGCACCCCCGAGACGCCGGGGCGCCGGTGGTGCACATGCGCGCCACCCGCCGCCCCGTCAATAACACCCTGCCTCTCATTGTGCCCCGGAAACGACGACTTAACGAGTCACGCCGCAAGACGACACCCTGTTCTATGTCTAAGCCTACGCAAATATCTATAACAGTCAAACTTAAGATTAGTGTTGATATCGGTGTAGAAAAAGCGTTCTGCTCTCGTATGCTATGCGACTACTCTACTGCTTTGTGCGAGCGTTTGTGTCATTCGGTTAGGTACACCTTGCACAAAGGTTCCGCCTTTGGCCAATTAGATAGCTGCAATGTCAGGAAATCTATAGTCCGATTTATATTATAAGAAGACATAATTGATAAAATTGACAAGAGAATATAAACGAGCACAGAATAAATTATAATTATGCTTTCCTAATAAACACCAGGAGGGCCCGATTAGAACCAAACACTATAATTTTACTAAAGAGCGTAAAATTATATTATTTCGTTAGGTAACACGCTCTTAGCGGTGTGATGAGAGTCAGAGCAATCTACATAATAAAACATCCTAGGTGGCAACTCTTGCATGCGACATTGTCGTTACGAGCCACTGATGTCCACCTACGACTTCACTTAACAAATTGACCACAATAAATGGACGTTAAATTCGTTGTTACACGTCCACCTCAATAATAATTACATTAGTTGAACGCAGTTGTGCCTAAATCAGTCGCTTTGGGACTGATGAAGCGATTAACATCTGGGCCAGTCTTATTAATTTGCAATCATGACAAAAGATAGGTTTTTTTCAAAATTTGCTCCTTCACCATTCGCAATTTATAGGACAAAGAACCTCGATGTTGTACCAAAATGTTTATGATTAGATAGGGGAATGATTAATATTTTACATAATTTACATTAACTGGACATGATAAAATTCAATGTTCCTAATGACAGTGGATAGTAAATTACTTCCACTGCGGACAGAAGATCAATCAGTCCATCCAAATATTCGTGCGATCGAAGTCCGATATGTGTGTTTGGACTACATTTCATAAATGTATGGTATGCATACCAACATTTAATGTTTGTAGTTATATGTCAATAGCTAATAGCCTACCGATGAGCCACGTCGAAGACAATCGTTGCCTAGGCTACCTAATGACAACAAAAATGCGCACTACAATAATATTCTGCCTAGGGTCAGCGGATTATGATAGTCAATTGGTGACCAATTTGCAAGAGGTATAGTACCATGGTGAAGAACTGAAACCGAAACAATTTATAAATAGCATAACACTTAACCTAAATAGCTTTATTTGGGCATTCCTATTTTCTGAAACCTTGATGAACCACGACTTCATTTTTTTCTGATGACAAATTAGAGCAATAATCATTTAATGCCATACACGTGGCGAGGTGCCCGGTGCGCTCTTCGACAAGGGCGTCTCAAAATTGCCTGATGGACGGGGCTCGATAAATATCTTAACATTTATTGAATTTTTCCTATCCGAAATGAAAAAATCTTGTAGGTGTCACTGCCTTTGATCAAATATTAACGTGGGATAAAACATGAGCTTTGAAGGTAAACTATCAGCTCATTCGTGAGAAACGACGGCTGTTGGGACAATCACGCGGCGCTGACCTAATTGTAGCTCGCTTTTCTTCCAGCGACATTATTTTAAACGTGTAATTGTAGTAAGGTTTGAGGGCTGAAGTGAAGTCTGTAATTTACCTGGCACAGGTTGCTAAAATATTCAGCGACAATGGGAACCTGCCAGGCGCCATCGCGCCACCGACCACCGCCTACCCTGAGACTGGACACGTGATGTTTCTAGGCTACACCACCGCCACCCATATCATTAATTCCCTCCTTCTAGAGAATATGCAGGTGTCTTTGAGGCCACTTCTTTATAATTCAAATGACCGTAATTACACGTCTCGATGTTTCTCGTGCATTTTAAAGTGAAAATGCACGATGTAAAACTGTCTGATTGAAACTGTTCCAAAGGAAATTTCTCGGTGCACGCATTTTAAATACGATAATAACGTGGCGCACATTTAAAGTACTTCATGAATATTGCGTCGTTGGTATCATAGGCAGCATTTATACTATTTCTACTTATGCCTTATGGACGTATGGGATAATTCATTCGATAATTCGGCAGGTAGTTGTGCTTGTGAAGTTGTGACTGTTGTGAGTAAGGAAGGAGTACACGCCTGTCTCATAAATTTTGCTATTTAAAGCGATTCTTACGCTATACATTTGGGGACGTTTATAGAAAGAGGCCCGTGCAAAGGTTCGTAAGGACCTTATCTATTATTGATAGAGGCTTTGGCAGGTGCCTTTTGGCCAAAGAGAAATTCGATTATGGATGATGTTGTGAAACACCTTGCTATTTTTAATCATTTATGTATTAAATTAGATTAGGGAAAAAATATATTATTCATCAAGGATAAATGTATTTTTAAAACCATTTTGCTCTAAAGAGCAGTACAGTAAAATGGAGAACAGAAGCATGTTAGTTGTACGATCGTGGGGCGAGATATCAAGTGGCTTTCGCAAATTTACGAAAAAGCTATTATCCTCTTGAACCAATTGTCAAATGACTCGGTCAATCTTGTTTCGTAGTTTATTCCTTTGCTCGAAATAATTTATGTTCAATCAAGTTCAAGGAAGAAACAAGTAGAACACTATCCGCACACCATACATTGTTAAATAAGGTGAAATAGAACATCAGCACAAACGCACCGTTGTGTTTCTCCCAGATTACATTACCACTAACGTTTTTCGTAAATCGTGAAAGGATCCACTTAACCCTCTGAGATTGACGACTAAGATTTTATCCGACAGGGTTCATTTATTCATAACATCACCAAGCGCTCAGATACGTCGTATAATAAAAACTACAGAATATTTTGGCAAAATCATCGTAGTGTTATACTCAATATGTCGTGATTGCCACTTCATACAAAGCAATCGCACTTATTTCACGCTCGAGGTCCCACGTTGGGCGCCCGTGTCAGTCGTATCCGCTTTAGTATAATGTGTAACGAACCATGAAAGCATTACAACCTTACTTACGACGTTACCAGGCTAATATTAGCTACGTTTACTGATAGTTCTCTGCGAGATAAACGATCTTGTAAGTGTAACCCTACCTGAACAAGAACTTAATTTGGATATGTATGTCATGTAACATAAAAACTAGGGACAATGGTTGGACCTTTTCGAGCTAATCTCGAACATAATAGAAAGGGTTCCGGAAGGTATCAGCACTTAATCTAAACAATCCTCTCGGTCTCCGAGTAACATGGCAGACATGGCTGCATTTTTTTTTTATTACTGCTGCGAAGCCGAACAGGGAGCACAGTTCTACTCTTCACCTTCAGGCGTTTAGTGCTTCAATACTGCTGTACCTCATGTCAAAATAAGCGTTTTATGGATGGCTTGGGGCATCATCAAATTAGCAGTAAACAAGAGACTACACTTACAGAGGCTACATTGTCAAAAACCAGTTTTTTTGCTTTCTCTGACAGGAACTACCTGGGACTTTGAGGAGTGATCAAGTGGAGCTAAAGTCTCGGTAAACAGCATTTTATTTGCGGTACCAGGCCCTTTTCGGCCAACGTATTCGAAAACCACACAACTTAGATGCGTGCAAGGGTTTGTAATTTAACAAGAGTTCTAAGAATGTTCGAAAGCAGCGTTTGAAGTTGTCGAGCGCATTACCAATTCCTAATTATTGCCTAAAAATGTTAAGAGCGCAGTTAAAGAATTGTTTCTATTTGAAGAAAACGTTTAGGTAATTAGGAGAAAGGGGCAGCGTGGAGGGCATCGGTCGCCCCCCTGTGGCCTTTCAGACAACGGTTATCCATTTCGTTTCCTCGTGAGCCGGTGTGCGTGAATATTTGATGTTTCTATCGATCATAACTTATTTGCGGGCTACAAGGTACCGAAGAAGGGCCTCTATGGTAGCAAGTGTAGCAACCGTTGTTTAAGAATTATAGCAGGCTACATTTACTTGAATAGACAACTGTATTCACATTAAGGACAATTGTAATTCACATACATTAGAATTCCTAGGATTTTTTTAATTCTAACCTAATATGTCGCAGGCAGATTGTATGCTTCGTTATTATACATACGACGCCGTCCGTTAACAAACGCTCGCAGTTATGAAATAGCGGAAGGCAAATTGGCAACTCGTTCAATTGTTATATTTTCGACATTGATTATATTATTGTAGGTTGGGTTGAAACTGTGACCAACCACGCGCGAGCTGACTTGGTCACAGTAAGTAAGCCAGGGCAAACCGACCAAATGGGTTAGGTTAGGTTAGAAATGTGAAAGACCGCGCACAAGCCGAGCGAGCGAAACGATCGGAACCGCGGCAGTAGCCGGCCAGCTCCCTATGAAAAAAAACTAAATACATCAATTTGCCGCGGAATTTGAATTGTCCATCTTAAGTTGTGGCATATTATAAAGTGACAAAGGCAATTATATTTTTCCTTCGACATATTTCATAACTGCGAGCGTAACGGTTGTGCTTATTTTTTTTTACATTTTGTAATACTATTACGCGATAATTCGTAGAACGTACGTACACAGAAAAACGTTAAGTTCAGGCCTCTTTTGTTATCTATGGTATAATGAAAATAAATATCTCTGGTAAGGCGACTGTTAATGAGGAATCCAGTGTGTTTACAATCTACTGTTATGTTATTTTAGTGATAGCTGTTCGTCAGGAATCATCTATAAGAATGCAACAGTCAGTGTATCAGTGTTATTTTTTTGGGTGGGAAATTATCAAATAACTACTCTCGCTCTGGGCGGAGCGGGAGGGCGTGTCAGACTTTTACTGACTAAAACCCACCCGTGTTTCTTCAGATGCCTGTGTGCCAGGGCCACGCCAATGGCCTAACGGACCCCGTCAATTCGCGCTGACATCTCTTTGAGGCGCGCGAGGAACACAACGTGCCGTGGACCAGGGCCTGGTTTTTATCGGACGGCGAGCTACCCATCGGTCACCATCCGCAAGCCCGTGCCTACGGTGGCCGGGTACCGGCCTGCGACTCCCGACGCATCTCCCGCGGCAACTAGGGGCGTGAGGGCACGAATTTTCCCCTCTCCCTCACGCGTTCTGCCTCCTCCTTCGCGAGCATTACTGCTTAGCAGAAGGAGGTTACGGCTTCCCATGCACTTTCGCTCCGAACCAGGGCCGGACGCGAGAGATCGCCGCCGCCGATCGCCTCCGAGAGGACACGGCGGTGCTCCGCCCAAGCCGGGCAGACCTCCACCGTATGCTCCACCGTGTCCTCCGGGCGATCCACACAGTGGTAACATCCGGGCGTTTCCTCCCGCTTTATCCTGAACAGGAAACCCCCGAAACAACCGTGTCCGGTGTGGACCTGCGTCAGGTGGAAGGCGAGGATGCCGTGGTGCCTCAATAGCCATTCCTCAAAGAGGGGGACTTATTGCCACCATTGTGGAGTGCCCAGCCCTGGGTTGCGACAATCGCACTTTCCATGTCGCCATGAGATCTCGCCGGAGCTCCGTCCGCTGTGCCGTGATTTCTCGCAGCAGCGGAGTTATGCCCCGGCGTTTCACCTCCTTGCGCCACTCCCATATGTGCGCGAGGACTTTTGCCTCCAGATCCCATGGCGGCAGTCTGGCAAGGACGCCCGCCGCATCACGCCTTGGACGAGCCTATTAGTGTTGTGCCATTAGATAGTTTAAATCCAGGAACGCAGGCGTTCATTCATTTACTAAAAACGAAACACTTCGCAACTACTGGGAAATGGCTGCTGCGGGTGTCGACCTCAGGACGAGCTGCTTCACACACGGATAACTATACGTCGCTTGCTACCGCGTCACAAGTCCTGACTCCCCTTATAATTTGGCTGCTGCGAAAAAAACTTACAGGGAAGTTTTATAAAAATGTGGCTGTTATTTTAGTATATTGTGGTGTATCTTACGACTTTCAGGCGAACGAAGTCGCGAAGAAGCTAGTCCATAATAAGAATGTTTTTGCTATGAGAGCTGGAGTTCATCATTTCACTAGCCACAGCGTTAGTTCTAATTAATTTGATTGCTATGGACCCCTTTTTTATTTTATTTTTTTGGTGGGAAATTATCAAATAACTTCTCCCGCTATGGGCGGAGCGGGAGGGCGTGTCAGACTTTTACTGACTAAAACCCACCCGTGTTCCTTCCGTTGCCTGTGTGCCAGGGCCACGATATCCCTTTCGGACAATGCTATGGACCCCTACACCAGTATTTTTGCGGGTAAGCAGCGCGTAATGCTATCGTGCTTATCTCGCGCTACAATTTGTCTCCCAAATTGATCACAGTGATAATCAATTTGGCCGACCGCGACATTCCTATTGAACAGCCGGTATATAGTAATAAAATGGATAAGTCAAAACCAAAGTAAAGTCTAAAAACTCTGGATTTTTTGTTAATTGCTGATCAGCCTAAAAGAAGCGTAAACGAATTCCTTAATTATTATGTGATCACTGATCAGTTAAAAAGTTATTTCTACATTTCAAGTCCGTTTCTAAATACATCATTACATATTCTCCACTTGCCGACCAAACAGCCTACGATTAAGTGGCGACGGAGCTCCAATTTTCTTTTCGAAGCAGACGGACAAGAAAGACACTTGCATTTAATATGTAAACCTTAATATCCCTTTACACAATTCCGTATTGGATATTTGCGTGCAAGTCTATAAAGTAAAAGGAATATCAAATGATGCATTTAAGGGCGTAATGGGGTTGTCTTCATGACTTATGGAGGCGACGTGGTGGTTACGAAGGAAAAATTGTCTAGAGTAGTAAGAAAGGTATCGGACGGACGTTTCGTGAGTATAATTGGAGAGGTTCGTGGGCGTGCCGCACGCTACGGCAGCGCAGTCGGGCGGGAGACATCTTGTATGTATTTGCCTCTCTAGTAATTTCCCCGTCCGTCCGTCCTTGTATATTTAAGCGGCGGCGTCGTCGTCCGAGCCGCTCTCATGCATATGTCATGAGCAGTTGCCGCGCGACGGTTTGTTGTCGGTCGAGCCGCGGGAACTGCGACCACCGGCCCCTAGCCCAGGCCCACCAGACCCACCACCGATAATTATTACGTTCTACTTTCGATTCCGGTGGCTATCGGCGCCACCCTCACCTCTCTGTGGTGGTGCCACCACGAGCACGACCAAAGGCATGAGGCAACAATTAGATTCCCGTTTTCTCCAATACTGTATTGCATGTACGGTCAAATTAAATGGCAGGCACCGTAAAAGCAGTCATAAGTCCGGTCCGGTGTGCGCACGCGAGGCAATAAATAACGTGGCTCTATTTAATGTCCCCGTGGGCAAACAGCGTGGATAGGTTATTGAATAAAATCATTAAATATTTTTATGTCCTACCTAAATACTCTCGCCGGAGTTAATTAAGTGGTTACTTCGGGCGATTTTTATTAACTGAATTATATTTAGACGATATATAACAGATACGTGTAACAGAGCCCCGACGGATCCATCGCTTTCCTCGAGATAGATTACTTAGGAGATTTCATAGATGTTTGACTTTGTGATGGATTGCCACTGAGCCCCGCTACGTTCAAAGGTCGGGAGGGAGTCAGTCATTAATTAACCACTACTGTTAGAAAGAGTTACTCTGTATTATGAAAAAATGAGGCCAATGGTTTTTTTTATTTTTCTCAGGCCATTTTTACTGCCAGCTTTTATTACGTTCACATAGTTATATTAGACTCAACGCAATTTGCGTCCTCCAAAGATAACGTAATCTAATCCAAATTGGTACAATATTACTTTTGACTTTTAATTTCGCTTGGAAAGCGGCAGTTTTTGTTATTGTTTTGAAATTAAAACATGCATGATTGATTTGTTATTGTGCACTACGATAACATAAATCCTTTGCAGGAATACAACAAATACATTAGGCATAATATTTAATAAATTTATCTAGAAATATGCAGCTTGGGTAACGTAATTGACATTAAACAAATTGATTTGATGTGACCGACTGCTTATAAGTGAAGTTATTAATCATAATGATATTTTATTTGATCGGATAACCAGTATTCAATAAAAAAAAGGCCAAGTGCGAGTCGGAATCGCGCACGAAGGGTTCCGTTCCATTATCTATAAAAACGGCAAAAAAAAATCACGTTTGGTGTATGGGAGCCCCCCTTAAATGTTTGTTTTATTTTTAACTAATTACACTCCTTTGCAAAAAAAACGGGCACTATATAGTCATTGGCTTTTCTATAGATAATATTAATATTTTCAGTATGTCATTAGCATAAATGACTAGAAATTTCTTATTACCAATGAGAATATAGTTTTTAACACTTGAATCCTAGAATCAGTGTTTTAGTCAATGTAAGCAGAGAGCCGTGTTAAAATGCTTATCGGTATAATGAAATTAAGACTACGAGTCTTTTTATGGTCTTTTAATAAAAAAGACATTCAAAAATAAAAATTAATAACGAGTATGACCTCCCCTTGCAGCGATTACGGCATGCAATCGTCTTGGCATGCTTTGCACCAGGCTTTTGATGGTGTCCTGTGGAATCTGTTCCCACTCAGCCGAGATCACGCGTTTAAGCTCCCTGATGTTTTGTGGAAGTGGTTGGACAGATCGTACTCTCCTTTTTAGGAAGTCCCAGACGTGGGAGCAGGCCAATCCAAACGACGAATACCGACCTCTTGCATATAAGCATTTACGTCGCCAGAACGGTGGGCCCGAGCATTATCATCCATGTAAATGGCATCTTCACCAATTACAGTCAGTGCGGGTTGTGCATATTGACAAAGGATTTCTGTTATGTACCTTTGCGCATTTAGTGAGCCATTTTCAATGAATACTATCTCGGTACGATAGCTGGATGTTACGCCCGCCCAAAACATAACCAGACCCTCCACCATAAGGGGTGATTTCTTCAAAACACACGTCGGCATAGCGTTCCCCGGGTCTTCGTAACACTCGCCGACGTCGGTCCTCACCATTCAGATAAATTCGAGCCTCATCGTAGATGAGTACGCTACTCCAGTTACCTAGTGTCCAAGATAGGCAATTTCTAGCGAACCTCAATCGAGCAATCCGGTGCTCACGGAGTAACTTGGGGGCCCGCGCTGGTCGTGCCCGCACTGTGTATATCAGCCGCTAAAAGCCTCCTCCTCACTGTCCATAGGCTAACTTGTGCTCCTCGTACCCTCCGCCTCCCCTCTTAAAGGTTTCTTTTGAGATCTATGTAACTGCATTTGCGGTTCCTCAGCGCCTGAGTCACTAAAAAGCGGTCGTCTCGTGGTTGTGTGCAACGTTTTCTCCCAGAACCTTGCCTTCTCTGGACGGAACCTGTCTCTTGGTATCGAGTCCAGGTTCTTTGGACGGTTGAACGACTCACGTTTAGCCGCTGTGAGACGTAACATTGGCTACACCCCTCTTCCAGCAGCGCTATAATTTTACTAGCTCTTAATTCTTTTTCTGTCATTACAATCGACACAAAGATATCTGTTTTAAGTCACAATAAGGCAGGATTAAGCGACAAACATAAATTATTCTTCTAAAAATAACGAGAAGTTAGTTTTAGTTGTTTGATAACCATTTAACTCCCAACCCGTGAAAATTAAGTAAAATGTCACAAATTGAATATAGGATTATTCTTTTTTTAAACAAAAGTTTCGAATTTGGAATTAACTTTTTTTATACCCAGACTCTTTAAGTGCCAGTAACACAGTTTGGCTATTAAAACCTCCTTAGAACTAAATGCTTAACAATAATGTAGACAAATCAAAACCGCCCGTTTCTTATGCAAAAGAGTATATTTATTTTTTAAAGTGAATATATAACTAAATATTCTGTCAATATTTAAAGCGTCTACCTGTTGCCGTTATCAATATCGAGCAAAAACGAGCAAAATAATCACGTTTGTTGTATGAGAGCCCCCTTAAATATTTATTTTATTCTGTTTTTTAGTATTTGTTGTTATAGCGGCAACAGAAATACATCATCTGTGAAAATTTCAACTGTCTAACTATCACGGTTCATGAGATACAGCCTGGTGACAGACGGACAGACAGACAGACGGCGGCGGCGGAGCCTTAGTAATAGGGTTCCCGTTTTACCCTTTGGGTACGGAACCCTAAAAAGAAACGTCACGACTGCATTTCCTGAAGGGTAGGCAGATATGAACTATTTTGTATGACATAATGGTGGTTTCCCAACGGGGGCAGAAAATAAATATATTTAAAGGAAATGATTTCTAACTGCCATAATTATAATCAATGAAAGACAATATTGCATGCAGCTGAGATGAGGGTGAAGGGATAAAATAAGAAATGAGTATATTAGAGGAAGTCTGAAACTCGCACCAGTGACTGAAAAGTTGTGTGGAAATTAATTTCATGGTATAAGCATGTGATGCAGACGAATGACGAAATTGTCTGATTTTCGAATATGAATGTGCATGGTTATAAATTATATGAGTAGGGGAAGACCAAAAACCGGCCAAGTGCGAGTCGGACTCGCGCACGAAGGGTTCCGTACCATTATCTATAAGAATGGCAAAAAAATCACGTTTGTTGTATGGGAGCCCCCTTATATATTTTATTCTGTTGTGGAAGTATTTGTTGTTATAGCGGCAACAGAAATACATCATCCGTGAAAATTTCAACTCAGCCTGGTGACAGACGAACAGACAGACGACGGAGCCTTAGTAATAGGTTTCCCGTTTTACCCTTTGAGTACGGAACCCTAAAAACCGGCCAAGTGCGAGTCAGACTCGCGCACTAAGGGTTCCGTACCATTATCTATAAAAACGGCAAAAAATCACGTTTTTTGTATGGGAGCCCCCCTTAAATATTTGTTTTATTTTAATTTAATTATTTATTTTTAAAGTGAATATATAACTAAATATGCTGTGAATATTTCAAGTGTCTACCTGTTGCCGTTATCAATATAGAGCAAAAAGGAGCAAAAAAATCACGTATGTTGTATGGGAGCCCCCTTAAATATTTATTTTATTCTGTTTTTTAGTATTTGTTGTTATAGCGGCAACAGAAATACATCATCTGTAAAAATTTCAACTGTCTAACTATCACGGTTCATGAGATACAGCCTGGTGACAGACAGACAGACAGACAGACAGATAGACAGACAGACAGACAAATAGGGTTCCCGTTTTACCCTTTGGGTACGGAACCCTAAAAACGATGGGTGTACTGTGTGAAGATTAATATGGCTAGAAAGGGTGTCTACTGAGATGATGACTAGTAGAAAAGTATGGAAGTAGAACACATGTTGCGCCGCCCCCAAATAAATTGGGATATTTGCAAGAGAATGAAGATAATTTCTAACTGCCACTGACAATATTGTCTATTAAAAAATCCAATTGCCTGATTGGGAATTCAACTTTAAGACTCTTATAAGGCTGACGATTAGATTCCATATTGTGTATTTAATTTAAAGTTAGTCAAATCAAGAACCTGAGGAGCCTACACAGTTGTGGTAGTCTGACTGTCTGAATGCAGAAGACAAAAGCAGTTTTAAGACAAGTAAAATGATGTAAAGAAATGTAAGGAAGAATAATGTTTATTTGGACATGGTCTTATAATATCCAACAAGATTAACTGGACTAACATTATGTATAATATTGTTGCAATATTAGGTAAGTACAATGCAGAAAGTTTATCAATAAAAAATATGTAAATCTTTGTTGTCTCATTTTATTGTGTATCAGAATTCCAATAATAACAAATATCTACCTAATATTAAATATAGATGGTATCATGGTATATGTAGTTTTTCATTGCAATTTCCCTAAACGGCTTGAATTTGAGTGAATTCAAATTATACAAATGACCAGAGATCGGAATAGGTAGAGTATATTTACCTAAACTTCAAGGAAGTAAGTAACATACAGTGGATAACCTCCTCTAAAACTGATGAACCTCCTGTAAAATCCCAGAATGGTGATAATGACATTTTAACCCTAGGATTTAAAAATCACGAATTATTTATTGGACGTTATTTGCTGTTACAAATGATTAGATTTGAAGAATCATATTACATTTTTTAGGGTTCCATACTAAAATTGTGCCAAATTCAAATGTTTTGTTTTAAGTAGGTATCAATATAAAATTCAGTTAGCTGGTATATGTGCTTATTTGTTTAAGTGGATAATTGGTAAATTAAAACTTGTGCTTCAAATACATACCTACACACATTTTGTAATTCTTACCAAGGTAGCGGTGGCAGTTCCTATTGTTTCAAAACATCTTTTGTTACACAACAAACCACAATAACCAGCTAACTTTTCAAGAATTTATTTTCCTACATATTAAACAAAGCACTTTAACAGTTTCAGTACGGAACCCTAAAAATGTAATAAGATTCTTTGAAATAATAATTTGTTTAAAAAAGTGTGCAGTAATAATATGCAATTTTTTGAAATCCTGGGACTTAATCGTCATGTTAATGATTCCACAATTTTATAGGAGGTATTATCCACTCTGTTACTTACTTCCTCGAAGTTTAGGTAAACATACTCTACCTATTCCAATCTCTGCTAATGACAGATCCAAATAAGTGTCTTAATCATTTACAGACCCAGATACCACAATGGTGAGTGCTGATTTTTGAATTATTATGCTTGCGTAGTGGACAGTGAACTTTCTCTCTATATTTTTTGCTAACAATACCAATTTGCATTTTTATGCACCATGTGTCAGGAATTCATACGTGCAGTCTTTACTTTTAGGAGAGACTTGTCAATACAATATCATTACACTTTATTGTTCATACATTATCGTGAATAGGAACACATCATGAACATTTGACTACTTTTGTAACAATATTACAACAATTTAAATGTTTTCTGATAGGCTTAATTTGAAAAGATTAGTAAGTTAAACTATGGTGATGGTTAGATTATGTTTAATCATAATATCTACATGAAAACTCAGTTAAAATTCAATCATTGGCATTATGATAATGGTTTGAGTTTGTTTACTTTAGTTAGGTTAGGACTCAGTATGAACACCATTGTGTCAAAGGGTTGTCTAGAGGTAAGAGTCATTACTCATTTATCATATTTATTTATAGTTCATCATAATATTTTACTGACCAATCATTTGAAGGAAAAGAATATGAACATGCATAATGATGGACATAACATTAGTGTAGTCCAGCATCCACTCATTGAGCTGATCAAGCCTACCCAATGGGGAGATGGAAATGTCCTAAGAGACACAAACTTAAAAGCAGCTATACTTAACAGCAATTTCTATGCTTATCAGAATCTATAAACTTCATATACCTGTACTGAATTAACTGAATGCTGTGAAAGTTTATTTACTTTGTAGTGAGCACGAATGAGAGCCAATGTCATTGTAATCGGTGTAATAATAGAATGTTATCTAAGAACAAAAATCGAGGATTTTTGTTCTAATT
Organism: Tiliacea citrago; assembly: GCA_963921375.1. Taxonomy (NCBI): domain Eukaryota; kingdom Metazoa; phylum Arthropoda; class Insecta; order Lepidoptera; family Noctuidae; genus Tiliacea; species Tiliacea citrago. The sequence goes on from OY992799.1 coordinate 9,126,769, forward strand.
CTAATCCAGAACATGACTAAACTAACCCGATCACAATAAGACTTTACGAGTAAACAATTGCTGGAAACATAGCTACCAATTCAGTTTTACCGTAACTTTAGCTCGCAAATTTCAATGATAAATCCAAGCCCAGTATTAACTATTAAGCGTATATAGGAATAATTGCAACTCTATCAACGCCGGTTGCAAATTAATCGATAACATGACATGACGGTGGTGACTTGTAAAATTAACAAGCGACTATAGCAATTAAAAATCTACGTACCTTTAGCTCACCTTTAGTAGACAAAATGCAACAATTATTATCTTCTGCACAAATACTTATATAAGTAACGACAGTTTTTAAATTAACTTGAATTAATAACCAAATAAATTGCGAAACAGGAAAACCACAAAAAAATGGCGGCAATGGTAAAAAAAAGATGTTTGGTAGGTTTTCTCGTTGTATTACCACACATTTTAATTATCTACCATTTTGTTAATCGATTGTAAACCAAATTAATAAAAACAAATATTGTGTACAAAATTGTAGTGGGCGACGGGCAGTCAATCCTTCTTTATTTACCTTAGTAAACTGGGTGGATTAACGGATAAACAATCCAGAATTATTTAGTTATGATAAAATATTGTAGGCGAGCGAGAATATCTGCCTATTCTTGTAAAAAATACTTTTGCCTCCACCGTTCTGTTACCATAAAAAAAAAATTTTCAATGTCAAACAAAACTGTCAAAAATGTGTGAAAACGAATTTGTTTCATGAGAAAATTTTGATTTGTTACAAACTGTGTGTCTGTTTATAATTCACTCTATTTTTGTTAATTGTAGTTTGTGTTTAGGAAAACGCTTACCATGAAGAATACCTAGTGAAAGTACTACAAAACATAATTAAATTATCATTTCTGAATTCCGAGAAATGAAAAATGAATAACAGCTCGGATTATATTTACTGGTCCGAGCTACATTGCTCGAAAGATGCTCTTACTGATAACTATGGGTGGTTCATGCAGTTCCTGTTGGCGGTTTTGGCGTTTACTTGTCTAGTAGGTAAGAAGTTGTGAAATACAGGCCGGAGTTCAAGGTAGTTTGATAGCGATACCAATATTGCGTACCTACGTTTCTTCACTACGTTGCTCAATGAGACTCAGTTCATTTTCTATGCCAACGATATTTTTTAAAGTTACTAAGATCCTAACAACCCCTTAAAAATATTGACAGCTTTAAGATAACTTATCATAAATGTGACTGGACTTAGACAGTGATTATCATTATCATAAAGTACACTGTGTTGTCCTATCTATAATATTACTAAACAACTACTGTAATGTAAAATATGAGTATGAGATAAAATATTTTCATTAAAGGTAAAAGATTTTGTGAGCCGCGGTATGCACGGAGACCATGGCTTATTTGGTTCTACGACACTTCAAAGCAAGGATTGGGAGCACTGATCATACATGCAGCCAATGTGTGGCTATCACCGCACCTCACTGGGAACCCATGCACATGGTATGCGTTAAACAAGTAATAATAATAATTACCATCCTGTTATTGTTCCAATGCGGGGCAAATGCCTCTTCTCATATGGAGAAGGAATTAAAAGGTAAAAATGGAGGAGTCCTGGAGTGGAGGCAGCGTATCGGCTAGCGTAGCATGCCCCCGAGCTACTTGGAAGGAGGACCTTAAAAAGGTGGCTGGGACAGACTGGATGCGGAAGGCGGAGGACAGGGTGGTGTGGCGCACCCTGGGAGAGGCTTATGTCCAGCAATGGACTGTTATAGGCTGCGTTGCTTGATTGACATCTACCAAACCGCACTGGGCCCGCATGGTAGGTTACCCAGCAGTGGGAGCAATAAAGGTTGATTATGATGATCCTTATGATACAGATGATAACAGACTTCAGTATATAGAAAGGATTGGCAGCTTTACTTGAATGAATTAAGGACTGGGAATAATACAGGGTCAAATCAAATTAGCTAGCGAAACTCCGCGGATGTGATGGGTATCGGTGTCTAAACATGATAAAACAAAAAATAACTAAATTTGAATTTTTGGGTCATCAACGGCAAGTAGTGTATTAACTTGAAATATCAGTTTTAAAAAATCTATAAATCGTAAATGCTGTACTGGTCTAATACATGCGAGCAGGCGCCCGGCAATGTTAGTATAAAAATCCATATCTGACGTGTAATTTAAAAACCGGCCAAGTGCGAGTCGGACTCGCGCACGAAGGGTTCCGTACCATTATATATAAAAACGGCAAAAAAATCACGTTTGTTGTATGGGTTTGTTTTATTTTAATTTAATTATTTATTTTTAAAGTGAATATATAACTAAATATTCTGTGAATATTTCAAGCATCTACCTGTTGCCGTTATCAATATCGAACAAAAACGAGCATAAAAATCACGTTTGTTGTATGGGAGCCCCCTTAAATATTTATTTTATTCTGTTGTTTAGTATTTGTTGTTATAGCGGCAACAGAAATACATCATCTGTGAAAATTTCAACTGTATAACTATCACTGTTCATGAGATACAGCCTGGTGACAGACGGACAGACAGACAGACGGCGGAGCCTTAGTAATAGGGTTCCCGTTTTACCCTTTGGGTACGGAACCCTAAAAATGGAACGAACTTTATACGTCGGCACGACATGGCAGCCAAGCAGGTAGCTTATCAAAGATATTATTTAAATTTCGAACTGGCTTGCAAATAGAGCTGTTTATAGTAAAAAAGAAACAAATGAACATATTGGCGCGTGAAAAATTATCGTTGTTCGTCATTGAATCTGGAATTTATAAATAATTTACTTAGTTTGAATTTCCGCGCATTATTTGAGAAAAGCACTATACAAGCCTTGGCCACAACCAGGCATTGATGGATTCATGTATGAGTGCATCGGCGTCGCGTCGCCTTGGCCCACATTTTCACGTTCGTCCATCAATGCCCCTTTTGCAGGCCGAGCAGTAATGTACTATTTTTTGTATACTTCACAGACGTGATGGATTTCGCTATCAAATACGACAAAACAAAAAAAAAACTGTGTTTCTCATTTCATACTTCAAGTTTAGTAACCCCAATAAAAAACAATCTCTTTTATTTTATCATGTTTATATATTGATACCCATCACATCTGCGGAGTTTTGCTAGCTAATTTAATTCAACCCTGTATATTAAAAACAGTATGAACATTAACACACCAATGTGCAAAATCAATATAAAACAATCAACTGTGAACCTTAATTTATAGCAATAAGATCTCATATTCCATGTTTCTATACTGATAAGTACTTTTACCAACATATTATTATTCTTTGCCATGTTCTAAGTTTATACAGCCTTTGTTAAAGTGAATATAATTGTCTTAACAGGTACATCGTGAACTTTATGCTGGATTCCACACTGGGCCTGCTAATAATATGGGCAGGCATCAGACTAGCTCAGCATTGTGCAAGAGCTTATGACATACCACTCATTAATTTTGGTGAATATGGTAAGTGTAGAACAGTCTTTTTAATTACAATTAAAATTTAAGTAATTTCACTTCACGAGCGCGCGTCATTGCAATTTGAAACCTACATCAATGACATTAAAGTCACATTTCTCGTAATTTTTCATAATTACTACTTTATCGTCTTTATAACCAAGATTATACTGCAAGCGTAGCCAAGCCCACAAAGCAGTAAAATTTAAATTAAATGGGCATGATATGACAAGAAGTGATAGTAAGATTACAACAACAGATGTGAGATGAGCGTCATTAAAATGCAGACCAAACCACATAAACGCGCGACTGGGTCTAAAATTCACGGATTCTGACAAGAAAGTTTATCAGGCCGCACCAGGCTTGACCGCACGAAATAGCTCAACATGCCGTACGAAATAACTCATTTGGCTGCACGAAATAACTCATTTGGCCGCAAGAAATAGCTCATTTGGCCGCACGAAATAAGATCAACAGGCCGCATAAAATGTAGAAGGCATTAATTGATAGATGATACTTATTTCTGTAAATTGGTCAAAAATAAATTTTGTTTTAAAACAAGCTGAGATTGGTGTTTCCTATCCGACTACTCTGAGAAGACACACCGAAACAAACGCAGGTCACAGTCTCTTTTATTGACCAGACATATTCTTGGTCAGGCCATATGAGAACCATGCAGATTAGTGTCTGAGATGGTATCTTGAGGAAAGAACCACACAGATACATTAATCCGAAATACAAGTTACTGCATCTCTATTTTGTCTATCAGGTAAGCCACCAATGTGCGCAGCATGGATATGCCAGTGCATACTGTACGCAGCTCTGGCAATCTTCGCGAAGTCAGTGCTAGCCCTGGTGCTGCGGCTACCACCAGTGGTAGCTGTGCTGTCCACCTTGAGACTGTCGCCCGTCTCCGACCCCCGACTGGAACTGGCGGTCGTTATGCTCATAATACCCTTCTTTGTTAATGTAAGTATATTTTTTAAACTTTAATATGTAGCTGTGAGCGAGAGAAACCTTTTTCGGAATTGATTTTCTGATAACGTCTATGTTGTTTCCTTAAGTTACTTTACGAACATAATAATAATATAGGTACTTAATAAAAACTGGGAGAACGTACCTACGGACAGGCCACGTAAAGAACAATGGCCAAATACCTATAGAAGCTGTACCTGACTTTTATTTTACATGTACAGGAATAGTAATAGTAAGATTGGATTGTTTTTATGTAGAAAACACCATCCCGTTCGAAAATAATATCTAATAGTCAAGATATTATAATAACGCAAAAAATACTTATGAGGTTAGAATCAAAATAAGTCGATTTAATGATTAGCAGACGACATACAGTTTTTACCCGGCTGCGGCAAAGCCCACTAGGATAGTTAGCGATAAGCGAGGAAAAATCCATAACAGTACAGTACGTATCACAATTCTCAAAATGTAAATTTAAATATCAAAAAACCCGACTGCTTAAAAAGTAACCTAATACTCAATATCTTTATTGCTTTACCATAATGTGTACTTAGGTGGTAACTATATAATTTAGATCATTATGGACCCTGTAGGGCACAGCAAAAGGGTACGAGAGAGGAAGCCCTGTTTTAGGAGATCATTAAGATGTTATTGGTGGGAACAAGTTTTAATTTACATATTTATAATCATAGGCAGGAGGTCGCGAAAAGGATACTAGAACATTTCGCACTATTATACATGTAACTGCAAAAGTACTTTAATATTTTAGATTATTTTTATATACTTATTATTACGTATTATATTTCTGTTTATTCATTTAAGTATATAAATTGTAATTCTTTGAATAATTATTATTGCTATATTATTATCATTGTCAACCAACCATTCAATTTAAATAAAAATAAAATAAAACACGACTGACCTGCCAAAAAATTAACTAAAAATTAAAAAAATATTCTGTATTTAAAGCGACTCATTTACTCGCTGACTAAACAGATAAATAAAATAGTCATTGCTGTGGGGGGACCTCTTAGATTAAAAGTGTTCCACAGAACGGTCCCCGACAGCAATGACAATTTTATTTATCTGTTTAGTGACAATTTTATTTATGTGTTCGTTTTTTGGGAGGTCCTACTTGTTTTATTTTATTTAAATTGAAAGATCACTTTTTAAGCAGCCGGGTTTTTTGATATTTTTTACTTTTTTTATTACACATGTTTTTTAGTTAGGATTATAGGACGATAAATTTCGCAATCTTGTCATTTCATTGAGGGAGTTGTAAATTCTGGATATGTCACTCGATTTTAAGAATTATATTATAATAATTATTTTTCACGTTAATAGGATCTAATAATTATATACGATTATATAAGAACTTTATCACAGCTTTTTTATAAGTTTTGAAAATTTATGTGAGACTGGGTTTTAACCAACTTTAAATCGAGAGCCTAAACGGTAATTCAAAATGGAAAATGATTGGAGAAACCTAAAGATGATTTTCAAATACCTATTACCCCTTATTTTTTTTTCTTTTTCTCAATATGGCGTCTGGTTGTCGCTATATTGTCTTTTGATTACTGTCATGTCTTTAGTGACACTCACAAGATTAAGACAAATCGATTGACGTAAGAATCATAAAAACGGCCCACGCGTTTGATCTCTAGAATACCACAGAGGAACAAACATACATACATAGGCTGATAAACGCATTACCCTCCTTTGCGTCACGCAGTCGGGTAATAACAACGCAAATGATCGCCGGGTGTCAAACAATGGCGCGCGTCGGTGACATTTATATGAAGTTCCGTTGTACGTTATTGAACAACACGCTGATACTTACTATGAACCTACATAATTATTATTACGACAAAAATCCAATGCATGAAAACAGCACTGGATGATTTGATACCTAAGTATTTATAGAACTTAATTACTTTTAATAACTATTCAGAAAGACGTGAATAATTATAATCTTTAAGTATTAAATAATTTCATATGCGAAATGAATCGTCAATAGGTGCGTTCTGAACATGTTATTCTACACAATTTCCAAAGAAATTACATAAACAAAAAATGTAGATCGTTTTTCTGACTTCTTAAACGGATTTCTCATATTTTTTTTAAAATCTTAAAAAATAACGGATTTTTTCATATACAGGGTCAAACTAAATTAGCTAGCGAAACTCCTCTTATGTGATGGGTATGAATACCTAAACATGATAAAACAAAAAAGAAATTAATTTGAAGATTTTTGTGGGGTCATCGACCGCAGTTGGTTTAATCACTTGTAATGTCAATTTAAAAATCCGTTTTTTTTTTTGTGTAAACTTCAGAGACGTAATTGGTATCGATATGTGACACGATGAAACAAAAGAAAACCTTGACTTTTAACTCTTACTACAAGTAACAACTCCAGTCGGTCCACGACTCAACGGCTGGTAGTGCCAGCCGTTGAGTCGTGGACCCCAAAAAAAACTGCAAATCTTTTTTATTTTATCGTGTTTAGATAACGACACCCATCACATCTGCAGAGTTTCGCTAGCTAATTTAATTTGACCCACTTTATGGCATATCGGAACCCCAACGCCTCGTCATCAGGTACAATTTGGCCATCCTCCTTTGAGAAGTCGTTTTAGACAGAATTATAATTATTTCTAAGGATACGTTGTATCTGCATCAAACTGTAAGGTCACAACTCACAACCAAACATTTTGGCAGGCGTGTGAATAAACCCATTGCCAGTGATTTTCTATGTGAAAATATAAATTAATTATAGTCATAAATCATTCGAGACTTCGAGGTTTTTTAAGTACTTATGAAATTAAATCGCAGGTAAGCAAGATCTTACGACGTATAAAACTATTTCTCATTGAAATAATCTTTCGTTTACACATAATATACGTGTAATCGGGCGATATTTACTCCTTCGTATAATAACGACGACGACGTAAATGTTATACATTTTCCATCTTCCATCACATAAAAAACAAATTAGCCACTAGTTATTAGGTGTACCAACTGTACCAAGTAGAATAAATGCAGAACCTTAGTTGGTAATGTTTGTAGGTAACACTTGAGTAAACGATTAAATTTTCTTCACATGTAACGTGGGTAAACCAAGTAAATCAATAAGAGAGAGTAAACAAAACGTCGCAGGCCAAACGTAATATTGCCTCAGTCGCTAAGTAATTATTAGTGTCTTTAACATTGGGTATAGAATTTACATACCTACCTTTACGCCGTTTTTCCATGGGCGTAGGCAGGAACTACAGAAAGCCTCGTTACGACAGTCCCTTCGTCCACGACTAATTCACATAAATAGCTCGTTGTAGCAAATGCACCTCCAACTTATCGCCTTCATTAAGTAATTTAGTTTCCCTTTGTTTTATAGGTTTTTCCGTTATGAAAAATAACCCTCGACTTTTGTGCTATTTTTAGCGAAGAAAGACATGCATTCGTTCACAACGCTATAATCACGCGTTTATTATTAACAGGAGGTAGGCAAAGTATAAGAACATAATATATAACATCAGGTTATACCAAACTGTCAAATTTCTCCAAATGATTTTAAACCTTAAAGTGTTGAAAGGTAAGTTCAAAATCGAATGAGAAAATTTGAGAGTTTGTGGTAACTTTGATGTGCTGGCCACTGTACGTGTTGAGTTTCCACCCAACGCTAGCCTTGTAGGTACCTACATCAAGGCTAAAATATAAAAGTCTACTTCACACACACAATACATAATTATTTTTAAATACTTACGTAAATGACACAAAAAACTTAAAGACTTGGACTCGTTATCTTTGAAAGGCCAATAACCTCGTCATTAAGCATACAAAGAAATTTTACAAGCTGATCGCATGTCGGTTCAACTAAATACGTACGTTTTGAAGAGCGTAATAGACGTGGCCCATTAACTTATTGATTAGCCCCCCGGAGGTCGCGTAACTTGTGTCTCATCATTAGTAAAGGCTTGACAAGACTCTCTCGTAACTCCATGAGATGTAGGTCTTGCTACATCTTCTTTTTTTAACATGATTTGAATGACATCGTAAATAGGAAAATACTGGATCAAAATTATCTGATTATAAGTAGTGTATCCAATTATAGTGTACTGTATATTATCAGTGTCGCCGTCTATAAAACGGATTCTTAGAAGATAACACTGTATGAATTGCCTTTAAAAAAAATCTTAGCTAGCCAAATGTTGGTCAATGGTTTTGTGAATGGGTGAACTTTTAAACTAATATTATAAAAAGGTAAAATTGTTTGTTTGTTTGAAAGAGGTAATCTATGGAACTACTATAGAAGATCCGAATAAAATAATTAAAAAACTACACTATTGCTGAGTGCCATAGATCATGATTTATGGTATAGTTGACTTCAACGCGGACCGACACCGTGGGCAGAAGAGTTTTTAATAATAATAATAACAGTCTGCATGTTCCCAGCAATTACGTAATAAATTGATTTCCAGATCTAGGTTGGTATTATATAAATATGAGGACAATGGTCAAAGAAAAGTACGGATATGCCAATTTAAATTCGCCGGTTGACCAACGCTGGCTATAGGTTGATTTTTATGGTCGAGATAGATAAGATAGGTCAAATCTCTGTTGAATATTAATCACACTACTTGTAAATTCGAGGTAAATATTTTATTAATTCCTAAATTATTTATTACGTCGTACTGTCGTTGGGATTTAGGTTGATTGGTTCCGGCACTTCCGGCATCGTCTATTTATTAGCACTAGTTATAATAAATTATATCAGTGAGTGAATAAACGCCCTTTGATCTAGGTACCTAAACTAAAACAGTCAGGTACCGAACTAGCTACAGGTAGATAAGTAAACTTCATAAGAAGCTATTGCTTATCAAGATATTGTTTCAGATATTAATATTCTGGGTGACCGACAACTTCCTCATGTACCATCCGCGTGGAGTGAGCTCAAAACTAAAGACCAAGGTAATATATATCATATTTTTTTTATCCATAAAGGCTCGTATAGACGATATATATATATATCGCGGGCCCGATAGGCAGCGACAAAGTAATTGAGCTACTAGTGTCGCGTCGCGCCTGCGATATTGCACCAGTCTGTACGAGCCTTTAGGTTTTTAATGTATAAAGCAACCATGCTGCATAGAGCCTTCTGAATCTCAGTAAGCCATTTCGGCATACCCTTATACTTTGCTCATCAGATTACTCGTATGCCAGTGCGTTGTACATATGCCAGTACATCAAGCTGTCAAATTTCTTTAAAAGATTTTCAACTTTATCGTTAAAGCATAAGGTTCAAGATTGATTGAAAAAATTTGACAGTTTCAGGTAGCTTGACCTGCTGGCGTCTGTACATTATATGCATAATTATACAAAAGTGACCTTTTCCCTGTTCCCATTTATCAAAAATCTATCTATCTATCACGTTCGAAGCGCACTCAGAAATCCTTCCATGGCCTAGAGCTATACATGTTGCATGGGCTAATGGGAACAGGGCCTTAAACAATAATTTTATAGATACGTCGTATTCTTTTTTTGTTAATTTCTATCAAACCATCCCGCAGGTGAGATATCAATCCATCAAGAAGGAGAAATCAGGTTCTGAAGAAGAGAGGGACTCAGCGGACGAACGTCTTTTAGGAGCCAGCGTATGACCCTACAGGAAGCCCAGTGTATTTCGGGCTTAAATCGTAATCTCTTAGAGTAGTACTAGCCATCCTAATATATTAAACAACTGTCTGTTGTGATGTCACCCCCAAATGTTTGACGGATTTTAATGGTACTAAGATAAAATCTGAGGAGGTAAGTGGGTGGGTGGCATTACAATCAATTGTTTAATTTTCTAGATCGCCTAGTAATAGAACCTCCTGGTCCACTACTGACTTGCCATGCCGTTGTTTCACGACTTTCCGGCCAGCCGTCTAAGTCGGTCAGTAGGTTTACGATAATTAAATATTGAAACCCAATTATCGATCAGTACTTGACTTTTGATCAAATAATCGTTAATCGATTATGAATTTCTCACTTCCATTTTACTCGAATTGTAATCGATACGTGTAGAATTGTGTGTTTTGTATATATGTGTAAATTAAAGGTATATTAGTGGTTATGGCAAGTTATGTAGTACTTTGCGATCAAAATAGGAATGAGCTTTCGCCATGTTGTAACGGATCAGCTGTTAAACCAACGTATAAAAAATATAAAAATTCGCGTACATATCCATGAGAAATCCCGGCGAAAACAGTCCTAATTTTATTTTGACCGCAGTGTGGGTAGTTAAACATGGTGTATAATGTATTTATAATGTAACATGGCACCTATTATAAAATACATATTTAGACATTTTAAAATGACCTTTACTATAAACTTCCATATGTAATATCGAATCACAATTATTTTAGTTTTTATAAATGCTTATGTAAACATAAAATAATTGTAAAATAAGACTTTATATTGATATTTTTGCATCTTTTGAGGGCAAGACTTGGTAGTTTGGACGATTGTGCTGGCATAGTATATTTGCTATGTATAGTGTGGCCATAATTTTAATAGATTGTTTTTTGTTGTATTGAAATGAGGTATTTGTACCCTGTGAGATGTTTGTGAATATTATCTCTGACTAATGAAGTTGGAGAACTAAACATGTTTGGAATTGAAATGTCGTTTTACTAATTGAACGCTAAAAAAAATTGTATCATGTACAAATATGCCATTTTGCTTCAAATAAATTTTATATTAAATAAAAAATATATTTTTATACGTTTACTTTTAAAAATATGATAATTTTAATGTTCCTACACGGTATATAGTACTTAGATCCTCATAGTAGTGCCATGTATTTTGATTTTTTATATATATTATGTACACCAACATCGAATAAAGACTGAGAAAGTCGTGGGAATCATATCTTCCTATCAAATTCCATTTGAATTCCACTTGATTAGGGTAGCTTTACACTTGTTTAGTATTACATCTACATTATGTTACACATCATGGCATTTGTGTAGCAACTTGCGCGTGCGCTTGTTAAATAAAAATAAATGGTGTGTTTGTTGCCATTTCTAAACTGACTGGCAATTATCTGGCAATTAAGAGCTCATATCTTCGGTCAAGTGTATTTGATAGAAAGCTATTTGCAGGGTAGCAATTGTTTAAATACTTATATTTCTGAATTATTATTATTGACTAACTGATTTAAAACATACTTATTCCGTACGGAAAATACGCGCATTGACGTGGAGTTGCGGACACCAGCCCGTATTACCTATTGTTGAATAGATAGGTCACTAATTAGTCACATTATGAAAATGGTATTATATACCTATCTGACTACGATCTGATTTGATCCAACAAAAAAAATAAAATGATATTACCTTAACCAAATAATGTGTACCATTATTTTATGAAAACATAAATCATCTATGATTGTGATGTAATGTAAATATTGATAATAAGGACAAGTTTTATAAAAACTATGATGTATATATTATATTGAACCATTATTATAACAAACATTACAACATATTTGTGCATCTGTTCATTGTTTGTGCGAATATAATTCACCTACGTGTTCATTGTAGTTTTATTTTTAACCGATTTCCAAAAAGGAGGAGGTTATATGTTCGTCTGTATGTTTGTTTGCTTTTTTAGGGTTCCGTACCCAAAGGGTAAAACGGGAACCCTATTATTAAGGCTCCGCCGTCTGTCTGTCCGTCTGTCACCAAGCTCTATCTCATAGTTAGACAGTTGAAATTTTCACAGATGATGTATTTCTGTTGCCGCTATAACAACAAATACTAAAAAACAGAATAAATTAATATTTAAGGGGGCTCCCATACAACAAACGTGATTTTTTTGCTCGTTTTTGATCGATATTGATAACGGCAACAGGTAGACGCTTGAAATATTCACAGAATATTTAGTTATATATTCACTTTAATGGAATTGGTCGATTCCTACATGTCTACGTTACACTAGAAACGCACTGAAAACCAGACCTAGGTGCAAAGATTAACTTATCAGCAAGATTGGCACTTTGGTAGTTGGGCTTGAGACATGCGGGAATCGACCAATCCCAGATGAGGCGACAGACGCGATTTTTTCAACCAATGTGGTGGGTCTATTCCTACATGTCTCCGTTTCACTAGAAACGCACCCTAAACCAAACCTTGGTGCAAAGATTAACTCATCAGGTTGGCAGTTGGCACTTTGGTAGTTGGTCTTATTGGCTCGAGTTATCAAACCGAAAATGTTCCTTTTTTAATTTAAGCAGGTCATCATATCTAATGCTGAAAATCGTCCACTGCCGGACATAGGCAAAGTCGCAACGACCGGTTTTGTGCGTCCAGTAGAGTACTTTTCTACGATCTTCTCCAGGTCTTCGGTTCACCTACCCACACTGTGCCTTCGGGTACGCAGTCGCCATTCCAGATTTTTTCGGCCATCCGGCAAGCAGGTATCCTTTGATTTTCACAGGCACCGTACATGTTTCAGGTATATTACAAGGCTGTGTCCCGTGAAACGTCCAGCGGGCTAATTGCGTAACACACATCAGTAGCATTTGGTTTCATTTTGACAGTTGAACAACATTCATTGCGTTATTTACCTTGTTGAGCAGACAAACTTTTCAAACTTATGAAGCAATGCATACGGCTTAGCAATATACTGACTACAAAATCATACAGATTGTGATTCAAACTTTGTTACGCAATTAGGGTTCAGGATTGCTTGCAAACATTTTGACGGCCCTGGATCCCGGTTTGCCCTGACCCAGAACTTACAGACAAAGCCTTATATATAAAGGCTTTATCTACACAGTTCTGGGTCAGGGCAGTAAATAGCTATGCCGTAACTACTTAGGTACTATACGACTTATTTTCTTTCGTTCTGTTTGTATATTATCTGTATATAAACAAGACGGTTGCCATGGTATTATTGAGTTCCACATTCAAATGTAACATCAATACACTGCATTGAGTCAATTTCTACGTCGGAATGGCTTTTGCTGCAATGCTATAAATTTGTTAATAACGATATTTTGTTACAAATAATTGTTTTATTCATTTAGAAACTGTCAAAATGGACGAGAGGGATTTAAGAAAGCTGCTGACGTCGAAAAATGGGTGTCGTGTGCCATTAATGCGACCTATACCCGATGTACACCAGATGGACAAACTGCCGTTCGTACCGCTACCGCCATATAATAGAATCAAGGTAAAGCTATTGATTTATTGCAGAACTTCATGTCTCCAAGCGTCTGGGAGCATTAGCTACGCATTAGGTACCTACGTATAAACTCTAATGAAAGTCTAGTAAGTACTTAGACTTTCACTATAGTTTAGACGTACCTAGTTCCGAGTTCATACACGAATATAAAATATATAGGTGAATGATTTTAGTCCTAAACCTACCTACCTACCTACCTACTTACTTATTGAACCAATCTCTACGATTTTGAATAGGCCAATATGACAAGTTCTAGGTTCGATTCCTAGATAACTCTATCTGCCGCACATATTTAGATGGTGGTCTGAAATCTGTTTAGTAGTTTTATTGTGACATACATTGATGGATACAGGAAGCACAGGACTGCCCCCTGGTCGTTATAGCGACGCTTGGACGAGGCCGCACACGTCGACTGCAGGCCATACTAACAGTGGACGTGTCTCGGCTGAATGATGATAAAAACTGCTTCTTTTTAGGGTTCCGTACCTAAAAAAGAAAAAACGGAACCGTTTGATCACTCGTATGTCTGTCTGTCTATCACAGCCAATTTGCTCCGAATCTACTAAACCGATTACATTGAAATTTGGTACTCATACTAATTTCTGTGATTCAAACACGGACGTGTATCGTACATCATATCTGAATATCTTAATCGTAAATCATATCATACATGAAAAAGTTTTGCAAACTGTACCGTGTGGCATTTAAATATATTATTAGCTTATTGTAAGGATTTCAGTTATTTCATTTTATAATTTAAAATAAATACTTTTAAGGTTATTCAAGAAAATTGTCATAATCTCATGCAGTCGTAGGTATCTTCAAGTTCACTTTTTTACGCAGTCAGGTTTTTGATTTTTTTTTATAATTTTTAGTGCGTGATATAAGCGTGTTTCTTTAAAAAAAAAAAACATGTTATTTAACTTACTGCTTCCCGTGTTCTTAACATTGTAACATTGAGTACCCATTCCTACACGTTCTTAAATTTTTTAATTGACACAAAACTATATAATAAAATAACTTTTAACTAGATTTTTCAAAAGTATTTTTTATTTTAGGACAAACAACAAAGCTTCCGCAAGGTCCTCGAGGGAAAGGCTACCGAGAGGAAAGTAGAGATAGCTCGGCCGCCGCCCCAGCGGAGAGAACGAGACAGGTTAGAGATATCACAGTCACGACACATCGCAGTGCTGCGAGAATGCGCACAAAAAATACAACCGCCACCCATGTCTAAAGATTGGGAGCGAAAAATTTGCAGCTTGGTCCCCTCAAAACTACTAAACATGTTCCCAATGTTGATGGAAGAATTGATCAAAGAGAGCAAACTCGAATGGAACAAAAATCTCCACGGTCTCGCGGTTAAGACCATCATCAGAGATGAACCCGGAGTTTCTCGGATAAGGTATCAAGAACCTAACTTTAAATATAATGGCATTACAGAAAATTATGCGAAAATGCTTACGTTTCGTAAAAAACTAGTTGATGGTGCCCTAATATTACATCCTTTTATAAGGCTAGTGCTAGAGTCTTCCGAAAGAATGTTTCCCGAATGTATCATTAACTTAGCGAAGTATAGGGCACGGGGTGCTATAAAATTGAATGATTTTCTAGCAAAAGTTTTGGAAGAAATTAAACGCGCTGAGTATCTTGTGTCTAGCTCATGGTATGCAATCCTTGTTAATTGGCTCAAAAATCCTAGATGTCTCCGAGGAATGCGTCGTAAGAAAATACCAGATTTTGTGAGATGTGCGACCAAAATGATAGCAATGCAGATTCAAGAGCTTATGCGAAGATCTGTTGATGCTATTATAGACGGGCTTAAAGATCCAGAGACGGTTCTTATTCTGAATTTAGATCTAGATTTTAACGGAGACTTTATTTACGATCCAACACTGGAACGTGTTTACGAAGTATTTCATAATATCGCAGACACAATATGCAACATTTCGCAAAGACTTATGCCTATAGAGCAGTATCTTAAAATACCATATAACTTTGATGCATTACCAGTGCATTTCAACGATTGGCTACACAAAGATGGCCATAAAAGACTACAACAACAATTAGATGTAGTGTTCGAACCACTACTACTTTATTTAGAAAAGTTACGAGTAGATTACAGTATGTTATACGGTTCGCCAGCGAAGGAAGCCTTGCTCAAATTTATTCAAGCAGAAGAAAAATTTGAAGCGTGTCGGGATAAGATTAAATATTTCCAAGAAATAGATTCCGAAATAACAGGTATTTTAGAAAATGAATATTTTAATTGTGCAACTGTTCGTCAACTCAGAATGGTGGACGGTTTGAAACGGAAAGCTTTGGAATTTGTTAATGACTTAATAGCGGGCATTATCTGCGCCCATTTAAAAGAAAATGATAGCATATGTGCTGCATTTGAAGATATAAAAGCTAAAGCGCTCAAAGATCCAGAAAATGCGGCAGAATTAGTAGAACAAGGAGTTTATATTTTACACGCAAAAACAGTTTTAGTTGAAGATTTAAAGGAAAGAATTATGGTACAACTTAATATTATAGCCAATCTTCTCGAGATGACTTCACTAACTGAAGAACACGTAGCATCTAACACACGAACCGTGAACTGGCTCAAAGATATTAAACCCATATTTGAAAGAAACGCTGCAGCATATGAATCCCACAAAGCCGAAATGGAAGAAAACCTACTTGGTAAAATTGCATTATTAAACAAAGAAGTTCTTGAAATGATACCGTATTTAGAGCTCTTAGACAACATGGACGATGCTAACCACACACTTGAATACCTCGAATACTTGAGAAAACTTGTGCATCGATTAGACGATTGTGATAAACTCGTGACTTGGATTAATGCCGAAGAAACTACATTTAAATTTCCAAATACGAGCTATCCAGACTTAGAAGAATTAAAAGATTACGTTAAACCTTTTCACAATCTTATATTCTTAGCTCATAAATGGAAGCGGAGTTATTATACTTGGATGGATGGACCTTTTGAATATATGGATCACACTCAAATAGAATTTGATCACGATTTTTATTATAAGGAGTTCCTAAAGTTATCAAAGGGTTACAGAAATAAGATAAAGCAACAAATTGCTGAAGGCATGGAAAAACGTTTCCAGGGACTGGTAGATGATCCTGATGTCAACAACCTTCCGGCTCCAATGAAGCTCTGCGCTCAAGTTGTTGCCGAATTAAAAGAATGGAGGCCTAATGTACAGATGGCCCATATAATGTGTAATCCAGCCTTAGTGCAGAGGCATTGGGATGAAATGACTACCATTGCTGGTTTTGATTTGACTCCTACGGCGGGTACTACATTACGAAAGATCATTAACTACAATCTCTGGGAGGACATTGAAGAGTACGAAATTATAAGTGTAGCAGCAACAAAAGAACTCGCTTTGATAACAAATCTCAACAAAATGATGGCTGAATGGACAGACATATGTTTTAAAACGAATCCATTTAAAGACACCGGAATAAATATACTCACGGCACTTGACGATATTCAATGTGTTTTAGACGATCATATAGTCAAAACTGTTGGTATGAGAGGTTCTGCATTTGTTAAACCTTTTGAAAGTCAAGTTAAATCATGGTATGAAAGAATTGTGCGGGCTAACCGAACCATCGATGAATGGGGAAAAGTACAAAGTCAGTGGTTGTATTTATTACCCATATTTTCTTCTAAAGACATAGTTGCCCAGATGCCTGAAGAAGGAGTAATGTTTCTTGAAGTAAATAATACATACCGCAGATACATGACTTGCGTGGAAAAAGACCCTCATGCGCTTGAACTCGCAGGTGCCGTCGGTGTGTTAGAATCTTTTAAAATTGCAACAGGTATACTGGAGAAAATTAACGATGGCGTTAATAATTACCTAGAAAAGAAAAGATTATATTTCTCAAGATTCTTCTTCTTATCTAATGACGAAATGTTGGAAATTTTGTCCGAAACAAAAAATCCTCTTAAAGTTCAGCCTCATTTAAAGAAATGTTTTGAAGGAATAAATAAACTAGTATTCGATGAAGAATTTAATATATCTGCTATGATATCTCAGGAAACTGAACAAATTGAATTCCTTGAAATTATTAGTGTTCAAGCTGCAAGGGGGTCTGTGGAAAAGTGGCTAGTTCAAGTCGAAGAGCAAATGCTAAGAGCCGTTAAATCAGAGACCGAATTATCTTATTATGACTATCCAAACATAAGCCGCGTGGAATGGATACTTTCGTGGGAAGGTATGGTAGTGCTAGCAATATCTCAAATTTATTGGGCCATTGATGTGCACGAAGCTCTGCAAACACATAAATTAACCGAATTAGACGCGTTTCATCGTTTGTTGACTAGACAACTGAACGAAACTGTTGCCGTAATTCGACGAACTGATTTAACTAAATTAAACAGTGTTACAATAAAAGCTCTCATTGTAATCGATGTGCACGCCAAAGATGTAATATTTGATTTAGTAGGTAAAGGTATTACTGAAGTAACTGATTTTCAGTGGCTAGCACAACTTCGTTACTACTGGGAAGAGGAAAAGGTTTCTGTGAAAATTATAAATGCCGTAGTGAACTATGCGTATGAATACTTAGGCAACACCGATCGATTAGTGATAACACCTTTGACTGATCGGTGTTACCGAACTCTTATAGGAGCTTACTATCTCCATTTAAATGGTGCTCCCGAGGGCCCTGCGGGAACAGGTAAAACTGAAACAACAAAAGACTTAGCCAAAGCATTAGCCGTTCAGTGCGTTGTATTTAACTGTTCTGATGGATTAGATTACAAAGCAATGGGTAAATTTTTTAAAGGCTTGGCTTCTTGTGGTGCCTGGGCGTGTTTTGATGAATTTAATAGAATAGACGTTGAGGTACTCTCTGTTATTGCTCAACAAATATTATGCATAGTTCAAGCCATTAGACAACATGTAGAAACCTTTGATTTTGAAGGCACAACATTAAATCTAAACCCTGCTTGTTATGTTTGCATTACTATGAATCCGGGCTATGCAGGACGGTCTGAGCTACCTGACAATCTAAAGGTACTATTTAGAACAGTTGCAATGATGGTACCAGATTATGCAATGATAGGTGAAATTTCCTTGTATTCTTTTGGCTTTGTGGATGCTAGAAGTTTATCAGTAAAAATAGTCACTACATATCGGTTATGTTCCGAACAGTTATCTTCGCAAAATCACTACGATTATGGAATGCGGGCTGTGAAAACTGTTTTGTCCGCTGCAGGTAACTTGAAAAGAGCTTTCCCTAATGAAAGTGAGAGCATTCTACTTCTTCGGTCTATCACAGATGTCAACTTACCGAAGTTCTTGTCTTGTGATGTACCTTTATTTGAAGGCATAATATCTGATTTATTCCCCGGGATTACACTACCAAAACCGGATTATGTCAACTTCTTGGATGCATGTCATGTTTCATGTGAAAGAAATAATCTCCAACCATTGGATTCTTTCCTTCTTAAAATAATACAAATATTTGAAATGATGATCGTGCGACATGGATTTATGATAGTAGGTGATCCTTTTTCAGGTAAATCAATGACATTAAAGATATTATCAGAATCGTTAACATTGATGGAAGAGAGGAATCAACCTAACGGATGTGCATGCACGTACAAAGTGTTAAACCCTAAAGCAGTCACCATGGGCCAGCTTTACGGTGCGTTTGATCCAATTTCGTATGAGTGGACTGATGGTATTGTAGCAACAATGTTTAGAGATTTTGCTTCAGAGGATACTCCTGTCAAAAAATGGATCGTCTTTGACGGCCCTGTAGATGCAGTTTGGATCGAAAATATGAATACTGTTTTAGATGACAATAAAAAGCTTTGTTTAACGTCGGGTGAAGTGATGGCTATGACTAGTGTTATGTCCATGATATTTGAGGTTTCGGACCTAGCTCAGGCCTCGCCAGCTACCGTCTCTAGATGTGGAATGATATACATGGAATCAGTCTCACTTGGATTCAGACCGTTCTACAAATCCTGGGTGAATACCCTGAATCCTATATGGTCTGAAGAAAATGAGGACTACATTTACACAATGTGCGATTGGCTATTTGATCCATTAATTTATTTCGTAAAAAAACACTGCAGTCAATTAGTGACAGGTGGAGACATCAATTTAGTAATAAGCACGCTCAGACTTGTGGTCATGTATATGAATAAAGCGATCGAAGGTGAAGAAGACACAAGGTATACTAGGACTTGGTTTACCGCTGCGTTGATGAGTAGTTTCGTTTGGGGTGTTGGCGGCATACTTAATACCGATTCCCGTGAAAAATTTGATGTTTTAATTAGAGAGTACTTTAGGGGCGAGAAGGGTTTGCCACCCTCGGTAGATCGCATCGATGTATCTGTTCCCTCAGAAGGTATGCTTATTGATCATTATTACATGTATAAAGGTAAAGGTTGTTGGAAACCGTGGACAGAAGCTGTGAAGGCAGTTGTTGTGAAGGAACAGATTAATTTACTTCAAACTGTTATTCCAACGTTAGAAACCGAAAAATACTATGCTCTGTTAGAACTACATACTAAGTTCATGCAGCCTCTTCTTTTTATTGGACCTACGGGTACCGGCAAAAGCTTCATAATCCAAAATTTTTTGATGAATCGCATTTCTATGGACCTTTATACTCCGGGATTCATAACTTTTACAACTACAACCTCTGCCAATCAAACGCAAGAGCTAGTTATTTCAAAACTATACAAGAGAAGAAAAAATAATTACGGTCCATCAAAAGGAAAAAAAGCTATCATATTTATTGATGATATGAACATGCCTGCCAAAGAAATATATGGTGCTCAACCAGCAATAGAGTTATTAAGATTGTATTTTGATCAGAAACATTGGTATGATCTAAAAACAACAGATAAATTGTACATACATGACACCTTCTTCTATGGGGCTATTGGACCAGTTGGTGGTAGTCGGCAACTTATTTACCCAAGAATGCTAAGACATTATAATATTTACTCAATTAATGAGTTTTCAAAAGAGAGTATGAGTAAGATATTTACTACTTTATTACAATTGGGTTGGAGAAGAAATGGATTCAGTCAAGACACACAGCCCGTTATAATAAACATTGTCGCTGCAACCATGGAAATATATGATAATGCTACGGCAAAATTAAGACCAACGCCTGCTAAATCGCATTATACCTTTAACTTAAGAGACTTTTCAAGAGTTATCCAAGGGTGTGCATTATTACGAAAAGAATCTGTTGATAATAAAAAAACATTCATAAAGATTTGGGTTCACGAAATTTTACGCGTATTTTATGACCGCCTTGTCGATGATGATGACCGGTCTTGGTTTTTCGAAAGTCTTAAAAAAACCACCAAAGATTTCATGAAAGACACGTTTGAAAATGCTTTAGATATTTATCAAAATGATAGAGAGGAAGTTACTCGCGATACTATCAAAGCCATGATGTTCGGTTCTTACCTAGACACAGACAGTCTAGAAGGTGAACGACGATATGAGGAAATGCCCTCAAAGGAAGCTGTACTAAACGTAGCACTCTCAATGCTAACCGAATACAATGCAATGCACAAAGCAAAAATGACTATTGTACTATTTGACTATGCTTTGGAACATTTATCAAAGATTTGTAGGCTTTTATGCATGCCTTCAGGAAACGCTTTACTTGTTGGCGTTGGTGGTTCTGGACGACAATCTCTTACGCGTTTAGCCAGTACTATATTGGGTCAACAAGTATTTCAGCCAGAGATAACGAAAGCTTACAGTGTAAAAGATTGGCATGAAGACGTTAAATTGGTCCTTCGTGAATCAGGTGGCCTGAATAAAGACACTACTTTCCTATTTAATGAAGGTCAAATAAAAGAAGAAGTGTTTATACAGAATCTAGATAGTCTACTTAACTCTGGTGAAGTACCTAATTTGTATGGCTTAGACGAACAACAAGAAATTCTTGAAATAACGCGTTTAGCAGCACAAGGAGGTAACAGGAACCTTGACATAGGTCCTTTACAGATACTGTCTTTTTTCGTCGGGCGCTGCAAAGCAAAATTACACATTGTATTGTGTTTCAGCCCAATAGGAAGTGCTTTTAGAACAAGACTACGACTTTATCCGTCTTTGGTTAATTGTTGTACTATTGACTGGTACGACAGCTGGCCCGAAGACGCTTTAGAAATGGTTGCACATTATTATATGGTTAAAGTTAATGTACCCGATAAAGTGAAAGCAGCTGCCGTAATAGCTTGCAAACAATTTCATGTAGACGCTCGAGTCATATCGATTGAATTCTTCAATACACTTGGGAGGAAAACCTATATTACGTCAGCGTCTTATTTGGATTTAATCAAATCTTTTACCTCGTTAGCTAACAAAAGGCAAAGAGAATTAAGAGCAGCCAAACTTAGATATACCAATGGTTTAGATAAACTAGGTCAAGCAGCAGATGCAGTAGCAATAATGCAGCGTGATTTAAACGCTTTGAAACCTCAACTTATGGTTATGGCTGCCAAATCAGCTAAGATGATGCAAGAAATAGAAGTAGAAACTGCAATCGCCGATAAAGCTGCCGCTCAAGTAAGAGAGGATCAAAAAGTTGCAAATGTTCAAGCGGCGGGTGCACAAGAACTTAAAAAAGATTGTGAAGCTGACTTAGCTCTCGCGTTACCAATTTTAGAAGACGCTATTGCAGCTTTAAATACTTTAAAACCAAGTGATATAACGATTGTAAAATCTATGAAGAATCCCCCATTTACTGTGAAGTTAGTCATGGCAGCAGTGTGTGTGATAAAAGGTATTCAACCTGATAAAATCCCAGATCCAGACAACCCTGGAAAAAAAATATTAGATTTTTGGGGCCCTAGTAAAAGAATACTAGGAGACATGGGTTTCTTGGAGGCTTTAAAAAACTTCGACAAGGATAATATCCCTGTCCCTGTTATGAACAAGATTCGAAAAGAGTACCTTTCTCATAAAGACTTTAAGCCTCATATTATTGCAAAAGCTTCGACAGCTGCTGAAGGTCTATGCAAATGGATTATTGCCATGGATATGTACGATGCTGTAGCTAAGGTCGTAGCCCCTAAGAAAGCTAAATTAGAGGCTGCTGAAAGAGAATTTGCACAAACAATGGCTATTTTGGAAGAAAAGAAAGCATTAGTAGCCAGATTAGAAGCCAGGTTGGCAGAATTGAATGAAGCATTAGAAGAAGCTAATCTTAAAAAGAAAGCATTGGAAGACGAAGTACAGATGTGTCTTGATAAATTGGCTAGGGCTGAAAAGTTAATCGGTGGCTTAGGTGGCGAAAGAGTACGTTGGACAGAGGCTGCTGAAAATTTACAGACGTTATTTGATCATTTAGCTGGGGATATCCTTGTGTCATGTGCTATCATGGCTTATTTATCACCTTATACGTTGCCTATCAGAACGAGAATGATTGACCAATGGCGCGACCTAGTTATAAAATTACAAATGCCACATTCCATACATTTCGTATTCAAAGATATATTAGGCACCGATATCAAGATTCAAAATTGGTGTATAGCTGGACTACCCAGAGATTCATTTTCCGTCGATAATGGTGTCATACAAGACAATTCAATGAGATGGTCTTTAATGATTGATCCGCAAGGTCAAGCAAATAAATGGATAAAAACGATGGAAAAAACTAACGATTTGCAACTACTTAAATTTACTGATGGCAATTACATGAAAGTTATGGAAACTTGTTTGGAATATGGGAAACCTGCCCTCATAGAGTGTGTTATGGAAGAGATAGATGCGCCATTAGACCCAGTTCTTTTAAAAAATACATATATGCAGGCAGGTAAAGAATATATTGCCCTTGGAGATAATGTAATAGAATATCATCCACACTTCAGGCTTTACATGACGACTAAATTAAGGAATCCGCATTATTTGCCCGAAATTTTTAACAAAGTAACGTTAATAAACTTTGCGCTTACTAAAGATGGATTAGAAGATCAGTTATTAGGCATAGTAGTAGCAAAAGAAAGACCAGATTTGCAAGAGAAAAGAGAAAAATTAATCGTTCAAAGTGCTGGTAACCGAGCTGCATTAAAACAAGTAGAAGATGATATCTTGCGTACTTTACAAGAAACAAAAGGAGATATATTGGAAGATGAATCTGCTGTTGAAGTTCTGGACTCTTCGAAAATGTTAGCTGTTGATATTATGAAAAAACAGGAAGCTAGCGTGGAGACCGAGATCATAATAGAAAAATTCCGGCTTGGTTATCGACCAATCGCTTCACATTCTGCTGTATTATATTATTGTGTCACGGAATTGCCTAACGTTGATCCTATGTATCAATATTCCTTAGTCTGGTTTATAAATCTTTACATCATTTCAATCGAGAATGCAAATAAATCTAAAGATTTGGACAAAAGATTAAAGTTTTTGAAAGATACTTTTACTTATAATTTATACAGTAACGTATGTAGATCCCTCTTTGACAAAGATAAGTTGATGTTTTCTTACGTTATGTGCTCTAAAATGCTACTTTCTTCAGGTGAAATGAACATAGATGAACATATGTTTCTTATAACTGGAGGTATAGCTATTGAAAATCGCTTAAAAAAGCCCGTTGAATGGTTACCTGATAAAAGCTGGGACGAAATATGTAGACTAAGTGACTTATCCAATTATGCTGGGTTTCGCGACGATTTTGTAAGGAATATAAGAAAGTGGCAAGAAGTTTATGACGATATGGAACCACACAATAAACCACTGCCCGATTCGTGGGACACTGAATTGAGTCAATTTCAAAAACTATTGATTGTAAGGGTTTTGAGACCTGATAAATTGACCACAGCAATATCAGATTTCGTGGAAAAACAAATGGGCAAGAAATACATAACGCCACCGCCGTTTGATATAGGTAAATCTTTTGGAGATTCAAATTGTCTTGCACCTTTAGTATTCATATTGTCTCCAGGCTCGGATCCAATGGGAGCATTGATAAAATATTGTGAACGAATGGGATATTCACATAGATTCAACTCCATATCGTTAGGACAGGGACAAGGCCCAATTGCGCGAGCAATGATTGAAAAAGCCCAACTTGAAGGTGGCTGGGTATGTTTGCAAAATTGTCACTTAGCGGTTTCGTGGCTCCCAACTCTTGAGAAAATTACAGAAGGTTTCGATTTAACGAACACAGATTTAAGTTTTCGATTATGGCTGACTAGTTATCCAACTAACCTATTTCCTCAATCTGTTTTACAAGTGGCGGTTAAAATGACAAACGAGCCACCTACGGGACTTCAACATAATTTAAATCGATCTTATATTTCAGAGCCTGTAAAAGAAACTGAATTTTTCGAAGGATGTCCTGGTAAAGATAAAACCTTTAGCAAGCTTTTATACGGCATCAGTTTTTTCCATGCCGTAGTGCAAGAAAGAAAAAAGTTTGGTCCGTTAGGATGGAATATTCAATACGGTTTCAATGACTCTGACTTTCAAATATCAGTAATGCAGTTGCAAATGTTTTTAAATCAATATGAAGAAATTCAATTTGTAGCTATTAAGTATTTAACCGGTGAATGCAATTACGGTGGCAGAGTGACTGATGACTGGGATCGTCGTTTAATAGTTACAATATTAGATAACTTTGTTAATGCTGGCGTCGTAAATGACCCAAATTACACGTTTTGTGACATTGGCTCACAATATGGCTTACCGCGGAGATGTGAATATCAAGATTACCTGAAGCATATTGAAACTGTTCCCGTAAATCCCCCACCTGAAGTTTTCGGACTGCATATGAATGCAGGAATAACTCGTGATTATACTACTTCCATGGCATTAGCGGCAGCTTTGGTACTCGTTGAAGGAGGCGGCAGCGGTGGAGAGGGTGGAAATACAGAAACTATTATTATTCAAATGGCCGACGAAATTCTTTCTAAGCTTCCACGTAAGTTCGACCTGGAAACTGCGCAAAAAAAATATCCTGTTGATTACAAAGAATCTATGAATACAGTTTTAATTCAAGAGATGGAACGTTTTAACAAATTGTTAAGTGAGATAAAGAGTTCTTTATTCGATATGCAGAAAGCAGTCAGAGGTCTTATTGTGATGTCCGCATCGTTAGAATTACAGTCCGCTGCAATGCTGCTTGGAAAAATTCCAGAAAACTGGTGTAAAGTTTCCTACCCAAGTTTGAAGCCACTTCCTAGTTATGTAACAGATTTCACAGAACGTTTGGCTATGTTGAACCATTGGTATAAGAATGGAAAACCACCGACATTTTGGCTGTCAGGGTTCTTTTTCACTCAGGCGTTCCTCACCGGATCTGTACAAAACTATGCTAGAGCTAAGAAAATTCCTATAGATTTGCTAATATTTGACTTTGAAGTACATGATGTTGATTATGAAAACAATCCCCCTGGTTCCGGAGTGTATGTGCAGGGTCTATTTATGGATGGAGGGCGTTGGGATCGGAAGTCCCATGCAATAGGTGAACAATTCCCAAAATTATTAAATGATAATATGCCAGTTATATGGTTGTATCCCAAGATAAAACAAGAATTTGATGAGGGTACAAGATACAAATGTCCCCTGTACAAGACTTTAGAGAGGAAAGGAGTATTAGCTACAACAGGTCATTCATCTAATTTCGTATTAGCCTTTTATCTGCCGTCAGATAAACCTTCAGCTCATTGGATTAAACGAAGCGTGGCCTTACTGCTACAGCTCGACAATTAACGGCTATGTTTATCAACGTTTTCTTCTTTCGTGTCGGCGAAAATATATCGGCTTTTAAATAGGTACTTTCCCTTGTTGAGTTGCTATCGCTTCTGTCTGCAAGACGCGCTTTGTGTTAGTCAAAGCGTTTGTTAGCTCCTATACCCATTGGAGAGTTGTCCTTCAGGACTGAATTGCAATTGAGATTATAACTATTATATTTCATCGTGAAGGTCATATATTTCTTAGCCAAAAAAAAACATGTTGTTATTAACATTTGATTGTTTTCTACTATTTATAGAACTAAATAAAACACAAGAGAAGGTTTATCTCTAAAAGTACAAGCTTTTGAGCTAGTATTATTATTAAAAATGTATTCTCTTTGGTAAAAATCTTTTTTGACAGGTACTGTCAACTTTGGGCCAACTTTTCAATCGTCACTCGTCAGTTATCTTGTATCTGAAGAATAAATATGGCGGTTTGACATCTGTCATTTTCTACACAAAAGTTGTCAAACCTTCATTATTAGGTATTCCTCAGGTGAGATATCTGAAGCTTGAAAACTTTGTTTTTTACGAACTATATTTTTTTGAGACCACAATAAAAGCCTGACACTTTCAGACTGACTCACGAGATGTCATTTAAAAATAATTGGCCATATCCGTACTTCAGTTGTGGAGATGTACCTACCTAAGTTGTAGGTTAGTATGACGGGTAGAATCACCCCAATGGCGAATACAGGTGACTAAATCGCTCAACATACTGCCTTAATGTGGCACACCAAATTATTAATCTTTTTAATTATCTGATTCTTAATTATTATTTGATTGCCTTTAAGGATGGTTAGGCAATCCCTAGATTTAACATTACATCTCACTTACACCATAATAATATTATAGTTTTTGTCTATTAGGTAGGTACTTATGTACTTAGCAAGCACGAAAGTATGTAACTAAAAAACTTCCGTTAAATTCCATATTTTTCGTCTCACGAAAAATACCTACACGTGATTCGTCACATTATTCGTCCCATTCGTATATAATATAAGTATGTTTATCTTAGGTATCGTAATTAATCTTGATTTTTTTCTGACCTTACGTGATTAAAGAGGTCGCATCCTTATCCTGTCTATCGGTCCGTAATAAGAGGTATGATTTAATTTATTTATTTATTTAAATTATATCCCAGCACCCTAATTGTATAGCACAGTTTAAAAATCACAATCTTTTGAAGTATGTTGCTAATCCATTGGTTCTTATGTTCGATAAATTTGTTTGTTACGGAATTACCAGCTGGTAACATTACAGGCATACCTATGCTATGTACAGACGCCAGCAGCTCAAGCTACCCGAAACTGTCAAAGTTTCCCAATCAATCTTGAACATTAAGCTGTAGCGATAAAGTTGAAAATCTATTAAAGAAATTTGACAGATTGTAGTCGCTTGATGTGCTGGCGTCTGTACCTAATTAAATGCTATGCCCAGTGTTATGTTGTTATTATAATTATCTAAAATCAAATGTCTAGTTTCGTCAAAGGTTGCGAGCGGCATGTAGTTTGTATTTATACATAAGTTTCCCCGCGGCTGACAGGTAGGAAGGTACAGGACCTACATTATAAAAAAATACCTCTGTAATCTAGTACATGGTTGCAACTTTAGAGGGAATTACTAAAGTTTAGATTGCACATCATGGTATTAAATAAAGTAATTATATAATTTCGCATTTGTTTTTATTTCATTAATTAATGAATAAAAGGATAATGTGTAATTTAGTAAGCCACATTTTCATTGTTGCTGTTCATCTGCGGAGCGTTTCGCTTCATGACTTCGCGTCTTGTTTTTTCAGCCTCGAGTAATCTTTTTCTCAACTTCAACATTATCGCGTTGTTTCTTTTCTGAAAATATGCGCTTTTATAATTTTTTACGTGACCATATTATTATCGTAGACGGCCATTGCACGTCCTGAAAATGTATGGAAATACGTGCTCGTTATAACGCTATCGTGGACGGAAATTTAAAAGCGTCTTCATATATTTCCATACATTTTACTTCCTTTTATTAACGAGATAACGTGATTTGGAGGTCTACTCCGAAAATATATCCTAAGTACCTATCGGCCGTTTCCTGACTATGGCTGACTACGGCGAAAGAAAAAAAAACGACAGTCAAAGAGATAAGTCAAAGTCAAAAATGTGACTTGAAGTCGGGTAAGAACTCAAAGTCAAAAAAGGAAACTATGGAAGTCAAGAAACGGAAGTCAACATTCGGCCGATACTTCGGATTATCGCTTCGGAGTAGATCTCCTGAACGTGGAAAGAATTTGATAATATTTTCATTCCAAAGACAATTTCGGTTAATAGTAATGCTTCCTTCAGTGACTGGGCCACCATTGGTCTAAGCACAAACAAATAGAAAACCATTTTAGAGTTGTATGATGAACGGACACTGCTGAATTTAATTTATATCTTACTAGCTTCTGCCCACGACTTCGTCAGAGTGGAATTTCTATGCCAACGTGCGCCGTTAGTTTAAATTCGCTTAGCGTTTTTTCTGACTTGTTTTTCTTTTGGATCGGCTCCTTCCTCAGGTTATAGCGTGATGTTAAATAGCCCGCATTAACCTTTCTCAAAAATTGGGCTATCAAACGCAAAAATATTTTGTCAAATCCGACAAACGAAAAGCGTTCAAACAAACAACTTCAGTTCAGATGAATGGTGATAAAACTTTCACTTGCTCTTTTCAGATGTCGCTACTATCACGTCTTCAAGAATTTGACAGCTATAGCTATCACTCCCAGACTGGAGCGGGCCGGGGCTGCCTTGAAGCGGCTTCTGCCCAATCTTGGGGGTCCAAACTCCTCCTGCCGGAGGCTCTACGCGGGGATCGTGCGGTCCATGGCCCTTTACGGGGCACCGGTGTGGGCGCGTTCTCTGAGGCTGCGACCAGCGCAGCGGTTGAACGCGTCCCAAAGGGTCATGGCCATCAGGATGGTACGGGGATACCGCACGGTCTCCCGTGAGGCGGCGAGCCTCCTTGCCGGACTGCCGCCATGGGATCTGGAGGCGAAAGTCCTCGCGCACATTTGGGTGTGGCGCGAAGAGGCGAAACTCCGGGGCATAACTCCGCTGCCGCAAGAAATCGCGGCACAGCGGACGGAGCTCCGGAGGGATCTCATGGCGATATGGAGAGTGCGATTGTCGCAACCCAGCGCTGGGCACGCCACAATTGTGGCGATAAGTCCCCTCTTTGAGGAGTGGCTGGAGAGGCGCCACGGCGTCCTCACCTTCCGCCTGACGCAGGTCCTCACCGGACATGGATGTTTCGGGAGGTTCCTGTTTAGGATTAAGCGGGAGGAAACGCCCGGGTGTCACCACTGTGTGGATCGCCCGAAGGACACGGTGGAGCATACGTTGGAGGTCTGCCCAACTTGGGCGGAGCACCGCCGTGTCCTCACGGAGGCGATCGGCGGCGGCGATCTCTCGCGTCCGGCCCTGGTTCAGGCCATGGTTCGGAGCGAGAGTGCATGGGAGGCCGTCACCTCCTTCTGCGAAGCAGTTATGCTAGCGAAGGAGGAGGCGGAACGCGTGAGGGTGAGACAAGGTTCGCGCCCTCGCGCCCTTAGTCGCCTCAGGAGACGCCCCGGGCGTCGGGAGTCGCAAGCCGATTTCCGGCCACCGTAGGCGCGGGCCTGCGGACGGTGAGCGATGGGTAGCTCACCGTCCGATAAGGACCAGGCCCGGGTCGACGGCGCGTTGTGTTCCACGCGTGCCTCAAAGAGATGTCAGCACAAACTGACGGGGTCCCAGGGTTGCGAGTTTGTCCGAAAGGGATATCGTGGCCCTGGCACACAGGCAACGGAAGGAACACGGGTGGGTTTTAGTCAGTAAAAGTCTGACACGCCCTCCCGCTCCGCCCAGAGCGGGAGAAGTTATTTGATGATTTCCCACCCAAAAAAAAAAAAAAAGCTATAGCTATCACTTTCCATACATTTTTTGTAAACAAGACTTCTTTTCTTTATTTGCCAAAGATGTCAAAAGCGAAAACTGTGGGCGAAAGCCCTTTAGGCGCCTTTAGGGTATATAATAATATGTTCTGTGGCGAAAGCTCTCCAAATGAAAAAAGTTGGAAGCCCGATATTTCGTCGAGACTATGTGCAATGTTTTTTAAACCTGAAGACTATGGGTGACATTCGCATACAGATAATGCTCCCAAGAGAACTAAGTATGTTTTCATTACTTAAAAGCACGTGTGGTGTTATATATATATAATATTAAGTAAATTATAGTAAAGGTGTTTGTGTATGTTTAAATTATCTTATTAGATCAGTGCTTCAATTAACATCTCTAAAGTCAGGAAGATCATCCTAGAGGTGGTTTTTAACTCCGATCAGGTTATTCCTGTCGTACGCTTCCAGTCTTCAACATTAGAAGATTATAGACAACAAACACAAAATAATTGAATTTATTAATTAATTTAATTATAAAATTATCATATTTTGTTTACTTTTCCACTGCAGCTGTTTTCTTACCACTGGTAGACGCTTTCCTTTTCTTCCTTTTCTTCTAAATTGTTGATTTCTGTAGGACCTGCTTTACATACAGCTGATTATATTTCTGATATATACGAGTGTACCTATCCTGCCATCGATCATAGTCAATTTGAAATGATGGCCTACTTTTATCCTCCCACAGTCGGAGATACGTCAGCCATCTCACTCTATTTCAGCATTTCAGCCATCTCGCGCTTAATATTAAACGCAGCCTCTTTCTTAAATTTAAATAAGAATGGGTGACAGTTGCTGTATCCTGTTGAAGATGCTCATTCTCCCATATGACGTAGCCATCTGCAGCGACAAGCCGCAGAGGTACAAGACTCGCCATAAATATGCTACCGCCAATCTTCTTTATTAATACTGGTTCTCAGCAGGCTTCTTCTTCTTCGTTCCGATCGCGTCGGTCGATCGCGACCGCATACGACGCGTCTCCAAGTTATGCGGTCTTTTGCAGTGTGGACCGCTCGGTAAATGCTACCTCTAACAGCCTTCTTGATCGCGTCTGACTATCTTACCGGTGCTCTGCCTTGAGCGCGTTTTCCTACCACCCGGCCCGGTATCAATAGCTTTCCAGACCAGGCTTTGCATCGGGCCTGCGGATGGTGAGCGACGGGTAGCTCGCCGTCCGATAAGGTTCAGGCCCGGGTCGACGGCGCGTTGTATTCCACGCGCGCCTCAAAGAGATGTCAGCACGAATTGACGGGGTCCATTAGGGCCAATGCCTGCCAGGGTTGCGAGTTTGTCTGAAAGGGATATCGTGGCCCTGGCACACAGGCAAATGAAGGAACACGGGTGGGTTTTAGTCAGTAAAAGTCTGATATGCCCTCCCGCTCCGCCCAGAGCGGGAGAAGTTATTTGATCATTTCCCGCTCAAATAAAAAAAAAACACCAGGCTTTGCATGGCTTAGGCAGGGCAGGCTTAGCATGACGCTTTCTATTTCTACTATCCTACTGTAGAATGGAAATCGCTTGTCAACCCTTCTCTGTAGAAAACTGTCGATTGACTACACGGAAACGTCATTTTTGTCTACTCTTCCGTCGACAAAACGCTTCTCTACGATTCTCGTGCTAAGCCTGCTAGTGGTAAATAGGTACACTTGCTGATCAACTGTAGTTGTTGACCTGTGTTACAGCCGAAGTACAAAGTTTTAATGAGTCTTCTCACTGTGATGTCAACCATTTTTATTTTGATTTTGGCGGAATTCTTCAGGATCGTCATATCCTCTTTTTTTGGGGTAGCATTCGTTTTCTCTTTCTGTAACATGACCTGCGTCACAGCCGAAGTCCAAAGCTTTAATGAGTCTTCTCACTGTAATGTCAACCAGTGCTTTTAATTTGATCTTGACGGAAATCTCCGTGATCGTCATATCCTCTTTTTTTGAGGTAGCATTTGTTTTCTCCTTCTGTTACATGACCTGTGTCACAGCCGAAGTACAAAGCTATAATGAGTCTTCTCACTGTGATGTTAACCAGAGCTTTTATTTTGATTTTGGCGAAATTCTTCATAGTCGTCATATCCTCTTTTCTGGGGTAGCACCACAGGGTAGCACTTAGTTTTCTCCTTCTGAAACATTTATAATGCGCACTATTTTGGAAGTAACGGTACCTATGTACACATACACATTATTTTGATTCAAGCCAAATGAAAATTCATGGTTGCCATGGTGTTTTTGTCATGCTATACTTTTAGGGTTCCATACCTTAAAAGGAAATTTTAGGATCACTTCATTGTCCTCCTGTTTGTCTGTAAAGAGTTATTTTCTCAGGAATGCGTTGAGCTATCAAGTTAATTTTATCAAATACGTAAGTCTATGGTCCCTTGATGCTCTAAAAAAAAATCAAGCTTGTAAGTCAACGCAATAAAAATATGCGGCCATTTATGGGACATATAGAACATACTCGCAAATAAATCAAAACCTATAAGATACTTTACCCTTTGACCTAGATTCATGAAATTTGTCAAGAAACAAGGTCTCACAGCACAAAGAAAAAAAACACGATAGGATTTTCAAATTTTTAGATTTCGATTTCACAAGCTGCCTACGTCTAACGTTTTCTATGGAGACGATCCACTATGTGCCGTAGGCTTGGGCCTTATCGGCTTTATAGAAAGTTCGCCTTCACTTCTACCAGCCCCGTTAGAACAAAAACGAAAAACAGGCGTGTCCCGCGTGTTCCTAGATAGTATACTTTGTAATATTTACAGGTTTTTAGCAGTAATGGCTCATTCATTAATTTCCCATATCCCCTTCACCTGGACGTATAAAAAAAGTTTAAACGTCAATACGGTCCATCCCTTCATGAATAACTTTTTGTCTGGTGACATATGTCAAGATGCCGCCGGCACAAGGTCAGCATTTTAGGATGGAGCTAAATCTAAATAGGGTGCCCATGAGCACTTACTTTTAGCACAGTGCACTCTCGTTCAATTAATTCGCATTCTTCTTCAATGGCAGCTGCTTCTCTAATCTGCCGTTGGCTTTCTTCAACTATCTGCTTCTCTTTCTGACGCAAATCTTCTTGTATTTTAGCTTCCTTGTCTCTTTGTTCCTTTAAGCGCTGCTCTATTTCTCTTTGATCTGTGATTAGAGTACACACAGTGACGCATTAAGAAATAAATTGACCTCACATTGTATAAGCTTCCCTAAAGTGAGAGTTCAGCTTTTACTGGAAATATCAATCAATCTGCCTAGCCTTTTCCCAACTATGTTGGAGTCGGCTTCTAGTCTAACCACTGCGATTTACCGATTGCGATTTAAACTGTGTTACGCAATTAGGGTTAATTGCGTAACACAGTTTAAATCGCAATCGGAATGATTTTGAAGTATATTGCTACTCCATTGCTTCATAAGTTAGAAAAAATTGTCTGCTCAACAACATACATAACGCAATCAATGTTGTTGAACTGTCAAATTGAAACCGATTCCTACTGATAGTGTGTTACGCAATTAGGCCCGCAGATGCAGCTGAATAGCAGTATTTTACATGGAGCGACTGCCTATCTGACCTGCACAACACAGTTGCGAGTAACACGGAGCTCTTGGTAAGACTAGGCTGGTTGCCTGACTTTTTGGGCTTCAACTACCCGTAACGACTGTCAAAGATCAACAAATGACAGCCGGGACGTGCTTTCCAAGGCACGGTTGTCGATATATAATGAATGGCCGTCCCATCCACGAACCGACCGCGGCAAATACTGGAATCTATAGCAATTATATCGAAACATTAAAAATTGTTAGTAGTAGGTAGTACGAGTAGCTACTGTGAAATAACACAATCGATGTCACAAACCTCTGTCGAACACTTGTTGAAATCCTCCCAGGTGGTCATTTAGGATTTCAATGTGCGTTTCTATTTTCAAATCTTCAGATGCCATGCACATATCGATCATTGAAATCTGGTGCGTACTCTGGGTTATTTGATTCTTCAGGAGCTTGATAATAAGCAAAGAAATATTAAACAATCGAGCTAGTCCGTATACAAAGTCAAATTATATTAGTTAGGGAAACTCCGCAGACGTAATAATAGCTATGGATAACCAAAAACGACAGAACAAAAAAAAATGATTTTGTTCAACTCATACTTCAAGTAGGTAACTAAATTACTAGCCTCCCTTAAAATATTATTATACTCTTTGTTAGTAGCAGTCGTTGACCCTGTTTATAGCATGGCAGTCCCTAGTACACTTTTTTCTTTTTTTAATGATATTTGAATGGCCTGGTGGCTGGGACCTTTCAAGCCTTTATTTTAGTTACAAAGTTAGTCTAAAATAATGATGAAATAAATTATATTCCCTTGAGTTTCAGTAAAGATGTTGCACTTTACTGAGACGTCACGCGGACTTCTTGAGAGAACTTGAAATGATGTTGGACTGTTTTGTTTCATGGCAAATTAAACAAAACAGTGTAACATCACTTCAAGTTCTCGTGCCGATAAATTAAGCGCTCTCCTCACAGCTGACACAGCTCTCGTGCAAATGCAAACACATGTAGAGATCGTCTAATTTAAAACTTCACGCCCCTCCACCAAAATTTCTATACAAACATTTGAAAAGGGAATATGCATGTATTTTTTTTTTTCACTAAATCAATAATAGACAGTAATATAAACCTAAGAAAAGTATTGAAAGTTAAATTGAACTACTGACTGATGCTCAAAAAAATTATGAAACTCCAGCAATTTGCTACTACAGTTCAAACGTCCGTTTCTGTCGCGGTCATAATGTGACGTCATTGTTCACGAAACTGCTTTGTTTACATCTGTTTTTTAGCCCCAAATCTTGTATATTAAATAATTGTTTATGCTTTATTCAAGTAGAAATCGCACTTACATATTTACCTTAGTGATATTTCCGTGCTTTATTTCAAGCATTTTGCAAAGAATATATTTTATTCAAATGTATTGTTTCGTCACTTCCGGCATTTTCGAAGAGGACGCGTTTTGAGTTTGCGTTCCGTTCCACCAAAAAACGCAACATAATTAATTGTAAAATAAGTAATACATTCAAAAATGTAAAAAATATTGGAATTTGTTTATTGACTCCTACACAATGTATATTAAAATAATGGATACGTTTTGAATTACGTGCATATTCCCTAATGTGTATGCAACAAGCAGTGGAGGGTCGTGCAGTTTTGAATTGGACGATCTCTAACGCTGTTATCTGTTTCATTCATTAGAACCGTTTTTAAATTCGCAAAAAAGTGCCCGTTCCTTTCTTTCACGCGCTGTATGATTGTATGCAAGTATGTAGCTACATTCATGGCTTACGCTGTTTTTGAATGCACTGTTGTTCGTGTACTTCGATCAATAATAGCACATTATTGATCGAAGTTCGTGTATGACGCGTCTATTTATAATACGTCATTGGATACTGCTGATTTATTTAGCTAAGTAATTACCTCCAATTGTTCTGTTAAATTTTCTACTTCGGCTTTGGTCGTATTAAGTTCGTCAGTAAGCGATCGTTCTTTGTTGCGTAGTTTTAATACTTCTCTTTCTTTAGATAACTTCTGTTTAGTCACTGAAATAAGATATCGCAAGTAATTTTTAGGATACCGTTGGTATTACCCTTGCCGCGAACCCCTCTTGCTAAGCATTACCCTTACGCGTGATCGCATGAAAACCGTCGCGTTTCTCCGCAAACGTAGGTACCAGAGATGTACCTTATGCATCCTGAATATCTACAATATTACACTATGTATGTATGTTGCTACTTACCAAGTTTCAGTCTTAACTGTAATGACTCAAGCTCAACATTCTCACTAAACATTTTTGAGGCGTGATCTCAGGCGTGATGTTCTTCAAAACAGATCAAAATGAAATCGTATTTGCCGCCAGCGTCAAGTTCTTATTTTTTAATATTTTAATGGTCTGGTTGCTGGGACCGTTTAGCCAAGTCTTTATTTAGTTAGCGCAAAGTTCTGTGTTTCACCGATATATTGCAATCGATATCAATTTAAATATCGATTAGATAAACAACGTGGCGATTAGGTTATCACATTAATTCAAACCACGTATTCTACATTACGTATTTTAAGCATACATAAATAAAATAATTAATAAAAGTTAACATTCTACCCGTGAGACCTTTTTTTCCCTTTTAGTATTTAACAACATCATGTATTATAACGCCCCGCGCGTGAGCGCAAGTACCTACCCTCCGCTAGTCTCACTGTCGTTTGGCGTGTGCGCCACCCGCCGCCTAGACGCCCGCGCCGCGCGCCGCGGCGTTGCCGCTTTTACAGGTCAGTAAACTAATAGTATCAAGGGTGGATTATTTATTGCCAATTTTTACGCTATTTAGTTTGTTAGAAAAATTCAGTTTTCTATTTTTAGGTCTATTTTTATTTTTATTATTTTAACAGACTGATAACAACTTGTAATAACCGCTGTACTATTTAATGTGATAACCTAATCGCCACGTTGTATACCGGTACTTTTTGGCATACAAATGTACTCTGTGATTTTGTCTATGGGCTATAGTTGCCTGAAACTAAAGAAAACTATAATGTTATTATTAATTATTTCTAATTTTTATTTCTAAAAATTACAGTATTTATATTCTGTTTTTATTTCGTAATAGAAAAAGTTTTTTTTTTTGTTTTTTACTCTTTAGGTGGGTTTCTGACGTTTCTGTTAAGGGGGTAGCTAAAGTAGCCCGCGAAATTCAAATTTTGTCACGGGTTTTGCAATTTGCAGGTCAGTAACAGGTTGTATGTTGATCTAAATATGATTCGCGGCCGAGAAATTAGTTACTGACCTGCAAATTGCAAAAACCGTGAGAAAATTTGAATTTCGCGGGATACCTTAGCGCATCCCCTTTAATGTTTTAACTTTTTATCTTAGTCTGTGGAGTGTGGGTTTTATGCTATTTTATCTGTGTAAAGAAAGCGTGTGGTGGTTTGCGAAAAATATTTCACGAGTTATTTCATGTAATTTACAAGATGTAGAACCAAAATGGTTTCTAGTTATAGCTAAACCTCATACTTAAGTTGTAAGTGTTCGTCATTTCTAACTTTAATGTGCAAATCGTCGAAAATGGTTTCGGGCAGCACGAGGGTGATTCAAGTCACCAACATCGCACCCCAAGCCACCAAAGATCAGATGCAAACACTCTTCGGGTATTTGGGGAAGATTGACGATATCAGATTGTATCCGACTATCAGAGACGTGTCCTGCCCAGTGCAGTCTCGGATATGTTATGTAAAATATTACGATTCCGCAACCGTAAACGTCGCCCAGCATATGACCAACACTGTATTCATTGATCGGGCACTTATAGTGATTCCTATGCAGTCAGGAGAGATTCCGGATGAGCACAAAGCTTTAGAAATGTCTAGCAACGGGACCTTAGTACCGGGATTGAGCACAGTGGAGCCGCGTCTACCGGCGCATGTTATCAACGCCCTGGATGGCGTTCCTCCCAACCAAGTAATTCAAACTCACGACCCTAAGATGATTGCGTTAGGGTTGCCGCCATATCCGCCGCTACCGGCTGCCTACGACTCCAGAAACATAGAGGAAATAAGAAGGACAGTCCTAGTTGGTGATGTGGACCATTTAACTTCCCAGCAGTTAATAGATCACTTCTGTCAAGTTGGTGAAGTGAAATGCATGAGGTTTTGTGACCGGGACATAGACAAGCAGAGGTATGCGCTGATGGAGATGACAGAGCAGGAGACTGTCATAAAAGCTCTTCAGTTGAATGGCAGTCTGGTTGAAGGACAGGCCATCAAGGTGAGATCTAGACTAGAATTACTAACCAGACATGTTTCTAGTACCTGTTAGCAACAGCCAATAATGGTTTATATTTTAATGTCAATTATATTTTATGCCTTTTTCAATGGTTTTTATTGAAAATTTTATTTACAGAGTACAGTAATAGACACCAGACAGATCAGATAAAAATCCTACTTAAAGTACTAATTATTACTGT
Source organism: Tiliacea citrago (assembly GCA_963921375.1). Taxonomy (NCBI): domain Eukaryota; kingdom Metazoa; phylum Arthropoda; class Insecta; order Lepidoptera; family Noctuidae; genus Tiliacea; species Tiliacea citrago. The sequence continues at coordinate 9,165,145 of OY992799.1, forward strand.
AAAAGTTAATTGAACGTATAATATGATTTTGAAATATCTAAATAATAATTCCACAATATTACAGGTGCACCATGCAACGCAAGCTATTTGCAAGCCACAGACAAAGAGCAATGAGGCGGCTCAACGAGAGATTGAAGAAGCCATGTGCCGAGTGAAGGAAGCACAGAACTTGATCTCAGCTGCTATCGACCCAGTCATAGGGCTTCTGTCTAAGGATAAACGGAGGTAAGATTTCACCAGCTCATTACATATAGATGTAATCCTATTTTATATATTCCGGTGGCGAATGGCCACCTAAATACTGGTATTCAGCTGCATCCGGTTAGACTGGAAACCAACCTCAAATTAGTCTGGAAAAGGCTAAGCAGATTGAGGCGGCGAATAACTTGTAACATCTGATGTTAACATAACATTTGGAGTGAACATGTTTTAATGAAATCGTAACAATATGCACTGTACTGACTAACCTCAAAGTTAGTATCAAAACAATATTACATGTTATTGGATATAATTTCAGATTATTCTATTAGAATAATCTGAAAAAACAGTCTTTTTTTCAAGCCTGTGTGTTATGGCAAGATTAGATTCCCTTTATGGTTGGATACTCAAAACTATACTAAAATTAAAAATGCCTGTATTGAACAGTTTCAAAAATATAAATACTGCCACCCTGTTATTTTAACCGAACAATGTAAAAATATGTAAACCTGACATTGTATGTATTTGTAAAGAGATTATTACTTTAAGGAAACTTGTCGCAAAGAAAGAAGGGTTCTATTCTTTGACCTAAGCTTGATCCACCATTGTTTTCAGGACACGGTCTCGCTCGAGATCGCGGAGGCGGTCTCGGTCTCGCTCACGCCGCTCTCGTTCACGCCACCGCTCCAAGCGCTCCCGCTCTCGCTCCCGACACCGCTCCCGTCGCTCAAGGTCACGTCACAAACATCGCACGACCAGGTCAGTTTTAACCGATTCAATGGTCCTTAACTTTCTGAGTCTGTTGAAACGGCTGAAACTGGTTGGTTGGGAATTTATTATTTTTAGATGTTAATTCTCAAAGATTGGCCTTCGACTGCAATAAATAGACAAAGTGGAAAGAGAATGAGACCTTTGCGCTGCAGACACTATTAGCGAATAATAAATAAGCTTAGCACCAAAAGTTGATTGGGTGTATCTTACCAAAAAGTCCGTGGGCACGGCCGGGCCGACTTACTAATTTTAATTACATTTACTATCTGGCAACTCTTATGTTAGCTAAGATGTTAAAGAGTAATAAAATAATATCTTTGTTAAGATATTATCATCTTTCGCCTATAGCAGTAGTCCACTGCTGGACATAGACTTCTCCAATCTCAAGTCATTTATCATTTAAGCCACCTTGCGAAGATTGTCACCACCCGGCCTGGGAGCCTCCTACCTATTTACTTAGTTTATAGACTAGATACATTTATTTGCAAAGAATTTAGGTTCAATAAATCGGTTGTCAAACTGTAGTTTGTGAGGAATGTACATTCTACCTACTATAGCTTGCAAATTCAGTACATTTAAACAAATTACAATATCTTAATTTCAATTAAGATAACATATCTGCTAAGAAATCTTCTACTGAATAATAACATTTTTCTGCTGCTAGCTGTTTAATTTTTTTTGTCTCTTTAGTAATCGAATATTTTCTTATTACAGATCTCGTTCTCGCCACCGCAGCTCCCGGCGGTCTCGCTCACGGTCCCGCCACCGCAGCTCTCGGTCCAAGCGCGACCGCTCGCGTGATAAAGACAAGGATAAAGATAAAGACAAAGATAAAGATCGCAAAGACAAGAAGGAATCCACTGAAAAGGAGAAGAAGGAAAAATCTAAGTCTCCTCCCAAAGAAGTAGAAAAAGAGGAGAAAGAAGAAATTAAACCAGAACTAGTCGTTGTCGAAACCAATGGCAACTCTTCTGACGTAAAGTCCAAAGCGTCCACGCCAGCCGACGACAAACAAGAAAAGGATGTTGAAAAAGAAAAAGACAGATCACCGTCTAAGAAACGAGAGCGGACCAAATCTCGTGACAGAAAGCGCGACCGCTCCCGGTCTCGGCGCAGATCTCGTTCAAGATCTCGCAGGAAACGCTCGCGGTCCCGCCGGAGATCGCGCTCTAGAGGAAAGAGATCTCGGTCTAAGGAACGAAAGAGGTCTAGGTCGCGAGACCGCAAACGTTCTCGCTCAAGAGACCGAAAGAGAACTAGATCTCGAGATAGAAAACGATCTAGATCGAGAGACAAAAAGCGATCTCGATCCAGAGATCGTAAGCGTTCCCGGTCGGACAGTCGTCGTTCTAAGAGTCACTCGCATAGGGACTCCAAAACGCCACACGACCGAAAGTCTCGAGATCACACTCCTAACCTTTCTGTTATAGAAGAAAAGAACATTTCTGTTTTAGAAAATAAGATTTCTGATGTATGTGACGAAAAGAATTCTCCTGATAACATGGATATTTCCAACTCTCCATAGTTTGTTACCTCAAACTATCTGTTGATAATCTAGTAACTGGTTTTTATTTGTAATAGTGGATTATTAGTACATAATTTTCTAAATTTCATATGTAATTCGAAAGTACATATTTCAATTAACGTATTTTATTATTTCTGCAGAAATGTTATTATTGACATAAGATGTAAATTTTGTTGTAAGTATAAAATCTGTTTAAATCCTTTCTTAACTTTACTTTGATCAATTAATTGCCTCGGGCCTTGACTTATCATCAACAATAAAATGTGTTCTAGTAATAGTTTATTTTAGGGAGTAATAAAGAATTATCCATATTAGATGTTTTTTTGTAGTAGTAGTAATCAGATATTTCCAACCAATATTATATTATTGACTAGCTGTTGCTAGTTTCGCCGCGTGGCTTTTTTCTAAAATAAAATATCCTAATTACTTCTTACAATACAATACTATGAACTATCTGTTATTCGAAAGTCGATTCAGCCGTTTCGGAGATTAGCCGGAACAAACTGACTGAACAAATTTTAAAATTTTTCTTTGTTCTTAGTTGAGTTGCTAACTTTAGACGAGTCAAAATATACGCCATATACACGCAAAATAGTTGGCAACCATATTTTTTTTTCATTGGTCCTAAATAAAGACAAGTTGTGAAATAAAATATAAAATGTCACCATTTATAAATTATGAAAAATGATGGGGAAAGTGCAAAAATAGCCTAAATGTTAGATAAAGACCATTTTTTTAGTTAACGACGAGTATGCTATATTACGGCCACTATTAAAAAAAATAAAGTAATAAATCAATTTTAAATTAAATATCTAATAATCATCAACTTAAATAGTTTTTAAACATCTGATTTAACGTTTTTAACTTAAACGAAAAAAATATTTAGTAGAAATCTAATTATTTTTCATTTAATTAAATGATAATCTGTAAAACATACAACGAATCATATTCCTGGTTTGGAAGGAAACACGTTATTAATATTTTAGTTAAGTTTGCGGCAATCGTTATTTTCGTACTAAATCTTAGTCGTCGCAAACTACCATCGTAATTTTCGAACTTTATCAGTTAGCGACCAATATTTGTGAGTGAATTAAACCAGTTTTATGAAGAAAACACGTTTACTGAAGAATTGCATATTTAGACTTTTACAATACCAAACCCTAAATTGTGTAACCATTAATAAAACATTGAGAACCTAATAAGCAAAACAAAATAAAACTGTAAGTCAGAATACGACCACTGGTCGCTTTCTAACGTAATAATTAAATATGCATTTCATTGCAGTAACCGACCACTGGGTTTTAGTTTACTATAAGGAAAATTGACTTAAATGCAATTAAACAATTGAAATCACTACATAATTGAAGTACCCACGCTTCTAATTTGAGTAAACAACTTAAACTAAGTAACAAAACGTAGGTATCTACCTTTGAACGCCGCGCGCCTTGCTAATTTTTTGCTATTGCTCAGAAGATCCACAGCACACACCACTGAGTCAAGACGTGAGCTTCACGTCCTTTTTCTTTGCTTTGGGTCAAGCGGTTGGTATAAAATTATGTAAATTCTTATTACGTACCTATTCAAATAATATTTAAAGCATCCTCTTTATTTTTATTTCCTAAAGAAATGATAATATCTTTAATTAAAGAAACCTAGTCAGACAAGTGGTCGCTGAAAACCTGCGCTGGGACTCTGTCTGGTATAGGGTTGTAGCATTATGCTGAGCGGTGGCTGTTTTGCGTGGATGTGGCGCATATTTTCCCCCAACTTGTTATTTTGTGTTTGTGTTCTTTCTTTGCGTTATGTTTACCACAAACAAACGTAACGGAATGAAACGAAACTTCGCGAACGTGTTGGGTCGATACCCATCATGTCTGTGGAGTTTCACTAGCTAATTTAAATTGATCCTGTACCAGTATGACTCATCCACCTTACATCATTTTATAGATAGAAAGGTCTATTGCACAATATTGTGACAAAAATTAATAAATAGAATTACAATGGAATTTTCCAATATCCTGCAGTGTATATTGCGCTATACTGATGCAATAAATGTGCAATCATTTTCAAAGGTTTTGCACCGCCCGCGCGCCCCAAGTAACATAGGACAAGACGAAGATTTCGCCTACCCCCCTCCCCCGCCCCAGTTTCTGGAGTGATGCATGCTCCTGCCTATCAACCAATAATATAACTTTGTTAGTTCGGTACTACCAAATTATATAGGCCCTAATAACTTGTTTTATTAAGGTTCCGTACCCAAAGGGAACGGGAACCCTATTACTGAGGCTCCGCCGCACAGTGGGCCCATACTGAAAATTTGTGGACTTAGGCAACAAAGTTCCAATATCGATGCGATTTTTTTTATATGACGTGTTATAATATGCCTAACAACTTTTATTCTTATAAAATTTCTTCTAAAGTTGATAGTTTGTCTTGAAAAAAAATATTTACATTTTTTTGTATGGAGCGAATCACGTTTAAATTTTTTTCTTCAATTGTACTAATATGTTCGGTATGTGGCGTGAGTATATGATAGCCAGGGTCATTCTCTATCCACGAAAAATAAAATCAACGCCGGCCATCCCCGGCAGCGCGAGTAATCATTCGGTAAAAAAAAATGTTTAGTAAGAATTTTTTTGCCATTTCAAATAAATGATGTCAAAGTATATATTTTGTGTCATTACGCTGATTGACCTTCTCTTTATTAAATATATAGTTTTAATAGCGCATAGGTACTTGTAACTAATTATTCTGGTAGAAATTTAGTTATCATTGCTATGTTATCGGTAGCACCTGCATTGTGATTGATGACTCATTTGTTTGTGCGCTTGGCTAAGCGCACAAGCTCCGGCGATTGTCGCAACCCAGCGCTGGGCACGCCACAATTGTGGCGATAAGTCCCCTCTTTGAGGAGTGGCTAGAGAGGCGCCACGGCGTCCTCACCTTCCGCCTGACACAGGTCCTCACCGGACACGGTTGTTTCGGGAGGTTCCTGTTCAGGATAAAGCGGGAGGAAACGCCCGGGTGTCACCACTGTGTGGAGCGCCCGGAGGACACGGTGGAGCATACGGTGGAGGTCTGCCCGGCTTGGGCGGCGGAGGCGATCGGCGGCGGTGATCTCTCGCGTCCGGGCCTGGTTCAGGCCATGGTTCGGAGCGAGAGTGCATGGGAGGCCGCCACCTCCTTCTGCGAAGCAGTAATGCTCGCGAAGGAGGAGGCGGAACGCGTGAGGGTGAGGCAAGATTCGCGCCCTCGCGCCCTTAGTCGCCGCAGGAGACGCCCCGGGCGTCGGGAGTCGCTAGCCGATTTCCGGCCACCGTAGGCGCGGGCCTGCGGACGGTGAGCGATGGGTAGCTCGCCGTCCGATAAGGACCAGGCCCGGTTCCACGCGCGCCTCAAAGAGATGTCAGCACCAACTGACGGGGTCCAGTAGGACGAATGCCTGCCAGGATTGCGAGTTTGTCCGAAAGGGATATCGTGGCCCTGGCACACAGGCAACGGAAGGAACACGGGTGGGTTTTAGTCAGTAAAAGTCTGACACGCTCTCCCGCTCCGCCCATAGCGGGAGAAGTTATTTGATAATTTCCCACCCAAAAAAAAAAAAAGCCGAGCGCACAAACAAATGAATCATCAATCACAATGCAGGTGCTACCGATAACATAGCAATAATAACTAAATCTCTACCAGAATTACTAGTTATAATTACCTATGCGCTATGAAATGAAACTATATATTTAACTAAAAATAAGGTCAAAACAGCTAAATGAAACAAAAATATACTTTGAATTTATTTTAAATGGCAAAAAAAATCTTACAAAACATTTTTTTTTTATCGAATGATTACTTGCGCTGCCGCGGATGGCCGGTGCTTATTTTATTTTTCGTGGATAGAAAATGACCCTAGCTATCATATACTCACGCCACATACCCAACATATTAATACAATTGAAGAAAAACAATTAAACGTGATTCGCTCCATACAAAAAAAACTAATTAATTTTTTTCAAGACAAACTATCAACTTTAGAAGAAATTTTATAAGAATAAAAGTTGTCAGGAATATCATAATACGTCATATAAAAAAAAATCGCATCGATATTGGAACTTTGTTGCCTAAGTCCACAAATTTTCAGTATGGGCCCACTGTGCCCCGTCTGTCTGTCTGTCTGTCTGTCCGTCTGTCACCAGGCTGTATCTCATGAATCGTGATAGTTAGACAGTTTAAATTTTCACAGATGATGTATTTCTGTTGCCGCTATAAGATCAAATACAAAAAAAAGAATAAAATAAATATTTACGGGGGCTCCCATACAACAAACGTGATTTTTTGCTCGTTTTTGCTCGATATTGATAACGGCGACAGGTAGACGCTTGAAATATTCACAGAATATTTAGTTATGTCTTCACTTTAAAAATAAATAATTAAATTAAAATAAAACAAATATTTAAGGGGGCTCCCATACAATAAACGTGATTTTTTTGCCATTTTTATAGATAATGGTACGGAACCCTTCGTGCGCGAGTCCGACTCGCACTTGTTATATTATAAGCGATGTGCGATCTAACACACAACAGACCTCAGCCTACCCCTTGGAGTAATATAGGCGTGATGTTATGTTAGTGTCAAATTAGATATTACATACAACATTACAACTAATTGTACTAATACAAAATTAACCAACTAAGGAACTAACAAATTTTTACTTCCATTGATAAACATCAATTGATAATTTTTATGGAATTAACTAAAAATAATGGCAATAATATAATATTTAACAAGTAATTAGTCAAAATAATATATAAGCTAACAGACTTAAAATAATAATATGTACATGTATATAAAAAAGGAGGGGAACGGAATCATAGGGCATCAAAAAATTCGTCCGCATCGCCGACAACAGGAAAAGTGCCCAAAAGGCTGGCAGCATTGCCACGTTGTATGACGATGCTGATTCTTTGCCCGAAAAATAGACCAGCCCTCTGGGCACGTGAAGAGTCGATCAACCGCTTGGCGATATCTTGAAAAAAATAAAAAGAATTGGCAGCGGTGGGATTCGAACCCACGCCTCCGAAGAGACTGGTGCCTTAAACCAGCGCCTTAGACCGCTCGGCCACGCTACCTTTTGTTATAGAGTTCAAAATAGACCACCAAATTGCGTTTATAGACAATGCACTCAAATAGATCATGCTGGTTGCAACATAAACCGGGAATACAAACACCAATATTAGACTTTGCAATGGCGCACAAATAAACCTCTTGTTTGGAAGTAGGTAATAGGTTTCGAGAGGTAAGGTTAATCAGCACAGCAGTGCAGGCTTAGCACGAGAGCCCTCCTATAAGCGTTTTGTCGTTGTTATGGAAGAGTAGACAAAAATGAAGTTTCCGTGTAGACAGTAGAACATTTTCGATAGATAAGCGATTTCTATTTTACAGTGGAGTAGAAATAGAAGCGTCATGCTAAGCCTGCTGGAGAGGCGCTTTGTCGACGGAAGAGTTGACAAAAATGACGCTTCTGTGTAAACAGTAGAACATTTTCGGTATACAAGCGATTTTTGTTCTACAAGAGAGTAGAAATAGAAAGCGTGCTAGTCTGACCTGGGCGCTTACTCTTGATTTCAATTCCGATCGGTCGACATTGGAATTTTGACATTTCGTACTCTTGAGTTCGACACTAGCGCCAAATTGTGTTGAAATTGCGTGTCCATTTTGGAGAACTAAGTGGAATCGGGATCGGGCTTGGCGTGCTACTCTTGAGTTTATTTGACAGCTGTGTATTGCGATAGTATTACGTTGGGATTGTGTGTTCATTGTGATTTTTCCAATAGCAAAAGTGTAACTTTTTAGAAATTGTTTTGCGTTTTAAGTGATTTTCAGTGAGTAATAAGTGTATAATATGGCACGATTAGCAGTAATATTCAGTGTTTTACATAATTCTCATAAAAAACAATTAAAACAAAGACGAGATGACCGTCTGATGATGAGTTATACGGACAAAGCGTTTTCTATGAATGAAGACGAATTTTAAGCAAACTATAGAGTGAGCAAGGATTCGTTTGAGGAAATACATGAAAACATTAATCCCTTTATGCCAACTCCAAAGAGAAGAAGTGATATATCACCAAAATATAAGGTACCTATGTTGTTTTTGATACATAACTTTTATCAATGTTATCATGACTTTGTTTGGAAGATCAATAGTAATCTCGTACTTGTATAATTCTTGCAGGTTTTAGTGGCATTGTCCTTTTATATGACTGGGAGTTACCAAAAACTAGTTGGAGGCACCTAAGGACCCTAATTTCGCAGCAATCTGTTTCTCGTCCTATTAGAAATGTAACGGCAACTCTTAACCATCTAATAGTACAAAGTAAATGGATTAAGTATCCTCAAACTCGTCAGGAATCCTTTGAAAAGGAGGTAATGTCACAAATACCTAATTTTTTTTTTTTTTTTTTTGTTTTATCAAACTTAGATAATTTATTATGTAAATTATATGTAATTATATTATTATTATGTAAGTTCTCCAAAATGCCTTGTTGTTATAAGATAAGATAAGATAATTTATAGTCCCTAAGCTACAGGTTACCTGAAAATTTTCACATACCCATCTGTTATATGATGTATTGTTGGCACTCATGTAGTTTTAATAAGACCTATGTACAATGAAGAGAGATTTTTAATCGCAAACATTTCCATTCAAGAAATTTTCTATTGTAAGGCAATACTTTCGATTAATATTTAATTGTAATTCACTTCATAACAAATTACTTAAATTCCTTGTTTTATATATTTTCAGATAAGTGATGCAGAGTGAGTTGTGTCTTACACAACATGTATATCAATAGAGTAGGTATTGATCTTGAGGAAAATAGAATAGAATACTCTTTATTATGTACACCATAAAAATCATAAAATTAACCATGACTTTGGCTGCATGCGGTAGGGTCGTAATACAGCAGAGTATGGAATTGATTACCCAGTTGTCACTTCTCAAGAATCAACTAGCAGCACAGTTGTTGAACAAGGCATCGCAAAGCGATTTTTTTTTGCTAGTTCAATAATTTTCCTTTTTCTTTGATAATGTATTTCATGCTATTTGTGACATTGTGTTTCTACAGTTTATGTTTATAAATTATGAATTCCTAAATGTTATATTGTTTCATAAGTGTATCTAATAGGAAACAATATAACATTAAGGATTAAGCATCTACTACCTAGGTACATATTTCTTGAAAAATGAAGAACTGAATAAAACATTTTTTTATTTACTTAAATGTACTTTTATTTACTTACTAATAAAACTATGTCAAAAATTAACAATAAAAATCAAATCGAATAATAAAAACAAACAAATATTTGATGCACAACGCTTTATTTATTGCTAATGTTGTCGCGTATTGATTAAATGCTTTTTAATCAATATGCGACAACATTAGCAATAAATAAAGCTTTGACATTAATCGCTAATGCATTTTGAATACTATTTATGTGCAAAAAAATGGCAAATTTGTTAAGGATTTGGCATTTTGGCAACGGCCTCTGAATTTAAGATCGGCGCCGACGGGGTCGTGGTGGTATGGTACCCTGAAGTGGCGTGGGAGGCGCAGGTACTGAAATATAAAAAATATAACACTTAATGTAAAATCGGCATTTGACCAAACAAGTTTCAAACTTCTCGACTTGTTACAAAAAACATTTTTTTCTTTTTGCTATAGCCCATAATGTGTTTAGTCCCAAAACGCTTCAATGCTACGCACTTAGGCTACACACTTATGTTGGATTGTGTGACTGATGGACGGCTTAATCAAAATGTTTAAAGTTTAAACATGCCTAAACAAATTCAAATAGAGACTTACAATGTGGATGATGATGGTATTGCGTCATTATGTGACGTGCCAAGAATAGGGGATATTTGAATATTATGCAAAGAATGCATTTCTATTTCTTCTTGTACTGGTGCAATGTATGAATCCTCTAAGTATCACAACTGGTGACTGGGTACGTTTATTCTGAAATAATGAAATGATTATTATTAGGTATTAGATAGGATATAAAATATTTTGTAATAAATATGGTATGATAAAAGTGAAAATATTGAAATATATTTACCAACTAATTGAGGAAATGGATTGACTGTCCATCTTAAATCTCCAGTCTCCAGTAGCAAACTCTTGTTCACCCATTAGCGCCACCGATCTATTTTACAAGGCAGACAATGCTGGTAAGTTGTCTGCTGTCCCACCACCAGTGCGCCTCATTGAGATTCAGCTGAGAGTTTTGCGCACTGTTTCTTTAGATTTTAGAACACATTTCTTCTCAGACCAATACTAAAAACATCCATCTTTTTTATTGTAGTAAGTATAGGCAACGATCCTACCGCATGCAGCCAAAGTCATGGTTAATTTTATGATTTTAATCATTTGCTTACGCCCAAATGAATTTAATACGTTACAATAGATCAATTAACCATCTATTTATATTATATTTATTTATTAGCCTTGTTATTTAAAGGATAAAGCATTTTAAAGCTCTATTACCGATTTATCGTAATGAGTTGAACAACACTATTGCAACCCGTAACATAGCTAACTTCATGTGGAACAAAATAATCGCGGCGCAATCCCAATTTCAATCCAATGTTGACACTATTGTTTTCAAGAGTACCGAATCACGTGACTGCAAAATTAAGATTGGAATCGGATTGGCTTTAGATTGGAATTAAAATTAGTTTAAAGAGTAAGCCCCCTGGGCGCTTACTCTTGATTTCAATTCCGATCGGTCGACATTGGAATTTTGACATTTCGTACTCTTGAGTTCGACACTAGCGCCAAATTGTGTTGAAATTGCGTGTCCATTTTGGAGAACTAAGTGGAATCGGTATCGGGCTTGGCGTGCTACTCTTGAGTTTATTTGACAGCTGTGTATTGCGATAGTATTACGTTGGGATTGTGTGTTCATTGTGATTTTTCCAATAGCAAAAGTGTAACTTTTTAGAAATTGTTTTGCGTTTTAAGTGATTTTCAGTGAGTAATAAGTGTATAATATGGCACGATTAGCAGTAATATTCAGTGTTTTACATAATTCTCATAAAAAACAATTAAAACAAAGACGAGATGACCGTCTGATGATGAGTTATACGGACAAAGCGTTTTCTATGAATGAAGACGAATTTTAAGCAAACTATAGAGTGAGCAAGGATTCGTTTGAGGAAATACATGAAAACATTAATCCCTTTATGCCAACTCCAAAGAGAAGAAGTGATATATCACCAAAATATAAGGTACCTATGTTGTTTTTGATACATAACTTTTATCAATGTTATCATGACTTTGTTTGGAAGATCAATAGTAATACTTGTATAATTCTTGCAGGTTTTAGTGGCATTGTCCTTTTATATGACTGGGAGTTACCAAAAACTAGTTAGAGGAACCTAAGGACCCTAATTTCGCAGCAATCTGTTTCTCGTCCTATTAGAAATGTAACGGCAACTCTTAACCATCTAATAGCACAAAGTAAATGGATTAAGTATCCTCAAACTCGTCAGGAATCCTTTGAAAAGGAGGTAATGTCACAAATAACTAATTTTTTTTTTTTTTTTTTTGTTTTATCAAACTTAGATAATTTATTATGTAAATTATATGTAATTATATTATTATTATGTAAGTTCTCCATAATGCCTTGTTGTTATAAGATAAGATAAGATAATTTATAGTCCCTAAGCTACAGGTTACCTGAAAATTTTCACATACCCATCTGTTATATGATGTATTGTTGGCACTCATGTAGTTTTAATAAGACCTATGTACAATGAAGAGAGATTTTTAATCGCAAACATTTCCATTCAAGAAATTTTCTATTGTAAGGCAATACTTTCGATTAATATTTAATTATAATTCACTTCATAACAAATTACTTAAAGTCCTTGTTTTATATATTTTCAGATAAGTGATGCAGAGTGAGTTGTGTCTTACACAACATGTATATCAATAGAGTAGGTATTGATCTTGAGGAAAATAGAATAGAATACTCTTTATTATGTACACCATAAAAATCATAAAATTAACCATGACTTTGGCTGCATGCGGTAGGGTCGTAATACAGCAGAGTATGGAATTGATTACCCAGCTGTCACTTCTCAAGAATCAACTAGCAGCACAGCTGTTGAACAAGGCATCGCAAAGCGATTTTTGTTTGCTATTAGTTCAATAATTTTCCTTTTTCTTTGATAATGTATTTCATGCTATTTGTGACATTGTGTTTCTACAGTTTATGTTTATAAATTATGAATTCCTAAATGTTATATTGTTTCATAAGTGTATCTAATAGGAAACAATATAACATTAAGGATTAAGCATCTACTACCTAGGTACATATTTCTTGAAAAATGAAGAACTGAATAAAACATTTTTTTATTTACTTAAATGTACTTTTATTTACTTACTAATAAAACTATGTCAAAAATTTACAATAAAAATCAAATCGAATAATAAAAACAAACAAATATTTGATGCACAACGCTTTATTTATTGCTAATGTTGTCGCATATTGATTAAATGCTTTTTAATCAATATGCGACAACATTAGCAATAAATAAAGCTTTGACATTAATCGCTAATGCATTTTGAATACTATTTATGTGCAAAAAAATGGCAAATTTGTTAAGGATTTGGCATTTTGGCAACGGCCTCTGAATTTAAGATCGGCGCCGACGGGGTCGTGGTGGTATGGTACCCTGAAGTGGCGTGGGAGGCGCAGGTACTGAAATATAAAAAATATAACACTTAATGTAAAATCGACATTTGACCAAACAAGTTTCAAACTTCTCGACTTGTTACAAAAAACATTTTTTTCTTTTTGCTATAGCCCATAATGTGTATAGTCCCAAAACGCTTCAATGCTACGCACTTAGGCTACACACTTATGTTGGATTGTGTGACTGATGGACGGCTTAATCAAAATGTTTAAAGTTTAAACATGCCTAAACAAATTCAAATAGAGACTTACAATGTGGATGATGATGGTATTGCGTCATTATGTGACGTGCCAAGAATAGGGGATATTTGAATATTATGCAAAGAATGCATTTCTATTTCTTCTTGTACTGGTGCAATGTATGAATCCTCTAAGTATCACAACTGGTGACTGGGTACGTTTATTCTGAAATAATGAAATGATTATTATTAGGTATTAGATAGGATATAAAATATTTTGTAATAAATATCATAGGTATGATAAAAGTGAAAATATTGAAATATATTTACCAACTAATTGAGGAAATGGATTGACTGTCCATCTTAAATCTCCAGTCTCCAGTAGCAAACTCTTGTTCACCCATTAGCGCCACCGATCTATTTTACAAGGCAGACAATGCTGGTAAGTTGTCTGCTGTCCCACCACCAGTGCGCCTCATTGAGATTCAGCTGAGAGTTTTGCGCACTGTTTCTTTAGATTTTAGAACACATTTCTTCTCAGACCAATACTAAAAACATCCATCTTTTTTATTGTAGTAAGTATAGGCAACGATCCTACCGCATGCAGCCAAAGTCATGGTTAATTTTATGATTTGAATCATTTGCTTACGCCCAAATGAATTAAATACGTTACAATAGATCAATTAACCATCTATTTATATTATATTTATTTATTAGCCTTGTTATTTAAAGGATAAAGCATTTTAAAGCTCTATTACCGATTTATCGTAATGAGTTGAACAACACTATTGCTATTGTTTACTAGCTAACTTCATGTGGAACAAAATAATCGCGGCGCAATCCCAATTTCAATCCAATGTTGACACTATTGTTTTCAAGAGTACCGAATCACGTGACTGCAAAATTAAGATTGGAATCGGATTGGCTTTAGATTGGAATTAAAATTAGTTTAAAGAGTAAGCCCCCTGGGCGCTTACTCTTGATTTCAATTCCGATCGGTCGACATTGGAATTTTGACGTTTCGTACTCTTGAGTTCGACGCTAGCTCCAAATTGTGTTGAAATTGCGTGTCCATTTTGGAGAACTAAGTGGAATCGGGATCGGGCTTAGCGTGCTACTCTTGAGTTTATTTGACAGCTGTGTATTGCGACAGTATTACGTTGGGATTGTGTGTTCATTGTGATTTTTCCAATAGCAAAAGTGTAACTTTTTAGAAATTGTTTTGCGTTTTAAGTGATTTTCAGTGAGTAATAAGTGTATATTATGGCACGATTAGCAGTAATATTCAGTGTTTTACATAATTCTCATAAAAAACAATTAAAACAAAGACGAGATGAGCGTCTGATGATGATTTATACGGACAAAACGTTTTCTATGAATGAAGACGAATTTAAAGCAAACTATAGAGTGAGCAAGGATTCGTTTGAGGAAATACATGAAAACATTAATCCCTTTATGCCAACTCCTAAGCGAAGAAGTGATATATCACCAAAATATAAGGTACCTATGTTGTTTTTGATACATAACTTTTATCAATGTTATCATGACTTTGTTTGGAAGATCAATAATAATACTTGGTATAATTCTTGCAGGTTTTAGTGTCCTTTTATGCGACTGGGAGTTACCAAAAACTAGTTGGAGGCACCTAAGGACCCTAATTTCGCAGCAATCTGTTTCTCGTCCTATTAGAAATGTAACGGCAACTCTTAACCATCTAATAGTACAAAGTAAATGGATTAATTATCCTCAAGCTCGTCAGGAATCCTTTGAAAAGGAGGTAATGTCACAAATACCTAATTTTATTTATCAAACTTAGATAATTTATTATGTAAATTATATGTAATTATATTATTATTATGTAAGTTCTCCAAAATGCCTTGTTGTAATAAGATAAGATAATTTATAGTCCCTAAGCTACAGGTTACCTGAAAATTTTCACATACCCATAAGAGGATGTATTGTTGGCACTCATGTAGTTTTAATAAGACCTATGTACAATGAAGAGAGATTTTTAATCGCAAACATTTCCATTCAAGAAATTTTCTATTGTAAGGCAATACTTTCGATTAATATTTAATTGTAATTCACTTCATAAACTAATTACTTAAAGTCCTTGTTTTATATATTTTCAGATAAGTGATGCAGAGTGAGTTGTGTCTTACACAACATGTGTATCGATAGAGTAGGTATTGATCTTGAGGAAAATAGAATAGAATACTCTTTATTATGTACACCATAAAAATCATAAAATTAACCATGACTTTGGCTGCATGCGGTAGGGTCGTAGTACAGCAGAGTATGGAATTGATTACCCAGCTGTCACTCCTCAAGAATCAACTAGCAGCACAGCTGTTGAACAAGGCATCGAAAAGCGATTTTTTTTACTATTAGTTCAATCATTTTCCTTTTTCTTTGATAATGTATTTCATGCTATTTGTGACATTGTGTTTCTACAGTTTATGTTTATAAATTATGAATTCCTAAATGTTATATTGTTTCATAAGTGTATCTAATAGGAAACAATATAACATTAAGGATTAAGCATCTACTACCTAGGTACATATTTCTTGAAAAATGAAGAACTGAATAAAACATTTTTTTATTTACTTAAATGTACTTTTATTTACTTACTAATAAAACTATGTCAAAAATTAACAATAAAAATCAAATCGAATAATAAAAACAAACAAATATTTGATGCGCAACGCAAGCATTTAATCAATATGCGACAACATTAGCAATAAATAAAGCTTTGACATTAATCGCTAATGCATTTTGAATACTATTTATGTGCAAAAAAATGGCAAATTTGTTAAGGATTTGGCATTTTGGCAACGGCCTCTGAATTTAAGATCGGCGCCGAGCGACGGGGTCGTGGTGGTATGGTACCCTGAAGTGGCGTGGGAGGCGCAGGTACTGAAATATAAAAAATATAACACTTAATGTAAAATCGGCATTTGACCAAACAAGTTTCAAACTTCTCGACTTGTTACAAAAAACATTTTTTTCTTTTTGCTATAGCCCTTAATGTGTTTAGTCCCAAAACGCTTCAATGCTACACACTTAGGCTACACACTTATGTTGGGTTGTGTGACTGATGACGGCTTAATCAAAATGTTTAAAGTTTAAACATGCCTAAACAAATTCGAATAGAGACTTACTTGTGGATGATGATGGTATTGCGTCATTATGTGACGTGCCAAGAATATTGAATATTATGCAAATAATGCATTTCTATTTCTTCTTGTACTGGTGCAATGTATGAATCCTCTAAGTATCACAACTGGTGACTGGGTACGTTTAGTCTGAAATAATGAAATGATTATTATTAGGTATTAGATAGGATATAAAATATTTTGTAATAAATATCATAGGTATGATAAAATTGAAAATATTGAAATATATTTACCAACTAATTGAGGAAATGGATTGACTGTCCACCTTAAATCTCCAGTAGCAAACTCTTATTCACCCATTAGCGCCACCGATCTATTTTACAAGGCAGACAATGCTAGTAGGTAAGTTGTCTGCTGTCCCACCACCAGTGCGCCTCATTGAGATTCAGCTGAGAGTTTTGCGCACTGTTTCTTTAGACTTTAGAACACATTTCTTCTCAGACCAATACTAAAAACATCCATCTTTTTTTATTGTAGTAAGTATAGGCAACGATCCTACCGCATGCAGTCAAAGTCATGGTTAATTTTATGATTTTAATCATTTGCTTACGCCCAAATGAATTTAATACGTTACAATAGATCAATTAACCATCTATTTATATTATATTTATTTATTAGTCTTGTTATTTAA
Source organism: Tiliacea citrago (assembly GCA_963921375.1). Classification (NCBI taxonomy): domain Eukaryota; kingdom Metazoa; phylum Arthropoda; class Insecta; order Lepidoptera; family Noctuidae; genus Tiliacea; species Tiliacea citrago. The sequence continues at coordinate 9,182,377 of OY992799.1, forward strand.
AGATAAAGCATTTTAAAGCTCTATTACCGATTTATCGTAATGAGTTGAACAACACTATTGCAACCCGTAACATAGCTAACTTCATGTGGAACAAAATAATCGCGGCGCAATCCCAATTTCAATCCAATGTTGACACTATTGTTTTCAAGAGTACCGAATCACGTGACTGCAAAATTAAGATTGGAATCGGATTGGCTTTAGATTGGAATTAAAATTAGTTTGAAGAGTAAGCCCCCTGGTCCTTATCGGACGGCGAGCTATCCATTGTTTACCGTCCGCAAGCCCGCGCCTACGGTGGTAGGGAATTGGCCTGTGATTCCCAACGCCCAGGGCGGCTCCTGCGGCGACCAGGGGGCTTACTCTTTAAACTAATTTTAATTCCAATCTAAAGCCAATCCGATTCCAATCTTAATTTTGCAGTCACGTGATTCGGTACTCTTGAAAACAATAGTGTCAACATTGGATTGAAATTGGGATTGCGCCGCGATTATTTTGTTCCACATGAAGTTAGCTATGTTACGGGTTGCAATAGTGTTGTTCAACTCATTACGATAAATCGGTAATAGAGCTTTAAAATGCTTTATCCTTTAAATAACAAGGCTAATAAATAAATATAATATAAATAGATGGTTAATTGATCTATTGTAACGTATTTAATTCATTTGGGCGTAAGCAAATGATTCAAATCATAAAATTAACCATGACTTTGGCTGCATGCGGTAGGATCGTTGCCTATACTTACTACAATAAAAAAGATGGATGTTTTTAGTATTGGTCTGAGAAGAAATGTGTTCTAAAATCTAAAGAAACAGTGCGCAAAACTCTCAGCTGAATCTCAATGAGGCGCACTGGTGGTGGGACAGCAGACAACTTACCAGCATTGTCTGCCTTGTAAAATAGATCGGTGGCGCTAATGGGTGAACAAGAGTTTGCTACTGGAGACTGGAGATTTAAGATGGACAGTCAATCCATTTCCTCAATTAGTTGGTAAATATATTTCAATATTTTCACTTTTATCATACCTATGATATTTATTACAAAATATTTTATATCCTATCTAATACCTAATAATAATCATTTCATTATTTCAGAATAAACGTACCCAGTCACCAGTTGTGATACTTAGAGGATTCATACATTGCACCAGTACAAGAAGAAATAGAAATGCATTCTTTGCATAATATTCAAATATCCCCTATTCTTGGCACGTCACATAATGACGCAATACCATCATCATCCACATTGTAAGTCTCTATTTGAATTTGTTTAGGCATGTTTAAACTTTAAACATTTTGATTAAGCCGTCCATCAGTCACACAATCCAACATAAGTGTGTAGCCTAAGTGCGTAGCATTGAAGCGTTTTGGGACTATACACATTATGGGCTATAGCAAAAAGAAAAAAATGTTTTTTGTAACAAGTCGAGAAGTTTGAAACTTGTTTGGTCAAATGTCGATTTTACATTAAGTGTTATATTTTTTATATTTCAGTACCTGCGCCTCCCACGCCACTTCAGGGTACCATACCACCACGACCCCGTCGGCGCCGATCTTAAATTCAGAGGCCGTTGCCAAAATGCCAAATCCTTAACAAATTTGCCATTTTTTTGCACATAAATAGTATTCAAAATGCATTAGCGATTAATGTCAAAGCTTTATTTATTGCTAATGTTGTCGCATATTGATTAAAAAGCATTTAATCAATATGCGACAACATTAGCAATAAATAAAGCGTTGTGCATCAAATATTTGTTTGTTTTTATTATTCGATTTGATTTTTATTGTAAATTTTTGACATAGTTTTATTAGTAAGTAAATAAAAGTACATTTAAGTAAATAAAAAAATGTTTTATTCAGTTCTTCATTTTTCAAGAAATATGTACCTAGGTAGTAGATGCTTAATCCTTAATGTTATATTGTTTCCTATTAGATACACTTATGAAACAATATAACATTTAGGAATTCATAATTTATAAACATAAACTGTAGAAACACAATGTCACAAATAGCATGAAATACATTATCAAAGAAAAAGGAAAATTATTGAACTAATAGCAAAAAAAAATCGCTTTGCGATGCCTTGTTCAACAGCTGTGCTGCTAGTTGATTCTTGAGAAGTGACAGCTGGGTAATCAATTCCATACTCTGCTGTATTACGACCCTACCGCATGCAGCCAAAGTCATGGTTAATTTTATGATTTTTATGGTGTACATAATAAAGAGTATTCTATTCTATTTTTCTCAAGATCAATACCTACTCTATTGATATACATGTTGTGTAAGACACAACTCACTCTGCATCACTTATCTGAAAATATATAAAACAAGGACTTTAAGTAATTTGTTATGAAGTGAATTACAATTAAATATTAATCGAAAGTATTGCCTTACAATAGAAAATTTCTTGAATGGAAATGTTTGCGATTAAAAATCTCTCTTCATTGTACATAGGTCTTATTAAAACTACATGAGTGCCAACAATACATCATATAACAGATGGGTATGTGAAAATTTTCAGGTAACCTGTAGCTTAGGGACTATAAATTATCTTATCTTATCTTATAACAACAAGGCATTATGGAGAACTTACATAATAATAATATAATTACATATAATTTACATAATAAATTATCTAAGTTTGATAAAACAAAAAAAAAAAAAAAAAAATTAGGTATTTGTGACATTACCTCCTTTTCAAAGGATTCCTGACGAGTTTGAGGATACTTAATCCATTTACTTTGTGCTATTAGATGGTTAAGAGTTGCCGTTACATTTCTAATAGGACGAGAAACAGATTGCTGCGAAATTAGGGTCCTTAGGTTCCTCCAACTAGTTTTTGGTAACTCCCAGTCATATAAAAGGACAATGGCACTAAAACCTGCAAGAATTATACAAGTATTACTATTGATCTTCCAAACAAAGTCATGATAACATTGATAAAAGTTATGTATCAAAAACAACATAGGTACCTTATATTTTGGTGATATATCACTTCTTCTCTTTGGAGTTGGCATAAAGGGATTAATGTTTTCATGTATTTCCTCAAACGAATCCTTGCTCACTCTATAGTTTGCTTAAAATTCGTCTTCATTCATAGAAAACGCTTTGTCCGTATAACTCATCATCAGACGGTCATCTCGTCTTTGTTTTAATTGTTTTTTATGAGAATTATGTAAAACACTGAATATTACTGCTAATCGTGCCATATTATACACTTATTACTCACTGAAAATCACTTAAAACGCAAAACAATTTCTAAAAAGTTACACTTTTGCTATTGGAAAAATCACAATGAACACACAATCCCAACGTAATACTATCGCAATACACAGCTGTCAAATAAACTCAAGAGTAGCACGCCAAGCCCGATACCGATTCCACTTAGTTCTCCAAAATGGACACGCAATTTCAACACAATTTGGCGCTAGTGTCGGAATTGAAATCAAGAGTAAGCGCCCAGGGCGCTTACTCTTGATTTCAATTCCGATCGGTCGACATTGGAATTTTGACATTTCGTACTCTTGAGTTCGACACTAGCGCCAAATTGTGTTGAAATTGCGTGTCCATTTTGGAGAACTAAGTGGAATCGGGATCGGGCTTGGCGTGCTACTCTTGAGTTTATTTGACAGCTGTGTATTGCGACAGTATTACGTTGGGATTGTGTGTTCATTGTGATTTTTCCAATAGCAAAAGTGTAACTTTTTAGAAATTGTTTTGCGTTTTAAGTGATTTTCAGTGAGTAATAAGTGTATAATATGGCACGATTAGCAGTAATATTAAGTGTTTTACATAATTCTCACAAAAAACAATTAAAACAAAGACGGGATGAGCGTCTGATGATGAGTTATACGGACAAAGCGTTTTCTATGAATGAAGACGAATTTAAAGCAAACTATAGAGTGAGCAAGGATTCGTTTGAGGAAATACATGAAAACATTAATCCCTTTATGCCAACTCCTAAGAGAAGAAGTGATATATCACCAAAATATAAGGTAGGTACCTATGTTGTTTTTGATACATAACTTTTATCAATGTTATCATGACTTTGTTTGGAAGATCAATAGTAAAACTTGTATAATTCTTGCAGGTTTTAGTGGCATTGTCCTTTTATGCGACTGGGAGTTACCAAAAACTAGTTGGAGGCACCTAAGGACCCTAATTTCGCAGCAATCTGTTTCTCGTCCTATTAGAAATGTAACGGCAACTCTTAACCATCTAATAGTACCAAGTAAATGGATTAAGTATCCTCAAACTCGTCAGGAATCCTTTGAAAAGGAGGTAATGTCACAAATACCTAATTTTATTTATCAAACTTAGATAATTTATTATGTAAATTATATTATTATTATGTAAGTTCTCCAAAATGCCTTGTTGTTATAAGATAAGATAATTTATAGTCCCTAAGCTGCAGGTTACCTGAAAATTTTCACATACCCATCTGTTATAGGATGTATTGTTGGCACTCATGTAGTTTTAATAAGACCTATGTACCATGAAGAGAGATTTTTAATCGCAAACATTTCCATTCAAGAAATGTTCTATTGTAAGGCAATACTTTCAATTAATATTTAATTGTAATTCACTTCATAACAAATTACTTAAAGTCCTTATTTTATATATTTTCAGATAAGTGATGCAGAGTGAGTTGTGTCTTACACAACATGTGTATCAATAGAGTAGGTATTGATCTTGAGGAAAATAGAATAGAATACTCTTTACACCATAAAAATCATAAAATTAACCATGACTTTGGCTGCATGCGGTAGGGTCGTAATACAGCAGAGTATGGAATTGATTACCCAGCTGTCACTTCTCAAGAATCAACTAGCAGCACAGCTGTTGAACAAGGCATCGAAAAGCGATTTTTTTTGCTATTAGTTCAATAATTTTCCTTTTTCTTTAATAATGTATTTCATTCTATTTGTGACATTGTGTTTCTACAGTTTATGTTTATAAATTACGAATTCCTAAATGTTATATTGTTTCGTAAGTGTAATAGGAAACAATATAACATTAAGGATTAGGCATCTACTACCTAGGTACATATTTCTTGAAAAATGAAGAACTGAATAAAACATTTTTTTATTTACTTAAATGTACTTTTATTTACTTACTAATAAAATAATTATGTCAAAAATTAACAATAAAAATCAAATCGAATAATAAAAACAAACAAATATTTGATGCGCAACGCAAGCATTTAATCAATATGCGACAACATTACCAATAAATAAAGCTTTGACATTAATCGCTAATGCATTTTGAATACTATTTATGTGCAAAAAAATGGCAAATTTGTTAAGGATTTGGCATTTTGGCAACGGCCTCTGAATTTAAGATCGGCGCCGACGGGGTCGTGGTGGTATGGTACCCTGAAGTGGCGTGGGAGGCGCAGGTACTGAAATTTAAAAAATATAACACAACGTAAAATCGGCATTTGACCAAGCAAGTTCCAAACGTCTCGACTTGTTACAAAAAACATTTTTTTTCTTTTTGCTATAGCCCATAATGTGTTTAGTCCCAAAACGCTTCAATGCTAAACACTTAGGCTACACACTTATGTTGGGTTGTGTGACTGATGGACGGCTTAATCAAAATGTTTAAACATGCCTAAACAAATTCGAATAGAGACTTACTTGTGAATGATGATGGTATTGCGTCATTATGTGACGTGCAATGAATATATAATATTTGAATATTATGCAAAGAACGCATTTCTATTTCTTCTTGTACTGGTGCAATGTATGAATCCTCTAAGTATCACAACTGGTGACTGGGTACGTTTAGTCTGAAATAATGAAATGATTATTATTAGGTATTAGATAGGATATACAATATTTTGTAATAAATATCATAGGTATGATAAAATTGAAAATATTGAAATATATTTACCAACTAATTGAGGAAATGGATTGACTGTCTATCTTAAATCTCCAGTAGCAAACTCTTGTTCACCCATTAGCGCCACCGATCTATTTTACAACGCAGACAATGCTGGTAAGTTGTCTGCTGTCCCACCACCAGTGCGCCTCATTGAGATTCAGCTGAGAGTTTTGCGCACTGTTTCTTTAAATTTTAGAACACATTTCTTCTCAGACCAATACTAAAAACATCCATCTTTTTTTATTGTAGTAAGTATAGGCAACGATCCTACCGCATGCAGCCAAAGTCATGGTTAATTTTATGATTTTAATCATTTGCTTACGCCCAAATGAATTGAATACGTTAAAATAGATCAATTAACCATCTATTTATATTATATTTATTTATTAGCCTTGTTATTTAAAGGATAAAGCATTTTAAAGCTCTATTACCGATTTATCGTAATGAGTTGAACAACACTATTGCAACCCGTAACATAGCTAACTTCATGGGGAACAAAATAATCGCGGCGCAATCCCAATTTCAATCCAATGTTGACACTATTGTTTTCAAGAGTACCGAATCACGTGACTGCAAAATTAAGATTGGAATCGGATTGGCTTTAGATTGGAATTAAAATTAGTTTGAAGAGTAAGCCCCCAGGGGCGTGAGGGCTAAAAATTTTCCTCTCCCTCACGCGATTCGCCTCCTCCTTCGCGAGAATTACTGCTTCGCAGAAGGAAGAGACTGCCTCCCATGCACTCTCCCTCCGTACCATGGCCTGGGCTCAGGGCCGCACGCGAGAGTTCGCCGCCGCCGATTGCCTCCGCGAGGACACGGCGGTGCTCCGCCCAAGCCGGGCAAACTTCCACCGTGTTCTCCGGGTGATCCACACAGTACCCGGGCGTTTCCTCCCGCCTTATCCGGAACAGGAACCTCCCGAAACAACCGTGTCCGGTGAGGACCTGCGTCAGGCGGAAGGTGAGGACGCCGTGGCGCCTATCTAGCCACTCCTCAAAGTGGGTCCTTATCGCCGCAATTGTGGCGTATACCCAGTGCTTGGTTGCGACAATCGCACTCTCCATGTCGCAATGAGATTGGTTAGGAGCCGCTTCAAGGCAGCCCCCGGCCCGCTCCAGTCTGGAAGCCAAACGTCGGAACTGCTCCCCGAAGTTCCACCGGTTATCGAGGACGAGTCCCAGGTACTTCAACTCCACGTGTCGCTAATTCGGCCCCCGGCTGGTGCGATCTTCCTTGCGCCAGGACCAGCGTGTCGTCAGCGTAGCAAACCCCGCTGTTGCCGCTAGGGAGGTCGGCAACTCGGCACACATAGATGCGGCCCCAGGATCGATCCCTGTAGGACACCGCACGACATCTCTCGCCAGTTCCACTCTCCCTGGTGACAGGGGTAGATGACAGTTCCGTCTGTCAAATAGGCCTCGACCACGAGACAGAGGTAGGTCGGTAGGTCCGGTGATACCGGAGTGCCTCCCTGATGCAACTCCAGGGAAAGGTATTGAAGGCATTGGCGATGTCAAGAGACACCGCCAAGACGACCCCACCCCGGGCCACAGCATCCCCCGTTGAGAAGGCTCGAACACGCATGATGGCATCCACCGCAGCCAGCGCCCCCTGCGGAAACTATACTGGCTCTCCGCCAAATCCGGCCCCACCCGGACTAGCCGCCCGACAAGGCGGCCTCGTTTAGCTATTCTTAATACAGATGTTGACTTGACAAAATCCGTTAATTATGTATGACAGCGTCATTGAAGAATTTGTAAACCAATCTGTCCATCGGAAAAATTACAATATTTAATAAATGATTGGTGTTTATTTCTTTGTATGGCCTTTTTTCATCCATTCTCAGCCCAAATCCACATCAGCATACTGCTGGCTAATAATTAAAAGTTTTTGCTTTTTTTCATTAATTTATGGGGCGGTAAACCTTACAGGCCCAGGGCGCTGAATCATAAAATACGCCACTGCACATTCGAGTCCAACCACTTTTCTGCTCATAATAAGTACTTATTATGCCATACCGCCATACATATTGCCCTCCAGGGTCACCGGCATTACGTTTGCGCTAAAAATGAACCCTCGAGGGTCTTGGCTTAGGTTTGAAACCATTTCATAAAACACCAAAACGTAGTAAAATTGTATTTTCAGGGGGTCTTGTCGCAGGTACTTTAAGTAGTATTTCTGGGGGTATATAATTATTTCAAATTGAGAAAACAATTAAATGTCACCTTTTAAGCGATTAAATTGTTTTAATTTTATTCGTACTTACATCATTTCGAGCGAATTTTCCTTATTCATCATTTTATGTTTTTTTTTTAACTATTCAATCTTTTTGAATGTCAAGAACTTCATTATGCCCGACTTGAGCGCAACTGAGATTGCCAGGGCACTTGAGATGAGGAGGAATGACCTACTGAGTGATCTCAAGAATTCTTCGCCGTTTCAACAATTTATCGCAGTATCCAACGAGTCAGGGAGACTTTTGTGAGACGATCAGGACAAGGCAGAAAAAGACGTAGGTATCTACATCGAGCAGGGATAATTGTTTCATTCAGCTTCGCTTACGTAACGTAGGAACCCACGTCTAACGGCCGTCCAAGCCAGAAATGACCTTGAGGAAGTTCGAGGTGTCACTGTAAGTGAGCGTACGGTACGAAGAAGATTCAAAGAAGCTGGTTTTGGTTCGTACGTGCCCGCCAAGGCTCCAAAATTTGAGATACATCATCGTAGAAACATACTAACTTTTGCTCGGGAACTGCATCGACTTTGGACCACGGACCAATGGGGTAAAATATTCTTAAGTGATGAGTGCAGGATTATTTTAAATCAAGTTGACGGAAGGCAAAGAATATATACACGAAAAGTGAAGTGTCATCCGCAAACAACACTCGAACTCAAAGTACTGATTCATTTCAACTGAACCATTTACAGGAACTTTTGAATTGTCAAGGAGTCGGTCAGTCAGACATATGAAGTAGTAGGTACCTATGGAGAAGAACGGGCGAGAAACTGAATGGATACTCTTTTAAATCATATTGTTACAAAATATTATTAGTTACATCATTGATGTTGACTTATACTTATTTTATACTTGAGATCGATGTAAAAAAAATCCGTATACGTTAAAAGCATCCAGAGTACCTACCTACCGCAAATAAAAGCAAAATAAAAACAATTTAATTAAATATATATAAAGTGCTAACAAATTAAGTACCAATATTTTAAGAGGTGTTACATTACATCAAAACAATTAACTTTAAATAGAAACTAAGAAAACTTTTTATATGATGTTTTTGTTTTAATTTACGGAACAAAATAAATAAATTAAAATTTCGCCCAAACATAATCATCCTGTGCTTTTAACAGACAAGACACACTTTCTGTCAAGTGAACATCGTCGTTTGTGACTAACGTCAATGATTGTTGACTATCTATTAACAGGGTGTTTTTACGCAGTAACGTTGTTTCCCTAATTATCTCCAAAAAGTAACATAAACGTTTCAATGTTTCATACTTAAATCTACTCCTAGAGACGAGTACTATCAGCTCTAGAAGTATTGGTACCTAATTTGTTAGCACCTTAGCCGATAATTACTGTATCGTGGACCCAGATATGAGCCGTGTAAGGCTCCCATTGTTACTATCGAACTCTTAACAAAAATTCTAAATGTTACTGGGATTTTCCATTAGGAATTTCTCAGTAGAGCCCGGAGTCTGGATTTGTGCCCGGATGCTGGCAATAGGCTCGTCCCCTATTACATACATGGGACTTAAACATAACTGGTGAAATGTGGGTGGAGGAGGAGGGGTGTGGGTGGACGTGGTGTGGAGGTACACCTCTGTCTAACCCTTTGTGGAGTACAAGCGTGATGTTATGTGTGAACTCTAACAAATTATAGAAGAAAATAAAAGATGATTGGAACATCATAATAAAAATTATAATTTATTTAGGTATTTATTTATTCACAAGGCAACTACAACAGGTAACAATCAAAGTATGTCAGTGGAATCACAGGTTTTGACCTGATTGTCACCCAAAGCGTAATCGCACAACATGACTAGCAACAACAATATTATTGGTGGTAATTAGATTAAAACCGGCCAAGTGCGTGTCGGACCACGCACAATGAAGGGTTCCGTAGTTAGGATTAATTTATCCCAAAATCAAAATTAACATTGTAGTTGAAAAACATGCTCTCCCATACATCGATATACGTTACAGTCAATTCTTCAACTGCAAATTTAAGTTGGTGGACTATTCCTCGTTAACTAGTAAAGCCTACTTAGCTGTGATAGTTTTCCTTTTAATTTCGTTATATATACTACTGCCATGAATTTTTTCACATATCCAAAACCAACAATTTAGCTGGCAGGGGGGGACACACTTGACTCTTAACAAAAAATAGCACTTTAAAACTTAATATTACGCAAACAGATCTCAGAATTGAAAAATGGCTTTCACAGACCCACAATATTTTTAAACGGCCTATCCAACGATGCCCCCCCCCACACCATGTATTAGATGAGAAGAAAAAATATCATCCCCGTCTTTCTAAGACTAAGCGTCTCCGAGCTAAGCCGGGGACAGACGGACGGACAGACGACAGACAGATATGGCCAAACTATAAGGGTTCCTTGTTTATTACGGAAACCTAAAAAGGAAATTACACAGTTTTTCAAAATTACAGCTACAAAGTCTGTGCATCTGCCCTCCGACACACTACCTGGGGCTCAAGTCTGCTATTACAATAGTGTATATATGTACATATAGCGTTACAAAATTAAAAGGAAAGAGTACATACATGTCTTTTGAAAGCAGCGGCACGAGAATCGAAATATCAATACTGTTATTGTCTTTTGAAATTTGATTGTAAAGTCGACACATTCTAACGATAGGGTTACTTACATATAATATAGATAGGGACACATTCTAATATGAGGTGTTATTTGTAAAGACCAGTGCTATTCTGTAACCATCTCACCGTGAAAACTAAGGTGAAGTGAACTGTCAGTGAGGGATTGACACTGTTAACAACTCACTAGTTCGGCTAGGTCGGCATTCGGGTGTTGTATCTAATATTGATGTTTACGAGGGACAGCAGAGCTGAAGAGTTCAGCGAGGAATGTAGGATCTTATGCAGATTTAGTTTGCGACGAAAGTACAAAGTTTCCAAACTAAATTTAACAAGGCGTTCGGAATAGTTTTGTAGCGTTCTAGAGAAGCCGTACCGGTACGAGACCCACTTAACACATTTTCTTTGCACTCTCTCAATTCTGTCAGAGTGTACTGCGTAACACGGTGACCAGATAATCAAACAGTATTCCAATATACTTCTTACTAGGCTTTTATAAAGTAATAGAAAACTTTGAGGTATATATATAATCTTCAAGAAAAAACTAAATAACTTGTAGGTATTTACTTTCAATTAGAAACACTGGAAAATCCCACTTTTGCTGGTATAAGGTATCTACCCTACTAACAACAGTGGGGCGTGTTTTTATTGTGCAATACCTGATATAATTATGCAATAATTGCAAAATTTATTAAATTATTGCGCAACAGAATTACACCATATTAGATACTAAAGATGAATAAAAGCGGAATGCTTGTGTGCCTGTCATAATTCATACAAGAGAGTCGCCACAAGTAAGATACTTAAGGGCTACTACAGCAACAGTCATTAACAAAACAAACAGTTCTGCTTAGTCTGTTACAGAAATCGGAGACGCCATAAAGATGGAAGCAGTCGTCGTTGGAGTTCACACCCACAGGAAAGGAACTACTGAGATTCAAGAATTAGTAAGTAAAGAAGTAGAAACTGATACGAGATGTTCTCGCTGCAGAGACCCCTCTAGTTACCGTTCTAGAGATCGATCGACAAGTAGCGATCGATCACGCGGTAGGTCTAGAGAACGCTCCAGGGGAAGGTCTCACGGCCGCTCCAGGGGACGATCCCGTGGCCACTCAAGAGGCCGATCTCATGGCCACTCTAGAGGCCGATCTCGGCACCACTGCAGGGAAATGCTCCAAGGAGCATCAAGGGATAAATCTGTAGAACGAACAGGAGAAATGTCTGCAGGAAAATTTGTGGATCGCTGCGGGGAAAGAGGCAGACGAGAAAGAGAAAGGTCCAGAGGCCGCTCCAGAGGAAGGTCAAGGGGCCATTCCAGAGGAAGATCTAGGGGTCACTCTAGAGGAAGATCTAGGGGTTACTCTAGAGGTAAATATAGAGGTCTTTCTAGATAAAAAATCAAGACAATGTTTAATGTTCTTGAAGTTTATAATTATTTATCCTGAATAAAAAAAACAAAAGCCATAAATTCAAAAAACAAAAGAAAAGAAAAATCACAAAATGAAACCTCTAAAAGTAAGTAAAGTACCTATGTAATATGTATAGTGTAAATATTTAAATTACCTAAAAGACAATAATACCTAAATAGGTAATGCTTAGTCATTATGGAAGGAAATAATCGATGAGTTTTCTGAAGTGGAATGTATGAATTCAAACAGGAAGAGCGCACCAATAAAAGTGAAACACAGTGACGAAGTCCCAAAAAAAGATTTAAGTTTGTGAATAGAAATAAAATAAAAATAAAAAAGATAGCAAGAAATAGTAAGATTATTTTTTTTTGTATTGTAAAACTACAGTAGGTAAAAATATTAATAAAAAAAATATATATTAATGGTAAAAAAAAATATTAGCATAGTCAAAATAATAGAAACATTCTGTATTTTTTATTATTCCTACAGAACACCATAATTTTCACGAAAGAAATACCTACCACCTCCTACTCTACCTACCCATTGACTTATAACTACTTTTATCTAGAGAAAGAGTAATTTAATAATACATTGTTATCACAATAGAAACACTATCACATGCAATGATTGAATGCATAAACAAATAGCTGATAACATTATCTAACCAATAGATAACCTCCTGCTCTATCAAGTGAGTTACATTCCTAGATACTCATCACGCGTATTACCCGACGTGATAGGCAGAGCAGTGTTGGCCTACGGGCGGCAGACTTAGGGAGTCTGTCGCCTGAAAAGACATGGCAGGCACGAGAAGGCAGCGCGCCGGCGCCGTGTTCCGCGCTGGCCTCTCAGGAGAAATTGCGACCGTATCTAGGGTTTAAGGGGGCGACTTGGCCCGCCTGAACATACAATACCTGCCGGGGGTGAGGAAGAATGCGCCAGCGATCTCACCCCCTGGCCAGAGGTAGTTGCAAGAACGCCGTGTGGTTTTAGACCCCTCCGAGCACCCCAGGGCGGAGGACATCCATGAGAAAAAAAAAAAATCAGAAGAAAAAAAAAGTTTGTGAATTAGCACCCACATTTCACAAGATATAATGTATATAAGTCTCATAAAATCAAGGATTTCCCCTATCAAAAAAAGTCATATAATCAAACTAGGCTGAGAATCAGTACTTTTCAAACGTCAAAATTACATAAGCCCGCCCGTTCTGCACCACTTCCTAGTGCTTTAGTTAGGAAGAAGTGACGCAACAAACTCCCCAGCATTAATTGAATTACCCTAAACTACTTGTACTTTTATGGGGGGTTTTTTTTTACTATTACGCCATCTGTGGGTCAAAAGAGGTACTAAATGGTGGTACTCCTGTGTTAGATCATTTTATATTTGTTGGCCTGAACAGATTCTGCAGTTTTTAGGGTTCCGTACCTTAAAAAAAAAGGAACCCATAAAGGATCGCTCGTGTGTCTTTCTGTCTGGCTGGCTGTCTGTCTGTCTGTTCATCTGTCACGGCCGATTTACTCCGAATCTACTAGACCGATTTCGTTGAAAATTGGTACACAGATTAATTTCTGTGACCCGAACACGGACGTGTAACGTAAATAAATTAATTTTGAATGTGGGGGTCACTTTTGGGGGGCAAATAAGATATTTAAAAAAAATGCAGTTGGGTACCACGTGAAATATCAAATGGGCTTGATGTAAGGATTTCAGATTATATTTTTTGACATTTTTTGAAATAAATTCTTTAAAGTTATTTAAGAAAATCGATGAAAATTGACCATTCCTTATCTCCGAATTGATTTTGTGATTTTAACTGTGATTTTTTTGTTCCTTAATAAATTACTGATTTTTATTTTAATATTTGGTTCTTTTTACCATTCTGAAACAACCAGTCTGAAATTATTTGGGGGCCCCAATGGGACTCAAAAAAATTAATATATTATTCCCGTTCGTCCTTACCAACAAAATGAGGCCGACGATCGGGAATAAAAATTCCGAATTCCCGTTCATCCCCCTAGATGTATGAAGTCGGGGGGACAAAAATTTGAAAAAATACTGAAAATCGAAGAAGTCTTAAAATAACATGGTAAATCTAATGGTTAATATTGTGCGTACAAACTTACATTTGCAGTTGGAATGTATGAGGGGAACATGCATATGTTACGGCTAATACCCGAAGTGCGGCTACACCTAGTTTTAGCCGGTTAGAACTAGGTGTAGCCACTTACTCTTGGTTAAACCTAGTACGAGCCGATTGTTTTCGGGTAAAATCATTTGGGTTAGGTTAGGTTAGAACAGTAACCATTAACAAGCGAAGGCGAGCGAGCGAAGCGAGCGTGCCGCGGTAGCGGCCGCCGAGCGCCAGATCCCCTCTACGAGTATTGTTGGTAAATTGGTTTTATCCAACAGGGATTGTCTGGACCTATAATTCTAACCGGCTAAAACTAGGTGTAGCCGCACTTCGGGTATTAGCCGTAACATATACAGTATACAACAACATATCTTCGTTATATTACCTGTAGGTATACTATTTCGTTATAATCAGTGTGAGTCTTCATAATGTGCTTATCGAAATAAGAGAAACTAAGCTTAATTTTATCGACGGAAAATATTTTAAAAAAAACTAGGATTTTTAAGCACAGAATTAACACTGGACTGGATGGATGAAATGGCGAAAGGTCACGGGAACAATCTGCGACTCCCGCGTGCCCCTTAAACATAAGGGGAAGATTTATAAAAACATGGTTAGACCTGCTGTCTCTGGATCAGAATGTTGGGCCACAAAAGGGATGAATGAAAGGCAATTGCATGTAACTTTTTTTCCTTTTTTTGTTTGGGTGGGAAATTATCAAATAACTTCTCCCGCTATGGGCGGAGCGGGAGGGCGTGTCAGACCTTTACTGACTAAAACCCACCCGTGTTCCTTCCGTTGCCTGTGTGCCAGGGCCACGATATCCCTTTCGGACAAACTCGCAACCCTGGCAGGCATTGGTCCTACCGGACCTCGTCAGTTGGTGCTGACATCTCTTTGAGGCGCGCGTGGAACACAACGCGCCGGCGACCCGGGCCTGATGGTCCTTATCGGACGGCGAGCTACCCATCGCTCACCGTCCGCAGGCCCGCGCCTACGGTGGCCGGAAATCGGCTTGCGTCTCCCGATGCCCGGGGCGTCGCCTGCGGCGACTAAGGCCGCGAGGGCGCGAACCTTGCTTCACCCGCACGCGTTCCGCCTCCTCCTTCGCGAGCGTTACTGCTTCGCAGAAGGAGGTGACGACCTCCCATGCACTCTCGCTCCGAACCATGGCCTGAACCAGGGCCGGACGCGAGAGATCGCCGCCGCCGATCGCCTCCGTGAGGACACGGCGGTGCTCCGCCCAAGCCGGGCAGATCTCCACCGTATGCTCCACCGTGTCCTCCGGGCGCTCCACACAGTGGTGACACCCGGGCGTTTCCTCCCGCTTTATCCTGAACAGGAACCTCCCGAAACAACCGTGTCCGGTGAGGACCTGTGTCAGGCGGAAGGTGAGCACGCCGTGGCGCCTCTCTAGCCACTCCTCAAAGAGGGGACTTATCGCCACAATTGTGGCGTGCCCAGCGCTGGGTTGCGACAATCGCACTCTCCATGTCGCCATGAGATCCCGCCGGAGCTCTGTCCGCTGTGCCGTGATTTCTCGCGGCAGCGGAGTTTCACCCCGGCGTTTCGCCTCCTCGCGCCACTCCCAAATGTGCGTGAGGACCTTTGCCTCCAGATCCCATGGCGGCAGTCCGGCAAGGAGGCTCGCCACCTCACGGGAATTGCATGTAGCTGAGATGACAATGCTAAGGGGGATGTGTGGTGTTGAGTGTGAAATGAGTAAATTAGTAAATTAGTAATAGGGTTCCCGTTTTACCCTTTGGGTACGGAACCCTAAAAAGAGGAAGTCTAACAATGACACCGGTGACTGAAAAGTTGTGTGGAAATAGGTTGTCATAGTATGGGCATATGATGCAGAGGAATGAGGGAAATGTCGCCAAGCATGTTTTGAGTATGAATGCGGATGGGTATACGAGTAGGGGACGACCAAAAAAAACGATGGATGGATGTGTGAAAGATGATATGGCTAAAAATGGAGTGGAGACCGAGATGACAACTAATAGAGAAGTATGGAATAAAAAAACATGAAAAGCCGACCCCAAATAAATTGAGATAAGGGCAGACATATACTATACCACTGCCATGATTTTTTTCACATATCATCTAAAAACAACCATTTAGCTGGCAGGGGGGATACTTGACTCTAACAGAAAACTGCACTCTATAGCTTAATATTACGCAAATGGATCCCTGAATCGAACGGACACCCATGGGATAGACGAGAGAAAAAAGATAGGTACTTCCCTTGAAAATTTTGTTCTCACTTTGTCGGCGTGATATTATATGTATATCCATGCCAAATTACAGCTTTCTAGTACTAAGAGTCTCTGAGCTAAGTCGCGGACAGACCGACCGCGACATGGCGATACTATAAGGGTTCCTTGTTGACTACGGAACCCTAAAAACCTAACCTATCCTAGGCGGGGTGCTAATATTGTCGAGCTCACTTAGCTCGCTATTGCATCGCGGCGTTACATTGCGGTTGTTGCCTTATTATACTCTCAACATAATTATATAAACGGACAAGAAGAAAAGAACAGAAAAATACGTACAAAGCTGATTCTTATTTATAAAGGAATCTCTTCCAGCATACCTGCGATAGGAAAGTAGATACAGAGATGTATAACGGTGGTGACTTTTCTGCATAAATCGGCAGTTTCTCCCAAAAGTTTCTACATACCGGGGGGCGGGCTCATTTAGTTTTACTGCCCCGGGGATACGACAGGATACCACTGCTATGATGTGTACGTGCGTTTTCGTTTGTTGTATCGAGGCCAACTTCTGTACTTATCTATTTTGTGGCTAAGCTTCGTCAGTGAGAAAATGAAAAAGGGATTTTAAAAAAAACCGGCCAAGTGCGAGTGGGACTCGCACACGAAGGGTTCCGTACCATTATCTGTAAAAACAGCAAAAAAAACACGTTTATTGTATGGGAGCCCCCCTTAAATATTTGTTTTATTTTAATTTAATTAATTATTTTTAAAGTGAAAATATAATTAAATATTTTGTGAAAATTTCAAGCGTCTACCTGTTGCCGTTATCAATATCGGGCAAAAACGAGCAAAAAAACCACGTTTGTTGTATGGGAGCCCCCTTAAATATTTTTTTTATTCTGTTTTTTAGTATTTGTTTTTATAGCGGCAACAGAAATACAGATCATCTGTGAAACTTTCAACTGTCTAACTATCACGGTTCATGAGATACAGCCTGGTGACAGACGGACAGACAGACAGACGGCGGAGCCTCTGTAATAGGGTTCCCGTTTTACCCTTTGGGTACGGAACCCTAAAAAGGTGGATAAGATTCTTGAATTAATAAAACCTTATTACAGTCTTAGAGATACTTTCATATTAAATTGTGTTTCACTATTGGAAACCGCCGCCGCCGCCGCGCCGGCCGATTGGCAAGCTACGAGCCTAATATTATACAATAGATAATTAAATTAACTGAGACGGAAATAAGCAGAAGGTCAGTAGGTAGGTACAGTGGAATTTTCCAAAACCCTTAACATCTGGAGTGTTTTTATTGCGCAATACAGATGCAATATGTGCAATGATTATACTCATTAGAATTGCACTATTTATGAAATTATTGCGCAATAGAATTACACCATATTAGATAACAAAAATGAATATAAGTGGGATGCTTGTGTGCCTGCTATCATTCATTCAGGCGAGTCGTCACAAGTAAGATACCTAAGTGTTACTACAGCAACAGACATTAACAAAGCAAACGGTTCTGCTTAGTCTGTTACAGAAATCGGAGATGCCATAAGGATGGAAGCAGTCGTCGTTGGAGTTCGGACTTACGGGAAAGGAAGTTCTAAGACTCAAGAAGTAAGTACCGAAGTACAAGCTGATACTAGGTGTTCTCGCTGCAGAGACCGCTCTAGAGACCGTTCCAGAGACCGATCGAGAAGCCGCAATCGGTCACGAGGCAGGTCTAGGGGACGCTCCAGGGGAAAGTCTCGCGGCCGCTCCATGGGACGATCCCGTGGCTACTCTAGAGGCCGATCTCGTGGCCACTCTAGAGGCCGTTCTCGTGGCCGCTTTAGGGGAAGGTCTCGAGGAGCATCAAGAGGTAAATCTGTAGAACGGAAAGGAGAAAGGTCTCGAGGAAATGTGTGGAGCGCTGTCGGGAAGGAAGAGGAAGACGAGAAAGAGTAAGATCCAGGGGACGTTCTCGAGGAAGATCCAGGGGTCACTCCAGGGGAAAATCCAGGGGACATTCTAGAGGTAAATCTAGGGCTCTCTCTAGAGGAAGATCTAGGGGTCACTCCAGAGGTAAATCTAGGGACCGTTCCAGAGGAAGATCCAGGGGCGAGTCTAGATGAAAAATCAAGATTCTTAACGCAATATAAGATACTTAGAGCAATTACAAAAAAAAATGTAAGTATATCCTGTAAAAAAAAATATATACATAAACAAAATCCCAAAAAAAAATACATTAAAAGTTAGCATACATAATGTATTACTATAAAATAATGATAAGTAATTTATGAAAACAATGGATGTACAGGGTCTGCTGAAGAGTAAATGTAGGAAAACCACTAAGGATCAAACCAGGAAAAGTGAAACACAGTGCAGATGTGCAACAAAAAGATCAAATGTGTCACAATAATGAAGAAACAACATAAATGTTTAGTGAGGTAATATTAACAACAGTATCCGTTTGTATACTTTCTAACTGTCCTCATAGGGGACTGAAAATTATATAATTAGTAATAACTTACCTAGGTATAAATAGTAAGTAGCTTTTTCGAAAAAACGTAAAAAAAAATCGTGTAAAAAATATACCAAAAATATTTAGGTCTACCCATCTAGATAATAAGAACAATTTTATGTTTATAAATATAATTTTATTATCATTCTTATCTTTATCACCGTCAATGTTCATAATGTACCATATAATATACTACCCATTTATTTATTTATTTATTTATTTATTTATTAGGGACAAAAAACAGTTACATGTTAAAAAATACAGAAAATTACTTAAGCTAGGAATTGACAAACATGCAACCCACACCATAGTCCACGAATTAACTAAAAATTAAAAGAAGTGATAATATAAAGCGATAAACAAAACAAAACAAAAGAATCATTGTCATATTAGCGCTGAGATTGCCTCATGTTACACAATTTACTCTGCGGACAAAATATCCAGTGCCATTTTCTTAAATACCTGCTTAGATAGATAAAATATATCAAGGTCCATGAAACGCGCGTTGTATGCATCAACAAGACGGCGAAGAGGTGCTCGTTCCCCAGCATTAGTCCGACATATATCCGTGTGGAACAGTTGAGGCACGCGCACCCCCCTTAAAATAACACTGCGGGGCACCTTGTAACACAACTTACTTGTAAGTTCGATACAGTCAAATTTGTTATTACATATACCGTGCAGGGTTATGACATCAAGTAATAACCGCCTAGACCCCAGATCTGGAACTCCATACCGTTTCAATAGCTGCACATATGGAATTTTTGACTGGAAACACTTATAATTCATCGATCGCAGGAACTTCTTCTGTACCATTTCAATTCTAGAGCCGTATTTGTCATAGAAGGGGTTCCAGATTGGAACGGCGTACTCTAGCTGTGATCTTACCAGAGTCTTATAGAGCAGTAGGAACGTAGAGGGTCGCACAAAGTCACGTGAAGATCTCATGACGAAACCATACATCTGGTACGCCTTATTTATTATATTGTCGACGTGCTGGTCGAAGTGCAAACTGGCATCCAGTGTAACACCCAAGTCACGAACGGAATCAACTTTATCCAAGCCAGCATTATTAATGGAATAATTAAAATTAATTTTATTTTTCTTCTTAGTAAATGAGATGGCATGACATTTGGGTAGACTGAGAAAGAGTTTATTTTTGTTACAGTATGTATATAATCTAACAAGGTCCTCTTGAAGAAGCAAGCAATCCTGTATATCTTTGCAAGATCTATATATTTTTATGTCATCAGCGTACATTATGAAATTTGAGTTGATGAAACAACTTTCAATATCGTTGATAAATATAATAAAGAGCAGCGGGCCTAAAATAGATCCCTGCGGAACGCCAGAGGTGACAACTATAGGGTCAGATTCATAACCATTAACCGCCACTATTTGTACCCTATTAAAAACATATGAGACAAACCATCTAAGTAGGTTACCACGTATTCCATTATATGCAATCTTCTCCAGAAGCAGTACATGATCCACCCTGTCAAAAGCCTTCTGAAAGTCTGTGTAGACAGCGTCTACTTGAACACGTTGATCCATTTTTTCAAAGAGATTGTTGACATATGTTAACAGATTTGTCATGGTAGAGCGATGTTTAACGAATCCGTGTTGTTCGGGTATGATAAGCCGATGAACATGAGGATAAACAGCACCGTGGACAAGACGCTCAAAGACCTTGGACAAGATGGAGATGATTGAAATAGGGCGGTAATTCTCAACATTATTTTTGTCACCTGTCTTGTAAACAGGAGTGATAAATGCCCGTTTCCAATTGGCAGGAAAAACTCCCTCACGCAAACATTTATTAAATATTATACACAAGGCAGTGCACAAGTTATCACATGTCTTCAAGAAAAATTTCGGTGGTAGACCATCGGGGCCCGCTCCTTTGGACGAATCTAATGACTTTAGTGCCGAGCAGATAACTGTAGGGGATAGGTATATATCAGATAGACAGGATGTGTTATCTGCATGGCAGTTAGATGCTTCCCAGTTATTAGGGTCGAGGGTTGAGGGTTCGTATACAGAAGAGAAGAAAGATGAGAATAAATTGCAGATTTCCGCGGCATCACCAGAGGAAACATTTTTAAAATACATACAGGCTGGATAATTGGCTTTTCTATTTCGCGATGAGACGTAAGACCAGAAATGTTTAATATTCTTCGGAATGCTATCCTCCACGGATTCCATGTACTTTCTGTAACACTTATTATACTCACCGTGGAAAAGTTTGCGATAGGCAGAGAAACTTAGGTAATCAGAAAGATTATTGTATTTCTTCCATTTTATCCAAGCGCGCTCTTTAGCTTTAACGATACGTATTAGAGACTGTGAAAACCAAACAGGAAAATTAGAATTTTTGGTTTTGACTAACGGAACATGTGATCTGATGACACCGTATATTATCTCATAGAACAAAGCAACAGCTTGCTCCGATTCAAGATGAGAGAGTTCCTTGTCCCAATCAATTTCATCAAATTCGCTGTTAATACAAACGTAATCGGCCTTATGGAAGTTGTACCTAAATGCCGTGCGGCATTTCATGGGAGTGAATTTCATATTAAGACAGGTTAGTGCAGAAAAAACTGGATGGTGACTATCAGGGATAAGTAGAGCATCGCACGATGCTACCAGACAGTCGGTATTAGAGATAAATAAATCTAGAATACGACCCAATTCGTTCTTTACGACATTAAATTGTGATCCATTAACTAGGTTCATGAAGTTTAGTAATACTCTACCGAGTGAGTTAGAAACTTGCGCTATTGCCCTACCTCCTAGGTCGGACCAATCAATGTCGGGAAGGTTATAATCTCCAACAATAAAGTAAGAGTCAGTAGTAGTATCGTTAGCTAAGCCCTGCAACATGTCGAGGTACTGCAGATATGTTTCCTCACAAGCACGTGGTGGTATATACGTAGCACTGAAGATATGAAACTTATTGCGTTGGGACGCAGGCAGTCTGACTACAACCTGTTCTATATCCGCCTGGGGGAATTGTGTAATTAACATAGTAGGTTGAAGTTTACGAAGCACAGCTACTAAAACACCACCTCCATCGTGTTTTTTTGTCGCAGAGCGGTTACGGTCACATCTAAAAACTATGTAACGTTCGTCAATAAATTCATTATCCTGGATGTCGGGAATCAACCACGTTTCAGTTAATATGATGATATCGTATGAGCTCGCCATTATATTCATATATAGTGTTTGTAACTTTGTGCGGACCCCTCTACAGTTTTGGTAATAAATTACAATGTTATTCGAAGACATTGATGAGAAATAATATACATAAAAAAATATCACAACATTTCTCGGTACATGATAATGAAACAGTAGTTCCAAACTTGGGCACCAGTGCGAAACGGTACAGAACACATAGAGGAATATTTATGTTGGGCACCGTTACATGACTCGAGATTAGAGTTTTTCTCGTTAATTTATATTTATCTACAATGTTATTATATAATTTCATACATAATTTAAGTTTACCTAATAAATAAATGTACAGATTATACACTGATATCCAGTAGATACTTAATAACACACGTGAGAAGAACCTACAATACAGAAAATCATACAGCAGTGAGATTTTTATAAAGGGAGACAATAAGCAATTAGAGACATAAACAAAATACAAACAGAGTACAAAGCAATCATAGACCAGCATAAGAACTGCATTTGAAAGCAAATGGTGAAAGGATATATCAGACCAAAAAACAGCAGCACAGTTAAAATAATTAAATCGTGGTTTCATTGCCGGTCTTCCCGCTAATCTTTTTAAGATCATCAACGGAACGAATTGCAAACGCGGAGATCCCTTCCCGTTCACGCACCAGTATTGTCGCGTTCCTGATCCAGACATACTTAAACCCGTTCTTGTTAGCGAGGATTTTGGCTTCGCGAAATAAGGTCTTATTTTTTAGAGTAAGATGTTCGTTCAAGTATATGGGTACCGCGGCGCCTGCGATACCGATCTGATCCGACTTGACACTCTTAACTTTCCGGTAGGCGCTGAGTATATTGTCGCAGAAGATCCGCGATTTTAATTTAACAATAATATTTTTTGGCGCGCAATCTTGCTGTCGAGCATGTGGAACTCGATGAATTGATATAATGTCATTATGTGACACCGGGAAATTGACAGCACTACCTACTGATTCCATAATATTTAATAAGTTTTCACTTCGCTTTTCAGGCAGATTACAAATTTCTATATTGCACTGACGTGCCTGCTGCTCCATGGACTCAATCTTCGCCTCAAGTAAGGCCACCCTTTGGTCACCACTATTACTGGCCATTGCATGGCAGCGCTTCACATTTTCCTTAAGTTCACCCTCTAAGGTATCCAAGCGGGCCTTCATTTCATCATAGCTTGTGCTAATGAACTGAATAGATTTTTCAAACTCCTTGTTGGACTTCAGTATTTCAAGGTTTTGCTGCTTCAAGTCAGCGACCTCTGCGACCAATTTGTTCAGAATTATGTCCTGATCGGACTTTAAGGATTGCAGCATACTCTTCAATTCTTCGAATCTATCCTGTTCAACGAAGCTATCTTCACCACGAAAACGTTTATTACTCGGCCTTGTAGTGATATTAGCCGGGTCGTAGAATGCGCCCTCAGAGGCCGAAGTACCAGGAGAGAGATCCGGCTCAGAGCGCGTCTCCACTAGAGTACGGGTGATTGGAGAGCTTTGTGGAGGTGAGCGCATTGTACGATGCATGGCTGGTAAAGTGATGCAAACGGAGACCAGTAGAAGATCCAAACGCAGGTGAGCAGATGATAGTACTAAGTAATTTCGACCAAGCTCCTAGATGCGAGGATGGCCCAGCAAGCACAACGCCGCCCTCGACGGACACCCGAATCAAAAAGTCGCAAGTTCGCGCCCAGCGAAAGGCAAAAATTTTTGAGAGTTTTCTGAGGTTTTTTAAACTATAAAAATTTAAACGATAGCTCGCAGAAATCTTCTATCCCGCTTTAACTCCGCCCACTGGGCGTTGACCACAGGTAACCACTTCACAAGAGCAACAAGGAATCACAAATACGAGCATCAGCCACTCACAGCACTAGAAGTCACACATTGATTAATATTCACAGCGCGATATGTAACACGACCGACCGCTTCAAAGCAAAAGAGCTACCCATTTAAAAAAGAACACTTATATAAAGACTAGGTTTAATTCTGAAATTAAAATATATATGTAGAATAGAATAGAATAGAATACTCTTTATTATGTACACCATAAAAGTTACAGATATAAATGTTGAAATTTTACACAGGGTGACACAATGGGCGGTCTTATCGCTAAAAGCGATCTTTTACAGACAACCTTTGGATGGATTAAAAAGAGAAGGAGAGACAGTACTGCAGGTAGTCAGTGGTGAACTATTTACATGTACAATAAATACATACTTACACTAAGCATAACTTATCCATAATATATATATACAATAATAAACATGAAACAAGATCAAGGAACTGTATTCTGTAATGATGCTGTCTAAGAACAGAGAAAGTGTTTTTTTACCAGAATTTTAAAAGTGGACAAAGATTGAGCACGCCTTATCGACACGGGCAAGGCATTCCATAACCGTACTGCTTGAACTGTAAAAGACTTGTCATAAAAACTGGTAGAATGCATCGGCATCTCTAGTCTCAAGTTAAGCAAAAATATATATGTACCTATTAGGACCAATATAGGCTAATTATTCTAAAAATAAAATAAAAAATAAACCTGTTTATTCTTCTTACACTACAAAACAAAAATACCATACTCTTTTCCTAAAGTCCCGAAAATCTCTATTACTCATTGCTTATCAAAATACAAGAGTATCAAACAATTTTATTGATAACACATAAAAACACTATCACAAATATACCTAGTATGACTGACTTCATAGTAAAATAAGCGTGTCCGATAACAGTACTGTACTGCTATCAATAATGTCGATCCATAAAATGCACTATGAAGTTATTGACATTCAAGTAAGTACACTCCTGGATACACACAGATAACGCTTGCACTACCTGAACGGCGTAGGCAGAGTTGTGTCCCCTTGCGAGCTACGGACTTTGGCAGTCTGTCGCCTAAAAAACCGTGTCTATTCCTCAGGAAGAACGGCCGTAGGGTCATGGCCGCAGAGAAAGAAAGAAAATACGTGACGGGGCCCGCCTGAACTTCTGGCGGGCCAATACCCGCCCCCTGGCCAGAGTAGGTAGTTAGGAGGCCGTGTGCACAAGTGAAATGAAGATGCCCTGGACCTTTAAAGAGCACAGGCATTGTTCCAGTTTTTTTTAGCATATAAAGAGTCAAATTAGATTAGCTAGTGAAACTCCACAGATGT
This sequence comes from Tiliacea citrago, assembly GCA_963921375.1. Classification (NCBI taxonomy): domain Eukaryota; kingdom Metazoa; phylum Arthropoda; class Insecta; order Lepidoptera; family Noctuidae; genus Tiliacea; species Tiliacea citrago. The sequence continues at coordinate 9,207,736 of OY992799.1, forward strand.
GATGGGTATCGATATTTATAAACATTGCACAAATTTTTTTTTTTGGGTCAACGACCGTAGGTAGGGCAGAAAAAAAAACTGTGATTTTTGTGTAAACTTACAGACGTGATGGGTACACGAAAAAAACAAAAAAGTACGTCAAGTAGGTAACTACACTACCAGCGGTCGTTAACCCCAAAAAAAGAACATCAAAACTATTTTTTGTGTTTAGATATTATATTGCTATCGATATTTGCAGATTACGTCTGTGGAGTTTCGCTAGCTAATTTAATTTGATCTTGTATATCTGAACACAGATTCTTCCGGTCGATTATAATTAATATTGTATTCTAATTTCAGGGATTCTTTACAATCGCTGTTTACTTTCACTATTTCATACCGGGCAGCCTAAAAATCCAGACCAAGCTTTACACAGTACGTTTAGGTCACCTGCGGGAGTTGATAGATGACCCGGTTTATGACCCTTTGCGATTTGTGAACACCAGAAGGTGGTTGCCTAAAGGTGAAGCGCCTTACCCGGGCTATTGTAGGGCACCCGGAAGTAGAATATGTATACCAGCCCTATGTAACTGCCAGAAACTCAAAGAACGATGGAACTCACAAGTCTTGAAAAAAGTAGAGGAAAAGAAAATACTAACAAATAAAATGTCTTAATTTCGTACAACATGGTTTATTGCGGTTATATTTTCATTTGAATATCTTACACAGCCTTTCTACAAATTAAATTGAAGTGCGTTTATATTTTGTCTTTTGCCATGTGTGACATAAAACATCAATATTGATAGTTAATAAAAGTATAAATTGTGTGACATTGAAAAGTTACATATTTGATATTATCTACAGGTATATTACAATACCCACTCCTTGATGCATCTCCAAAAATAGAGTCAAGTTAAATTAGCTAGCGAAACTCCGCAGAAGTGATGGGTATCGATAAGGAAGATAAAACAACAACAAAAAACAAGTAACTACAGCTGACTACGGTTCTGGTAGTTATTATTTAAGTTATATCGTGTTTAGATATCTATACCTACCACGTCTGCGAAGTTTCACTAGCTAATTTAATTTGAACTAGTTTAAGAACAAAATTCTCAGTAAAAGGCAATGAATATAATTTGCCATTTTCCGTTGCTAGTCTTATCTTATCACATATCACTGTGACAGTCTTGGCACTTGGAACAGCATGTGTTAACTCAGTAAGACAGGATGTCATGCATCGCATATCGCCATGTCCAGTTCCTCGCGAGGGTCTCGAAGCGCGCCCTGTCTCGTACGTACATCTCGCCTAGTTCTGGCTCCATGCATACCTGGTGAACAATGATGCTTGTAGTAATAGAAAAATGCGTTAGAGTTTACACAAAATTCAACCTTATGCAAATAATTGAAGGGATTTCAGAATTATAAGAATTTGAAATTCATTTCAAGTCATATAATTGTTGTTTAGGTATCGTCGCAGCTTATTTTTGTTAGTTTATTATGGCGGGATTGTTGACCACTACTATGTTTGCAGGTACCACAAGCATTCCAGGGGTGGTCGATTTTAATACAGAAATTATGAATATCTGCTACCTATGTATAAACTGAAATGGAATTAATGTCAAACGGGGGTACCCGTTTGACATTAATTCCCGAGTTATCAAAACACATCAATTTGATTGGGTCAAAGTAAACATTTCAATTAGTTAAACAGAACGATAACGCTATCTAATTGGATCAAGTTATAAACATCTGATAACACTTGAATCATTCAGATTTTGGCATTGAGTTATAATGTACTCAATGGATTTAGGTAGATATTATAATAGATTATGTACTTGTAATAAAATAAATAATCTATAAGCTAGGATAACACATAGAAGATAAATAAAGACAAAATCTTCAACATTATCTATGACACAAAAAAATTATAAAACGAAAACAAATTAATATTGTCATATTTTATTTCGAGCTTTATTTCACATTCAAATTAGAATTTCATGATGAACATATCTTGTAAGTACGGGTAAGTGTAGTTCAACATTTTCGAAATCATTATCAGGCTCGAATTAAACATAAGCTTCACAATGATGCGCTTCGAATTGCGCGTTGAGCTAAGCCTCAATTTGTAACGCTATGGAATATAGCTATGACATTTCGATGTGTAACATCAGATTCTTTCCTCTTGCTTTCTGTGGGAGTGATTTCGTGAAAAGGTACGGAAGTGACAGCTTAAGCATGGAATAAGTAAGTACTTTTTAATAGCATGTAATTAGTAAGTGCGAAGTGAAAACTTAAAACTTTGGAATAACATAATAAGCGTATACATGGACACAGTCTCCAATTTTTTTATTTTTTGCTTGCATAGAAACATAGATATAGTGCACAAAATACCTATTACTTCAAAAATTTCAAAGAAAGATGAGTTACAACACTATAATCACGTACGGGCGTTTGTAAGAAAAATAATAACGGGTTGGGCGATCTAAGGGTTTGAACAGAAATTGAAAAAAATTGCCATACATTTCATAGGAAATGAGACCTCCAACTTCTTTATGATGGATAGATCCCGTCTCAAAAATCTAACCTGTGTACCGGGTATCTTCTGAGACGCTCCTTCAATCGTATACCTCAGCTTTTCACCAGGCGAGATCCAGGTCAAGAGCGGGCCATTTATTAATAATAATTAAAAAACATGTAATCTAGCTACATCCATGCTAGAAATACAAGTTTGCTTACACTCACCGCGGTGTATGGGTCGGTCAGCAGACTTTGTATGGAGATGAGGACCTTACTGATGGTCAGCGCCAGCGACCAGTTGTGGTGCACGGAATCTATGCCCACGTCGCCGTGCCGGGAGATGTTCGGGTGTAAGATGCGTGTGAGGAAACGCACCACTGGGGGACTCATTGGGTACCTGGGGACAAGTATTTTCTACCTAATAAAAATCTGAAATTCGTCAGACAACGCTCAGCCTAAACCGCTGAGTCTAGAAGGTTGACATTTTGCACAAAAGTGACTTTTTTTATCGAAAGTGAGTGTACGAAATATATCATTTAAATCTATCCGTATAATTACAATGTTGCTTGCCTAAGATGATGATATAGATAGTGTTATACACGAAGACGCGCCCCACTCTTTTTCCTAATCGCTTACAGTGCAAGTGTGCATATTTTCGCCAGTGTTGTAGTGCTGTCGATACGTACGAATTTCGCCTATGAATAAGCAAACACACCACTCCACACACCCCGCAGCCCCCTCAACCAAAAAATTGTTCTGTAATACGTGTTCTTATTTTGGTGAATAAATTAAATTATAAATTATAGTGGGGCGCGTCTTCGTGGATGGCACTATCTGTATTCTTTATTGACATTTTTATTTCATTTATTTTTATTGAAATTATTTTATTGTGTACGAAATTGTGACTAAATATGACCTATTTGTTTGAGTGCCGTATTAATTTATTGACATATTATTATTAACTATTACTGTTTGGCATGTAATTGTGACATGTAGGTACTTCATCTTGGCTTAACTTTTTTTTTTTTCATTTTGTTATTGTGACATTTGATTAACTATACAATTTTGTAAGCCTTCTGGCGAGACGTAGTATGGACATGTCTTTGTAAAACATCTGTATAATTTAATGTTCACAAAATTTATAAATGAATTTTCAATCATAACGGATGAAATGACGAATGATGATTATAACATTGTTAAAGCCCACTTTTTTTAAAAGAGTAACCGTGGAGTTTCTTGCCGGCTCTTCTCCATAGGAAACGACCAATTGGAACCGTGCACCTAGCTTCTGACGTTTCATAAGTGCCCATGTAGGTTTATGTGATATAAAAAAATTTGATTTTGATTTTGAAATTATGGAAGTTCGTAATTTTTGGCGACGGAAATCCCTTCGGGCACACGTTTTGTTATCTCTAAGATTTCAGTCGAAGTGGCAGGGTTAAGGCTGATCAGAAGGACCGATAGAGTAAATAAGTTCTTTGTCACCGATATTTTTTCTTGTAAATTTTGATGTTCAACAGTGCTTTATGTGCCTAATTTATATAAATTATTTGACTTTGACTAGGAAAGCAATTGTACTTACGCATACGGCACTTGTATGTAGAGATAGAAGACGCCTCCCTCGTACGGCGAGCCGATGGGTCCTGTGACACTCGCCTGCCAGTGACAACACTTGGGGTCCAGCGGGGTCGCCGCTATGCCTTCTGGGGGGTCGTTACGCAACATCTAAGAAGATGTAAGAATGAAATGAGATTTATTTGCCTTTTTTACACATTTTTTTGAAAACTTCTTTAGGCGCGTTGAGTACATTTTGGGTGAACAAAAATCAAGGAACTCGTGTCATCGTCGACGAACGCTAGCTTGACGATACAATTCACAAGTTACTTAGTTTTCACTTCTATCGGCAGTCCCCAAAGACAACCCCGCATGTTTTTTTTTTTTTTAACTTACGTTTGAAATTATAATTTATAACAAAGTGACTATTCAAATTATATATATATTTTTTTTTTTTTTTAAAAACGTTGCCCCACACTAGGAATTTCTCCTGTATCGTGGGTGCGTTCACAAACATTCAAACTCACATACACAAACAGCCAGACCCGGAACAACTACTTGTAGGTCATACAAATATTTGTTCCGTGCGGGAATCGAACCCGCGACACGCAGCGCAGCAGTCAATCACTTAACCACTGCGCCAACCGTGCCGTCAATTACAATCCTAACTAATATTATAAATGCGAAAGTGAGTTTCTTTGTTTCTTTATTTGTTTGTTACGATTTCACGCTACAACGGCTGAACGGATTTGGATGAAATTTAGCACATGGGTAGACCATCACTTGGTTAGGGATACTTTTTACTTTTTTTTTTTTTTATTGCCGATATTCTAGCAGTGTAACTGCGGGGCGCAGCTAGTTAGTTATAATTCCAGATGCAAATGTACTCTCTCGGACTTATAAATATTTGTGAACGCTGAATATGCAAAACTACTGATATTGGAAAGTTACAGTTTTATTCTACACTAGTTTCTGCCCGCGACTTATCCGCGTGAAATTCTTTGTTCCCCCGACCCACAGCGTCGCATTGCATCGCCCGCCCGTGCCACTACTTCGCTTTCGCTTAGCGTTCTTTCTGGCTTTTTTTCTTTTTGCTAAGGTCCTAAGGGTCGCAGCATGATGAAGCCTATAACCTTCCTCAAGAACTGGGCTATCAAATGCAAAAAGATTTTTTAAACCTGACGGGTAGTTCCAGAGTCCCCAACATACCAACAAACAAAATTTTAAACCTGAGGGGTAGTTCCAGAGTCCCCAACATACCAACAAACAAAATTTTAAACCTGACGGGTAGTTCCAGAGTCCCCAACATACCAACAAACAAAATTTTAAACCTGACGGGTAGTTCCAGAGTCCCCAACATACCAACAAACAAAATTTTAAACCTGAGGGGTAGTTCCAGAGTCCCCAACATACCAACAAACAAAATTTTAAACCTGACGGGTAGTTCCAGAGTCCCCAACATACCAACAAACAAAATTTTAAACCTGACGGGTAGTTCCAGAGTCCCCAACATACCAACAAACAAAATTTTAAACCTGACGGGTAGTTCCAGAGTCCCCAACATACCAACAAACAAATTTTACCTCTTTATAATAATATTATTTTATTCTACATAAGAAAGCACGCAGTTTTACGTGAGCAATAGGGTGATTACTGTAGATCTTCAGCAGACATCTTGAGGATCCAGTTGAGTGTTATTGGCAGACAGCAAGACTGCAGTAATCCTGTTCGCGGTCGTGAGACGAGTAACGTGCGTGTCACGACCGCGAACAGGATTACTGTAGTAAGCTCATTTGAACTATGCACCAAGGCATATGAGGTTTTAAAAAAAAAACAAGTTAAAAACTCGTATGTACACATGGTACATAGTTCAAATCAGTAATCTCTTCTTTATAAGAACTGGTTATAAGTTAGCAGTATATTATTTTCAGTCAGCCTCAAAAGATATATACATCATCTGCCTAGCCTTTATTCCCAACTATGTTGGGGCAGCCTCCAGTCTAACCGGATGCAGCTGAATACCAGTATTTTACATGGAGCGACTGCCTATCTGACCTCCTCAACCCAGTTACTGGGTAACACGATACCCCATGGTAAGACTGGTTGCCAGACTTTCGGGCTTCTGACGACAGTCAAAAGTCTACGAATGACAGCCGGGATCAACAACTTAACGTGTTATCCGAGGCACGGAGGAGTCTCGGTATGTAAAGATGGTCACCCATCCACGGACCAACCCAGGTAATTTATGTAAAAAACATTTTAAAAGAGTAATGGTGGAGTTCCTTGCCCATTCTTCTCCATACGAAACTAACTTTGGCAACTAGAATTAATTCTATTTTTTTTGTAAATTATGACGTTCAAAACTGCCTTTTATGTTCCTATATGAAATAAATAATTTGACCTTTGACTTTTTTTTTTAAACGTTGCCCCACACTATGAATTTCTCCTGTATCGTGGGTGCGTTTACAAACATTTAAACTCACATACACAAACAGCCAGACCAGGAGCAACTACTTGTAGGTCATACAAATATTTGTTCCGTGCGGGAATCGAACCCGCGACACGCAGCGCAGCAGTCAATCGCTTAACCACTGCGCCAACCGTGTCGTCGTTGATTTTGGAACAAATATAGTAGACAGATAAATTCATTCTTGTAGGTCTATATATCTAAGAGTCTGGGAATGTACCTTGAGTTCAATCCTCAATCGGTTCCGGCGCCACGCGTTCTCCTCGCCGGCGGGCTGTGCTTGCACACACATCTGCACCAAACAGTTGCGGCAGAAACACGACTCTACCAAGCATTGGTATTTCTGGAACAACACACATATTTATTTTGTTTCTCAGTACTCTTTATTTGGTAACTGACTCCAAAAAAAGGGTATACGGTTGAGGTGGTCCCATATAAATTTGGTCAAGTTCTGATGATTGGTTTTTGAGTTAGCTCCAATAATATGTATTTTCTCCACTTAGTGTATCAAAATCAGCACTTTTCGAAAGTCAAAATTACATAAGACAGTCCCCCAAAAATGCCCACCCTTCACCACTTCCTAGTGCTTTAGCTGGGAAGAAGAAGTGGCGCAACAAACTCCCCAGCAGCACAGCTGTCTGTTCAGATATAAAACTAGAATTGAATCTATACAATAAAATGTAAAATAATTTGCATTACGCAACACAGAACATTAAAGATATTTATATTATTTGCCTTATGATAGCTAGCACACGCCACTATACAAAAAAAAAAAAAACATAAAAATCGTCAAAAAAACTATACTCAAGCAGAAATAACGTAAACAGAACGTACTTAAATATAAAGCCTCCAGGCATAATGGGCGTGCCCGCTTACATAAAGCTATAGCTGTAACTCGAAGTCACAAATGATAAACTAGCACCATCGAAGTAAAATAAAAAACAGTTAATCATTAATAACAATAACAAAACCATGGTCAGCAAGACGACCAGTCACCACAAGCAGCACCCGTTCACGAGCATAACGCAAAGATCAGCCATCACCCCCCCCCCATATCCCCTCTATAATCCCCTCGCCATATTTGAGGGAAGGAGGCAACCCGACCCCCGACGCTACCGCAAGCAGTGACATCTAAGGGAGCACGACGAACTTGCTGCCGGTTGCTCAGGCAAGAATAATATAATCAATTGTCGAGGTCGCTAGCTAACCACTTATTGCAATACAACTCATAAAAACATTTTCATGAGTATATTATGTCACTAATAATAAATTAAAAAAAAAAAAAATTGACTGACACAGTCAATAAAATAAACAATTATGAACTCATATAACCTGTCAGTAGGTACGCTAATTCTGGAGAAAGAACATGAACATTGTCTTGAGTTAATCACAGCGACCAACTATTCTTATCGTTTAAGTAGTCATTGATAGAATAGTATGCCTTTGAACAAAGATTGGATTTAACTTTAACTTTAAACGCATTAAAAGGCAAATCTAGCAAAGAAGAGGGTAGCTTATTATAAAAAGATATACCAAGTCCAACAAATGAGTTATAAAACCTTATGAAGCCGATGAAATGGAGCACGTAATTTATCCTTATTTCTGATATTGTGAATATCACTGTTTTTAGTGTATAAGTGTATATTTTGCCTAACATATAAGATGTTGGCGAAGATGAATTGTGATGCCACCGTGAGAATACCAATATCTTTAAAAAAATCTCTTAGAGAAACTCTGGCACCCAGCTGGTAAATTGCTCGAACAGCTCGTTTTTGTAGTACAAATATATTTTGAATGTCAGCTGCTTTACCCCACAGCAGAATACAGTAGGACATAACGCTATGAAAATAACTAAAATAGACTAATCGGGCTGTATCAACGTCAGTGTATTGTCTTACTTTCCTGACGGCGTATGCAGCCGAACTGAGCCTTCCCGCTAGGCTTGATATATGAGGTCCCCACTGAAGTTTGGCATCTACTGTTATACCCAGAAACACTGCCGAGCCTACAGTTTCAAGCACCTCTTTATCTAAAACGATGTTGGGACCTAAATTTCTAACATTCGGTAAGGCAAACTTTATACATTTCGTTTTCTTGGCATTGAGAACTAAGTTATTTGTCGTAAACCAATCCGTAACCATTGAGAGTGCAATGTTTACATCATTAAAATCTTGTCTATTCCTGTCTACTTCAAAAATAAGAGAGGTATCATCTGCAAACAGTACAACGTCACAGATACCCTTTATAAAGAATGGTAAGTCGTTGATATATACCAAGAATAAGAATGGGCCCAGTATTGACCCTTGAGGTACACCTAACTGAACTGGTAGCTTGGAAGAAGTATGTTGATGATGTTATAATAATTTCTTGTCACTGTTATTTACAAAACAAGTAGTGGATTTTTTTTATGTTTACACCAAGTTGTACCTACGTTATGTAAATCTGTCAATAGTCAAGGAAAATATAAAATTGAAGTTGCTGTTTTGTTTGTCAGTCAGGAATAGTTTGTACAGTAACCGGCACGAGTCGTGAGCACAAACTGACACCTGCGCAGTAGTTAATTTTTCGATCTCTTTGGTGGAATGAAGAAGCCGGGGGGGCGCCGAGCTGCACGCGATTGGTTCATCAGTCGATGCTCATCGTCTATTGGACTCTCGCGTGTCATTCGGCTACCTGTACACTTACGTGTAATTTTAGTGACTTACGTTTTTGATTTTAAAATAGTTTATTTTTGTTATTTCGTATTTGTTAAGTGTTTGTTTTAATATAGTTTATTTTTGTTATCTCGTTTTAGACAATTGTTTTTTTTTAATTTTTGGTTTTAAAATCGTAAAGTCACGAACTCTTCAAAAATGCCGAGGAGAAAAAATACAGTTTTAAATAGACAGGCAAGGCAAATGGTGTATTCAGTGTACTGTTTTATAAAGAACCGCGCTTTCAACAACGAGTTAGGTAGTGACAAAAGTATGCTGGAAATTTATAAAGACACAGCGGAGGCGACTAACACCTCAGTAGCAACTGTACGGCGGATCGTTAAAGAAGCCAATGGTTCAGAATTTCTGATCGTATTCAGAACACCAGGAAAGAAAAGACCAAGAGAACATCCTGTCACAGATGTGGATAGTTTTGACCAGGGGGTTATTAAAAGGTGTATTCATAACTTCCACCTCACCAATAAAGAAATGCCCACCATTGGAAAACTACGACAGAAGTTACGGGAAGATATAAATTTTCAAGGATCTGAGCGCAGTCTTCGCCGTATAATCAAAATGTTGGGTTTCAAGTGGAGAAAGACTGAGAACAACCGGAAAATTTTGATTGAACAATCCAATATTCGCTTTCAGGTACATATATATAAATTTATATAATGTTCACCTTAATTTTTCAAGTCACGTAGTGTTGCTGCTAAAGCTTTATCAGTCACAAATCTTAGGTCTTACAAGGAAATTTATTTTGTTTCAGCGAATAATGTATTTGCAAAAAATGCAAAAATTCCGAGAAGAGGGAAGAACAATTATTTATACGGACGAATCATATGTAGATTCGTCCCATTCATCGTCTCAGGCATGGTCAGATGGCACAACAAAAGGCCTAAAAAAGCCTATATCAAAAGGGCAACGAATAGTAATAGTTCACGCAGGAACTGAGACAGGTTTTGTGCCAAATGCCCTACTCACATTTAAAGCAGGTACTAAGTCGGGGGACTACCACGACAATATGAACTACGAAAATTATGAAAAATGGCTTCGCACGCAGTTAATTCTCAACATTCCTCCTAAATCTGTTTTGGTAGTAGATAATGCATCCTACCACAACAAACAGTATGACCCTGCACCAAGTTCAAATGCCAGGAAGTCGGAGATGCTGGGATGGTTAAGAGAAAAAGGTATTCAACACGAAGAAACAATGCTGAAGCCTCAACTACATCATTTAATAAAAATAAATAAAGATCAATACAAGAAATTTAATATAGATAAGATTATGGCTGACCATGGCCACGATGTAATACGATTACCTCCATACCACCTAGACCTCAATCACATTGAGATGGCATGGGCTGCAATAAAAGGCTATGTCGGCAGTAAGAACGTGACCTGGAACGTAAGCCGCGTCACAGATCTTGTTAAGGAAAAAGTAAATTTAATGGGATCTAATGAATGGACAAAATTATGTCAAAAAGTAAAGGAAGTTGAGAAAGAATATATAAAAAACGATCACATAGTGGATGCAATGACAGAAACATTTATAATTCACGTTGGTGACGATGACTCCGAGACCAAATCAGAGGATGAGGACAGTGACGATGATGAGGAGATTAATGATCAAGTTGCCTATACAAGCAGCAACGCGGACTCTAGTTTTAAGGAAGGCATATTACCAATTCCTCCAGATTGAGGCGATTTAATTTATTTTTTAATTATATTATAATAATAAAAAATAAATTGTTTGATTTTCAAGTACCACTTATATGTTAATTATAATTTGTGTACCTATCAATAATTTTTAGTAAAAAACGGTACTCAATAAATTTGGCCAAAAGTGTACATGCGCGTGCTTGCCGCCACTACTGTCAATCTGTGCTCACGACTCGTGCCGGGCATTATACCTTAGTAAATTATATGTAGTAGCCAGCCAAGGTGGTGACGGGACTTACTATAATAATCATAATTATTATTCATAGTTGTAAGATAAGCTCATAATGTAGAACAAACCAGAAGGTGCCTACTTCAATGACGCACAGTGTACAAAAAGGAAAAAACATCAATCCAAGGCAAGGAAGAGATGTGGACTTGCCACCAGGTTCCAGATTTTTTTAAATTTGTTTTTTACCATAGGGACTGATACAAAAACAGACTTAGGGCCAGTTTCTTGAACGAAAATGATCACAGAATTAATGTGACAAATTGTCAAGCGCGCGTAAACTGCTGCCATTGGTTGTGGATAAATCATTCAAAAAATCACAGCTGTTTACACGCGCCTGAAAATTTGTCGTGTGTATATCAAACTACACATTTTTCTTTTTTTAAATATTTTTTAATATTTTTTTTTTGTTTTTTTGTTTGCGCCGTCTTTCTTTCTTTTGTTTCTTTTTATTAAAGACATGTTACCTTATGCCAGTCGATGTTGGACAGAAGGGGTCGGTAGAGCGGGAAGCGCTTGTTGGTGAAGACGGCCCAGCGCGGCGGAGCCACGCGCGCTCGTACGAGGCGCCACCAGCGCGCACAGACACACGCGCACGCGCATAGAGACAGATCATCCAGGTAGCTGAATATGCACAGCAGCACTGCAACCATACATAATTATGACTTTGTTAGAACAATTAACTTGCTTGCCATTCCTATATAGACAGTGATCAACAATCCTGTGGAAAAGTGTAATTTCAAATGTATAGTGAGGTTTCTTTAGGTAGTCGAGGAAAGGGTGTATGAAAGACTGATGTATTTACTTAAATAAAATAAATAATAATAATTATTATTATTATTATCTAGATCGGAATTAATTCATTAATGTAACTACATAATGTTGATTTACTAATTAAAGTGATTTTTTCTTTGATAAAATAGTTAAAAATTTTGCAATAATAATAATTTTTTACCTGCCTAACATAAGCCTAAGCTGTTATATGATATCATAACAAAGAAATACCTTCAGAAGGCAACTGCTCCACAAGTCCAGCGGCAAGATTGTCAGGTGGCCTAGGGGTTGATAGCGCCTGCAAGGAGCGCGCGAGGCAGGGCGGGTTTGGCGGGGGCCCTAGTCCAGCTCGATCGTCACTGGGCGGTTCAGGCCCGTCTGCGGGGCCCGGGGCAGGTCCCTCGACGCGGACTGGTACATCAGCAAGTGGCGGATCATCGATGAAAGCAGCGACGTCGATTCGCATGGATCCATCAACACGAATCGGCCCATCAGGACGCAGTGGTCCATCAATACGCAGCGGGCCATCGGGACGCATTGGCCCATCGGCGCGGCCTGGCCCGTCCGGGCGGCCTGGCACATTAGCGCGACTTGGCGCATCAGCGCGACCTGGCGCATCAGCGCGGCCTGGTCCATCGGCGCGGCCTACCCCATCGGCGCGGCCCGGCCCATCAACTCGACCTGGGCCGCCATTACCCCCTACACCACTGCCACATCCACTGCTGCTTGCAGCTGCGCCTGAGTTACTTGCCCGGCTTGCTTCGTCTTCTGGACTTGTTTCACTGTCCATTGAACTCTATAAAATAACAGATGTACAAGATAATAAGTTAATTCCAAGCTGAATACTTATACTTATAAACTAATATCTTGTAGTCTCCTATAAGTGAAGGAGTACACCTACTTAATACCTGATGTTGCCCATTATTTATGTCTCATTCCCATGGATTGTGTTTATCTTTTGCTGGTGATCTTAAATAAATAAATGATGGGGTGTTCCATGTTATTAAATTGGTAGCAGTACTTTTATTCCCTAATAACAAAATGATGCTACCCCTTCTCCAAAGGTTTATAATATTGCTATTTGCTTTTATTGTGGTATAGGTACAGTCAGTGATTGTATTACCTGACCCCATTATAATGAAGAACGGATATGAAGAACGGATATGAAATGAAATCGTTTATTCTGTAAATAGGATATCGGAATCACTTTTACACGCATATTAAAAAGTAAAAAATAAGCTAGATGTAGTCCACATTACCTATCTGACTACCCCTGAGAAGAAATGGCGAAACAAACTCAGGGGTCAAAGTCTCTTTTAAAGTCCAGACATAGTCTTGGTCAAATCATGTGAGAACCATGTGGATCCGTGTCTGAAATGGTCTTTTGTGGAAAGAACCATACAAAATTGAGTGGACCTGTCCAATCAGTGCAAGCATTTGTCAGTAATCATGCAGCTCGACTCAAGACTTAAGGTAGAGGAAGGAAGAGGGGTCCGGTTATGTAGGTCACTGACTGTACAATAATACTAACCCTTAACAATGTATCCCACGTTCTAATAGAAAACGATTGGACCGGAAGGCGCCCTCTGTCGGCGCGACCACGCGTCCCGACAGAACAAAGTGACAAAATGAACGCAACGGTCCCTTATTCGTGCAACAATCTCTTGCTATTGACTGACTGACAGTACAAGAACTTAACAAATAAACAAAATGCTTCAATCATTTATTTCTTTACTCTAATAGCAGGGCTTATAAAGTGTCTCTCAATTGTTTCACCACTTCTTAGTTTGGGTCCTGAACTTTATAAATATCTGTGAAAAGCTATTTAATTTGTGTCTAGGCACAGACCAGTACAGGTTATTATGATAACCTGTACTTGTCTGTGCCTAGACACAACTACACAACAACACAACTTTCATTTGTTATGACTATGGTCATAACAAATGAAAGGGCTATCAATAAGCTATTTACTGATTGTATGAAAGGAAACTTACTCTGTAATACCACCAGGAAGGTACTGCAGCACAGGCTCTGTTCACTTTACGTTCAGAACTATAGTTCAAATCTGAAGGCTCATCATTTCCTGAGTCACAATCATCTGTCTTTTCACTGTAGAAATACGAAGAAGGCAAGTACGATGGGAAATCCGGGAAGAGAAAAGCGTGGCAAGTGACACAAACTGGCTCCCCGAAGCTTGGACCGTAGTACCCATTGCACACATGACAAGTAGAATTCTGTAATAAAATGACCAATGATCTGATACAATACAACTGAATATTATTTTGTCACTTATTTTTCTACTATTTCGAAGTTCATCATACGTACATCGAACTCAAACTCGAGAGGCTGCTCACTTGGAGTACTACAAATAAGTTTGTCACCATTTTCTTCCAGTTTTTTCATAAAATGAAAAAACTCGGGACCCATTGCAAACATGTTTACACTTTCCAGGCAAACAGTTCATTGATGGATTTGTTTTACAATTAGTACGATCATGGGATCAGATATAAACAGATAGCTGCAATTTTCATTAGTTCATGGAACTAAAACAAGCAACACCACAGCACATAATGTTTCAAACAGTTAATACAGTGAAAAACTAAAAATTAATAATATTAAGATTTATTTTTCTTTTAGGAAAAATCCTCAAAATCAATTATGACATCTGTCAAAACATTAAAGGAATTTGACACTCAATGATGACAGCAAAACAACAACTTAGGGTGCATTCCGAATTAAGACCATAATCGCTGTAATCGATTTTAGCACGCGTTGGGGGGGAGATTAGGCGATTCCCGATTTGAGCGCGAAAACGATGTCGCGTGAAACGTCATAGATGACGTCATGACATGCACCATCTTGCGATAACGCATACCATGGTTTAAATTAATATCACCGTGAGCGCTGTCAAAAATGACAGTTGCGTTGTTTTGTTTTGAGTCTTATCTTATTTATAATCGCGTGGCATTTTCGAAATTATGCTTCTGGCTACAGTCGCCATCTAACCAAAGAAGAAGAAGTGTACAAATGTGCGTGTGTGGTGTTTAAACAAATAAATACTGTAATCCACACATGAGCGCGGTCACGAGCGATCCGAATTGTTGACAGTTGTCGGCTGTCATAATACAAATAAATACAGACGCCAGCAATAAGCTTAAGTGGATTCTCGCCACAGTGTGCTTTTGGGTGACACGTGTGTTCTGAATTTTAGCTGTTTTTCTGTGAAATTGTGTTTACTGTGACTTGTTATTGTGTTTGTTTTTGTGTTATCTTGTTGTTACCTGATACCAGGTTTGTTTAGTGTTTGTTTTTTAACGATACCGATCACCATTATCCATATTCAGTATGAATATGGATAAAAATAAACCCCCTGACCCTCCTGACGATATCCCTACAACCCCCCTATCCGGCTTAACCCAGTTTAACTCAAGTCCCACACCCAACCCATTAAGCCAGTTTGCAGATGTAGTCTGTAATCTGGAGTCCCAAACCCTTCTACCCCAGTCTAACATCCGTAAACGTCCCGGTAATGTAGAAGATGTATCCAATCGCCCTACCAAACAACCGAGAACCCATATAGGCCGTGTTAGGTATTCAGTGATAGATAAAGGACCCTTTATCGTCCATGTTTCCCGTCAGGAAACTCAAACTAATTCTGGTACTACCCTACATCCAATTTCATTTGGGCGCTTTTTAACAAACAATAATATTTCTAATATTGTTTCAGTCAAGCGAGTCGGTAGAAACCGCGTATCGGTTGAGTTTGCATCCCCTCAGGATGCAAATGCTTTTATCTCAAATAATGTGTTAGGGACAAATTTATATGAGGCTGGTATTCCGTCTTTTAATATAACCCGTATGGGTGTTGTAAGTGGCATTCCTACTGACTTCACAGATGAGGATGTCTTGACATATTTAAAAGTTCCAGCAGGCTGTGGTCCAATAATAAAAGTTAGGCGACTGAACAGAAAAATTAACAAAGATGGTTTAATTGAATACAGGCCCACAGAAACTTGTGTCATCACATTTGATGGCCAAGTTTTACCAAAACGAATTTTCTGTTTTTATACATCTCTAACTGTAGAACAGTATGTCTACCCCACTATTCAGTGCCGCAAGTGTTGCCGATTTGGTCATGTAGAATCTCTTTGTCGTTCCAAACCCCGTTGCAGCAAGTGTGGCAATGATCACCCCGGTGATGGTTGTAGCATTGCTGAGAGTGAAGCTTTCTGCGTGTTGTGCTCTGGAAGTCACTTTGCGAATAGCAGAGCTTGCCCGGAGTACAGCAGACAGAAGACAATTAAAACAATTATGGCTGAGAAAACAATTTCTTATTCAGAAGCAAGTAAAACTGTTCCAACTTCTACTCGTAGCTATGCAGACATTGCTAAATCACAGACTCAGTCATACCGCAAAACTGTGTTCCTTAAGCCAAAAACCCATGCTCCCCTTTCTCCCTCTTATGATAAAACAGCTCATCAGCAGCTCACTGGTACACCTCAATCTTCTCAGCCTAATGGCTGTGCTCTCAATAGTCAAATAAAAGAATCTCCTGAAAACTTGTCTTCAATCATTGAAACTCTTAGTAAACTCCTGTTAACTTTAATGTCCTCATCTAATAATACTCAATTACCGTCCAACGTTGCTTCCTCACTTATTAATTCTCTCTCATCATATAACAATGTCTCGGTTTGTGTTCCTTCAATGGAATGTGAGGAGCGTGTGGCATAAGAAACACGAGCTCACATTTCTTCTGAACAAATACAAACCTTTAGCCTGTTCCCTTGCTGAGACTTGGCTAGTTCCAAGTCTTAGTTTCCGCTTACCTTCCTTTAATATTCTCAGATGCGACCGACCTGATGGCTATGGTGGGTCGGCTCTCTGCGTGAACAATCGTGTTCCACTTGTGGCTGTATCTTTGCCTTCCTTAGGTGATGATATTAGCATTGTGGCTGGAAAGGTAGAGGGTATAACCGTCTTATCTGTTTATATTGCTCATCCTCATCAAAGTTTCCTTTCAATTTTAAAATGTATGTTGGAAAACATAGAAGGCCCTGTACTTGTTATGGGGGACTTCAACTGCCATCACTTTAGGTGGGGTTCTGAACGTTGCGACTCTTTTGGAGAAGGTTTAGTTGAAGTCTTAGACGACCTTAACCTTTGTATTTTAAACAATGGTTGCCCAACCCGTAGGTCTCTTCCTGGACAGCATAAGAGTTGCGTTGATCTCACGTTTTGCACACTGGATATCGCGGCGTCGTGCCATTGGGAATGCACCAGTTTGACACATGGTAGTGACCACTATCCAATTATAATATCTTTGGCTGAAAAAACTTACTTAGAAAAATCGAACCCTCCACTCTTGAGGTATAATTTGTCTAATCCTGATTGGGCAAAGTATTCATCATTATTGGAGGACAAAATTGATTCACTTCCAAATTTAGTTTCCTGTGATTTTGATTCCCTTAGTCCCCTCCATGTGTCAAGCTGTTATGATAACCTCATTTCTGCTATAACAGCTAGTGCAGACTCATGCTTTCCTATTAAAAACTCAGCACGTGGGCAGATCCCTCCCCCTCCATGGTGGGATCAGGAATGCACAACAGCCATAAGAGAAAGGAATGATGCGGAAAGGGTGTATAATGAGGCGATGGTTAGCGATAATCTGATAGCTTTTAATAGGGTCCTCGCTAAATCTAAAAGGTTGCTGCGAAGGAAGAAACGTGCTGGTTGGGCTGACTTTTGCGGTTCTCTGTCCCCCTCCACTCCTTTATCAGTTGTATGGAAGAAGATTAACCGGTTTAGATCTGGATGTTCCCCTTCTATTTCTTCTCCCATCCCTCGAGAGACTGCTGAGCAGTTCTTTGATAAATTGGCACCTCCATATGTACCATCGGAAGCAGAAAATAACCAGCCATTTCTCATTACTTCAGAAGGTCCTTTCGATGCACCATATTCTATGCAGGAGCTTAACGTAGTTTTAAAACATGTTCATGACTCTGCCCCCGGTGTAGACGGTATTGTCTATTCCTTTATGTCACACGCGGGTCATAGAGCAAAAAAATATTTTTTAGATATTTTAAATTTTTGTTTCACCCATGGCTGGGTCCCCGATCAGTGGAAAACCCAAATTATCATACCTATTTTAAAACCTGGCAAGCACGCTGATGACCCAAACAGCTTCAGACCAATCGCTCTGTCATCAGTACTTGCTAAATTATTAGAACACCTAATAAAGAATCGACTAGAATTTATAGTAGAATCCAGAGACTTACTTCCTAGGTCCCAATTTGGCTTTAGAAAGGGACTCAGTACCATGGATAGCGTTGGGGTTTTGGTTTCAGATATACGCTCATCGCTGTCGAAAAATGAATCCGTAGTCGCTGCCTTTTTAGACATTTCCTCTGCTTATGACAATGTCCTTCTTCCCATTCTCAGGCAAAAATTGCAACAGCTGAGAATACCGGAGAGGATGGTACAGTGCATCTGTAGTTTGCTCATGTCTCGTTCATTGGTTTTGAGAGTCCCAGGTGAGGAATTTGACGTTAGGATGTCATGGAAGGGCCTTCCACAAGGCTCTGTTCTTAGTCCTTTACTGTACAATTTGTATACAGCTGACATCGGTTCATGCCTCAATAATGATTGTCAAATGCTTCAATATGCCGACGACTTGGCTCTATATGTGACCAATAACTCAATTAGCGACGCTGCATCATCTCTCAGCGTCTCCCTGGACTCTCTAAACCAATGGCTGAAATCCCATGGTTTGAGTTTGTCTGCCCATAAAAGTGCTGTAGTTGTGTTTACCCGCAGGAGGCTGATCCCACAAATTTCAGTGGGCATCCAAGGGCATTGTATACCGGTTTCTTCAAAAGTAAAGTTTTTAGGCGTTTTTTTAGATTCAAAATTGAGTGGTTTACATCACCTAAATTATTTAGTTAATAGATGCGAGAGAACTATTCCCATATTAAAAGTGCTCGCCGGTGTCTGGTGGGGTGCACATCCCTACACTATGAAACTGGTATACAATGCTTTAATCCGGAGTGTTCTGGATTACGGATCTTTTCTTTTAATTCCCTGCAACAAAGGTGCTTTGACAAGGTTGGACAGGATTCAGGCTAAGTGTCTACGGATCATATCGGGCTGTATGAAGTCCTCACCAATTAACGCGTTGCAGGTAGAGTGCGCAGAACCACCGCTGGCATTGAGAAGGCAGTATCTGGCATCGAGATTTTGGTCTAAAGTCATTACCAAATCTTCCCATCCTCTTGTTCAGAAAGTAGACGATTTGGATGTAGCATGCCGAAGTTCCAATTATTGGAAACATAAAGAAGTCCCTCTGTTTTTAAAATCCTATCGTTGTTTTAAAAATTTAAATTCCCCTATTATCCAGTTTCAGAAACTCCCTATTTTCAGTTTTGACTATGAAATTATATGTTTTAAACCTGATATTTTCTACAACATTGGCATATCGAAAAAGTCCCCTTCGGCGGACTCTATTTTCAATGCGGCGGTTGGTGAGCGATGGTACAATTTTGAAAGATTTTTCACTGACGCCTCTAAATTATCAGATGCAAGTTGCACTGGTGCTGCGGTATACTACCAAAACTCCAAAATCGTTTTAAAATTCAAATGCCCTGTACAATCTTCAGTATTTACGGGCGAATGCGTGGCAATATTGGAAGCGTGTTTATTTATAGAGGCCCATAGCATAAGTTCTGGTGTCATCTTTACAGACTCACTTAGTTGTTTGCAAGCCTTGGAACAAAATCTTTTTAAGAGTAAACTTCACAGTCCAATACTGCTTCAAATTAAAAAGTCTCTTTTCTCTTGTGCCAAGAATCACAAAACCGTACACTTGGTTTGGATTCCAAGTCATTGTGGCATAAGAGGAAACGAATATGTTGATGCTCTTGCTAAGGATGCTGTTACGTCCGAAGCCGTGGACCTTAAATATTTTCAATGTCAGGGCTACGATTTGCTTGGCCTTCCAAAAAAGAGCTTGCTATCCTCATGGCAGGTACAGTGGCAAAATTCAAGTAAACGGAAAGGTGCTTTTTATCACGCTATTCAGCCCCAAGTTACACCCAAGCCTTGGTTTTACCCCTATAAAAAAATATCTAAGAAAGTTATTTCCATTATTTGCCGTCTCCGTATAGGCCATTGTTGTTCTCCGGTTTTTCTTCACAAAATCCGGGTCAGAGACTCATCGCTCTGCGAATGTGGGTTGGATGAAGGTACCTTGGAACACATCTTTTTTAACTGCTCCAATAATAACCCAGCTCATGACTTGTATAGTCATCTCCCTAAATTAAAAATCCCTGTCCCAACTAACTTTCCATCCTTACTAACATATTCTTCCCCAAAGCTCTTTGAGGCTTTGATGTTTTTTATCCGCGTTAATGATATCAAATTATGATTATTTTTGTGTTGTTTGTGATCATTTATGTACATATTTATTAATATAAATAACAATATGCTTTATGTTTGTTTCAGTGTACTAACAGTTGTCAACAAGTTTCACATTAAATTCAATTATTAATCAACATATTTTTGGACTTAGTTTTTCTTTTTTTTTTTTTTTTTTTTCTTCCGCACGTTTTCTCTCAACACATCTGACATTGGCAGAATTGTCGACAACGGCACCATTGCCAGAAAGAAAAATAGAATAGAATAAGCTTAAGTGCAGTAATATTTATCAATAATAGCTTTATAGATAAATATTATTACATAACACACTTATCCTTACTTTTCACTAATTACTGTATTATTTTATTATTTTTTGCTTTGATAGATATTATTTGATTTTTTATATTTTGATTTTTAGCTTGATGTGCTAGCGTCTGTACTTAGAATACAGAAAAATAATTATTCGAGTACCTACCTACCCACGCCATTAACAAACATGGGTAACGCTATATAGGCTATATTTATTCTTTATTTGTGTACCTAGGTACACAGTTTGTATAAAAATTATTTGATATTGAAATGTTATATTTTTTTTTATATTAATTTATAATTGCATGTTGATTAAAGGCAGGAGAACAATTTTGTACGTTTTATCAACCTTCTGTACCTTATTTATGCAAATAAATGATTTTGATTTGATTTGATTAATTAGTACTATTCCGACATCCAGAAATGTATGTGCACGAGTGCACATCTCCATAACAGCTCAATACCATTGAGAACTTAATTTGGTCGGGTTATACGCGGAGATTTAGTATGGAAAAGTAATGAAAGTTAATTTCTCTTGAACTACAACACTTAGGAATATGAATTTTTGGTCACTATACCTTCATTAGGAGCACAAATTTTTGTATTTTGGGAAGAAATCACAGAGTTTTTATTAGGGAAATCTTGAAATGAAAATTTAACACCGTGACTACCACCACCCCACCAAATGGCATGCTATATCTCGTAAACTACTGGAGTAGTAATTTTGAATTTTGGGTATTGATTTTATCTTGCAGGGTACAAATTTTCTATGTAGGTTTGAGGAAAGCGACAAGCTCCTGGAACTTGGAATCATGATTCAAAGTCGTGGTCCTGCTGAATGAGTGCGCGAAAGTTATCATTGTTGATTTCTCGGTGAGTATCGAGTACAGAGTCGTATGGTTACTTCACTAGTTACGTCGCGATGGAATCGGTCTTTCTTGTGCAAGTTTTGGGGTCATGTTATGTTAAAAGTTTTGAGCGCGTTCGTGAGCATTCCAAATTGTTAACAGCTCTCATAATCGTGATATCTAAATCGGAACGCAAATGATTGATGAGCGATAAGGCATAATTCAGAATGTACCCATAAATATTTTTATTGTTGCTAGCAGTAAAAATATAACAATCGAAGAGTGTGTAAAGTTGCTAGTCCCTACTATGGAATTAGTATGTACTATTTAGTACAACGTAAAGTGGATTTAGGATAGAAGCAATTAGTAGAATTTATAGCACGCGATGAACCCTTAGAGCATATAACCAAATACTCAAAGGATGAACCTGAATAGCAGTGCAGCTTGACACTAAACAATAGAAAAAGAAAGGCGCCACGTCTTAGGTATCGCTTATAGTTAGAGCAATGGTGCGCATTTGTAGCAAAAGGCACTTTACCGGCTGGGATTGGGTTACCGGCGTAGATTTATCTTTTAGCCCCAAATTGCTTGGAGCGGAGCCATAGCAGAGAGAATAAAATTAGTTTTTTTAGCTACTTTACCGAACCCAATTGCGGTATTATGAAAAAATATTTCCCAGCCGAAACATACGGTTTGCTTTGGAGCAGTAAATTAAATAAAAAAAATGTACTCGCTTTACCGCTTGAAAATTTAAGGAATTACTCATTACGACAATTCAAATGTAGAAAAAAAATCCCAGCCATGTTTGACTGTTTCCTAGTAATAAATTGTACAAAGTGCCAAAAAAAAGATTTTCAAGACCTAACGATACCTGCAAAACAAAGTTAACATTGTGTCCTGGGATGATTTCCAACCTTTTCGAGGTACCTACTGGGTATTCGAGGTCCTGGACAACTTGCTTTGCTACAACTACGCACCATTGCGTGGAGGACTTATGTCCGTGACTACCAATAACTACAACGACCACGAACGCCAATCGCTTCCATATTTAGCAAATAATTAGTGCTTGAACAACAGAATTGGTGCTTTAGTAGTTTTCGAGAAAACTAATCGACTTTGAAGGTGGTCCGGCGGTAGTCACGCTCTCTTCAGCAGGACCACCATGAGCGCCGAAAAAGGGGGCATGCTACAGCTATTTACTAAGTATACAAATAATTAGTACTTACCCTTAAATGTGATTAATTTCGTAACAAAAACCGAACTGAAACATTTGTGGTTACCGAGAAATCAAGGATTGATAACTTTCGCGCGCTCGTTCAGCAGGACCACGACCTTGAATGTTGATTCCAAGTTTGAGGAGCTAGTCGCTTTCCTCAAACCTACACTTAGAATTTAGTGCTCTGCGAGATAAATGACTTCTCCAGCAGTTTACGAGATATACCATACCATTGGTGGGGTGGCGGTAGTCACGGTGTTAAATTTTCATTTCAAGATTTCCTTATTAAAAACTCTGTGATTTCTTCCCAAATTTATACATAAATTAGTGCTCCTAAAGAAGTTATAGTGACCAAAAATTCAAATTCCTGTGTGTTGTATTACAAGAGAAATTAGCTGTCACTACTTTTCCATACTAAATCTCCACGTATAACCCGACCAAACTAATTTGCCAATGGTTTGAGCTGTTTAGATGTATACCTACTCATGCACATAAATTTATGGATGTCGTAATAGTAATAACAACAGATCAATATCTATATTTTTTATACAAACTGTGTACCTAGATACTTATTAAGAAAAAAAAACCCTATCCTACCACCCTCTATCTTCCCGTGGGTGTCGTAAAACGCGACTAAGGGACTTACTAGAGAATGGGCAGCAACGTTCTTTATGCATTTTAACACCATTCCGCGATCGCCAACCCGCCTGCCAAGCGTGGCGATTATGGCAAACGCCCCAATAGGCCAAAGGCCTATGTCCAGCAGTGGACGTCTTTCGGCTGAAATGATGATGAATGATGACGCTGGTATCGTGCCAAGAATTCCATTATATACCTAATATTGTACTCACTCACAAATATTTAGTTTGTAGAAACGTGTTACTCAATTATTACGGCGGCTGAACAGATTTGGATGATATTTGGCACGAGTTATGTAGATGTCATGTTCTGGGTATCCAGGACTACACATGGTGTGTAGTTCTTTATACGTACCATAGAACTTTTGTTCGGATAGATCTTCCAGGGTGTGAGAACCGTGCGTGTTGGCAACATATAGGCTAATTTAGAAGGTAATTGAAATGAAGTGAAATAAAACAACAGCATCATTCTTAAAATTATTCTTAAATTACTTTTATCTTTTTTCCGTTAACTTCTTTCTTTCGAGCTTTTCAATGTGCCATTTTTATCAATATCTTTTGAAAACGAACACAAAAATTACATAGGTATAAGATCATTATATCATACGCGTACATTGTACTTTATAATTACTTAAATTGATAAAATACGAGTTTCCATTTGTATAATAAACGAGCATAAACAAATTTCTGCGTTTCTATTTTTTTTGTAATACTTTTACTTTACTACCATTTTGATGTTTCAAAAATGTAATAGTCAATATTTAAAACCAATAATTCATTACCTATGTGGTGTGGATGAATACGAACTAATACTACCATGAAAATACTAATATACACAAACATATTTGAGTTATGGAACTTTATCCATAAAGTAATAAACATAATGTAGATACAAATACTAAATTATAACAATTCTTCGACACAAGTGTAAATGTAACTAGCTATTTTAATACATAATGTAAGCTAAATTAGACAGCTGCCACCTTATAATTTAGCTTTTCACAATGAAGCTACGGGCAGGTGCGAGGCGGAGTGGTCCGTGTTTGATGACGCGAACACTGCTCGACCATGTTGCACGATTTAACAATATTGACCAACCGTACGGGGTCTTTAAAATACTTCATATTCCGACTTAACTGTATACTAGCATTTCTATCGACCTATGCAGCACTCACAACGGCTACACGACCCTTACTTTAATCTAAACACCTAAACGCGATATAAACAATGATTGCCAAAATAGTATTCACAAAATCACTAACGACATCTTTAATGCGAATATAATACAAAATTAGTGTCAAAGAAAATATTTCAACATTATCTACGTAGTGTGGACACATATAGACATTCAGGCGGTCAGCAACGGAAGTCAACATAGTACATTTTTATTATTTATTCGCTAGACTTATTTTATACACATCGCCCTAAACGAGTCCTAGGAAGTATTTTTTTGTTCACAAACAAAAACAGCACATTTTCAAAA
This sequence comes from Tiliacea citrago, assembly GCA_963921375.1. Taxonomy (NCBI): domain Eukaryota; kingdom Metazoa; phylum Arthropoda; class Insecta; order Lepidoptera; family Noctuidae; genus Tiliacea; species Tiliacea citrago. The sequence continues at coordinate 9,232,571 of OY992799.1, forward strand.
CAGTCACTTCATCCCAGTAATCTAATACAAATAAAAATAAAATTCATATTTCCTTAACGCGATCCGTCATAAATACACCGGAGTCCGTATATTTTCCTTACCTACATAATCGTAACCGACGACGTTTAGAAAGTAAAGGTAAAAGGTAGAGCTAGAGTCCAGTGGCGCAGGCGAGCAGCTCTAGTCGAGTCGACGTCGCGGCGTCCACACACTAACTTAGCTATACCGCACTTCGCACAAAGCTACCGCGCGGCGGCCGGGGGAGCCCCCCTCTACCGCACTCAGTACGGAGAGTAATACATGCCGCGCCTGTAACCTCTGCAAACAAGGCACGCCGTTAGTCACTACAGCTACGTGCTACACGTTACAGATACCAAACTACCGCTACGCACTGCCATGCAAGCTACGTCCACGACGAAGGAGGGGCGCCGCATTGAAAATACTCAGTTTTCTATTACAAACTTTATTTGTAAAAAGTGTGTATAAATATTGTCTTTCTTTTGATCAATTTACAACAGTTTGTACCGAATTTGACAACAGTGTCTACTGTCTACAGAGTGTTTCATTGCTTAAGATGTCACATCTAGTTAGCGTCAATATTCAATTGAGTAAAATCCTTCCACTTCTAAATCTATAAAACAGATGTAGAACAAGTGAGGAGAGAGGTGACATCTTCCACAAGTTAGTGTGGAAATTGGTGTAATTTGCAACTGTTAATGTATTACAATAATTGGTACCAAACTTCGTCTCTCATTAGTGTCACACCAAACGGTGTATGCTTCTTTCAACTATACTGATAATGGAGCCTTCGTTTATTTCAGACTTGTTGATTGCACATAATCTGACTTAATGACTGATGATAATAATGACAACACCTTGCTGAATGTCTATGTGGAGGTAATACGATGCGTTGTTTTATTTATATAAATAAAGATGAGATGAAAACCAAATGACAAACAAAAATACCTATTAACTTGATAGGTTAAATAACAAAAATAAATCCTAACAAAAAATTAAATTTCTTAGTTCAGGGATATAGTATTTTAATGACAAAGTCATCCTAAGTAAAACAATTGAATTTATTTATCTTGATTTATATTTTTTATCAATATTTAATGACTACATAATTATTTGCATTTTACAATTTTTGTTTGTTTGTACAAATTAATAAAACATATTTTTTGGACAGAATTTAGGCTAGAAATATTGATAGTTATAAAACACCAAATAAGTCACAAGTCTCTAAAATATTTTCTTCATATAAGTCAAAATTCTACATCTATTTCATTAAACAAAGAGTGATGGTCTCTCAATAAAAATATAAAAGATCGTTTTGGTATCGGTTTTTACAAACTATCGTATGATATTAATATCCTGCTGGCCTTTCAGGGACAATGTCTTGAGATCGTATTATTAAATATTATAATTATAATACATTAAAGATAAGTTTATATCCAAGGCTCATACAAAGACAATTTAAAAACAATTTTTGTACAAAGATCGTTATCGTTAGCTACAACACTTTGTGTGGCAAAGTGTTGTTTACAGGACAGTTTCATTCTCGTAACAGTTGCAAATTATGTAACAGAGTAAAAAAAAAACCACAGAAGTTGAAGATGTAGACAGTGTTAATATGGATTGTACCTGCCGCGGCGCACGGGCCGGTAGCCAGAGTAGTACGGCGAGAAGCCGCCTCCACGGAACGAGCGGCCGCGCCCGCGCATGGCGCGCGGCGGCCGGTTCGTTGTGGACAGGCCCGGCTTGTTGGTGCGCTTGGGCATCACCTGCGTACACACAACGTAATGCTATTCTAGTATTTGATATGTTAAAATGAGGCAGATATCAAACTCATCATGTGCCAAGCCTTATCCCATGTTAGGGTCGGATTCCAGTCTAACCGGATGCAGTACCAGTCAACTCAATAGAAAATTATGCTGCTTTGAGGATTAACATGTCAGTCGGGTAAAGGATGATTTATGCTTGACTGTGCCGGGTGCGAACCTTGCCAAACTTCATGAACATTTTATATGAAGCAGTTCACACGCTTCACAGTGCAGCGTCCGTGTCCCAACAGAGTCTTGGTCCCTACAAAACGAGCTGACAGTAATGCGGGTCGCGCCCGTGACAGTCTAGCATAAATCATCCTTAAAACAACTAAAATAAACTGTTGTTATTTTATCATGTTTTGGATCCATTAACAAATAGCATGCTCCTGGCAGCAGTGCATTGAAGTATTAACTGCTTCAAGAGGCAAATGGTTTGAAACCAAGACAAAAAAATATTGTTGATACAATTCACACACAATTTTCTTTGTAAGACATAGATAGTTGATCCACTTGGTTAGTCTTCTTTTAAACAACAACTTACCTTTATTTGACGCCCTCTAAATAACGATTCGTCCATTGCCATTGCAGTCTGTACACTGTCTTTGTCGCCGAACTCTATGTAGGCGAATCCCTTTGGGTGGCCGTCGAACTTATTACATAATATTGTAACCCTGGAAGTTAGCATTATTTTGAATTACAATAAATAATTTTCAATATACCAGACATTTCAAGATCTTAAGGCATTTTTGGCCATATTTTATTATAATATGTAGATTAGCTGCCGCGACAGACGTTGGCATGTCCAAATCCCATAGAAAAAAAAAACACTTTCAGTTTCTCACGAATTTTCCAATTTTCCCGGCAACTTAAAAATTATCTTTCCGTAAGAACCAAGTCAACCCCCCCTCCCTTAAGGGGAGGCCTATGTCCAGCAGTGGATGTCTTTCACCTGAAATGATGAAGAACCAAGTCTATTCCGAAGCGATAATCAGACTTATCGGCCGAATGTCCAGCCGTTTCTTGAATTCCAAAGTTTACTTTTTGAATTTGAGTCCATATCTGACTTCAAGTTACATTTTTGACTTTGACTTGTCTCTTTGACTGTCGTAAATTTTTTTTTTCGCCTTTGTCAGGCATAGTTAACCGAAGTCAGGAAACGGCCAATACTTCGAATTTATCTTTGGAGTAGACCCCCTGATCCTATTACAAACATTTTGAAATAAATAATAGCTAAATCAGTCCAGCTGTTCTCAAGTAATGCGCTTACCAATGAACAGCATTTAATTTTTATTATAAAGAAGATTAATAATGCCAGGTTCCCATGATAACGTAGGCTGTCACGTGCTGCCGAAGCGTACGTGTAGATTCTGCTGATAGCCATGCAACCGCGCGTACGAAAACAAGGCATTCTAGATTTTTTTCAAGGGAGAGCCTTATTTTTTAGCCTATATTTCAGCCGTTTTATGTATGACGCGCGCAGCTAGTATGAGACAAGTTTGGCAAGAGGAAATGGTAACGAAGTTGGATCCAACAGTTTTTGTTTTTTTTGTCAATAAACAATTTCATGTCACGTCATAGTTTGTTTGTGGGATAAATTCATCTCTGTCACACTTGGCCGGTTTTTTTTTCTTATAATATATGTGTAAATTTTATTATACTAGCGACGCTGCCTCACACGGTTTTTACGACTTGATTTCGTTATTATTTTTAATATTGACGTAATATACATATAAACCTTTCGGAATAAATTCTCTAAGTGATGGTGAAAACCGCATCAAAATCCGTTGCGTAGTTTAGAAGAACAACGCGGTCGTACAGACAGACACGAAAAGCGACTTTAATTTATGATATGCACTAGCTTTCGCCCACAGCTTCGCTCGCGTTAATTTAGAATTTCACAATCATTTCGGGTTGTACTCTGCTTTTTGAAATTTAAAGTGCTATTAAAATACATCATGATTCGAAAGACACGTGGCGCCATCTATTATCATAAGAACGTTATTAGTGTTTTCCTTGGGAACAGTACTTTTTTTCGGGATGAAAGGTACCCTATGTCCGTTTCTGTACACCTGACAACGTATATGCAAAATTTCAGGATGATTGGTTCAGTGGTTTAGGCGTGATAAGGTAACAAACAAACTTACTTTCGCATTTATAATATTGATTAGGATTCTTACCTATTAATAGATCCACATCCATGGAAGTGCTGTTCCAACTCCTCAGCAGTGGCACCGTAGTCCACGTTGCCGACGTACACTGATCTGTTGTCTGCCTCTATCTTCTCCTCAATCGACATGTTTAGCGGACTTGCTGTGGAAACAGAAAATAAAACAAGTTGAGGAACAGTTTGTTCTTTATTTTTGTATTACAACAGATAAGTGCAGTAGGCGATGTGTCGGGACCAGGGTTATACAGCAGAGTATTAGTTTACAGAAAAAAGTTTAATAAAAAATGATGAATTATTTATTTAATGCTGAAATAAACAATCCTGTACGTATATACTGCAATACTCTTATTTTTCAAATTTTGTCTAAATTCCTGCGCATTCATGCTCTCCCAAACTATCGCTTATTGCACAGTGAGCATGTCATTATAATATATCGCATAAACGCCAAGCCTTAAGGAAAGCCGCCATTCAAAAATGAGGGAAAACACCCAATTGGTTTTTTTGTGTCTTTTCTAAATCCCAATTTAATAAGAATAAGAGACCTAGGTTTCCTATTGAGAACCTGCCCATCTTCTTACTGACTCTTTTTAACAGGTGCAAAAAGACGCTTAACGAAGCCGAGAGTCACATTATACTGCCCGTCTTTGTGATTTTTTTTTTCGTACAGGACCATACCTGGGGGAAACCTGATTACGGAGATATTGAAGGTCAAAGTACCAACTTTCACATAAAAAGTTTAAAATGTTTTATTACACGCACCCAGAAGCATGGTGTTTTGCGCGCTAAACAGCGATTATAAACATCAGAAAAAAAAAATCGTTTAGTGTAGCAATATTTTTTGCTCAATGTTACGGAGTTTGAAGTTTGATGTACAGAATGCATAGATAATGGCTATGTGATGGGTCTCTTTACAACCAGTATATTAGACAGTTTTATATTTCTACTCTTTTTAAATTCTAAATAACAGAAAAATGAAGAGGGCAAGTGAAATTTATAAAAGTAAGATTCCTAAAAATAGCGAGGCGCAAATGTGAATGTTGTTAAAAATATAATACACGCAAAACTTTATGAGCTCTCTGAAGTTGTACGAGATTGGCCTAAAAGTATATTTAATCGCTAATTACATAACATAACATTAAGGCCCGGCGCCCATTGGCGGCACGGCATGGCAAGGTATTTCTAGGCGACGAACAAAAATATAACTTAATACTAAGGAAATAAAGTTGAAATTTCAATGGTAAGCATACCGCGGTATTGTTTTTGTACGTACGACCGTTAACATTGAAATTTCAACTTTATTTCCATAAAACTAAATTATATTTTTATTCTTCGCCTAAAAATACTTTGCCATGCCGTGCCGCCAATGGGCGCCGGGCCTAAATAACATTTTTATAGTACCAATATGCCTACCTATGGCATTGCTTTGTTATCACATAAATAATTAGCTATTAATATACTTTTAGGCCACTCGCGTGCAGCTGCCGAGAGCTCATAAACTTTGGCGCGTATTGTAACATCAATCATGCAAACCCATTTTTTTTCTTTCTCAGAGCACCTTGTTTTACCAGATGTTTTTTTAAAGTTTACCAGAACAGATCCTTAATATTTTGTAGCAAGACCTTTGGATAAAAAAATATTAAGAGCAAAGAGCTTGTAGTATATAATAAAGGCTTTTAATGACACCATTCCTAACTATTGTTGTTCTAAGGGACAGTAAACCTGTATTTTCTATACAAAAGTAAAGTCAGGCAAATTAATTGTTTAGGAAATTGCCTACCAACTTAAATTGTCCCTTTATACACAATACAACTGATCATCTTTGACAGTTGTATAAAATGGCTATAACACGGCAAATTGACAAAAGGTGTAAATTCGCTATAAACAATTATTTTACCTGGCTATACCAAAGATTTATAAATACAAGAGAACAAAGCTATAAAGAGTATTCTATTCTATGTCTATACTTCATTGGTTTAGGTGCTCTCATCACATGTTTTTTTTGTTTACCCTTTAGTGCCAATTTCACCAATGAAACTGAACGCGATCAACACATAAACTACGTTTAAGAGCTGTCAGTGTAATTATTTTCTTTGTAATATTGACACTGACAGCTCTTGAACTCGGTTTAGATGTGCTGATCGCATTCAGTTTCATTGGTGAAATTCGCGTTTATTTGACTACCTAAACCAACGGAGTATAGGTGAACTAGGTACCTAAGATAGGCTTCTAACATAATACTCAAAATATTGGTTATCTACAAATACTCAATGGATTATTCTGTGACTTAAGATTTGTGTACAATGATCTGTCCTCAGTTCCTCACCTAATTAGCAGTTATGGCTAACATTGTCCATGCTGGGCAGCACATTGACAACCAATCTCATTGAATATGGGTCCTAGGAACAGCTAATGTTTCATGAATTTTATTGAATTAATGTTTCATGAATTTTATTGAATTTTGGTTTGCAAAACTCTGGTTTGTACTGCCCAGGTCGGACAAAGCCTATTTCTATTAACCTACAGTCTATCTTAAGAGGGTCTACTTTTCGCAGAGATCTATGGGCTGTAATAAGGTATACAAACAAAAACTCACTAAGTCCTGGTGGGCTACCCATACTCATCTGCTTGTCTACTTCAGTTTGCATCTGTTTTAGTTTCTCAGCCTCCTCTTCCATTTCTCGTACTCTTGCCTTGATGGCGGCCAGGTCTGGCACTTCACCGCCAGCAGCTTCATCCCCACCCTGAGCAACAATATTATAGATAGATCTATACTTTGTATTGAATGTACACCTTATCAATAACAAATACAGATGATGAAATTTACATCTTTATAATTTTACACATACATCAACTCACACCTTCTTCTCATGGGGATAGGCAGAAACTACAAAACTCCACCTGCTAATTTTCTGTAGCTATAACATACAAAATTAACCTCGAACAATCAATAGTGAAAAAAAGTGTTTGAAAACCAACTCTTGTTTTGTCAAAGTAGTATTTATTGTTGTGATTTGGTTATGGATTACTTTTTATTTTGTATGCATGTATGCCATAGACTAGATGGGCCCATGACTTCATGGAAGAATAGCTAAGCACAAAGTTTCTAATTACAAAAGGATACCTATAAATCAAAAGTAAAAACAATATGGAATGTAGTGAAAACGTTTGATCTGCATAATGTTAAACAAATGAATAAACAATGAGCCCCAGTCAACATGATTTTAAACCACTTATGTAGCTTGGGTCTTATCATCTGACTTATAAAACCAAATCATATTAAATATGATTGTTATCATCGTTGTTTATCATTTAATATAAATAATAATAAAATGCCACAGATTTGATCAAAATAACGAATTCTCATTAAATTGCAGTTATTTTTAGAAGAAAGTTATGTTACACGTACGTGTAATCGATGATTTACAGGTTAGCTTTGTAAACCAGTCGTGTATAGGCCGATTACCGTTATTACTCAGTAAGTGTAACATTTCACATCTGAATAACTGTTTTCTTCTACTGATTACTAATAAACTGTGTTCGTACATGTTTTTAAACAAGCGCCATATTACTTTAGACGAGAGAAAAGCAAGAAATACTCACTCCAAGACTATTGTCAGTCATGTTTAGGGAACCGTTGGTCCCGTCCAAATGATTGTTGTCGATCGTCTCTAAATAATCATCATTTTCTGCCATGGCCATTATCTGCCTCTTTCATGAATTCACTCACTTAGAACTTCACACTTCACTAAATCTCTGAAACAACACGTAATTAGTGAAACCCTACGTTGAAATAATTTTGATGATTGATTACGAAGTTACTCTGACGTACCGGTAACCAAATCCGTTAGAACGCAAATGGCCTACTTTTGAAATACTATTCACATTGACCACTTAAGGTTATTGGCTTTCACTGTAAAAGTGGTAATTTCATGAACATCCTAATAATCCTTTGATATTTACAGATTCGTTTCGGCCAAAATATCTAAAAATTAAACGCCAAACCAAACAACCACAACTGACAATGTTACTAAAGTAAAAAAATATCATTTTACAATTTTACATACTCTGTGATCAAAATTTTAAATAATGTGTATTTGTCAAAAGTGTGTGTTCATTATTCTAATTACAATAAAATTATATTCATATATGTAGGCAAGAAGGTAGAATATCCTGCCTTGTTGGCGCCGCCCATCGTGTACTCAGATTTACTGCTCATTGCTCTCTCATCCCGCTTAAATTATCTTTTATCCAACTGCGTAACGCAAAGGAGAGTAATGTGTTTATCTCTTCTGTGCAGCAGCTGTATCGAGTAGAATTTTAGCAAACCAAACCCGAGCCGAGTCCTGTCTGTTCCTGTTCTCTAAGTAACATAGATTACTTCAATTACTACAATCTGATGTTGACATTCATCTGATCCATTCATCGGCTGCCCACACAGTAATAATTAGTCTGTGGCCCACACTCACAGCCTGTCACTCAGTCACTGTCACTTCACTTGCTTTGCTGTCAAATTTCAGAGAAACATTAGCTCAAAGAGTATAATAATAATATGGGAGCATCCGGAGCATTGCATTAGCTGAAGAAGCTCCATCGCCCTGAAATTACGATTAATTAATACGATTTCAGAATCGGGCCATCATTCTTTCTTCGCATCAAAAGGGAACGCCAGAATATATCATAAATACTTACAATAAAAAAAAGAAGTTTTCTCTGTACGTTGATAAATAAAATCTAATTAAATCTTAACACTAATCACTATCACAAACAGCAAAATCAGAATACAACTTTAATTACTTCTATTTATAACACTGATGGTGTATTCTAGCTTAGTCAAAATATTGGTTGCGGTAAGTAAGCAAAAATCCATTCAGTAGGTATCCAATAATCCTACCAAGTCTTGTTTGATGGCTTTCCTCGTAAAATAAATTGTTTGTTTATTTATTTAACAACATGATAATTTGTTGTCTCACTAATTTGTAAATTTTCAGGTGTTTGTGTGTGTCTGTTGGTTCCATGCAATATATCTGAGTTGGAGTTTATCACCAGTGCTGAAAGATGCCGCTCACAGCTGATGTGGCTGCTCAGCAAGTGCAGGTAATAATCTTCAATATGATTTACATTGTCTACTGGCTCAGTGTGGACCTCTTTTCATGCCAGTACAATGTTTCAATTTTATTAACTAACTACCCCAGGTGGGTAATACTTTTTCATAGCATGCTTCATTGGAAAGTGATTTAGATTGATACTAAGCTAAAACAAGAAGTTCCTTCAATAATTGATATTGATATTGTGTAATATTTACAATGTGTTAATTATTCATTTCAGGAGCGTCTCAGATCCTTGCATAGACTGATTTATGACATTGAAGCAGAGAGATCTCGCAATGAGCAGTGCATAGACTCAATATTGAGAGCAGAGAAGGCTGTGGAGTCACCTACTTCCAATGAGGACTCGTCCAGTTCTTCACAACAGGTATAATTATGTTCTTTTAGATCACCAAATAATTTGGCCAAGAGACAGTCAACATTTTTATGTTCATTTTAGATTTTATCCCTCTGTTAAGACAGTGAACTGTTTATTTCATCTGCATTGTGGCAACGGCATACAAATCTTAGTAATTAAATGACGAGAAGAAGCACCAAAGTCAAAAGTCAAACCATTTATTTCAAATAGGCACATAAGAGGCACTTTTGAACATCAAAATTTACAAAAAAAAAATAGAATTGATTCTAGTTGCCCCTTCCAAAAGGTAGTTTTGTATGGAGAAGAATGGGCAAGAAACTCCACCGGTACTTTAAAAATTGTAAAACATTTTTAAAAGAGTACCGGTGGAGTTTCTTGGATATTTTGTTTGAGTACATTAATTATATGATTATATGTACCTGCACTTACAATCCTTACATATTATAAAACGAAGTCCCCTGCCGCGTCTGCCTATGATGCGATAAACTCAGAAACTACCAAACGGATTTTTAAACAGGGAAGGTGTATATTTCAATAATTTAAATTGGTTTTGTTTAAATTGTCTAAAATATGTAGATTATTTTTGAAGATGTCGGAAAAAATCATGCCGACTGGGAGCTTTATACTGGCGTGAGTGAACCGCATAATTTGTACGAGATATATACATTTTTGGTTCTCCAGGATTGTAAATAGTGAAAAGTTCAACAAAAAAACCTGTGATAGCCGATAGCATAATATCATTCTACTAAGGATGACCCACAGTAACCATTTTTAGGGTTCCGTACCCAAAGGGTAAAACGGGAACCCTATTACTAAGGCTAGTGACAGACGGACAGACAGACGGCAGCGCCGTCTGTCTGTCCGTCAAATTTCAACTGTCTAACTAGATCGGTTCATGAGATACATCATGAACCGATATAGTTAGACAGTTGAAATTTTCACAGTTGATGTATTTCTGTTGCCGCTATAACAACAAATACTAAAAAACAGAATAAAATAAATATTTAAGGGGCTCCCATACAACAAACGTGATTTTTTTTGCTCGGTTTTGCTCGATATTGATAACAACAACAGGTAGACGCTATTTAGTTATATATTCACTTTAAAAATAAATAATTAAATTAAAATAAAACAAATATTTAAGGAAGGCTCCCATACAACAAACGTGATTTTTTTGCCGTTTTTATAGATAATGGTACGGCACCCTTTGTGCGCGAGTCCGACTCGCACTTGGCCGGTTTTTCCATTCTTGCCTGATAAAAAATTTATATGTTACAGATGCAGTTGAAAAGCTTGTATAAAGCTGGATTGTCAGCAGCAGAACAAGAAGAGAACCTACTTCGGAAGGCTTTGTCGCGAATCTACGAGATTCGAAGCATCAAAAATGAGAGAAGAATACAGGTACAATTACAACTAAAGTGTACAATTTATTACCTTAGTATACTGTTGACATTACACTATGTAAGGCCGCCAGAGAAAATAAAACAAATAAAAAACGTATGTGTATAAATTAAATTCACGTACATTCAGCAATGAAATTCCTACACCTAACACTATTTTGGCTTATGTGTAATCGCACTCAATTTGTAATTGGCACTAAAAAATGCAGGTGGCAGTAGTGGCTCAGTGGTAACGGCCACGACCTACGAGTCGAGTCGGGTCGTGGGTTCGAACCCAGACTGGTGCTTTACTTTGTGTAAATTATTTCATCACCACTGCTCTCAAAACGGTGAAAGTAAACATCGTGAGGAAACCGGCATGCCCTAGAACCAAAAATTCGAAGCCCTTGATAGAGTTACTAGACGATATATTTCGGTGATTAAATTACTCACTGCTGTTTTATTTAAATTAAATACAAATTAATTTGCTATGGTCGATGCGGCATTTATAACGGTAAGTTCTCTGTGAACTAAGTGATTGGACCCCAAAATCACTTTCCGAGTCGATCACCTCCAGAAACGTACTTTCACTTAAACCGGACATGTATTATTTTATTATAGTGTTATGTTATTAAGTAAATAATGCGTTAAATACGTGTATCCCTGCAATTCGGGGAATAAACCAATCTGTCATCTTTAGTAAGTGTCCAATCAAACAAATTGCTGTCAACAGGTTATTGGGATGTATACTTTGGCATTTTCATTCAAATAGCTATCCGTAGAAAGCGATACACGTTCCCATCAATAGATGGCGTGGACCGGTAAGATTCCTTAATGTCTGATAGATTATTGGGACGCTAAAACCATCGATAAATTGTTTTTTCTATCTCCAGTATGCCAAAACTGGTGATAGAGATAGGTTATTGGGTTCGGCCGTAAGTCGACATAGTAACTCCTATGACAAGTGCCTAGCCTAGGGGCTCCGGGAGTCTAAGTACGGGCCTGTATCCACAGGTACCTTTTCTGATTCATTTTTCAACATTTTCATCAGATATTTTGTAAAAGATCATAGTAGTCCCAATATGGTGCTGTTTTGTAGAAACATTTTTTTTTCTAAAACTCCTCAATTGTTTTTAGGCGCGTTACGCAGGCAATAAAGAGACAATCGGTTGCGGAGCCTTGATGAAGATGTTGTTAAGTGCGGCACAGACGTTGCCCCTACACGTAGGCCGTGTGGGCGAACGTGCGCCTCCACTGTGCGGGGCCGTGCCGCCAGACTCTGGACATGTGGCGAAGGCCGGGGATGCTGTTGCTGCACTCGTCAGGGTGTCGGAGAAAGAGGAGAATTGGATATTGGCTGAGGTAGGTGCATCATCATTCTCATATGAAGTGAAGTGCCTGGACTTAAAAAGAGACTAAGACCTTCGAGTTTGTTTCGTCATTTCTTCTCAGGGGTAGTCAGATAGGAAACGGTTCTCTCTCCATCTAGCTTATTTTTTAATTATTAATATGACGTGTAAAAGTGGTTCCGATACCCTATTTACAGAAATATACACTGAAATTTAAATTGTTTAATTTAAATTTCAGTGTATATTTGCCCTCTTATTAAACGTGGAGTAAAGTTATGCAAAAATAACATCGAAAAATGTATGGTTAATCAGAAGGTTGTACTGGCTGTAACTTGTAGGGGGATTCATGTTTTGCTTTATTAATACAGGTAGTAAGTTGGTTGCCTGCTCAAGGCAAATACGAAGTTGATGACATAGATGAAGAACAAAAGAACCGTCACATTCTCAGCAAACGTCGGGTAGTCCCACTTCCCCTGATGCGTGCCGACCCACGCGTTGACGAGCATGCTTTGTTCCCTAAAGGCGCCGTCGTGATGGCACTGTATCCACAAACAACTTGCTTCTATAGAGCAGTGGTGAATAGACTACCGGCTAACGCTTCTGATCCTTATGAAGTGCTGTTTGAGGTAAGTTTATTGTTTCTAGTACCTATACATTTTAAAGTTCGTCTAAAAGGAAAGACGACAATTAAAAAAAGATTGACTTGTCGTGGGAGCGAACAGCGTATTTTAGTAGTAAAATGTATGGCTCATTTACACGCCAGTGTTCCAAGCTATTCTCGCTATGACTCGATTGAACTTGTCACCACTGAGCGAGAAACTGGGGCCCAAGACTGCTATTTTTATAAATTCAGTCATTCCGACACGATCCCATTGTTTTCATAATGGCCGATCAATGGTCTCGTAATATAATTGTGTTATTATAATGGCATTGTCGTATTGCCATTATTATAAAACCCATTAGTAGAAATGTCATTCATTTGTCATTATGTACGAGATTACCAATATATGCAATTTCTCTCAATGTAGTGTCAGTGGAAGACCATTGGAAAGTCATAATGACGCCATTATAATAGTAGATTACCAAACTTGTCAAAATCAACAATTATGAAATCAATGATCGACCATTCTGACACTATTGTAATAGCAGACTTGAGGCCCAGATCGCGTGTAAACGAGCCGCTGGTCAACTTGTATGAGCCAGGTAGCAAGATCTTGATGCTTACTCAACCCATATTCCATAATATATAAAATTTGTACCTATTGTAGTAAGTATAGTAATTTTATACTAGGTAAATTGTCTTCACATAATTATAATTGATGTATACAAAATATTGTAAAACATTTTAAAAGAGTAATTATGGAGTCTTTCTGCCCATTCTTCTCCATACAGAAACTACGGAAGGCGCAACTAGAATCAATTCTATTTTTAACCGACCGACAAAAAGGAGGAGGTTCTCAAGTCGCCTGGATGTTTTTTTTTTTTTGCAATTGTTTACATTCAAAAGTTTATTTTATGTGCCTAATGGACATATAAATGAAGATAAGCCTTTATTTTCCTTAACATGGTATAACATTGTTACAGTCTAGTGTTGCTATACAGAATATTGTATCAATTGCATACAAAATAATTAATAAATAAGTTAAAGGTGAACTATAGAATGTCGCAGATTAATTAGTTATACAACAATAGATCATACTTCAAAATAAAATAATAATAATATAATCTTTAATAGATTATTTGGATCATACTTCGAAAACATTTCCATTAATACACACATGTACATAGGTACAAATTTTATATTTTCAAGTTAAAGAAAAGACATGACTCAAAGAAACACACACAAAACAAAATATGAGTCACATCCACGCAAAACGGTCATCACTCAGAATAATGCTGTGACACAATGCGAGACAGCGCTGATTTTCAGCGATTTCACTTGACTTTGACTTCAATGTTTACTCAACCAATATAAAATTGGTTTTAGGACTCATCATACGCAGACGGCTACTCCCCGCCAGAACGCGTGGCGCAGCGCTACGTTATTGCTATCAAGGAGGGCAAGGGCCGCGCCACCTGACCTTCCGCCGCCGAGCGCCCGCCCTCCAGCCGCTCCGATGCCACCTCCACCGACTCTATGCTGTAGACTTTTGCCGGATTATTCTGTAATAATCTCACCGTGAAAACTGAGGTGAAGTAAGCTGTCTTTCCACCCGATGCTTGGAATTGAAACTACTGACACCCCACTTCATCTGAGTTTTCATGTTCTTACAGAATAGATCGGCTGGTGCATACGCCGATATTATATGGACTTATAAAGTGCTATAGGGCGGGCAAGGGATTTCGAAGACGTTAGTTTATTTGTGACGATTTTTAAGTCATTTTGTGGTGTTATTTAATTTACCTGTGCGGTGTAAATACCTTGTGCGGTCATTTGTTTTTACCCGCGTTCCCCTTCACCCGCTAGGACGATGGTACTGTTATCATCGAAATTTTCGTCAATCCATAGTTCAGTAGATTAATGAACACCCGCTGCCAACGAGCTCGAGCCTTCCAGCTGCTCCGATGCCACCTCCAGCGATTTTATGCTGTAGGAGTGTAGCTATACAGGCCAATATTACATGGACTTCTAAGGTGCTAGCAAAATGTGGGTGTACTATAGGTACACCTTTGCCTAACCCTTCGAGGAATACAGGCGTGATGTTAGGTTATTAAGTGATATAGACACTCGTTACCCGTGGTCCCGGTGGGTCGACCCATTACCGGGTCCATGGGTATTTTTTTTACCCGTGGTCCCTTCGAGAAATACAATGCTGCCAAATTAAAATGGTAGACCGGTAGTTCTTCAAGTAAATAACTTGAAACATTCAAAATGATTCACCAAAAATAGAGGGAATCTGAATGGTCACTGTTCTAACCTTTTTTTTTTTTTTTGTTGCCGGGTGCGAATATCCTCATGGATGTCCTCCGCCCTGGGGTGGGCGGAGGGGTCTGTCAGACTCTTACTGACTAAAAACCACCCCGGTGTTCCCTTCCCACACTTGCACCGGGGATCTTGGGAGCTAGTATTACTTCCGTGATCCCCGGCTAGACTAGACTTGAGGTGGCCCGCCTCAAGTCTGCGGGGGGGTGAGGTGTTAGACCCCCCCCCCCCCCCGCGACGTCTGAAAGGGGCGCGCGTGGAACACTACCGGCCACCACCTCGGGTCCAGCGGATAGGGGGCGACGGACGTCCCAGAGTCCGCCGTCCCTGGACCCATTTAGGGAGGCCGGAAGAGAGTATTATCCGCCCTATGCCGCCCGGTGCGCCTGCTGCGGGCCGGGTGAGCGGACGAGATCTCCCGCTCCCTTTCCGCAGCCTCCTTCTGCGACAAGCCTCCTTCTGCGACACGACTGTTTCGCAGAAGGATACCACCGCATCCCAGGACTCCTCGCTGCCGGCCATCGAACTGTTCTAACCTAACCTAACCCAAATGATTCAATAACAGATGGTTTTAATTAATTTTAGTCTACCATTTTAATTTGGCAGCATTGTATTTCTCGAAGGTACTACGGGTAAAAAAATACACATGGACCTGGTAATGGGTCGACCCACCGGGACCACGGGTAAGACCCTGATATAGGGCGGACAAGGGATTTCGAAGATGTAGTTTAATTTATGAAGATTGTCGATCATATTATTATTACAGTGTAATTTAAATGTAATGCGAATTTAAAACAAGTGGGAGTTGGATTATGTTTAGGGCAAGATTCAGATCGCAATTTAAGTAAGCGTTCCATTAGAATTAAGAACTTTATTTTATGTAATTAAAGAATAATAAACTTTTATATTTATTTATAAGTAAGCGTTCCATACAAATATAAACCTTGTTCTTATGCCCAGAATGTTCACATTTGTGGCTTATACGAATCATTGGTAGAGAATGATAATTGGTTTAAACGAATTACGAACATAAATGCTATGCAAATAATATATGCGTCCTTTCTTAGCAAAGTAATTTTAGTGTGGTCGGTGAATCTCGCCCTAATGCCCCAGAAGAGAATGTTGAAACTAAGTTCGCTTTCGTTCAGCTACGGTAGCGTCACTAAAGCGCAGGCCACACCGCCAGCTAGCTCGAAGCGAACATCGTTTCACCTCTTTACATACTTCGGTTCACACCGCGAGCTACCCATTTCGCGTAGTTTGTATAGTTCCTTCGTTCGCTTCGCCCGCCCGCCCGCCCGCTAGCTGGCGGTGTGGCCTGCGCTTTACGGTTAATGAGTGCATGTAATAAGTTGATGGACGCGACAATTTGAGACTCCTTATACCCCCACCCCCCCTCCCTCGTCCGCCTCCTTATTGTATGTTTGTGCTGCAGAATAGTATAGTAATTCACATTTAGGTCCACATTTCCGATCCGAATCTTCCTTACTTGTGGTATTGAATGTGTGTTGATAAATTGATAGTTAGTAAATAATATAAATAAATAAACGATTATTTTCTCCACCACACAATGAAAAATTGGTACAATACATAAATGTGTATACAACTAGAGTACCACAAAGGAACAAACATATTACCACCCTCCTTTGCGTCACGCAATCGGGTAGAAAATACATTGATGTTGTGGAGACTAGAGCCTGTACTTGCAATACCTGTGTTACAGAATGACTATAGTAAATAGGTAACTTAGGGACATCATTGTATGTGTATTGAATATTTTGCTTTGTATATTCATTGAATTATTCATGTAAAACAGTATTTTATAAATTCATAGAATGTAATTTCTTCATATTTAATTCTAAGCAAGTTAGTTATAGGCTGTAAACAGTTTGGTGTGTAATTAAAACAAAGTATTGGATACAATCTTTTATTTATTATCTAAGGTTAAAATCTAATAGAATACATGATATCTATAGCGCTTAAGTCCGAAATATACAATCATTTAATTTTGATTGGTAGTTAAAAGAAATTGATTTTATAATTTTCTCTGATTACTTACAAACTAAGGAATAATAATACAATTAATGGAAGTAACTACAATATTTCAGATTTTAATAAACAAAATTTACGAGGAACTCAGTTTTAGGTACAGTGCGATACCTACAATATGAAAAGTCTATGGGATAAAAATAAAACATTAGCTTCAAGCAAACCATTCAGTCATAATCCTGGTAAGATGGAAAATAAAAACTCAATTAACTTAAGTAGGACGAAGTTGGTTGCATTATGTAATCTGGTAAATAAGAAAATTATGTGTCCTTACCTCAGAAACACCAATTCATTTCTGACACAGCCGTTGAAGACTCGCTTATTATTATAACTTAAATCTTAAGTAAGCGATGAGCAAAATTCAAGTTATGGCATATGAATACTATATGTATATCAACATAAATAAAAAATGAGATCAATATGTATTTTTCTCAACATTATGGGCGCTCAGTACGCGTTACACTGCCTCCGGGCGGCGTGCAAGCACCACTTGTAATACAAGTTGTGACAAGTTAAACATTAGTCATTACACTCATTACATTACGGTCGACCTTAACAAAATTGATTTCACACTTATATTTTGAATTCGTCAAATAATCAAATCATTTTATAAAGGAAAGACGACGACGGCTAGAGAGCTAGAAACGATTTTTGGTAATAAGTGAAACGAAATAAATATGACTAAGAACGTAAATAGACTCGAATGTTAATTTGGATGGAGTCGATTGAGTCTGAAAAGAAAGAAACAAAATATTAAGTAAAAACTAGGGTATACAAGACACAATAAACGGTTTTATAATTTCTACCGTGACGATATTATCTCATATCATATCTAATCATTAGAATCGGCAGTACAACTAACTCTCTTCGTAAAATCCTATTGAATGACTATTTCTGAAATAATCATTCAGTAGGATTTTATGAACTTATAAGAGTTGTACTACCGATTCTAATGATTATAATTCTGTAAAGCCACATTTGTTATGGCCGCGAATCATATTTAGATCAACATACAACCTGTAACTGACCTGCAAATTGCGAAAAACGTAATAAAATTTTAATTTCGTGGGCTACCTTTGCGCATCCCCCTTAAAGTAGGTGAGTATTCATTTTATACTTGTTACTGGCAGATTAGTCGACATCGGCTCAGTTGCCAAAAAGATTTTTTGGCAATTGACATTTCTTTCAACCATTACCGTCAGTTATTTATGCTGCCAGTGGGATCTCACACTTTTTTTTGCAATATGCGTGGCACTGATTTCAAATATAGAAGAAAACTTGAAACACTGGCAGGTTTTTATACTGCCAAAGTGATTTGATGTCAGATATATTTGATTATATATATTATACATTTGTTTTGATCACAACGAGGTATCACATTCTTCTGAATTTAACTGAGTAGGCAGATATTTATAACACAATA
This sequence comes from Tiliacea citrago, assembly GCA_963921375.1. Classification (NCBI taxonomy): domain Eukaryota; kingdom Metazoa; phylum Arthropoda; class Insecta; order Lepidoptera; family Noctuidae; genus Tiliacea; species Tiliacea citrago. The sequence goes on from OY992799.1 coordinate 9,251,150, forward strand.
CATGTCCGATATTCCTGCATTATTGGATGAATCACGGAATCAGATATTATTACCAAGCTGTTCATAGTAATATATTTAGGCTTGTGACTGTACACTCGTACTCGTTAGGTTTGGGTTGCATATTACACCTGAATTTAGTTAATGCAGAATTAAAACTAAATATTTTACATGATATTACACAGTCTACTCCGAACATAAATCCGAAGTATCGGCCGAATGTTCGGTCGTTTCTTTACTACGGCTAACTATCGCTGACTACGGCAGAAAAAAAAGGCTAAGAGATAAGCCAAAGTCAAAACTGTGACTTGAAGTCCGGTAAGGACTCAAAGTCAAAAAAGGAAACTATGGAAGTCATAAAACGGCCGAACATCGGCCGATACTTCGCTTCGGAGTAGACCTCCTGGGTCGTCTTTCAAAATCGATACAAAATAGACGGCTACCTCTAGACAGCCTGTCGGTCGGTCATGAGCCCCTGCAGCTTGCGCGCCACGTGCGCGTTAGCCAGGCGCGCTCTCTTCACCACGTCGCCGCCCACCTCCGCGCCGCGCTTCACGCCGAGCGCGCCCAAGGAAGAGGTCAGTCCGCCTACCTCACACGATACCATCGTGTTGATCGCGTGCAGGTCCTGGTAATAAATGTGTGTTAAACTAGTGGTTAAGGTATAAAATGAATGTGGTAGTTTTAAGCATTCAGCGGGGCGAGCACGGCCTACTGTGACATGACTTGAGTCACACATTTTATCACAGTTTGAGCGATAAAACTGTTTTGTCAAAAATGCTAGTACAAATTGACATGACATAATTTATCGTGTCTTATCACAAACGTCTTGGCACGCCTGCGCTCGGTCCGGTGGATGGAAACCTAGAGGTTTTTTTATTTTTATTTTACCTTACGACTATTTAATACTTTCATTGCCACCTCTATTTTCAGGAAGTTTAATAAGTGCCGCATACGTATCGCGACAAACACCGTGCGGGTTAGCGGCACTGCAAAACTACATTGTTTTAGCAACTATAAAAAAATGTGTTTTATATACTTACATCAATAATCATAAGTCAATCGCGTAATTATCAAAACACGCGCTGCGCGTTAAGTGTTAATTATGGCAGACCCGAGTTTTCAGGCTTGTATGAAGGTACCGCCACTGCCTCGTTAAGTAAGAAGTTACGGGGAGGGCGTGGTGAGCGGCTTGACGTACAGCTGGTGGCACTCGGACACTCGGTAAGTAAGTGGTTACCTTGGCAGGACTGCGACTGAACCGGTACGTGAGGTGGTGGTGCGGCGGGGGGGGGGGGGGGGGGGCGTGGTGAGCGGCTTGACGTACAGCTGGTGGCACTCGAACATTCGGTAAGTGGTTACCTTGGCAGGACTGCGACTGAACCGGTACGTGAGGTGGTGGTGCGGCGGGGGGGGCGTGGTGAGCGGCTTGACGTACAGCTGGTGGCGCTCGGACACGCGCTGGCCGGCCGGCGACCACGTGGCGTCGCCGCGCCCCGCCGGCAGCGGCGACAGGCTGCACTCCTGTTAGCACACACGGATATTATAATATACATGTTATTAGAATACGCTATACATATGCATGTTATAGAACGGCGCTAATTATGTATTCCTTCACACACATGATCTGATCAACATTATAATATCTGGACTTAACAAGAAACACCGACCTAGATGGGGTCGATGTTTCATATGATATTATTTTGAAGTTGTAAAAGTGTTTGTTAAACCCAATTTAAAAATTATCACTCGCACATTCAAAACAGGAATAATGTGTGAGTGAGAAAACATGCCTGGTCATTAGAGTTGACAGACAGCATAAGAGCCGGAAAATGCAGCTTTTTAAACGGCCTTTGTCCAGCAGTGGGACGTCTTTAATAATATTGATGATAAACAAAAACATCAGAGTCAGAAGAAAAATTACTACTTTACAATAGAATACTTACATCTTTATGTTTCCCAGTAAACCTCAATGCAAAGTTTTGCATACATTGCACATAAACCTTATTATAGAAATTGATCAAATCGCCCCTCTCTGGTGAACCTGAAAAACAATCATTATATTGGAATCTTTTTTGAAACACATTAATATCATTCATGGACAGTATAAGGAAGTGCCAAAGTCATCATTCTTGTCGTATCGTATCGACGGTACATCTATGTTGCTTATACTGTTTGGGCCCAGTAGGTAGCCACATTAATTGCGGCGGCAGAGGCGTTGTTCAGATCGTATCTGCAGGTACACTTACCTGCTCCCTGGATGCTCCTGAACAGACTATGTTCCATCTGCCAGTCCCGATAGTCCGCTGACTATTGGGACACTAGCAGATTGGCCGATGGGACAGTCTATTCAGGAGCCCCGCACTCGCACTGGATGTTGGGTGTATCGATAATGCTGTATTTCGCAAGATTATGTTAGCAGCTACGTCATTGTCTCAGTGTGAAAAAGGGATGGCGCTATATGTCCTATTATTATTGTTTCTTTATTTATATAAAGTTTAAAACACTCTTATGCCTAAAACTATGCCCCACAAAACCGTCATCACGGGTTGTCTGTGGGAACAGACCATATTGAAGATATTAAGAGGAGGCTCCCTATTTTTATGCTCCCTTTTTTTTTTGCATGTAGCCACCATATATTAATTATAAGACTTCATACTGTACTCATGTTTTACAAAATAAATATTATCTTATCTTATGTTAATTTGCATGAATATTCTGAGACAGTCACATACAAGCAAAATGAAACTTTAGTATATGATTTATTAGATCTTTTTCTTTCCATGTTGAAGACAGTTGCGTAATTGTAATATTTTCTCTCAATACCTTTTTTATTCGAAAACCATGTCATTTTTAAGGATAATTATAAAAAACAAACAACATTGTTTACCTTTTATGTCTAAAATAAATATTCACAGCAAGAAAATATGTTTTATTATCCACCCACGCGATATTTGTTCTCTAGATCAATTATTACTTTAGTTATAAACGAACTAAGAATTGAGACTTACGCTATTTAGTTTCGTGCTCGAACACGATCAAAGAGCGCACGCGATATTCAACTTTATTACTGATGTAATAAAAATTGTGCGTTTAACACATAACGGAGTGGCGGAGAGCAAAGGGCGGAGCTTGCGTTTGAAATTTGATTTAGACTGCCTACTCAGTTGCTACATATCTTTTTCGCACTGAGCTTCTATACAACTATACTGAGATAAAAATAAAGCTACTCACTCTCTCCTTCACTCTGTTTGATAAGAACAGATCTGTACACATGATTGTCAGCTAAAGGTCGCTGTCTATAACAACGCATGATTTCTGCAAACGTCCTCTCTACTTGATTAGTAGGATTGTTTGACACCTGAAAATAAGTTGTCAATAATTTTATTAAGAAACTTGCCAGGAATGTAACCTACACGCGAGAATAATGTGCAAGTGGATCCCATAGCGGGTACCAAGTGGCAACTAGGAGTACCATACGGCCCGAATAGGTAGGCGTAGCACGAACACGATACGTTAAAGCAGTCATAATTGTATTCATAATGTTTGAGTACTGAAGTAAAGTAACATAACTACACTTTGTATTGTATGCTGATGAACGAAGATCTACCGAGAGACACAATGGCGATTTTATTGTCTATTACGATTGCGGCTATCGCACGGTTCACGTACAGGCAATTAATTTTCTAACGCTGAGACCTGCTTTCCGCGATTAATTTTACATTCATTTGTTATAATAAATGTAAGTTGATCAGTAGCTGCCATAGCAATAAATCCACGGATTAGCATCCGAACTTCCGTGAATCTCCGTTCCGTGGAACTTTCGTGTAACTTTTACGAATAAACTTGGTATCGTGAAGTATGTGGTTTTTATACAGGCTGGCGATCTAATCACCTGCATCCGTCAAGGAGGTAATTCTACCTGTCATACTGAACAACTTTCGCTGTGAAACTCATATCAGAAGCAAAGAAAAAAAAAAAAAAACTTGGATGCATCAAAATACTATACCGTCTACTGAATTATAGGAATTTGTTATTTTTTTCCGAGTCTGATATAAGTTTAATAGCGAAAGTTTTTTAGCATGACGTAGAATCAGGCTCAGAGCCGTACAGTTATTTTGAAGACATGTTGCACCCACCCCAAATAAATATGGATATGGGCAAGATAATGATAATATGATTGCGGCATATAAGAGGTTGAAAGAGAAATACTTACTCTACATATAACATATACGGCACACATGAGGATCTGGTCGAGATGGCGATCCTTCATGAGCTGTGTTTGATGCATGATGGAGTACTCGAGGCAGGTCCATATCTTGCGCTTTAGTTCCTCGTCGGTGAGGCGCAGTCGGGTGCATAAGTCGTTTATACGGACTACTGCAAGGCTGTAGAACTGCAATAAAAAGTATTTTTATTCGTGCGGCAAAAAGAATAAATAGCCTGCGCGGCTACAAGTACGATTTCTTTCTTGCAATGCTCTTTGACTCTTTCTTTGATAGAGTGCCTTCCTGATTTATTTGTAGGTTTGTTGATCAGTTTGCCAGCTGTAAAGTCAAGGTTCTGAGCCCGATACGTTCAGACAGTATACAGCAAAACAAGTCTTGCTAGTTTAAAGCTATTAATTTAAAATATGTTTACTTTTGACTGAAAGAATTCAAAATGGCTTGTTTTTTACCTAAATAACCAACTTAATCAAAAGAAAACAATTAATTGTTGTCTAGATGAGCTTATACACCATAATTCGGTATGTAAAGTATTTTTCAGGTATGTTTTTTATATTTTTATTTTAAAGATAAGAGTATTTGAAACACATAATTTCATCTTTTTGTTTTTACAAGCTGTAGTTATTTTTATATATTTTTTAAAAGTATTGTTCGTGCTCATTTCTAAAGTAGCCTGAATAGCTTAGGATGTTTGCCACGTTTAACACTTATTTAAAAACAAAATTCAGTAAAGTCAAACAGTCAAATTTGACAGTTAATTTGTTTTCATTCATACTTTAGCGATTTCCGTACCTTAGTTTAAAGTTATAGCTTATTAATAAAATGAATGGATCAAAGACTATTTCTGCTGCGTGCTTCATACCGTCAAGTATAAACACCACAACAAATTGCCGATACAAATTGATTGTTAGTAAAAGAAACCTTAAAGAAATAGTGCGAGGAAGTAAACGTTGAGTACTAGTCTGTGCGGGGTCTGTTTTATTGTGAAGATCATTTGAACGTAAGTTAAGTTTTCCTGAGGTGATACATCGATGTGATTCGACTTGTACTGTTGGCCGCTGGTGAAAACCTACACTATTTACCTATTTGAATAGAATAATAATAAGTGCTTCATGTAAATTTGTCGTTGACATTGACACTTGACACATACAGAACAACTTAATTATTTAATTACAACAGGCACTGAAAATTCCCAATTCAGGCTACTTTGGATGACATTTAGAGGTCAAATAAAAGTCAAGTGATTTTAAGTATTTTTGTGAAAATAAATACGATCTTATAATTTTAAGACCTATTAATAGAAAAATAACTCATAAAAGCTTAAAATCTCGAAATGGTTTTGGAATCGGCATAGGTTAATTTTTACTTTACATACCGAATTGTGGCAACTTTTATAATCACACTAATATTATAAAGGCGAAAGTTTGTGAGTGTGTGTGTGTATGTTTGTTACTTCTTCACGCTCAAACGGCTGGACCAATTTTGATAAAATTTTGTATGGAGGTAGCTGACACCCTGGAATAAGACAGGAGGACTTTTTATCCCGATATTACCACGGGATCGAGACTTACGCGGGTGAAACCGCGGGGCGCAGCTAGTCAGAAATAAAACACAATTTGAGGCTTATCAAAACAAGTGTAAGATTTGAAACAACTTACTTTTCTAAAGAAGAGTATTAACGAGTTATTAGTTTTCTTCGGTGTGGACGTGTTGCTGTTCGTTTCGCCGTTGGAACAACTCGGTGTGGGCTGCGATGTGCTAGACTCTTGCCTTGTATTGTTTGTGGCAACTGCAACAATGAATTATTACATTTTAGGTGCAGTTAAGACTTAATGAAATTGTCAATTACTGACTCACTAATATTTTAACAAGGCGTAGTGCCGTTATAAGAGAAGTTAATTAAGTGCTCATAAAGATATTGAGTACAAGTTGTTACTAAACATGTCTTACCTAATAATGATTGTCCAGGTTTGATAGGGTCTTTGAAAAGCTGCTTTTTCGCCTGGTCGGCCATTGGTGAGAGGTAACGATCAATATCAGCAGAGACAGGTGACTGAAGACCATCTGTAAAAGAAGTACCTGCTGTCATATAGGCAATAGTAAAATACAGAGAAACGTTATGCTATGTTCCTACATTAAAACAATTAGCTTGGTTTTTAGTTCACTACATTTGAGTCATTTTCCGCGGCATTTACGAGTTAATGTCTTGAAAAGGAGGTTTATTTTCAAAGTTCAACTCATGAAACAGTAATATCACGAACAAGGTGGATGGTTATAAGAAAAGAGAAAGACCAAAGAAAAGCTCCATGGATTGTATGGAAGATGAGATGGCCAGGAAGGAACATAACTCTAAAATTATGGCTAAATGAGACTTATGGAAGAACAAGATGGGTTGGCACAACTTTACCCCATGGGATAAGGTACTTACTGGACCTACGATGCGGCGAGTCGTGTACTTTGACGTCATTGGACGGTGGCACCGGCGTTTTTCTGAGTTGATCCCATAATGGGCTGTCTGATGTCCACACCAGAGACTCCAATACTTCTTCCTCAACCTAAGAAAAAGATAAATATATCTTTAGTTTTGTTTCGACATTTCTTCACATTTGTAGCTACATAAATCAGGTATGTTGAAGTAGTACAGTACATAAATGTTAATAGGGCAAATAAAGGTTGTTTTCTTTGTGAGGGAGCTTGCTTGGAATAGTCTGAATGGTATGGGTACTATTTTAGAGTAATTACACGCACTTGAGATATTTCAGTTAGCCATGACTATTGCAGATGACCATAGGCGGCAGTTATCCATAGGCCCATAGGGTCGACTGCATGTTTGCCACCCAATAAAATAAAATAAAAACAACCTACTTCCAAAAAAATCACTACAAAGTGAAAAATTACTTTAATTACGGAAGTCGGTGTCTTTGGATCTGTATTTTAGTTTTGCGCCACCGACTTCCGAAACTAAAGTTATTTTACACTTTGTTTTTGGAAGTCGGTATTTTTTTTATAAAATGATTTATGATTTTTCACTTTTTAGTGGGTCAGTTTGTAATTTATCTAAGTTACAATAGCCTAATGTCAACTTTTACAAAATATAGCTTTTCCCGATGCAGGGACGTTAATGGTTGAGGAGTGCTCCTGGTAAGAACCAGAAGAACTTCACCATATGGATTATGACGAACATACATTTCTTAGCAACCATATTAAAGTACTTACTCAAATCGCAACCCGTGAAATACAAATTATTAAGTAGTTTTGATGGTCATCTGTGGTCTTCATTATCAGTTCCACTTCACCAAATAGTGCTTACCGAAAGCAAATGCACGAGTTACTATAAAAATGGCCAAATCACTATATAAAATTTGAGGTTTTCCATGGGATCCCCCCCTCATCATATTCTGACTTGGTGACAAGGGTACCTACCTTGAGAGCATACCCTTAACAAAAACAGAACATACATAAAAAAAACATATACGAACATATAATCTCCTTCTTTTTGGAAGTTGGTTAAAAAAATAAGAATTTGCTTACAGCATTCAGATGTTTAATAACATCCCGACTGAGTTTCTCGACGACTGCCTGTACTACCAGCTCGATAATCTTGTAAAAGTGGAAGGCACTGAGTCCGTATATCTGTAGCACTCTCGGAAACTTGAGCGAGTGAACGCCGTACGCGTGTAGAACAATTTCTGTGCAACACGCGTATACTGCTAGCTGGTATGTTTCTTGATTGAGCAGCATCTGTTGGGTAAAGTTTTTTGTTTTTAAACATAGTCCCAAATTTGAGTTTTTAAGCCTTTTTATGGATGTTACAATATTTTTTAAATATTTTTATGCAGCATTCAAACGTGTATTGCATGGCTAGTGGTTCAACCCTTGTGTTTTGGAGTATTACTTTTACTTTATGTGCCAAACAAAGTAACTACAGATTTACATCAGTTAGACATAACACTAACATAATTTATACTGCAATCGCTGATCTGCTGTGTGGTAAGATTATTGCGATTAGCATAACCATTCACTAGATATTAAGGGACCATACAAAACAAAAAAAAGGGGGCGGTCGGCGCACCCCCATCAGGTTCTAAGTTCCTTCCGCGATACACGCACGCACACACAGTCGTATATAATAGAAAGAGAGAGAAAGTAGCATGGAGGGGGCATAACGCTTTTTTCTTACGTGACGATTTTCCAGTCAACTCCTACCGCTAGCCACGTTAAAAAACTTAGTTCCAATAAACGGGTCGATAATAATGATTAACCTAGGTCATATCCAGAAAGATAGCACAATATAAAATGATAACAAAATTTATATGAATATTTATCTTATCATTATGTTCATTCAGCGTTACTGAAAAATCTGCTGATATGATTTCAATGCACAATGCAGTGTTATGATAAGTAATAAAAAAACATTTTATTTATTTTTGTAATCTTGGTATTACTTGCAATGTGGTTTGCATATTAACACAATAACTAAGTTAAAAGGAATGACGTCAATATTGCAATGGGTCTTGAGTCATGAATTTGAATTCATGACATGACTGACCTTTACAGTCAGTGACCAGCATTAGCTGACCCCTCTTCCATTATTCTTAAAACTTTATTCTTCAAACATAAATTTGTTGTACCTACAACAAGGCTCAAGAAAATAGGTGGCTCGTTCCGATGTCAATGTATACGCTTTTATAATAAACTTCCAAGCCACGTTCAAGATCTAAGCCTTAATAAATTCAAATCATTCATTAAACGTAAGTTGTGTCAGAAAGCTTTTTATACCGTTAAAGATTATATTGAGGACAAAAAGGCTTGGGATTGAGATGCTCCAATTTTTACTTATTGAAGTGGTTTATTTTTATTGTTTGATGTTTTTTTTGCTAACTTTTATTATTTTATATACGTAACGTAATATATACGTAATGACATGATTATTTACTTGTAAAGTATTATATTATTTTAATTATTGTGAATGTGAAGACTATGTGGGTTATTGCTCTTTTATTTTTATTTTCACTTTGTCTTTTATTCTCAGTTAGTGTTAATCATGGTCTGGCAGTTTGAGTCATTTAAGCGGCCTACCCAAATGTCCTTTCTTTGGTATTGATCGTCGCATCGTTGAGCTCCTTAAGTTCTGAGTAGAGCTGCACTATTACTGACAAATGCGTGCACTGACTGGTCAGGTCCACTCAATCTGCGTGGTTCTTTCCTCAAAAGACCATTTCAGACACCAATCTACATGGCCTTCACATGATCTGACCAAGATTATGTCTGGACTTTAAAAGAGACTGTGACCTCTGAGTTTGTTTCGGCCTTTCTTCTCAGAGTAGTCAGATAGGAAACGCCGACCTCATCTAGTTTTAAAAATATGACTGACGTGTAAAAGTGTTTGTACAAACCTACTTACAGAAATAAAAATCATTTATCATTTATCATTTATCTTCTTTGTAAGAGGGGTCAGATAATGCTGGTCACCGACTGTACATAAGGATTATTTTTAGGATTCTGACCCCAAAGGGCGCCAACGAGACCCTATTACTAACTCCACTGTCCATCCGTCCGTCTGTCACAGGGCTGTATCTTTTGAACTATAAGCGTCACACTTGAAATTTTCAGTGTGTACTCCTATGGCCGCTATAACAACAAATAATAAAAGAAAATATTAACTTTATAGCCATTTAAGAAATGTGTTTTTTTCGGCGATTTTTGTTAAAGCTATTTAAAAGACCGGCCATATGCGAGTCAGACTCGCGCACGAAGGGTTCCGTACCATTATCTACAAAAACGCAAAAAAATCACGTTTGTTGTATGGGACCCTTAAATATTTGTTTTATTTTAATTTAATTATTTATTTTTAAAGTAAACATATAACTAAATATTCTGTGAATATTTCAAACGTTTCAAGCTACCTGTTGCCGTTATCAATATCAAGCAAAAACGAGCAACAAAAACACTTTTGTTGTATGGGAGCCCCTTTAAATATTTATTTTATTCAGTTTTTTAGTATTTGTTGTATAGCGGCAACAGAAATGCATCATCTGTGAAAATTTCAACTGTCTAACTATCACGGTTTATGAGATACAGCCTGGTGACAAACGGACAGACAAACAGACGGCGGAGCCTTAGTAATAGGGTTCCCGTTTTACCCTTTGGGTACAAAATATATAATAAGGTGCCAGATGCACTAAAAGACGAAACCAGCGACATGACATTTATAAATAAGCTCAAGCAAATATTAATTACTGACAACACAAACAGTTAGTCGTCAGACACTTGCATACGTAAAGATAAATTTTATAATAATAATGTTAAATTGACCTTTTGAAATAATTATTATACACTGATCTCAATAAAATAAAGTTTATATTTATTTAATTAATGTTAATAGTCCATTCAAAAAATTTGCTAATTGTTTCCTATTTTTATTTTAAGAATTAATTTTGTTATACCTTTTGCTGTGCCCTACAGGGTCCGTAATTGTACCTTATCTTTAAGCCATTGTAACACCTTTACTTAGACATTATGGAATGCAAATAAATATATGAATATACGTATATATATGTACGGAATCCTTCGTCTGAGAGTCCAACTCGCACTTGGCCGCTTTTTGTTCAATTAAATTACTTTTACGACTTACATTTAGAGACACTTGCGGTTTTTTCCTGTGCTCCTCTCTGATAATGTGTTCAAAGACTTTGTAATACAGGCATGTGACCATATTGCACCGAAACCTGATTGTTTCGTTACTGGAAGTACTGTTAGTCTCCCTCAGACTGCTTGCGAACTGTTCCATCCAATTGTTGCATGGCTGCACAAGATTTGTGTTGATTGCATCCATGTTCACGTTGCAGTCACTGTGGACAATGATTGTGATTCGAATGATGAGGATTCCAATTTATACCTATTCAGAATGACATAAGATTCAAATGACGCGCGTAGCTTCGTTATACTTACGTGAACAACTTCAAAAGATCTCTCGAGGGCTGCGGCTTGGCGTTTCTCAGGTACGCAGCAAGGCGTGCCAGACTGTTCTTAGCTTCAGACACAGGCGTCAGTTCCTCACCACGTCGAGCTAAGTAGCGCCGCCCAGTAAGAGGAGTCTCGTGACAAGCGCGACCACTCTGATAAAATAAACAAATACATAATCAGTCTATAATGTACACACGACGACATCATCATTTCTGCCGAAAGATTTCCACTGCTGGCCTCCCCATAAGGGGGGGGGGGGGGGTGTTTGCTGCCTATTCTCTAGTAAGTCCCTTAGTCGCCTTTTACGACACCCACGGGAAGAAATAGGACGACATAATTATGAAACAATTCCATTCCAGTATAAGCCGGCACCACATTGTATGGGCTATCCGTACAATAAGAGGTTAGCGTATAGTATATCCGCTGTGCAAGTCTATGGATGCCACAAATTTGCACACGATGTTTTCGTTCACCGTTTTTAGAGCAGCAAATAACCAAATTCCATTGCAGCATGCCCGCTTGGGTTCGTAGCCACGACAAACTCGTACGAAGGAGTATAGTAGTGTGGGGTATTCGCCCACCACAGCTCATATTAACATGATTAAGAATAATTCTTGTGTCCGCCCCTGCTTCAAACGAGTGCATTCGACATGTAAAAAAACCGATATCTCTATGCTAATTTTTTGTTAAAAATTAAAGTATTATACACAAACATATTTTATTTATAATTAGTTATGTTATCTTTTAATATTTTTTTATTATTATTATCTCCCCTCAATCAGAGCACCTGCTATATTATCTCTTCCACACTTGGCTTGACTGGTAGAGAATTCCTAAGGCATAAAGTCTGTCTTTCTACCTTAGTGTGTGAGATGTTTAAATAAATAAACCTTGCAGAAGAAATTCTCTACATGATGGCGAGAACTGCATCTTAATCTTAGATTAGAAGAACGTAGGCAACACACATATACACCCCCCCACCCCCACACACACAAACACGGAAAGTGTTTGATGTGTCAGATGTGTGTTATTATTACTTATCATCAACTATTTGGAAAGCTTTATTGCATATAGGGATGAGGTACTCGCACAGGACAATATCACAAGCTGACTGTGTGGCAGACAAAAGATACAAGTTCGTTTATTTGTCTGAAAAAAAAAAACACATGGCATGCCAGATGTTACATTATAAATAAATATCACGATCATGTTAAAGAGGATGAATAATAATATAAATGCAGTTGCAATTGTGGAGTTGGGTGCTCAATTAATTTCAATGGGAATTCAAAATATACAGCAGGGGGAGTAATACTCACAGGTCCGAAAGTAGCAATAACTTGTGATATTTCATCCCCCGACACTTTGTTTGAAGTACCGATTTGTTCATTTGCATGTTCACCTAAAATATAAGCCATATTTTTTTTTATTTTATTAGGTATATAATAACATATATCGTGTCAATTAACATTGTTATACCTTCGTAATCTACAAAGCAAGTTAAAATTGGATTTATATAATAAATATTCGACATTTTTGCTTTGAATCTTTCAATACAAGCTTTGAAAAGTGTCACTTATTTTTTTAATTAGTCGTTTGCGTTTTTGTTAGTGGCCAGCAAGACATAGTACCTAAAACCTTTTTTCATCGACTTTTACTTAGTTTCAGTTGTAGGGGACAAATTTATTACCACAATATTTTTGTTACACTCTATTACAAACAATTAAGGAAACTTACCTAAGAATATACGTTCATCAAATTCACCAACACTTAGCACATAAGTTTCATATAAATTGTTCAATGATTTCAGATTTTGGTCAAACGTGCCGATTCCTAGGACTCCGTTAAGTTCGTCAATATCACCTTTTAGGATCTAAAAAATATATAAGAAAAAGATTAGGTAGGTAAAAGTTTAAAATATTTTGCAAAAGGACATCTTGCCAATATTTCTGCTGAACACAATGACCAGTAAATGGGAATGTAATGGTGAATACCTAGGTATTAACAAAAACCTTAAACCTTATTATCAAAAAACGCAGAGTTAATTTATGTCAAACTTAAACCTCGATAAATATATCGACTATCTGAAGCTAATACTGGTTACCACTAACGGTTAGCATGTCGATGGCAAAATTAACATGAAAAATATATAAGTTATTTTTTGTTTAGCCCAAAAGTCAACCCGAATACTATTTGCTGACGCAGCCATTAGGTCCTCACGCGTGCAGGTGACAGGGCATGCGGTGCAAGATGGGAGGTGAGCCATTGTCTGTGCAGGCGCTGCAAACACACCGGAGATCTGAGCCATCCATGAAACCCCTTTTGTGGAGGTTGACCTTACTGCAGCCTGCTTGGTTATGAAGTATATTTATGAATTAAACGTAATTTTTTTGCATGACAGCAAACTTACTTGTTTTTCAAAAAATTTCTTTAACGCTGGCTTCCAGGTGTATTCTTTAGAGGCTGCAGCATCTACTAGCAGCCCATTTTTGATTTCACATAATACTGACATAATGCAGGGTGCTGTTGATGGCATTTCGAAATCTTCTTGTAACCAGTCACTGGGCAAACCTAAAAAATATTTATAAGTTGATCTATTTTTTTTTTACTATTATAATAAATATATTATATTTTTTAATAATAATCAACACAACACATATTTCCGTGCCCCTACCGCACGTGTCGAATTTCTGCAACAGAGAATAGTATGTAGGTATTATGTTATCGATTTGTAGCCGCGCGCTAGGGGCACGGCAATTGATATTTAGGCAAGCGCTTAAAAGGTTAATGTAAATAAATATGTGATTAAAACGGCAAAATATATGAATAAATATAGTAAAGGTATTCAATAATTTGGTTTACAAACCTTTAAATGCAGGATTTATTAAATCTACCCTTGTGTCCATAAATGCATTTGCAAAAACGAAGTCTAAAGATGCAAGCAGCAAATGGTACATGTCCACAAGATCATGAGCTGACCTGTGGTGCTCGCCTTTCACACATATGTATAAACACCAGGTGAACTCAAACAGAGCATTTGTAGTACACGGCTGTGTCCTGTTTGGGGAAAATATCATTATAGTCTTTAATGTAGCATTTTTGGGTGTACACCCATTTAGACTAGAAGCCGACTCAGACAGAGTTGGGAAAATGCTAGGCAGATGATGAGCTTTTAATTTTGTGTAAATATTTTGTTGACCACCAAAAAGTTTTATTAGACAATCAATGCAATAACCAAAATTACACTGATACTGATGACTAACAAGTCAATTAACATTTTACTTTTAAAATTGAAAATGAATGTACAATGAAAATATATAAAGTTGAGTCTTAGGACATTAGATTTGGTTGAATAGTAATCAACAATAAGCAAACAAAACAATGATGAACTTCCTGTTATCTATTCATGTGGAAACCTGTTTTTGATATTCTATTGAAACTAGTTAGATTTCATGATCGTCTTGTTAAATTGATACACCTGCTTGAAAACAAATGCACTGTATAATACTGTGTAAATTATTTTTTGGTTAATGTATGAGCTGTGTTAATCCTATGCTGAAAAAAGTTTTAAAACCTATAATATCAATCTACATGGACATAATAAATAAATCACTTACTTAGGTCTTCTCTTAGTACTAGTTTTCATAGGTTCATTTGTCAACCCAGAGAAGATCTGCTGGAAGATTGGTTGGAAGTTCCTGTACAGCACAGTGGATACTGCAAACTTGTGCTCCAAGTGAGATATCCTGTCTCTGAACTCAGTTGACATTGAAGCCATCTCCATCCAGTTTTTGATTTTTTTGAAGAACTGGATTAGACTGGAAAAAATCAAAAACGTGTATGCCAATTTATTTTATTTTAAACAGAATGGCCTGATGCTGAACTAAAGAATAATAAAAGGCTATTTATACAATGAAAATATAGTTACCTTATGTTGCATAATCTCAGGAGCTTGGTGAGACTGACACAGTTCCCTTCCACAGCCTTCCCAGACTGCACTGTAGGTGTAATGGAGGTTCTGCATGCCACATACAGGGCACAAGCCATCCAGTGCAATGTATCACCCTATGGAAACAAATATCATATGATTATATATTATAATATCATATGGATCAAAAATCATATGATTTGAAAACATTTATGTTCTATCATGACTTATTTTCAAACAAAACAAATTGGTATTGTAAACAAAGGTTTGAGGATAATGATTCCTGCAAATATTGTCTCAATGTTGGTGTCATTTATGGAATGATTTTTTCCTTGATAAGTGATTCTGGTCAATGAGCATCCTTAGATGGGCTTCATGTGGATTATGCAGGTGATAGTAGTTGCAGGTTAAAAAAATCACATGAATCTAAATCTCAAAGACACGAAGTGACATCCACCATAATTTCGATAATAGAGTTATTACACGTATTTAGTAGTCTCACTATAGAACCTAAATTTATTCATTACATTTGGAAGCACTAGTGAATCTCCGTAGGAAGGCAGTGTTATGATGCTCAAGAAGTTTTAGTAAGAAAATCTAAACAATTAAGAATAGAGGAATATTAATAAATGCAGTAATGATATGAATACACTAGACTAAAATACTTACATCTAAAGAATAATTTCGTTTTATCTCTAAAAAGGACTCCTTGGATTTTTGTGCTGCAACTGGGTCGACATTTAAATCTGAACAAAGACTGTCCATTTTAGCAATGCAATTTTCTTCACTGTCTTCTAATATAGACATTTTTATAGTGAATTCACTATTGATTTAAATAAAACATAAAAATAAACAACCTATCACACGTAAACTTAGCCCGATTTTGACAATTTGACAGATATTTGGCGGGAATAGCACGACTCCTCCCACGCGCGGCAATATTGTCCAATATTGTCTTTGGTTTTAAAACATGGCTGCCAAAAGGGTTGGTCTCACTAACGCTTTTTTTATCTATGATGGACGAACGAACATGACCACTGGGCCTCTTCTGGGCCTATATAATAATATTGATTGTTTCCCATGTTGGTCTTTGAGACGCCGCACACTCAACCAGAATCTTAATAACATTCTAGACTCTATGTAGCATGGCAATTCATATTACCAAGCTGGAAAACACACACGAGTATTGCTCTATAGGACACATGCAGCGACACGCGACAAGACGGTGGCGACTAAAGTCACAGTGTGCTGTGTGTGTACCTACAATCTACATAGTATTATAAACAACAACAAGATAAAAAAAGCATTACAAGTTTTTTTTTTTTAGTAAAGATTTGTTATACTGGTGAAACACACTAATTACTGGTCAGCACAGCGCGGCAGCGTACTGAATCCAACAACTGGAATAAGATCCATTAGTGGACTAATACTGTCTACTCTTAAAATGTGTTTTTACTTTTTTAGTTGACAGTGCAGGTTGAGGTTGACAATTATCAGAAGTCAGCTTTTCATTGTTCAGAGGTCAGCACCTGAGGTCAGCAGCACAGACAGACAGACCCACAGAATATTAATACTCCTGGACAGACCACAGACTAATGGTGCGTTCCGAGTTGCACTGTAATCGATTTGAGCACGCTTAGGGCCCCCACACATAACTGCGAATTCGCAACGCATCGCAAATATCTGCGCATAAATCTATGGGCTCCCACACATAACTGCGAATTCGCAACGCATCGCAAATATCTGCGCATAAATCTGTACTATAAATCATAATATCGCATCGCATCGTGGTTTTGTGTGGGCGCCCTTACACCCTTCCTGTTCGAAAACTATGTCTCGTGAATCGTCATAGATGACGTCAAGACATGCGACATCTTGCGATAACGCCGACCAAGCTCTAAGGCCTAAATTAATATCACCGTGAGCGCTGTCAAAAATTACAGTTATGCTGTTATGTGAGTCGCATTCAATCTATAAACGAACGTGGCATTTTCGAAATTGTGCTTCTGGCTACTAACAGTCGCCACCTAACCAAAGAAGAAGAAGTGTGGTGTATACCTACACAAAGAAATACTGTAATCATATACAAATGTACTCTGTGCTGTAATCCAACCGTGAGCGCGTTCACGAGCGTTGATGATGTTAGCGAACGCAGATGATTCATTTTCATTATTGATGTTAGCGTTAGCGCTGTGAGCGATTATGGCCCAATTCGGAATGCAGCCAAAGTCATGATTTTTTCTTTTTCTTTTTTTTTCTTTTCGGATTCCGAGCATATTCCGAGTGAAAAAAACCCTTCCAAATTCAAATTTGAAAATCCGTGATTTCTTTTATTTTAGTCGACAAATGAAAGACATTTTATTATTTCGAATTTATTGTCACAGAGTACATTTTATTATTGTTTATTATATGTGTGCAACGTACTTGTCTGCTCCGTATTTTTAATTGATATTTTGAAAAGAAAATGATATCTTTTCATCGACTTTACCATGTTTCCTGCGTAGCTCTCAGTTTCAAAAAGCAAGGGCTAAAACTATGTAAAATGGTTAATCCGAAGAGTAAAAGGTGATTTTTCATTATTTAGATTAATAAAATTGTTAATTTAATTAATAAAATGTTCTTAATGTTATGGTTTTGAGGTTATATTGTTGTTTTGATATTTTCTTAGGCAGTGGCATCCAACGCAAGCGTTCGCAGCGAATGCTCTGCCTTCGGTAAAGAGTTTAACTAAACAGAAGCATGAGCCTGGCAAGCGTGGGCAGCGCAGAACTGCCATGCTGAACAAAATGTTTATGAAACAGATCACCGACTTGATGTCTACTGGCACTGTAGCTTTGGATATAGTTGGAAGAGGCATTGAAATCTCCAAAGTAAGTAACCACCTCTTGAGTTTTGGTTCTCATATCTATTAGATCATTTCATAAAACTGTTTATTTATCTAATCAGCAAAGGCCTTAAGGAGGATAATATTATTAACCTGTATGTACTCTAGAATAATGTACATTCATGAATCATTATCATCCTCCTGCCCTTACCCCATTATTTAAGTTGGCACAGCATGTGTTCTTTCCAGAGATCTCTATGGCACACTAGAATCTCAAAAAAAAATGGGTTTGGGTTGATTCATAGCAAAACTCTTTTAGGGCTCCGTGCCTCAAATAGAAAAAACGGAACCCTATAGGTTTACTTCATTGTCTGTCCGTCTGTCTCTGTCAAGACCCTTTTTCTTAGGAACGCATGGAGGTATCAAGTTGAAATTAAATTCAAATACGTAGGTCTACGGTCTCTTGGAGCTCTAAAAAAAAATCAAGCTTCTAAGTTAACGCAATAAAAAAATATGGTGATTTATGTGACATATTTTGATAATCACAAATAAATCAAAACTTATAGGATACTTCCAGTTGACCTAGAATCATGAAATTTTGGCAAGAAGAAAGGTCTCACAGCACAAGTAAAGGATAAAGTACAAAAATCGTTATTTTGTAGTTTTATCACATTTTTTTTTTTTTTTGGATTACAAAATTACATTTACAGTTGGAAAACTGTGGCGTATATCGATGTATGGGAGAACAAGTTTTTCAAATACAATGTTAAGTTTTTGGGTTAAATTCATCCCAACTATGGAATCCTTCATTTTGCGTGGTCCGACACGCACTTCGCTGTTTTTTTCTAAAAATAAGCCCCAGGCAGACTTTCTAGAATCAGAGATATTATTCCTATTTCCAGGTGAATGTGACACCAGACATGAACACAGTAAATGTGTTCTGGGTGTGCAAAGGCAATGCTTCAGATGATGAGACCGAGAAGTTGCTAAACAAAGTAGCTGGTGGTCTGAGACATGAGCTGTCCACCCTCAGGGTCATGGGAGAAATACCTTACATTGTGTTTGTTAAAGGCAAGTAAAGTTAATGTTATTAAGGACCAATTTTTTATTGTCAGATAACGTCGTCAATGCGCGTATGTTGCGTGGGTGGGAAAATTGATTATTCGATCCACTCCAGCTCCTCAAGGAAGGCCAGCAACACCTTGGTGTTACTGACAATCTCACGGAGGGTACCTGGGTTACCGAAGTACTTTGCCCTGTATGTGGCGACCACCGGGCAGTTAAGTAGCACGTGAGCTACTGTCTCGTCGTCCTCCATACATGGTGGTTTGTTATATTTTTATTAATAAGCTGTCAAACTGCAATTTTTTGTAGATTACAAAATCTGCCCTAAGTTTGTCAATGGTCTGCCTGCATAGCAATTCAAAACCATTCGACAAATTGTCGTATCGAAAATGACACATTTTTAGGGTTCCGTAGTCAACAAGGAACCCTTATAGTTTAGCCATGTCCGTCTGTCTGTCTGTACGTCCGTCCGTCTGTCCCCAGCTTAGCTCAGAGATTATTAGTACTAGAAAGCTGTAATTTGGCATGGGTTTATATATATTAATTAATCACGCCGACAATTCGTAAAAGAAATCCTTGAAATTTAAGAGTAGGTACCTCCCTTGCACATAAAAGTGGGGATGATATTTTTTTTTATCGTCTATCCCATAGTATAGATACGTGAAGACCATTTTTCAATTCAGGGATCCGTTTGCGTAAAATTAAGCTGGGGGGGGCACTTGACACTTAGGGTCAAGTGCCCCCCCCTCCCTTGGTCGCTCGCCAGCTAAATGGTTGGTTTCGGATATGTGGAAAAATTCATGGCAGTAGTATATATAACGAAATTAAAAGGAAAACTATCACAGCTAAGTAGGCTTTACAAGTTAACGAGTAATTGTCGACCAACTTAAATGTGCAGTTGGAGAATTGACCGTAACGTATATCGATGTATGGGAGAGCATGTTTTCAACTATGTTAAGTTTGTTTTTGGGATAAATACGGAACCCTTCATTGTGCGTGGTCCGACACGCACTTGGCCAGTTTTTAATAACTGATTGACCTTATAGCTGTCGGAAGAATGGCGGTCATCTATTTGATTTAAACTGACAAAACTTAAGTGTCTTGGATTTGCGAACAGCCTTTACAGGACTCTTTTGATAACATTGATAGATGCTCGATTCGGCACGGAAGCGTATCGGAACGATTGTGAATAGAAAGAAAGAAAATACGTTTATTTGCGGTAAACATGGCGCAAAAAAGAACAAACACAAAAATAAGAAAAGGTTGGGGGACACATGCCACTATGCTGGTCTGTTAAAGGCTGGATTCATTAAACCTCTGACTAATTTAGAGGGAGAATTTAGGAGAAGCCTTATAACTGATATCTAGAAAACTGAACCTGAATTGCATTTTTTTAGCAATTTTTTAGATTTGAACAAAACAGGCATTTTCAGGTTTTTTGTGGGATCTAAGCAATTATTGTAATTATCCTGAAGTACAGTGAGGTTGTGTTCAGTATTAATGCTTCAATATTTGAGATAAGATCATCATCATTCTCCTGCCCTTATTTGATTTTGTCAGGGCAGTAAGACTCACTGTTCCAACTATGTCTATTAGTTGTTATCTCATTTAAAACAACAATGTATATACATGATGCTAAAATATTCATACTTTATGTCCACAGATAAACAAGAAGCCCATATTGTAGACTTGGATCGTCGCTTAGCAATGGCTGATTATGGTGAGGACTATGTGCCTACTGATATGGGACACCTGCTGAAGTCTGAGTTCACGTTAAACACACAGTTATCACCTGAAGTGAAGGTAAGCATTGTATGATAGTAACATTTCCATGATTTTGAAAAGATTTTTTTGTTAGAAAGAGTTGCTCCCGAGGTGGTTGGTCCCATTGTCACCAAGTATCAGATGAGAAATCATCAAATTTTATATGCACACCTATAATAGTTCTTTCGGATCGCAGAACATAGTAAGTTTTAAAATGATTGTGCGTACAAACTTACATTTGCAGTTGGAATCTATGGAAGAACATGTTTTTCAACGGTGGTCCGACACGCACTTGGCCGGGTTTTTACGTTGTCTTTGCTAAGAAAAAGACCTACATTTAAAATGAGCAACGAGGTCTCCAACCCGCATTGGGCACGCGTGGTTGATTACAGCCCACTCGCCTTTCGAAGAGAGGAGGCCTGTGTCCGAGCAGTGGGAATATAGGCTGATTGTGGTTGTGCACAAGGACTCCCGCCATCCCAAATGCGCCAGTTAATGAGGTATATATGGACAGCAAAGTACGCGGCAGCGGTATGGGTCATGTCTTATGTAACTTCTTATCATGCAAAAAATCCTCCCATCCTTTACATTCACTTCCTATATAGTTGTGTAGCAGTTGGTGTCTACTGTCACCAACTTCTTCTAGGACGGAGAGGCTTTTGAAACTTTGTCGTTATGGTGATACAGCATCTAGTCGCATTTTATAATAATTTAAAGTCAAAGCGAACAAACATAGTTTATTAAATTGTCTAGTACTTTAAGCATGTATTTTCATGGAAGTATCTACCATCGTTAAAAAGTATGACAGTAAAAAGAAGACACTATCTAATCGTTTTTTTTTCGTCAGGCAAAAATAAGGCAACTAGAAGAGGAATTACCCATATTCGAAGAACCTTTACCTGAAATGACCCACAATGTCTTCGGTCTGGAACACTCCAGGATAATGAGCAGGCTCCTAGCTGCTAGGAAGAAGACCCGCGATGCTTGGAGCACTCTGAACACGGATAGAGACGTTATATCGTATCGATTGACGCCCGATCATGTACCTGAGCCTGTTGGCAACCAGAGGAAAGAATTGGCTGATTTCTTACAGAAGAGACAGGTAAGATATTTTATAGCACCTAGTTGGTATTTATGCAATGACCGTTTATAAAATTAGAAGTTTTTTGGGATCTAGTTGGTGAGAAAAGAAACATCCAGCTTTCTCATCATGATAATCATAATCAGTCCATCCACTGCTAGATATAAGCCTCTCCAATGTCACGCCACTTTGCTCGATCGTCAGATACTCGTCTATCCAGATTTGATGCTCCTACCAATTACAAACTGCAGAGCATGAGTAAGAGGCTTTTACTTAATGTCTCATGTGAGTGCAGCAACTATACGTTTTTGACCCATAACACCAACGCCAATCATCAAACCACTTGCAAAGTGCAATAGTTATGGCAATTTTTCTTCTGCGCTTGTGCAGCATGCGTAATCCATCAACCGGGAAAGTAGTAGAGCTGCCAGGCCCATCATCCTTCCCCGTATTCTGTCTGTGCTGGTCTTGATCGTTGTCAGGGTTGGTAAAGCGTTTACGCACGATGCTCTGTTGCCAGAGGCTCGTGGAAGGCATGCACTTCGTAGTGGGTGTTGGCGCGCGGGTCGGAGCGGGAGTTGTGATTTTTGGCTCGTTGGTCGCAGCCGAGGTCGGGTATATCAGCGCGTAAGTCGCAGCCTGTATTGTGGGCGCTGAGTCAGCAGCCGGCCGCGCTCTCAAGAGCACGGCACCAAAGTGCAGTTGGGTGGGATATAGGGATAGGAAGGAAGGCATTGTTGGATGAAGAGGTATGGTTCTTTGGGGTTATCCTTGGCCTGGGATTTGGGATCGACAGGATGTATGGATGAGGAGGGATGGCTTCGTTAGGTGATAGGTCTAAAAGTACTCTTACTCTGGGATTAGACCTTCAGGAACTTCTCTTGTCCGGGATCTGTTTCGAGGTGCTCCGGGTGCGACCGCCGACAGCCGGAGTTGGGCTATCCGCAACCTGCGCCCACCCGCTCGGTTGCAAGAGAAGTGCCTGGCAGTCTGGGGCTCGTCACCGCGGATGTACGTATACATTCACGTAGGAGCGATCCAGCCAGTCCCGAGAGAGCTTGTCTTGATACATTATCAGCTCTCAACGATGGGTGGGCTATATACTTCATGCTTTCCGGTTTTGATGCATTACAGATACACTCAGAAGACTCGAAGACTCAGGAAAAAATCAAACATTACAAAAAAATAAAACGAATCCTTCCGAATTTTACAGATCGAGCAAAAGCGTCTACACAAGCGAATGAAAGACTCTCGCCAAGACTGGCAGCTGTCCGAAAAAGTGGAGGGCACTGAAGAAATTGATGAGGATGAGGAATACGAAGATGAGGACGAGGAGAGCTACAACTACTACACTGGACCCAGGGAACTATCCGACCTTGTTGATAGACGACCTCAATTGTAGCTTAGTTATAACTTAGATAAATAAATTATTGTAGAATTTATTTATAGTTTGATTTCAATGTGTAGACAGCTCCCGACAGATTTGCTTAATTTTGTCATTGCGTCGGTACTTCTTCTTAGCGTGTCGATGGCAAAAATAACTCTTAAAATATATATTTTTTTTTTAATTTGCTTGGCCTCTAATTCAGAAACGCGGATACCGTTTGCTGACGCAGCCTTTAGGTACTATCTACAATGTTAAAATTAAAGAGCAATGAATTTACAAATTCTAATCGATTTTGGTAGTGACTCATTTACGCAAATCAGTAGGCCTAAAATGAGAGGTTAGAATAATAACTTGGTGAAGAACTGCTTATAGCATTAAAAGGCATGAAAAACAATACACTGCATTAGTTTAGTACGATGAGGGGGTTATTTATGGTATTATTTTATTTTTATTAAAAGGAACAGCAAACAGTAGGTATTTGCATTTTGCTAATAATGTAACCCACAACAGTGTCCACGGGTTATCATAATAATATTTAAAAAAAACGATAAAATTACACCAATGAAGTTTTCCTAGGTTGTTGCACATTCACGTAAAGTTTTGTAAAAAATCTGCCACATTAATATGTGGCACATACTCCCTGGCCGCGCCACAACGAAATAATTTTAAGAAAATGTTCCTGAATAAATTGTACCATTTATGTACTATACGGACAATTTTTAAGTGTTACAAAAACTGTGGTAGCACGTCTAGAAAACATTTTTTTTTTTTTCACTTTTGCGGCTAAGGAGTATCACACATAAGCCTACTTATTGATTACACGTCCACGAACTTCAAGGCTCGTCTAATTAACACTACAAAAGAGGTAGTGTCATGGTATTTTTACAGGTTGCCAGATCGACTGCTAGGTACTGTCTTAAGCGCAAGCCACACCGCCAGCTAGCGGGCGGGCAGGCTAGGCGGGCGAACATCGTTTTACCTTAGTTGGTAGCTCGCGGTGTGAACCGAAGTATGTAACGATGTTCGCCCGCCTAGCCCGCCCGCCCGCTTAGCTGGCGGTGTGGCCTGCGCTTAAGGCTGCATCCTATTTAAAAACGATCGTCGCCCGAATACGCGACCGTCGCGGTCATATGTCACTTTTTGTTCGAAAACCGGAAGGCGCCCTATATCGGCGCAACCACGCGTTCAGGTTCAAGGTCAAATCAAATCAAAATATTGTATTTCACTTATACGGACATCGGCACTTATGAAACGTCAGAAGCTGGGTGCACGGTTCCAATTGGTTGTTTCCTATGGAGAAGAGCCGGCAAGAAACTGCATGGTTACTCTTTTAAAAATAATTGGCTTTTACAATGTTTTCAAATCAGTGTAGGACTGTCAACAAGTACCAGGTACTTCCTAGAACGTTCTCACATTCACAAAATATGAAAGAATCTATATAAAATATTAATAAAAATAAAAACCTATTTAAACCAAATTACATAATTGCCATTACTACTGTAACAAATCTGAATTAATATCCTGTCTATAAAAGCCACTTACATGCTCTTAATGAGGTACACAGGTAAGCCACATGTGCAGGAGTTATTGCCCAACTTCCTTGTCTTCAACATAGTGTATAATCTTATAATATGCTTTTTTTGACACTTTTGATGTGGGTTTTGAACTTTGCATCGGCTAAGTTCTGTTACCGATTTTTGGCAACTTGTTATAAAAGCGGATACTGTTGATAAGAAAAGATTTACTTGTTTTTGTTATGGGTATCACAATTTCATGTTTACTACGTGTATTTAATATTATGGGAATCTCTTCTTATTTTGAAAAGTCTTTAAGTTTGTGCGAACATACAAAATACTTTCTTAAGATATAAAGAGAAGGCAGAGTTAGTATATAAATTCTTTCAATTTGTTTCTATGGGACGCAAGAGGACCCATTTAGATCGCGCGGATTGCCCTTTTTTGTAAAATGAAAATTCAATCTCTTAAGCAACTACTGAGCCTAAAGTTTTGAAAAAAAGAACAAATTAGTTCTATACTTTTAGTTTACAGGATTTTAAGAAATCTATGGTTTTAAAATAACATGGTAATTAATCTCCCAATATTGTGCGAACAAACTTACATTTGCAGTTGGAATGAATGGGAATATATTTTTCAACTACAATGTTAAGTTTGTTCTTGGGGTAAACTCATTTCAACTACGGAACCCTTCATTGTGTGTGGTCCGACAAGCACTTGCCAGTTTTTTTTTTTTGTCCTGGTTTCGATTCCCGGGATTGTATTCATCTATGGGATTTCTCAGTAGTAGCCCAGAGTCTGGTGTGCCTGGTTGATGGCTACAGGCTCGCCTCCTGTTAAATCGGACTCAAACATAACTGGCGAAATGTGGGTGTACTTTACCACGATTCTGCAGTGCTTCGACTATGTTCGCACAAGCGCACACTGATGGGTTTCATGCTCTTATAAGGAAGCAGTGTGCGTCGCTGCTGAGTCGTGTTAGGTCCAGTAGCAATTTAACAGTCTAATAAGTGTGTTCGTGGACAGGTGGGACTCTCCACTGCTGCGCCACTGGATACGTTTGCATACTGCACTGTGAGCAGTAGACAGTTCCTCCCGGTCCTAATGTGTGTAACTGTGTCCTTGACTGCTTTTATTTTTTGTGTCTTGTTTGTTGTGTATTAGTTGTTTTTAAAATATGTGTCATGAAATATGGATGTTATCTGAAATACTCTGCCTAACTCTTCGGGCACTACAGGCGTGATGTTACGTTAGGTGGCGTTTTTACTGGCTACTTGTCTTTATCACACTCAATGCAATATAACGAACGAGTCATCAGAATTTCCAGAAGATAGTTACACCAATGAAATTTATTAGATGACACATTCTTAGTGCAATTCATCATAATTATCCTGTCTTAAGATTAGAAACGAGATGCTCTCCTCTGCCTTTTTTTTTTTTTTTAAATAACTTCTCCCGCTATGGGCGGAGCGGGAGGGCGTGTCAGACTTCTACTGACTAAAACCCACCCGTGTTCCTTCCGTTGCCTGTGTGCCAGGGCCACGATATCCCTTTCGGACAAACTCGCAACCCTGGCAGGATGCTCTCCTCTGCCTGACTTTATCAGTGTTTCTTCATATCTCTCTCGTGGCGATATTCGATAGTAGCACATGTACAAACAGGGTCAAATTAAATTAGCTAGAGAAACTCCGCAGACGTGAGTATCGATCCACATCTAAAAAAAAAAATGTTTGTTTACACATAATTTTCTAAACTCAAAACTTCAACGAGGGTTTTCATGAAAATTCACGACAGCAGTTGGCGTTACTTTGACAAGACCAATTTCGAAAATTATTGTAGAATATACGATGACGTTCATCATTCGTTTAATTAATTCGTTCATCAATCAATCACGATTATAGAAAATATAGGCGTATAGACACGTCTCAGTGCTGCCATCTTTAAGAAAACCCTCATTAACTACAAAACCAATTTTTATTTCGTTTTTAGGGTTCCGTACCTCAAAAGGAAAAAAACTGAAACCCCTTATAGGATCAGTCGTGTGTCTGTCTGTCTATCTGTCTGTCAGTCTGTCCATCTGTCACAGCCGATCTACTCCGAATCTACAGGAGCAATTAAGTTGAAACTTGGTACACATGTGAATTTCTGTGACCCAAACACGAACGTGTTTCGTAAATAAATAAATTTTCATATGGGGTCACTTTTGGGGGGCAAATTAGAAAATTTAAAAATAAAAAGCCTCCCTGATCTCCGAAACTAATGAGCCCGAAATTACAAAATAGTTCTTTATTTCGTCGGTGCTCCATGGACCAATTGAAATTTGACCAGTTGGTCTATGGGGAAAATTACATGTTTCCATCGTCCAATTACCAACTGGGCTATGGATAATACTTGACGTAAACAAAAACTATGTTCCATTGTAACATTACAACCCTGAGTTCACACCAGTCTATAAATTACGTTCAAAGAAGCTTTTGTTATATTTTTTATTATTGGAACGACATAGGACCAACAATGTGGTTGAGGGATGGCATTCCAAAATCAATAATTGTGTAATTAAAAACGGCAATAATTTACTACGCCTACTAACAACTTTACAAAAAAAACGACAAGATGGCAATGATAAAAATAAATACCTAAAGCAAAGAATAATGATACAAAAAGTTTTAAACGGGACAAAAAAATCTATTGCAGCTGATGAGATTTTAAGAGATATACGAGGGCGGCACTGAAAATTTCGGGAATCAAGGAAGTGACACAACATTACTATTTAAAAATGTATTTATTGCTTTTCGAAGTATTCTCCGCGAAATTTGACACATTTTTCCATACGATGGAACCAATCATTGAAGCAACCATTCCATTCGGAAGTTGGGGTCTCCAAAATGGCCGTTTTGTAGGCGTCCACAGCTTCTTCAGGTGATGAAAATCTCTGTCCACGCAATTTATTCTTTATTTTAGGGAAAGTATAGAAATCATTAGGGCTTAGGTCGGGGCTGTACGGCGGATGGTCTAATAATTCTATGTTTTCTTGCTCTAAAAACTCTTTTGTTCTGTGCGCGGTGTGAGAACTCGCATTGTCGTGATGGAGGATGACGCGGCGGTTGCAGTTCTCTTTACGGAATTCAGAAACGACCTGTGGCAAACAAATGCTAGCATACCATTCTGCATTAACCGTTCTTTGTCCCTCAAGAGGAATAGTCGTAACATGGCCGGTTTTGGAGACAAACGTGGCCACCATTTTTCATTTTGCAACACTCCGTGAACGAACAATTTTTGTTGGCTTTAACTCATTTTCGAACACCCAAACTCGTGACTGGTTTTTTGTTTCGGGTTCGTACGCGTATATCCAGGATTCGTCACCTGATACAATGTTGTATACAGCATTTGAGGATCCTGCGTGGAATCTTTCGAGAGTTCTGACGCACCAAGTAACGCGAGCCGCTTTTTGCTCTTCACAGAGCGAATGCGGTATCCATCGAGAAAACAACTTTTTTACACCTAATTGTTCATGCAAGATTATTTGTATTTGACTCATGCCAATGTCTAAAGTTGCCTGAATTTCGCGGTATGTCACATGTCGATCTTCCTCAATCAGCTTACGCACAGCATCAACGTTTTCTTGGGTGACTGCAGTTTTTGGACGACCTTGACGGGGATCATCACTGAGCTTGACACGTCCACGTTGAAATTCAGCAAACCAGCGATAAATTGTGGTTTTGGATGGGGCTTCATCACCAAATGCAGAAATCATCCGTTCAACACACTGTTTTTGTGTTAAACCAGTTCGAAAGTCATAATAAATCATCGCTCTTGAATTTTCTCGAGTCAATTCCATTTTCTCAACGACTAAACAAGTTTGACAAAACCTTGTGACAAGACCGAGAATCTTTTTTTAAATAAATAAATTCAATTAAAAAGATTTTAATATGACAGGAACAGTGGAAATATTCCATTCCCGATACTTTTAGTGCAGCCCTCGTACAAATGGAGTTAATTTGCGGTCAACTGTAGGTCACGCTTTGGAGAAATTTCGCTGAAAGTTTTTAACTCCTAAAATCCACACAAATGATTATTCAATAAATGATTATAAATTTAATTTAATCATTTAATTCAAGCAACAAGGCTCATAGTGTTAGTAACCATATAACTACTTACAAACTATGTTGGTAAAACATTAACACAGAAACAATTTGTGACATCACTGCTGCAAGGTGACAGGCCCGGCCGATACTTTGCAGCAGTGGTTCACAAATACACAATCTATTAAGCTGTTTAAAAAAAAAAATGACAAATTATTTTTTAATATGGACAAGCCTTTACTATACTATTAAACTGGGCAGCGGAACATTTCTCAATTATCCATAGTCCAGTTGGTAATTGGAAGATGGAAACATGTAATTTTCCCCATAGACCAACTGGTCAAATTTCAATTGGTCCATGGAGCACAGACGCTTTATTTATAGATTACAGGAAAACCTATAAGAAGTCTATGGTCTTAAAATAATATGGTAAATCACTCAATATTTTGCGTACAAAGTTACATTTGCAGTTGGAATGTATGAGGGAACATCTCGTTCAACTACAATGTTAAGTTTGTTCTTGGGATAAATTCATCTCAACCCTTCATTCTGCGTGGTCTGACACGCACTTAGCCGGTTTATTTACATATTTAGGTATCGATACCCATCACGTCTGCGCGAGTTTCGCTAACGAATTTAGTTTCACCCTGTGTCCTGCCTGCCTGCTGGGTGCGCCGGATGTACGTAAGTATCGCCGCTCGTGGAGGATGATGTCACGGATAAATCGCAATAATAAAGGAATCTCTTCGCAGTAATATAGTCAAGGAACTATTTTCCATTGACTGATTACTGCAGGCACCAGAGGGTAAAAGGATCTTCACTGGAGTCCGGACTCGTGCTTCACCTAGGTACTTCACCTGGGTGAAGCACGGGGACCCCTATAAGGTCACGTGCTCTAACTGGTGACGTTATTGTACAGTGATGCAGTAAATGGTTTTCCCTATATGATTCAAAAGATCTAAACAATTATTTGATAGGAGTTAATTATGAAACGTGTATCAAAATATGTGTGTATTTAATGCGTTGACTTAGAAGTTTTATTTTTTCTGAGCTCCAGGGAACCGTAGACCTACCGTATTTGAAATCAATTTCAACTTGATACCTCCACGCGTTCCTAACAAAAAGGGTCTGCACTGACAGACAGACTGACGGACGGACCGGCGGACAACCAAGTGATCCAAGGGTTCAGTTTTTTTTTTTTTTTCCTATCTTGTTGGCCAATGATTGGACACAGGGTGGAATTTTCGAAACGTACCTGGAGGGAAGTACTCTTAATACTAAAGACAGAAAATATTACTCAAAGGAAACATTCCTTTATTTTAAAAAGAAGCTAAACTGCATTTAAAGATTTTTGAAAATACGCTTGCAAAAAAAAAAAAAAAAAAAAAAATAATCTTCGGAATTTTGGGAAAAGGATTGATAAACAAACTTATAAACTGGTTTCAGTGGTCTCGCTGGATGGAGAAGACGGAGCTCAAGGTTTTTTGGCGTAGAAACGGCGAACTTTTTCGTTTTAATTCACGTTTTAAAAACAGTAGGGGTTGATGAATTTTAAGGGACCACCTTTGTTGAGTTTGAAGTTTTCGAAAGATGGTGGTATTCATGCAGTTGTAGAAAGAAGATTATGAATTTTATTGGAAAAATGTCGAAAAATATTAGGTTGGGGAAAAAGTCTTTTCGCATTATAGTATGTATCAGTAGCGAAGCTACAACTTCCAATTGAGGGAAGCCGAAGAAAAAATTGTTAAGTTCTCATAAACACAAGTTATCAACTAAATTTATTACCTTTAATTATATATATATATTACGATTTAATTTTTGAGGTAATAAATTTCTTAGTTTAACACCATCTATGACCAAGTAGTAGAACCAAGGAGACGCTAATACTACACAAACGAAATTATCAATTTTTTACAGAAATAAAACTATAATAGGTATCAAATGCAAAGAAAACAAAATAAAAAGTTAATTTATCTGTCAACAATTCGACTCAATAAAATATTTGCAAATTACAAAATTCAACAACACCTCATTCTATCTCGTTCTCGCCTACGCATTTTCTCTTTCGCTCCCGTAATAACTCGCTCGAGAACGGCTTACCTTGCACCGTAACTAGCGGCGTTTGGGAACCCCCGGTTGCTACCGAAGTGTGCCCGAAGTAGCGTGGTCAGAACTACTCTAAGACAAAAAAAGTGAACTGCGTTCGCGATTTAGGATAGACTATAGTTACGCGTTGTTGTAATGTTTTTATCTTATGATGTATTAAATACTTGTAATGTGACTATGTATGTAGTATGTACCTACCATATTATTTGGTAATAGTAAACTCAAGTAGAGTCGTTGTTCCGAAGGGAAGCCGGTAGGAATGGGGTTGTATGAAGCCGTCGCCCCTGGTATGTATGAACTTGTAATAAAATCTCTTTGGCTATACTATTTGTATCTGGCTGGTTTTGGTATCATTGAAAGTTTAAATTTTAAAGAACTTAATTCCAAATTCAAATTAGGAAAATGTGTGATTTTCATTTGTTTTTCGTACTGTCAAGATGAGTGAATCTAATGAAGAAACTCGATACATTTAAAAAAAATATAACTTTAATTTCGGAAGTCGGTGTCTTTGGATCTGTATTAAAGATTTTTTTGCCACCGACTTCCGAAATTAAAGTTATTTTTCACTTTGTAGTGTTGTTTTTGGTAGTCGGTTCTTATTTTTTTGTAAAAAGTTTTTTATTTTTCGCTTTTTAGTGGGTCAGTTTTGAATTTATCTAAGTTACAATAGCCTAATGTTAACTGCTCATCACCTTTTACAAAATATTGCTTTTCCCGATGCTGGGACGTTGATTGTTGAGGAGTTCTCCTGGTGAAACCAGGAGAACTGCCACTCACCATATGCATAGTCACGAGCATAAATTATTTAATCGCAACCCGTTAAATAGGGGTACTCAATATTATATTGTTCCGGTGGCCATATGTGGTCTCCATCATCAGTTCCACTTCACCAAATGTTGCTTTCCGAGACCAAATGCACGAGTTACTATAAAAAATACCCAAATCGCTATAGGTTTGCTTATAAAATTTGAAGGTTTCCCTCGATTTCCATGGGATCCCTCATCCCTCATCTGATTCTGATCGGTTTAGAATTAACGGCGTAATCGCGTAACAAACATACAAAAAAAAAAAACATACCGCCGAATTGAGAACCTCCTCCTTTTTGGAAGTCGGTTAAAAAAGGTTAAAAATGCAACGCAAGCCGCGAAAAAATTGCGATGTTTATGGACCTAGTGCAGTGTCTGTGAGAGTAGCACAAATTTGGTTTAAGCGTTTTCAATCCGGAAATTTTGATGTCAAAGATGCACGTCGCTCTGGTCGCCTTATTACGGTTAAAATGGATGCCATTTTGAAAAAGTGGAGCAAGCTCGGCGGATATCAGTAGTTACGACGTAGCTGAAGAACTGGGAATTGACCACAAAACAGTTTTGGCACATTTGAAAAAAACTGGGCACACAAAAAAGCTCGATATTTGGGTACCTCGCGAGCTCACTGAAAGAAACCTAAGTTTTAGTTTTAAGAAATCTAACCTTAGTTAAATGTAAATAAACTATATTAAAAAATGTTTTGAATTTTCTTAAAAAATGCGATGAAACTTTTTCCCCAACCTATTATTAGGAATGCTATCTGTTCAGAATGATGTGTACCTATTAGCGGATACCTAGTTTTTGTATGGAAGTGAATGTGATATGGTATATTATGATACATGAAAGTAGAATGTGTGTTGTGGAAAAGCGTTCCTTGCGAAGCCTTTGACTGATAGTGACTAAAATTAAAACAGTATCTACAAGAAATTTTATATACAATGTGTCCCAGGGATGAGTGACCGCCCGGCGTTTTTTGAATATTTGAACAAAATTATTAATAATTATTAACAGAAAAATGTGATATTAAGGGGGCATTTTTTAGATTTATTTTGAAAAAACTGAAAAGAAGAGTTTTTTTTTCTTCGAATTTTAATTTTGTTTTTTATTTAATAAATGTTTTACTACATTTTAGTTATGTTTAATGATTTTAATTGATAAACTATGATGTCGGCTAGTCAGTAAAAAAAAAAAAGGAAAAAGATGAACAAACTTAGGAAATATCGTAAAAAAACGTCACGCAACTTTACAAAAAAAAGAAAAAAAAATCATAAAAAACTAAAGCCGCTAAGTCACAAATATAAATGTAATTATTAATAATTTTGTACAAATATTCAAAAAACGCCGGGCGGTCACTTATCCCTGGGACACATTGTATAGTCACTCATGCTACGGCTACGCTAGTCTCTCGCACACCGCTCGACATGTCGCTGTAAATAGAGAGCGCGCGAAGTGTAGTTCGCTTTATCTCGACAATGTAGCCGTAGCATGATAAAACGTCTAACCTCCTCAGTAAAAGGTCTAATACGTTTAATTAGATGAACGTGGATGAATAAGGATCGTAACACGTGGCGTTCTGTTAGTTCCTGTCTATCCTCGGTGGGCGAAAGGCGTTACTTAATAGGTATATGTATGGATGCTTGAACTGAATGTGTTTTCTCCAGTTTCATTTCGCACTGTCAAGCAATACAGAAAATAGAAAATTGTTTTATGAACGCATTTGCAAATCTGACAAAAATGTGCATTTCGGCATTTCGGTACATTTTGCGGCAAAATTAAACTAAACCAAATGTAACTAATAATTGCCACAGATAGATTACTCCTTCATGTCCAAATGGTAGCAATTTTTTATTCGAAAATGTTGGTGTATAATATTGTAAAAAATAATTTCCGTTGCCTGTTCACACAAAATTGACGATATCGTGTTGAGTTTAGGAACATTTTCTTCAATAATATAACATAAATTTAGTTATTTAAAAATATTTTTTATGTAAGCAGACATGTTCAACTCAAAAATGTAGCAAAAAGAACTATCAAAATGTTACAAATAGTCTCAGAAAATAATGTTGAAAACACCTATTTTTTTTTTTAAACCCTGTCGGTAATGTTTGTTTTTCCCATTATTTAACAAACCTTATCAAGAAATTAAAAATCATACAATGTTCTTCAGCTATCCTTGTGATAAAATCAAAATTTTATTTTATGATTATACAATATCTTCATTAAGTAAATCAACGGCGAAATAACTATACTTATTTTCGAGAGCGCAAAAATGATGAAACTATAGGTGCTAAGACTAACACGAATGGTTTAACACCACGAAAACGTACTTTTATAGGTAGTTACACATATTTAATGTTTCAATTATTTCGAGCTTTCTCCCAATTAGATAAGAAATTGACGAAAAACGTTTTTTTTTGTAAACGCACGATGAAAGTTACTGCCCGCGGTAGATAAATTATATCGTTTTAGTAATCCGTACGGAAATTGGCAAATAGAACCACTTATGGTTTCACTCAAGTGTGTCTCTCTCTGGCAGACGTCTCAGTCGAAAGCTCTTGTCAGAAAATCGTCGCCAGAAAATCTAGTAGGCCTA
The DNA here is from genome assembly GCA_963921375.1 of Tiliacea citrago. NCBI lineage: Eukaryota > Metazoa > Arthropoda > Insecta > Lepidoptera > Noctuidae > Tiliacea > Tiliacea citrago. The sequence goes on from OY992799.1 coordinate 9,285,486, forward strand.
CCTACCTACTTACTTAGCGAAAGTACTGTCACGAGCGCAAATATGTACCTATACACTGAGCAACTTTCAATTGTGATTTTTAGGGTTCCGTAATCAACAAGGAACCCTTATCTACGCCATGTCCGTCCGTCCGGTCTGTCCGCGGCTAAGCTCAGAGACTTAGTAGGTACTAGAAAGCTGTAATTTGTGTACCCCCCACTAGTGCTGCATCTGGCGGATCTTTTTTAAATCTTCCGAGGAAACAGGCTAATTATGGAGAAAATCGGTTTTGAATTTAGCTACCTTAATGTATAGGCACATATTTATGCGCGTGACTGTCCTACGACTTGCACTTGGCAGGCTTTTATATTAACTTGGGACAATGCGGTGCGGTGTTCCTGAAAATATATCTTTAGTTTTCAGGGGCAACACCGTTACACGCCTAATTTTGTGCTTGATCAACGCATTATCAAATTTCGGCTCATTGGTACTCACTTATTAATTTATACGAGTAGAAGAAGCTTATCAACTCCTTACAACCATAGAACTGAACGCCCCTGTCAGTAATGATAACATCAGTCCCTCGTTCTACCATTTATTGTAACTTACGAGGGAGCTCGATGCTTAGCGGAGGAGGTTTCCTGGCTGTTATGACGATGGCAATGATATAAATGCCGACAACTTAGCATCTACGTGAACTGTGGAGTTGATGTCACTCCATGCCACTCCACAGTTGCCATGGTGATGGTAAGTTAGTAATATTTCCATTATTTAGGTAGCTATAGAATTATAGATGAAGACTAATAGAGAAGTATGGAAGAAATAGAAAATAAATTGGTATAGCATAATCATATCAAAATCAGGCTATAATGTTCCCACTGCTGGGACACAGGCCTCCTATCGGTGAGAGGGAGTGGGCCGTAATCCACCACGCGAGCCCAGTGCGGGTTGGTAGATCATGTCACATGACTTCGACTTTTTGGTTCTAGTCTAGAACATAGTACCGGTTTCCTCATGGTGTTTTCCTTCACCGTTTTTGAGAGCAGTGTGGTGATGAAATAATTTACACAAAGTAAACCGTCTGCGTAGGTTCGAACCTACGACGTACAACTCGGTAAGTCGCTGCCGTTAGAACTGGGACACCATTGCTCCCAAAATGGGATAATGTCAGGAGAATGGTGATGATGTAGGTTCCAAGTTCCAACCTATACAGAGCTGGGTCTCTATCAAAACGGCATAAAACATAATATATTATGTTAGTTACCACGAACTTCTTTATAATGATTTATGTTTTCACATTGGAATTCTCACCATAAAATGTTGCACTTTTAAAAATGCTAATTTATGCCCCAATAACGTCTAACCGAAAAAATGTGCCGTAACACTAAATCGTTTTTGAAACTTCACTAAAATCAGCCTGTAACTTCCGCAGTTTGGTGGCACTATTTCCTTCCTATGAATACTATTTTGGCAGTATTCCAGCAAAAATTGGCATTATCAGAATATCAGAATGGCAAAATTCCATAGTGATTCCATTCCATTATAATAAAGCACACGTTTTTGTGACGCATCAAGTAGGCACGTGGATATAGCTTATCACAAACTCCGATAAGCTTGTAGAAATTGACTATGTATTCGGCGTTCTTCGGCCAATATGCTTGGGACCAATGATAACATAACCTAACATCATGCCTTGTTTCCCCGAAGGGTTGGACAGAGGTGTAGGTACCTATATAGTACGCGCAGTTTTCGCCAGTTATGTTTAAGTCCCATGAAATCAGGGGCAAACCTACTGCCATTGACCGGGCAAAACCCTATACTCCGGGCTGCTACTGAGAAATTTCTGGTGGAAAAACCCAACAACAATTTGCCCTACCTAGGAATTGAACCCAGGACCTTATGCTTAGCTTAGTAGCGCTTGCGACCACTAGACCAAAGAGGAGGCACCTCATAGAATAGAACACTCTTCACCTCATGATAGGTTTCGAAAAATACCGCCTTACTTTATCGCTATAGTCCCTCTGCTTACACGCTTTCAAGCTTGGTCATATCTGAATCGGTCAAGTTCGAGTCAGACTCTCGCACGAAGGGTTCCGTACCATTATCTATAAAAACTGCAAAAAAAATCACGTTTGTTGTATGGGTATTTGGGTTTGGTGTATTTTAATTTAATTATTTCTTTTTTAAGTGAATATATAACTAAATATTCTGTGAATATTTCAAGCGTCTAACTGTTGCCGTTATCAATATCGAGTAAAATCGAGCAAAAAAATCACGTTTGTTGTATGGGTGCCCCCTAAAATATTTATTTTATTCTGTCTTTTAGTATTTTTTATTATAGCGGCAATAGAAATACATCAATTTCAACTGCCTAACTATCACGGTTCATGAGATACAGCCTGGAGACAGACGGACAGACAGACAGGCAGACGGCGGCGGAGCCTTAGTAATAGGGTTCCCGTTTTACCCTTTGGTTACGGAACCCTAAAAACTGATCTAACAACCTCAATCTCGATTAAAACTAGATTTTACTTGAGGTATGACTGTTAAATTATGTTGGTTTTAAATCGACATTTAAAACTGGGCATTGTTATAGAACATATTCTATAACAATGCCCAGTTTTAAATGTCGATTTAAAACTACTGAACTGGGTTTTTTGTTTTTTTATTCTCATCGTACGAATTTGATTTTTACGATGAGAATATTGACGTATAAGAAATAATAATATTACATTACGACCATGTATTCCCCGGGAGGGTAGTCAGAGGTATAGTGACTCTCCTATCGCCAGTCATGCTATAAGTCCCTTAAGGCGCTCCCTTACTGAGAGCATTCGCCTGTAATGTAACCTTTACGTGGGACCTGGGGCCCAAGTCTGCTATTTTTATAAATTCAGTCATTCCAACACAAAATTATTTAACTTCCTATTGCATAAGTGTTATTACTCAACAAATGAGTTTTTAAATGAAAAATTTGATTCTAAATTTAAATTAGACGACGACTGGCCTTTGTCCTCCTAATAATGGAATGGAATTTCATTTTTTATGACATTGTATTGAATAATTTTCTACATTATAATTAATAATTCTTGACATTATAATTAATAACCCTGACATTGTATTTGATAGTAGTTAACGTTTTCTTTGACCTTGACATTGTATGCTTTAATAATTTATTGTTCTAATACTCCTAATTTTAATCATTTGAAATATTTGTACGCTGGAAACAGCAGAATATTATGGACATCATATTACGTGTAACACCTTTATAACAACAATATTCTAACAAATAAATAATTACTTACTTACTCACGATCCCATTGTCATGCCATTGTCATTTTGCTAAAAGTTCGTAATCTGGTAAATTCATAATGATCGATCATTGGTCGGTCAATGTTCTCGTAATATAATTGTGTTATTATAATGGCATTGTCGTATTGCCATTATTATAAAACCCTTTAGTAGAAATGTCATTCATTTGTCGTTATGTACGAGATTACCAATATATGCAATTTCTTTCAATGTAGTGTCAGTGGCCGACCATTGGAAAGTCATAATGACGCCATTATAATAGTAGATTACCAAACTTGTCAAAATCAACGATTATGAAATCAATGATCGACCATTCTGACACTATTGTAATAGCAGACTTGAGGCCCTGGCCGTGTTACTTCTACCTATTTAATTATATTTATTATCCTATGCTGCTGGTTTCAATGTCTCTACACTATCTAGCATTTCCAGTTGTAAGTCTACTTACAAACCCTAGCCGTTACAGTGGAATCTTGGATTGTTACATTACAAGCAAATGCTCCCGATGAGGTAGCGCCTTTACAATAGGGGCGAGCCTAATGACAATAGGCTTGCCGGGCGGCGGGCACTAATCTAGTCTCCGGACTGCTACTGAGAATTCCCTAATGGTAAAACCCAACATATTGTTTGATTCGATGGTCGAACCTCACGCTCAGCACTTCAGCAGTCGCGTTAGAAGTCAACAGCGCCAGTCAGGGTTGCCCGCGAAATTCAATTGTTCTTACCTTTTTTGCAATTTGCTGGTCAGTTATTACTGGTTGTAGGTCGATCAAAGATTTGCGCAACCTGCAAATTGCAAAAAAATAATAATGAATATATTTATTTAGTACAGTCGGTGACCAGCAATAACTGCCCCCTCTTCCATTATTCTTCTTTTTAAGAGGGGTCAGGTAATGCTGGTCACCGACTGTACCAGACTGAGCGATAGAGAAGTTTTAAGAAATCTAGACCATTAAAGTTGTTCTAAGCAGAGTAAATCAAGTTGGTCCAATCTAGTAAGTGCCTCTGCCAATCTGTAGGTATGACTTAGGTACCCACTGTCGTAACTGTATAGTAGCTGTAATTATCTTAAGTAGTGTTCCATGCTTGCCAATTAATCCCAATCTAATTATTGCAGCTTTTTCTAGGCATTCTTTGTAGCTAGGATAATTTTTAACCGACTTCAAAAAACGAGGAGGTTAAATGTTCGTGAGTATCACCGATTTCTCCTTCAATTGTGGACCGTTTTATAAATTATTTTTTTGTATGATCGGGTATGCTCTTGAGGTGGTCCCATTGTCACCAAGTCAGAATCTGATGAGGGGTTCCCATGGAGGGAAATCCTCAAATTTTATAGGCACACATAAAGCGATTTCAGTATTTTTAACCGACTTCCATAAAAGGAGGAGGTTATATGTTCGGCGGGTATGTTTTTTTTTTTATAGTACCTAACTCTCGCATTAAAATTTGCTCTCATAAAGCATCATTTGTTGAAGTGGAACTGATGATGAAGACCACAGATGGCCACCGGAACTACTTAATAATAAGTAGGTACCTATTTCACGGGTTGCGGTTAGATTAGGTACTTTAATATGCACAACGCATATGGTGAAGTACCAGAACTCCTCAACAGTTTACGGCCCCGCATCTGGAAAAGCAATATTTTGTAAAACGGTGATGAGTAGGTGCCATTAGGCTATTGTAACTAAGATAAATTACAAACTGACCCACTAAAAACTGAAAAATAAAAAACGCACCAAAGTGAAAAATAACTTTAATTTCGGAAGTCGGTGGCAAAAACTAAAATACATAGATCCAAAGACACCGACTTCCGAAATCAAAGTTATAATTTTTTTTCACGTTGTAGTGTTTTTTTTTTAAGTCGGTTGTTTTTTTTTTGTGTTTGTAAAAAGTTTTTAGTTTAGTATGTGCCACCTGGAATTTCTCAGTAGCAGCCCGGACTCTCGATTTGTGCCCGATTGATGGCCCAATAGGCCACTCGATCCCTATTACATGGGACAAGCAAGGGTTGCCAACTTTTTGTACAAGAAATAATAGTTATTTATTAAATATAGTCGAAAGCTTACCATAGTCACGAGTTTGTAAATACCAATTTCCGCACGTGTGTCATACAATGTTTTTCAACACATTTGCGAGAAAACAGTACAATGAAACAAGCCATCAAAACATTTTCAGAGAATGATTGAGTATTTCTTCCGAGTCTTCCATGATATAAAATTATTGTAAATCACTCTCGCGAGTTTCTGCAATTTGCGCCTCATTCAAGATATCAGGTAGATTAGAGTAGATTCCATGATTATTAAAATCGGATTCCTCACTTGAACTCATATTAATATATTTTTTTGTTTAATATCAGTCGGAAAGTCGCAACAACCTTTGAAATTTCTAATATGAAAATGGCGCGAATTTGGAAATGGCGCCACGCGCGCGTTTTGAATATTAGACTTTATTTTTGTTAAACAGTAGGTAAACAGTAATTTTGAATGAAAAAAGTATAATACTGGCTTTAACGATTCGATGTCAATTCCTGAGCTTGCAGAGCACCCCGCCGCTTCCGGCGCGCCCTGCAGCTCCATGCTCGCTACGGCGGCTCCTCCACGCAACGCCGCCCGAGCCCCGAGCCCCATCCCGCTGCCAGTGTCTGCAGCCCAGGTGAGACCCCTACAAAGGGATTTCGCTAGCGTCACCGCGAGTGCCCCTGGCGCACCTAGTATCAAGCTCATGCCAGAAAAGGCGCCGAATAGGGCTACTAATGATGAAGGTTTCGTGACGGTGCAAAGAAGAAAGCGCCGATCGCGAACTAACAAGAACCGCTGCGGCAAAGCTATTACGGGGCCTGAAGTGAGCCTGCGTGCCGCAAAGCCGAACACACCGGTGTACATCTCCCGCCTGCACTACACCACTAAGGCGGAGGACATCGTGGAGTACGTGCGCCAAAAGACGAGGTACACGCCGAGGGTGCAGTTACTGGAGTCGCGTCGAAACGTCAACTTCAAGGCGTTCGTGGTGCGTGTACCAAACTGTTATCTGGCCCTCGTCATGGAAGAAGACTTTTGGCCGCGGGACGTGGTATTCCGTCACTTCCGCGGACAAGTTCCACAGATCAGCACAATTTAATATAGTACAAAGTGAAGTGCTACTAGCATAGTCTTAAGCCTTTTTATTAACACAAGTTTTGTTTATATTACAATATGTATGTTTAGGTTAAGGTATTTTTCTATGGGCCTGTGTCGCCTGAAATAAACGTTATTATTATTATTTTTGTTGAGTGTTTTTTCTTCTCAGCTCTTTGGCTGGTTTTTGCAACATTTACGGACCGAAGCCAAGTAAATGCAGCGTGTGGTGTGTTATGTTAAAGATGTGTTGTGTGAGGACCTATTTCGTTTTCTTCTATTTGCATGAACTTTCTGACGATTCGACATGTATTTAAAATTGCAGCTTTTTGTAGGGCGATATAGAGGGTTTCTTTAAGGTTTAGTAATTTAAGGCTATGGAGAAGGTGATTCGGGATGACGCCTGTTGTAGAGAGGACTATAGGGATCACATAAACTTTTTGTTGGCGCCATATTCTAGTTACTTCATCTTTGAGTTCCATGTATTTACTAATTTTTTCAGATATTGTTTTCTGAATGTTATGTGTATTGGGAACGGCAATATCTATTAGGTAAGTAACTTTATTTACTTTATCCTGTAGGGCTATATCCGGTCTATTGTAGTGAATTGTTCTGTCGGTGAGAATGGCGCGGTCATAGTAATGTTTGTGTGTGTCATTTTCTAGGATAGTTTGTGGTGTGTAATTGTAGTAAGGGGTGTTTGTGTCCCGTATGAGTGTGTATTTGCGTGATAATTTTTGATGAATTACATTTGCCACCTGATTATGCCTGTGTGTGTAGTCTGTCTGCGTGAGAGTAGTACAAGCTCCTGTTATGTGCTAAATTGTTTCTGGTTGGATGTGACACTTGCGACATTTATCATTTGTTACTGAAGGATCTTTGATAATAAATTTTCTATAGTTTTTAGTGTTAATAATCTGGTCCTGTATCGCAATTATAAATCCTTCAGTTTCTGGGAATAAACTACCTATTTTAAGAAATTTATTTGAGGCTATTTTATTCACATGAGATTGTTCTAGGTCATGAGGATGTCGGCCATGAAGTACCTTTTTCTTCCAGTCCTCAATTTTTTGTTTCTGCGGGTCGTCCATAGTAATTTGTGGAGAATCTGACTGTTCATTTAAGTTAAGTGGGGTGTAGTTATAATCATTTTGAACTATGGCTTTATGAATGTTACTAGAGCGAGATTTTGCGTGAAAAAATTTTTTTAGTCGACAGACTTGTTTCCGCCAAAGGTGCTGGATATCTATTAGGCCTCTCCCCCGTTTTGTCTTTTGATAGTAAGTCTTTCTATAGCAGATTTAGGGTGTAAGTTGTTATGTTTTGTAAGAGTGGTGCGCGTGGTTCGTTCTAATTGTTCTGTGTCTGTTTTGGTCCATTTAATAACTCCGAATGAGTATGTTAATATGGGGATGGCAAATGTATTTAAGGCCTTGATGAGATTTCTACCCGAAAGTTGTGTTTTACATATGGCGTTAAGTCTTCTTTTATACTCTGCAGTGAGTGTTTCTTTAATCCTAACATGATCTAGTCCCTTTAGTTGAGTGTACCCCAAATATTTGTAAAAGTCAGTCGGTTCCATTGCTATTATGGTGTCTGTGCTATTTACTACATAGTTACCGGGTCGTACCTTGCCACGTATGATATGAAGTGTTTTACATTTATCCAGACCAAATTGCATGTTTATATCTAGGCTAAACTCTGCTGTAGCTTCTACCAGTTTCTTCATATCTTTTTCGGTTTGTGCATATAATTTAATATCATCCATGTAAATGAGATGTGAGATTGTTGTTTGTTCTGTAGTGTGTTTGAGACAATACCCGGTTCGACAGCGCTGCAGTAGATGAGACAGAGGGTTTAGTGCAAGACAGAACCACAGGGGACTCAGTGAATCACCTTGGTAGATACCCTTCTTAATATATATTTGTCGCGTTGTAATATTATTGTGATTGCAATTTATTTGAAGTGTGGTTTTCCACAGTGGCATTATATTTCGTAAGAAATCTATTATTTTTGAGTTTATCTTATAAATTTCTAGTATTTGTATCAGCCAAGAATGAGGAACACTGTCGAAAGCTTTTTTATAATCGATATAGGTACAATGAAGATTTCTATTCTTTGTGGTAGCATGTTTATGGATAGTAGAATCAATAATTAACTGCTCTTTGCATCCCATATGGCCCCGCCTGCATCCCTTCTGCTCTTCTGCCATTATGTTGTGGTGTTCAATGTGTGAGTTTATTTTCATAGTTATTGCTGATGTTAATATCTTATATATCGTGGGTAGGCATGTGATTGGTCTATATTGGGAAGGTTGTGGTGAATTTTTAGTTTTAGGCAGCATGTATGTTATACCTGTTGTAATAAAATCGGGTATATTTTGTTGTCCTAATATCAATTCTGTTAAGTTTTTTGCTATGGGCTTGTGTAATGAAGTTAACTTTTTGTACCAAAAATTGTGTATTTTGTCTGTACCAGGAGATTTCCAATTGTGTAATCTGCCTGTTACATGTGTGATATCGGCCTTTGAAATCTCTATAAATTCCATTTCATCTACTGCCGTCCATTTTGTTTTTTCTTCTGTTATCCACGTCGCTTTGTCGTTATGGTGTTCTTGTTCTTCCCAAATGTTAGACCAATATGTTTCTAGTTGCTCTTTTGTAGGTTGGTCAGTTGCGTCTGCGTTAATTTCGTTATTTGTGTCAGTGTCTGGTTTGTGTAGGTTTCTATAAAACATTTTTTCATTATTGGCAAATATGGCGTTATCGTGTTTGCGCTGTTGTGCTTTTTTGTATCTTCTGAGCCTATGAACTTTAAGTGCTAATTTTTGTTTTAAGGTATCTAAGAACTCTTCTGGTTTTCTGTTGTTATTTTCGTGTCTTGTGTGCGTGAAGCTACTCCTAAATATAGCCTCAACTCTTCTTACTACTTTACTTGACCTAACGTTGTTAATATATTGTGTAAGCCTACTACAATCTGCTCTTAATTTTTCTATGTCTTTTTCTAACCTGTGTTGCCATGCTGGTTTGATATTCTGTTTTGGTCTTGTATTTCCTGTGTGTTGCGTGATTTTAAAGTTAAGTTCTTCAGATACGACTACCGCTGTGCAATATATGAGTGTGTGTATATCTATAAGTTGTGTGTCATCGGAAATAAATTGATTAAGTATGTTTTCATTAAATAAGTTAACTAAACGGAAAAGATTAGGGCTATATCGAAGTTTAGGTAGTTTTGGTCGAACTGTTGGGTCCATCCCAGAGTATTGTGTTAGAGTTGTTCTGAATTTGTCATGAATTTCTTGGATATTCAAATCTGTTGTCAGATTTTGATCCGCAATGGTTAAGGTCTCAATATCATTTTCTAGAGTTAGGATTACCGAATCGGTTTGTGTAGATGTGTGAGATATTTGCGAGTAAGCTTGCGATTGATTGTATGGTTGAGATTGAGTACAAGGTTCTACTTGGGTGTGCGGTTGTTCAGAAATTTCGGTTATGGTTTCTGATAGTGGGATAGTGTTAGCGTCTGTATTATTTTCTACTTCTTGTAGTTTTATTCGTGTTTCTTCTTTTAATTGTTCTATTATTGCTTGAGATAAAAGTTTATTTCTGGCTATAGCTCTTCGCTGATCTGAGATTCTTTGTTCTGAAACAGATATCTCAGGATATTGTCGAGTAAAAAGTTCATGCAATTGTTGTCTGTAGGTGGTCATGTCGGTCTCTAATTTAGTGATATAAAAGTAAGTTCGCATGATAAATAGGTTAACTTCTTTGCTCCATCTCATGCGAACTCTTGCTTTTCCAGCCTTGGTGGACACGTAAAAAGGAACTAACCTCCCGCGCAACATTCAAGGTCGGAGTGGGTGGAATTGAATTTGAACTAGTAATGGGAGGTGATGATGGTATGGGTGACGATGGTATGGATGGTGATGATGGCCTAGAAGGTGTGTAGGATACTGTGCTTGGACTATACGGTTCTACAGGGGTGTTTGTCCTGTCCGTCAGTCTGTCACCATCGTCGATGATTTCAGCTGTAGCATCTTTGTCGGTGGGAGCCCGCCTGTTCAACTCCTCACCGCTGACGGTTCGCATGCTGAGACACCCAGCGTCAGCTCCAGGTGCGCCCCGGCGATCGCCCCCGGGCAGCGGCCCTATACGTTTTCTTTTCGATCGTGTCTCCATTTTTAATGGGTTTCCAGAGCCACGTTAGCCACGCCAGTAATTTCACATTCGTGTGTCCGCCCCCCACGTGATTATTATTATTATTTAACAGTATGGTTGGCAACCCTACATGGGGCCTAAACATAAATTTGGCGAAATGTGGGTGTACTATTATAGGTGCAACTCTGCCTAACAAGTTTGTGGGTTTTGTCCCAGCAGCAGTCTATTGAACCAGATTTTTAAAATGATTATATGGATAAATATGGGCTAAAATTAACTTTGATGTGGAATTTGTCAACAGCAGGCCAGTCTGGTTCACGGCAATTGGCTCGTCCCCTATGACCTCTGCCTACCCCTTCGGAAAAAGAAAATACAGGCGTAATGTTTATTATACAGGGTGGAAACTTTTCACTGCCAAAATGGAATCAAAGCTAATGATAGTTGGTTAGTTTTATGGGTGACATAATTAAGAAATTCCAATATAAAATTAAATAACCAAAAAAAGTGGAAGAAAAACTAGCTGATACTTAGATGTTACAGTTCAAATCTCATATAATATTTTCGCTGGTGTATCCGGTTAGGGCAGTCAGGCCGTGGAAAATAAAATGAATAATAAACCTGTACATAGAAAGAAATTCTGTATTAAATCTGTCAGGAAAAAAAAAACTATCTAAGACATTTCAGGGTAATTTCCCTAAATTCAAAATCAAATTCATTTATTTGCTAGAATGTAGGTACAAATCAAGAACTTAAGAATATCGTGACCCAATAACATTCTACCATTACATATGGTGTGCAAATATGTCATATTAACATTAAATTTATTAATAAAAGGTGATTGACACAATGTGATGCACATGGGCCCATCACTTCAGAGGTAGAAATAGCTCAGGAATTTGAAAACTTTTTTGCTAATATTTCCCTTAAAACTACTGAAACTTTAAATTCCTCACCCGCGCTCTCTGCTGCCTTACTTAGAAAGAATGTAAAAGTATGCCCTTTGGAATTTAGGTTCCAACATACAAACCCCCAGGCTGTTATAAAAACTTTTAAAGATCTTAAAATTAAATTAACAGAATATCTCTGGGGCATGTCTGTAAAAGTCTGTAGATCTATAATCGAAACCATTGCGCCCTATTTAGCTTTTATATTTAACACCAGTGCGGATTAAGGAGTCTTTCCGGATCTCACGAAACACAGTAAAGTAGTTCCTTTGTTCAAATCCGGAGATACTAAGTAGTAGTGTTTGAAAAGTTGATGCTCAATCAAATGTTACGTTACTTTAATAAAAATTCCATCTTTCATGAACAGTAGTACGGTTTCACTAAAGGGCGTTGTACCACTGAGAAAAAGAGAGCTGTCAGAGCAATTTATAATCTCCGTCGTCGCCGCGAATCTCTTAGGGAACTATTTAAAAGGATTAATATTATGACGGTACCTTGCCAATTCATTTATGAAAATATTATGTATGTAAGGAAAAATCTACATATTTTTAACAAGATAAGCGATAGACATAATGTTAATACTAGAAATAAAGATAAAATAGATCAACCATTTTTCAGATTATCTAAAGTACATACATCTTTTATGGGGTACTGTGTTAAATGTTACAACAAAATACCTTGTGATATATTGAAATTAAATGAGAGAAAATTTAAAACACATATTAAAAGTACACTTTGTAAACAAACATATTACAAGTTAGAGGAACATATCCAGGACAGGAATGCTTGGAAACATGCTGGTCCAGCTCCATAGGACAATCCAGAGTCTAGACAAAATCAAACTGGTTGCTATTTTTATGGTAATATCTGTTATTTTTATGATATTGATTTTAGATTCTGTGATAACCTATACTCACACACTGACTTATTTTTTTATTTTTTTAGAAAAACATACTTGTATGATGTTTGTAAATATTTGAACACCACGTATCTATCTAATAATTAAGTTATTTTTCATTGCTTAGTTTTTAATTCGTTTTACCTATTATGGTATAGTAATTTTATTCTAGGTGCATCGTCTTCACATATAATCATATAATTAATGTAATCAAACAAAATATTGTAAAACATTTTTAAAAGAGTACCGGTGGAGTTTCTTGCCCATTCTTCTCTATACGAAACTACCTTTTGGAACTAGAATCAATTCTATTTTTTTTGTAAATTTTGACGTTCAAAAGTGCCTCTTATGTGCCTATTTGAAATAAATGGTTTGACTTTGACTTTGTGATTAAAAAATATTAAAATTCAGGAACATACATTAATTAACGACAAAACAGAAAACGAAAAAAAAAATATAAACAAGATAGTTCAAAATAAAAAAAAATATCTACTAAAATGTCAAATTACAAATATAATGCAAAGTCCTATAAGATGTGTTTGTTCTTTCAACCCTGACTTACCCTGTATTCTTGGAAGTAGTTAGTTAGTGTAATAACAATGTAGGTACATACTATCAAGCCTAGGAGCTTTGTATAGGGATAGTGATAATTAGGTACTACTACCTACTTAACAAGTAACACAAATAATTGTTTTGTCAATTAATGGAATTCTACATTGTAATATAATATACTTACTATCATAATTACAATGTTTACGCTTTCATCGCCGAAGGTCGCGTTGATAAAATTAACAACCTCATTTTTATCACATAAACAATGCGTTAACATTTGCAACATAACAAAGGCGAAGCAGTCCACATGCATATCGTGCCCACTGTACTTAGTATATGAACCGATATATGACTTGAATAAACAATGAAAATATTTGCTTTTATTGGACTAACTTTATCAACGTTAATCAACAGGTTGCCTTTAGACTCGTGTAATATGCTGACTAATAATGAGGGTAGGCTGTACTTGAAATATTTTGTTAATCTACCTTCGTCTACGTCTGTTCCTGCCTAGCCTCGTATGCTCGATATACATTGGTCGGCCACGGTCGCTCAATAGCACCGACATATTATATGCAACTTTACTCGCAATACATTACAATATCGATCTCGTTGCCAAGTCACGTTCAAGTTGTGTACCTACCTACCGTTTCGGGAGATGTCGATTCGAGGCTACAGCACGTCTACTTGGTGGACCAGTACATAACTAATAGAGATTACAGCTTTTTATATCGACCTCCGTGCAATAAAGTTAATCCAGGTCCTGTGTAGTGTAATATCGGGCGGGGGGCTGGGGGGGGGTAAACCGGCCGGCGCGGTGGCCACCTGTCGCCGCGCGGTGGCGCGCGTGTGCCCCCCGGGCCGCCGCGCCCCGGCCCCCGGGCCTCGCGTCCCGCGCCTTCGACCCCGCCCGCGCCCCTGCACCCTCGACTCCGCTGCGCGCGCTGCTCCCTTCTCTCGAATCATTCGTTTCGCGACGCGTAAACTTGCCGGCCGGCTTCCGTTGCATTCGCTCGGGCTCATTCCCATTGCGTCCGCTCGCCGCACTGCTCAGATCGCACCACCTAGCCGAACACCTCGCCATCATGACGGAGAGCACAGAAACCCCTGCGGCAGCTGCGCCTGAAAAGACCCCCACTGAAAATGGAACTACGGAGACCCCGCCCGAAGAGACCCCAGAGAAGGCAACCGAAGAAAAAGAAAAGGAGACTCCTCCACCCAAGGAGATGCGCGCTGTCGTCCTCACCGGCTTCGGCGGACTCAAAACTGTCAAGATTCTGAAGAAGCCTGAACCAATTGTCGGAGAAGGCGAGGTCCTCATTCGTGTGAAGGCGTGGTGAGTACTACTTACACATCCTTACATAAAATAAATTTAAAATATATTGAAAATTTCAAGTTTAATACCAACACAACAATCTACAGATTAAAAGACGTTGCGTTTGAATATTTCTTCGTTCCGTTCCGAGATTGATTTTTTTCAATCAGCGATTTAGTTGTGAAATAATAAGTGGGTGCTAATGACCCTTGTAATCTACGATCATGTTGGTCTTCAAGAACGTGCTATTTTTTACACCCTAATGTTATTTTCATCGTTTTGGAAGATACTTTTTTGGGTAGGCCGGTGTTTTCCGTGTAGTGTACCCACTTAGTCGGTGTCTCTGCGGACTGGTCCCGTTCGTCCGTCACTCGCCGCGTCTCGGGCTCTCGACTGCCTCATTAACATCTGCCTCCATCGAGAAGCACAGCTCATGCACCCGACCGATTGAAATTTCTGCACGCACATTGGCACCCACTCCCGATCGTGGGACGCGCCCTAAAGCGGATTTACACTTCGTCGACCGCCCGTTGTCGATGCAACGACCAACTATTATGTTCTTGTTTTAGCCTCTCTCTTTCTTGATGTACAATATGTTTACGTAGCCGTGTTATTTCATTCGATTTCGCCAGATCATTTATTCAATAGGCTATGGAAATTTGTTTTCAATCGGCATCGAAATAACTGCATGCATGTGCGCACCGGAGCGCGTCGCTGCGTGGACGCTGCGTCGCCGACGGTTGTAACAAATTAATGTTATTTTGTCATTCGAAGCCCGAGCGAGCCGAGTTCGTGCGAAAGGGAGTTGAGCGCCTACTGACATTGTTCTTTGTTCGTTTTTATCGCTCCACTGCTTCAGATAATGCAACGGACGAGTCGCGTCAACGTGCTACTTGCAACCGCGACACATGAGTTATCTGCCACTTTTCTCGTTAACGTTAACTGCTTCGTTAGAGGCTTAACAAAACACCCATTTAACTGTGAAGTATTTGTTTCGTTACACCACAAACGTTTAGTCATGAATGAGATACTTTTTTATGAGAGGCTACTTTGGGATAAGGTCAGACGTTCAACAGCTTAGGATGTTTGATAAGACAGGCAGTTTTTTCTTTTTTGCTTGCTCCAAATGTTATCAGGAATTTTATCAAGAATTGATAATACAAACACTGGATTCCGAGAAGGATTTTGGGTGGAATTTTGTCTGTTTAGGAAGCCTTCAAAGAATTCAATCTCTTGTATTTCTGGGTGCTATAATATTGTCTTTGGACATACTGTGAAAAATAATTGGCTTAGAATTAAAGTTAGATTTAGGTTCACAAGAAATAATTGTTACGAGGGTGCTGCAACTTGCAACGTTGCAATATAATGGTACGGAGACGTTTATGAGGCAAGGGTGTGTAGGTGCAGTGCGAGGTGCGAGGCAGGGCCGGCCAGAGCGCATCCCCGCGCGTGCTAAATATAGCGCGCTTATCGCCGACTTACTATGTAAATGACCGCGACATAGCCGACGCCATCTGCCGCAAAAATATTAACTGACTGGTTGAGTCCCGGACCGGTACCAGGACAAGTTTACTCTCTAGCTTTGAGCCGCAAAAACGTGTGAGTTCCGCCTACATGGCGAGCGAACAATCCAAGTTTAGCGGTCTACAGTCTGGCAACTCTGGGTCATTCCTTTGTGAGAATTTGCAAGTAAATCTGTAATGTGGAACTGATTACCACAGGAATGTGCACAATGCTAATTAGTGTCAAAGGAGGCGACTCCCTTCCACTCAACGTACTACCATTCTCAAGGTTCCCAGAAATTTGATCAGTATTAATAATGATATTAAATGGGATCTATGGAAAAAGAAAGACAGATTTCAAGAACCATTCAATATTTCCGAAGAAATGTACAAAGAAATTCCAAATACAGTAAACCATTGATTCCTGGTATTTAAGGATAGCACAAAAAGCTACAATACAGCAAAGTTCTCGTCAAAATTAACGCGTCTAGAGTCCAGTGCGATTTGATACGAAACTCGTTTCACGGATGACGGAGGTCCAATTTCTACATTCCTTGATATAATCATATCTTCGAAACCGTTTGAGTTTGTTGCAATTAAAACTGATTTAATTGTACGAGTAGTTGTAATCTAAATTGTGTAAATAAACACAGGACTGTAGCTTCTGCAGAAGGGTTTTCAGTAAATCCTATCATAAATCACGCAGATAGTGAATCCTCAAATGCAACAAAAACTTTGTTCGAAGTCACACGCAGACACATCAATTTTATTTATGTTTTGATAGTTACTCGTTGGGTACCGAAGTTTAAAAAGTTGGACCATTATAAGGTACCTATGTCAGAGAGTGCTGAACCGCAATTATGGAGTCGTTATATTACATCAGTAGTTTAAAACTATACCCTGTATTAAAGTCACGCAGTCGTCGCTCGCTAGGGTCACCACAAATAAAACACGAAAAAAAAAAACACTACAAAGTCAAAAATAACTTTAGTTTCGGAAGTCGGTGTCTTTGGATCTGTACTTTAGTTTTTTGGCCACTGACTTCCGAAATTAAAGTGGTTTTTTTTTAATGGTGGTATATTTGTGAAAATATTTTTATTTTTCACTTTTTAGTGGGTCAGTTTGTAATTTATCTAAGTTACAATAGCCTAATTTCAACTGTTCATCACCTTTTACAAAATATTAATTTTACCGATACGGAGACGTTAGTTGTTGATGAGTTCTCTTGGTACTTCACTATCAGCTCCAATTCACTGTAAGCATTGTGACGAGCACAAATTGCTTAGCAACCTTAATTAAAGTACCTAATCGAAACGAAACCGGTGACATACTTATTATTAAGTAGTTCCGGTGGCCATCTGCCAACCTCCTCCTTTTGGAAGTCGGTTAAAAATACCGTAAAGTGATGGTGAATATTTAACAAGCTATTAATGAGCTTTATTAAATTCTAACACGTGTTGATTTGGTTTACACGTAGTACTACAATATTTGCTTGTAATGCGGAAGTCCCTTGACAAAGCTGAGTTCAAAATGAACATAACGGTTTCGTAGTCAACAAGGAACCCTTATAGTTTCGCCATGCCCGTCCCGCCCGAACACGTGAAGTGGGTATGATATATTTTTTTCTCCTCTATCCCATGGTATGGGATATCGTTAGGCCGTTCAAAAATATTCTGGGTCTGTAATAACCATTTTTCGGTTTAGGGCTTTAAAGTGCTAATTTTTGTTATACATATATGTATAACGAAGTTAAAAGAAAACTATCACAGCTAAGTAGGCTTTACAAGATAGCGACTAATAGTCGACCAACATACATTTGCAGGTTGAAGAATTGACCGTGACGTATTATGACGTATATCGATGTATGAAAGAACATGTTTTTCAACTACAATGTTAAGTTTGTTTTCGGGATAAATTCATCCTAACTACGAAACCCTTCATTGTGCGTGGTCCGACACGCACTTACCGGTTTCTTCTAATTCTCCGGAAGGTGGTTAATTTTATCGTCCACAAAAACATTTGCTATACAGCGGTCTAAAATAAATGATACCTTACAATAATTCATACAATGATGAAATTCATCTTATTACGAGACGGACGTGAGTGGCCCCGGTGCCTACAGGGATCGCTTTCGTGCAGCCGCCTTTTCGGCTAATGTGTTTTGTAAAACTTCATAAGGGACCCAATGAATAACGCGTCATTATTTTCAATTAGGTCAAGCTGGTGTCAGTAAGAGATGTCTTCCAAGAACAATGGTTGTACTCACGCCTCGGATAAGTGGCTTTCTTTTTATATGGAGAGTGCTTAATTGTATGTAGAGATGATGGGAAATGTGATGGCTGGACTTTTGTTTTTTGTTTCGTCCATGTGCTCTGGGCGTCTGGCCTACATCATTTCGAACACGAGTGTATTTTGGGGTCAGGGATATCGTAAATATCAAGGATTCCACTGTGTACTTATCAGTACAAGATCGTGGTACTTTTTGTATCGAAAGTGCAGTGTTAATTGCTCACATCCTTTCCTTTGTTGGCGTATCAATTTAAAGCCTAAAAATAACATCTGCCCCTCGAGTACAGGGGCCGGGCTCTATGGTATAAAGTGCAGTATTGTGCATTTTAATGGGCTCCGAAGCCGCATAAGATGGGAGAGATGAATTTGTTTATTACCCTCTTCCTTATTGAGAGCGTCTGCGCGAGATAGCTCTCTTCCTATGAGTCACTAGAAAGTTATGTTCTTGAGCTAACTCGATTCAAATAACTTGCTGTGGTACCTGACTGGGACCGAGTGGGTGGATTCGCTTGCGATTCAGTACCGTACTGGACAGTATGGCTTGTTCGTGTGTTTCATTTGATACCCCTGCCTTCTGGTTTAACAACTCTCCTGTATTCAATAAACTGGAAAGGTTATTTTCATTGCTTTTAACTTTTTAAGTTAAAGTAATATAAAAGAACAATTTATTGTTATTATGCGCCCATTGAAGTCAATTTGATAATGGGGGTATATTGTGTTCTTTTATTAAGTTGTTATTCATCATAAATGGTAGCTTTATCAATTGGTCACTGCATTCACAGCCCTCATAATTTATAAATCTCAATTAACTTGCATTGATATTTGATCCTTCACTGTTTTAGTCATTTAAACTGTAACACTTACCTAACTCGTAAGTTCACCACAAAGTATAATTTGTGTTATAATAATAACAACGCCTATTATTATAATCGTATTTTTATAATAACAAGTTATCGTTAGCATGACCTGTGGTGTGGGATACGGTCCATCCATCAATCAAACATGATGAGAGACAGCGTTGCTACACGTGCACGTTAAAGTTTCACATCGAGCTAATTCTTCAATAGTTTGTTGTTTTAACATTATTTCATTTGCTGAATAATTAGTGTGTATGAGTTGCGATGCGTCACGACCTTATTCCCGTATTACTTGCACAGCCAACTTATACAGATGAGTCAGAGCAAGTTAGGCTATCACGACTGACTCACCTAACAACATAAATACGGAGTTAACAACGATATCCGTGATTTGTAGGTGATCCCTTCAATTAGGGCACTTGATACAACAAACAATATTGACCTTCACCAGTCTGGCCGTTTCTGGCGTAGATACTTCCTTGCAGAAGTTTAAGCGGCCCTGAGTTATCTATTATTTATTGTGCTCCCATTAAAACTATACATGCGGTTAGTTATGATTTTTTGACCAAGGATAATCGTTAAACTATTCCCAAGTGCGATCCTTCAGTAGTTTGTGGTGTATAGGTGTTTGCACATCAAGGAAAAGCGTCAAATCAAAAACAAATTGAAGTAAACAATGTTATTATTTGTTACCTACCTATTTCGTTGTTTGATAAATTTATGTTTGCTTTCAATTTTGTGAACATGGCAAGTACGCCAGAATCTGGTGAAGGGAAGTTGCTTGAATGTTGACACGTATGTTCGGCCACTTTTTTCATATTACTCGAAAAGTTGTTCTTGTCGGAAGCTGTAGCTGTAACATATGCTGTCTCTATAAAATCCATCGTCGGACAGCAGATGCGGCAGGCGGGGTCGCGCCGGCCCAACCGCTGCCGCCCGCGGGCACATTGTTCGCGGAGTCAACGAACTTACGAAAATGCTCCTTCGCTTATTGTGCCCATAATCGAATCAAGTCGCTACTGTATATGGTAGTAAACACGTCGCATACTTTCATCTTTTTTGACAAATAAAACAGTCATGACAAGGTATACAACTCCAGAACATTCGGCAAGCTCTTCTGGAAGTAACAATCTTCATGAATGCCTTATTGAATGTTAATCTGTAATCAATCTTGTGGCGAGAAAGTTTCGCCTCTATGGTTTTGTCCATAATTTTACCGTCGAAGAGAATATGCCTACATCAGTCTCGTTATTTATCACATTTTCTATCCATTATGATCTCAACAGCCGGTGCTTATGTTCTAGATTGCTTAGCAAATTGAATTGGAAAATCCCGTGACTCGATTCTGCATGAAAAAGGGGTGTGGTTGCGTTATACTCGGGTGTTGGCTAGGTGGTGTGCGTCGAGCTCGGGGGTGGGCGGAGGGCGCGGGGGTGAGGGTTGCGAGTGCTTCTGTAATGTCTGGCGAGCCCGGGGCCCGGGGCACGGGGCGCGCGCCGGATCAATACGGCGCGTCCCCTACCCGCGCCATGCCGCCCGACCAATCTCCGCAGGCCCTACGTCTTTCGACGCCAGTGCTTGTTTTTTTATAGTTCCCATTACCCATGCTCTTCGATAAATGAATAAAAGCATGTGTTGGTATTTTTTCTAACCACGACTAGTGGTACCTACTAGTGTTCTTATTTTGACTTATTTTACGAGTACGGTTATTGCAGCCGACTTTATTTCAATTATCTACGAACGTTCGTTCTCACGTGGACGAAACTTTAAAAAGTTTCTAAAGCAGCGCTTACGTGCACTTGATGTCTGCAAATAGACACATCGATTCAAAATAAAGGATACAAGTTTTACATAGCTTAATTCCTGACTACTCAACTACCCCATGGTTACCCTAATCCGTTTAAGTTCGTTTCGTTACTGACCTTAACCTAAAGATTTTTAAATTATAAATCATGAAAAATATGATACCAATATATTCAGGTTGATAGATAAGCATAGTGGCAACGTAGTATCGGAATCGTGACAAACTGGGAGTAACTCATTTGTAACGTTATCTGTTCCAAAAAACAATAGATAGAAGAGGTTGAGTTAGTGGTAGCTCCACAGTAATCTGCCCAAAGCCAGTGGGCCGTGGGTACATTGCAGACGTGTTTAGAGTACAAATTCCTGTAGCGGAGTCGTTGCGGATCTATATTTAGTTAGGTAGCAGTAAGGGCACCCTCTCGTACAGAATCGACGCACGCCTTAATATGCTTCGTTCCGACACCTTTTTGCTTGCCGACTTTCGGTTCGGCCACTATATGATATTCCGTTTATTACCCTACAACGGAGCGTCACGCTGTGTAGATGACTTTTTTGCCGACCCGCATATGTTCCATAATATGAGGGTCTGCTACATTGATTTCAGATATTACAGCCTGCTTTGTTAAAAGTTTTACGGTTACCGTAATGTGGAAGATTCGTTACTTTTGCTTTCATGTAACATTTATTTTTATTTGAATGCGGGTTTTATTCTTGGGCATTTAAGAGATTTTCTGTTTAGAATCAAATCGTAATTGTAAGTTTATCAAGCAGTTCTTATGAATTTGTTATTGTCAGAGGGGAGGCCAACGCAACAAGTTTTATTAGTCACATCCGAAAAATGGCCGTTATTTGAACTTGAAGTTATCCTTGTTTGTTTTCTTTATCGTTTGATCTAAGATAACAAGAAAGAAGATAGTTTTCTTTACAATATCTGCCTCTTTGAAGGGTTTTGTTATATTTACCGATGTAACAAAAATGTGAAAAGCAAACAAGACCAAGACAGACACAATTTTTTGAACGAGATGAATTGAGGTAATTATAGTAGGTACCTGTCTGATAAACTCTCATCGACTATTGCAATTGATAAATAAGCACGTATAAAAGCTCCTATAAGCCGAAGCGAAAGCCAACTTTCGCTCACGTAGCTTTTCTGTAGCTCCAGTGAAAATTACCTATCCAAGCTTTAACAGTAGGTGCGAAGGCATTGGAAGTACCTACAAAATTGAGAGCTATTATCAGTAATTGTGTAACACACATTTTGAAAGCGATAATTACAGTTCTGAATCGAATTCTTGTCTGTTTTATAGAGCACGGCAGTGCGTGGCTAACGCGTGCGCTTAATGTGGAGTGGGCAACAATTTATGAAATAGATGCTACGTACGAGACCGGAGAGCCGCTTAATGACGGCTCAATTGAAATTATTTAGTCACCCTAAAGTTAAACGTGGGACGTTCAGCCATCTGCGGAATGCAAGTTCACTTCCTGAGTCGACAATTAAAGCCGATGACTGACGTACGAACCGAAACATCGTTGACATGGTTCACCATTAGCATGTATGACTAATGAGGTTGCAACTACTTGCACATTACAATCAGCTTTGTCCACCATAACATCATGTAATTTTATGCAACACAGATTTTTGAGTTTAATTATTCGTGGCTGTACTTGTTGTTATGTAATAATTATAAATTAATGTATTAAAAGCACTGTTAAATAACTATTTGCTTTGTGAATTTCCATCTGTTTGTGAAGGAACTAAAGCTATTTGCAGCACAACATAACTTTATTTTTCACTAACGTTATCGTCATCAATATAAAAAAATAATATATAATCTGTATTTTGTTTCACGAACTGTGTCCAAATAAACGTTATTCTTTTTTTGTTTCTTTCCACCATATACCACATGTTGCGATTATTTCAATATGTTTTAATCTCCCGTAGGAACAACATAAGTACAAAACATACGTACAACAACATAAACTTACTAAGCTAAAGTTGAATGTGAATGTGAAAGAAAGCGTTCCAAACTCAAAATGTTAATTTTTACCTAATTCGCTTCAGTTAATCCTGCGGTCTCCTCAAAACAAACTTTCACTCATTAGCTGTTTGTAAACGAAAAGTAAATATTAATTAGAAAAGTCATTTAAACTGAATTTGGGGTGAATCTATCAGCCTAGCATTATCACCATCAGTTAATTACAGCCGTAATAGTAAAGCGGGTGTCACACGTGGTTGGCTTGCATTCTCGTCATAGCCACTGATCGGAAGTCGATAGCTTCATCACGCGTGTCATGGTGTATTCATTCTGGTCAGCGTCACTGCCCGCTAGCCGGATATTAACGCTTTTTTAACCACCTCAATTATTCCTTCCGAGCCTTTGATAAGCCATGCGCTCCACCAAGTCATTTTGCAGTTATTCGGTCGCATTCTTTTGTTTTGCTGAAATCGTTTTTTAGTGTTCCATGGTCAAGCACGGGCATGGCGAAACTATTAAGGGTTTCTTCCTTGTAGTTTTGCCAGGTCCGTCTGTCTGTCGCGGCTTAGCTCAGAGACTATTAGTACTAGAAAGGTGTAATTCGGCATGGGTATACTATATTAATCACGCCGACAAAGTGATAAAATAAAGTCTTAAAACAATTTTTGTAGGATACCGCTCCTACATGAAAAGTGGGTGAGGGAGTTTTTTACTCGTCTATCCCATTGTGTGCGGTGTCGTTGGAAAGGTCTTTCAAAAATATTGCGAGTGTATGAAAATCATTTTTTGATTCAGGGATCCGTTTGCGAAATATTAAGCCTTAAAGTGCTATTTTTTGTTAGTGTCCCTCCTCCTGCCAGATATGTGTAAAAATTCACTGCAATAGCATATCAATATACATATTATAACGAAGTTAAGAGGAAAACTATCACAGCTAAGTAGGCCCTACAAGTTAACTAGTAATAGTCGACCATTTAAATTTGCAGTTGGAACGTTATGGGCGAACATGTTTTTCAACTTCAATGTTAAGTTTGTTCTTGGGATAAATTAATCCTAACTACGGAACCCTTCTTAATTGTGCGTGGTCTGACACGCACTAAGCATGTTTTCTTTTACTCTTTGATATCGCTCGTGTTACCGCCTGCATTTTGGTACGTTTAAATTATGCTCGGTATAATGTAAGTAAGCGTGGCCTTTATATAGTTGCAACAATTAATTGTATTATTTTTCCTTTGTTAAACCGCATGTTATGGGCACTTGCATGTGGTATGTTTCTAGTTATAAAACAAACACCAAACGTAGGCTTTAATTAAATCCTGCCGGGGTTGCGAGTTTGTCCGAAAGGGATATCGTGGCCCTGGCACACAGGCAACGGAAGGAACACGGGTGGGTTTTAGTCAGTAAAAGTCTGACACGCCCTCCCGCTCCGCCCAGAGCGGGAGAAGTTATTTGATAATTTCCCACCCAAAAAAAAAAAAAAAAAGGCTTTAATTAAATAAGGTCATATTCTAAGTCACGCTAACCATGAAGCATTGTGGCACAAATACCTTAATGTGACCCTATTTGATTAGGTATCTAGGTTATATTTATAACTCATGAAACGTAAGTACTATATTACTACAAGGCTTATACTTAAGTATCTTAGGGAGGTTAATAATTATACCATATTTTTCGCCCGTGGTTTTAGGTAGAAGAAAGGATCGAGGTGCCATATTATAGCCACACCCATTGTAGGTACCTACTCCTACGAAAACCTGGATTCCGCAAATTAATGTTCGCAATTTGGCTACGCAGCAACTCCGAACGGACCAAGTTTTTCTCTAATATTTAATTAAAGTACCAGTCTTTCTGGCCTATCGGGAAAATACCAAGATGATAAGGAATATTTCTTTCCGGTAAAACGGGAAAATTGTAGGATGAAATAATTCATGTGAAGTCATTCGCGCGTTGGAATTTCAAAGACCGCATATTCCACACCATATACGAATACGACCTACTGAATAAATATTGTCTTAGTACATAATAAATAACGACAATTGTTTTAATTATCATGCAATGAGTCCACGTCGACCACATAAATGCGTCAGAACATAGGTTCAGGCATTGAGCGATCGATCCAGCCAGCTCAACTTCCGGTGCTTATTTTATAAGCTCATTACATTATTAGTTATTGTGCATTAACTCGGCAACTCGACGTCGATTCATGTCAGCGTAGAATACAAATGAATCAGAAAGTACGCGAATAAGGAAATTCCATTCGGTGCATTCGGCAGGCACAATGTATGATAAACTAATACTATGAGCTATTCCTATTCACAAGTCGTAGTCTTTGTACGGGCTGGGAGCGTGTGAGTCACCGCCTCACCGCCATAGCTAACGTATCTACACATTAATAACACCCCTAATTAACACATTTGTATGTAATGAAGAATGAGCTAATATTTGTAATATAGTGTTTTGGAAGCACAGAGTCTCAAGAAGGGCTCTTTTTTGTTGCGAGTTTTTCTAGTTCGTTGCATGCTGGGCATAAGAGTTGGGGATTCCAAATCCCGGATTTAGTTTTTAGGGTGTTGCCCGTTGCAATCGGGGAAGATGTTTTTAGGGTTCCGTACCCAAAGGGTAAAACGGGAACCCTATTACTAAGGCTCCGCCGTCTGTCTGTCTGTCTGTCCGTCTGTCACCAGGCTGTATCTCATGATCCGTGATAGCTAGACAGTTGAAATTTTCACAGATGATGTATTTCTGTTGGCGCTATAGCAAAAAATACTAAAAACCAGAATAACATAAATATTTAAGGGGGCTCCCATACAACAAACGTGATTTTTTTGCTCGTTTTTGCTCGATATTGATAACGGTAACAGGTAGACACTTAAAATATTCACAGAATATTTACTTATATATTCACTTTAAAAATCAATAATTAAATTAAAATAAAATAAATATTTAAGGGGGGGCTCCCATACAACAAACGTGATTTTTTTGCCATTTTATAGATAATGGTAGGGAACCCTTCGTGCGCGAGTCCGACTCGCACTTGGCCGGTTTTTGAATTGGAGAACTTGTTACGTTTCTGGAAACCGAAATCCGGATTAGCTCATTTATTATCCTTTTTTGGTTATTTAAAAAAATATCGTTAACTCAGTCGGTCTCGCTCGGTTACCTAAAAACAGCTTTTTGTCGGATCGGTATCGGTAGGTAGTGGTAAAAAATATTTGAGTATTTTTTGTAAGTATGTACCTACTTACTCAAATATTTTTTGTAAGTATGTACTTACTCAAATATTTTTAGTAAGTATGTACTTACTCAAATATTTTTTGTAAGTATGTACTTACTCAAATATTTTTTGTAAGTATGTACTTACTCAAATATTTTTTTGGAAAGGAAAGTGAGAAGACTGATTAGACTTCAGCTCTAGCTTAATGTCTTTTGTGAGAGTCACCACAATTTAGCCAATACCAATCACATAACACGTACAAAACATGTCTTGATATTGATAGACTATCCAATATGAGGTTTGTCACCATTGACAAACCCGTGAAAAACAAGTGAAACTCATAATTTTTGACGCTCCTAACAATACAATACACCAAGCAATAAACATTTAAACATCTTTGTGAAAGACACAAGTTTGACGGAGTTGTAATTGTAACGAAGCGATAACAGTCACTTCCAGTATCGTGAACACGTTCGGAACATGAAACATCAGCGCGGGCGGAAGAAGAGTTTCATAAACGCGGTACATACGCTGAATTACAATGATGTTCGCGCTCTCAAGTTTTCGTAGGAAACGCTAGAACGCTGACGAATCGACCGTACGTGGTTTTATGTTCTTTGATGTTTTGATAACACGCTAGACTAGACATTGTAGTAGGTTTACTTTTTAGGAATGTGTATTTGAGTCGGTATAATTTTGAATATAACACCTGAAATAGTCATTGCGGGTTTTTCAATAACTCAGGTATCTATCGGAAAAGGAAGGAAGTTTCAGCGGTTTTACCTACCTATTGATATTTTTTCTAGGAATGTGGTCTCTCTTGGTCATTTGGTTGGGTTTTAAACTTTAGCACCTGAAGAATAGTCATCGCGGGTTTCCCCAAACGTAAATCTGAAAGGGTAGGACATTTCAGTGGCCTGAATTCATTCCAGTTTCTAGGAATTTTCTGCCTCTTTTCGCACTTTATTACTGAAATGAAATTGTTTATTCTGCAAATAGAATATCGGAATCTCTTTTACAAGACTGTCATAAAAAAATAAGCTAGATGGTGTCGACATTTCCTGTCTGACAGTCATGACCTACCCCTGAGAAGAAATGGCAAAACAAACTCGGGTGTCAAAGTCTCTTGACATAATCTCGGTCAAATCATGTGAGGACCTGTAGATGAGTGTCTTTTTTTTTAATCTTTGCCCCACTCTAGGAATTTCTCCTGTATCGTGGGTGCGTTTACAAACATTTAAACTCACATACACAAACAGACGTCTGAAATGGTCTTTTGAAAACCTATACGAAACTCCCAATCTAAACTTGTACAAAGTAGGTACAGTCTAGGCTAGAGCTAGACAAGTTTTTAGTTTATTTACTTGGCAGGTGTGATGAGTCATAAAAACTACGACAACAATGTCTAAAATTGCAGACAGTGTAAGTGATCGGTTCGGTTCAGCAGTTTTCACTGTCGCACGATGAAAACGAAAGTGCAAAGTTCAGAAAAGCAATTTCGTTCGTGTAAGTTAAGTGCGCGCGGCGTGGATTTCGCCGAAGTGCACTGGAACGTGACGCCCGACATCCGACTTGTGCAAGTTCCTCCACTCAACTGAACGAGTCACGAAACGTTGCGGATTGGATCAATCATTCTGTTTACGTTCCTACTGAAAATCTATCAATATGAGTACTGGCTACTGAGAACCCCAGGAGCAGAACATAATCAACGAATGTTTTCTTTCAAGTCATAAAAATGTAAGTCTAGACACATAAACGGTTGCCCACACTAATGTTAATGAACATGAATTTCTTATGGCAAAACTTTCCCTAGGTTGTGAGCCATTTGTAGTACCTACGTACCTAGCTACATGGTTATAGCATGTTGGAAGGCGTCGCGTCGACGCCGTCGGCGACCCGACGCCTGACACCGCCGCCGCCGCCGGGCGGTCGCGTCATACTACCTACCCCGATGCAATTTTTAAATTACCCCGCACTGAGGGTGTTCATTCGTTGATTTTAATGTCCATTCTAAATGGCATCAGGGTATACAGGCTCAAATTAGCCAGCGAAACTCTGTTAACGTGACGAGTATTGATATTATGTAAACATGATAAAGCAGTAAAGCAGACTGCCACGTTCGTCTAGTGGTCGCAAGTGCGACTGTTGAGCATGAGGTCCTGGGTTCGATTCACGAGTCGGGCTAAGTGTAATTGGAATTTTCCATTAGGAATTTGTCAGTTGCAGCCCGGAGTCTGGATTTGTGCCCGGTTGATGGCAATAGGCTCGTCCTCTATTACATGGGACTTAAACATAACTGGCGAAATGTGGGTGGACTTATTACAGGTACACCTCTGCCTAACCCTTCGGGGATTACGGGCGTGACGTTTATGTATGTTTATGATAAAGCAAAATAATAAGTTAATTTGATGATTTATTTTGTGGGGAGAATGCATTTCCGGTAGGCTCTAATAATCCTTCCATATCCCAAGGGCACGTCTTCCCTACTATTATCGCGCCCCCCGGTCTACTCTTTGATATACAATGGTCTCTGTAGGCTCATGAAACATGAGGCTTCAATCTTTGGGTTCATTCGAGCAATCGAGTCTGGTACAACCACGCTGGGGTCGGTGCATATCATTCATTCATTGATGATTTATTTTGTAGGGTCATCGACCGCATTTAGTGTAGCCACTTGAAATATTAGCTGTTTTTTTTTGTTTTAACTTCACGACACGTTATGGGTATCGATGTCGAAACTCGTACTTCAAGTAACAAAAGTACAAGCGCTCGTTGACCCCCAAAAAAACCAAATCTTCAAAAAAAAAAAAATCGTGTTTAGAATTTTAGATCGATTGATACCCATCAAATCTGCAGTCTTGCTAGCTAATTTAATTGAACCCTGTTTATGGTGTTAAACAATAAATCCGACAAACTTTAAAGAGTGATATAGACCGTCGTCAAACTGAATAGGACCAATTTTGAAAACGCGAAAAAACATCAAGAACAGGAACAGTAGATTTTTTACGCGATTTCAAAGTTGGTCCCATATATTATGCTTCATTTTAAATAAGATTAGAAATTTAAATAAACCTTTTTTACAGTCCGTTCAACCGATATTTCTATTGCGTAATAAACAGTTGGTATTGTAACCACGTTTTTGGTTTTAATACCATCCTTATGCCTACGGAATAGAAGTCAAAATCAGTTTAATGGACTGTAAAAAGGTTTATTTAAATTTCTAATCTTATTTCAAATGGAGTAAAAGTTATTAAGTTCGATTGTCTAAAGCACTCCTTAAAGTTTGTCGGGTTAATTTTGAAACACGTTAAGTATATAATTATGTTATGTGTGCTAAATGATCGTGCACACGTGAGGAGCGAACAGCAACGCACATGATAACATATTCAAAATTATTCTCCACATATCATTCTGCTAGTGTTCAATAAACCGTGAAGTTATTTGAATTGCGTGAATAGAAATTGTATGCAACGCAACGCATTAATCGCATTAGCACTTTGCTGGGGTTGTGTACGTGCGAATAGTGAAGACCCTTTCAGTAATCCTGAACTTTGTATGTACCTACGTGATCCAATTAATTGCCGCAGGAGTTACCGCGGCCTGTCGCTGCCAATCCAATAATATGACAATATTTTATACGCACATTTTCTTATTAAAATCTGTTTTACGTTTCTCTTTAATTACGAATGTTATTAACCTAGGTAAATAAAATACCTACGTGACTCATGCTGAGCTATAAGTGTTTAAAGTTAACATTCAATGTTTAACTCGGTTATCTTCAAATTTGTGGAAATGACTCCGTAATTAAGATAATCGAAGGAGGGCAGGGTTGATGACTCGCAGTTTGGCCTTTCGGCGGTCCGACGTCGTCGGCTTTATCGACCCCGGGGCCTTGACATAAGGAGTCTGAAACACGCGACTGGCAACAACACTTAGAAACAATGTTCTAACATAATAATTTATTCAAGTGCCAACCACCCCAACGCTATTACCTACATGCTTTGGTAGTGTGTAACAATTAAACCTTGCCAAGTTTAAACGCTTACTGTGCGTAGGTTCCAAGAATTTTTCATCAGGGAACACTGTTCTGAACGTTGAATTCGCGTTATATATTTTCAAGTAGTGCAAGCGTCAACAAAAACTAGTCTACCTGCGCGTGAGCTCGTAACGAACTATTGTTGGAGAAGGAAGCCATTCAATGAATGTTGAATAAACGGTCAGGTAGCGTGCGTAAAATTCGATACGAGCGAGACTCGCCGGAGATTATCTCAGATTAACATTCCGACCCTTGGGTCCCAGGATCGTCGCCTACGGAGGACCAATGTAGGACAAAGCTCTTTCTATAATGAAAACGTAGAGCCCGCGCCC
Organism: Tiliacea citrago; assembly: GCA_963921375.1. Taxonomy (NCBI): domain Eukaryota; kingdom Metazoa; phylum Arthropoda; class Insecta; order Lepidoptera; family Noctuidae; genus Tiliacea; species Tiliacea citrago. Next base: position 9,315,765 of record OY992799.1, read on the forward strand.
AATTTACCCAATAAAACGTATGCGGGTGACAGACGTGCCTGACGTGCGACAGCCGACACCGTGGCGACTTGCGACTCATTCGACTCCCATGTCTCACTAATTACCCCGAATTGAAGGCTTCAGTATACATTCATATCATAATATCATATGATATTCTACGGGCACAACAATTTTTCTTTTAACTCCTTCATGCGTGATACAAAGTTATATTGCATACAAAGATGCGAATGAATCATCACTTGAGTGTTTTAACAAAGGCGTAATTATAGAGAAATTATTCATCGAGATGATTAATTTAATTATTTGTTTATTGTGCATAATGGCAGCTCAATTAATTAATAAGGAAAGTGCCCAACAAAGCACTACTCATAGTCAGCCATTGATAGCAAGTGAAGGGCAAAAGTCCATTAACCCTTTCAGGATCATGTAGGATTACTTGCGAAGTTTGAATGGTAATAACATAAAGCATGTAGCAACACTTAACAAATTCGTAGCGTAGATTATCGTAGGCGAGGGTTACAATATAGCGACGCCTACTCACCCCAGGGACAGCAACTACAGATGAACACATTTACATAATACGCTTCAATTTTATAATTTCCGACATTGATTTCCGACTGGTCGTTGGACCGTGTTGTAAATATTTACAGAGAAAATGACTATAACCTTACCAAAGGTATCAATTATCTACAAAAATTCTACGGGAATTATAAATTGCGATTAGCGGGTAGTTTAATACCGTCGCCGCGTCGCCGTCGGCGCCGATGACAAATGATATCGAATTTCCGCTATTACCACAATGCATCGATACTGGGAATGGGGTAGACTATGACTCATGAAAACACTGGAGGGACGCAGACAAGGGGAGGGCACTAAATTACAGTGTTTAACATGCGTGTAGGTACTACCTACAGTAGGGCTACAATTTGGCTAGATTTAATCAAAATTGATTCAAAACAATTGGTTAAATTAGGAATGTGTTCAGTACTTATGTACGTGTAAAACCTCTCGTATCCACATAATACTGTTGCTATGTAAAGTCTGTTCGTTACTCGAGTTCGGAGTTTTCCAGCTTTCATTGTTAGTTGTTTCGTACACTATGGATATTTTCGGAGTTCTATTAGCCGACCAATGGCATTTCCTTGTTTAGTCGTAGGTACAATAGGCTTTTGTAAAATTAAGCATTCCGTTGTTTTAACACAGCAGACGTTTATTACTTTCGACTTTAAACTGTTAAATGATGCTCGATGCTGTGCAACCACTAGATGTAGTACATAACTTGTGAAAGAATATAAATTATTTGTATTTTTGTATTTATATGACGCGATTTTACTATAAACAGAGTGTGCTTGAAACAGAAAATTGTAGTTTTGTATTGATTGTTTTTTAACATTTCATGCCGTAAATACAGTGCTGGAGATAACGGCGAAATGCAGGTTTAAAATAGATAGATTCAATCAATTCCTTTATTTTCTATACATGTATTTAAAGCAAGCAAATAAAATTGCTGTGCGAGTCAATGTATTGTAGTCAGTATCTACCTACTTCGGTACTTCAGGGAGCCCCATCGAGACATCGATCTGGGAGTAGGTAGGACGCCCGCAGTGACTAGATCCAGTATGACGGAGTGCAATATTGTAACTCGTGTTTATGTCTTCGCATTATTCTGCTGGTTTATCAACGTGTTGTTATGTTATACATTGTCTTATCTGACAATATAGCTGATCTTCCTCTGTTTAAACTTCCGTGAGATAGTGTTTTCAGTTCGACATCAACGACTTCTTTGTCTGAGCCTTTTGGCGTAGCTGTCACTTTCATGTTTATATTTTCTTTTTGTTTGTCTTTTGTGCGTTTGTAGGGACCCATTCGTCTGTTATACTGTCGTAGGATATGTGGTTCCGCTCTTTATGGCCCATTCCATTAACCATTCATCTTTCGTCCAGATGGGAGACCTCGTTAAATTGAGCTTTCAAAAATAAGCGAAACTTTTATAACTTATACCACTGCACCACCAACTTTGACATTGGGAGTGAGCAGTGACTTACATTAACCTAAATTATCAAGTCCTTTATGTATAACAATAGTGAGGCCACCTTGTCCTGCCATATTCATATTGATTGATTCGTCAACACGTTTAAAAATTTAAATGTGGGCTTCTTTATTCTGTGCGTGTGTTCTAGAACATATAACAAATGGCTGCCGCATTCCTGACTCGTCTCATAATTAAGTAACTACCTACCTACGCACTTGTTTATTGATATCGTTCTCCACGATAAACTTGAATGATTAATTGAATGAGAATGATAAATTCAAATTGTATCGTTTATCGATCGATCGCTCCAATTGGTGTTTTAACAGGATTAAGACATTGTTTGTAACAGCATTTAGTAAACTAGCGCTTTTCAGACTATTATATTATTATAAATTATGGATACTACTTATATGATGTTTCTATGTCTCTTCCTGCCTTAGAGTTCTTAATTTTTAGGCTTTTTGACGTCAGTTTCCACCCTTTGCTCTCCATGTAGGTATATCCACAAATACTTATCAATATTCTGGATGTGCCAGAATCTGTTATTAATCTGCAAACTCAGAACATCTGGAACATTACTCATCATCATCAGATGAAAGACGTCGGTTGGTGGCCTCCCCCAAGCGTTACCTCACTACTAATGTCATTCCAAACTCTTAAAATACTAACTTTCCCTTTATTTGTTCCAGTGGCCTGAACTTCCAAGACTTGATCGTGCGACAGGGCGCCATCGACTCACCTCCTAAGACACCGTTCATCCTCGGCTTCGAATGCGCCGGAGAGATCGAGCAGGTCGGCGAGGGAGTCACCAACTTCAAGGTAACCATGGAAACGTAATTTAAAACAAAAACAAATATAATTATAGCAAAGGGTTATGGGCTGGACCTGTACCCTAATTGCGTAACGCAGTTTGAATCGGAATCGGAATGATTTTGAAGTATATTGCTAATCCATTGCTTCATATGTTAGAAAAAATTGTCTGCTCAACAACGTAAATAACGCAATGAATGTTGTTGAACTGTCAAATTGAAACCGATTCCTACTGATAGTGTGTTACGCAATTACCCCTCTGGACCTATCCGTATTTCTATGAATCCATTCCTACAAGAGGTCTGGGGCCCAAGTCTGCTATTTTTATAAATTCAGTCATTCCAACACGAACCCATTGTCATTTTGCTAAAAGTTCGTAATCTGGTAAATTCATAATGGTCGATCATTGGTCACATCATCATTGAACATTGACCAATGTTCTCGTAATATAATTGTGTTATTATAATGCCATTGTCGTATTGCCATTATTATAAAACCCATTAGTAGAAATGTCCTTCATTTGTCATTATGTACGAGATTACCAATATATGCAATTTCTTTCAATGTAGTGTCAGTGGCGGACCATTGGAAAGTCATAATGACGCCATTATAATAGTAGATTACCAAACTTGTCAAAATCAACAATTATGAAATCAATGATCGACCATTCTGACACTATTGTAATAGCAGACTTGAGGCCCTGTATACAGTATGAAAGGATAATAGTTAAATACAAACCTATACAATCACAGTCTTTTGTTTCTGTTATTTCCCCTTTGTAGAAAATTTCAGAGACATTGCAATTTCACCGCGATTTCCGCCACGCAATTTTAGGAAATTCTCTACACATTCGGGCAACCCTAGTCTTAATTAGTTTCTACGATACGTCTCCTTGTGCAATTCCTCACCATCACTATATGAAATTTCGCACGCCTTCAGAATATTAATTCGGTAATGAATAATACAATTAATGTACAGAACAGAGTCCCTACTGGCTGGGAAATTATTTTAATTAAAATTTCTTCCTTTCCGCTGATGTTTTATCGCAATGTTAAATTAATTACACTTCGTTCAATGCCTTCTTTGATAGTTTTGCTCAAAGTAAATCGGTCACGGGCTCTGGTATATCGCAACGGATTGCAACTGCCGCTATTTCTAGTTTAAGTTAAATTAGTATTAATTGCAATGTCTGTGGGTAATAAAGCTTCCGTTTCTATACTTGTGAAAAGACCTAGCAGCTAACTCTGTTTTAATTCTCAATTTGCTACTTAAACTTCATCATTAACATTATCATCCCATGAACTTCCACTGTTGATATTGAGTTTGCGATCCTATCCCTTAGCTCATGGGACAATCATCTTTTCATCATTAACTTGGCCCTTTCAAAAAGTATCTTGATGTACACCTTCTTTATTCATGTTACCCAATCTGATTTCTTATCAGAATATCGGTCATAAATCAGAATTTTAGTTCATCAGTCGGGCAAAAAAATCTACCGCCGATTAATCTTCTACGAATATGTGGAATCTAGTAACGGACGGCGCGATAAACACTTATTCTCTTTGTTTCCACGCCTAGTGGTAGTGATACACTGTTATTCTTATACGTGTTTATTTGTACTTAGTGTTATGGGTGAAATGCATATTTAGGTAGTCTTTCGGTTCGTGATTAACTTAATCGAGTACTAATCTATCAGTGGGCAGTTCTAATAAATCGTAGTGTTCTTGAAATTTGCGAGTTTCCATCTTGCTATCCTACCGTCAATTCGTTAATTGATTTCCGAATGTCTCTGTGATCATCACATAACTGTTTTGTCAGCTTTTTGGAGCTATTATAATCTTACTAATATTTGCAACCAGGTTGGCGACCAAGTCGTGGCCCTGCCAGAGTACCGCGCCTGGGCCGAGCTCGTCTCCGTGCCAGCCCAGTATGTGTACGTGTTGCCAGAAGGCATGACTGCCTTGGACGCGGTGGCAGTGACCACCAACTACGTGGTAGCCTATCTGCTGCTCTTCGAGATGGCTAATTTGACTCCTGGCAAGAGCCTGCTAGTGCACTCCGCTGGAGGCGGCGTGGTAAGTTATTGTTGCTTTAATTGTTTAATGTATTTTTGTAATAGCTAAGAATAATATTATATTTCGGAGGAGCCCTCTTCGACAGGAGCAAAAACTCCGGTTACAAATGATAGTTGTTAGGCTTAAAGAACTGATTTAGTAACAGCTGTGGACAGCAAAAACTGCTTTAAAAAAGACAGATGCATTACAAGACGAATATAATTAAAAAAATCCATGAAAAAAAGTAATTGTGAATTATATGTATAATTATCTACTCTACAAGCGTATCTTCAGAAAATGAAAGTGAAATCGAAAAGCACGTCGCTTTAAAGAAATAAAAATCGGCCAAGTGGGAGTTGGACTCGCACACGAAGGGTTCCGGTCCACGGTACAATATTTAGCAAAAACCGCCGAAAAAACACCCTCTACAATTTTTAACTTTATTATTTGTTGCTATAGCGGCAATAGAAATACACAATCTGTGAAAATTTTAACTGCCTACCTATTACAGCTCACGAGGTACAGCCCGCTGGTAGATAGACGGATGGACGGACGGACGGACAGCGGAGGCTTAGTAACAGGGTTCCATAAGGCACCCTTCGGATACAAAACCCTAAAACTGACTCACTCCCAAAACCCATGAATGCAAATCTAAAATTAAGTTTACTCAGAACTTGACAAATACCAAATGAAATCGAAAATACTCGCGGTAGCATTGACCCTTCTGGCCGAGCACACAGCACGCTTCACACACTTCTATGTACTTGATAATTACTGAGCAAACAACCCAACGAGATGTCTAATTGTTGCTCTAAATAGTTCACAAAATATTCATGTTTGCTCGGAATTTTAGTTTCCATATGACGTGACTGACCACCCTCGCGTGTCGGCGACCGGTAATTCGAAGCTCGGTCGCTGGGCGGGGTGACAATACCAATTAGTTGACATTTATTAACAAGGGAAACCAATTTACAGGCAAATAACCCGCGACTATGCTAAGTATTGATGATAATGCGACGGTAAATGTTGATATTGTTTTAGTATCATTGTGGCTGAAAGCTTTGGGAACTTTTCTGGCGATGAACTTTTTATATTTTATTGGATTTTCGGTATAGCAAGTTTGCTTGTAAGCTCCAAGTTTCTATAGAACCACAATGGACGCTTTTTTTTTTTTTGGTTGGGAAATTATCAAATAACTTCTCCCGCTCTGGGTGGAGCGGGAGGGAGTGTCAGACTTTTAGTGCCTACAACCCACCCGTGTTCCTTCAGATGCCTGTGTGCCAGGGCCACGATATCCATTTCGGTACATTAGGTCCGGAAATCAATAGTTTGAAGACAATTTGAGGCTATTGATATTGACTTGCTTACACTAGTTTGTCTTGGTATCGAAAGCCAAGGCGATTTGCTTACGGCATCTAATAATGAGAAATCTTAAATTTAACCGATAACCATCGGTTATCAATATAGGAACCGGTCTTTAAAGGCTAATATTCCCATTTCCATTATAGGGCCAAGCAGTAGCTCAGTTGGCTAAGACTGTAGAAAACGTGACGGTGTTCGGCGTGTGCTCGAAGACCAAGCATGAGGCTCTGAAGGCCAACAACAACAACATCGACCATCTGCTGGAGCGCGGCAGTGACTACACCAGCGAAGTTAGGAAGTAAGTTCAACACGTTTTTTTTTACTTTACGACTTTTTAAGCTGGGACTTCAAAATTGAAAGTATGATAAATAGGGAAATGTGGTCGAAAGACCACATGAGCTTCAATACAATAAAATTGCATTTTTTCCTTTTTTGAAAAAGTACTAGGTTTGCCCAGGAATCGCAGTTAAACTTTTAGCAAAAAAAAAAAACACCTGTCACCTGTTATTGGTCTCATGATAGTGTTGCTGATAAGGATCAAATCTTCCAAAGGAAGACCTTTTTAGAGAGCAACATTGTGCTGGACACAATTCCACTTTCCACGGATCCATATTGATGGCACCTACAACATTGATATAATAAAACCCACTCCTCCCACCTGCAAATTGGGATTATGAGATTGCTAATCTCAATTTGCCTATATATCACGTTATCTAATGTATCGGCCCTTCAAGGGATATCCACATCCACTATGTATATAGGTACGCCCACACTCTTTATGACAACACCATTACATTATTACAAATAAGGACTTCACATAACCTTTTGGTACAAATCAATGACTGATCAACAATCCATATATAATGTAAGGAATTACTATAGTTGAACATCGGCCCCCAGTCATTGTGGAGCTACATTCTTCGCGGGGTGGCTAGTAGCAGCTAAATGACTCGAGCCTCGTGCTAAATGTGCGATTGGAGGAACCTATGTCGAGTTAAGCTATAGGCTGACGATAAATCAATCTTCCTAGCCATTTCCCAAATATGTTGGGGTCGGCTTCCAGTCTAACCGACCTCTATAACCCATGATGGCGATATTTATTGAAATTGTTCAGTAAATTACTTATTCAACATTGAGGTAGATACCTCCTCGTGCGTGCGTCTTTTCACAACACGATCTCTAACGAATTCACGATATATCGAATTTTAGAGTTCATATCAAGAATTCGGTGAGATCATCAATAGTTGAGCATCATTGTGCTTTGAACTGGTGCCAAAGTGAAAAAATCAATGCGATACCGCCCCATTTATTACGACTTTATGAGTGATCGGTCTTGTACTATTAACAGTCGTAAACCTGGAACTTTACATTGTAATCCTTTAAAAATACCTTGAACATGCAACTTGAATTGAACACATAACTTCAAGCAGTGTCGCATTAAACTGATAAAATGGGCGTAAAGCCAACCGCAATTAATCACAAGAACAAATTAATTTATTCAGCAATCATGAAGAATATTCTAAAAAATAAGGGAAGGATCAAATTCGTGATATCACTGAGCTAAAAATATCCCGTTCAGCGGCCCTTCATCTTACTAATAATACCTTGTTTACGTTACACGTACTAAATGTTTGGTTTGCGAGGAGTTTTATGCCCGTGTATTCCTATCATTGTCACAATAAATTCTTACTAGTTAGTTACGGCAATTTGAATTTGTCAGTTAATTTTATGTCGGTGTTAGATACATAAATCTCTTCCGGATTCCTTTAGAGTTATAGTCATCTGGTTCGTCATTTAAGAATTCAAAGTTGAATCATTGATGATCTACTTCCCGACGTTTCAGAGCTAAAGTATGTTGTTCCCAATCCCATGCTTCGTTAATTGGCGCTTATTACAGTTACATATTTCAGTGCGAGTCCTCCTCGTGTGATATGTGCAGTACCAGTTTATGAAGATCTCTCCCACCCCCCTCGAGCTTTTATTGACGGTTTAAAATAGGGGACATAGTAGCTGGAGTCCCGGTCTGGTTAAGTTGGTGTCGCACCAAGTTAATTGTTCGCTTTATAACCCGCTCCTTAGGGCAGCTGCTTCATAACAAGCACGTCATTTAATTCTCGTAAATAGACAAAGATATTTTTATATCTGGTGAGCACTTTACAGCGTAAACAACGAACCACACAAGTTCAGTGTAAATAAATAGTCGGTTATCTACTGCGCAGAGAAATGCTCTTACAATAATATTGATTTAAAATATAAATTGTGGTAACTTAGACATGTTACATACCACAATTAAATAAATTAATACAGAGATGCTAGTAAACATACGATTACTAGCATCTTTTGTTTTAATAAAATTAAGAACCGAAATCCGCTTTGGTTATAATAATCAGAAGTAGTTACCTGCAGACTATTAGTTAGAAATCCCATTACCTACGGTTGATTTAGTGGCTGATTTACCGTTCCTTCACATAAGTTATCTTAAAAAAAAATACGGTAACTGTTAACTATCGTAACCTTGGGAAATGCTTTATTAGCCAATAAAATGGCGGATAGTACGAAACATGTTTCCTGTAAATAATTATGCTGATATGATTGATAGATTCCTCTAAAAAATATTCTATGTGGTTCCTAAAGCATGTAATGTTCAATGTTTTTAAATAGGTAAACAGCATCAGAATGCCAATTCCCACAGTCTTCCGAAGAGAGAAACGATTTTTGCATTCTGTCTTTGGTTGATAATTAACTGAATAATATAGGTAAACTAATGTTTATGCAGCACTGTTACGAGGGCGACACTGAAAGTTTTTAGAACTGGCCACTTGTAAACGATATAACAAAACAATAAGGTCAAATTTTGAAAATGGAACTCTTTGCCGATATTATTGTGTATGTATTTTATTCATTCAGTTGTTTGTCATTTGTTTACGATTTGGCGGCAAATTGAAAATTGTCTGTGTCACGTCAGCATGAATTTAACGCGAGAAAATTTTCGTGCAATGATTTTTTTATGACTTTCGATGTAATTTAAGTCAACAAGAAAGTTAGGTTAGACTTCGATTGGCCTTTCACGATGAAGCCCCATCTCGGGCCACTGTTTCAACTGTTTAATGAGTTTAAACGTGGTCGCACTAATCTCATCGATGATATGCGTGAGGGACGGCCTTCTACGGCGACGACTGAAGATAACGAGACTGACAAAAGAGTGACTTATCATTAGATTCGGGCAAGCTTATGCACAAAATCCTCCATGAACATTTAGCGGTTAGAAAGTTTTGTGCCCGGTGGATACCTCATAATTTGACAGAGGCCCAAAAACTCCGTCGTGTTGATTGGTGTCGTGAAATGGTTCAAAGATTTAACGGAGGTGACTCAAATGCTGTGTTCGACATACTTACGGATGACGAAAGCTGGATTTATTGTTATGATCCTGAAACTAAGAGACAGTCTGCTGTCTGGGTGTTTCCTTCCGAGGAGTTGCCAACTAAAATGAAGAGAGGTCGAAGCGTGGGTAAAAAGATGGTGGCCTCATTCTTCGGATGGATAGGTCATTAGTCATTGCCTGGTTCAGGCCATGGTTCGGAGCGAGAGTGCATGGGAGGCCGTCACCTCCTTCTGCGAAGCAGTTATGCTAGCGAAGGAGGAGGCGGAACGCGTGAGGGTGAGACAAGGTTCGCGCCCTCATGCCCCTAGTCGCCGCAGGAGACGCCCCGGGCGTCGGGAGTCGCAAGCCGATTTCCGGCCACCGTAGGCGCGGGCCTGCGGACGGTGAGCGATGGGTAGCTCGCCGTCCGATAAGGACCAGGCCCGGGTCGACGGCGCGTTGTGTTCCACGCGCGCCTCAAAGAGATGTCAGCACAAACTGACGGGGTCCGTCAGGACCAATGCCTGCCGGGGTTGCGAGTTTGTCCGAAAGGGATATCGTGGCCCTGGCACACAGGCAACGGAAGGAACACGGGTGGGTTTTAGTCAGTAAAAGTCTGACACGCCCTCCCGCTCCGCCCAGAGCGGGAGAAGTTATTTGATGATTTCCCACCCAAAAAAATAAAAAAAAAAAAAAAAGGTCATTAGTCATTACGCAACAATTGTTTTAGAGGATTGAAAAACGGTTACTGCAGAGTAGTACACTAACAATTGTTTGCCACTTGTCTTGGAAAAAGTTCGGGAGAAACGACCTCGCAATAGGATCGACTACTTGGCGACGTCAGATGTGGAATTACTGGGTCACTCGCCCTATAGCCCCGACCTCGCACCTTGCAATTTTTATTAAAAAAAAAGAAAGAAAGAAAATAAAAGAAAAACTTCGAGGAAAACTTTTTATGGACGCCGAGGAAGCAGTGGCAGCGTTTCAAAATGCCGTCGAAGAGACCTAGGGATGAGTGGGCAAAGTGCTTTTCTCAGTGGTTCCATCGGATGCAGCGATGTATTGATGTAAATGGACACTATTTTGAAAAGATATAATAAACTAATAACTTGCTAGTTTGTTCCGTTTTTGTGTCACCCTCGTAACCGCGTCTTAAAAGAAGCTTAGTATCTACTGCTAAAGGCTTAAACTATAATTTTTAGCCGATATAAGGTAAGATTCAGCGTAAGAATTAAGTATCTACCTACTGCGTCACCCCCAAGTTAATTGGTAAAAAGAGCAGGAGCATAGACGATGAAGTAATATTGAGCAGTTGCCATGCCGAAGTTGCCATGTGAAGAGGCATTTGCCGCAGTGGGAAAATAATAGGCTGGTTTAATTTATGTCCAAGCATTTAATTTTTTTTGGGTGGGAAATTATTAAATAACTTCTCCCGCTCTGGGCGGAGCGGCAGGGCGTGTCAGACTTTTACTGACTAAAACCCACCCGTGTTCCTTTAGTTGCTGGGTGCCAGGGCCACGATATCTCCCTTTCAGACAAACTCGCAACCCCGGCAGGCATTGGCCCTAACGGACCCCATCAATGTGTGCTGACATTTATCTTTATGGCGTGTTGTGGTTAAGGACCACCTTAACGGACGGCGATTATGGCCAAGCTGCCATGTTCCATTGATTCGTTTGTCTAACGTCATGTGATGTTACCAGGGTGTCTGCCGATGGAGTGGATATCGTGCTGGACTGCCTCTGCGGTGAGGAGTGTAACCGTGGCTACCAGCTGCTGAAACCGATGGGACGATACATCTTGTATGGTATGCATTGAATTATTACCTACTCTAGAGTTCTTGAGGAAGTTGAGAAATAATTTAACTACCGGCTGAATGTTTGAAACGTAGAACTCAATACAGTCTCATCCTGATATTGTCACTAAAAAAACATTTCTAAAGGTGTTTTTCAAGATTATTTGGAGAATTGGGCCTGGCCTGTATTTTGAAAATATGAAATATTTATACAAATCTTTCAGATTTGAACTAAGATTGGGTTAAAGAACGAAACAATAACGAACTTCAATAACATATTTATGTTTAGTAAGTTAATAAGACTTTCTTGTGTAGTACATTAGTTAATTTAGTAATCGTGATATCCTATTGAGTGTGTGTTTAAATAAGTGTTGGTAAACAATGGCGTGTATCACAGGATCATCTAACATCGTGACCGGCGAGACGAAGAGCTTCTTCAGCGCCGCGCGTGCTGTGAGTACTCAATCACTAATTATCTGATTGTACTGGGCTGAGGTGCGTGCGCGCAGGCCCTAATAAATAATACTATGATCGGTTCAAGTGAGATTGTAAAGCATTGTGTGGGGTGTTCTTAGAACTTCAATTGGTAGTTTTAGAAACTTCTTTTTTTTTACTAGTACTTACAATCTTTAGAGTACTTACTAATTCCATGAGTAGTACTTACTTATTCCATGGTCAAGCTGTCAATTCTGTAACGATCTATATCTATTTCAAGTTATGAGGCTCTGGTACTATGAGTGTGAGTGTGTGTGTCAAACGCATAGTGTGTGTAATATTTTTTTTATTAATTTAATTTATTTCTAATGCATATTGGGTTTTTTATATATCAATGTGCATATTATATAAAAATAATAGCTTTCTGCACTCCTCCATATAAACTTTCTGTGCCAAATTTCATACTCCTCCATTCGCGTATTTTCTTAAAAAGGGGTAGGTACAAAGTTATTGCTTCACGTAACTGGGATTTACTTCTTTTTTTATTGGATTTGCAATCGACACGCTAAGAAGCAGATCCTGGGGTTGCCTTGCTATTCATTCGTATCCTCGTCGTCTCATCTAGAAAACCCTTATTTTGTTATTTTGTATTTAATAAGGGCTAACAAAAACTAATCCCGATAGCGCGAGGTTCGCGGTTTGGTTTTTGTTGCGAATGTTCGCCACACATGCCAGAGCTTTGAGGTATTTGCATTGCATGAGAACTTCTTTTAAACTGTTCATAAGATGATGCCACGCTTGAACTATGAGTTTATTCTGTAGTTTATTATCACGTTTCATGGGGCCTGTCGTAACACTCTTTGCACTTACAAAAGTGCTTCGTATAAACATTTTCTCTTAATTCCAGTGGTGGCAAGTAGACAAGGTGTCCCCGATCAAGTTGTTCGACGAGAACAAGAGCCTGGCGGGTCTAAACTTACGGCATCTGCTGTTCCAACACGGCCGCGCCGAGTACGTGCGCCGTGCTGTGGAGCGCGTGTTTGCGCTGTGGGGAGAGGGGAAGGTGAAGCCGCTGGTTGACTCCACCTGGGCGCTTGAGGATGTACGTAACTTGTTTTACTGGATGAATTTCTAGGAATTGGTGAGCTGGTGTTGCGGATGATAAAACAGTCGTAAGTTTACCACAGTTCAGGAATCTATAAACACTCGTTCAACAAAGTTTCATATAAAGTACTGTCCAAAAACATTATGGTGTACAATAAAGTTTATATTCTATCAATCTATTATGCTTGAGTGATAATCCTGCTCACATAGAAAAGCCTGTGGAAATCCAATCAAAAAATGAGATCCAGCAGTGAGAACCATTGTATTTGTTGCCTGAACTCATTACTTATTTCTTTCGATTTTTCGGGCAACTTTGGATGTCCTTTCGATTCTGCTTTAATTCTTGTTACTTAATAGAACAATGTCTTCATTGATTGCACATACCTACTGTAAAATTAACATCCAAATCCCACCATCAGGTCGGCGAAGCAATGCAAAAAATGCACGATCGCAAAAACATCGGCAAGCTTGTACTGGACCCATCACTGGAGCCGAAACCAAAACCAGCCACCCCAGCCAAGGGCAAATCCGGCAAAGAGAAGAAACCAGCCAAAGAGAGCTCCGAAGATAAGAAGGACAAGGAAACCAAGGAGGAGGAAAAGAAACCAGCTGAGAACGGTGAGAAGAACGGGGAAAAGAATGGTGAAAAGAACGGTGAAGAACCGCTCACTAACGGTAACAGCGACGAAGGTCAGTCTCGAACTATTGTGACCAGGCATGCGTAGTGCGAACACGCTTTGACTGCTCCATATTTGAATCGCCTGTGACGTCATCCCTTGTGAACGCTGCAGAGAGGCTGCAATGTGAACGAGGGAAGACTGTCAGACAATTCAATAGTGTTGCTACAAGTAACGAGTATTTATTCATTATGCGGGTGAAATAAACAGCTGTCGGTAAGATACTTTTTGGCTTCTGAAATTATAATGCACCCTACAAAATAGATTGATATTGATGACCTGTTTAACTCTTAATTTGTCTATCAATTCAAGGGACCGCTTTTTATTCAGAAACCAATTAAAACTTGTTGATCGCAGTTGTGCGTTTCACCCCATTATTATTTTTCATATGGCTTTTATTTTAATTAACTACGCACGCATTTATTGGCTAAACGCATAATTTTATTAACTTCTTGCGGAGCCCTATATTTAAAGAATATTCAATTATTTATACAGCCTTTAGACTTGCTAGTAGCATTTATTTTTAAAAACATTTTGCTTGCAACATTTTTGATCGTAGGTCATTTAAATTATTCATTGTCACCAGCGATCATAGAGTACTACACTATACTGTTATGAAACTGAAACAACACATTTCGTTCACACAAAAAAATGGTTTTTAAAACATTTTATATGCTTATTTTAATCTTTATTAAATTAAGCAATAGTATGTTCTAGACATTTAGAATGCATTTATATTAAAATTTTAGCTGCAGCATGTAAGCGCGGTTTTGCTTCTTTAATCTATATTTGTACTTATTTAAATATATAGGTACTTATAGATTATATTTTGGCCTCGATAATTAAAAACATATCAAATTCATTTACAATTTCTAAATTAAACAAATTAAACAGGCCGCAGGCAGCAGGCAGGCGGGGGAATTTAAGAAAATTAAACAGGCCTCTAGGCCTGTTTAATTTTCTTAGATAACCGTGATTTTGTACAGTAAAATGAAAAAAAAATTACCTATTGCGAAAACTATAGGTAAAATTATAATGATTCCGGCCTGTCAGTACGCACCCTTAGGGTCAATTAAAACATGTTTTCTGACCGGATGGATTTTATACTAGTGCATAACTTTGCCATCATTAGGCATTTTGTCAAGAAATAACATAACATGCCAGTTATCCCCGAAGGGTTAGGCAGAGGTGTACCTATAGTACACCCACATTTCGCCAGTTATTTTTAGGTTCCATGAAATAGGGGACGAGCATATTGCTAAGAGAAATTGCCACTATTAAGATATATTTTGGTAACTTACTTCTCATAGAACACACATTCCTCATTTTTTGCATTTTAAACAATCTTCTTCCTTCTACAACATGGTAATTCGTCACCAATAAACCATGTCTAAGGGCTGTTAAATCACTGAAATACTTATACGTTTAGCCAGCTTGGTCATAAAAGTCGGGTCTGAGTTTTCTAGGTTTACTTAAGAGGTTTAAATATAGATGAATCTATTAACGATTATTATAACATAGCTTAGCAATCGTTTGAGAATAGTGTGCGGTTTATAGGATATGCTTACACTGTTGTTATATTTACCTATATCGTATTAATGCTTAGAACACATGAGCATGCTTTTTAATAATTAGAAAACGATTGTAGATTTAAAATGACTGAAGATAATCAGAATCTTCAAATCCATATTATTTTAACTTTTGGTTTTGGACAGCATCTAGGCTTTTCAAATGTGTAGGTATTAGTTAGTTTTATAATAAATATTTAAGTATCTAATAGTAAGATTTTGGAAATGTTTAATAAAATTACAGGTATTCCCAGACAGGTAAAACAATCTGACAATTTAAATCGCGCTCATCCCATGTGTTGGTTCGTTACCCATCGTTTACTTTGATTTAGGAACTCTTGAAACTGCGGGCGCCTATTAAATTTTAATGAGCCATCCCAAACTTATACAGGATGGAGACTCGTAGAAATGAAGGCGCTTAGCATACCGCATTGAAACATGTGGGAACGATCCTGTATTTGTACAGTCAACTAGGCGCCCATGGTAATAGCTTGACTTTGACAGCGCTTTTGTTTCGTGGCAGCAAGGGCGGTTTTCGTAGTTCAAGTATACTGACGTGAGGTTGACCGTACCTGCAGGTACTTATTGCAGTATCCGATCTTGTACTTATTACGTTTTTGTTTATCAACTTGCAGAGTCAAAGGAGAAGGAAAAGGAATCTAGCTGAATCACTTCCCTCGAGGACTGAACCAGATAAACCACCGCAAATTGATTATTTTAGAGTTGAAGCTGTCCCGAGGACGCCGCGCCTCGCTTGCTCCGCCGGCGCCTATATGTTGCCTCACCTTCTTATCTTATACAAGTCTGATTACCCGACATCCTCCGATCGCTCATCCTATTTATAAATGTTTTCCATCATTGTAACCATTGTAACGCGCGATCGAACGATGTCGCACGCTAATTTTAGTTTTTAATTATTCGATTTATTGTCTATCATCACATTCTAGAACGATGTATTATGAAATTAATCGTTGAAAATGCGACAGCGAAACTACAATGAATTTATTTTTTTATCAATTATTTCTTTTATAAATTTATTTCATAATTTGGCCTAAGTTAAGAGTCGTCTCAGATCGTCACAGTCTTTTTTTATTATAGTTTAATGTTTAAGACTTTATTTTTAAGATGAGATATTTTAATCTGCAGTTATTTTGAATGGCTATTGTATATCTAAGGTGCAGAGATGCTTAATCTTTATGTATGTTAAGCTTTAATATTTTATTAGTAAATGTTTAAAAAATTGGCCCACGAGACCCACAGCCGCACCCGCCCGGGTCGCGTCGTCGAACCGCCGCACTCGTCCGACGACGTCCGACCGTCTGTTGTCAGCGACTAACGAATGAAAACCTTACGTGTGATATTTTGTAGTAGGTATGCTAGATGTTTTGCGGTATTTTTATGCTGCCTTTACATGACATATTATTTTTATTACTTTGATTAAAAAAAAACCAATTACTTTATATTTTTATACTTAACGTTTTGTAAATTATTTTCTAGTTAAGAGGAGATTTCACAGAGTTTATTTGAACGCACCGGTCATTGTGACAGACACGATCGTCCGCCTAGCTAGAGTCTTCTACTCCTGAACCTAACTTAGGACGAGCTTATAGTACCCCAATTGTGAACTATTGTTGTGGCTAAGTTCATACAAATCAACATAATCGATATCACTTATGATGTAAGTAATATTTTTATATTCCAATAATAAATGACTGTACCGCGGTCTCATCTCATATAATGAAGCTTTTTATGTATCTTTCACACGATTATCACATATCTACTCGAACATACACATTCACACAATGTATATTAGGATTAATATTTTGATACCAATATTCACTGCATTTCTTTTGATATAACTAGCATATTGTACTCGTCTACCCCTTATTTCTTAAGGTTGTAACATTTTCGGCCATATAACTGTACATTATGGTTATAAGTAAATGTACCCAGTACTACTTAAATATTTTATCTGTAAACACATATCATGCGGATGTAAAATGTAACTCTCAGAGGCTGAACGTAGTCCGGTGCGCCGGAGTAAAACACCCACTGCATCCACACTGCTCAACACTCACCGCGCTCTGTAATAATGTGTGTTCATACTACCGCCGACTTGTTTGACAGACTTGAATTTTTATAAACTTTTACCCTTTTTGAACATTTTTGCAAAAGCATTGTTTAACATGAGCGCGTGTTGTGATCCGACCGATAATACCGCTTCCAGTATCCGGTGATCCGGTGCGAAGTACCGACCGCCGTAGGTTGTGATGACTACGAGTAGCATGGCAACACCGGAGTGACGCACTCGGACTCTCTCGGTAGCTTTCATAACAGTAACAGTAGTGCAAGTAGTGGCACACGAGTGTATGACGCTGCTTTGTTCGTACGGTGGCTTGGTGCTAGTTTCGTATCGTATGCGGATACATCTCGCTTCAGTGTCTCGGACCAATATCTTAAAGCTACTTTAGTCTTTTTATCAGTAATGTTCTTCGCTTTGTGTGTCAAATATGTGCGAATTTCTTGTAATGTAAACATATATTAATTAAATCTTGTGTATATCGACCTGTATAATGGTTTAGAATTATCTCTGAATTTTCTTCTATAAGGATATTTGATGAAATTCAATAGTAATAGAGCTGGGGTGACTGCGCCGTTTGTGATTGTGTCCAAATTGTTGTAGGTTAGTGTCGAAATTGATGCCAATATTTATTACCTTGAGGATGGGTTGAGAAGGAAGGTGAAACCCGCGCGGTCACGCCAGCAGGCTCATAGCAGACTGGGTCGTTATTGTATTACACATTTATTTTTATAAGGGCGGGCCAGTGTGATATCTATACTATGAAATAAATAAATAAATATGTATGATCTGTAAAAATGCTTACTTAAGTTTTTTATTTGAAGATTCCTCTCCTTTTGGTTTGTGCCACACCAGCTGGCACCTGGGCTACGAAAAAGTACCTACCCATAACATACTTTATTGCTCGTGTTAATCTCGCACCCAAAAAAATTTGACGAAAAGCGCAGCGGAATTGCCGCCCGAACTCCAAAAAGAAACGACCTATACATAAAATAATATATAATGAATAGATACCCTCCCACTCGCCATATGAAGGAGATCAAAAAGGGGAAAACGGGGGACCTTAGCGCCTCAATTAATATGGTACCTACCATACCTCTTTGGTTGCATTTGAATTAGAGTACAGTCAAATTTTCAACTGGCAAATTTTTCTAAATTGTTTTATACCTTAAAATGTTGACGGTTAAGTTCAAAATCGAATGAGATAATTTGCCAGTTTATGGTAACTTGATATGCTGGTGACTGGACCTAGGTATTTAGATAAATCTTATCAAAATAAACTTTCTAAATCGCTATGGCACCCATATATTTGGTGCAATGTCATAAAAAGTAGGGATTTGATGGTGTGAGTGAGATGAGAAGAGATGATCAATTCAAATCTGTAACGCCTGATAGTTTCAAGAGCAGCAATAGTTGAAACTATGAGATATATCTTGTTTACACAATGAATAGAATAGGCGTTATTGGAGATTCAATTTTACGATTTATTACATTTTTAGTCTAAATAAACTCCGTATACGACGACATTTGCAAATATATGGGGGTTTTCATAATTGTACGAGGCGAAGGCATCCCGTTCGTGGTCCCATAGGAATGTATGGAACACATGAACGCTCTGCTGCCGACGTTGTCCGATACACACACTTACAATGATTCTGTACCTGAAAAACAAAACAAAAACATGGAAGAAATTCAGCTTGATACAATATATTATAAAACTTGACAGAGATGAGAATTAGGAGATGGCTGTCACTCCATACATAAACTCTGCGTGAGTTTGTCCCATGGGGGTAAGCAGAAACTTCCGAACACCGCCTCTACCGATGTGTGGCTGACACTGGCATGACCATTGCACCATCAGGGATTTTAATATTAACACAAAAAAGAAAAAGTAAATTTGTCGCCAAATATCAGAATTTGTCAGTCAGTGGTTCAAAAGTTACTATAAGGGTGTATAGGTGGCCGACCTGGGGAGTATTTATGATTTTTACTGCACATTTTACCGAGCTGGAGACAAACCTCAACAGCTATGTTACATAACATACATAATCAGCCTATAATGTTCCCACTGCTGGGACACAGGCCTCCTCTCTTCGAGAGGGAGTGGGCTGTAAATCTACCTGGTAGATGTCACATAATATGTCTTTGAATTTTTGGTTCTAGGACATGCCGGTTTCCTCACGATGTTTTCCTTCACCGTTTTGAGAGCAGTGGTGATGAAATTATTTACACAAAGTAAAGCGCCTGCCTGGGTTCGAACCCACGACCTACAACTCGTAAGTCGGGGACGTTACCACTGGGCCACCACTGCTCACAACAGCTATGTTGGCGTCGACTAATCGACTTCCAGCACAGGAAACGTTGATGTTATAAATAAGTGTGATGATTTTCACTTAAGTCTCCAGAAATATCAACGACCACTGACCAACGTAGACTAGGCATCATAGATCTATGAAGCACACACATACTTACACATGATTTAGACAATTTACAGGTCAACATTGACTTCTTCGAAAGCAGCAACAGTAAAAACATGAGAATACCGAGAAGCCGGCCAAGATCGGCAAAATGTACATCATGATGGTACTAATGATATCGTGCACATTGTCCCAAGATAAATATATATTTTTTTACAAAACAATCATGAAATATTATGTATGATGAGATGAATCTACCTTTTTTAGAGCAATGTTAGGATGAAGTATTCTGTCATGGTTTACCTGTCATAGTTTTCTTCTTTAACGGCGTTACGCAAGGTTTCTGCGAGGCTCAAACACAAATCTGGAACTATTTTCTCGCTATATTCTATTTCCACCAACTCTGCGTCCACCACTCTCTTCAGAATTTTTTGTATTTTCTCAGCATCAAAACGATTCTTTGGGTTGAGTCGGTAGGTTGGTTGATAAATTCGAACCTGTTTAGGTTTGCTGTCTTCAGTCATATTGTTGGATCAATACAAATATACATTGGGGAACATAGCAACATGACTTTTGTTTATTTAGCTAAGTTATTAGCTATAATTATTGATTTAATTACCTATCTTAGGTGCTTTCTCTAGCAGGGGGCACGTGTCAGGAGTTCAGGACGCTAATACGGTGCAATATTAACTAGTTAAATCACCCTCAAATGACTAAAATGGACTAAGACTAACTAAACCTGTAGCGTGATGGATGTTTAATTAGTTGACAGCTTTTTGATTGATTCATATTCGGCTACTGCTAAGAGGAGCCTACCCTTTCGGTGACCGTTGGATTTTGGTTGACGAGTCAACCTAAAGACCGCTGCCAATAATCAAAAAACTTAAAAAAAGAACGACTTCCAAACACTACAAAGTGAAAAATAACTTTAATTTCGGAAGTCGGTGTCTTTGAATCTGTATTTTAATTTGTAGCCACTGACTTCCGAAATTAAAGTAATTTTTGACGTTGTAATATTTGTTTTTTTGAAGTCAGTGTTTTATTATTATTTTTTTACTTTTTAGTAGGTCAGTTTGTAATTTATCTAAGTTACAATAACCTAAAGTCAACTGCTCATTAGCTTTTACAAAATATTGCTTTTCCCTATGAAGGGGCGTTAATTGTTGAGGAGTTCTCCTGGCAAGAATAACCCGGAGAACTGGAACTGATGGTGACTTCCATATGCATTGTGACGAGCATAAATTGCTTAGCCACCATATTAAAGTGTCTAATCGAATCGCAACCGTGAAATACTTAATAATAAGTACCTACCTAGGCTAGTTCCCATCTGTGGTCTTCATCACCAGTTCTACTTCACCAAATGATGTTTTCCGAGTGCAAATGCATAAGTTACCTACTATAAAAAAATACCTAAATCGCTATAGGTGTGCCTATAAAAATTGAGGATTTCCCTCAATTTCCATGGGATCCCCTCATCAGATTCTGACTTGGTGACAATGGGATCACCTCGGGAGCAAACCCTTTCAAACAAAAAAATAATTTTCTAAATCAGTCCACAATTGAAGGAGAAATCTGTGAAATCTTCTCTTCTCCTTTTTGGAAGTCTGTTAAATTAAAAAGGGATATTCCTACTATGAACTAGTACTATCATCTTACTACTATTATTACTAGGAGCTTGATGTCACCAGGCCCGTACTTAGACACCCGGGCCGCTAGGCACTTGTCATTTGGGCCCCCCCATCCCGAAGCAAAATGTTGCATCTCGTGTAGGTTAGGTTTGTTTTGACTAGGTATTCATACAGTAATAGGAGTTACTATGTCGACTTATGAAAGAGCGAGCGAAGCGAGCTTGAATATATTTTGCATTTCTTTTGACCATTGATAGAAAAAAATCCATTGGACCAACGGTATAGGTACCATGATATGAGCGCGGGGCCTGTACCATTTGCTACACCTGCTACGTGGTTATCCAAGCCTTGTCCGCCTGCCGGCAGGCAGTCGCTTGCCCACCGCAATTAAACTATTAATTGGTGGCCCTTAGGCTGGCTGCGGGCCCCTAGGCTAGGGCCTTGTATGCCTAGGCGGAAATCCAGGGCTGGATATCGCTGATCACAGTGGCGTCATCACATTTTATGGCGCCTTTAGATATAGGTAGGTACTACAGGTGTCCTACAATGTAGGTACGTCCTACGCGATAAGACAGTGATAGCCGATGATCACCAGGACACCACGCAATAGATTCTTAGACCATCCTACGATTAAGCTACTCTATGTAATTGCAAATTTTAATATTTTACCGCTTTGGACCTTCTAAAGCTGACGTATCTGCCTATTACTGCACTTGTTCGACCCACTGAATATCTCAATTCACGAGACATTTTGCAATCTAATTTTATACAGCCTACTGGTTTTTAAATTAGATAATATAGGATATTATATAAGTCGCATCCGGCATTTAATGTTTACAACAAGACAAGGTGCGCCACCTAGCGGCAACTATCAAGACTAGAATTGGCGCGCTTAGACAGAGTCGGAGCGTTTCCGGTCGGTTACGAGGTTGAGGACAACGCGCCAAGTCGGGCATTCCAGTACTACTTAGTCTGTGGGCATTCCTTATCTGGTGATCGAGCTGTGAGGACGTTTCGGAACTGTCCTACGTTTTGTTGTGCTCAGTTATTGTGGTAATTGTAATTTGTAGTGATTATTGTGTCAATTTGTGATTTTAATAAAAGCTGTGTATCGTACATTCGTAGCCAGTGTGTTTTCATTGCACGAAACCCACCTTATGCCCACATGATGTCTGAATCTAACAGAGTAAATCCTGACGATCCGACAAATATATACATATATATATATATATAATATCATTCCATTTAAATTCAAACAGAAATTTCATTCATCTCTTCATAAAACTGCGGATACAGCCTTCAAGTCAAGGGGGTCTTATAGTCGAGGTCCAGACAGTACAGGCTCCAATCCACAGAACATAATTATACTTATACTCAAGAATAAACTATCATAATTTTATTATACTCTTATCATTTAAATGTTCCAATCAGTGGTGGACTAAGCCCATGTTCCAATATTATATAGTGCTCTTGCACACAGAACTTAAATACTCTCTGTGCAGCTGAACTGAGCTGAACTTCTGAGTTCTGACACAGCTAGCCAATTAGCCATACGATTTATTTTTTCCACCCAAAGGGCAGACTAGACTAGTCTTTCGACCATACCGCCGGCGCCGGTGAGCCATACCACAGAGTACATTCTAATATACTGACAAGCGAAAAAAAGACAAATTAGATATTTTTTCCAAAAAGTAAGTACCACTCATTGGCACTTCTGTTTTGTTGGTTGACTTGATTCTATCGACTCTGATAACTCAGATTTTGAGTTTGAGGACGAATATTCGTCCAGTGATGAAGTGCTTAGAGTAGAGTAGCGTATTTATATGCTCCCGGCAAAGATTTACCCCGAAGAAAAGTACCACGAATTACAAATTACGTAGATGCAACAATAGTAGGGTATCTGACTGTTATTTTTTAATATTGATGGTTCGAAAACAACAAAAAAATTAACACAGTAAAAAAAATTGTTTTAATATCTCAAAAAGTTGTATGCGTTTTAAAGTCTATTGTAGACAGAGACAGCACTGCTGCGATCTAACATCACAACACAGGAACGCCATAGTAACTTCGCACCATTCATTACAATGATCGTTTTGCGTAACAGGAGAATAATTTCAAAAACGTGTACAGCTAGGCAAAAAAGAGAAAGAAAATAATAGGGCCGCCACTGTGCTGTTCGTCTGGCAACCCACTGCAACCGTATAGCGTACTAATCTGGTCTTGACAATTAGCTGTATTTTAGTTTAAACATTTTATGTCCACTTTATTGATAAAATTTATAATTTATTCAAATAATTAAATTTAATGAACAAGGACGTATTCTCGTCATGCAACTGATTGCTAAGTACCTAAAAATATATATTTAGGTAAGTACTCCTGTATTTATATATATATCTTTTTTAAATAAAAAAGACATTATAATAAATAACATTATTCTATTTATTCCAATAAATTTATTGGAATAAATTTTTGGGAAGATTTAATCTTCCTCTTATTATTCCTTCCCCACCACATCCATGTTTTGGCTAGAGCTGCTGCAAACATATCTAAGTAGCGCTCAGATTCAGAGGTACTACTGCTATCATTTTCAAGATTTATGACTATCTAATCAATCTATTTCCTCATACAGAGTTAGTTTCCTTTCACAGTACTCCTTTTCTATTTTTATTATCTAAGTATTACATTCGTTTATTATTTTGTAAGAAATATTTGTGTATTTTATCTATGAGCCTTTGTTGCCTGATAATAAAGCATTATTATTATTACGTGCTAGCATGAATTCGGTAATAACTTGGAATGCACGTTCAGCTGCTTTCTAAAAAGATGAAATATTTAATTATACTTCTATCAATATTAAAAAGTAAAACATACATTATCACACACTTTTAATAAACCATACCTTTATGACGATCGATCTTACATTTTACCTTACACTTTACCTTGTAATCACACTCAAATTTACACATTAACACATACCTTGTAATCAAACAAAGTAGAAATCGAATTTACAGTTACTTATTACAAGTCAGTCAAGTACGAGTATCATGTAACTTCTTCCATTTTTCCACCGATTTTATCTATTTTTCACAAATCGTTTTTTTAGTAACACCTAACTGACCAGTGATACGCGGACTCATAAAAATAATTAATTTAAATATTTGATAGCAGTCAAACACCCTAATAAATATAATGCGCATGAATTTACGTCTTAGATTTAAATGTATGCCACTGAGCCCTCTCGTATTGCTCTGCTATGAGCATGACAGAAATTTATCGCCCGTTAGGCTCGTCGGCTATATTCAAACTGTAACCGGCTTGAATACCAAGAGTATTCAAGCCGGTTACAGTTAAGTTGAATTAGTATTTATTTGTGAATACACCACAAATTTCTTCGGCATCTGTAGCCAGAAGCACAATAACTAAAATGTTACGTTAGTTTAAAGTGATGGTGCCGATTCTGTTGTCACAAAATTCTCTAAACTAGACTAAAAATCACCAAAATTTAGTTTACTCCTGTCAAACGACGTTTCCCATTTTGAAATTGACTAAAGTGACGCAACTTAACTATATTATAGTTTGACAGCACTAATGTCATTTTAGTTACTCAATTTAGTGAGAATGGCAATTTTGCTATTCTGAATTTGACGTTTTTCACCTAAAATTAGGATTAGTGCCGATTTTGTTGTCACAAAATTCTCTAAACTAGACTAAAAATCACCAAAATTTAGTTTATTCCTGTCAAACGACGTTTCCCATTCTGAAATTGACTAAAGTGACACAACTTAACTGTAATAAAGTTTGACAGTACTAATGTCATTTTAGTTACTCAATCTAATGAAAATGGCAATTTTGGTAGTCTGAATTTGACGTTTTTCGGCTAAAATTAGGTTAAATCGACTATTTTTAATCGCGATTAAAAAGGTGTGGAATAAAATTAGTTGTCATGAACTAAAATTTACAAAGTACATTTCTCTTCTATTTCTTGAAAGTTGGGATGCTTTTGTTGAGTTGGGAGTCTTTTACAAGTTCAAGCAGTACGGCTATGGAATGCCTTACCCGTGTCGTTATGGCGTGCTCAATCTTGGTCCACTTTTAAAATTCTGGTAAAAAAATACTTCCTCTCTCCTTAAACATCATCGTTACAGAATACAGTTCCTTGCTCTTGTTTCATGTTTATTATTGTTTATATATTCATATAGATAAGTGTATGCTTTATGTATGTTGTTTCTAAGTTTAGTGAATCTTGTTTTCAGAATAGCTTTTAAGAATAACTAAACTAAAACTAAGAAATTTTAGTAATAGTTTAGTTTAGTTCGGTGTACAAGAGAATCGGCACCAATGTGACTCAAAACAAAGTGCGTGAGCGCTGTCAAAATGACAGTTGTGCTGTACAACTTTAATTTTTACAGCACTCACGGTGATGTACGGCATGTTCGGCGTTATCGCAAGATGGCGCATGTCATGACGTCATCTATGACGATTCACGGGACATCGATATCGCACTCACTTTAATTCGCAACGGGTGTAAGCACGCTCAAATCGATTACAGCGCAATTCGGAATGCGCCCATTGTATTGCGAGACTGAAACTTTGGGTGTAATATTGGCTTTTGCCCATTTGCCCTACCAGTGGATTTATGTGTTTGTGATTGTCTTCGGATTCCAGTCCAGAGTTATATTTTTGGACATCTCATTTTGGGCTCCATGTCACTATGATACTGAGGCGCTACCTCCTGAGTATAAGTGTTCTATGGACGCTACTGAACCCTGTAAAAGACTGCAGTGCAAGCAAACTGGAGACGACAATGTAAGGAAATAGGAATAGGCATGGAACTATAAAAAAAGGATAAACTAAGTAAAAAAAAAAAAAAACTATAATTAATAGTGTGTAAACTAAGTATCAACTTTTTTTATAGGTCCATGGGAATAGGAAAAAAACTGTGCCACAGTTAAAAAATATATCATTTTTTACATTATGATACTGAGAAATTCCCAATACAGTCCAGCCTTTAAAGACGATTAAAGGCTGTATCGGGAATTTCTCAGTGGCATGGGCAGCCTTGAGTCTGAATTTGTGCCCGGCGGTTGATTGCAATAGGCTCGCCCCCTATTACATGGGACTTAAACATAATTGGTGAAATGTGGGTGTAATATGTACAGACGCCAGTAGGTCAAGCTCAAATACATTCACTTCATTCATGGAACTTGGTAATACGGATTTTTTTAATGAAAATACAGATTTCAAGCCTCCTCCATATGGCAACACTGGCACTGTCAGCGATTATGATATATAAGGGAATGCAGCCCATAGACTAATATACAAATGAGAATGCAGCCAATGATGTGAGGCGCTGTGGAGCGCTGTCCTGTCACTGTCAGCGATTATGTTCTAAGTCAAAGTGTATAATAACTATTGTTCTAAGTTCTAGAATGCTGTCCTGCACTGTCCTGCAGCAGCAGCAGCATATATTGGCAAGGATTGGCGCGGTTAAACCGCGAAACGGTGAAGCGAAGAAATTATAGAAAACCCGCTTCCTCTACAACGACAACAACAAGTTGTAATTTTGTGAACGTGATCGTGATCGTGTAAATTAAGCAAAGGTTCGTCGTAGAGTTGTAAAATCTAGAACGTGTTTGGGGCTCCTTGTGAGCTGAGAGCTCACCTATCTACCTAACCTACCACAATAGTCCAGTACCTACAAGGTCTGTGAGTACAACTAAAGTAAAGTAACCAAGTTGTCTACTTTCTATTTCACGGCAGGTGCAAAGAGTAATGCACACTAATGTAATATTAATAATATAGTGGGGGCAGTGTCATCTGGTATGGTGCAAAACAAGGTACAACTTGAACACTCGTACATTGATATTTTTTATGTGTAAGTATATTTTGTATTATTTTCAAATTTTATACAAAATATACCTACTGATCAGTGGGACGTCTGGGCACTCTCAAAATGCGTCGACAATCTACATTGACGAACTATTTTCAATCAATATCTTCGCCGATCCCACTGACCATGAGTAGTAAAAAGCGTAGTTTGAGCCTTAAGAGAACTCCGAACCAGTCACCTAGTATACGGGGTAAGTCACCTAAAACACCGATAATGTCACCTACAACACCAAGCAAAGAAGTGGTAGAGGTGAAAAAGGAAGAAGAAATCGTAACTTTATCAAGTGATAGTGAACATGAAGCAACTCCATTAAAAAGATGGAAGGCTGGCATCTCTGTCAGAAGTATAGAATCACTAAGAGACAGGACACCATTGCGTAATGCTCAGCAGCAGACACCGGAGGAATTGGGAGCCAATGCTGGTGCTTCAAATACCTCTGTAGAAATAATGGAGTATAATGTATCTCCTGGGGCAGTATTGGCTCGGTCACCAATGACTCCTTCATCTCAAGGTTCAAGTACCAAAGAGTTCTACTCTCCAACTAAAAAAAGGCTTGTGAAAAAGAAATCTCCAGCTAAGAGAAACTTAGCAAGTCAGTTCAATGAAAACTTTTCACCAAACTCCTCATTTGAGAATAGAGCTTTTGCTCAGAATGTTGAAGACAGAGATGACAAAAGTAAGTAAACATTGTATTTTAAAACATAAAATTACTGTGAAAATGTTGGGAAAGTTTCAGAATACTTGGCCTACTAAAGTAAACTTGATTTATTAATTGCATGTATTCTATTCCATTTTATTATTCTATATGAACAAAGGCAAGGACTCAAAAACTTTAATCTAATCTTTATTTTATTTTCCTCTCTTCACTAAGGTTCACATAGTTACAAATATAGAGACAAGAATTATAGTGTTTTTACAAAAATGCATAAAATATGATCCCTCGTGAGAGACTGGCGTCCATACTAGGATACCCTGTGTGACGGATCACCAGGCTCTCACCCCGAATTAAATCTAAACTAAGTTTCTATCAGGACACTTATTAACAAACCATACATTTAGAAAAAGAGCTGTATTGTGCTTGATTTAGCTGAAAAATGTTTGGTAAAAATTGCTTTGTGATTGAGTAGTAAGTAATTTCTAGAAAATTGTAAATTGGACACATAGGATTGTACATTTCAAAGAGTAATTAAATTAATTGCCCAATATATTACGCAACAATAGTTATAATCTCATTACTAAACTCAATATGAAATCAAATCAACTAACATGAAACTCAATTTACTAATGACAGCTGGATTCCTGCTATCAATAATTGACAAGTACCTCAAGTCTGAAACTCTAAAGCCTTTACTAGAAGAAGATTCACAAGTACTTCTAGAAAAATGCATGCAAGTGAAGAAGCCTGGCATGAGGCTGATGTGCCGTTTGTACTGGCGCCAGCCTGCCTGGTACCGCTTGGAAGAACTTGGGCAGATAGCCATAGAGAAGAAGAAAGATGGTGATAAAGATGCCCCAGGCATGAGTACTCCAGACCTCCTAGATATGATCTCTTGTTTGAAAGGGTATGGTTTGATCACGCAGGCTGGAACTGATGGTGAGATCCTCATGCTTCTAAGTTTTTATAGGTATTTTAATAGGTTCACTTTCTTATGAGACATACTAAGCTATGCAGCATCCTCCCAAACTGTATAATTATATGTGTTTGGGAGGACCCTGCATTACTAAAAAACCGGCCAAGTGCGAGTCGGACTCGCGCACGAAGGGTTCCGTACCGTTATCTATAAAAATGACAAAAAAATCACGTTTGTTGTATGTGAGCCCCCCTTAAATATTTGTTTTATTTTAATTTAATTATTTATTTTTAAAGTGAATATATAACTAAATATTCTGTGAATATTTCAAGCGTCTACCCTGTTTCCGTTATCAATATCGAGCAAAAACGAGCAAAAAAATCACGTTTGTTGTATGGGGGCCCCCTTAAATATTTATTTTATTCTGTTTTTTAGTATTTGTTGTTATAGCGGCAACAGAAATACATCATCTGTGAAAATTTCAACTGTCTAACTGTCACGGTTCATGAGATACAGACTGACTGACAGACGGGCCGACAGACGGCGGAAGTCAAAGTCAAATTCAAATTATTTATTTCAAATAGGCACATAGATGGCACTTTTGAATGTCAAAATTTACAAATAAAATAGAATTGATTCTAGTCGCACCTTCCAAAAGGTAGCTTCGTATGGAGAAGAATGGGCAAGAAACTCCACCGTTGTTACTCTTTTAAAATGTTTTACAATATTTGGTATTGGTACATCAATTATATATTTATATGTGAAGACGATGCACCTAGAATAAATTTACTATACCACAATAGGTAAAAAGAATTAATAATGAAGCAATGAGATAAATTAATTATGTGATAGATACATGGTGCTCACATATTTACAAACATTGTAAAAAAAAAAAAAAAGTTTTCCAAAAATAATCAGTGTGTCAGTTAAGGTAATCACAGAGTGTAAAATAAATGTCATAAAAATAATAAAATATACAATTAAAATAGCAATCAGTTAGATTTTGTCTAGAGTCTAGATTGTCCTATGGAGCTGGACCAGCATGTTTCCAAGCGTTCTTATCCTGGATATAATCCTCTAATTTGTAATAAGCTTGTTTACAAAGTGTACTTTTTATATGAGTTTTAAATTTTCTTTCATTTAATTGCAATATATCACAAGGTATTTTGTTGTAACATTTAACACAGTACCCCATAAAAGATGTATGTACTTTAGATAATCTGAAACATGGCTGATCTTTTTTATCTTTATTTCTAGTATTGAAATTATGTCTATCACTTATTTTTTTGAAAAGATGTAGGTTTTTTCTTACATACATAATATTTTCATAAATGAATTGGCAAGGTACCGTCATAATATTAATCCTTTTAAAGAGTTCCCTAAGAGATTCTCGGCGACGTAGATTATAAATGGCTCTCTTTTGCAAAATAAAGATGGATTCAATGTCAGCAGCCCGACCCCACAATAAAATACCGTACGAAATAATGCTGTGGAAGTAGCTAAAATAGACCAAACGCGCGGTTTCTACATCTGTTAACTGTCTTATCTTCCTAACAGCATAAGCGGCCGAGCTTAACCGCCCCGCAAGAGATGTTATATGTGGTCCCCATTGTAGTTTCTCGTCTAGAGTGATTCCTAGGAAAACCGTTTGATTAATACATTCCAGTTTTTCTCCATTCAATATGATATCACATTCGCTACTTCTAACATTAGGTAGTTTAAATCTAATGCATTTGGTTTTTTTTTCATTTAGAACCAAATTATTTACCGTAAACCAATCTTGGACCTGAAGAATAGAATTATTCACGTCGTCAAGGTTTTGAGACCGTCGGTCTATTTTAAAGATCAATGACGTGTCATCTGCAAATAAAACTATCTTTGGTTGATTTTGAAGTAATTGGGGTAAATCGTTAATGTAAACTAAAAAGAGGAATGGACCCAATATCGAACCTTGAGGAACGCCCATTGCCATTTCAGACCCCAATGAATTCACGCAGTTTACTTGAACTTTAACCTTTCTATCTTTCAGGTATGATCTAAGTAAATCAAGAGCTGTATTCCTAATCCCATAATGATCTAGTTTCAGCAGAAGTGTCTCATGGTTAACGCAATCGAAAGCCTTAGAGAGGTCACAAAAGATTCCAACGGCATCTTGTGCTTCCTCCCAGGCGTTAAAAATGTTCTTTACGAGGGCTGCACTGAAAATTTCGGGAATCAAGGAAGTGACACAACATTACTATTTAAAAATGTATTTATTGCTTTTCGAAGTATTCTCCGCGAAATTTGACACATTTTTCCATACGATCCAATCATTGAAGCAACCATTCCATTCGGAAGTTGGGGTCTCCAAAATGGCCGTTTTGTAGGCGTCCACAGCTTCTTCAGATGATGAAAATCTCTGTCCACGCAATTTATTCTTTATTTTAGGGAAAGTATAGAAATCATTAGGGCTTAGGTCGGGGCTGTACGGCGGATGGTCTAATAATTCTATGTTTTCTTGCTCTAAAAACTCTTTTGTTCTGTGCGCGGTGTGAGAACTCGCATTGTCGTGATGGAGGATGATGCGGCGGTTGCAGTTCTCTTTACGGAGTTCAGAAACGACCTGTGGCAAACAAATGCTAGCATACCATTCTGCATTAACCGTTCTTTGTCCCTCAAGAGGAATAGTCGTAACATGGCCTGTTTTGGAGACAAACGTGGCCACCATTTTTTTTGCAACACTCCGTGAACGAACAATTTTTGTTGGCTTTAACTCATTTTCGAACATATCCAAACTCGTGACTGGTTTTTTGTTTCGGGTTCGTACGCGTATATCCAGGATTCGTCACCTGATACAATGTTGTATACAGCATTTGAGGATCCTGCGTGGAATCTTTCGAGAGTTCTGACGCACCAAGTAACGCGAGCCGCTTTTTGCTCTTCACAGAGCGAATGCGGTATCCATCGGGAAAACAACTTTTTTACACCTAATTGTTCATGCAAGATTATTTGTATTTGACTCATGCCAATGTCTAAAGTTGCCTGAATTTCGCGGTATGTCACATGTCGATCTTCCTCAATCAAAACAGCATCAACGTTTTCTTGGGTGACTGCAGTTTTTGGACGACCTTGACGGGGATCATCACTGAGCTTGACACGTTCACGTTGAAATTCAGCAAACCAGCGATAAATTGTGGTTTTGGATGGGGCTTCATCACCAAATGCAGAAATCATCCGGTCAACACACTGTTTTTGTGTTAAACCACTTCGAAAGTCATAATAAATCATCGCTCTTGAATTTTCTCGAGTCAATTCCATTTTCTCAACGACTAAACAAGTTTGACAAAACCTTGTGACAAGACCGAGAATCTTTTTTTAAATAAATAAATGGTATTCGATTTTTAAAACCAAGGAGTTTTCAATTAAAAAGATTTTAATATGACAGGAACAGTGCAAATATTCCATTCCCGATACTTTTAGTGCAGCCCTCGTATTAGGGTGACACCGGCGTCAGTGGTACAACGACCTTTAGTGAAACCGTACTGTTGTTCATGAAAGATGGAATTGGGATGGGACTGTTGTGCATGAAATAGGGCGCAATGGTTTCGATGATAGATCTACAAACTTTTACAGACATGCCCCAGAGATCTTCTGTTGATTTAATTTTAAGATCTTTAAAAGTTTTTATAACAGCCTGGGGGTTTGTATGCTGAAACCTAAACTCCAAAGGGCATACCTTTACATTCTTTCTAAGTAAGGCAGCAGAAAGCACGGGTGAGGAACTTAAAGTTTCAGTAGTTTTAAGGGGAATATTAGCAAAAAAGTTTTCAAATTCCTGAGCTATTTCTACCTCTGAAGTGATGGGCCCATGTGCAGTCTCTAAATTAAATTCAGTATTACGCTGTTTTTTCCTACCTGTTTCATTATTTATTATTTGCCAGGTAGTTTTAATTTTATCATCAGCTGATTTTATTTTATTGCTAATATAAAGAGCTTTAGCTATTTTGCACACACTTTTAAAAGTGTTAGAATATTTTGCAACATATTGATGAAAGCTTGTATTATTCATATGTTGCTTTAGGCCATATAGTTCAAAAAGATTTTCCCTGCTTTTACGAATACCTGGAGTCGCCCAATCACTAAATACGAACTTTGAGTAAATACTTTTAGTCTTCAGTGGAAAAGTGTCATTAAATTGCGTGTTTAATAGTGAAAAGAACTCGGCGTTGAACTCATTTGGGTCACAAATATTATTAAAACTCTGAACACATAATTTACTGGCCAAAGAATTATTTAATTTCTCTAAATTTTTACTTGTAATTGGCCAGCAGAGTCTTAGTAATAGGGTTCCCGTTTTACCCTTTGGGTACGGAACCCTAAAAAAAATACTATTGTACTATTTTATTACCACATTGAATGCATGTTATAATAACCACAGGATTTAAAAAAAAACTTCTACAATAATAGTCCACAACAAACTAAAATATATTTCAGGTGAACCAAATCTACAGTTTGATGACTATGTAAAGCTGCTGAAGAGACCAGACATTCTCCAAATAGCCAAGGACTTAAAGCTAAAAATACAATCTAAACAGGATGCCGTAGAAGCACTGAGAACATTCTCCAAGTGTGCACCCATCACTAACTTCTTTTGTCGAAAAAAAGTCAGTAATAATAGTAACAGAGTTTTGGAAATGTAAGTTGCATGTAAATTGCTGTATGTAATTGCAATTTAATTTGTGGCAGCTTTTAAATGGCAATTGTAAATGCTAATTGTTTATATTTATATATAGTTATTAGATTGTAAGCTTTCTGAAGAATATATAAATAAATAATTGTCATATTCAGCTAAGACATGAACTCAATTAACTTGAATTTACAAAAACAGCAGTTATTAACTTTTAAATGATTTTTTTTTCCAGATTTAAGTCGAAAACAGGACGTTGTTACAAGATGTCAGATCTGGCGCGTACTACATTCCACAATTTGTATGTCTTGATGTATTTGGGAATAGATTACACAATCATAAGGGACAAGAAGCTTGAGTTTATGCTTATACATGAAAAAATTAATAGAGAGACGTTTCCAGTTGATAAACAAATGGTTGTTGATGATGCAAGTGTTGTTTTCCAAGACAGGGATGAATTTAATAGGTAAAGTGCATTTTTTTATATTAAGGTATTAGAACTGCTTTTTTTCTGTACCTGATATAGAAGTTGCATTATGTTAGTTTTATGACTATTGAAATAGAGTTCAAATTACAATAACTGATGTATACTCAATGCTCATGAAAGGCAGGTACAATAGTCCTAAGTTCAATACATAAAAAAACCTATTCTCAGCTACCTAAGAAACAAATTCGAGTGTCAATGAAATAAAAAAGAGCTGACGAAATAATTACATTATTTTGAGAATTTCTTTTGTGTTTTCCAGGTATCTTCAGGCTCATGTGGTTTACGAGAATTATGTGGAACAGACTGACTTAGATAAAAAGTGTGAACTAATCAAACAAGCCTACAACTTTTTTAAACAAATGGAAGAGGAGGATATGTCATGGTAATAATAATTTTTGCATTATTTAACTGTTGCATTATAAGTACTGGGGTCTGCTGCCATAGTCATGTATCTCATGAGGCTGTAATTAATTATTTTATGTTAGCAGTGTCAATTAAGCTTCACTGTTCTGACTGACCGACTCCTAGACAATTCAAAAGCGCTTGTAAATTCAAATAAATACTTTGCATTTGAGACATTGTTGTTAGACTTTTTCATGTCCTGAAAACTGTAGTAAACAGCAAAATATAGTATTGATACAAAATATTTCTTCATAATAAAAGTGTCTGCCTATTCCACTGATTGTATTATATTTGATTTCATTAGTATTAGTATAAAAATTCCATTAACTTTTATTTTCATTTGTAGTTACAAATCATTGCCAACATGGTTACGTAGATTCACTCCGCCAAACATTTACGTAAAAATCCTGGAGAGTGGTGTGCAAGAACTCAAGAAGCAGAAATCTGACGAGTATTACAAACTTGCAGTGGAGATGCTTGACACTTTGATTGGGCAAATAGGGTTCAGACAACATAAGAAAGCTAGATGGTATGCTGAAAAAGCGCTCATATTGCATAGCTATTTGGATAGTTCTGAACAGGTAATTTATATTAAACTATATTATGTAAGCCCACGTAAGGACGGTAGCTTTTGAACGCGACGGTTTTGGTTTCGTACCTGAAAAGGAAAAAAACGGAACCCTTATAGAATCACTTGTGTCTGTCTGTCCGTCTGTCACAGCCGATTTGCTCCGAATTTACTGGACTGATTAAGTTGAAATTGCACACTGGTACTATATAAACTTCTGTGAACCAAACACGGGCGTGTAACGTAAATAAATTAATTTTGAAGATGGGGGTCAAATTAGATTTTTAAAAAAGATTTGTAAACTGTAACATATCTAACTGTAAGGATTAAAAAAAAAATACAGGAAATAGTTCTTTACTTATAGATTACAGTAAAACTTATAAGAAGTCTATGATCTTAAAATAACATGGAAAATCTCTTAATATTCTGCATACAAACTTACATTTGCAGCTGGAATGTATGGGGGGAAAATGTTTTTCAACTACAATGTTAAGTTTGTTGTTAGTATAAATTATTAATCCCCACTACGGAACCCTTCATTGTGCGTGGTCCGACTCGCACTTAGCCGGTTTTTTAATGTGCAATGTTTTTGCAACTCTCTGCTTTGAGGTGAGTTTGAGTCTGAGAATCCAACGGAGCGCAACCCTAGGGCGGTAAAAAGTGCACTGTTGAATTTACAAAAGAGCTTTGCGTACGTGGGCTAAAAGTGAATTGGCTGGTGATGGATAAAATATTAAATTCTTTTGAAATTGAAGCAAACATCTCTACTAGGCTTCAGTACTTTAATCAAACTCTGGACACAGCAAGATTAGTGAATCTTTGATCTTTTAAAAATACAACACATTAATTATCATGTACATTTTTATCTTATTGCGTTCAGTAGATTATCATTTAATATAGCTTAGGTATTAAATATACCGGTTGTATCTAAAAATATTATAGGCATAATTTTTCCTTGTTTGAATTTGTGACAGATTGCAGTGTCTTTTGTCCTCAAATCCAAAATGTCTTTCTTTTCTAGGCCGCAACGATTTTGCTAGAAGGATTCAAATCTGAAGATGTGACAGAGGAAATGAAAGACGAAATGCGTCCTCGCGCTCTGAAGATCGCTAACCAGCAGAATATACTATTGAAGGAATCATTGAGGGAGGAACTACGGAAATATGCCGATAAAGAGACTATACTTGAAAGGACACTGTCGGGTGACCATATTTATAAACAGCCAATGGAGTAAGTAATCTACAGTCACAACACAACTTGACAAGTATAAATAATAAGTAAAAAAAAATATACATTCACTCGAGTGAAGCGATAGTGATATCAACTTAAATGTCAGAATACACTCAAGTGAATATTAATTTTTGAAGTGAATACTTCCGCGTTGAGCGATTTTTGGTAGGGGCAAAAGTTATGGGTTCGCGTCACCGACATGCTAACCACGTGACGTGTTGCGCCAGACTGGCGACGCGCAGCCGCTTGTGTAAGTACATGTACGCATATACAACATTATTTTTAGTATATGCGAAACCTGAATATAGTTTGTTCAGAATAAGGAACTGAATCGATTTCAATCATTTTTGACACCATGTTATATTTTTTCCCGGAAATATTTAAATGTGAGGGATAATGTTATCACCATTTAATTACTTACAATACAATCGCCGTACGGTTAGGTACCTAATGCCAAATTATTATCAATGAGCGCAAGACGACCCTGGAGGCGCGGGACCCGGACCCGGTAAGATAACAACCTTATAACTTTGTGATTTTTCATGATACAGCTTTGAAATTTTGTACATAGATTCTTTACTTAAAATTACTAGACACGTGTTTCGGGTTTCGCATATACTAAAAGTAATATTGTATATATATCAGTAGCGAAGCTACAACTTCCAATTGAGGGAAGCCGAAGAAAAAATTGTTAAGTGCTCATAAACACAAGTTATCATCTAAATTTATTCCCTCAAAAATGATTTAATTTTTGAGTTAATAAATTTCTTAGTTTAACGCCATCTATGGCCAAGTAGTAGAACCAAAGAGACGCTATTACTACACAAACAAAATTATCAATTTTTTACAGAAATAAAACTATAAAAGGTATTATCGATTATGATGGATGGACTGTGTGAAAGATGATATGGCTAGAAAGGGGGTGACTACCGAGATGACGACTAATAGAGAAGTATGGAAGAAAAGGACACACAAATAAATTGGGATAAGGGCAGGAGACTGATGATGAGGTCTTATCGATTATAGTTTAATTTCTGAAAAACAGACTATTACAATTATAAAAACAAAACACACGTGAATTTATGTGTCAAAAATCAACACGACAAATCTACGAAATGGAATATTATTAATTCTATCTGGCTCTTTATTCTTAACAAAATGACAACGTTTTAAACAAATTTCACGTAAATCAAAATATTATCACTGAACGGCACAACACACGCTAAAACTTTCGGCTGTAATAGGTACCTACTATAGATTTTAAAATTATGTTGAGAATGTAACTAACTAATCAAATGCAAAAGAAAACAAAATAAAAGTTAATTTATCTGTCAACAATTCGACTCAATAAACTATTTGCAAATCTACGAAATTCAACAACACCTCATTCTATCTCGTTCTCGCATTTTCTCTTTCGCTCCCGGTAATAACTCGCTCGAGAACGGCTTACCTCGCACCGTAACTAGCAGTGTTTGGGAACCCCCGATTGCTACCGAAGTGTGCCCGAAGTAGCGTGGTCAGAACTACGATTAGTACTGTATTCTGACACTCCACGTGCGGCTTATTGGCGCTAGTGTCGGAATAAGACAAAAAATGTAAACTGCGTTCGCGATTTAGGATAGACTAAAGTTACGCGTTGTTGTAATGTTTTTTATCTTATGATGTATTAAATACTTGTAATGTGACTATGTATGTAGTACCATATTATTTAAAATAGTAAACTCAAGTAGTCGTTGTTCCGAAGGGAAGCCGGTAGGAATGGGGTTGTTTAAAGCCGTCGCCCCTGATATATATACATATATGTTTTCACTTCTGTCGGCAGTCCACCTACCTACCCACTGACTGCGTATTTTTTTTATTACCTGTTCACACGACACCGACAGAATCACATAGGAATGAACTTTCATCTGTTTATTTAATTTCGTTTATTTTTTTTTGTAGTTGTCGAATGCCGAAATTCAACATCTTTGGATAGCTCCACTAATGAATTTATATTTAACTTTTGATTAATTTTGTTATCAGATGTTTCACTTCTAGTGAAAGATATATTAAGGGTCATAAATGTACAAAAAGTGAAGCGTCAGCTTTACTAAAATTCAAAAGCAATTTTCTCCTGATTTGATTGAAATTTTAAGGAGTTAATAGTCCTTATTTCATTATAGTCGTTATTTAACGGGATAATAGGATATTTTATGCTCTCTTCAAATTGAATGTAGATTCAGCAGTAGCTGATTGATGAAAATGTTCCCTATGCCTCCCTCAAACTTCACCACAACGACCGCTCTGGCGCGGATTTCCATAGATATAATTAACACATTTGTGTTGTTACAGTAACTACAACCAAAGAGGCAAGCTGAAATTTGAAATGCACACCAAAGAGGGCAGGTCTACACTTACGTGTGAAGAATATTGTATTGCCCACTATATCAATAATGGCCAGTTTACAAATGGTAAGTACTTTAAAATACACTTCGTGGGAAAACTATTATCAATATTCAGAGCTAATTTTAGCAGCAAACGTGTCTTGGCGATATCTTGACATCGGATTGTAGTGTGCACTAACAATATGGTATATACAGGGCTGAAAATGGCCCAATTTGCATGAGTTTGGTGGTATGAGGAACAGGGTGTAAAGTTCACTCATCCACCATAGAAAAGGGAGGATCCTCCGACCAGACGGGTGTTGTGTCTGGTGGGCAACTGCCCGACGGTTGATGTTGGGACGTTGTATATATGCTTGTTGCCCGGTAAATAATATTATACATGTGAAAGTGAGTTTGTTTGTTTGTTACGCTTTCACGTTCGGATGAACGGATTTGGATGAAATTTGGCACATTATGGACCAGGGGGCCAAGTCTGCTATTTTCAATGATTGGTCATTATGACCATCGACCATACCAAGGCAACGCCATGACCACTGTGCCAATAGTTTGTAACCTCCTAAATTCATAATGGCGTGACAGTGGACCATAGGGAAGTCACAATAATAGGAGCTTGTCAGTACGAGATTACCAAATTCAGACAATTTTTCCAATGGAGTATCAGTAGCACGTCATTGGAAAATCATTAAGACGCCTTTCAATTAGGAGATTAGCATAACTGTCAAACTCTACAATTACGGTGCCAATGATCGGCCATTCGGACACAACTGCGTTAGCAGACTTGGCCCCCAGGGGGTCTACTCCGCAGTATCGGCCGAATCCTCGGCCGTTTCCTGACTACGGCGAAAGAAAAAAAAATGACGGTCAAACAGATGAGTTTAAGTCAAAAACGTGACTTGAAGTCGGGTAAGGATTCAAAGTCAAATAAGGAAACTTTGGAATTCAAGAAACGGCCGAACACCCGGCCAATTCTTCGGATTACCGCTTCGGAGTAGGCCCCCAGGACCTGGTTTAGGACATAGGATATATCCATCCCGATATTTCCATGGGATCCAGACTTATGCGAGTTATACCGCGGGGCGCAGCTAGTTTATTTATATTGAACAAAAGTAACATAGACTCAATATGTTTGTAAAAATATTTCTTAACAACTATTTTAGGAAACGTAACCTACACACAGCCTAACACTGCCATATAGTTATTAAATCTACATACATTAGAAAATTTCCCTTATGGAACTTAATAGCCCATGACCATAACTGCTTGCATACGGTCAATGCGATTAATGTAACACACATGTGTGTTTTGTGTTGTCCACAAATAGATGTTGTCAGTAAACAAACATATCTTGGAGTAATTATAGACGATAAGTTTAACTGGAGTTATCACATAGAACGTGTTTGCGATACATTTCGGCAATTTCTCGCTATTAATAATTATTAAAAAAACCGCCTGCCCTTCAAAGTGAAAATAATGCTTTATTACGCAATGGCTGAATCTTACATCCGGTATGGCCTAAGTAGTTATGGTCGTACCTATAAAACCTACCTTGATAGTATTTTTAAACTTCAACTTCGTATTTTAAAAACAATAGTACGAGTATCTCCTAAAATTATAATTATAAATCAACTTTACGACAGTTTATATGGCCTCTTTAAGCACTGTAATGTCTTACCAGTCCATATAAAAAAAAAAATGTTATTAAAACATAAATTTTTCAATGAATCTTTAAGAAACAAAATCGAGCACCTGTATATTATACCGAGACTTATTAATAGTCTACCCTCAGAAATAAACAAACACATAAAAATATCAAAGCAATATTACTTAAGTATTATGTAGGAATGATTGTAACTATTTAATACCTAAAGATGTTATTAATTGTATCAACAATAATGCGTACATATAAAATGCTTCATTGTATAGTTTGATATTGAGATAGACTCATGGTAGCACAAGTTTAAACCTTAGTGGTTTTTGGTTGCTATTTAATATGTAATCCTGTGTTTTTTTGTATAAATGATAAATAAATAAAAATAAAAAGTTAAGAGAATTCCAGTTACAAGCTCAACACCGATGTGGACGCTTGCAGCAGCGATTCACACACAAGCATCCAGTCTGCTCGCGACACACTGCAGTAAAATGTCGGAGCTGGCCCGCAGCCGGCACACCAGGGGCGCATCTTTTTCGCATCTTAGCGTAGAAGCAATCGACACGAGCATCAGCAAACATCCCCAAAATAAAAAAAAACATTTTTTTTTCTTCTAAATGTCACTTTACTATTGACGGGAAAAGCCTATTCAGATCAACATAATATCACGCTATGCGCAGGCGCCTAGAAGGGGTAGGCAGAAGTATTAAGCCTACAAAGGTTCAATAATATTACTTTCCATTACAGGCGAGCACTGGGAAGGTCGCATCGTCTCCACAATATTCTTCCTACTATTCTGGGACATAATCTACAGCAAACCACGCGGCGTCACCGGTATCTTCATGAGCCACTACCAACGATATCCACAGGATATGTTCTCTGAAAGCTTCTATCTTAACCGGAAGGCGCTGATCGATGAGAGGCTGATGTTTATACAGGAATGTACCGAGAATATGTTGTTAGCGCTTATGCAAGCTAATTGGGATGGACGGCCTGAGAGTAAGTATTGGCGGATATTTAAGTTCGGACAGAATTAAAAACCTCTGTTAAAAAAAAAAAGTTAAAAACGGTTTTCAGAAGCAAGTTAGTGGAGCCTGGTTTGATAAAAAAAAGAAAGAAAATAAGTTTATTAGCGGTAAACATAACGCAAAGAAAAAAAAACACGAACCCGAAAAAACAAGTTGGGGGAAAATATGCGTCACATGCACGCAAAACGGCCATCGCTCAGCATAATGCTGCGACCCTATGCGAGGCAGGACCCCAGCGCTAGTTTACAGCAGGCGCTGGTGGTGTTGACTTAGTTTTAAAACCCATTCAGAGATTTACAGCCATCAGGATCACAACCGATACAATCCTAAATGTTTTAAAGTATCATTCGCCTTGAAACTAAGCGTTGGAGATTCGCTCCCTCTCCGTACGCATTCTAAATTGCGCTATGAACTTAGTTTTGCTACCGTAATTTAAATTAAGTCATAGGTGTATTTTTAATAACATACAGGGGGTCTACTCTGAACCGATAATCAGAAGTGTCGGCCGAATGTTCGGCCGTTTTATAACTTCCAAAGTTTCCTTTTTAGACTTTGAGTCCTTACCCGACTTAAAGTCATATTTTTGACTCTGGCTTATCTTTTTGAATGTCGTTTTTTTTTCTTTTGCTGTAGTTAGCCATAGTTATCCGTAGTCAAGAAACGGCTGAACATTCGGCCGATACTTCGGATTTATGTTCGGATTAGACCCCCCTTTGACAGACATTAATGTCGTGATGGTAATTGTAAGTTCAAAATAAAGGGCATGTAATGACGTGAAGTTTTTAAATATCAAGAATGTTCATCTTAGATATCGCTAACTTACGGTCATCTGTGCTGGTTCCGTTTTTAAAGAGAATATAGAAGGTGCTAACAAATTAGGTACCAATACTTTTAGAGCTGATAGTACTCGTCTCTAGGAGTAGACTTAAGTATGAAACATTGAAAAGTTTGTTACTTTTTGGAGATAATTAGGGAAACAACGTTACTGCGTAAAAACACCCGGTTAATAGATAGTCAACAATCCGTGACTAAGTCCTCTTTGATTATCTTATGAAACCTCTTGACTGTCATGAGTCAATGGCCACTTCACTTAAATAAATAAATGTCAATGTCATGCTATTTATTGTTAGTCACAAACGACGATGTTCACTTGACAGAAAGTGTGTCTTGTCAGTTAAAAGCACAGGATGATTATGTTTGGGCGAAATTTTAATTTATTTATTTTGTTCCGTAAATTAAAACAAAAATATCATATAAAAAGTTTTCTTAATTTCTATTTAAAGTTAATTGTTTTGATGTAATGTAACACCTCTTAAAATATTGGTACTTAATTTGTTAGCACCTTATATAATACTATAGAATAGATAGTGCCATCCACGAAGACGCGCCCCACTCTTTTTCCTAATAGCTTACAGTGCAAGTGTGTATACTTTCGCTAGTGTTGTAGTGCTGTCGATACGTACGAATTGCCTATGAGTACACACTACGATGAATAAATCAGCTCAAATATAAATATATTATATATCATAAATCAAACTCCCCACAACCCGCCGCCCCCTCGACCAAAAAATAGTGGGGTACGTCTTCGTAGATGGCACTATCTGTACACAAACTACTGGCCTATTTAACGATGTTCTTTATGTATTCGCAGGCGAGTTATCCGAGATCCAGCGCAGCATAGGCTGGGAGTTAGTCCGGGAAGTAACGTCATGTCTGGGCGCGCGTGGCGTCGCGGCCGTGTGTCGCCGGCTCGCCAGCAACTACGGTTACGCCAAGAGTGGTTTCCCTGACCTTACGCTGTGGAATATACACACAAAAAAGGTATTTATTGCATATTATTTTGTAGTAGAGCCACAGATTACCAGATAAATCACTCCACGTACTTACGGGCACTAACTATCTACCAGCTGACAGCCGCGAGGCGCTCACGGCGCGACGGCGCTGGCGACGCGCAGCTACAAACCAAAACTCACTTTATGCTTGTAAGGTTAGGTACTTTTTCGTTCGCAGCGTCTAGCGACTCTGGTGGTGTAGGCTATTATAGCAGTAGGTTTTAAAAATGTTGTATTAAGGGGGATGCGCTAAGGTAGCCCGCGAAATTCAAATTTTATTACGTTTTTTGCAATTTGCAGGTCAGTAACAGGTTGTATGTTGATGTAAATATGAATCGCGGCCGTAACAAATATGGCTTTACAGAATTATAATCATTAGAATCGGCAATACAACTAACTCTCTTCGTAAAATGCTATTGAATGACTATTTCTGACATAATCATTCAGTAGGATTTTATGAACTTAGAGAGTTGTAATGCCGATTCTAATGATTATAATTCTGTAAAGCCATATTTGTTACGGCCGCGAATCATATTTAGATCAACATACAACCTGCAAATTGCAAAAAACGTAATAAAATTTGAATTTTGCGGGCTACCTTAGCGCATCCCCCTTAAGTGATTTATCTGGTAATCTGTGGTAGCGCTGTATGAAAAAGCGCAAACTTAAGTACCACCAGTACCTATTACCACCATCTGTTGTGCTCCAATTTGAAGGGTATTGGGTGCTAGTGTGATTTCAACTTTGTCTCTAGCAGTAACAAGTAAAGTCTATTCAAATCCTTGTTTGGTTTTAGAATGACTGACAAACTGAACCTTACACATAACATAACACCTCGCCTGTAATCTCCGCGGGGTAAGGCAGAGGTACACCACGTTTCGCCAGTTATGTGAAGTGAGCGCTGATAATGTGTGTTTGTTATAAGTTAAATGCAATAAGTTTTCTCAATTATCGCATAATGATAAGATTCAAATAATCGAAAAATATTTTAATTCATCTCGTACTCGTCATTTCAATATTTGTATTCCATACATTTTGTTTATTACTTCCAGTAAGTGGAGTGAGGGTGAGTTCTTGTATTCATAACTGTTATAGGCTTATTTTCAAATATTATAAATCAATAAATGTGACTACTTTGAGGGTCATCATAACTATGATGTAGGGCGACTTTTCTAAATTAGATTTGCTCCCAATCTAACTCGGAGAGATATTTGGATCAAGATACAACCTGACAGTGACCTGCAAATTGCAAAAAACGTAAGACAATTTAAATGTTTTACAGCTGCGGAATTCACCTTAATGTGAATAAGATTTAAATTATACTCATGTAATCCATTCTATCTTTTTTCTTCACAGATAAAGTTCGTAGAAGTAAAGACGGACGCAGACAAGCCATCGATAAAGCAGCTGCAGTGGCTGCAGTATCTGCTGGAGCATGGCGTCGACGCCGGCTTCTGCTATGTGGGCGTCAACACCACGCGCTCACGGGCTCGACCTCTGAACGACCTCTGAGAAGCACTGACTAGTATAAACTTAATTATAATAAAGGTTCCGATGGCAGCCGCTACTCAGTTGCTATGACAGACCGCAGCAACACGACTGGTTGCTATGTAACTCTATGAAATGCTTACGTAGCTGGCAACATTGCCTCCTGTTCCCGTTTTCATAGAGATACATAGCAACCAGTCGTGTTGCTGCGGTAATTGCGGTTGTGCGGTCGGTTTTGGAAGAGTACTATA
Organism: Tiliacea citrago; assembly: GCA_963921375.1. Classification (NCBI taxonomy): domain Eukaryota; kingdom Metazoa; phylum Arthropoda; class Insecta; order Lepidoptera; family Noctuidae; genus Tiliacea; species Tiliacea citrago. Next base: position 9,360,533 of record OY992799.1, read on the forward strand.
ATACTAAATTAATTTAGCTTAGGTTTAGGGAGTTAAATTACCGTTAGGATAAACGACGCGGGTTTTTTTTGTGTCAAACGCGGCCCTATGGTGGTTATCATAAAGCTATGTTATGCTGTGCTCTATTTGGCATTTGGCTAATTCGCTCTGATAGATTATAAGCAGGTCACTTTAGCTAATCTGTTCTGGTCCATTCACAACACACACCTCGGCCAGCTCACAAAATGTAGCTCGCGAAAGCCAACTTAGCTAGTATTTTTTTTTTTATCTCACAAAAGACTAGTTGAGGTCAAGCTCGATTTATTTGCGGAATTTATTTCTAGTCTGAATAAAAATATTTGATTTATATTATTCACAAATTCGATATTGTTTAAAAGCTTAAGCTAAGAACTCGCGTTTCCGAATATCCACCCTAGGGTGGCTGTTTTAGGGTGGATAAACGGAATAAGCGCTATATTTTCTGTATACCCTGTTAGATTAAAAAAATATCAATACGCCATTTTTAAATAGTTGAGTGTTTTTATGACGTATGCATATTGTATTATGATGTTAGCTTTTCCGACGCTAAATTACTTATTATATTATTTTCATGTTGTTTTTCGTGCCTCGGAAAGCACGTTAAGCCGTTGGTCGCGGCTGTCATTTGTAGATATTTGACAGTTGTTACGGGTCGTCAGAAGCCCAAAAGTCTGGCAACCAGTCTTACCAAGGGACCCAGTTACCCAGTAACTGGGTTGTGGAGGTCAGATAGGCAGTCGCTCCATGTAAAATGTGTGTGCAGCTGCATCCGGTTAGACTGGAAGCCGACCCCAACATAGTTGGGAAAAGGCTAGGCAGAGATGATTATTTTTATGTTTTCTCTAACATTACAATTATTATGAAAATATACTCGATTTCGTTACTTTGCTTTGGCATAATTATTGTGATAACGTTTTGTAAATTGTTATACATTCCTGGGCTCCTGAATTGAGCCACCCTGCATATTTTTGTGTAGACATTCATCTTTATAGATAATGGTAGTACAAAGAAAAAAGAATGTGTGTTTGGAGCCTATCTCAGTCCGATTATTTTCTCTTTTTAAATTACATTCAAATTTGGAACAATGGTGATACCGAAATTATGGCCATTAAGTCAGCTTCAAGACAGCATAGAAGCTTTCTCTGACTTATCATTATTTTGACGAAGCCTATAAACATAAAAAGCACGGTGTCTCTTTTTATGAGTCCAGGAGTGTATTATTATTACTTTAGGGCAAATAATATTGATCAAAAAAATTATTTGATATGTGATCTCAAAATTCTGCAATTACTTTTTTGGTTTGTTCCATTATAAATATGTTTAGACATGTATACAGTCAACCGCACACCAGCGATAACAATTTGACATTGCCTGCGCTTTTATGTCGTCGTATCATTAAGCGCGATTTTAGCTAGTAGTAGTGCTAGCGTTACCACTGACGTGCGCTTGACTGTACCTATCGTTAATAATTAAGAAATCAATCACATGTGAATTGGTGATAATCGCATGAAAGAAATAATAAAAGAATATATTTTTTATATCTTGTGTTTCATTTAACTGAATTGAATACTCAATATTACTTCACGAACTCTGGATAAGGTTCTTCTAACTTATCTGACATTTAATTTGGTACAAAATAATGTTCGATAGCACAGAGTACATTTGTATACAGGGTATTCGATAGTTTCGAACGGCGCGTCTATGGTAAGTAGCAAGTGGTAACAATCAGTGGCTCGTTTTTTTTCAAATATAATCAAAAACTAGCCGTCAAATGAATAGTACATTTTTCACCGAGGGCAGAAAGTGACCGATTACTAACGAGGATGTAGTTTGAGGCCCGAGGCTCAGCCGAGTTGGGAATTGCACTTTCTTCCGAGTGATACTGACCACTACCGACTGATGCTATTTTTTTATGTGAAGTTTATGTATTAAAATTGTTACAAACTCAATGTAATACTTAGACCATTTTTTAAGTGAACTTTGTATTAAAATAATTGTTACAAACTCAATGTAATACTTTTGCCATATTAATATCAGTTTGGAGACATTTGAGACAATGCAGAAGAGATTACTTGCTGCATAGATTATGCACTTTTAAACTTGCTGTGCCAGTGTTATAATAAATCAGTTCAGGTTCAGTATGGGGCCAATATCATTTTGTGCTTTGTGATAAAAACTTTTGTCTTTTGGCATTATACTAAGTATATTTAATTAGGTTAGCGACTATATTGCACTAAATTAAAAAAAAAAAAAAACAGCATCTTAACAATGGATTTTCATTTACTTTTTCTGCCCGCTCAGATTTTCATACACTTTTTCGGGTACTTTCCATGCAGGTATAGTATAAATGAAATTTTATTCCTTGATCAATGAAATTGTGTAACAGCCCCCGGGAGTTACAGATTAAGGGAATGTCCTTTAATTGACCACCGTGACCTTTGCACCCATTGCTTTGAATGGTGTTAACTTAGATAGGGTATCGCAGTTTAAGTATCTTGGACATTACCTTGCCGACGACCTTAAGGATGTTGTTGACATAGACAGGGAGCGCAGGGCTGTCAGTCTGTAGCAACATGCTGGCCCGTAGATTCGCCCGCTATACGGACCAAGTCAAGATAACATTTTCAGGATGATGTTGGGACTTCCTCGTTTCTGCAGTGCCTCCGAGATGTTCGCGCAGGCTCTTACTGACGATTTTCATGCCGTCATTCGGAAAAAAGTCGAGTCACTTATGAGCAGGGTGAGGGGGAGTCACAACAGCATCCTGAAAACGATAGCTGAAGATGTACGTGCACCTGTGTTGAGACATTTCGTTCGTCTGGTATCTTTTGGGAGGTGTCTCCCTATGGGTTATCTTGACGGGGCGGGGTGTCTCAGCACATGCAGGGCATTTGTGTATAGGTATGATAAGTGTAGTCCTTTGTAATTGTATTTAAGTACTAACAATAGTTTCTAAGTTTTTGTATACTAACCTTTGGATCTAGTAGTCCCAAAATAAATAAATTTGAATTTGTCTAATAATTGTTGGAACTATATTGCCTGAACCTATGTTAAATTTTTGTTGCTGAAGAGCTTAAGTACTTAGAGGAGCTAGGGGTGAAGATAATGCTTGACCTATGCAATAGAGCCGGGAAGACAGGCAGATGGTGCACTGACTAGAAATAATCCCTACTAATACCTCTGCACGAGGGCGGGAACTACCGGACAGTCACGCTCGCTTATATCTCATACTAGCAAGATAATGCTGTATGTAATCAACAGACGACTACAATCGTACCTTCAGTGGAAGATACGCAGTGAACAGGCGGCTTTCGTGAAAGGTCGAATAATTAAAAATCTCAAAAAATTTAGAAAAGCCGGCAATCAACACGCCGATACTACGATTCTCGGTTACTTTGGTCATAATTCCCGTTGGGAACCAGATAACCTTGAAAAGTTGGTGGTGATGGGCAAGGTAAATGGGAAAAGACCTCGCCGGCAGGTCACCTAACAGCTGGTCGGACCAAGTAACCGACTAGTAACACTAGACTCTCTGTTACGACCGCCCTTAACGTAGTGGAAGAACATCATACATTAAGCCACGAGGGCCTTTCAGGGACTCGACCTTCAGTAATGAAGTACGCGCCCAACTTGATGATGATGTGTTCTCGTTCTGGCAGTAACTGAATTGGCAAAATATCAAGAGGATAGCTGAATTTAGTCGTCTAAATGGCTAATTTCTGAATTTTAAGTTAAGTACTTCATGACCTTTTTATCCTGATTTATGTTTATTTAGGGGGTTACGCCCACTGGCGGCACGGCACAGCAGGGGATCCTTTCGGCATCACTATATGCAAGCGCATACCAAATCACGGCAACAATGCCGTGGTATCCCTAGGCATGCTGCGGCGTCTCATACACACGGCCGGCACGTAGCAATTGACGTGTCGACGACTACCGCCGACGAGTAGTCGATACTCGTCGGCGGCAGTCGTCGGTAGCAGATGCCTCTGCCACAGAGTACCTAAACGGACAGAGGGTAAGAGGGTAATCTACTAAACACAAGGCGCGTGTGTGCACTTCGCCTGAGCGAGACAACTGGCTGAACCGATATGAACCTGTTTCTCTTCGACGCGACGAAGCCGCCAGTTGCCCGCATACACGCGCTTCATGCTTGTAGTAGTGTAGGTACCTATCATAGCGCGGTTGTATGAAGCTTACCCTCTGTCCGTTTACTCTGTGCCTCTGCTGTTGGTAACGTGCCGCTCTTGTATATGAGCACTTGGACACGCCGAAGCGTACCTACACGACATTGCGCACGCGCGCGCGTTCTTTTCACACAGTACACGGGCGCTGCCTTGCACCCCACCTTGCCTTAGCATCTCGAAAGTTGCCGAAGTATCTCGAGGAATGCCGAGGCATTCGGATCGCTGCCTGTTTGAACACTTGCAACTGTTTATAAGTTAGTTGACGCAATCGGCGGGAGCGAATTACGTCCCGTATCCCGCACGGCACCCGCCTCAGTTTGGCTAGACCCTTACATCTATTCTATTCTACTCTATGGGAATTGGTGCCAATAAAAACTTTTTCTTGAAACTTATCCTTAACTCTTTTCCAAAGACCACGTGCCTTCAAATCATTACTGTCAAGAGCTTTCACAGCACGTATCGAATATGATTTTAAAATATAAACAAGAGTATTGGAAAAATCCATACGAGTCCAATTGTGTGGATTAAGCAATGTTCCCGGTATACGTACCACTGCTGGTCATGTCTGCTGTATCCGCCGCCTCGGTGATATGCCTGTACTGCAAGAACAGAGGCAACAGCCGACAAGGCTACATGGACGTACAAGAGAAGCCCTCGGACGGTGACTGAACTACTTTAGTGATTATCTTATGTTTTATTAGTTATAATTAATTATACGCGTTGATCTTTTTGTTTGAATCTTTGATTGTGTTGCTAAAAATAGGCTGGTTATGAGCTGTAAGTTTCATCTGTAAGTGTTATTGAGTGGGGAGTGGGGTTTGGTGGTGTTGTTGTTGGGTGTGATTGTTTGTGTGACCTGGGTGAAAAAATGCATTTTCTCATTCAGAGAAGAGTGCCAAATTATATTCAGATTAAGTAACTGCTGTGCTCACGGAGCACACCTCTATATTAGTGTGTATGATAGAATGTCGTTATCTGTGCACAGATCTATGCCTCGCATGCTCCTGACATGTTCGCTTCAGCCGCTCCTCCAGCCGACAAATAAATAATACAATTACAGTTTTTGTAACATTATTTATTAAAATATATTCTACTAAAATTCATAACATAGTATGTACATTTTCAACAGTACACCTCAATAGGACAATAAGGCACCTATTTCTTAACTTACATAACATAAAATCTACGACTTTTTAAACCCATAAAATAATTCATACGCAAGTTTAACTATCACCACATAACGGTATCCACCAATCGAGTAACAAGGAAATATAACATACCTACTTTGAGCATTTATTAACAAATGGTTCAGCTACATACAAACTGTCCACACAATATAATATGTAGACACATTACAAAAATCACTTCTCTAACTTGTATATATAAATTCTATTTAAATATAATCGAGATAAAATGCCTATAAATCATGTCTACACTGCTACATAAACTTTCAATAACGATTTCTAGTGATTTCTTATAATACCATCACCTACTTGTTCCTATCGTGGTAACTTACATATTCCAAATACTAGAGCGAAATACATAGTGTGCTTAGTAATTTTGACTTGACACCAAATAAATTAAGGTATACCTAATCTAGTAAATAGTACAAAAATCCAACAAGTGTAGGCATGTAAATAATTTCATTAACTTTGCTACAAAGTTACACAGCCGAATGGATGTACAGCACTTGTAGAATCCAACACCTACTCTTAAAGTAATAAAATGTTTATATAAAAATTGGCAAACGCTCTTCCTACACCTACACAATAACAATTATATAAAATACAGGCACAAAAAGTTAAGTCTAAATATATTATTTCATAAGATTGTTTGATCTTTTATAAAAGTTACATAATGTTTTCATTTTATATACATATTGAGTAATAATTCTATGGCTACATTTTTCTCTTATAAAATTCATTGCATTACCCACAATTTCCTTATCTTTAAAGCTGCAATTTTAACTCTGCCCAATAAAGCGATATGCTTGATTTTTTTGATACGAAATTTTATTTACAAATTGATTCATTCAGGCATTTTTCTTAATCTAATTTATGAAAAAAAAAAACGACCACAAGAAATAACCAATGACTTTGGTTCCTGGGAATACCTACACAATTTCAACACGTGTATTTTAATCATAACCAAGTAGGTATGATTTATAATTTTAAAACAGTCATGCATATCGACATGGACACATTCATATAATTATCTCAAGATATTTCATTTCAGTTTTGGATATAACCATGGTTATAGGTACTTTTGTAAAATGCATATGCGTAACGCGAAGAATTCTCATCTCTTTTTCGCCATTTTTCGGGAATAACCCAAGGATGTATTTGTGAGTGACAGCGTGTTAAGGTACCGTATAAAAGTGACTATAACAACGTAATATCGGCAGTCTTCAGCATTGTCGAATCGTGTTCGGGGCTCCTGGTCAAACAATAATGATCATTACCTACATGTTTTATAACATCCTTAGTGCCAATTTCACCAATGAAACTGAACGCGTTCAGCACATTTAACACGTTTAAGTGCTGTCAGTGTCATTATTTTGTTTGAAAATTTTGACACTGACAGCTCTTGAACTCGGTTTAGATGTTCCGATCGCGTTCAGTTTCATTGGTGAAATTCGCCCTTAGCCCAAAATTTGGAAATAATGACCACCGTTACCCAATCACCACGATTTTACATTAGACATGTTAGTTATGATTTTTTAAACTAAGTTAATATATTAATGATTTTGCTCGTAAGCTTGATTTCTATATGGTATAAAGAGAGCACAATTTGCAATGTCTTCGCACGTCATAGGTTCTCGTAATTATTATAAATAAAATAAATTATTTAAGGTTTAAAATTAAACTTTGTTCAATACACATCGTCACTAAGAATAAATCATAATTGTCGAAACTACGAAATCTTACACTCATACTAAACATTGCATTCTTGGACAAGTTATATTAGCTAAACGATTAAGGCTGTTGTTTGTAAGGGAAATATTTCAAATTATAATTTGGTATAGCTAGATCGCTACCTGGCATTTCGGAGACTAATCTATTTATATAATGAGATCTATTATTAGCAATGCGGAACTTGAATTACATGCTCAAGACTTTTCCTCGGGAAGGCAAAAGGTTCATACTGAGACTATTTTATTGTCCCACACAATATTATAAAAACTACATTTCAGTTATAAAGGCAGTACACGGCCTAATCTGTGCTCATTTCATGATGATTTACACGATATAACAAATACTTATTTAAGAGCTGATCTTTCGATTATCGATATTTTTTTAACTTCTTAATTATCGATATCGATATAACAGCAGCAGTCAGCTACGAAACCAAAACCCTAAAAGTTTGTTTCTGGACAATGCAAATCATTCCCAAGGAGAACGCAAACGACCGTGTAAAATCGGTCCGTAAAAAGTCGGACATTTGTCATTCAATATAGACGGTGATAAATCGATCACAGACAACAAACGGTCGTATGCGTTTACCCCGAAACGCACCGCCGCGGGGTGGGGGGGGGGGGGCTTACTCAAAACGCAGAGTAAAGTAACTGTAAAACCATACTTTCTTCGAGGTTAACTGTAAAACCATACATTTTCCAGGTTAACTGTAAAACCATACATTTTTCCAGGTTAACTGTAAAACCATACATTTTTCGAGGTTTCAATTTCGCTTTACTCCGAGTTTATTACTAAGGCTCAAGTGAACCTTATTGACCAGAACCAGAAATCATGAGATACGTTTAGCGCTAATAGTATTTAAAACATCGTTCTATTTCTGTCAACCGTTTGAAGATGCCAGAGACAGAATGATGATTTAAATACGTTAAGCGTTAAATGCTTAGTGAATTGATCTGTGGTGCAAGTGACCTTAAAAGGGTTAAAGAATAGCTGTTACAATAAGGCACTAATTAATCGATGATGAACCGTGTAGCTCACATATTAGGCTCCTGCTTGAAGGGCATAGGCTCAAGGAAGCTGGACTCGGGCAGAGGCAGCTGTGGCACGAGCGGCGGCGACTCAGCAGAAGACATCGGCGAGGCGTCGGCGCCCGCGTCTCTGGTCGGCTCCTCTATTGCCGCTTCTGTTGACGCCCCTGCGTGATACACTAGTTGAAGTTACGAATGTATGTACAAGGTAGAAAAATGGGAGGAGCTGTTTCTAAGTGTAGGCCGAATAGATGAAGATAATTAGAGGCCATTTTTTAATTTATCTGGTAGACACTAAAAAGTCTCTGGATGGGCCTTATCAAATAAAGCAGACCAGAAAAAAAAATGTGTATTATTATTATTGTCTGCTAGATCATTTTACTATTATTCTGTAATTTTTTTTAAGATAGTTCCTATCCGGACACTGCTAAACAGGCCCTTGTAGGCTTAGGCCCAGCGCCCATTGGCGGCACGACATGGCAAGGTATTTTTAGGCGACGAATAAAAATACGACTTAACAGTATGAAAATAAAGTTGAAATTTCAATGTCAAGCATACCGCGGTATTGTTTTTGTACTTACGACTGTTAACATTGAAATTTCAACTTTATTTCCATACGATTAATTTATATTTTTATTTGTCGCCTAAAATACCTTGCCATGCCGTGCCGCCAATGGGCACCGGGCCTTAATGTAAGACTATAGTTATGAGTTTAGGCTAATTCTCAAACATCTTTCCTCTCACTTTCTGTGGGAGTCATTTCATGAAAAGGGACGGAAGTGTGTAACAGGAAGTGACAGCTTGAGCATAGAATAAGTTAAGTACTTTTTAATAGTATGGAATTAGTAAGTATTATATAGATTGTAAGTAAAGGGAATAATTTTTGTCGCTGTTCAGTTGCTCATTACCAAAATACCAAGGTGAGGTGTCAGATGTTACACATCATATGCGACTACTGTCAGGCTAGCTCGTTTTTTTTTTAATAAATTGCGTAAGCCCCGGTACCTGAAAGCCTAACTGAATATAATTCGCTCAAATTGGCTACCCAGTCACAACAGTTAACATGAGATTTCACAATCTGGCAGCTACTTTTTATGAAGCCTTTAAAAAATCGGTGGAGTAATTGCGTAATACACATAAAATGACAATTGATCGCATTAAGGAATATGCATGGTTTTTTTATACTAAACCAATAAAAGACACCATCCTATTTCTTCCCATGGGTGTCGTAAAAGGCGGCTAAGGGACTTACTAGAGAATGGGCAGCAGCGTTCTTTATGCATTTTAACATCATACTGCGATCGTCAATCCGCGAATCAAGTTTTTCTACCTGAACAGACAGCTTAGCTGCTGGGGAGTTTGTTGCACTTCTTCCCAGTTAAAGCACTAAGAAGAGTTGAAGGGCGGGCGTTTTGGGGGACTGTCTTATTTCATTTTGACGTTCGTAAAGTGTTGATTTTCAGCCTAGTTTGAATGAATGACTTTTGATTTTGATTATGACGTACTTGCGGGATCAATGAAGTCGCATTTGTACGTCATATTTCATACAAACGAACGCGTTGATCGCGTGACGTTGGCTTTAGGTTAGGGCACGGGGCAGTTTAAATACTAAAAACCATATGACATGGTGACCGACCTCCAAGTAGCATCTCCTGCAGCAGACTATCAACATGGGCGACTCCGAACAGCTTGGCGAACTGTATCTGCTCGATCATCTGCCACGTAATGCTCTGTAGTGGCGGCAAGCACAGCAGGAGCTCTCCGAAGCGGCCGCGCCCGTCGTACTGACGGTCGCTGATGTAATCTTCTAGGTTTATTTGAATCTGGTAGCGGAGTTGCTTGATTTTCTGTGGCTGGGACAGGCCTTTCGCGTCTGGAAAAATGGGTTTTTTATTAATACAGTAAAACCTGGATGAGCGAGAGTTCAAGGGACTGAATATTTACAATTTTTGAGGTACAAATACGAATTCTCCCTTATAGAGGGCAAGTGGCAGTCTCAGTTGAAGTAGAGGTCCAAGTGTGAAGAACGACTTTCTCATACAGAGGTTTCTGTTTCTCACTTGTAGAGGTTTTCGTAGGTTAAAATGTTGGGACCTAGTAATCACTCTCATTTGTAGAGGTTTCTTGTTTATCCAGTTCTCGCTCACCCAGGTTTGACTGGACTTTGTTACATGGAAATATTGCGTTTGCCGGGAAAAAAACAACTACCGTACGGCCTAGAGGCCAGTTTACCTAAACAATCGACTAGGTACTAAAATTCATGTTGTTTCTTTTTTGATTCGTTGGTGTTACTAGGAAAATGATATTCAGAAACAATATGACAACATTTTTTAGGCAACATAGGGCCTACATATTTATTGAATACTGGCTTTCGCCAGCTTCTTTGGCCGCGTGCATGTCGGAAATTAACCCACAGGAACGTACAGTCGGTAACCAGCATTACTCCCAGGATTAGCCCTAAGAAGAATAATGGAAGTGGGGTCAAATAATGCTGGTCACCGACTGTACTACCGAACAAAAAGTATCATAATTATATCCTAATCCAGGTCATGGTGTACCCATTACCCAACTTTTACCCAATTCCGATCAGCCGTTTCAGCGTGAAAGCGTTACAAATAAACTTACTTTCACATTAGCTGCGCCCCGCAGTCTCACCCGCGTAAGTCGCGATCCCGTGGGAATATCGGGATAAAGAGTAGCCTATGTCTTAATCCAGGGTGTCAGCTACCTCCATACAAAATTTTATCAAAATTGGTCCAGCCGTTTGAGCGTGAAGAAGTAACAAACACACACACACTCACAAACTTTCGCCTTTATAATATTAGTGTGATATGTTACGATTGACATCGAATTGTAAACCTTAATATTAGTTGCAGAAAGAGCAAACTACCAAAGTTGATACTTGCGTCGGTATTCATTTAATTTTTCACTTTATGACCCTAATCATAAAGTCTATTTTATTCAAAAATTTATTATACTTACTGGGGTCGAAAAACACGATGGCCTTGAGACACGCGAACTCTGTGTCGTCGATGTCAATCTCTCGCAGCGGCTTCACGATCTCGTCTATCACGCGCATGCCGATCATGCTGATGTCTATGTCCATGCGACCATCTGTGAATAAACAACACATTTTATGAGAAACGCGGTCACATAGACAATAATTTTGTCGCCGCAATATCTCGCGCCGAAACGAAACGTAACTGTCCGGCAAACATCTCGTTTTGTCGCGAGAAAATTTTATCACGCGCAAATGTTATCCCGGCAATACAAAACTATGATGAAAAGAACGATGAGGCCAATAGAAAACTAAATCAGCACTCCAACCCGAACTAAGCACATAATAAAATGGCAGCATGTTAAGATTGATAGGCTTGTAGAAAAAATATCGATAACTACATCGATTTTTTTTATCGAGATCTCAATATTTTTGGTTATTTTTCATTATTTCGATACAACCGATATATCCATAGAAAATATCGAAAATTTATCAAATACGGTATATTTCCAATAGCAACACCGTTGTCGCCACAGATTTAAACCGCCACAATACAGAGCCGTAAAAAATGTTTTATTAATTTATTATTGAATTACATCAGAAATGATGTTCCTTGTTTGGTACTTATATGAATAAAACATAAAACACAATAGAATTTCATGAAGTACAAATCTTTTTTAGAAAATTTTACCGAAATATCGATGCTCCTTTTTTCGATATATTGAAATCGATATCAATATTTTTTTCAATATCGATACTTTTTGGCACTTCTGGCATCCCTACGTTGAGAGCGCATTGCCAAGCCAAAACCTGATAAATCAGTTTTGACATTTCTGCCCAAAACTTTACACCTTTACAGCACAGATTTAAACCATTACAATACAGAGCCGTAAAAAATGTTTTATTAATTTATTATTGTATTACATCAGAAATGATGTTCCTTGTTTGGTACTTATATGAATGAAACACAAACACAATGGAATTTCATGAAGTACAAATATTATTTAAAGAAAATTTTACCGAAATATCGATGCTTTTTTTTCGATATATCGAAATCGATATATGAATATTTTTTTCAATATCAATACTTTTTGGCACTTCTGGCATCCCTACGTTGAGAGCGCATTGCCAAGCCAAAACCTGATCAATCAGTTTTGACATTTCTGCCCAAAGCTTTAAGTACATAATAGTTAAACAATTAAAAATAAACATACCTATGTTGTGTTTGGTGATGATACAGTTGTTGCCGAGCAGTAAGATGTCATTGAGGTGCAGAGAGCGACGCGCGCAACCTAACAGCAAGTGTTCGCCTGCGTGCGCGCGTAGGAGGGCGACCTGAGAACATAGATAATAATATTTAAGAATTACTTGTCAATAATGAATTAAGTTTTTAGCGTAGATATTTTTTATATTATAACTCTATTGGTTTACGTGGCGCACGCCAGTAAAGCTTCCAGTCGGCATAATTTTTTCCGACATCTTTAAACAATCATCGTCATGTTTCAGTCAATTTACACAAAACCTTAATGAATTATACTTCCTCATGAATCACTCCGTCCATTGGTGAAAACCGTATGAAAATACGTTTAGTAGTTTTTGAGTTTAACACGTTCAGACAGACATACAGACGCGGCGGGGGGACTTTTTTTTTTAATAATATGTAGTGATTCTCACCTGATCGTCTAGATGCAGCTCGGTGAAGGCAGGGATGTACTTGGCCCACTCCACCAGTATGAGTAGCTGCTGTTTGATGGAGTCGCACACGTCGTTGATCTTCGCGAGCTTCCGGTTGTTTATCTCTGCGTCCGTCACGTTGTTCGTCTGTGTATGAGTGAGCAACTTTGAATTAGGTGTTTTTTTTTGGAAATTAGAGAGAATGCCCGAAAAAAAACAGGCAGTATGGCCTGCTGACAGATGTGAAAACTTAAAACTACGCATAGCTACAGATATACTGTTAAAATTAGCAAATAGATTATAACAATATGCAAATCTTACTAACATAATAACGATGTTTACTAACCTCATCAATAACCTTCCTGCTGAGTAGCTCGGCGTTGAGTAGCGACACGACTGACAGTCCATTAGCTTGCGTCGGCTCTTCATAAGATGGCCGCCTGCAGTTGATACGATCCCGCTCATTTTGTACAGCTGAAAGCGTAAATGAAGACTTATCACACAAAATTATAAATATAGCATGCTTAGGTAAATATGGTTGAATAAAGAAAAAGCCTCTCCCTACTCAGAGAAAGAAAAGAATGAGCATTGATCACCAAGTTCGTGTTCATTGTTAGGGTTCCGTAGTTAACAAGGAACCCTTATAGTTTCGCCATGTCCGTCTGTCTGTCCGTCGGCTTAGCTCAGAGACTCTTAGTACTAGAAAGCTGTAATTTGGCATGGGTATACATACATATTAATCACGCCGACAAGAAAAAAAAAAAATTTTAGGGTACCTCCCCTTTACACGTAAAGTGGGGATAATATTTTTTTTTCTCATCTATCCCACCTTGTGATCGTTGGATAGGCCTTGCTAAAATATTGAGGGTCTGTGAAGGCCATTTTTCGATTCCGGAATCCGTTTGCGTATATTAAGCTTTAAAGTGCTATTTTTTATTATAGTCAAGTGCCAGCTAAATGGTTGTTTTGGATTATATAAGAAAAAAAATCAATAAGAAAAAGTAGTATATATAACGAAATTAAAAGGAAATAGTCGACCAAGTTAAATTTGCAGTTGTGCAGATGTATGGGAGAACATGTTTTTCACCTACAATGTTAGGTTTTTGTTGATAAATTCATCCTAAGTACGGAATACTTCACTGTGTGTGGTCAGACACGCACTTAGCCGGTTATTTTTCACTTTTCATTCATTTCGTGTTCAGACCTTTCACTTCCGAGTGAAAGAAAAATTAACAGAGTGAAGCGTGAAAGCGTCTGATATCTTCTTTATTTATACGGGAAGGAGCGAAGAACAAGCTTAGTGCCAAACACTACGCTTATTCATCGCGTGTTAGCGAAAATGCCAACACAATAAAAAAAAATGCCTCTATTCATACAGAGAAAGGATAATCATTGATCACTCTTTCTATCTGCATGTTGGCGATTTCAGACCTTAAACCTAGGTTTTTAAATCAATTGTTTTAAAAGCCTCAGACTGCCTCGTTGGTCGCAAGCGCTACTGCTGAGCATGAGGTCCTGGGTTCGATTCCCAGGTCGGGCAAAATGTTATTGGGTTTTTCTATCTGGAATTTCTCAGTAGCAACCCGGCGTCTGGATTTGTGCCCGGTTGATGGCAATAGGCTCGTCCCCTATTACATGGGACTTAGACATAACTGGCGAAATGTGGGTGTACTAATAGGTACGTACACCTCTGCCCAACCTTTCGGGGAAACAAAGCGTTATGTTATGTTGTTTTAAAAGAGCATGTTTTGTAATATTGAACTTAAATATTACATTTTAAACCCTTTTACGTCCCTAATTTGTGGGGTCCAAGCAAAAAGGGTCCAGTTCTCGGCATTTCGTTTCCGAGATATACGCAGTTTTGTAAACATGGGTGAAGAAATTGCATTTCGCGATTTTAATTGATTATTATTTTCAATTTTCTACACGTTCATATAGTATAAGACTTTACATGATGTTTCTAAGTACCAGAATTTTTAAGAGAAAAGTTTAGTAAAAAGGTACCAGTGGTCGTCAATGTCGAAAATGCTTTTTCTCAAATCAAGCAAGTTTCAACTTCAAATGCCTGATTAAAAAAAATGTGTCAGTTTTTGAATATTTTTCTAATCCATATCTAGACTATTCTAGATACCGAATCTAGTTTTAACTCAATATCCCACTACTGGACCCTTTTTGCTTGGACGCCCACATCCAGGGTCAAATTAAATTATCTAGCTAAACTCCGCAGACGTGATTGGTATCGATATTGTCTAAACATTATAAAATAAATTTGATGAGTTTTTTTTGGGCCAGCAACCGCCGGCCGGCAGGTAGTGTAGTCACTTGAAAAGTCAGTTTAAAAATATATTTTTTTGTAGACTTCACAGAGATGATGGGTATCCATAACTGAACACAATAAAAAAAAAACAGTTTTTCTCAACCCATACTTCAGTAACAACACTAAAAGCGGTAGATGGCCCAAAAAAAAAAACATCGCATATTTTTCATTATTATTGTTTCGTGTTTAGATAATAATATCGATACCCATCACGTCAGCGGAGTTTCGCTAGCTAATTTAATTTGACCCAGTATAATATTATTGTTGTATTACCAACTTTTATTTTATTTAAGTAGGAATATTGGGTCGGGGGAATTAACTTTTTACCCATACTAAAAATAAATGTCCGAAAATACCATCAATATTCATTTCTCGCCAATTCATTGAAACCCAAAACACATACATACATCAATTTCCTTGTTTTTCAGCACATACGTAAGTAACACAGGAAAAATAAATAAAAATACATATTCCTGAGTCTGAACGTCATTAATTATTCCTAAACAGGTATATCAGCACTAAGTCTGAAATATGCGGTTACCATGACGATATATGAATAATTCAAATGAATTGAATTAATATAAATATCCATTAAGAGTAGCTTCCAATGAATCTGTTTGCGTAGTAGCAATAGTACGGTGAATAATAATTTAATTATTAGCTACGTTGAGTCTCTGTCTTTTAAGCATTAGTCATTCTGTTTAGATTTAAGGATATTAAAATCATGACGGTGCCTTGTATGAAAACATCATGTACGTAAGAAAAAATTTACAACTTTTTAGTAAAAGAGATGAAAGACATAATTATAATACTAGAAATATGGACCTATTAGCTCAACCAGGTTTCAGACCGGCTAAAGAAGACTCATCTTTCATGGTGTACTGTTTAAAATGTTATAATTAAATTCCTTCCCACATACTTCAACTGAATTAGACGAAATTCAAATGTAAAACGCACACTATGCAAGCAGGCATATTATAAGTTGGGAGATTACATCGCTCGTAAAAAATCTTGGCTCAATGCTGGTCCTGCTCCACAACCAAAACTAACTGATTAACATGTGAAAATACTGTTGGTGCTGCTGAAGATTGTAAGACTATATTTTCATTGTATAAACTCAATCTACTTTGTGTTATATAATTGCATAGCACAGGTGTGAGTACTATGTACAATAGGGCTACCATTTACCGGGTAATATGACGGTTGACGGGTGTTCATTGTCTTGAATATGCCCTGGCGGCTGAGAGTATGTCATGCTCACTCAGATGTCTCGCTGATAATGGCGTGTGTTGGATCATTTATCTCCCTTCAAAATGGTTGAGCTAAATGGTGCTGATCCATGCGTCATGTTCGTGAACGGGCGCTGTCAGTTAGGACTGGTCATCTCTTAGCTGCCACGGCTTATTTTAATTATTTTAGTGTTGAATTGTTTTTTTTTTTAATCTTTGATATCACGGACGCTTCTGACGTTTTGCATCGTTCTCACATGTATATTTTCAACATGAATGATGTAACTACTTTGTATCAATATTTTAATTTAAAAGAGTGTCAGTGGAGTTTCTTTCCCGCACTTCCCCATAGGAACCAACTACGCTTTGGAATGGGCAAATAGCTTCATATTTCTAACTAGCTTCATATTTCTAACTGACCGACTCCTTGACAATAAATTCAAAAGTACCTGTAAATGCTTTAATTGAAATTAATGCTTTGAGTTTGAGTTTGTATTTTTAAATAAACCCTGCTGATTTTAAAGGTTCTTACACACTCACGCGATATCGCGGGCGCGACAGGCACCGACAAAGACAATTCCTTTGTCGGTGCATGTCGCACCCGCGATATCGCGTGAGTTTTTAAGAGCCTTTAATCTAAAATTAATTCTAACTAGCTGTAGCCGGCGACTTCGTCTGCGTACTTATATTTTGTATTTCATCATAAATATTCACGCACAATGGAGGGGTTTCGTAGTTGGGATGAAAATCCCAAAAACAAACTTAAGATTATAGTTGAAAACATGTTCTCTCATACATCGATATATCTACTATACGTCACGGTCAATTTTCCAACTGCAAGTGTAAGTTGCTCGACTATTACTCGTTTAACCTTTTTTTTTCAAGATTTTGTTTTACCACTTTGTCAGTGTGATTAATATGTACCCCCATGCAAAATTACAGTTTTCTAGTACGGACATGGCGAAACTATAAGGGTAGGAACCATTATAGTTTCACCATGTCCGTCTGTCAAGTAGCTTTTAACCTCTGTTCAGAGATTTAGGCGTAAAAAGGTACTAGGCAGACAAACATAGTAACTTTCGTATTTAAAATAATAAATATGAGTCTGACGGTCCATTAACAGCATTAATAAAGACGGTACTTAATACATTATGTACGTACCTACTACATTGTTCAATAAATGCGGTAATTAAAGTATTATCGTCTGCTGTAGATAATATAGGTTGACCTATCCACTGGTTCCGAGAAGCAATGAGGACAAACAAATAAATCGTATTAATATTATGAAGGGACATACTGTATGGACTATTAAGCCTAAAGCAAATTAGGGCGGCCGTAACGCAACGCCACGCGCCATTGCAAAAATCCTCCTTTGTCAATTTCTATGAAACAACGAAACTGTACCGTGTGGTGCCGGACGTAAAGAATAGCACCATCCTATTTCTTCCCGTGGGTGTCATAAAATGCGACTAAGGGACTTACTAGAGAATAGGCAGCAGCGTTCTTTATGCATTTTAACACCATTCTGCGATCGCCAACCGCACGGACGCTGCAGGCGCATCACCGCATTTTTTTTTGTGTGAAAATGCATTGCTCTGCGGCCCGTTGTGACTAATGTACGCTAGGCTTTAGATGACTAAGATTTTTCAGATTCGATTTATAGGTTTTACCGAACCGAACAGTCATCATTTTAATTATTAACTCTCTAAAGGGTGTCTGTTTTAAACATTTTGATTCGGTAGGTATTACGTACCTTACAGGTACGTCGTCCATTAATCACGTGATCTATTTTAGCAACTTTCCCCCCCGGTGATACGTGGTGTGGTTTTAGACTGACCCCCTACCCAAAATGACATGTATTTTTTTGGTAAAAAGTAGCTTAAAAATTGTCACAATATTTTATTTTTAAATACAGGTATGTATAATCTAATTTATAGCCGTATTTAAAGTCGGAGAGTCAATATCACGCGCCGGTTTTTGAAATCGCGCGTTCAACGAAAAAAATACACACGTGATGTCTCACTCTTGTGATATATCGTGACTTTTTCCAAACCACCTCCCCTCCTATCGAGCCTTACGTGATTAATGGACGATCCCTATCATAGCAGATTATTTTCGATACTTCCGAGTTGCATAGTCGACCTCGTAACTGCTTTATCACCCTTTTTTTTTTGGGTGGTAAATTATCAAATAACTTCTCCCGCTCTGGGCGGAGCGTGTCAGACTTTTACTGACTAAAACCCACCTGTGTTGCTTCGTTTGTCTGTGTGCCAGGGCCACGATATTCCTTTCGGACAAGCTCGCAACCCTGGGCCTGCAGTCTCGACAGATAGCGATCGCTTTACGACCGAATTCGGTTGTAAAGCGATCGCTATCTGTCGAGACTACAGGCCATGACAGTGCTTTATCACCCTGAGGCTGAATATCACTTGCATGTCATGAATCGACAAGGTCTATTTGAAGTTAGATAGTTTCAACTTTAGTGAAGTTTCAATTTACTGGGAATCGTTGTCAAAACTGGAAAGGTATTTACGAGGTCGACTATATAACTAGGTATAATTAAAGTTGTTTATAGGCAGATATGCTAATGATTTCAAAATACACCTGTATTTATTAATAATAAGTATTAAATCACCCCTTTCGCTTCAGCCAAGGTGTTTAGGTAAATCCGCAGCTGTACCTATTCCGCTAAATTCAAATTTTCTTACGTTTTTTTGCAATTTGCAGGTCAGTGTCAGGTTGTATCTTGATCAAAATATGATTCGCGACTATAACAGTTATATGTATTTACAGAATGATAATAATCATTAGAATCATTACACATTACATCGCGATACATCTCTCCAAGTTAGATTTGTTCCATTGAATTACCTTTTCATTAAATCATGACATTGGTGAACAAATTTAAGTTCAGCTGCGGATTCACCTTAAATGGAGTCATTTTAATAGGTAAAATTTGACAACTGACAGAGATATTGCGTTTAAAGCTCAAAAGAAATGCTTGCGATCGTTTACCAAATTACAATCGATGGATAGTTGTAAACCATTGTTTAAGGAACTTAGTTTGCTCACTCTACCGTCTATGTACATATATGAAATGGGAGTGTTTGTACGCTGTAACCTGCATTTATTTGAAAAACTGCGCTCTCGCCGTTATCAGAATACCATTCATGTTACGTCTCATAAAACTGCATTTTTCGGCAAAAGTGTGCTAGGTATGGCCCCAAAAATATATAATAATATACCAGCAGCTATTAGAAATAAAGAGTGTCTGGGATCCTTTAAGAAGTCTTTGTTTAAATTTCTTTTAGATAGATGTTACTACTCCATCACTGAGTTTACTACTGATAAACAGAGATATGACGAATCCGACTTGCTAATTAAACACTTATGATTTTATTTATTGATTATGTGTGAATGTGTTTATTTATCTCAAATTGTAATGACCTGTTTATCAACTGACATATTTTTTTTTTTTTTTTAATGGAATCTATTGATGGCATTCCACCTTAATTGTAATTTCTTGTATATTATGTTAATTTTGTACGCCATTTATTGGCAAAACATAGTGCACATATTTTAGACAATATACTATCTGTAACCTTACCTATGTTTAACAAAATAAATGATTGATTGATAAAAAAAAAAAAAAACATCAAAATTCAACAACGTAACCTTGTAACCCTTGTAACGGCGGGCATAAAATAATATATTTTTTCGTTTTGTTAGAACTGCACAATTTTTTCAATTACGATTACCTACATATTTATTGTAATAATGACCGATACGAGTAATTTTACGATTTGCTTTCACTAAACTGACAGACGTCAAATGTTACCTATTAAAATGACTCCATATGATCCTAATTCTATAAATACCTATCTGTTACAGTCGCGAATCATATTTTGATCAAGATACAACCTGACTCTGACCTGCAAGTAGCAACAATCGTAAGAAAATGTGAACTTCGCGGGCAACAGCTTCGGATCCACCTTGAAGTATCACACAGAAAAAAAAAGCATGCATTCTTTTTGATAACATCGGTAGGTACCTATAGGCTTAATGTTGTATTTCTCACCTTCTTTCTTCATGCCCGCCTTGAAGCATTTCCGTAACCTACAGTATCTGCACTGGTTTCTCTTGTCTTTGTCCACCACACAATTTCTGCTGAACCTGAAACAATGGAACATAAATAGATTAAGAGGAGGCAGTGGCGTAGCTAGCATGGGTGACACCCGGAGCGCATAATTGTGGTGTCACCCAAGAAAAAAAACCGGCCAAGTGCGTGTCAACCACGCACAATGAAGAGTTCCGTAGTTGGGATGAATTTATCCAAAGAACAAACTTAACATTGTAGTTGAAAAACATGTTCTCCCATACATTCCAACTGCAAATGTAAGTTGGTTTACTATTACTCCTTACCTTAGTATACTACTGCCGTGGCTTTTTCCTTCCCCTTTTTGCTAAATTTAAATTATTTCTATTGCATAACTTGGTTAAAATCGCTTCGAGCCTTAAGTGGTTTATCGTTGAAAAACGTGATAGTTTGTGTAAGTAATTATTATTTTTCACAGTCGGGTGTCACCCCAAATCAGGTGGCACCCGGTGCGGACTGCCCCCCACGCCCCCCCCCCCGGACATATCGGTTTCCTCCTGGGTTCGAACTTACGATCTACAACTCGTAAGCCACCACACTCACGTGGCAGTTAAATGTCCAAATTACTACTTAAACTGGTTTTTGTTTACGAAAATATATAATTTATTAATATTATTAAATATAACAGAATGGCATCTAAATAATAATCCTCGAGGTTAAAGAATATTAGCATATTTAGTTACGTCAATAGATTTCATAGAAAGGTTGGTCTCTCTCTATCTTTGTTTAAGAGGTTTTTTTTTTGTCATATCAATTAATATTTAGATGTTGTTATTTTAGCCTTTAGATGGTGATTCTATAGACAGAAATTACATAGCACATGTAAATACATTGGGAATTTCTGAGATAGAACCGCATGACTATATGCGAAAATAAAAGACAAAGTGATAAAAAAAAAACCCTAAAATGAATCCTAATATTTAGCTAAGTTTTTCTATTTTGTAGCCAATTGTTTTTTAAATGGGATTATTTATTATTTGCTTTAGCTAGGCTTAATTCTTTGGAAAAATCGGACAACTTAGATACGAGGGCTGCACTAAAAGTATCGGGAATGGAATATTTCCACTGTTCCTGTCATATTAAAATCTTTTTAATTGAATTTATTTATTTAAAAAAAGATTCTCGGTCTTGTCACAAGGTTTTGTCAAACTTGTTTAGTCGTTGAGAAAATGGAATTGACTCGAGAAAATTCAAGAGCGATGATTTATTATGACTTTCGAACTGGTTTAACACAAAAACAGTGTGTTGAACGGATGATTTCTGCATTTGGTGATGAAGCCCCATCCAAAACCACAATTTATCGCTGGTTTGCTGAATTTCAACGTGGACGTGTCAAGCTCAGTGATGATCCCCGTCAAGGTCGTCCAAAAACTGCAGTCACCCAAGAAAACGTTGATGCTGTGCGTAAGCTGATTGAGGAAGATCGACATGTGACATACCGCGAAATTCAGGCAACTTTAGACATTGGCATGAGTCAAATACAAATAATCTTGCATGAACAATTAGGTGTAAAAAAGTTGTTTTCCCGATGGATACCGCATTCGCTCTGTGAAGAGCAAAATGAGTTAAAGCCAACAAAAATTGTTCGTTCCGGAGTGTTGCAAAAAAATGGTGGCCACGTTTGTCTCCAAAACCGGCCATGTTACGACTATTCCTCTTGAGGGACAAAGAACGGTTAATGCAGAATGGTATGCTAGCATTTGTTTGCCACAGGTCGTTTCTTAACTCCGTAAAGAGAACTGCAACCGCCGCATCATCCTCCATCACGACAATGCGAATTCTCACACCGCGCACAGAACAAAAGAGTTTTTAGAGCAAGAAAACATAGAATTATTAGACCATCCGCCGTACAGCCCCGACCTAAGCCCTAATGATTTCTATACTTTCCCTAAAATAAAGAATAAATTGCGTGGACAGAGATTTGAACAGAACTGTCACTTACGGGGTTCCACAAGGGAGCATCTTGGGCCCCACGCTGTTTCAGATTTACGTCAATGAACTGTGTAAGATGCAACTGCCAAACTGCAAGATATATGCCTATGCGGATGACACAGCGATTCTAGTCAGTGGGCCCACATGGGATATTGTTAAAACAAAAGCGGAGGCAGCTCTGTCTGTAATAATGCAATGGCTAACTCAAATTTACTCACTCTCAACTTACATAAAACTAATTACATTTCATTTGCAATCCGTCGTAACAGTACACCGCCTCAAGACTTCTCTATAACAGCTCACTCTTGCCTGAACTCAGCCGGACCCTGTGACTGTCCCACACTCATCAGAACTGATAGTGTGAAATATTTGGGTGTACTAATAGACGATGGGCTAAAATGGGACAAGCAGATTGATGCCCTCACCACCAGAACTCACTCACCAGACTCATACACATCTTCAAGTCGCTCAGGGAGTCAGCTAATGCGGATACGCTAAAGATGGTCTACTACGCTCTGTGTCAATCGGTTCTTGGGTATTGTATTACTGCTTGGGGTGGTGCATGGAAAACTAACTTTCTTAGAGTAGAGAGAGCGCAAAGAGCAATACTCAAAGTAATGTCGAGTAAGCCCTACAGATACCCAACAACGGATATCTACTCCGACTGTATGGTTCTAACGGTCCGGCAGCTCTTCGTGCTACGATCGGCCCTAAGGAAACATGCCTCCCTACCACCCTATGATTGCAATAAACGAACACTTCGTCTCCCACGTATTCAGCACAACACCAGTTTTGCTAAACACCAATACTACATCCTAAGCACTCACTTATACCAAAAAATTCACCAAGTGCTGGGTATCTTAGACCTAAATACACAAATGGTAAAATCAAAACTAACAGAGTGGCTTCTAAAGAAGGACTATGCTTTTACAGAGTCCTTACTCTCTTTCATCACCTAATGTCCATTTATACTTTACACGCACTACGCTCACACTTACATACCTAACAAAAATACATTCACTCAGCAAACATAACCCTCACAACACATTCATAATTATATTCATAAACACTTACACACATACAACACACTCACGCAGACACAACCTACACTTCCAACATACATAACAACTGCACAACAACTTTTTCATTTTATCACTATTATTAATTAAGCTAGTTTTTTTTTATTTTTTATTATTAGTTTTTATTAGATTTTTTTTTCTGGTTACATGAAATACTAAGATTTAATTGTAAAGGATGAATCGACATCTCACATCTACCTATTTTTGTCATTAACTATGTTTAAGACCCTCATGGCGGATCAGTCTCTTAAGATACAGGTTTACCTAGTTTAAGAGGCAGGGTTACAATTATACTTGAGTTCAGATATTAACATTGAACCAGATGTTACAGTGTACACTATTTATAATGCATCACCTTTGTTCCTATCTGTATTTTTATGGCAAATAAATTTATCATTTATTTTCATCACCTGAAGAAGCTGTGGACGCCTACAAAACGGCCATTTTGGAGACCCCAACTTCCGAATGGAATGGATGCTTCAATACCCATCGGGTAATGGAATGGTTCCATCGTATGGAAAAATGTGTCAAATTTCGCGGAGAATACTTCGAAAAGCAATAAATACATTTTTAAATAGTAATGTTGTGTCACTTCCTTGATTCCCGAAATTTTTAGTGCCGCCCTCGTATAAAAATGTGGTTAATATGAATGAATAAATTCCCCTTGTATGATAATTCCCAGTATAATAATTATTTATATTATTTATTTTAAATTACCTATTAAGCGCATAAACAATATTACGTCCCCTGAATTAACTTCTTGGATTTCGTTGTTAGGTAACAAACATCCACCCAGGTAATTAATGACGTAAGGAACCTGACACAAAAACACGATCATATTTAAGAGGAAACTTGTTTCTCAGTAATGGTAAACCGCATTCTAGTTACAAACTATTTAATTGACGTAATACCAAACAAATTATACGTAATAAAAAAAAACATTATACTCTGTGGACGTATGAAGGACCTTTGAAGGACTAATCACACTTCATTTAATTCATTTTGACGCCGACTGCGAAAATATACGAATTACGAATTCACTCTTTCGCAGAGTATGGCCGGGACCATAGAAATATAAAAAAAACCGGCCAAGTGCGTGTCGGACCACGCACAATGAAGGGGTCCGGGGTTGGGATGAATTTATCACAAAAACAAACTTATCATTGTAGTTGAAAAACATGTTCTCCCATACATTGATATACGTCACGGTCAATTCTACAAAACTGTAAAATTAAGTTGGTCGACTATTACTCGTTAACCTGTAAGGCCTACTTAGGTTTCCTTTCAATTTCGTTATTATAATTATATACTACTGCTATGATTTTTTTCACATAATTATCCTCAATCAACCATTTAGCTGGCAGGGACTTGACTCTAACAAAATTTAGCACTTCAAAGACTAATATTACGCAAACGGATCACTGCATCGAAACGGCCTATACAACGATACCCCACACCATGGGATTGACGAGAAAAATTAATGTCATCCCCACTTTACGTGTAAGGGAGGTACACTAAAAAAAAAATGATTTTCAATATTTTATTTTACGACATTGTCTAACTAATAGGTACATCCATGCCAAATTACAGCTTTCTAGTACTAATAGTCTCTGAGCTAAGCCGGGGACAGACAGACGGACAGACAGACAGACAGACGGACATGGCGAAACTATAAGGGTTGTCTGAGTCCGCGCGACGTGATCGAAACGCTCATGTCACAGGCAAATGGTCGATTCTACGAACTAGTCCGCGAAGGCGATCGTGACAACATTTAAGAATGCCGTCTTGTAAAGTGGTTTCTTGTAAAAACCGAAGTCAAACTAAAAACTTTGTAAATCATGGAATCTCTTAACATAATTATATAAGTAATAGTTATTTATGATACTAGTGCGGTAAGTTGGTTTTTAGTCGAGGGATTACCATAGTCACGAGACGAGTTTGTAAATACCAATTTCCGCACGTGTGTCATACAACGTTTTTCAACACATTTGCGAGAAAACGGCTATGGTAATGTAACGATAGGTAATGAAACAAGCCATCAAAACATTTTAAGAGAATGATTGAGTATTTTTTCGAGTCTTATAGTGATTGTGTGGTACGTTCTGATTTATTAATTGCGAGGGTTACTTCGTATCTATTGCTTTTACTGAACTGCATGTGTAGTCGTGGCGAGTGGTAGGGACAAACTGGAGACACCGGGTTTCAATACATTTTCAACTACAGGGCATCTCTCCTTCTTTCTTATATCTATGGTCTGCACTGAAAGTTGGTTAACACGGCTACTTTTACCTAAAACCTACATTGTTGTTCGGAATTCAATGTTATTATAATTTTAATGTAACATTTATGTTTTGATTACCTACTTAAAGTTTAAATGAATTTAGTTGTACGTTTACTGCAACTATTCAACTACGCTGTTTGAATTGCAAAGTATGAAATAGCTCATATTATGTGAGATTGAAAGTACTTATGAAGTGAGAAAGTCTTGTCTGGTCTAGCCGAATTTCTATGCATACCTATTATGTATGTGTAATTGTGTAATAATAAAAATGGGCAGTAAATATCTTTCATAGTTATTTAACATTTTTGTAATTTTTCGCACGAATTACACCTGACAAGTGTGAGTAGTCCCTATTTGGCGTGTTCCCAGATTCGGCGAAGGTTGTGGGGTTCCCACCGATGCAGATGAAGCGAATACCACAGGCTTGCCAACTTCTATCATTCACCAGTTTCACAAGTGCAGGGACAGGCGTGAATCCACAATTAGTGACAACACAACGTAATGCGATCATATTTGTTTAGCAACAAAAATCTTTTATTTTGTGATTCAAATTGTTATTCATGCTCATTTGATCAAAATACAACAAAAAAGAAATATGTGAGCAAGTTTTGGTGTTTGTAAGAATGTCTATGAATTGGGAAATTTGAATATTTGTTTGTATACAGGGTGTTTTGTTGTGCAGAAATCAGTTGTAATGACATTTGATGCGGAGGAATGAGAAAAAATTCGTGAGGAAATTTTTAAGTATGAATGAATTAAGTACGATGGCTATAAGAGTAGGGGAAGACTAAAGAAACGATGGATGGATTGTGTGAAAGATGATATGGCTAGAAAAGGGGTGATAACCGCGATGACGACTAATAGAGAAGTATGGAAGAAAGGGACATGTTGCGCCGACCCCAAACAAATTAGGATAAGGACAGGAGAATGATAATACAGGATGTTTTGAAGAAAATGCTTGTGATCAAAATTAGTGAAATTCATACCAATTCTAAATTTTTACAATATTTTGTTTCCTATAAGCATGTCAAAAACGCATAAACGAGAAATAAAGACACTAGTAGCTAAATATACTCTACAGAGTGTGAAACAGTAGACAGATAAATTACGCCTGTCCTAATGGGCTGTGACACATCAAGATGGATCACGCCTTCAACTAGCGCCTGTAGTCCAGCCAACTTAACCAATTGACCATCGTACATTACATTCATTTCGATGTTTTCCTCTACGTTGATTAACCAAACTATTTCAATGAATCAGTGATATAAAACCATGACCTTGCCTAATGGTATCAAAACAAACATGACTGTGTAGTTGATTATGATCCTTGACATAAAATTGTAGCGTTTCCGTCTCCTCTACAATAGTAAATATTATTGTAAGTGTAGCACGCACTATTGTGTAAGAGGATTCACTACACGTGTCTTTTGTAACCCTAGATTGTGCATTGAAATAAGCAACCGTCTCAGGCAGACTGCAGACACCACGTTATGTTTTTTCTCACGTTTCATTAAGCTATTTCTATTTTTTTTGCCCCTTCCCAACCACTATGGGTGATTTATGGACGACCCCACAGCCGGAGACACCTCCGCCGCCGCTGGATTGTCAACACTTTTCATATAAACCAAGCATGAACTCAAAGATATAAAAATATGTCTAGATAGACAGTCAAAACTGTGAACTCGTTGCAAAATATTGCGTCCAACTGTTGGCCGCAAAATGCACGCTCACTAAAATAACATAATGACGTGGCGCGGGTGTAAGACGTAGATTTCACGCACACCAGCATAACAAAGTTGGCCTGTCTGTTTTTAGTTATTTTGCAGCGCGCACTCTATCTAGACATAATATAAATAATCAAAGCAAAAAGGCTCCCGCAGACAGCCGCGACGCGACACTATTAAACAAGAAAAACTAGCACAATTTCTATGAAAACTTCATGGAGTGTCGCACTGCCGATGCCGGTCGCGCTCCCTGTCGCGCTCGCGATATCGCGCCAGTCTGCACGAGCCTTGAAACGTTTACTCGCAATACGCCACAAATGATGTTGCACCCTTGAAGCCAGTCCGTGACAGAAGAGAACTTTTGTCACGGAATGCGTTTAAAGGCTTCTCTAGACGCTTTGCCTGATTCCGTGCTCTGTGAACGTCCCCTTTCTGAACCTTGAAATCTATAATTATGTTTTTACCTGCATGTGTATAAATGGTTTTTCCTGACGCTTCTTCTGAAGAAGCCCTTGCAGCCATCGCAGGAGGAGGCCCCGTAGTGCTTGCCGGTGGCGCGATCGCCGCAGATGGCACAATGCTGCGACAGTGCTGCAGAGGACGCCGCGCTCGCCTCGCTGCTACTGGTCTCCAGCTGCATGTCGCTGTCTGGAACAGAACAGTCATAAACTTTAGTCTTTATGTGGTATCACGATGCTCAGCAGTGAGATGTGGCAGGCTAGGCTAACAAGCCTTTTTTAAAATTCTGGAGTGGAATATCCTCATGGATGTCCTCCGCCCTGCGGCGGGCGGAGGGGTCTGTCAGACTATTACTGACTAAAAACCACCCCATCAGTGTTCCCTTCCCACACTTGCACCGGGGATCTTGGGATCCGCGATCTCCGGCTGCAGGACACCTAAAGTCTGGGGGGGGGGGGGGACACCGCCCGCGACGTCTGAAAGGGGGCGCGTGGAACACTACGCGCCGCCACAGCGACAAGTCAATGCCTACTCTTGAGATGAGGGCACGGCATGGCTCCTCCCATGCGGCACACTGCCAGAGTATGCCGCGCCGTGTCCTCTCGGCAGGCTAACAAGCCTAGACTATCCTATCCCCCACCCTATATCCATCCATCCTATATCCCACATCCAATATCATATTGTATCATCCACCCTACGTAGAATAACCCTAAACAAGCATAATAATATGTAGCTCGTATTTACAATTCTTCTGCCCGAAAGTTTATTTAACACAACCCCGACGTTAGTTAAAACAAAGTGTTGGCATGAAGAATTTGTAGATCGCATGACGGTATGAAAAAGATACCAATTAGAAGTAGAAGTAGTAGTTTTTAGAAGTAGTTCGGTTGTGGTGGTATATATTTCGCCACAGCCCACAATAGGTGTAAATGATGGTCAGAATCCCGCCTTAAAAAGCCAGGGGGTCTACTCCGAAGCGATAATCCGAATTTTGACTTCCAAGGCTTCCTTTTTTTGACCTTGTGTCCTTACCCGAATTAAAATCACATTTTTTACTTTGACTGTCGTTTTTTTTCTTTCGCTGTTGTGAGCGATAGTCAGCCGTAGTCAGGAAACGGCCGAATATTCGGCCGATACGTCGGATTTATCTTCGGGGGAGACCCTCTTGACGGACGGCATGACAGTGGACTTAATATTAGCATAGGAACATACACATACACATGCACACACACACTACACACACCCATACTCACATACATACTATCGATATTTTCCAATTATTATGTTGTAAATAAAACATTCACCTCGGGTAAAAACCAAACCTAGGTATGACTAGAAACGACCACATCATAGTTTAGAAAAGCACGTCAGACAATGTGGTTACACGTCATTAATTGCTTCATTATTCAGCTGCACGTGTGTAAGTTTGGTAAGCTGTTGAAGTAAACAATAAAATAATATCGTGAATTTAATACCTAATTGAAAATGAATACGTCACTACGTTATGCAGTAACTAAGCAGGCCAGCACGAGGTAATTATGTTTATTGTATTTGACATTTTACAAGTTTAAATATTTGTATGCACTAGTCCATGGCGAGACATGTAAGATCATAAAGGCTCTTACAGACTCACGCGATATTGCGGGCGCGACACGCACCGACAAAGAAATTGCCCTACTAGTGTCGCGTCGCGCCCGCGATATCGCGTGAGTCTGTAAGAGCCTTAACACTATTAATAAGACCTTAACAGGAGGCTCCCTATTTTTATGTTAATTTTCATGAATATTCTGAAACAGTCACACATACAAGCAAATTGAAACTTTAGTATATTATTTATTGTTTTTTTTTCTTTTCATGTTGAAGACAGTTACGTAATTGTAATATTTTCTCTCAATAAATTTTTTATTCGAATATCATGTCTTTTTAAGGATAAATAAAAACAAACAAGATTGTTTAGCTTTTATGTCTTAAATAAATATTCACACCAAGAAGGTATAGTTTATTATTCCGACACAAGATATTTTTTTCTCTAGATCAATATTATTAGGTAGGTACTTTAGTTATAAACGAAATAAGAATTGAGACTTGCGCTATTTAGTTTCGTGCTCGAACACGATTAAAGAGCGCACGCGATATTCAATTTATTACTGATGTATTAGCGCAAATAACGGAGTGGCGGGGAGCGAGGGGCGGAGCTTGAGTTCGAAATTTGATTTAGACTGCCTGCTCTTAATGTATGTTTAAAAGCAAAGTGGATCTGAAATTCTATAAAAGCTTCTGAATTTTTGTACAACCCGAATTTGAGTTAAGTAATGAAAACACGAGTACCTATATATTTTTCAAATGATTAGAATACCTAATTATAATATTTTGTTTTCAAAGAACCAGCAGCCTATATTTATCATTATCTGCCTAGCCTTTTCCTAACTATGTTAGGGTCAGCTTCCAGTCTAACCGGATGCAGCTGAATAACAGCAGCCTGTATTATAACATATAAATAAGCTGACTGCAACTATTACTATTTTATAGGTACCTAAGTTGATATAATACAAGCTGAGTTTAAATTAATTGACAACCTTTCAGGAGGTACAAGTACCTACTGATGAATAGGAGCAACTCTGAAATAGCAAAGTATTATAGTAAAATGTATATATCTCTAGGCTCTATTTGCCGGTTAATAAATAAATAAAGAAAGAAATTCTGATACAGAATGTTTATTAGAAAATGACAACCCATAAAAGGGAATTCGAGGACGTTTAGTAACGTCACCTTCACCAAAAGCGCAAACCAAATGTTACTATTTTCAGTTCATTCCCAATGAAAAATATTTACCAAAAAAAATGTTTACATTGTTTATTTTTATTTATTAAATTTTACGCACTACAAAGGCGGACTTACGACGCTGGCAACAGCTAAAGCGCGGTCACTGTCCGACAGCATACAAAAGAAAGAGAAACGCGATGACACAACGCTTGTAATTTATCATAAAATTTATAGGAATTATCAATCTACTCAAAAATGAGTTGAGTAATCGAAAATAAATAAAAAACAACCATGTTCTGCATTCCATTATGACGTTCTTGTTATTAACTAAATAAATACCAACCGTACGTTGATTTTTAATACACATTTTGGATTGGAACTCAAAAGTAAGAGGTTAGTTTACGTTATTTGTATCGAGATTTTTTTTTCTAAACATGTTTTGGTAACAACCAAGTTCTGAGAAATATGTTCAAGAATAACATATTTTTTCCACTACCACAAACTATAAATATCGGGTGTAAAAAGACCCTTTCCGAAGCCGAAAGCTACTTATTCTACCCATTATTTGGATCGTTTTTTTCCACTAGACCATACCTGGGGATCTACTGGTTCTGGAGATATTGAGGTCCAAAGTAGCATTATTTTGTTTTACTTTTTAACGAAAACGAATTCCAAATGTTATTATAAAACTTTTTTCAAGCAAACATTACCTGAATTTTCGATTTTTCTTAATAAACTACGCATTTGAAGTTACAAAAACGCAATGAATATCAAACACAATACCGCGTCACGATTACCTTTACGACAACAAGCGGACGATACAATATATTACGTGGTATAAGCTAGCCGTGAACAGCAGATCGGTTGTTAGTGGCTACTTTCCGGACATTTGTTGCAATTTTTTATTTATTTCAAAGACATTGATTATGAGTTGCTAGATTCACACGAAGCCTATGCCAATAGGGTATTTTCACCATCAGGTTATACCAAACTGTCACCGTTCTCCAAATGTTATTAAACCTTAAACTGTTGATGGTTAAGTTCAAAATCGAATGAGAAAAAGAAGTGGCGACTTTACGTTGCTAGGTAGATACTAGATAGATAGTGACCTAGAACGATGCAAATGTAGCTATTAGTTCAAATGTTTATTGAGAGTAAGAGGTTTATCTTTCTTTAACCCTAGCTGATAGCACTGAGTTGAATTGACCAATCATACTTCAATATATCACTGTACCTACTTCAGATTTACACTCAGCCTGTGTAGTTACAGATAGAGAAAAAAACCGGCCAAGTGCGAGTCGGACCATTATCTATAAAAACCGGCCAAAAAAATCACGTTTGTTGTATGGGAGCCCCCCTAAATATTTATTTTATTTTAATTTAATTATTTATTTTTAAAGTGAATATTTCAAGCGTCTACCTGTTGCCGTTATCAACATGAACAAAAACGAACAAAAAAAATCACGTTTGTTGTATGGGAGCCCCCTTAAATATTTGTTTTATTCTGTTTTTTAGTATTTGTTGTTATAGCGGCAACAGAAATACATCATCTGTGAAAATTTCAACTCTCTAGCTATCACGATTCATGAGATACAGCCTGGTGACAGACGGACGGACGGACGGACAGACAGACAGACAGACAGACAGACCGACAGACAGACGGCGGAGCCTTAGTAATAGGGTTCCTGTTTTACCCATTAGGTACGGAACCCTAAAACGCTGGGCCATACAGTTTAGACCAGTAGGTATAAACTTCAGTATGGAACAGCAATTTTTTTCATCCCAATTAATAGTTAATCCGTCCGATGGTCTTAAGGCACAAAGTTTGTCGGGTTAATTTTGAAACACCATATACAGGGTGGAAACTTTCAGCGGGGCAGTAAGGGGAAGTACCTTATCCGTTGCAGCTACGCGAAAATGGTCTTAAGAGACTATCCATAATTTTTTATGGAATGTTGATTTTGAAAAAAATGTACAGTCAGCAGGAAAATGGGCAATTTTCACAAAAACTTTTTTTATGCCAATCTCTTTCTTTTTGCTCTTGACCTTAGTCTAGGTCAGAGGTGACAGAGACGAAGTCGACGATGGAGTGGGCTTACCCAGAAGAAGCCTGTTCACTCTCACTTTGAAGAGATTAGGGTTGTATGCGTTCGGAAACACAGACGCAGGTAGAAGTTCCACTCTTTTGCTGTGCGCATTACAAAAAATTTGGAGTAAAAGTCATTCTTTGATTGCATTATTCTTTAATACTGGCACTGTCGAAGTCATTCCATTGTTTAGCACTGTAAAGAAAACCGAATAATAACGCAGTGTCCTATTAGGAAATCCGAATTCTATGTGATTGCATCATATGCCTACATCTACATGATAAATAACGTACAACACTGTAATTAAAGACATCATTCTTTAAAAGGTGTCAACTGTTATCAGCATGGATTACAATAAGCAGCTGAAAACAAGATAAAAAAGGAAAAAAATTGTCCAAATATTCAGTAGTACAGTCGCCAGCACATCGAGTTAACACAAACAGGCAAATTTTCTCATTCGATTTTGAATTTAACCATCAACGTTTTAAGGTTTAAAATCATTTGGAAAAATTTGACAGTTTGGTATAATCTGATGTGCTGGCGACTGTACAATGTTAATAGTCATCAGTATTTTCAAACGATAAATCTAAACGGTACTCATAAATTGAAAATTTCTTTACCTAATTGTATGCAAATGGCCGACACATCAATATTAAAAGGCTAATGTGCAAATAAAAACGTGATCAATAGAATGTGGTGTCAACAAACCTTCGTTGAACGTCATGACAGGCCGCGCCTCCTGTGGAGGACTGCGTACTAAGGGCCCGTAGTACGGCGTACTGGCGTGCTTGTCCCACTGCGGCTGCGCACCCATCATGTAATCCACCGGGCTGTAGATCGGACACAACTCCTGTGACGTCATCTCGTAACCGAGTACAGGCATCTTCCAGCCGCCTACCACTCAACAACACCCACGCCCAACTGTTATCCACTAATCCAATGATATAATGCTCCACATAAACACGATTCAACAACAGGTGGTTCAACCAGACCGAGTAAGACAACACCTTATCACGGAAAACTTTACGAAACGTGGATCATAAATTCATAACAAATATTTAGTTTATCACAGCAAATATTGATCCGATAATGAGTTTGGTGACAGCTACTGCACCGCTTCCGAGTAATGTTTTCGTTTTTATCACACAGTAATTGTGTGCGAGTTCTCGATAGTGTTGTTTATAGAAAATCACGCCGGTCTCGGGTGACTAGCTGTAGGATAAGGCGCGACCTTCCGCGCTCGCGGTGTTACTGCGACTGACGGACGCGGTCGCCATCACACCTAACATCCGCTTCGCCAATCTGCTGACAGCACCTATGAATGACCCGCTCAATGTGTCCAAGTCAGCAAATGGCAGCGATTCGCGGCGCGCACCCGACACCACGCTGACTCACACGTTATCAGAAATGCAGCGGATGTGGAAACAAATGCGGCGCCCGAGGAGTCACTCGGTAGCAGCTGACGAACGAGCCTTTTGCCATAACCGTCATGTAGCAGTAAGTAAACAAACTGCCGGGTGACTAATTAGATGTCACACGCACTGGGCTTTGTTCGCATGCTCCTTTGTTGCTATGTGTGCATCTATTGTGTGGGCCGTTATCTATCAGGATTCTGATAATGTTCATGGAGATGATTTATCTCTGAGATGATAAGGAGTAATGACCGGCACGACTCATATCATCGAATTCTGTCATTGTCACTCATATTATCAGTTATTTTTTTAGAACAGCAGCAAATAGCATCGGTAATCAGCCTATAATGTTCCCACTAGTGGGACACAGGCCTCCTCTCTGTGAGAGGGAGTGTGCCGTAATCTACCACGCGGGCCTACTGCGGGTTGGTAATGTCACATGTCTTCGAATTTTTGGTTCTAGGACATGCCGGTTTCCTCACGATGTTTTCCTTCACCGTTTTGAGAGCAGTGGTGCTGAAATAATTTACACCAAGTAAAGCGCCTGCCTGGGTTCGAACCTACGATCTATAACTCAGTAAGTCGCAGCCATTACCACTGGGGCCACCACTGCTCACTGTTGCTGTCGACTGTTTATAGGTAACTAAAACCATAAACGTAAACAACATATTAATTAGGTATGCTTTTCAAACTTCTCGTACCACAATATAGCAGTAATATTTGCTGTTGTTTCGTTAAGACACAAACAACTCTCAAGCACTCATGAGCCAATTAGTCTAAATTATAATATTATAAGTTCTTATGATCCTTGACAAACAAAGCTAATAGCCGTCTGCATACTACTAACGTTAAATGCAGTGATTTGGTATTAAAACGTAATAAATAAGATGTAAACAGTGGCGGCATTCTGGAGTTATCGGCAGACGGGGCAAGTCGGGGTCGCGATATCTCGGCCGGGCTACGGTGCCGATACTCCTGGCATAATACCCTTTCTATCGTAAAACACGAGTTTTTTTTATACGTTCATCGGAATCATTGTAAAATTGTGGCAAATATAAAAAGACTTAGACATCATCAGGAACTCTGAAGTAACAACATACTAAATTCAGGGTATCAAAAGCTCCTCAAGACCTAGAAGAACAATTTTAACGAGGAGAAACGTCCTTTTAACCGACTTCCTAGAGAAGAAACCAAAAAAAATAAAAACACAAATAATTATCTCCTCGGTTAATTATGTTCGTCTGCATGTTTTTTTTTTTCTGATTATCGATTTCTACGTCAATTGCAGACCGATTTTGAAAATATTTTTTTTGTTTGAAAGTATATGCTCTCGGGTGACAATGGGACCCCCCATTGTCACCAAGTCAGAATCTGTACATTCCCATGGAAATCGAGGGAAATCCTCAAATTTTATAGGCACACCTATAGGGATTTGGGTATTTTTTATAGTATAACTCATGCGTTGCATTCGGAAAGCACCATTTGGTGAAGTGGAACTGATGATGGAGACCACAGATGGCCACCGGAACTACTTAAGTAATAATAAGTATTTCACGGGTTGCGACTCGATTAGGCACTTTAATATGGTTGCTAAGCAATTTATGCGCGTCACAATGCATATGGTGAAGTCACCATCAGCTCCAGTTCTCCTTGTTCTTGCCAGGAGAACTCCTCAACAATTAACGCCCCTGTGTCGGTTTTTTTACAGGAAATTAATTTAAAATTAAATTTTTAACTTTTTAATAAAAAAAATAAAATAAAAAAAAATTTAAAATAAGAAATATATTATTTTAGTTTTACTTTTTGTTTTTCAATTATTTATTAATAATATAAATTTTTAAATAAAACAAATAAACCATAAAAAATTTAAAATTATTTTTTGTACAACTAATTTTGGGTAGATCAAACATAGATATGTGACCTCAAAAAGCAGAACACAGACATCGTACTGAAACTAGCTAATGTTTCCGAAGTCGTTAACCAAAAAGTCGAAGATTTTAACAGGAAGATTGAGTAACGAGATCGGGAAGTAATATTTCTTAAAAGTTCTATAAGCGAACTACACCACAAACTTAATACTTTCGAGCAAAGCAACATGAACTCGAAATAATTGGAATTCAAGAAGAAAACAATGAAAATCTCATATGTTGACAGCAATGAAAATTGGTGTTACCTTACAGAGGCTGATATAGACGAGGCTTATCGTGCAGGCCCAAAACGCACTAACTTGACGGGCAAACCCGAAGCTTTGCCCCAAGACAATTGGTGGTCAGATTTGTACGACGACGGTACAAACGTGACCAGTTTCTAAAGGCCACAAGATCAAGGCGTAATCTGATCTCCTCTGACTAACTAAAAGGAAACTATATACTAATGAGCCGCCTACTCGTGAAAATTGGCAGTTATTTCGTACTGCAAAACTTTCAGCAAAGGAGCATGGCTTAAAATTTACGTGGATCTAAAACGGCTCAATCCTTATTCGCAAGCAAGAAGGGGGAACTCGTCTATCCACATCAAAAATACAAAAGATTTACACCTCCACGACCAAGATTTCCACCGCCTCTTTGTGCGCAATCTGCGCCTCCATCAGACATCACCGTGGATGTATTGCCGACCCCTGCTACCACCTGTGAACGCTCGTGAACGTAAAGGTCTGCTGCATCGGGACTTCAGCGTCTATAACTACAAATCAGTACAAATCTTATTTCAATTTCTTTTACCTAACGATTTATGGTTATGATATTATTTCCTTATCTAAGCATTCATTGATAAGAACTGCAATATAATAGACCTCCAAATATTCCTGTGTAAAAATATCATAAAGACCTGGCTCCTTACACTCTCCTTACGACGAAACAGAAAGGATTATCTACAAATAGCTACCTACATAAGAAATAAGACTCCACAAAGTGACAGCACTCCTAATCTCACTCAGTGACACACTCACACGCAAACACACACACACGCAAGCCCACACACCACCGCACACACAAATCGCGCATACACATTTAAGTTAAATCTTGTTTGTAAGAATATTATTTTATTACCATTTTTTTTACTTTTGATGTGAAAAATCTATAGGCGCACATAAAACCGATTGTTGGCGGGGCGACGCATGCCGCGTGGCGATCGGCCACTATACACTTATACAGTCTTTAAGTAGTAAGTGTGTAAATGTGGGTCCTTCCCCGTAGTCAAACTATTTTGTCCAACTGATTTGACCACAAGGAATAATTTTCCCCGTGGTCAAACTTTATTGATATTGCATCTTTTTGCTTTGTTAGAACCGAACTATCGCAACTGAAAGTTTCAGTAGTTCGGTTAACCGGACTAACAACCGAACTACTGCTACTAGAGGAAATGGAGATAGAATTTTTTTTTATGCTATACGAACGGCAGCAAGATTATTAATTCGATGCCATTGCCCATACACTCACCATTCCGCGATGAAACTATTAGTTTTGAGCAAGGTTTTCTCTACTTATTCATGATATTCGCAATTTTTTTGTGTTTTAGGACATTCTGTTAATGTTTTCCCAACCTTTAATTAATGTTTTGGGAAGAAGTGGCCGAGAAGTACAAAATGCCCATTACGTGTTTCTCTTTTTTTCTTTGTGTTTTTTTGCGAGAGGTGCGGTGATAGAAGCGCAACGATGCCTTCGTTGTTTTTCCACTGAGATTTACCATTGAGTTTGGCCTTTTTCCATTGAGAATTTGTGAAATGATAGAGACCGATTTGGTTTTTGGAATTAATGTATTCGCAGCTGCAGTTACAAAGTCCCAAACGAACTTTCTTACGCGACCATTATGGTAACTGTGATTTAATCATTTGGAACATTATTACATAAGTTCGAGCAAATTATATTACGGTTTTAATTTTAATCATAACTGTACACAAATTTTATTAGCTCGACAGATTTTTTTTTTTTTTTTGGGTGGGAAATTATCAAATAACTTCTCCCGCTCTGGGCGGAGCGGGAGGGCGTGTCAGACTTTTACTGACTAAAACCCACCCGTGTTCCTTCCGTTGCCTGTGTGCCAGGGCCACGATATCCCTTTCGGACAAACTCGCAACCCCGGCAGGCATTGGTCCTAACGGACCCCGTCAGTTTGTGCTGACATCTCTTTGAGGCGCGAGTGGAACACAACGCGCCGTCGACCCGGGCCTGGTCCTTATCGCCCGGCGAGCTACCCATCGCTCACCGTCCGCAGGCCCACGCCTACGGTGGCCGGAAATCGGCTTGCGACTCCCGACGCCCGCGGCGTCTCCTGCGGCGACTAAGGGTGCGAGGGCGCGAACCTAGTCTCACCCTCACGCGTTCCGCCTCCTCCTTCGCTAGCATAACTGCTTCGCAGAAGGAGGTGACGGCCTCCCATGCACTCTCGCTCCGAACCATGGCCTGAACCAGGGCCGGACGCGAGAAATCGCCGCCGCCGATCGCCTCCGTGAGGACACGGCGGTGCTCCGCCCAAGCCGGGCAGACCTCCACCGTAGCTCGACAGATACAGGGCGGATCATTTTAGTAGTTTGACCACGGGGAAAGATCCATGCTCAAATTTCCTTGTGGTCAAATCAGTTGGACAAAATAGTTTGACTACGGGGAAGGACCGGTAAATGTGTGTGCAGTGCGATGTTTCACATCTGCCAGTCGTCCCGTGACGGCTCAATTTTACTTTATATTCACTCTTAATTATATTTTTCTTGTTTAACTTTATTTCATTAACTTAACTTTTCGTTTGATTATGTTAATAATCACCATGTAGTGTGTACCTACGATCTTTTGGATATAACGAAAATGTACAACTCTGATTTCCAAGATACAGACTAACGTCTAGTTTGGGGATCACCGTTCAAATAGCTATGTGTATGTATGATGTACTTGATTATTAATAGATAATTTCTATCTACTTGTGGAGTGCACTAAGACTAAGAAGGAAAGAGGAACATTGTTGAGTGCGGTAAAAGGTAATGAATATGATATTGGTACTTATGATAAAGTTTTGGCGCAGCCTTCACCTGAGATAATAATAATATAATCTTTATTTATATAAAAAACAGATCGTAGTACATAGTTTTCACAAAGTAGATAGCAAACCTACTTACTGATTTGTTTAGACAATAATCATTTATATTGCATTTGTAGATTTCGTTTAGAATAAGTTAATTTATAATGAGGCTGGCATGCCACTGTGGATAAAAAAACTCTTATAAAAAGAATAAAAAAAATAACAAACTTTTCCTCTCTCTTAGCCTCAAAAGTTTACTACCATACATTTTAGTAACTTTTGTTTGTTTTAAATACTTGATGATTAAAACTTATAACGACATAGGACAATATTTTTATTTATGAGCAAAGGTTTCACTTCCTTATACATTTTCCAAAAAATAATCATGCCCTTAATAATAAAACAAACATATACGGAAATCTGAGAGGTTAAGTACCTAGTCACATAATAATTACGTATGTATAAATTAATTAACTATTTATTTTCAAGGCAAGCAACTAACTACAGACGCAGTAGAAATGACATGTACATGTGAGTGTACATTATAAATGTTTTTCTGTATTTTCTTGTGAATAAACCTTATTATTATTAATTCATTTTTACCAGATCATGGTGATCGACTGAGTAAGTCAATAAGTATTTCAGTCTCTACCCAACTAATAATATATCTTTATGGGCTGTCAGAGTATTTACGAAGATTTGTAAGTGTTATGTAAGTGTCGTTTGCTTAGTATTTTACACGTTGAAATATTATGTAACTAGCATAGGCACTTGCAGACTCTAGAATTGACAGATATTCAAGACACGCTAATTTGTGTTGAAATAAGAATGAAAAGCATATTCTTAAAATATTTCTTAGCTATTCATATTGATCTTACATTGATGAATAACCATCATGAGCACAAATGGTATTCGCCAAATATTTATTTTGCAATTTTTTTTAATCATCCATCGCACCATCCTGTATAATTTTTACCTGATATATTTTAATCGGTAAATTACGTTTTTTTTTTTTGTATTTTTTTTTTTGTATTAATGGCTTACAAGTTTCAATTGACATAAGATTAATTAATGTCTTCGTTAAGGTAATAAACAAAAAGTTAATAGATTTTAAATTAAAAGTTAACATAAATCGGCTTGTGTTAAGAAAAAAAATATGAGGAAAATCCGGTTCGAACCGAGCGTTTCTTACTAAGGCTAAGCAAATTATATGATTACTCGTGTTATTATTGAAATCTTTAGGTCTAGCTTGGCGCTTAAGGTATCATTAGCTGTACCGGCGCCGTTTATACTCACCACAGATTATTTAGAAAAAAAACCGGCCAAGTGCGTGATAATTTATTTTAGATTTGTTGCCTTCAAGTGTCGGACGGACCACGCACAATGAAGGGTTTCGTAGTGGGGATGAATTTATCCCAAAAACAAACTTAACATTGTAGTTGAAAAACATGTTTTCCCATTCATCGATACACGCAAAGGACAATTTTCCAACTGCAAATGTCTCGCTGATGGTGGCGTGTGTGTTGGATCATTAAGTTCCCTTAAAAATGGTTGAGCTACATGGTGCTGATCCATGCGTCATTTCGTGAACGGGCGCCGTCAGTGGGGATTGGTAATTTCTTGGCATCTTTTTATTACGGACGCTTTTAACGTGCACGTCTTTCTACATTGTCCTCACATGTATAATTCCAAAAAAATACTAAGTAAAAATGAAAATAAAAACAGAAAGTCCTGTAGGAGGCCAAAAGGGCTTCCTCAGCATGATGCTGCGACATTTTAAAATAAGTGTCGCAGCGCTGATACGGCCCGGTTTAAGGGATTTAAGCGTGCTCAACTCACATTTACCTACATAAAAGTTATCGAGCAAAAATACGCAGGTGTTGGAAATAACGTTCATTTAAATATAATAAAAAAATAAAAACTATTCACAGAATAATTTATTGTACGCGAAAAAGCTGTTATTAGTCCCCGAGGGTTTTAGATTTTCCGGGCTTTATGCGTAATTCTCCAGGTGGTAATTTATTTTAGATTTGTTAGTGCCTTCCATATTTTAGAATGTATTATGACAGTATAGTTGCCTGATGAAGTTGTGTACTTTAATTTATTTTCAATTATTTCTTTCAATTTTTTATTTGGATTGTATTACCTAACGTATTAATTAATCGCGGCATGACTAACATAGTTTTAGGGGACTTCTTGGCGGGAAAGTGAAGCGTCATGTTAGCAGTTTTGTTTTATTTTCTAAAATTTGTGTTTAGCCGAATATTAATGTGTAATAGTGGTGGATTATTAACCATTAAGTGTTCGTGAAGCTGCATTAATGTAGGCAAATGAAACAAAACAGTGCAACATCACTTTAAGTTCTCTCAAGAAGTCCGCGCGAGGTTTCAGTAAAGTGCCGCGTCTTTACTTAAACTCATGGGGAGCGGGGCGGGATATCATCAATCATCGTTATCATGCATTGAGTGGAGTTCATTTCATAATTATTATAACTTTGTACTTGTTACCTAATTTTACATGACACTGGCTAAATGCACAAACCGTGCGAAGCCAAAAAGAAAAAAAAAAAAAAACATAGTTTTAAGATAATTAGTGTAATACTCGTACTAACAAAATATGGACCAAAATGAGTCTGAATTAATTTTTATTTATTTTTATAGTATCCTCACAGTATTCCTGGAGTTATAATAACAACTTAATAAGTGACCTCCCTGTACAATAGCTAATCTGAAATCAGACATTACAGTGGGGAGTTTTCCTATAATCATGAATAATTAATTAGGGTTCCGTACCTCAAAAGGAAAAACCGGCCAAGTGCAAGTCGAACTCGCACACGAAGGGTTCCGTCTACAATAACTCAATCTACAAAAACCGCAAACAATCACGTTTGTTGTATGGCTCCCATACAACAAAGGTGATTTTTTTTCGGTTTTTGAACCTCTTCCTCTACCTCTTCCCTTAAATATTTATTTGATTCTGCTTTTTTGTATTTGTATAGCGCCAACAGAAATACATAATCTGTGAAAATTTCAACAGTCTAACTATCACGGTTCATGAGACATGAGAGCCTGGTGACAGACGGACAGACAGACGGACGGACATCGGAGTCTTAGTAATAGGGTCCTGTTTAACCCTTTTAGGATCACTTCTCGTCTGTCTGTCTGTCAGTTTGTCAAGACTCCTTTTCTCAGGAACGCGCGGAGGTATTGAGTTGAAATTAATATCAAAACGTAGCTCCACGGCCCCTTGGAGCTCTAAAAAAATCAAGCTTATAAGTCAACGCAATAAAAAATATGGCGATTTATGCGACATATTTTAATACTCGCAAATAAATCAACCCTGGGCCTGTGTCCCAGCAGTGGGAACAATATAGGTTGATTAAATAGTTAAGTAAATAAATCAAAACCTATAGGGTACTTTCCGTTGACTTAGAATCATGAAATTTGGCAAGAAGCAAGGTCTCATCGCACAACGGCACAAGAAAGGGAAAAAGTCCAATAATCGTTAATTTGTAGTTTTCCACATACAAAACTGACATTTGCATTATGAGAATTGACATTTTTGCAACTGCAAAGTTAAGTTTGTTCTTGGGATAAATTCATCCCAACTACGGAACCCTTCATTATGCGTGGTCCGACGCCCACTTGGCCGGGTTTGTTTAATTATGAACGTTAGGTGTACACTTTAACATAAAATCACGAGTTTATTTCATTTAAATGAAACGCTGGTAACAACGTGCGAATAATAATAATTTTCCGTTTTCTTACGTCACATTACAAACACTTTGTGACCCATACCTTGACATCAAGTTGTAAAACACAACTAAGTACTCGAGCGAGCTAACAATAATATGAACGATAAATTCACTTACGTAAATCAGTATTGTGCTAACGTAATATTACTAGCGAGTAGCGTCATTGGAGTCGAAATTTTAAGAAAATTCTACGCGATTTTATATCTATTAAAACTTTTTACAAAAAAAAAAACAACCACTTCCAAAAAAAACACTATAAAGTGAAAAATAACTTTAGTTTCGGAAGTCGGTGACTTTGGATCTGTATTTTGGTTTTTTGCCACCGACTTCCGAAATTAAAGTTATTTTTTGGAAGTCGGTTGTTTTTTTTGTAAAGTTTTTTATTATTCATTTTTAGTGGGTCAGTTTGTAATTTATCTAATTTACCTTTTACAAAATATTGGTATTCCCGATGCGGGGCGTTGAGGAGTTCTCCTGGTAAGAACCTGGAGAACTGATGGTGACTTTACCATATTCATGTTGACGAGCATAAATTACTTATCAACCATATTAAAGTGCCTAATCGAATCGCAACGGTGAAATACTTATTATTAAGTAGTTCCGGTGGCCATCAGTGGTCTTCATCATCAGTTCCACTTCACCAAATGGTGCTTTCCGAGAGCAAATGCACGAGTTAACCTATATATATAGTTAGCCTATAAAATTTGAGGTATTCCCTCGATTTCCATGGGATCCGCTCATCAGATTCTGATTTGGTGGCAATGGGACCACCTCGGGAGCATACCCTTCCAAACAAAAAAATAATTTTCAAAATCCGCCCACAATTGACGGAGTAATCAATGAACATACATACATTAAAAAAAAACAGCCGAACATAATTATAACCTCCTCCTTTTTGGAAGTCGTTTAAAAATGCAAATGTGTGTGACAGACATTTGTTTTAATAGCATGGAAGACAACCTGCATCCTAATTGATCGCAATAGAAATAGCTTTCATTTACAAATTTCAAATTAATTCAAACTTGAGAAGGTATCCCGGATTCTTGTAGGTACTGTCTGGCAAGTTTGGTTTTGCCAGTCAAACTTCTTCTAAAAAAATATGTAATTCAAGATTATAGGTATATATTTGGATCCTGCGGCTGGCTTTAGACTAGAAATTGTATACTGATACAGCTTTCGATTGTTATTTCTTTGCAATTTCATGCCTTGTCCATAAACACACCCTGTAATACAAATCACCGGATATACAGCGACGCACACGAATCAACAAACGCATACAAGGTTCATTGAAGGCAATGTTCATGAAATTGCTGGAAGCGTCTAGACACAGTTGTTTACGATTTGAATTCAGTACCCGCGGAGTGCGGGGTAACTGTGTAACACACTATTTGTAGCAATGGG
Source organism: Tiliacea citrago (assembly GCA_963921375.1). NCBI lineage: Eukaryota > Metazoa > Arthropoda > Insecta > Lepidoptera > Noctuidae > Tiliacea > Tiliacea citrago. The sequence continues at coordinate 9,404,954 of OY992799.1, forward strand.
TTTCATTTTGACAGTTCAACAACATTCATTGTGTTATTTACGTTGTTGAGCAGACAGATTTTTCGAACTTATGAAGCTATGGATTAGCAATATACTTCAGTCATTCAGATTTCTCCACCACACAATGAAAAAAACTTTTTACAACAAAAAATAACCGACTTCCAAAAAAACACTACAAAGTGAAAAATAACTTTAATTTCGGAAGTCGGTGGCATAAAACTAAAATACAGATCCAAAGACACCAACTTCCGAAATTAAAGTTATTTTTCACTTTGTAGTGTTTTTTTGGAAGTCGGTTATTTTTTGTTGTAAACAGTTTTTTAATTTTTCACTTTTTAGTGCCGAAAAGAATTTTCCAAATCGGATCATAAATGACGGAGTTATGCGCGAACAAAAAACGCAATGCAGAGTAAACGAAAAGATCGTTAATGTAGACAATGTAGATAAATTTTTAGACGTTTGTTGATTTTTCAAAAACCGCTTGTCCGATTTCGATAAAATTTTCATGGGACCATTTGGGAAGTATACATTTTCCAACAAATAAACAATTTTCCAAATCGGTTGGGAAGCGACGGAGTTATGCGCGAACAAACATAAAAAAAAAATACAAACATCCGAATTGAGAACCTCCTCCTTTTTTAGAAATCGGTTAAAAATTGGTACAACACATAAATGTGCATACATTGATGTTGTGGAGACTGGAGCCTAGTCTAGCTAGAGCAATAGCTATTTTGCTACAGAGAAGAGACCGATAAACAGCTCGACAATGGAATAGGTACTGGAAGTTTTGTTAGGAAAGCACTTTTGTAACATTTTTGAAACTGTTACCGAAATTGTATTGACATAACAAGATGGCGGCGTTGTAGTTCCGATTTTGACCACGGGCCAAAAAAACTTGTAGTGCATTTAGGTACTTACTAATCTTACTATAGAGCGGCAGCGGCAGGAGAGCAGTATCAGTCAAACTATGTATAGATACTAACAGTCTTATTTATAAAAATCTCTCTAATGACTGATTAGCCACTGTTTAGCTAAATAATTGGTTAGCTCCTAATCAATGATTAACTTTTCTTTATTTATAAACGCTAGTTAGTAACTGCCTTATTTATAAAAATATCGCTAATGACTGATTAGCCACTGTTTAGCTAAATAATTGGTTAGCTCCTAATCAATAATTAACTTTTCTTTATTTATAAACGCTAGTTAGCAAGTAATTAGTCGCGAAACGAAATAGAGGAGACAATATGCGTTTGGCACAGATTATAATCAAAATAGTCGACTAACAAAGCAGAATATTATGAATAAAGTTGTCAAAACCACGATTTATGTATCTGTTGAGACAATGACAGACAAAAGTCAAAAATCTCATTGGAAAATTTGAATTTGAATATATTAATTTATTTCGAATGTGTTTGCGAAACAGAAACAACTTGGACTGACACTAAGAAAGTTCTACTGGATAATTTGGTCGAAACTTACAATTACACCTGGAAAATAAAACCCTCATTTACAAAGCTATAATCAAGCCTTTAGGGACCTATGGCATTCAGCTACGGGTATCAGCATCACACTCTAACATAGAGATCAAACAGCGATTTCAGCACAAGCTTCTAAGAACAATCACAAACGCCCCATGGTTTGTACCAAATGAAGATCTACACCATGATCTGAAAATACCGACAGACAAATATGAAATAAAAAGCTATATCAAGTTGTTTATAGAAAGAATTACTCGCCACCCAAATAATACGAGTTGACTACAGCTATGAAAGCCACGAACACCTAGCACCTATACAATCCAACTAGCAAAGACGGCGAGGGAGGAAAACATTCTACGTGAAAAAGATGCGGAATGAGAGTGGCATGAGAAAAGAATGGCACCCATGTCTTTGGAGGAAGAATATTGGAAATAAAAAAATTATGAATTTATAACAAATTGTAGCTTTATTATGTATCAAAATATATTGTTTTCTTTAATATGTCTCTGGTTATTTATATGTGACTACCACAACATGGCTTTTCTTTAGTTCTGGGCCTTATAACTGGTGTCATAAGATGGGCACATGGGGTAATCACAATCTCCGATGTGCTCCCTCACGAACTCATTCTCTTCAAACCTACTGAGCCTCGTCCTGACGTAGCTTTCCCTATAAATCCTTTCATCATGTGTACTTTTTCATTCGAAGTATGTAATAGGAATATGTGTGGAATAATCATTCTCGTAGTAGATTTAAATGAGCTGTGCAGGTCTTCCTCCGTCTACTTCCTGCCGGCGGCGTTTAATTCTTCTGTTGTTCTAAAATCCCGTAAAAGATTGTCGAAATCCACATTTACTAAGGCTCAGAACAAAATTACCTCGAAGTACACAATAATCTTATTGAATCGATCAGCTGATTGAAATAAAAATCTGCCATCTTTCCTCTTAGCAAGCTCTAAACAACCGGTGGTGTTTAATTTTGACAGCTATTAATCAATTGCTTAGCGGCCTATTAGCGCTAAATAGCGTTTATGAATAAGAATTTTGCTAATCAGTTGCTTGGCAATTGATTAAAATTTAACATGCGTTTATAAATAAGACTGTAAGTGATTAGTCGCGACACGAAATAGAGGAGACAATATGCGTTCGGCACAGATTATAATCAAAATAGTCGACTAACAAAGCAGAATATTATGAATAAAGTTGTCAAAACCACGATTTTTGCATCTGTTGAGACAATGGCAGACAAAAGTCAAAAATCTCATTGGAAAATTTGAATTTGAATATATTAATTTATTTCGAATGTGTTTGCGAAACAGAAACAACTTGGACTGACACTAAGAAAGTTCTACTGGATAATTTGGTCGAAACTTACAATTACACCTGGAAAATAAAACCCTCATTTACAAAGCTATAATCAAGCCTTTAGGGACCTATGGCATTCAGCTACGGGTATCAGCATCACACTCTAACATAGAGATCAAACAGCGATTTCAGCACAAGCTTCTAAGAACAATCACAAACGCCCCATGGTTTGTACCAAATGAAGATCTACACCATGATCTGAAAATACCGACAGACAAATATGAAATAAAAAGCTATATCAAGTTGTTTATAGAAAGAATTACTCGCCACCCAAATAATACGAGTTGACTACTGCTATGAAAGCCACGAACACCTAGCACCTATACAATCGAACTAGTAAAGACGGCGAGAGGGAAAATCATTCTACGTGAAAAAGATGCGGAATGAGAGTGGCATGAGAAAAGAATGGCACCCCCATGTCTTTGGAGGAAGAATATTGGAAATCAAAAAATAATGAATTTATAACAAATTGTAGCTTTATTATGTATCAAAATATATTGTTTTCTTTAAAATGTCTCTAGTTATTATTTTATGTGTGACTACCACAACATGGCTTTTCTTTAGTTCTGGGCCTTATAGCTGGCTTCATAAGATGGGCACTTGGGTAATCACAATCTCCGATGTGCTCCCTCACCAACTCATTCTCTTCAAACCTACTGAGCCTCGTCCTGACGTAGCTTTCCCTATAAATCCTTTCATCATGTGTACTTCTTCATTCGAAGTATGTAATAGGAATATGTGTGGAATAATCATTCTCGTAGTAGATTTAAATGAGCTGTGTAGGTCTTCCTCCGTCTACTTCCTGCCGGCAGCGTTTAGTTCTTCTGTTGTTCTAAAATCCCGTAAAAGATTGTCGAAATCCACATTTACTAAGGCTCAGAACAAAATACCTCGAAGTACACAATAATCTTATTGAATCGATCAGCTGATTGAAATAAAAATCTGCCATCTTTCCTCTTAGCAAGCTCTAAACAGAGTACCGGTGGTGTTTAATTTTGACAGCTATTAATCAATTGCATAGTGGCCTATTAGCGCTAAATAGCGTTTATGAATAAGAATTTTGCTAATCAGTTGCTTAGCATTTGATTAAAATTTAACATGCGTTTATAAATAAGACTGTAAATGTTTTTGTTTTAAACAAATGAGTTCGTTTTCATAAAGTTTGATAGCAAAAGCGAACGCATTTGTGTGTGGCGAAAACGAAAGAGATGTCAGCACAAACTGACGGGGTCCGTTAGGACCAATGCCTGCCAGGGTTGCGAGTTTGTCCGAAAGGGATATCGTGGCCTTGGCACACAGGCAACGGAAGGAACACGGGTGGGTTTTAGTCAGTAAAAGACTGACACGCCCTCCCGCTCCGCCCAGAGCGGGAGAAGTTATTTGATGATTTCCCACCCAAAAAAAAAAAAAAAAAAACCCTTTACTTTGAGTTTTAATCCAAAAACTCAAAGTAAAGGGTTCTTAAATATCAACGTACGGTTGGTATTTAATTAATAACAAGAACGTCTTATTTGTATGCAGTACTTGGTTGTTTTTTATTTTCGATTACTCAACTCATTTTTCAGTACTCAAATAAATAATTGCTTCATATTTTGCAATAAATTACAAGCGTTGTGTCATCGCGCTTCTCTTTCTTTTGTATGCAGTATGACAGTGACAGCGGTTTACCTGTTGTCAGCGTCTTAATATCAAGACAATAATCAAAAAACCGCCAAATGCATGTCGGACCACGCACAATGAAGGGTTCCGTAGTTGGGAAGAATTCACTCCAAAAACAAACTTAACATTGTAGTTGAAAATCATGTTCTCCAACTGCAAATGTAAGTTTATTATCGAAAAAAAAAAATGATAAAACATATTAACGATTTTCGGACTATTTCCTTTACTTGTGCTGTGAGACCTTGCTTCTTGCCAATTTCATGATTCTAGGTCAACGGGATAATCGCAAATAAATCAAAACCCGTACTGGGTTTTGATTTATTTGCGAGTATCAAAATATGTTGCATAAATGGCCGTTTTTTTTATTGCGTTGACTTAGAAGCTTGATTTTTTTAGAGCTCCAAGGGAAAGTAGATCTACGTATTTGATATTAATTTCAACTTGATACATCCACGCGTTCCTGAGAAAAAGGGTTTTGACAGACAGACAAGCGGACAACGAAGTGATCCTATAAGGGTTCCTTTTATTCCTTTTGAGGTACGGAACCCTAAAAATTAAGATTTCTATCTACCTATTACGATAGACATGATAAGTGAAAATTATAAACTGTCTTATCTAAATATTGCGCAGTAAAACCACAGAGCAAACGGACAGAGGCCCGGAGGGTAATAAGCTTCATAGTTTCATACAACCGCGCTATGATAATAATTATGTAGACTACTTCAAGCAAGGCGCGTATGCGTGGCAACTGGTGGCATCGCCTGAGCCTGAGCGAGGCAGGCAACTGAGGCTGAGCCGATGAACCGGTTTCTCTTCGTACGCGACGAAGCTGCCAGTTGCCCGCACACGCGCGCCTCATGCCTGTAGTAGTGTACCTACCATAGCGCGGTTTTATGAAGCTTACCCTCTGTCCGTTTACTCTGTGGTAAAACTCCAGATGTACTTGTTTATCAATTGATATTATTATTTATAACACCAAATTATAGGTAAATTTAAGTCCGTGAGACGGTTTGGTCACGCGGTGCCTTACGTAGGTAATCTAAGATAAGCCCGGTCAGTGTACATAACACTAATTTAATCGATCTTACTTAATCCAATTCTATTTTTTACTCAGAGATAAGACCAGACAAAGAACCTTAAGGTGAATCCGCAGCTGTAGCCCGCGAAATTCAAATTTTCTTACGTTTTTTGCTATTTGTAGGTCAGTGCCAACCGTGTCAAGTTGTATCTTGATAAAAATATGATTCGCGACTTTATCTGATATATGTATTTACAGAATTATAATCATTAACACATTTCCCTGAGTTAGATTTTTCCCAATGTCATGATTTCATGAAAAAGTCATGCAATTTTAGAAATTTCACGACGCGGGCAGGTACTAGTTAGAGATAAAAATCATTTTTATGTTCTTTCCCTCTGCAAATAGATGTAATAGAATAAACTAAGTGAATAACATCCAGCTTTCTCTAATATTAGTTAACGCATTTAGGGATTATTTTCGTATCTAAATATTGCTATATTAAATCTGATGCTGAGGAAGTATATACGTCCGAAGGTAAAAATAAGACATCTGATATCTGTTTTCCTCATCAGGCAAAAAATTAGCAATCTAAAAAAAAACCAGGGTTACCAACATGCTATTTACAACAGTCAAAAACTATAATTATTATTTTAAAGCACACACACGAATTAATGCCCAAATCACGATGATTTGCGAGTTTGAAAACGACCGGTTTTAGAGATTTATGAAACCACTAGTTGGACTTTAGACCGCTATTATGTACAGAAATGTTAGGGTCCAAAGTACAAATCTCCGATTGCGAAGTGGGGGGAAATCACTAGTGAACTAGATTGAATAGGTAGTTTGTGCTGAATGTTTGCTTGTCTGCGCATTATTATAAATACCTATAAAATTGATGTTATGAATTTATTTGATATCAATTAGGTACTTATTTCTCTAAGTTATTTTATAAATATAAAATAACATCACGCCTTGTTTCCCCGAAGGGTTAGGCAGAGGTGTACCTGTAGTACAACCAGAGTTCTTTTATTTATGACGAAATGTAATGTACTGATGTATAAACGTCTTAAGAGGGTTGCCTAGTGATATCTTTGTTCACTAAGTGTTGGCTAACCTATGACCTGTTCATATAAGAAGACACAAACCAAAGGTTATTCTGCAGTTACTAGTAAACTTTTGCAATGGAGTGACAAAAGCATATGAATGAGTCTCGAACTTAGGTAATATACCTAGAGAATATTATTTTTTGCAGGTAATAATAATGAGTAACAAGGCGTACAGTGCACTTACTGTACAAAGTCTAGTTCTACTTATTGTACCTATTGACTAAAAACGGTACATACAGACGTGATTATTTATATGATTATATTTTTTTTATTTTGTAGTTAATAAGGCAATTTTAATAGCGTACAAATGGTTATGAACGCTGAACGGATTTATAGGAAAATTTGCACATTGGTACACTAGTATATGACGTGGAACAAGGGCATTCTCTATCCAAAAGAAAAAGGAATTTCTTTGAAAAAGTATCGAATGAAACCGCGGGCAAATTTTCGTTAGTAATTTAAAAACAACTCAACATACAAGTAGTGGTCTGCTAGTGCGATTATACGTCCAAAAATAACTTAATTACAAGTCATAAAAACCATAAAAGTTAGGTAACATACACAGATATAGTATCTGTGGTAGCATACATTCATAGAGCTCCATTACCAAGCTTGGACTTTAATCTTAAATGACTTCAGAAGTTTCAGGGGTCCAAAGTCCAAATAAATAATAACAAACAGAAAATAAAGTGACCCTGACCTCCAAATATTTCTTGGATTAATTTTAGAACGATGAGTCACTTCTAATCTGAGTCAGGACCTTTTAAGGAAAATAATTGTAATATGATTCAGGTCATAACTAGGTACCTATAATACCCTACTTGATTATTGACGTCAATGACCCATACCTTTCAACAGCCAGTATTACAGACATAATTATTTTATTATGAATACATATTTATTAGGTGCAATCTTGCAAAATTAAAACAATAAGCAATAATAAAAATACTTTGTGGTTTTAAAACGAAGTGTGCCTAATTGAGTCACTCATTAGTCAGCCTATGATAATCCAAGGATGTTATTTATACATAACAAGATATAAGAACAATTATGTTTTTTAGTAATAGCAGCACTGTCACGATGACTGGGCAAGAAACGGCTATAATTATTTACTACTAAGAAATAAACCATAATTACTGATGGCACTGGGTTTTTATTGGAAAATTCCTACCTAACATTCAATAACAACCAAAATTATGCCGAAAATGCGAAAAAAATAAAATAGCATAGGTACATATTAAAACCAGAGAATTTTAAATTTTGTTTTTTTACAATGCTAATAATGCTGCAAAGTTAATAAAATATAGTGAAAATCTTGGTTAAAAAAATGTCTAAAGGACTACAAAGTATTTAGGGGGACAGTCACCCCCTGCACCAACTAACAGAGTTGACATAAAAGAAAAACACCCTGTATAAAATTAGTTTTATTTACTGATAAAAATGAAATAATACCCAAATAAATGATGTAAATAATTTATATTATTGGAAACTTTTCATGGTTGTAATCAATCCAGTGAGTCATTATCAGTTGTTTGTTTGTCGTTAATAGGTATTAAGATAACTACAAGGGATAATTTAAGTGGTCAGAAAACAATTTGTAAATGTTTGCAGTTAATTACCGAAAATACTAATGATACCCGCATTCTTCAACATCATATTTTTAGATATGAAATTCATTATAGAGCATGGATGAGTATTTTTTTTTGCTTTCAAACTAGTTTCAGCTACACGGTGGAGCATACGGTGGAGGTCTGCCCAGCTTGGGCGGAGCACCGCCGTGTCCTCACGGAGGCGATCGGCGGCGGCGATCTCTCGCGTCCGGCCCTGGTTCAGGCCATGGTTCGGAGCGAGAGTGCATGGGAGGCCGTCACCTCCTTCTGCGAAGCAGTTATGCTAGCGAAGGAGGAGGCGGAACGCGTGAGGGTGAGACTAGGTTCGCGCCCTCGCACCCTTAGTCGCCGCAGGAGACGCCGCGGGCGTCGGGAGTCGCAAGCCGATTTGCGGCCACCGTAGGCGTGGGCCTGCGGACGGTGAGCGATGGGTAGCTCGCCGGGCGATAAGGACCAGGCCCGGGTCGACGGCGCGTTGTGTTCCACTCGCGCCTCAAAGAGATGTCAGCACAAACTGACGGGGTCCGTTAGGACCAATGCCTGCCGGGGTTGCGAGTTTGTCCGAAAGGGATATCGTGGCCCTGGCACACAGGCAACGGAAGGAACACGGGTGGGTTTTAGTCAGTAAAAGTCTGACACGCCCTCCCGCTCCGCCCAGAGCGGGAGAAGTTATTTGATAATTTCCGACCCAAAAAAAAAAAAAGGTGCCGCTCAGCTGTATTTGGGCGCTCCAGGGTTCGATTCCCCTGTTAGTTAAATCGATTTTAAGTTAAGTGAGTATACAATTATGTCCAATATTATCACAAGTCAAGAAGCAAGGCTCGACAAATGGTACATGTACCTACCTAGTGAAATAAAAAAATATTATAGTGTTTCTTTTTATCCCATTGCGCGACAGCACAGAGTTATGATTTTCACGTGTATCTATGTATTTTATTTTCACGTGTATCTATGTATCTTATTTTCACGTGTATCTATGTATTTTATTTTCACGTGTATCTATGTATTTTATTTTCACGTGTATCTATGTATTTTATTTTCACGTGTATCTATGTATCTTATTTTCACGTGTATCTATGTATTTTATTTTCACGTGTATCTATGTATTTTATTTTCACGTGTACCTATGTATTTTATTTTCACGTGTATCTATGTATTTTATTACATCATCATCATTTAGTGGTCGATGTTTTTCACACACTGTGACTCAGGGGCGCAGCCTCCATACAACCCGATTCCTTTCGGCTTCCCTTCGGAACAACCAGTCTTCTTACACTTGTGTGTATCAATCACATCACATTACAAATATTTAGTACCAGTTTAAAAAATCAATTACAAAAATGCCTAAATTGTTTGACTAAACAAAGAATTCCGACCGTAGCTGGCGTTAAATTTAGAAAGTAAATGAATGAATAAAATGTTTGAATAAATTGAGTTTATGAGAACTAAACAACTTTTTCTTCGGCTTACCTCTAAGAAAAATTATAGCTTCGCTACTGCTGTGACTGCCATTAAACTTCCGCACCAAAAGTTAGGCAAGCAGCCACTTGCGTAAAGGCTCGTACAGACTCGGGCTATATCGCGGCACCGACAAAGAAATTGTGCTACTAGTATCGCGTCGCGCCCGCGATATCGCACTAGTCTGTACGAGCCTTAACACACATTACAATTTTATTGCAATGTCTTTCACTTTGACAGCTTAATATCATTGCCTTGAAACAAATCGTTCAAAAAGGCTGTGTAAAAGAAAAACGGTTAGCAACCAACTTCCAAAAAGGAGGAGTTACTACTTGGATAACCTCCCTACGTCTACTTTACACAGTAAACAATTCGCAATTTTTCCTCAATTATCTATCTGTCCTCTATTAAACGAAAAACTCAAACAATAATATAAAATAAAATAATTGATAAAGTTGTACTATAGAAATTGTTTGTAGCTATATGCGATAGTAACAATAAATGGGCTGACATTCAATTGGGTCTAGTGGTGCAAGCTTACAATTGAAACTAATTGTGTCCTTAGGCCACTGCTAAATGCACAATGCCCATACATCACTGCAATTACCTAGTTGAGCTTCATTTTAACATCCAAGCATGTATTCACCTTTTTATGATGGTTTATGTTTCAAATAAGTTTTTAAAATCAATTTTCTTTTCATAATAAATAAATAGGCTCTGTTCTGGAACACACAGAATACCACGGTTTAGAAAAATTAGATCATAGGAGAGGAGTGGGGGTTTAGAGCAGACTAAAAAAAATAAAAAATTGGTTCTTATATAACCATGAGTGATATTACCCCTTAAAGTTTTATTTATTTCAGTTCCATCACACCTTGTATGACTTATGCATGTACTTGCTTCAGTTATTAAACAATATGAGGTAATTCCAATAAACCTATTAATTTCTAGGAAGTAAGTACCTACAGGAGTGACTTGTTCAGTTTCCTTATGGAAAGCTAGTTGTTATACTGTTGTGTTTTAGCTGGGTCATGGTGAGCATTAAACTTTTCTAACTGTGTGTTGTGTTAGTATTTATAAAGAGTTTTTTTTTATAATTATGCATTTTTGTACCCAAAACCACAAATGGCTGTGTATTTACTTTTAGAGTTTTGGATATTAAATTTTTAGAAATATACACGTATTTCACCAGATTTCAGTCTTTTTCTAATCATGAATCTTTCAACCATTTTTCTACTAGTTACAGGACTGAAATCTCGACAAAACCGACAACCGTCCTGTATCATACGAGCACATTTGATGAGCTTTATCATAAAATGATCCAAGGTTATAGTGGCATTTCAACATACATAATTGGCAAGTGAATTATCTAATACCCAGCTGATTTCAAAAGGCTGATTCATGATAGGACAATAAAGTCAATGTTAACCAAAAAAACAGTTAAACCTACAACTTAACCCTCATTTTTTTAAGTTACTTGTAAACTAAGATAGCTAAATGCTGCCAGTCTTCTGGGCACGGTTCCGGATGACAGCGATGTGGACAAGTACTTCGACGCTTAAGTGACTTTTTTGTTGTAATTTATTATGTTGTAATTTATTATTTTTATGTTGTATTTTTTTTCGTTAGTGCCTAGTGTAAATAATTAGTTGTGTTATCTATAATAAATATATAAATAAATACTTTGATAAATTAGTTAAATAAAAGAGTAAACAATGTCAAACATCTCAGATAGCTAAATACATCATCCTTAAACAGATTTTTAATAATTAATGAACAATTAACTATCAAAACGGAAGTTTAGACTATGTTATCTCTTTTAAAAAAACTCTCACAAATAATTTTTTATCAAAAAAGATAAAAATAATAGCTGCGTGGTCTGATATTTAATCAGAATGTCAGATAAGCAGATTATTTAAAATGTTGAGTAAAATAAATATTTTAGTTGCATCATGTGTTTACCAATACTGAACATCGAGTAATAGGATGCAAGCGGTAAGACTGATAAACATCATTATCATACATACCTACATAAATATATTAACATGTAAATAATTACATGCTGCATGAAGAGAAATTCCTTTGTCATCTATACTGTTACTATCACTACCTATTATAAAACAAAGTCTCTCCACCGCTTATGTCTGAACACAATAAACTCATAAACCACCAAACAGATTTTCATATGGTTTTCACCAATGGACGGAGTGATTCATGAGGAAGTTTTAGGTGTATAATTAATTTTAGGTTTTGTGTAAATTGGCTGAAATATGACGATATAAAATACTCCAAGTAGTGGTAGGATGAACATCTGTTACATGTTTTTTAACCCACATGCTTGACGATCAGGCTGATACGAAACTATGACAGAAAAAAAATGTGGGCATTTTTAATCTGCTACTCGTGCAAAGCCAGAGTTGCTAGTCGATGATAAATTTATATTATGTCTGATTAAGTACTTCTTAAACTATTATCAATTCAAGCAAAGCCAGGTTAATTATAGGTAATTTATGAATGCCGCCCAAGTTTGTTAAAACTACGTTATTGACCTACATAGTTAAGTAACAGATAACCGATTAAACATAAACATTGGGTAACAACATTTAGAGGTCAAACTGTTCTCGCACATATCCGCAATCAAGCTAGCACATAAATATCGTAAGATTCGTAAGTGTTACGGCAAACACTTATATCTAAACAAACGGAAATCACGTCGCCAAGAACTCCAAGTTGTACAACGGCGTAGTACTGCACATGGCAGTTATAACATGTTCAAATTCTTCCTATGACATTATAGAATCGATTAACGCAAGAAATTATACAGAACATAGAAGGCCTGTGTTCTAGAATCAGTAAGTTAGATTGATAATAATTAATTTGTTTACTATTATCATGTTCTCATGAATAACTCGGTAATATGATATATAAAAGTGTCCTACCTTCGTCGCAGAGTCCCATTGTCGAGTCAATCTTTACGTTTTTAAAGCAATCCTTGGAATAATTACAGAATTCTCTGATTTTTTTCACTTAATTATTATTTCATTGATGATTAATTCTCAACAATTATGACAGCTGTCAAATCTAATTGTCAGGACGGGAAATAAGTGATGACGGAAGAATGAATGAATGATAAACAAAACCTGTAAATAATTTAACATAGCGACATCTATGTTTGTGCGTCTATAACAAAAAATAACTGTCTTACGTATTTGTCACTAGATAGAGCTACCTACCTAATAATCAAAATTGATCAAAATAGTTATATTACTTTAGAGTAGGTTAGTAAACACTCAAAGCTTTAGAGCAACCATAAAAGTTATCCACAGAATTCATTTAAAAAATTTATGAACTGAAATTCATTTCAGCAATGTTTCTGTTTTCTAGGACTTCGACTCAGTCAGACTGTACGTGTATTTTTTGTATCTAAGTAGGTACTAGATAAACCCATTTGCCATACAACGTGGCAATGCTACCAGCCTTTTGGGCACTTTTCCTGTTGATAGCGATGCGGACCAATTTTTTGATGCCATAAAATTCTTTTCCCCTTTTTTTTTAAACATGTAGGTACCTACATACATAGGTACCTATTATTATTTTAGGTCCGTTAACTTATAAATATATTATGTAGGTAGACAAACCCATACCTAATCATTTTATTTTAGACAAGCGAGCAGACGGAAATTCTCTATATAATAGCTATAAAAGCTGTTTCTTTTTTTAACCATGTAAAACCAAACAAAAATGTTATCCCGCATTGCGGAAAGTTACGGTTTACGCCTTATCTACTTAGAGGGACGTTCACGTTCCCAATATCTCATTGCAGTCTTGTAAAGCCTACCATAGCTGCTACCTACCCATTGAAATTGATTCTTTACTGCATTTCAAAAACCCAATGCAGTAACAATTTTTTTTTTGGCAGGTTTAGGGAGGTCACCTATTGTTTTGTAGGTATGTAATTTTTTACAGATTATAATACCAATAGGCGTGGAACACTCTGTGCTGATTTGAAAGGCAGCTAGCACTTTAGCAGTAGGTATCAATCAAGGTTTGAAATACTCAAAGATTTTTTCAGTTACAAATTTCGTCGTCATCTGCCTAAACTTTGTTGGGGTCGGCTTTCAGTCTAACCAAGGGATATAGTGTTACCCAGTCACTGGGTTGTGGAGGTCAGATAGGCAGTCGCTCCATGTAAAATACTGGTATTCAGGTGCGTCTGGTAAGACTGGAAGCAGATTTCGTGCACCCATATTATTATACAGACATAGGCTGGGGTACGTTCTTATGCAAAAGGTGAGAAGCCCGCGGATGTCGTTATACCTACCTAGTTGGTTTTTAGAACATAATGTACTATACTGAGAAATCGGCGATTTCGAATTGAAAATAGATACCTTGTCTATTTTCATTGCTAGTTTCCATCGATGATATAACAGAAGGTATTATGAAAATGAAAATAACAGACGAACTTCGTAGCAAAACAAACATTTATAGATATAGGAATGTGTGTCAAGTACGACGACGGCGGCCTTATTGACGAATTTGTTTGATTATATTTTGTTGCTCTAACGGTGAACCACGACTTTTTGCGCCTCTCAGATAAGGGTCAGTAGATAATTACTAATTACTTAATTTGTAGCTTGCTCATGTCTACTTTAAAATGCCATGTTAAAGCATAAAGCATTTTGAGTGTTGTATGAAGTTTTCAGAAAAGCCTCCAAACTCTGTTTCAGGTTCTGTTCTAACAGACTAGGATTTCAGCTTCGGAAAACATTCCGAAGCTTTTATAGGTTTCCACCACATTCCCACTTATATTGAACTTGTCAAACAAAAACCCATAGATAAAATAAAAAGATTTTTTATATTTCTAGGCAAAAACCTGTAAAGCTACTGCCAGATTTACGTCTGGATTTTAATATTACACCTACGCTTCCAATATACAGGGTCAAATTTAATAAGCTAGCGATACTCCGGACGTGATTCTATGGGGATTCTAAATACGATAAAACTAAAATAAATTATGTTTTTTTTTTGTTCTGTGACGACGCGCGACGTGGTGGTGAAGTAACTTGAAGCAGTTGAGAAAATCAGTATTTTCTGTTTTATCGTGTTTAGAAATCGATATCCATCACATCTATGAAGTTTACACAGAAAAAAAAATTGATTTTGATACATTTCAAGAAACTGCAGTCGTTGACCCCCAAAACACTATTGAATCCTTTTTTTTATGCGTTTTATCGTATTTTATATATCTATCAGCGCAGGATAGCCTTTACCAGAAGTGATCATCGCATTAGTGGTTCAGCAGCTTCAATATTATCAGGATTGTGCCGGAATATACCTACCAGTTCGTCGTGGACGTGGTACGACAGCGGCTCCCTTCACATCTTCTGAGACAGCCGCCACGTAACCATCGATGCCACGCTCTGCTAGAGTGACTGTCACCAGCCAGTGTCACTCTTATCCGACCTTTTAGGTGATTCCAGTAACTTCGTAACAAAAATAGACGGCGCCACTTGCTGCGCCGTCATATCAATACCCATCCCGTCTGTGGAGTTTCGCTAGCTAATTCAATTTAACCCTGTATGTAGATAATTAAGTAGTACTAGTAACAGCTCAAGAACTCTGCATAAGCTTAAGCATAATTAGCCTATAATGTTCCCCCTGATGGGACACAGGCCTCCTCTCTTCGAGAGGGAGTGGGCCGTAATCCACCACGCGGGCCCAGTGCGGCTTGGCGGACGCCACATGTCTTCGAGTTTTTGGTTCTAGGACATGCCGGTTTCCTCACGATGTTTTCCTTCACCATTTTGAGAGCGGTGGTGATGAAATAATTTAAAGCACCTGCCTAGGTTCGAACCGACGACCTACCATCTCTTAAGTCGGTGCTGTTATACCACTGGGCTACCATGCTGCTCTCAAGGACACTGAACGACACACAATATTTTTTTTATTGTTATGACGCTCATGTTTAGCGCTCCTGAACGAGTAGTAGACCTACATCTTACCTGAGAATCATTATTTCTCGATTATATTTGGCATAATTATTTTGTTTATTTTTTTTTTGTGGTTTTCCTGTTTCTCTCATCATCATTATGACCTACATTCCTCCCCGACTTCTTGTGGTTACAGATACTCGTACTCTTGTGGTTACAGTTCAATACGGAACTTCTAATTTCCCTATCTACCTAGTCTACCTACCTAGTATCTAGTTTTATTTCTGGGTAGGTAAGTAATCCGTACATAATTACGGTTTATTTATATCACAAGAATGTTAGCATCTTGGCCTGTCTCAGCATCCAACATAAACCGCACAGCATGCAGCGTCTTACAGCGGCAAATATGACAGAATTATTGTTTACTGACACGGCACCGTAGAATTCCAGTGTGTACCCAACTATATTCTTATTCCGTTGACAATATTTACGTGTTTCGAGCCACTTAAATGTCGTTCAGCGACACGTATCACGTAGGCTATGAAATAATATGGGTAATAAAACCTGGCTCACTGTCATGATTTCATGACAGTTCACGGTTCAGTAGACATTATATTATCTGTGACGGTTCTCTGGGTCGACTCATAATACAGGCACAAGAACTTCTGGCGGGAAAGTGAAGCGTCATGTTAGCAGTTTTGTTTTATTTTGTAAAATTTGTGTTTAGCCCAATATAGTGGTGGATTATTAACCATTAAGTGTTCGTGAACCTGCACTAGTGTAGACAAATGAAACAAAACAGTGCAACATCACTTTATGTTCTCTCAAGAAGTCCGCGCGAGGTTTCAGTAAAGTGCTACGTCTTTACTGAAACTCAAGGGGAGCGGGGCGGGATATCATCTATCATCTTTATCATGCATCATTGAATGGCGCTCATTTCATAATTATACATTATTAATATTAGTTACAGCTTTGTACTAGTTACCTAATTTTACATGACACTGGCTAAATGCACAAACCGTGCGAAGCCAAAAAGAAAAGAAAAAAAAAAAAATACAGGCACAAATACATTTGCACTATAGAACAACAAAATATCTCGCTTGTTTCCCAAAAGGATAGGCAGATCTATGTGTTTTGAAACAGAGGGTAGACCACCATTTCGCCAGATATGTGTTTAAATTCCAGGGGCGAGTCTACTGCCATCTTTACAAATAAATTAAAAAGTGTCTGTTTGTAATGTCAAAATAACAGCTTTTTACTAAATGCGAAAGTAAATACGGTACGTAAATAACAAAAAATCATTTTTTTTTAATTTTTGTCTGTCTATCTATCTGTCTGTCTGTTTGTTTCGGCTAAGGTCCGAAACGGCGGGACCGATTTTGCCGGGATTTTCACTGGCAGATAACTGATGTCATAAGGAGTAACTTAAGCTTTTATTATAGAAAAAGCCATGCGGGCGAAGCCAAGGGCAGCAGCTAGTATGAAATAACTATAACAATGTTGGGTTTTTTAACATCGCTCAGGGCATCATACTTACATGATTTTCTAATCTAACCTGCTGATGGTTTGATTTACCACATTATTCTAATTTAATTGTTATTAGATAAATCGGGTTTTGCTTTGAAATCCCATCTAAAAAAAGTCACCCTGTATTTAAATGCTAAACAGAACCAATGACAGAAAGTGGCGCTGAGGACTTCTTGGCGGGAAAGTGAAGCGTCATGTTAGCAGTTTTGTTTTATTTTCTAAAATTTGTGTTTAGCCGAATATTAATGTGTAATAGTGGTGGATTATTAACCATTAAGTGTTCGTGAACCTGCATTAATGTAGGCAAATGAAACAAAACAGTGCAACATCACTTTAAGTTCTCTCAAGAAGTCCGCGCGAGGTTTCAGTAAAGTGCCGCGTCTTTACTTAAACTCAAGGGGAGCGGGGCGGGATATCATCAATCATCTTTATCATGCATTGAGTGGAGTTCATTTCATAATTATTTAAATAACTTTGTACTTGTTACCTAATTTTACATGACACTGGCTAAATGCACAAACCGTGCGAAGCCAAAAAGAAAAGAAAAAAAGTGGCGCTGATCTGATACACTGTAAATCTACCTATTTCAAAATCAAAATCAAAAGTCATTTATTCAAACTAGGCTGAGAATCAGCACTTTTCGAACGTCAAAATTACATAAGACAGTCCCCCAAAAACCCGCTTCAATACAACACAATACAATACAATACACTCCAAAAGCTTCACTCTAACTTTCACGTAACCTTTTTGGAGTGCCACCCTTTTGCCGCTTGGCAAAGCTCAGGTGTCAACGTAGAACTAAAAATGGAAATTCTAACACTATACTATAAAAATACTCAATAGTAACTCCGGTGCATCATGTGGTAATTATGCAACAATCTAATTATAATGAATCATGATTTACACCGCCACGTCACACAGAAGTTGGCAGGCTGTGGACAACGACTTGGCAGCGGTACTTCGGTCGTTCAATGACATGGTTTTTTGACAGAACCATGTCACAGTTCAGAATGACGCGATCCATTCATACCTCGGATTAGCGGTCTGTTAGTTTATGATTTTTGGTTTTAATAATCGTTAAACGAGGGTTCGCTGACTTGCTCTGCTGAAAAGAAACTTACACTGGTCAAGTGGTCAGGTCGCTTGTAATCAAAGGTCATGGAGGTGTTAAGCGCTTGCTTGGCAGACGAATCGTTGATGGCAGTACCTATGTTGTTATGCAGACAAGAGGACGCTTCTGCAGCCGATCCGTTTAGATCCCATGATAGATAAGTTGACGGTGTTAAAGTAGATGTCATGTACTTTTTAAAGTTCCAGGTAAAAGAGTTGGTCTAGCTAAGTAGCTAGGGACGCATTGTAGTCTCCGTAGGCTAGGCAAATTTTTATTTTCAGTAAATATAGGTGTAATTGATAAATCGCGAAAAAAAATCTGCTGTTCCCTATAGTTTGACGAGTTATGAGAAGATAAATAAATGTATTGAACAGCAGATTTTTTGTCGCGTATTCAGTTTTGGTACCATATTAAAAGTTGTTCATAATGATGTCGAGTACCTATCTACTTACTCGAGGTTGCGCGTTATTTATGTTATATCTTGTTTAGCTAGCTACTTGCTTAGGTAATCTGCACAGCTGTTCCAGATTGTAGGGTAACGGTTAAATAATCTACAGGTAATACGAGACATTTTTGTCCGTGCTTTTTCGATGACTTTTCGATGACTCACAGTTTATCACTTATCATTATAGTTTTTGGTGGTCTAGGCGGCTTTGATAGAAGTAAATTCTCACCTCAAATAAATAGTCATGTTTTATGTGTACTTCGATAAGATAAACCACCTTAACCCGTTAAAGACTCCCGCAGATAGCGCGACGCGACAGCACGACGACACACCTATGGTCTGAAAATCAAGCTCCCTATTCATAAATGATAAATGATAAATGATTTGCATTTGAATTGACAGAAATGTTGCACATAAATTAATTCAGCGCGATGAAAAATGTTTAATTATATTTGTGGCAAAAAAGTTAATTTAGGTACTTATCACGAAACAAAGTTAGATTTGTGCTAAATGGTATATTATTTATTTCTGTAAGTAGGTTTGTACAAACACTTTTACACGTCAATCATATTAAAAAAAACTAGATGAGGTCGGCGTTTCGTATCCGACTACTCTGAGAAGAAAGGCCGAAACAAACTCAGAGGTCACAGTCTCTTTTTAAAGTCCAGACATAATCTTGGTCAGATCATGTGAAGACCATGTAGATTGGTGCCTGAAATGATCTTTTGACGAAAGAACCACACAGGTTGAGGGGACCTGTCCAGTCAGTGCACGCATTTGTCAGTAGTCGTGCAGCTCAACTAAGAACTTAAGGAGCTCAACGATTCAACGAACAATACCAAAGAAAGGACATTTGGGTAGGCCGCATAAAATCACTCAAACTGCCAGACTATGATAAAAACTAAATGAGAAAAAAAAGGAAAATGAACAAAAACCCACATAGTCTTCACATTTACAATACTTAAAACAATATAATACTTAACAAAGTAAATATTCATGTCATTGTATATATAAAATTAATCACTGTCAATGTGTATATAAAATACGGATATAATCTTGGTCAGATCATTTGAGAACCATGTAGATTGGTGTCTGACATGGTCTTTTGACGAAAGAACCACACAGATTTGAGTGGACCTGTCCAGTCAGTGCACGCATTTGTCAGTTATCGTGCAGCTCAACTCAAAACTTAAGGAGCTCAGCGATTCGACGAACAATACCAAAGAAAGGACAATTGGTTAGGCCGCATAAAGTACTCAAACTGCCAGACCTGCATTAAAATTTTTTTTGATTGAGAATAAAAATAAAAAAACAATTCACATAGTCCTCACATAGAAACTTAATGTTAGAAATTAATAAATAAAAATATGTTTTGTGTACCTCCCTTTGTTTTACTAATATAGTATGAAGCGTATGAGTAGCTCCATGGTGAGATTTTTTTTTTTTCTATGGAAAAAAACACTTAACACGTTGGACGCCGCTTTAGTTTTTCAGTTTTTCAGTTTGGGCCGTGGGGGGCAACATGTGACCGCGAGTCAGAGGCGATTTTAAGCATCTCTAATGGGCCGCCGCCCGCCGTGCCGCCGCCGACGCGGCACTAGTAGCATAATTTCTATGAGAACTTCATGGAAAGTGTCGCGCCCGTGACGTCGCGCCAATCTGCACGAGCCTTAATATCTTCAATTAAATAAATAGTATGAGATAGCAAATGTAACTACATAAAATAAATATAAATAGTTAATAAGTAGGTAATTAAATTTATATAAATAGATGACCTATTGTTGCATTACATGACGTCTTTATCTAAACTAGGTATTAACCAGAAGTCAAATTCGTTAAGTTTCATAAAAACTTCATAATTCATTATGTACCTAACACATTGTTTGAAACACCTGACCAAATAAAACATTTTAACACCACGTTAATTGGGCTTTAAATTCTGAAGATTATGCTTTATACCGTTTGTTTGTACAAGTTATAAACACAAACTGTGTAATTGGTTTGAAAAAGCTGTATTTTTAGGTAGGTAATTGCCCAAGATGGTAATATTAGATAACATGACATCTAAACAAGCAAGGTCAAAATGGGTTTGAAGGCTTTTCGAAGGAGATATAATTAATAATTATACCTCTACAAATGTATTTTTCATTTCTCATACTCGGGAAGTACCTAGTGTTTGTTTGATCCGATTCGAGTAGCGGGTGGGAGACTCTGCCCTAGGGCGGGAAAGACTCATGGTATTATAATTGCTTCCCGCAACTAAACTAAACTTGGTTAGGTAGTCAGCTATTCAACTACGAATTTTTTTACATAATTAAAAAAAAATACGATTAAAATAAAAATAAATGTCTTGTGAGTGTATAAACAGCCAGTGTGAATTAAAAAAAAAAACCTAATTTGCGGGACGGCCTGCGGCGGAAACACCGCGGTGTGGTCCACCTTTAAAACTTAAAAAAGGCTATATTTATAATTTGGCGGGATACTAACTCTGTAAGTTGCACCGAAATTCAAAATCTCGGTTTTATAGACTAATATTTGAATAATTCATAAAAATGAGATTCGGTTAAAGAAATACAGTATCTAATCGAAAATCTTTTGCCAGAAATTTCAACGCAAAGATATTTAAATACATACAATGATTTTATGAAGTGGCGAGCAAAGAAAATAAAATACTTTAGAAAAACATTTTTTTTTACTTTTCTTATACTTATTCGAAATGAATAGTAGAGTGTTTAGCACGGGTGAAAGTCACCAATTCCTGATCTGAATTGATTCCTTTCGACCCTTGTATAACAATCTACTATTTTTTTTTCTACAAATGTATTTTGGCGCGTGACAAGAATCTGATCACTATCAATGATTATCGGTCTCTTCTCTGTAGCAAAATAGCTATTGCTCTAGCTAGACCAGCGCTACAGGCGCGGGGTAATTGCCTAACACACTATAAATCCTGTAACACAGGTAATCCTAGTACAGGCTCCAGTCTCCACAACATCAATGTATTTTTGTATGCACATTTATGTATTGTACCCATTTTTCATTGTGTGGTGGAGAAATGAAACGTTCTTTATTTAATCACAATCTGAATGACTTTGAAGTACTTTGCTAATCCATTGCTTCATACGTTCGAAAAATTTGTCTGCTCATCAACCTAAATTACGCAATGATAGTGTGTTACGCAATAGTATGCATGTATTTTTGTTTCACTAAATTAATAACAGACAGTAATAAAAACCCAAGAAAAGTATTAAAGTTAAATTGAACTGCTTGTTGCTCAAAAAAATTATGAAACTTCAACAATTTTCTACTACAGTTCAAACGTCCGTTTCAGCCGCGGTCATGATGTGACGTCATTATCCACGAAACTGCTTTGTTTACATCTGTTTTTTAGCCCCAAACATATACATTAAATTTTTGTTTATACTATATTCAAGCAGAAATCGCTCTTACCTTAATGAGATTTCAAGCACTTAGCAAAGAATAGATTTTATTCACATAGTATTTTTCGTCACTTCCGGCATTTTCGAAGACGACGCGTTTTGAGTTCCGTTCCACCAAAAAACGCAACATAAATTAATTAATTGTGAAATAAGTACTTACCTAATATATATATATATATATATATATATAGTGATAAAATAAATATTTTTAATGTTATTTAAGAAAATAGGTGAAAACTATTATAGAACTGATATTTTCTGTTTTTTTTTTTTTTTCAAAATTGCTGTTTCTCAGTTGGAGATATGGGTCTGAAAAACTGAGCCTAAAATTTTGAAAAAAAATACAGAAAATAATATACTTATTTACGTATAGATACAGGAAAACCTCTATGAAGTCTATATAGGGTGTATCTATTCCAACACGAAATCTGAAAAAAAGAAAGGGAGATTTCGTGTTTGAATAGATACACCATATAAATACAAACCTATATTACTTACCTACATTCCCTATAATAAAAGTTTAAAAAATAATGCTGTGCTACGAAATACGCTACGATTACTACGAAAATAGCTACGAAATTGTACGGTGTTTTTTACTTGTGCATAAAGTTTTAATAAAATTAAAAATAAATAAAATACCTACGAAATTCAATGTTCAGAGCGTGATTTTTGGTAAACCATTAATTGTTTTGGTTACTACTTACATCAATTTGGTGTAGGTATTTATTATTTATCGATCAAAGAATTTATGAAAAGATTGCTAAACTACGAAATTAAGCTGCGATTGTGCTACAAGTACTTAAATCGTTTTTGAGAATGTTTTTTTTTTGTAAACATTAACTAGCCTAACGATGTTTTGGTTTCTGATTGACAAGGCTATATGTCTCATTATACTGTAATGACTACCTTCAATTATTGATAATGCTGATCACATTGAGGAATACTTACTAATGATACTACGATTGGTCATTAACATTAAATAAATTACTATTTTCAAAAACGCATATATTTAAATACTCATTTCCAGATTTAGACAGCTGGGGATGCCCCGGTCTTTCTGGCTAGCTATTCCATCTAATCCGATGGACCAACGACCTTTTTAAAAAAAGATGGCCGCAGGCTGGTACAGACTGGAAGACATGCGCGCCGAGCCTGAAGATGTCGGTTGCGGCGCGCTGGCCTGAAACGGTCGGTGGCGGCGTGGCCCAAATCGTTTACGGGATATTATGTTTTTTTTAAGGAATGTTTACACAACAGAAGCATAAACATTAAAATCAAAGATAGAAATTTAGCATTAAGAGTCCAAATTTTAGATGCAAAGAAAACCATACTTTCATTCGATCAAGATCACGGTTTTCTTTGCATAAGGTGGATACGTAGAGCTGTAGCCCGCAAAATTCAAATTTTATTACGTTTTTTGCAATTTACAGATCAGTGTCAGGTTGTATCTGGATAAAAATATTTTTCGCGACTATAACAGGTATGTATTTACAGAATTACAATCATTTATACGTCTCTTTAAGTTAGATTTGTTCCATTGACCGACTTTTTCATGATATCATGACATTATAGGGAACAAATCTGAACTGAAATCGGCAACTGAAAACACGCGCTCGCTGGGGTGTGCTGGTTGCTGGGATTGTCAGCAGAGATCTAGCGAGCGCGTTGAGCCACGGAAATGTTTTTTCCTTTTCTCTCCAATTGACAAGGATATATCCTTCTACATCTCCTGATCTCATAATAGCCAGGTACCTACTTCCAACATTCTTGTGACATTTCGGCGTCTTCTGAGTCTAACTCTGCGATAATTTCTGCCGTAGGTATATGGCCGCGGGTGGTGAAAAAAATAGACGATTGAAAAAAATACCCCCAAAATCGGTGCGCATGTGAAAGCGAAAGGCGGAGTACCTTATTGTTCTTTGTGGCTAATCGGAAGAGGCCCATAGATTTAGATATTATGTCCAGCAGTGGACTGCAATTAACCGAGTTTATTGCTGGTTACCCAGCTCTAGAATTTGGCACAGCTCTATCCTTATTTTTCCGTGGGCATATCTTCATGGGTAGGGTACCCATGAAGATAACCCTCCGTTCTCCCCGTCTGGGGAGAACGGAGGGTTATTTCGGACTCCTACCGACTAAAACCCCACAGTACTTTCCACTACCATGAGTCGGGGACCTGGGGGATACTCATATCTACATTCGCCGCAATCCCGACTGGCTGGACAAGGGAATAACCCGGTCTATCTACCATTCTACCTTACGGATAAAAATAACTACACCTGATTTAGCTTTTATTTGATTTTACTTAATTACTGTGTTTCCTCCGCCATCCACTTACGTACCTACTTATTTCAAGGTTGAAACCTGTTTGGATCGTAGTTGTAGGTAAACGTAAGTTCTTTTGGCCTTGACAATAATTATATCATAATTATGGTGCCGTACCTCAAAAGGAAAAAAACAGAATCCTATAGGATAGCCTATAGGATTCTGTTATATATATCACTCGTGTATCCGTCTGACCGTTCGTCTGTCACAGCCGATTGCTCCGAATCTAGAATAGAATAGAATACTCTTTATTATGTACACCATAAAATTACAGATATAAATGGACCGAATCTACTCTCTCTCTAATCTATGCTGGACCGATTTATTTGGTATTTGGTACACATGAATTTCTGTGACCCAAACACGAATGTGTAATGGTATTTTTTTTTTAAATACAGTTAAATAAAAGTTTTGCAATCTGTACCATGTGAAATATCAAATCAAAGGGTTATCAACTTATCACACTCAGAGCAACTATGAGGATATCAATATAAAAAAAATATTTAATTTTAAAACAATTAGTTTTAAAGTTATTAAAGAAAATATATGAAAATTGACCTTCCCCCTTATCTCCGAAACTGCTGAGCCTAATATCAAAAAGATGCAGAGAATAGTTCTATACTGACAGATTACAAGAAAACCTACAAAAAATATGGTAAATCACTCCATATTGTGCATACAAACTTATATTTGCAGTTGGAATGTAAGGGAAAACATGTTTTTCAACTACAATGTTAAGTTTTTCTAGGGATAAATTCATCTAAATTACGGGACCCTTCATTGAACGTGGTCCGTCAGGCACCGGGCCGGTAAAAAAAAATCACACCTATTTTTTTTGCAACGAGTATTATACATAATTTTATAGCTTTAATTTGCATTTTATAAGCTACCTTACATGGTACCTTATTAGTCCGTTTACTCTGTGTTATTTTTAGTCTTGGGGAAACACAATTAGGTTAGAAATAGGTATCTTTCCTACTCAATACCTACTCTTTGCAGTACTACTACCTAACCTACGCTGTCTATTACCTACATAACTTCTGAAGATGATACCTGTAAATAAGTAGGTAGATAAGTACATAGCTAAGGCCTTTCTATTTCTCGCGGTATTTTTAAAGGGTCTCGCAGACAGGCGCGACGCAAGACTAGGCACAACTTCTATAAAAACATCATGGATAGTGTCGTCATGTCCTGTCGCGTCCGCGATATCGCGCCAGTCTTCAAGGTCCTTAATTCCTCTCTGCACTTGGCATATTCTACACTTTCGTTTATGTCATGACTAGCTCCAGACAGGCGTAGCCAGAGGGGGGTTTTGGGGGTTCAAGCCCTCCCCGAAACATTCAAAATATTACATTAATAATATTATATTGGAATTATGGAGAGGCTAGGAGTAGGTATAAATTATTACATTTTATTTTAATTTGCCGCGCGTCTGGAGCAGGTCTCGCTGTGCTTGCGATAATTATGTTGATTCAAAAGATGTTAAACATCATAAAACTTAAAATCTTATAACTGCAGCTCTGAAAAAGCATGGACTTGAATGTTCGCACATGGTTGGTCTAGCTATGAGTGGGTATTTGCACGGTGCCCATGCTTATCTTCGGTCAAGCCAAATATTATTTTTTCATGAATATTAATTTCATTTGATGCACATTTTTGTTGCTTTATTTTCTTAAACCCCCCCAATATTAAAACTTGGCTACGCCCGTGCTCCACTATTAAATTATTCTTCGAAGATGTTTTACAGTACCTAAGTAGTCTATGATTAAAAGAAAACAAGACGTAGGTATCTTTCTTAGGTAAATAAAAGGTTACGGACTATTTAAGCAATTTATCAAGGTTAGATACGAGCGCTATAGAGTAAACTGCCGGAAACGTAACACTAGTTGACCTGCGGAAGTAAGACAGACGGACAGACGCTTCTATTACACTATACGTAGCCACGTAGGTACCACTACATAGCAGGGCTCGGAAACCGGTTAATTTTCTACGTAACCTTAACCGTTATCATAAAGGTTTTAGAACATATTTCGTTAATTATTTAATATTTTGTTACAAAATCAATGCTGAACTTAATGTGATGAATCTTTGAAGCTAACGTCAATTGTGTCAAAAATAATTTGTATCTTCGGAAATAAAGATTTCAAGCCCTGCTATATATACATAAATATCTAGCGGCATAGTGATGAGGCTCTATGACTTTTGTCATAGGATCATCGGAAAAGCTGTCAGGAAATAGTTATTTATGATACTAGTGCGGTAAGTTATGTTATAGAAATTTAAAAAAAAAACCGTAAAGGATACGCACGGCGCTATAAAACGGAGGGTGCGGTAAAACATGTACTTAGGTGAGAGTACCTACCTATTTTACTGCACATTCCGTTGTATGGTGCGTAATTTTTAATTTTCGAACAATGTATACAGGCTTCGTAAATGCATTTTTTGAGCAAATGTGTTGAAAAAATGTAACCCTAGAACATAGCTTAGGTGAATCACTTGCTCATTTAATAGTTAACTCTACAAAAGTCATTTTTTTACATAAAAAACATTTTTTTCTTCTTTTGAGGTAGGGTTCCGTACCTCAAAAGGAAAAAACGGAACCCTTATAGGATCACTTCGTTGTCCGTTTTTCTCAGGAACGCGAGAAGATATCAAGTTGAAATTAATATCAAATACGTAAATCTGCGGTCCCTTGGTGCTCTAAAAATCAAGATTCTAAGTCAACGCAATAAAAAAATACGGCTATTTATGCGACATATTTTGATACTTGCAAGTAAATCAAAACCAGGTAGAGTTGCCAACCGTACTCTAAAATAGAGTATTGTACCTACTCTATATCATGTAGGCGTACTCTATAATCTTTAATTAATAGAGTATGCTAAAATAATCTTTTTTACACAGTGTTTATTATACTAGTGCCAGTCATGTAATATTATGAAAACCCATTATCATAACCAAAGTCGACTATTTACTGTTAATATGTTGGTATCCTCAATTCCCCAAGCCACATTTGGACGTTTCTCAACGCAGCTTTGTAAACAGTAAGGTTAAGTGCCAATTTCACCTATGAAACTGAACGCGATCAGCACATAAACTACGTTTAAGAGCTGTCATTGTCATTATTTTCTTTGGAATATTGACACTGACAGCTCTTGAATTCGGTTTAGATGTGCTGATCGCGTTCAGTTTCATTGGTGAAATTCGCCCTAATAAATAAAACAGATTTTTCTCAAGCTATTTGATTAAGTTGTTCCGTAATTTTCACACATTTCAGGACTTTATCTTCTGACTATCAATTTGATCTACGAGTACACTAGCCATAATAATAGGTCATCTAGTCACTTACTGCAGATCTATAAATTATTGTAAAAACTGTCTAAGAAATTTTTAGCCAAATGGTTTCATTATAGAACAAAGTTAGCATTATCAAGTCATAGTTTTGGTCCTATCTCAAGAAAGGCATAACAAAAGTGATACATTTCATCATCATCATCTGCCTAGTGTTTTCAGAACTAGGTACATATATTGGGATCGGTTCCCAGTCTAACCGGAGCTGCCGCCTATCTGACCTCCCCAAGTTCCACAACCCAGTAAGTTACTGGGTAACACGGCACTGTGTAAGACTGGTGCCAGAGTTTCGGGATTTGACTATTGCTAGATAGATCGACACTTGCAAGGTTATCAGAGAACTAATTATCAAGCATAGCTTTCTACTTAACACTAGATATAACTCAAAGAGGGCGTTGAGCCAATAATTAATTTATGTGGCCGATAACGTTTGTCCCTTGTCCTCTGTAATTAGCAACAATACAATACAACACCTTTTGTACAGATAAATAGAGATCTATTAGTCTATTATTCTCATTATCATTATTGTCTCAAAGTATATCATCTGTACCCGCTTGGTATACCGGTAAAAAAGGTCTCTCTTTCATGTCGAACTGCCCAATTCATGTTCTGCTGAAATGCTGATTTAAAAAATAACCGAGTCTAACAAATTAAAGTTAAAGATACTTTATGATTGAAGATTGAACACAGGCTTAAGAGTTCAAAGTTTCCCCAAGAAACAGTAGACACCACAGAAGTCACGTATCAAGAGTTGACCTTGAAGACAACACACAGCCTATCAAAAAGGCACCGGCGTCCTCCTGTCTGATAACATCCACCAGTCCTCTGATGCTCCACATCAAGCATTAGCACTACTTCAATCCAACACATATATCTATTGGCTCGGTGTCAAACAAATTGACGGCTCAGTTCTCTCTCAACGAGTCTTGGCCCTCGGCACATTGACGATTTGTTGTCTGCTCTATTGTAGTTTTATAAACGCTACAATTACGTTGATGAGTCATTAAATGTGTTAGCACCTCAAGAGTTGAAGGTTGAAGTACCTACTAGAAAAATAAAGGTTGTTACACAATTTGCTTTTTGGCCCATTTGGCAGTTGGCTTCAGAAAATTCAGATATAAGTGAGGTGCTCCACGTTATCGTAGTTACTATGTTAGGGTGGGGTAATCTGTGATACTGATAAATGACACTTTATCATTTATATTTATATCCACGTCAGTCTGTGTGCAAACAGAATCACGCTGCCGTGAGCTGATCTTACGGATGTAAATAAAAACGTAGGTTAGTTACGTAACACCGTATCTGTGTATGATCGTAAAGATAAATCAGATAAACATGAGCTTCACACAAGCCTTGACCTGAGCCACAAGGACATAACAATTTAATTCTGAGAGAAACGTCAAAACAAAACGCGTCACAACTCCCGTTCGTGTGCAATAAATAAGGTGCAGAAAAAAAAATACTGAATGAATTTGTTGGCAAGTCGGCATCAGGCAGCGTGAATACAAACATATATTTTTAACGCGGTAAAAAATAAGTGCATACCTACTCGACTTCTCGCACACGTTTTCTCATTCGGTGTGTACTTAGGTAATACGTCAATTCAGGGGACCTACTCCGACGCGATTATCCGAAGTATCGGCCGAATGTTCCTTATTTAAACTTCAAGTCACGTTTTTGGCTTTGACTTATCTCTCTGAAGTTGAACGTCGTTTTGTTTTTTCTTTCGCCGGGAAACGGTCAGGAAACGGCTAAATATTCGGCCGATACTTCGGATTTATCTTCGGAGTAGACCCCCAGTGCTACAGTCATCTCGTTCAGTGCTTCAGGATCATTTCAGTCACAGCAACTACAATGTTTGGCTTTCGCTTTCGTCATGGTGATTGAGAGCTTCGAGTCTGACTATGAATTCATTAAATTAACAAACTCTTTCAACATAATTGTGACCTTCATCTGTTTTTAACGGTTAGAAACATTAGTTAGTATCGTTATGATTTATCATTGTAAAGATGCAGTGCGCTTGTAACATTGAAAATAATCATAAACATTGACATATGACCTAGACCTTGAATACAACAGGATTTTTCATGGATATTGAGTATGTTAGCAATTATCTATTTCATGTTTCTGTTTGTACATTGGTTTCCACAAGAACACTCAAATGCCGTAAAAAAATCCTGCCGTACGATGCTATAATATTTAACTTTCCATATTCCAAGGGCACGTATTTCCTACCATTATCGCGACCCGCGGTCTACTCTTTGATATGCAATGGTCTCTGTAGTCCCATGAAACCTGAGGCTCCAGGGGCTGGTGTGAATCTTTGGGCTCATTCGAGTAATCGAGTCCATGGTTTAACCACGCTGGGATCGGTGCCTTTCATTCATTGATTCATTCATTGCAAAGACTTGCTGATTGCTAAACATCCATGGAAAACTAGTCTCCCGTCTCTAGAGTTGGGACGTTGCCATCAAATTACAGTCATAATTTTAACGCATTCCGGAAGTGCACTCAGCTTTAAATATAAGGCGCTTGCTTGCGTTACATAAATAGTGTGTCTCCAACAACAGCGTGCGCGCACGCATCGGTGCGGTGTTTGACGCGCCTTCGCCGCCGCCGCCCGCATATCTTGCGCCAACCGATGCGTTGGCATAGGTTAGGAACCCACTGGCAGCTCAACGGCGTGCCTTTCCCGCTTTGAACTGGCTTGGCTTTTTCCGTTGACACCGATTTATGCATCTATGAACATAATGTCAACTGTGATAATCCTACACCTGTAGAAACACATGTTGTAGGTAAATCAATAAAAAATAAAACGTGAAATTGCACTGATATGCAATTTAATGTTTATTTAGTAGTGTACCTAACAATGTTATGTGCTACTTAAAGTCATTGAACTCTGCATCTTCATAACACATGTTCTTCAACAGATCATTAGCTATATTTATTGCAGCTTCACACTTGTTTGCACTACATGTTTTGGAGATCTAAAGTAAAAATCGAGATTCCACATAGTGGATTTTCCTATATGTGGGTATAACTGACAGTTTTTGGTTTTTAAATACAAGATCACTAAGTTAGATTTGAACCCCAATGTCATGATTTCATGAAAAAGTAATTCAATGGAACAAATCTAACTCGAGAGACCGTGTTGGCGATTGCCGCGCTCTCTTTACAAAGTTAAGAGTGACTGTTATAATACAAGTTGTTTCACTTAATAATCAGTGATCTAAGCACTTATTAAGTTAATACCTGTAATTAAATGATTTTCATTTAATGTATTTGTAATGAATAAACTTAGATAGATGTATTCATGATTCTAAAGATTATAATTCTGTAAATCCAAATCTTTCATAGTCGCGAATCATATTTTGATCAAGATACAACCTGACACTGACCTGCAAATAGAGAAGACGAATTTTGCGGGCAGCAGCTGCCGATCCACCTTAACAGATAAAACTGGCTGCAGCAGAGCAGAGGCTTTCCAGCAAAACCATAGCAACGATTTTAAGCCTAACCATAGTAACAAGATATCCGTCCAGCAGCATGACAAATTGCCAATTAAAATAAACCCTCCACGTAATAATTTAATCCGTGGTACAAGTAGCCATGTAAGATCAAAATTATATGGTCACAGACCGTCATGATTCGTTAACAACCACGTCCAAAAATAAGTCATCGGCCTGGCCTTGGTTTGAACTGAACACTACAATATTATGCGCACTCCGATGCATGATAAATGTGATAATTGTACAACAAAATATTATAGACTTGAGATTTATAGCTTTGCTGAAAGGTAATAATCATATTTTACAAATAACTAACTAACAGTAACAGGTAAGTTTAAATCAACAGGAGTAAGGTGTTACAGAAG
Source organism: Tiliacea citrago (assembly GCA_963921375.1). NCBI lineage: Eukaryota > Metazoa > Arthropoda > Insecta > Lepidoptera > Noctuidae > Tiliacea > Tiliacea citrago. The sequence goes on from OY992799.1 coordinate 9,436,650, forward strand.
AGAAAGACGAGTAATGGAAAAACACCGGCCAAGTGCGAGTCGGACTCGCGCACGAAGGGTTCTGTACCATTATCTATAAAAACGGCAAAAAAATCACGTTTGTTGTATGGCCCCCCTTAAATATTTATTTTATTTTAATTTAATTATTGATTTTTAAAGTGAATATATAACTAAATACTCTGTGAATATTTCAAGTGTCTACCTGTTACCGTTATCAATATCGAGCAAAAACGACCAAAAAAATCACGTTTGTTGTATGGGAGCCCCCTTAAATATTTATGTTATTCTGGTTTTTAGTATTTGTTGCTATAGCGGCAACAGAAATACATCATCTGTGAAAATTTCAACTAGCTATCACGGATCATGAGATACAGCCTGGTGACAGACGGACAGACAGACAGACAGACAGACGGCGGCGGCGGAGCCTTAGTAATAGGGTTCCCGTTTTACCCTTTGGGTACGGAACCCTAAAAAGTAGGAATCGGTTTCAATTTGACAGTTCAACAACATTCATTGCGTTAATTACTTTTTTGAGTAGACACATTTTTCTAACCTATTAAGAAGCAGTGGATTAGCAATAGGTATAGTTCAAAATCATTCCGATTGTAATTCAAACTCTGTTAGGGTGCGGGTTGATTCACTGTGATTGAAACACAGCTGTCGGTCGATATTCAATAGCTAAATAAAACTTTTAAGTCAACCGAATGAAAATTGGTTATTTGATCCAAATTAAAGGTAGTTAACCGTGTACTTATTCCAGCGATAGATTGTTTATAGGAGAACCTAAAAGCTAAATTCATTTTTTTTTTATGTAATTTTGTCAAGGTTAACAGCTGAACACAACCTTCTTTTTGTACTAAGTTATAAAGTAAACTACATACGATTTCAACACACTTGCTTGTGAAGTCACATATGGAAAAGCATTTAGGTTCATAATTCAGCTTACTCGTTTTTTTTACTTGACATTACCACACTAGTGTTTTTTTACGTTCATTTTTTTTTTTAATCTCCGTAATAATTATTTATGATACTAGTGCGGTAAGTTGGATTTTACAAACTAGTACTTACCATAGTCACGAGTTTGTAAATACAAATTTCCGCACGTGTGTCATACAAAGTTTTTCAACACATTTGCGAGAAAACAGTACAATAGGTAATGCAATAAGCCATCAAAACATTTTCAGGGAATGATTGAGTAACTCATCGAGTCTTCTATGATATAAAATTAATGTAAATCATTAAATAGCGCTCTCGCGATTTTGGTGGCAAGAGTCCATTTTCTGCAATTTACGCCTCATTCAAGATATCAGGGGCCCAATTCTGTAACGTTGAGTTAAGCAACACGCCATTGACACTCTATCGACACACTACAGACATTCTTTTGCCACTGTTGCAAATTTGGCAACAATAATTGGTAGTCTGGTCCACTATAATGATACAATGGCATGGCGATGCCAAGCTTACGGTAGTCTGTAAATATTTTAAGTGTATTTGACAGTTGGTTCTATCGTGTTTGAATAGTGTTTTGGCCATCGAACCGCCATTGTGAAGCCATCGAACAACGACACCTATTTTCCCTATTGTTGATTGGGTTCAATTTGTATATTTTTTAAATTTGAAATAATGTGTCCGTGTGTGTGTGCGACTTACGTAGTGAAATTGATAAAGTGGACGTAGAGCAAGCAAGGAAGCTAATTGACGAGCTCAATTTTTTTTTTCTTCAAATATCTATTTTTTTTTATTAATATACAAATTCAAATATTTCGAAAACGGTGCGTCCTAGGCAAAAAATAACCAAAATTTGACCCCCCCCCCCCCTATGTACCACCCCCCGTGTAAACAGCATCCCAACATGAATTAAGGTTTTTTCTTTTAATATCGAAGGCCCGTATCCCTGCGCCATAGCGCCCATAGGGCTACACTCATTAAACGCATGTTTTTAGTGAAATTTGATGTTTCTAATAATAAAACGTTTTTAGTTTAATAAATAAACCCATAATATAAAGATTTAATTGATAAAATATGGATTTGAAAAAGTGGTAGGTTTGGTTTACCTCATGGTAGATTTTTGATAGCAACACTAAAACTATTATACGCCACACTATCGACTTACTACCGACACACTACTGAGACACCACTGAAACGCCATTGAAGTTTTTGCAGAATGCCAAATTTGCAACAGTGGCAAAAGAATGTCTGTAGTGTGTCGATAGAGTGTCAATGGCGTGTTGCTGAACTCAAAGTTATAGAATTGGGCCCAAATGTCCATGACTATTCTATTGAGACACTACTGACACACTACCGACACACTATTGACAAGTTGGTTATTTTACAGAATTGGGCCCCAGGTGGAGTTGATTCTATATTAATATCGGATTCCTCGCTTGAACTCTTAGTATTAATTTGTTTAAAAATATCAGTCGAAAAGTCGCAACGCTCTTTGACGTTTCTAATATGAAAATGGCGCGAATTTGCAAATAGCACCACGTGCGCGTGGTGAAAATTATTACTACATCTTTCGACTCATTTTCTCTTTATTATTAAAGTGAGATACACGTATTGAGCAAAAGCGCTTCCAAGGACGTTCAATCATTCAGCTTATTTATTATTCTAATGTGAAACTCTTAGGTGGAATTCTTATATTTTTTTATGGAAATTAATAAAAAAAAAACGTAAATGGCACGCACGGCGCTATACAACGGAGTATGCGGTAAAACATGTACTTAGCTGAGTGTACCTATTTTACCGCACATTTCGTTTTATAATAACTTCGGCTTCGTAAATGCATTTTTTGAGCAAATTTGTTGAAAAATAAACTAAGCTATGTATCAAAAATATTTTCAGCTAGAGTTTTCAATGACCTACGCACATTTTGAATGTAATTTCGCAATGAAATTACTTAGGATTTTAGAATCACAGAAAAAATATAAAAAAGTTGAGGCCAAAAATTCAATCCATACATGCTGTAATAGTGAAACAAATGGTTACGAAAAAGCCCCTAATTTATTTTGGTATGTTTTTGTCCTCGGAAGTGTGTTGAAAAACGTCGTATATAAAACGCATGTGCATTGATCATTACACACTTGTATAATAATCTACTATTGTTGTATAGTTGGTCTTGGGTGGTTACAAGTCTGTAGTTGATATTATATAGCTAAATACCTAGATACTCATGTTAATCATCTCTACTTATCTAATGAGTATTGATTATATTTAATGACCGACTGACATCTTGCCGATAAATACTTATAGACTTTCCATAGACGATATACATACATAGCCAATGATTAAAGCTAACGTTTAAGTTTTCCTTCATAATCTGTTCAGTGCAAAAGAGGATGTTGTGTTAATTTCCTTCCACCGTATCTATATAAGAATTATGGGTTTAAGAACTTCTAATACTTACAGGTTAAGGACCTATTTTATGCAAAAGCATGTTTTCCGAAATGCCTATCAAGTTTGTAAAAAAATTGTCTGCTCAACAACGTAAATAACGCAATGAATGTTGTTGAACTGTCAAATTGAAACCGATTCCTACTGATAGTGTGTTACGCAATTAGCCCTCAGGTTGTTTATTGATGAAATATTATTATGATTCGCTATCGTAACAAATATGCCTTTACAGTTTAAAGAATTATAATAATTAGAATCAGCAATACACAACTCCATTGTCCTTAAATGTCGTGATATCATGAAATAATCATTCAATAGCATAGTATGAACTTAGAGAGTAGTATTGATGATTTTTATTTTTTATGAAAAATTGAAAATCAAACAATATCAATCTATCAATCAATTATAAATGCGAAAGTGAGTTTGTTTCTTACGCTTTCTCGCTAAAACGGCTCAACGGATTTGGATGAAATTTAACATATGGTAGTCCATGGTATGTGTATAAGGAGTGAAGATAATCTCCGCAAATTCAAAAGTAAATTGTATTTATTTCTAATAGATAAGACGTAACTACTCTATCGAAGAATTATATAATGATAAAATATGACATTCCATTGACATGCATGTAAAAATAATTTTAATTTTAATAATACATTTAATTTACGTTATTAACAATATGATGAAATATGACATTACTAGCCCTTTAATATAATTTACTATTGACATGCATGTAAAAAATAAGTTATAGGTAATTCATGAATTATTTATTAATAATACATTTAATTGACATTATTATTCGAACGTGACTTTGTATTGTCTATGTTCAGTTATAATACAAAAAAAAAACTAATATCCAATTTGTACACCAATTTCATTAGTAGGACATACAGCTCGACTAAAATGTATACATAGGACCTATGTTCACAAATAAAGATTGATTGATTGATAACCAGGGTTAGGACATAGGATAGGTACTTTTTATCCCGATATAATATACCTACGGGATGGAGACTTATGCGGGTGAAACCGCGGTTAGTAAATTGTATAAATAAAATATTTGATATGGCCGCGAATCATATCTAGATCAACATACAACCTGACACTGTCCTGCAAATTGCAGAAAACTTAAGAAAATTTGAATTTCGCGGGCTACACTGACGCTTTCATGTTAGCGAATCACTTCACTGAGGTTGACGACTAAAAATAGCTAATAAGCACTCTGTGAGATGAATAATTATAACATTAGATATCAATAAATATAAAACATAAAGTAATAGGTAATATATATACCTATATAATTATGTATATATTGCATATTATTATGCATATTATAATGTCCAGCCTATAATGTCTGATAATTACGCATTAGTAGTGGAAAATAACATGTGTGCCGGGAAACACGGGCTCATACGCGCATAGCTCTATCAATGAAAACAGTTTATTTTTGTATCAGACACGCGATCAGCTGGTATTCTATTTAATACGTGAAATAATTATAGAAATAGTTTATGATTCAAGCTATAATATTGTTACATCGTAGACCAAATAAATTATTTAGTATTTTACGATTTTCAAGGTTGTTTCTGCGATTTAACGGTTATTATAATAAGCTACCTACTCGTATTGTTAATCGAAAAAATGTTAGTGATTTCTACTCGCAAACTTAGTCCGCCTACTTAAAAAATAACAGGTGGTACGAGTATGACCGAAAAAAAAATTGCAGTCTTGGCTAACGCCTACTTCGGCTTTGATAAAAGCAGAAATAAAAAAAAGAGAAATTACAAACATAATAACGCCGACGCCCCCAATATGTTATTCTTACCATAAGCATAGCATAATGCTGCCTATATGCCTATAATCAGCCTAATGTTCCGACTGCTGGGACACAGGCCTCCCCTCGGTGGGAGTGGGCCATAATCCACCACGCGGGCCCATTGTGGGTTGGTGGATGTCTTAAGTATTCAAACGGTTCTAGGATATGTTTCCTCATGATGTTTACCTTCACCGTTTTGAGAGCAGTGGTGATGAAATTATTTACACAAAGTAAAGTTCCTGCCTGGATTCTAACTTAGAACTCGTAAGTTGGGGCCGTTTCCACTGAGCCTCCACTGCCCAGGGGGCCTAAAATGGCCGCTTTGGTAGAATCATAATATGATAATAATATATTATGAATCATATTAAAATTCGTAAAATGGTCACAAACTGACAATTCATAATATAATATGATCTGCGTACAATTCCTATCCCGCAATTCATCTGTTTGACAGTTTTGTATGGAGATACGTAAAATGTTCCTAATTTGAATTAAATTGAATTGCTCTATTGAAGTCTAATGTCATATTTGACATTAGACTTCAATAGAGCAATTCATCAATAGAGGGGACCTGGCGCTCGGCGGCCGCTACCGCGGCACGCTCGCTTCGCTCGCTCGCCTTCGCGCGTTAATGGTCACTGGTCTAAGCCTAACCTAACCCAAATCTTTATTCCCCTCTATTGTTGGTAAATTCAGTTACCAAAACAAAAACTCGATGCCAGTTTAAATTAAAACTAACAACTGATTGTTAAGCTGAGTGTACGACTGATTATCGGAGATAAGTTGCGTCCCTGATGAGCCCTTACGGCGAAGAGTCCTATCGAAGTAAAGTCTTGTCGGCGTTCAGTCTGTCGGCGTAATGTCTGTCGGCGTTAAGTCGTACACTGATTTTAGGCCCCCCCTGTTAAGCTAACATTAACTTAATATTATAATTATTCAGCCCGTAAAGGTAAAAAAACTTGACAACTTTACACGCGGGCAGAGCCGTGACGGTGGTGCGCATACAGGGTTACCAATAATTATTTATTACTAGTAGGTACACATACTGGTTGGTTGTTTGGCTCCGATTTTGTGAAGGGAAGAACATACTTATGAAGTTTTTACAAGTTTTTTTATCTTTACATTAGGTAACAACATATTTATTTAATCAATATTAACCAGTTACATGACCCTTCCGCGTTTAGTTAACTTAACAAATTACATTAATTAGTTGCTTATAGTTTTTTTTTTACTAAATTCTCAAGAGTGACCTTTTATAATACAACTTCTCAAGGTATCAATCCGCTTGTGAAAAATTAAAATAAAGTTAACTAGTTAAGCAAGTTAACAAGTTAAATTGGAGCCTCGTATTTTATTAGGTATTCTCTTGAAGTTTGAATGTGAATAATAACTAAACGCACTGTAGTTTCACCAACTATATCAAAATCGGTTCAGCCGTTTCAAGGTTATCCACTCTTTTGTTAGCTGCGGTAGGGATCTTAGAAGCATAATGGGTATCGTTTTGATCAGTATTTGATTCTACATACAATCCAATGGTGGCAACACGATGAGCTGATGCTGCAGCCAGGATATCCAACACAATAGTACACTCTTGAAAAAAAATAGCAGATATGTAGGTAGTGTTTGGATTCGTTTAGGTGGGAGATGTCAAAAGAAGCGTCTCCACGCGGGCTAGCGACCTATGTAGTTAGTGGATTATATGCCGAACAAAAACTTTGTGTTCTGGTCAAAAAACGTGTTTTTCGACCGAAAAGTATGTAAAAACCACGAATTACGACTACCAGACAGGACTCGAGCTCAATGAAAGCGCGCCAGAATACAGGTCAGGCAGGTAAGTAACTATTGCTACTAAGATTAAAGATTATTTAGGAGAAAAATTGTACTTATCTTAACTTCTTTTGTAACAAAGTTTAAAAATGTTAAAATAAAAATTTAAATAACCCCCAACGCAAAATAGAAAAACGTACATTTAAAAAGTCAAAAATAATACCTATCCTTGAGCCATCAAATTCGATTGAGTAATACCTATATATATTTTAATTATAGAAATTGATGGATGGCACGATACGGTTTGCTCATTGAAATGGCGCTTTAATGTCGCGGCAGGGTATAGCATAAGTTTAATTTTAATGAATTTTGGATGATGCCAATTATTATGTTATAAAGTTATACGTCCATTTATGTTATGTATTTTCTTCAAAGTAGGTTATTGAATTGGTAATGGTATAATTTAATTGTTTTTTTAATGGTACAATTATTTGTAATGATATAACACTAAAATGTGATATTATTTATTTAATTAAATTGATTAAGTTTCAAATGATAACCGAAAATCTATTTTTGGGGTTCCGTACCCAAAGGGTAAAACGGGAACCCTATTACTAAGGCTCCGCCGTCTGTCTGTCTGTCCGTCAGTCACCAGGCTGTATCTCATGAGCCGTGATAGTTAGACAGTAGAAATTTTCACAGATGATTTATTTCTGTTGCCGCTATAACAACAAATACTAAAAAATAAAATAAAATAAATATTTTAACATACAACAAACGTGATTTTTTTGCCATTTTTATAGGTACGGAACCCTTCGTGCGCGAGACTGACTCGCATTTGGCCGGTTTTTTTTTATTATGACGTACCTACGTAGAAAATTATTTCCATTTAGTTAATGATTTTAAAGCATGCTACTTTTCACAATGTGTAAAATTCTTGTGCCCGACAGGGTCCATATGAACTTTATAATTATTTTTAAGATTTTGTACACACATAAGATATGCAATAAAGATTTGAATTTGAACCCCAGACCTCGTGCTCAGCAGGTAGCGCTTACGACCACTGAGGTAGGCTCTTAAAATATAGGTGTAGAAACATCAGTAGGTAGGTACCTATAACTAAAAGTTATTGACCTAGGTATGTTAGTACCTATTATGTACCTCCTAAGTACCTATTGCACTATATCATTACGTATTACATTCACTATTTAGCATTTTTAGTTAGTTGTAAGGTCATGGGGTCAGGACCCTCATTGTTCTTTCAATTTTATTATTCATCCTTCTTGCTTCAGACTTAAGTTTATTCTCTATTCGTGATTGGAAATCATTTGAATTCAATGAACGAATTCAATCTATAATATCTGTTGAGCCAATTTTTGGGGTTCCCGTAGTCAACAAGGAACCCTTATAGTTTCGCCATGTTCGTCTGTCTGTCTGTCCACGGCTTAGCGCAGAGACTCTTAGTACTAGAAAGCTGTAATTTGGCATGGGTATACATATTAATCACGCTGACAAAGTGGTAATAAAATCTGGCACGATGTACCTCCCTTGCATGTAAAGTGGGGATGAGATTTTTCTCGTCTATCATGATGTAGGGTATCCTTGGATAGGCCGTTCAAAAATAATGCAGGTTTGTGTAAACCATTTTTCGATTCAGGGACCCATTTGCGGGTGAATAACTTTCTAATGTTTTTTTGCAATTTGCAAGGCAGTGTCAGGTTGTATTTAGATCAAAATATGATTCGCAACTATAACAGATCTACGTATTTAGGTACAGAATTATAATCATAAATCATTAATACATCTCTAAGTTAGATTTGTTCCATTGAATGTCTTTTTCATGAAATAATGACATTGGGGAACAAATCTAACATGATTCTTATGATTATAATTCTGTATTTTGACGGCACGGTTGGCGCAGTGGTTAAGCGATTGACTGCCGCGCTGCGTGTCGCGGGTTCGATTCCCGCACGGAACAAATATTATTTGTATGACCTACAAGTAGTTGTTCCGGGTCTGGCTGTTTGTGTATGTGAGTTTAAATGTTTGTAAACGCACCCACGATACAGGAGAAATTCCTAGTGTGGGGCAACGTTTAAAAAAAAAAAAAAATATCTATATACCTCTGACGACATAGTTGCCTTAGGAATAGGGCAAACTAAACAGTTATTAGTATAGTAAAGTAACGTATTTTCATTACAATACATTTTCTATTGTATATTTATCATAATTGTAAACTTAATGAAAGGATAATGGTTATTGTAGTAAAAAATAACTGATTTTTTAAGTTTTCTTTATTATGTCCCGCTTTTAACGACAGAATCTCGCTTTATTACTGAAAAGGTTACAAAATCCCGGTTTACCTGAAAAAAGATCTGGCAACGCTACACAAACAAAACATTCAATGTGTTACAGAAATAAATTCAGCTATATTAGGTACCTACTTGTATGAATTTTTTAAATTTTCCCGACTATAACGTTTTGCAACTTTATTGTTGTAATTCAAAGCTAAAAATAGGCGTTTCTGTTGTTTGAATGTTATGGTGAATGGAATACCCGTAGTGCAACTATATTTTTGGAAATAGTACCTATATACTATGGACTGTGCCATTTTTCAAGAGCGGTAAAGTTGCAGTTGCGAACCTCCGAAGGGAAGCTGGTAGGAATCGTTTTGTATGGTGCTTTCGCCACTAGGCCAGACCTAGTCATTTGCTAGCTTAGGAGAACCTACTTATCTACATTTCTAGGAAGTTATAAATGCAATGATTAATTTACCTATCGCAATTAATGAACACGTAGAGTATAAACATGCAATTATGAGTGGAATTATATTGATACATTATCCGTAACCTATAGTAATATCGCATGAATGAGTTGCGGAAGTAGAAAATATTAGAACTATGAGATAAACCGCCAGTTGCACGTAAGTCCATTAAATTTAATTCCCCATTAAAAGTAATGCTGTCTTTCGGTGAGTTGCACGAAATCACATTAGTTTAACGGAGACTTTAAATTGATGCTGGCACTTTCTTTTTGAAGCAAAATGTAAAGGGATGGAATGAATTTAAAGTGTTCGTTAAACTAAGGTTGGTTTCGTGCAACTCAGCGAATATCTACCGGAAGTACCTATCAGAAAGCGACAGCATTACTTTGAATGGGGAATTAAATTTAATGGGCTTATACGTGAAGTTACGTGCAACTAGCGGAGAGTCACGTAACTCTGATCCTCCGAACAAAATGTTTAAATCCGGGGATTAATTAAAAAGTGTGTTACTTATTTGATAATCTACTCACAGTAATAAGTAAATCTGAACCTACCTATACTCCATTGGTTTAGATAAGTAAAATAAAGGTAAACAAATCGTAAAAAGGATTTTTATAGATGACACTTTCTTGTTAAACATACGTTATAACTTTATAAGTTATAACATAGAACCAAATTAAATTTATTTTTATGGTTACGATAGTTTCCTCATTTATTAATGTATGTTAAAGGAGATGTCCGCTTTTTGTATGGTCGTTGGTTTTTTATTCCGAGAAAAATCTAATCAGCGTCAAACTACACCTAAATAAAAGCGACAAAAATATGGAATTTGTAACCACTGAAATAATATTTTTAGACCCTTCCATTTAAGCGAAAAATTATAAAATATTTAATGTTTTTCATATATTTTATTTGTTGATGGCAACCCAAATAAAATCTAAAATATAATCCCTTTCAATTCTAAAAGGTTAGACTAAACATTTTTGACTGAAAATATCCCATTTCATCATATTTCTTATTGTTTACATTGTCTTAATCATCGATCAAATATTTAAAGACAATAATAACAGTGCCATGTATCAATTTTGACAAGTTTTCTTTTTGTTTAGGGTGTGTTCACTTTAATATACTAGTTAGTTAGAAAGGTTTGTTCGTTTTAGGAGTAAATTCACACTAAAATAAAACAAACGGTTTTCTCAAAAATGGAAGCCTTTAAAAATGTATGTTATAGTTAGAACCACTAGCTTTTGGGTTGTCTATCCAAATATATTTAACTGATCCTGGTTAGAATTATTGAATAATAAAAAGCCATTTTTGGACATGTCCTTTATCATTTATTCATAAACTACTCTTCGTAGATATAACTGCATGATCACAATTTTTTTGTTAGATTTATAATATTAGGTACTATATTATTTTGTAATCTGTCTATTGTAAAGAGCCCAAAAAGACAGTTTCCCTAAACGTCAACGAATTAAAACGTTGCTAAATTCAAGAGTGTCACTCAATTGTCATGTTATGTCACAGTTGTAACTGTGACGTAGCATGACAATTGAAGTGAAAGATATTACGATTAGTCGGTTACCTACTTGACAATTACTCTCTCGTTCCGTGGTTTTTTTTGTTTACCCGTATTTGACAGTGACTGCCTCGCAAGCGCGACTGCTGAGCATGTGGTCCTGGGTTCGATTCCCAGGTCGGGCAGTGTTATTGGGATTTTCCTTTAGGAATTCGTCAGTAGCAGCCTGGAGTCTGGATTTGTGCCCGGTTAATGGCAATAGGCTCGCCCCCTATTACATGGGACTTAAACATAACCGGCGAAATGTGGGTGTACCTCTGGGTATAGGTACACCTCTGCCTAACCCTTCAGGGATTACAGGCGTGATGTTATGATGTTATGTGTAGATTATCAAAAAACTAACACACTTTTTAATTAATCCCTTAATTTAAACATTTTGTTCAGAGGATCAGAGTTACGTGGCTTTGGTCCAAATGTCTAAATATGGTTTCTAGCATTTATTTATTTATTGGCCTTTTATTCGGACAAACATAGTCGTCTCGTATTTGGCGTTTGTTTATATTTTGTAATATCATGTCCGTTTGGGAAACGGCAAAGGTCTCCTCGAACCTTCTCCATTTCTAGCCATTCTCACACTCTTTCTAGACCGTACGAGTAAGCGTGATGGTTAGGGTTCCTATGAGTTGTTTAGTTTTTACTCTGCTTCAAATAGGTTGGTTTATATTCCCCGATACCCATCATAAGCACTAGGCATATATACATAGAACATTTACCAACACGATTACGACATCCATGAGTGGTGATAACACTGATAGTAGGGCGCAACGACCCGGATTTGTATAAGAAATAATTTAAGTTTATAATTACTTATAAGGAGTTACATACATAATACACAATCAGCCTATAATGTTCCCCCTGCTGGGACACTGGCATCTTCTTTCTGTGTAGGAGTGGGCCGTAATCCACCACGCGGGGACAGTGCGGGTTGGTAGATGTCACACTTCGAATTTTTGGTTCTAGGACATGCCGGTTTCCTCACAATGTTTTCCGTCACCGTTTTGAAAGCAGTGGCGATGAAATAATTTACACAAAGTAAAGCGCTTGCCCGGGTTCGAAACTTCGACCTACAACTCAGTAAGTCGCAGCCATTACCACTGGGACCATCACTGCTGACTGTTACTGTCCACTGTTTATACCTACCTAAATTAATTAGGTATGCTTTTCAAACTTCTCGTACCACAATATAGCAGTAATATTTGCTGTTGTTTCGACAAGACACAAACAACACTCAAGCACTCATGAAATTATATTATAAGTTCTTATGATCCTTGACAAACAAAGCTAATAGACGCGGATGTTACCACTGGGCCACCAATGCTCCTCTTATACTTTTATGGAGTTAATTATAAACTTACAATATGGAGGGTCTCGCCAAATGTCGTAGCAAAACAGCTGACGCGAATTTTAATGTATTCTCTTGTGTCGAGAAAAACTATACGATTACTTTATCGAAAAATGATTAGCCAGTCAGCAAAGTAGTATTAAATTGCCAGGAAATACCTAAACATTACTTATCTACAGACCGCCGCGCCGCGCCGGTTGCACGTAAGTCCATTCAATTTAAATCCTCATTTAAAGTAATGCTGTCACTTTCTGATACGTTCCGTTAGATAAAGACAGCATTACTTTTAATGGGGAATTAAATTTAATGGACTTACGCGCAGCAACTAGCGGAGATACTATTAATAGCCTACGGGGTTATTGTGTAACACACATAAAATTAACACACGTAATGTTGTTGTGTTGCGATTAAGATACCTAAACTCGAGCGAGTTCAAAATGTGATAGCGTCCTTAATCGCAATGAGTTTCATTTTGACAGTTCACCTACGTCCATTGCGTTATTTACGTTGTTGAGCAGACGATTTTTTCAAACCTATAAGCAATGGATTATGAATAGGTTCAAACTCTCGGATTGTGATTCAAACTGTGTTACAAAATCAGGGTGCTGCACTATGAGAGACCTTTGCGAGCCTAACTCTAAGGCTGTCGAAGTGGCCGAATTCTGGTCGAACGTAATAATAAATAAGATTATAGACTTCTTATAAGTAGGTTTTCCTGTAATCTTTAAGTAAAGAACTATTTCCTTTTTTTTAATTTTAGGTTTAGGAGTTTCGGAGATACGGGGTGGAATGTTAAAATTTTCGTCAAAATTCTTAAATAATTTAAAAAGTACGAATTTATTTTAAAATTTTAATAAAATAAAAATATATCTTAAATCCTTACATCAATTTCATTTGATATATCACGCGGTACAGTTTGCTAAACTTTTGTTTTCTGTTTTTCTAATTTGCCCCCTAAAAGTGACCAAATTTCAACTTAATCGGTCCTGTAGATTCGGAGAAAATCGGCTGTGACAGACGGACAGCCAGACAGCCAGCCAGACAGCAACACAGATAGACAGACAGACACATGAGTGATCTCATAAGGGTTCCGTTTTTAGGGATCCGTACCCAAAGGGTAAAACGGGAACCCTATTACTAAGGCTCCGCCGTCTGTCTGTCTGTCTGTCCGTCTGTCACCAGGCTGTATCTCATGAACCGTGATAGCTAGACAGTTGAAACTTTCACAAATGATGTATTTTTGTTGCCGCTATAACAACTAAATAAATACTAAAAAACAGAATAAAATAAATATTTAAGGGGGCTCCCATACAGCAAACGTGTTTTTTTTTGCTCGATATTGATAACGGCAACAGGTGGACGGTTGAAATATTCACAAAATATTTAGTTATATAATCACTTTAAAAATAAATAATTAAATTAAAATAAAACAAATATTTAAGGGGGGCTCCCATACAACAAACGTGATTTTTTGCCATTTTAGATAATGGTACGGAACCCTTCGTGCGCGAGTCCGACTCGCACTTGGCCGGTTTTTTCCTTTTGAGGTACCAACCATAAAAATACAAAGGACATAAATCGGTACCACGAAGAAGATGAAGGAACTACTAATGGCGCTAAACTCTTAGCTAACTCTGGGCTGACTCAATTCAGTTTGACATGCAACGGAGAAATAATTAGGGAACTAAAACTAGTTTTAGCACTCCGTTGCGTCCATATATATACTCGTTAAGCTCGAGCCGTTGGTCCCGGCTTTCATTCGTTGATCTTTGACAGTCGTTACGCGTCATTAGAAGGCCGAAAGTCTGAGAACCAGTCTTACCAAGGGGTATTGTACCTAATAGAAAGTTACTGGGTGTGGAAGTCAGATAGGCAGTCGCACCATAAAAAAAAACTGGCATTCAGCTGCATCCGGTTAGACTGGAAGCCGACCACAACAAAAGTAGTTGGCAAAAGGCTATAGGCAGATTGAATTGCGTCCATAACTCATAGAGAAAGGTGAAAAGTGCCAAATGCTAACAATGTTACCGAAGATATTACAGTCATTCAGCACATTTGCCAAATCTTTTGGGAGCCAGCAACTAGAGCCATGATCCCCCAATTAAGATTCAAGAAGAAATGATAGACAGCTGAAAACAGCAATTACCCAATGATAATGTACACACATGGTAACCATTATCTGGAGGTCACAAAGTATCTACCAAAATTGCTACGATAATGGTTACATCAGAAGCCCAAATAGTCTGGCAAGCGGTGTACACACAGCTACACATCAAGCTATACGTTCCAGTATACGCTGACCTCTTATTGTAACGAAATCCTACACAAAGCGAAATCAGCTGGTGTGTACATTAAAGAATCACTACCCAGTCATATGTCACACATGTCAGATGCCAACAAATTCGTTTTATTCAGTCACATCCATGTATGTTATATACAACATTATTTTAAGTATTGCGAAACCTGAATATAGTTTGTTCAGAATAAGGAACTAAATCTATTTCAATAATTTTTACACCATGTTATATTTTGTCCCAAAAATATTTAAGTGTGATGGAAAATGTTATCACCATTTAATTACTTACAATACAATCGCCGTAGGGTTAGGAACCAGATTTCGCCTCTAGATCCCTTGCCGGACTGCCGCCATGGGATCTGGAGGCGAAAGTCCTCGCGCACATTTGGGTGTGGCGCGAAGAGGCGAAACTCTGGGGCATAACTCCGCTGCCGCAAGAAATCGCGGCACAGCGGACGGAGCTCCGGAGGGATTTCATGGCGACATGGAGAGTGCGATTGTCGCAACCCAGCGCTGGGCACGCCACAATTGTGGCGATAAGTCCCCTCTTTGAGGAGTGGCTGGAGAGGCGCCACGGCGTCCTCACCTTCCGCCTGACGTCCTCACCGGACATGGATGTTTCGGGAGGTTCCTGTTTAGGATTAAGCGGGAGGAAACGGCCGGGTGTCACCACTGTGTGGATCGCCCGGAGGACACGGTGGAGCATACGGTGGAGGTCTGCCCAGCTTGGGCGGAGCACCGCCGTGTCCTCACGGAGGCGATCGGCGGCGGCGATCTCTCGCGTCCGGCCCTGGTTCAGGCCATGGTTCGGAGCGAGAGTGCATGGGAGGCCGTCACCTCCTTCTGCGAAGCGGTTATGCTAGCGAAGGAGGAGGCGGAACGCGTGAGGGTGAGACAAGGTTCGCGCCCTCGCGCCCTTAGTCGCCGCAGGAGACGCCCCGGGCGTCGGGAGTCGCAAGCCGATTTCCGGCCACCGTAGGCGCGGGCCTGCGGACGGTGAGCGATGGGTAGCTCGCCGTCCGATAAGGGCCAGGCCAGGGTCGACGGCGCGTTGTGTTCCACGCGCGCCTCAAAGAGATGTCAGCACAAACTGACGGGGTCCGTTAGGACCAATGCCTGCCGGGGTTGCGAGTTTGTCCGAAAGGGATATCGTGGCCCTGGCACACAGGCAACGGAAGGAACACGGGTGGGTTTTAGTCAGTAAAAGTCTGACACGCCCTCCCGCTCCGCCCAGAGCGGGAGGGCGTGAGAAGTTATTTGATAATTTCCCACTTAAAAAAAAAAAAAAAAGGGTTAGGAACCTACTGCCAAATTAATATCAATGAGCGCAAGACGACTCTGGAGGCGCGGGGGCGCCGTTAGCATGTTTTTGTACGGACAACCCGGTAACATAACAACCTTATAACTTTGTGATTTTTCATGATACAGTTTTAAAATTTTGTACATACGTTCTTTACATAAAAATACTAGACACGTGTTTCGGGTTTCGCATGTACTAAAACTGATATTGTATATCGCAATAATTTGATGATACTAATATCATCCAAGGGGATCGTATTACCCAGTAACTGGGTTGGGTGGTCAGATAGGCAGTCGCTACATGTAAAATACTGGTATTCAGTTGCATCCGGTTAAACTGGAAACTGACCCCATTTCCCATAGTTGGGAAAAGGCTAGGCAGATGATGATGAATATCTTCCATGGACGAGCTCCTTCACAGTTATTTTACGTTTGATTTTTCATGACTGTCATAATCACTGTGGTCTTTATTCTCATCACAATCAGGTTGCTGTTTGGTTGCTGCCACTGACAAGTCTGTCAAAATCACTATGATCTTTATTCTCATTACATTATAGTTGCTGTTACGTTGCTGCTGTTTTAGGTAAAGTTACTGTGAAAAGACTGTAGAGCTCTTTGTGAAGTAGCTCGTCCAGGTAAGATCTCCCACCGCAACATAACTATTTCTGCCGCCAAGCTGAAATCACCGTTCTGTTTAGTCTCTGGGGTGGTAGGCAATGTGCAATTATCATCAGCAGGATTACCATGACGCTTTTTATTTCTACTCTACTGTAGAATAGAAATCGCTTGTCTACCCTTCTCGGTAGAAAACTGTCAACTGTCTACACGGAAACGTCATTTTTGTCTAGGTATTTACTCTTCCGTCGACAAAACGCTTCACTACGGTTCTCGTGTTAAGCCTGTAGGTAGGCCTTGCTTGTTTACTATACAATAAAAAAAACAAACGGAATTTTATTCTAGTGTGATCGGAAGACAAAATATGTGTTAAGTGTACCAAAGTTAGAAAAAGAAAGAAAGAAAAGACATTTATTAATCTTAATTTTTTTATCTATAAACATGACGAATAAAGCACACAAAAAACAAAAAGTTTGGGGAAAATAAGTGCCAGACGCAAGACGGCCATCGCTAAGCATTAGTTTTGAAAACGTTTAAACTGAAAGACTACGGAGAATAGAATATAATACTGTTTATTATGTAGGTACACCATAAAAATTACAGATAGGTATAAATGTTGAAATTGACAAACAAAGTTATGACATAACTGCTCTTATTCTATCTAATATTGATTAATTATCAGAACATACTGTTTATCTAAGAGACTAATTAGACGGTCTAGACATTAATAATAGCACAAGTCATTTGCACTCAAAGGCTTGAACTAATTATATTTAGCCATCACGAGACATCTTTCGTAAGTACCTGTTAAGAGATAGCAGGGTTTATCTCAGGACATTTAGTTCCGGCTAGCATGTTTTCTTACTCTGAGAAAACTCTAACAACAGACACTGCATGACATTTGAACTTTGTCCAAAATGCATTATTTTGCATTAAAATCACATTTGGTGCCTGTCTGACTGGGCCTTTTAATTGTCATCTTCTGACAATTCAATCATCTAGAGTTAAAAATCTTGAATGTTGTTTTGTGTGGTGTCTCCTAGCTAAATCCTGAGAGCTTTCATTGTTTGACTTGACATAACACCATCGTAGTTGCTCCTTAGAACGAATAGCGGGATTTGAAGAAGATATGAATACAATATGTTTAGAATCAAGTTTTTCTAACTGAACAGGCAGCTGTGCTGCTGGGGAGTTTGTTGCGCCACTTCTTATTCCCAGAGCTAAAGGACTAGGAACTGGTGGAGGGCGGGCGTTTTGGAGGACTGTCATATGTACTTAATTTTGACGTTCAAATAGTGCTGATTCTCAGCCTAGTTTAATAAATGACTTTTGATTTTGATATAATAGGTGGCTAATTACTGCACCCGTCTTTGCCTTACTAAAGTCTTTCTTATATCTATGGTTAGACCCATGCATAGAAATATTTTCTTAAATCTATGGACCGATGTGTTCCACTACTATGTGTAGGTATGTAAACTCCCGGACTCCTAAGGCTCGTACAGATTAGTAGCACAATTTCTTTGTCGGTGCAATCTGTCACGCCCGCGATATCGCGCGAGTCTGTACGAGCCTTAAATCGTGCCACCGTGCCATTACATGTGAGGTTTATGGCCTAAAACATCAAATAATGATAAGTCAAAGAGTGTTTAAGTAGTTTGGATGCCGACGTACTGGCCATCATTTTGATGTCGTCATTGTTCTGAGTTTGAATTCACGACCAGTTAAAAACTTACAGACTTTTACACTGTACTGAGTGGGTCGATTTAAGAGTACGGCAGCGTACCTACTGAAGTTGTAGCGATACGAAATATTGTATCGATGCGTAAGCTATGCAATACTAAATTAATTATCTCTGAAATAAAACAAAATACTTAGAAACACCTTACACAACTGATAAAGTTACAATATCAATAAGTTACAGTATCTAGTTTTAACTATGGTTTTATTGCCTACTTATGAGTACAATCTAATCTATCAAATATCGCAAATGTCTGTGCAACAAGGACGACATCTTTATGACCAGTGTCTTTTTAAGTGCCAGTCGGTAGACTCGGTAGTAGAGTAGCTCATTCCTGAAGATTGAAAGACTGTCTTGAACGAGCTTCTTCCTTACTTATTATATGTGTATATGAGCTTTACAAGACTTTTCAAAATAAAGTTATACAACATGTCTGAGAATTAACGCACAACCTCTTAAGGGGTCATTTTACTCATCATTATGAACAACTTTTACTATGGGACCAAACCTGAAATTGCCAAAAACAAACCAGCTGTTTGTACAAATTTATGTTCGAATAACTTGTCGTTTCGTCCCATAGTAAAAGTTGTTCATAATGATGCGAAAAATGACCCCCTAAGAGGTTGTGCGTTCATTCTAGTACATGTTGTATAAGTAAATCTGCGCCATAGAATCATGAATACCTACATCTCTCTATGTTAGATTTGTTCCCCAATGTCATAATTTCACAAAAAAGTCATTCAATTAAATAAATCTAACTTAGAGATTCTAATGATTATAATTCTGTAAATACATATTAGGTATCTGTTATAGTCGCGAATCACATTTTGATCAAGATACAACCTGACACTGACCTGCAAATAGCAAAAAACGTAAGAAAATTAAATTTCGCGGACTACGGCTACCTTATACAGGGTGGAAACTTTCAGCGGGGCAGTAAGGGGAAGTACCTTATCCGTTGCAGCTACGCGAAAATGGTCTTAAGAGACTATCCATAATTTTTTATGAAATTTGGATCCCGATTCACAGATTTTGAAAAAAATGTACAGTCAGCAGGAAAATGGAAAATTTTCACAAAAACTTTTTTTTATGCCAATCGATCCTCTTTCTTATAAGGATCAAAAACCTCTAATGGACCAATTGAGGTTTGAGTACTAGCAAAGTCATAAAACGCAAAAACTTTTCCCATACATTTCGTAAGAAATGTGAGTGAATGTTGAGTCGACAGTTTTTCTTGGGATAACTATTGACGGTAAATTACAATGGGGCCCACACGTAGAAAAATTGTCAGGAAGGCTTAGTTCAGCCGCCTATGCTGTTAAAAAAATTCGACAGATAACTGATGTAGATACTGCGAGAATTGTTTATTTTAGTTATTTTCATAGTCTTATGTCATATGGGATTCTTCTCTGGGGAACCTGTGCGGACATTAATACTATCTTTGTTTTACAGAAAAGGGCTGTTAGAGCCATTTACAATCTAGGTCCAAGAGATTCACTTCGTGAAAAATTCAAAGAAATAGATATTCTGACTGTAGCCTCTCAATATATATTTGAAAATCTATTGTATGTACACAAAAATATATCAAATTTTAAGAAAACGTCCGATATTCATTGTTTAAATACCAGGAATAAACACAATCTTGCTGTACATCGCACTCGCCTCCACAGAGTAGGCAACTCGTTCATGGGTCAATGTATACGCTTTCACAACAAACTTCCTACTGACATTCGAAACTTACCCATTAAACGATTTAAAAGCTGTATTAAAACCAAACTTTGTAAAAAAGGGTACTATAAAATTTCTGATTATTTAGAAGACAAAAAAGCTTGGGATTGAGCTGCTCGCTCTGCAAGCCTTGTGATCAAACTGGAAAACTTGACATTTAATGTTATTATGCATGATTTTATATAAATATTGACATTGCAGAATATTATATACAATATTACATTAATGTTTACTTTGAAAAGTATTATATTTACTGCTTTAATTTATTGTGAATGTGAGCACTATGTGGGTCATTTTTTTTTTTTTCTTTAAATATTTTCCTATTATTTTATGCTTTTTCTCAGTTTTAATGGTGGTCTGGCATTTTGAGCACTTTATGAGGCCTACCCAAATGTACTTTCTTTGGTATTGTTCGTCGAGTCGTTGAGCTCCTTAAGTCTTGAGTCGAGCTGCACGATTACGACAAATGCTTGCACTGATTGGACAGGTCCACTCAAAATTGTGTGGTTCTTTCCTCAAAAGACCATTTCAGACACAGATCTACATGGTCCTCACATGATCTGACCAAGATTATGTCTGGACTTTAAAAGAGACTTTGACCCCTGAGTTTGTTTCGCCATTTCTTCTCACGGGTAGTCAGATAGGAAATGTCGACTACATCTAGCTTATTTTTTACTTTTTAATATGACGTGTAAAAGTGATTCCGATATCCTATTTACAGAATAAACGATTTCATTTCATTTCATTTCATTTCATTTGATACGCCAACTTAGTTTTTTATGATCGATAGATGGACCGCTACAACGAAGACTGGCCAAAAATAAATAAACTTCGTATTTCGAAATCGAATTCCGGCAATTCGCAAGGCAGTGGATACAAACATAATGATGGTCCTATAACGTGACCACCTCGCAGTTCTGATCTCACGCCTCTACACTTTTTTATGTGGCGCTATTTAAAAATTGAACTTTATAAAAAGAAATACAACAGTGTTCAGGAACTCAAAGATTTACTTACCACGATTCTCTATGGAATTAATCCTATCACATTATCAGCTGCTACCCAGTCTGTAGTAAAGAGAATAAACCTATGCCTACGTCAAAACGGCCACCATTCTGAACACCTCATAACTTGGAGCACAAAAATAAAATTTCTAGGTGAGTCCAAATGTAAAGTTTCAAGTTTTTAATTTTAAGGTGAAATAATACCCAAAGTAGAAGTTATAGTTTTTATTTGTTTTTCGATCAGTCTTTTTTGTAGCGGCCAGTTTATCGATGGTAAAAAATGTAAGTTGGAACTTCTCATTTCCTATAAAAAAACAATAAAACAGAAAAAAAAAGAGAGAGAGAGAGAATGGGAAAACTTTTTTGCGATTTATAACTTTTCTAGTACTCAAACCTCAATTGGTCCAATAGAGATTTTTGATCTTTATAGGAAAGAGGATCGATTGGCATAAAAAACAAGTTTTTGTGAAAATTGTCCATTTTCCTGCTGACTGTACATTTTTTTCAAAATCTGTGAATGGGAATCAAAATTCCATAAAAAATTATGGATAGTCTCTTAAGACCATTTTCGCGTAGCTGCAACGGATAAGGTACTTCCCCTTACTGCCCCGCTGAAAGTTTCCACCCTGTATACAAATCGGAGTAAAATATCAAAGTCTCTATCCTCTAGTTTGAAGTTTTGGAAACTACTTTTCTAAAAACATCCCGATTTAATAATAAGAAAGTTGTTTCAGACTAGAATATTTCTATTTGATAAACAGAATGCGTGACAAAGTTATGATAGTTTATAACGGCAAGAACAGTGCCCTAATTATTTTGCGTAACACACTATCGATCTCATTCTGAATGATTTTGAAGTATAATGCTAAACCATTCCTTCATAAGTTCGAAAAATTTGTCTGCTCAACAACGTAAATAACGCAATGAATGTTGTTGAACTGTCCAAATTAAGAGGAGGCTCCCTATTTTTAATTTGCATGAATATTCTGAAACAGTCACAAATGAAACTTTAGTATATGATTTATTGGATCTTTTTCTTTCCGTGTTGACAGTTACGTAATTGAAATATTTTAGCTCAATACATTTTTTATTCGAAAGTCATGTCTTTTTTAAGGATAATTATAAAAACAAACAAGATTGTTTGGCTTTTATGTCTAAAATAAATATTCACAGCAATAAAATATAGTTTATTATCCAATCCATAGCCACCAGATATTTTTTTTTCTAGATCAATTATTACTTTAGTTATAAACGAAATAAATATTGGGACTTAGGTACGCTATTTGGTTCCGTGCTCGAACACGATCAAAGAGCGCACGCGATATTCATCGTTATTACTGATGTGTTAGCGTTTAGCACATAACAGAGCGGCGGGGAGCATGGGGCGGAGCTTGCGTGGAAATTTGATTTAGACTGCCCGTCTTAAACCCATTGCTACTGATAGTATAACGCAAGTTACGCTGGTTCTGGCACCTCGCCTCGGTCCGAATATTTTTTGTTTTGCCACTGTTTCACAATACAGAGTCAAATTAAATTAGCTAGCGAAACTCTGCAAACGTGATGGATGGGTGAAACAAAAAGAAATTAATTTGATGAGTTTTGTTGTGGGGTCATCAACCGAAGGTAGTGTAGTCACTTGAAATATCAGTTTAAAAATCAGTTAAATAGTATTGTTAACTTCACAGACGTGATTGGTATCGATATATAAACACGATAAAACAAAAATATTGCCACTCATTCTTCAAGTAACAACACTAACAGTGATCGTTGATACAAAAAAAACACCCAGCCTGTTTTATTTTCATTTTGCAGTGTTTAGATATATCAATACCCATCGCGTCTGCGGAGTTTTGCTAGCTAATTTAATTTGACCCTGTATTTACAAAATAACAATAAAAATTTAACAGTACTTAAAATACAAATAACTATATCACTTATCTGGAATAATTTAAGACGATGCCGCGATGTAAATAAAAAAACTCAGCGGTAAACAAGTTATCTTGTCAGAAGAAACAAAAATAGACGGAGAGCTATTAAAATAATGCCGCGACCGACTTATGTTATTTCATAATGTTACACGTAAAAATCCGAAGTAAATTAAATAGGTTTTTGTGTCGAATTATTGTTTCTGACGATAAAAATAAACATCAACCAATTACACGCATCTTAACAGGGAAATAATATTGATTGTTATAGATTTCGGTCATCATAATCATTGGCAGCCTTGTTCCACATGACTATCTACTCATTAGGTATAGAACAGACCTCCTTCCTTTTTGGCATCTTTTCTTGGTCTGTGCGTCTCATCCAAGTCGTCCAGCAGGCTTAGCATGAGAACCGTAGAGAAGCGTTTTGTCGACGGAGGAGTAGAGAAAAATTACGTTTCCTTGTAGACAGTTTTCTATCGAGAAGGGTAGATAAGCGATTTCTATTCTACAGTAGTGTAGAAATAGAAAGCGTCATGCTAAACCTGCAGGTCTTATCAGCGGTTTCTTACGTCATCCACCCAGGCTGCCATGTTTGTCAGCCAAAACTCTTAGGTTCTCCGTCTCTCGGCAACCAAACAATTAGGGCTCTGCAGTACCTGCCATCACCACGTCTGGCCATGTCATATAGGTACACTGCTAGGATCTTTTGGCGCTCGAGAATTTTAGGCTCTGTAGTCTCGGAGATAAGAGATGGTCAATTTTCATCGATTTTCTTAAATAACCTTAAAATTATTTATTTTAAAATGAATTAAAACATATGTCTGCAATCCTTACAACAAGCCCTTTCATTTGATATGTCACAAATTCACATGGTACCATTTGCAAATCTTAAAAAAAAAAACCTAATTTGCGTCCCTAAAGTGATCCCCATATTCAAAATTTATTTATTTACGTTACACGTCCGTGTTTGGGTCACAGAAATTCATAAATGAACCAAGTTTCAACTTAATCAGTTCAGTAGATTCGGAGCAAATTGGCCAGTGACAGACAGACAGACACACGAGTGATCCTATAAGGGTTCCATTTTTTCCTTTTGAGGTACGGAACCCTAAAAACAAGATGGCGTTTAGTTCCAATTTTGGCCACGTGCCAAAAATTTTTTTTAGCGCTAGAGTCGCTATTTATGGATTTATTAGAATAGAACGTAGGGTCCTTATGCTTCGTGTGTCGACTATCTGTGACTACGTGAGGTGTCTGCACACTTGACGTGTCCCCTCGTCATCATTTTAGGCGTCATTACATCACATTAGCCAGGTCAGGGTCAATTTGAACAGTGGGCGGCGTCAGTGTGAACTTAGGGCTCTAATCTTTACTACTTCCTCGTTTCATACAGAGTTGTCCCGTTTCAAAACAACTAACATTTGGGTGATCAATTTAAGAATGAAGACGAGAATTTCCATTTGGGAAACTGTGATGGTAAAATAATATGCTTTACAATTTTGTTTGTCTATACATAGAATTAACTACCTACACAACATTGTAAATGACCCTATGATGATCCTATGTAAATGACTACTTCATCTTCATAGTAGTTATTTACATAGGATTTATACTCTGAACATGTTCTCGTTATGGAAAAGAATGCCTGAAGAAAGAAGATACAGTGGACTGGCCGAAAAATCAGCTTGGAAAATCTTATGTAAGAAGCAAACTCGTGTGGAGAATAATCATTTGGACGGCCAGAGAAAGTTGTGGGTTTTTGGAAATTAAATTAATAAAATTGGGTAATCAGTGGTTAAGGAAGGGGTATTAAGTAATACTGATCGATATACTTAATTATAAAGGCATGCTATGTAATATTATGAAATGATATCGCAAGTCACGACATAATGACGAAAACCATTAACAAAATGATATACAATAGCTTAGTACATAGACATTCCTTATTTTGCCTATTTATATTTAGTTTATCACACGAAGAAGATTTAAATACACATTTAAGTTGCAAGATATTGGACGTTATGCCAAGCTTATCATATCGAAATATTATTTCGTATCTACGGGCTATAAATCTGGATTAAGCGAATATTTTTTTATCAGAAATATCCTAATAAATGTGACATGATAGCAGTGTTGTGTTTGGTGAAGGTGAATTACATAATGTAGGTAGATAAACTTTTTGACTTCCGAAACGGAACTTTTTGAATTCAAAGTTATTTTAAAGGATTTACAGGGATTAAAATGTACGTTATTAGTTGTAAAAATAAATTGTCAATCATATTTTGGTAAAATGCAAATCAGTATTCATAAAGTGAAGGCTAATAAAATAAATAAAGTTATGTATACAATAATGAAAATCCAAAGAATCATGTTTAGTAACGGCAACCTAATTTCTTAACACAGTTTCAATCACAATCCCGAGAGTTTTGAAGGATATTTCTAATCCATAGCTTCATAATTTTAATAATAACGCAACTAACGTGGTTGAACTGTCAAAATCAAAGAAAACGCGATAAATTGTCGTTTCATGTGTGTTACGTAATTATCCCGCTATATACCAGTTAATATTTAACGTCCGCTTATCCAATGTTACACAAAAGCAACTGACCCTTAGTTAAATTGTTATTCTGATGTATTTTCAGTGTTATCAGAAGCAAAAACTATTCGAACAAAATTACACGAACAAAAATAACATAGGCAGTCATGGGGACTGCGCACAAAAGTGAAAACTTATTGCTGAACGCGCTGATTATCAAAAACACATTCAGTCAATTTAACTTCACTTACTGCTACTACAGCATGTCGGCACGGGCATGTCGGTGACGCGAACCCAAAAGTTTTCCCCTACCAAAAATCGCTTAACGCTGCACGTAAAAAAATGTTCACTTCAAAAATGTCGTACCTAGTAATTTAAAAAATAGTCGCAGACGTACAAACATTTTTGCTAATTTGCAAGGCAAACATAGACCCGCCTTCAGATATTTGGTTATACAATTAAAATCAAAACACGTTTCTGCCGGGCTTCCAAGTTGGTATCGTGGCTCAGATATGCTGTTCGACTACTTTCATTCTGCATACATAGGTATCTGAATGAAATTTTATTGTGGATATGAATGAAAAAAACTTTTTCCAAAAAAAAAAACAACCGACTTCCAAAAAAAAACACTACAAAGTGAAAAATAACTTTAATTTTGGAAGTCGGTGGCTTTTGATCTGTCAGGTATTTTAGTTTTTTGCCACCGACTTCCGAAATTAAAGTTATTTTTCACTTTGTAGTCTTTTTTGTTGGAAGTCGGTTGTTTTTTTTTTGGAAAAAGTTTTTTAGTTTTCACTTTTTAGTGGGTCAGTTTGTAATTTATCCAATTTACAATAGCCTAATGTCAAATGCTCATCACCTTTTACAAAATATTGCTTTTCCCGATGCAGGGGCGTTAATTGTTGAGGAGTTCTCCTGGTAAGAACCAGGAAAACTGATGGTGACTTCACCATATGCATTTTGACGAGCATAAATTGCTTAGCAACCATATTAAGGTGCCTAATCGAATCGCAACGGTGAAATACTTATTATTAAGTAGTTCCGGTGGCCATCTGTGGTCTTCATCATCAGTTCCACTTCACCAAATGGTGCTTTTCGAGTGCAAATGCACGAGTTACTATAAAAAATATTCAAATCGCTATAGGTATGCCTATAAAATTTGAGGATTTCCCTCGATTTCCATGGGATCCCCTCATCCGATTCTGATTTGGTGGCAATGGGACCACCTCGGGAGCATACCCTTCCAAACAAAAAAATAATTTTCAGAATCCGTCCATAATTGACGGAGTAATCGGTAAACATACATAATAAAAACAAAAAAAAAACAAACAAACATACAGCCGAACATATAACCTCCTCCTTTTTGGAAGTCGGTTAAAAATGAGGCATTTTATTGTAGTAATATTTTAGTATTATTAGCGGCCTCAGACAGAAGGAAACGAACATATTACTTTTTAGGCAGTAGACATGCAAAGGGTTTAGTTCAAAATTAAATGATATTTTTTTTAAACCTGTATTGACCCACTACTTGTCATAGCTTTCAACTGTTCCCTGGGGGGTCCACTCCGAACATAAATGCGAAGTATCGGGCGAATGTTCGGTCGTTTCTTTACTACGGCTAACTATCGCTGCCTTTTTTTTTTGAAAATTGTGACTTGTTCTTTTTTTGACTTTGAGTCCTTACCCGACCCGGTCACGTGGACACTAACAGTCGGGCTGGTCCACAAATTCAAGGTCACTCAGCGTGCTATGGAGCGGGCTATGCTCGGAGTTTCTTTGAAGGATAAGATCAGGAATGAAGTTATCCGGAAGAGAACTGGAGTTACCGACATAGCCTGCAGACTAAGCAAGCTGAAGTGGCAGTGGGCTGGCCACGTTTGTCGAAGGACCGATGGCCAGTGGAGCAGACGAGTCCTGTGGAGACCGCGTATCGGCAAGCGTAGTGTGGGGCGCCCCCCAGCTAGATGGACCGACGACCTTAAAAAGGTGGCTGGGACAGACTGGATGCGGAAAGCGGAGGACAGGGTGTTGTGGCGCAGCCTGGGAGAGGCCTATGTCCAGCAGCCGACTGCTATAAGCTGAGTTGATTGATGGCCAACTTCACCTCAGTAAGTTTATTTTAGTGCCTATAGTTCTTTTCTCATGTAAAATATCTTATTTTAGTCTCTACATTGCGATGTTTCGTCTCTTAATTCCGGTTGTACCCATAAACACAAGTAAATAAATCTTAGACTGTTTATTTATATTAGCTTCAACTAGTGTCTATTAACCTTGGCGTAGGCGCGTGTCATATACTCACGGAAAAAGTACGAGCGCATCGTTTCTTACTCATTGGTATACCTAAACATTGAGTTTTCCTACACACTTATTTTGTAACAATATAATTTAAAAGAGTGTCCATGAAGTGTCTTCCCCGTTCTTCTCCATAGAACCTACTCCTAACTCTACGCTTTGGAATGGGCTATTATTAAAATAGCTTCATCTTTCTGACTGACTGATTCCTGTGACAATTGATGAATCCTTGGAGTTTGAACCTATATTTTTTATACAACTGTAAGTGTGAGAAAATCAATCGCTGTAGTGGTGTCACCACGTACGCAAATATTATAAAGTTTTCATTCCAATTCAGAAAAAGCAATAAGTATGAGTATTAGGAAAGTGTAGACCACCTAGGTATACAGTGTGAGTCTTGATAATGTGCACATATCGAAATTAAGGAAACACAGCTTAATTTTATCGACTCAACAAAAAAAAAACTAAAAAAAAATACAAATAACAAAATCTCTACCTGCTAAAGTAAAGTACGTAGCCCGTTAGCCGAGTGCAAGGCCTCTCTTTAACAGTTGATAGGAAACGTTGTGATTGACTTATAAACATGGTGTTTTTACTTTTCGAAAGCTGATACGATGGAGAATAATTTAAAGTAATAAAAAAGGGCAGGTAATCCGGACTTTTATGGAGATATTTTACAATTATTGTAAAAATTGATGAAAAAATATCAGATTTTTGTTATAAAATCAACCTTTATAAATTCTCTTATAAATTCTCAATTGAGGGCGACATTTTTCTTTAGTTTTCATTTTATGAAGACGCGCTATTATTTCCAGTCATTACTGAGTTTGTTTCATCGTGATAGATCGTTTAATTTAAAGTTATACTGATTTGTTTACATAGGGGTCACAGCAGCGAACAAGAATTTAAAAAATGCTATAAAAAATTGAATTGGTTTTTTTTATTTTTTTTAAATATTTTTTCCGTCGATAAAATTAAGTTTAATTAATTAAGTTTCCTTAATTTCGATATGTGCACATTATCCAGACTCACACTGTATAAATATCATTTCGACAAGTTTAGACCATCATCAATGGTTTAAATATGATGATGTGGAAAAATTGAATTATATAATTTATTTCGTAATACCTATTTACTTAATAATTTAAATTACCTTAGCAAAGAAAAGAACGAATAAAATTAAATATTCGAGTGGGTGAAACGACGCGACGTGACTAAATTACTACATTGATAGAATTTGGTAGAACACAGAATAAGTGACTTAGGTAAGGTCAACAGACCCATAATCAAGTCAACGTGCGATTTTAATTTGAATATTAATAAGGTACGGAAACTTTTTTTTTAAATCGGGTAAATTATTTGCAGTTATTTTGCCATCTTCTTTGCATAACCGAGATAAAAAACTTGACTGTCAATATATAAAAAATCATAGACATAATTTTTTCGTATTTACTTATTTACTTTTTTTATCTTACCCTACCTTCCACATTTCATACACGTGGCCGCCACGCACAACAATAAAATTGTTTGTGACAATCATTTTGAATGTTCATATATACAATAATAATTATTGTTGTCTGTAATGATTGACGTAACAGAAAATAATGCCATTGTGGTGCATGTGCATAATTGGACTGGCTGAGGGCGCCACAAGTTCAAGGAATTGCACATGCACTCGTCTTGCCCTTCTCTTGTTAATGAAACGCTCTTGACTGCTGTTTTCTTTTGCGCATACGAGTAGTAGGTAATGGTGCACAAACTGATAAGTTATTAAGAGTTGTTGGAGAAGCCATATTACATACTAGGTATAATAGCATAAAGACACTGTTGAAAGTGCATTGGGAGTATTATTTTTGTTGATAAACACAATACCTAATTACAAATAAGTACCGTATCTGCTGTAACAGAAAATACAGATGGCAACAGACAGCTGTTGCCGTTATGGTGCATGTGTATTATTACACCGGCTAAGGGAGCTATAAGTTCAAGGAATTGCACATGCACACGTCTTGCACTTCTCTTGTTAATGTTCTCTTTTGAAATAATGACTAATACAAAATTCAACATGTTAAGTATATATTTATTGCACATTAAAAAGAAAAGTTCTGCACACATTGATAATTGAATGATGTTTGCAAGTTGAGTGTCTTGATAATTTTTATAATACTTAGTAATTAAGTTTATAAACTGTTATATTGCTGCACATGAAAATTATGATGTTTTTGGTATGTAAATTGGTATTTGTTTTTGTTTCTCACTGTACCGGGTACTGACTGGGACGACGAAAAAATAACTATTTTATAATTTGCACAGTTCGATAAAATAATTGACATCTGTGCAAAGGGAATACCGCTTTTTAGGGTTCCGCACCCAAAGGGTAAAACGGGAACCCTATTACTAAGGCTCCGCCGTCTGTCACCAGGCTGTATCTCATGAACCGTGATAGTTAGACAGTTGAAAATTTCACAGATGATGTATTTCTGTTGCCGCTATTACCACAAATACTAAAAAAACAGAATAAAATAAATATTTAAGCGAGCTCCCATACAACAAACGTGATTATTTTGCTCGATATTGATAACGGCAACAGGTAGACGCTTGAAATATTCAAAGAAGTTATATAGTAAGTAGTTATATATTCACTTTAAAAATAAATAATTAAATTAAAATAAACCAAATATTTAAGGGGGGCTCCCATACAACAAACGTGATTTTTTTGCCATTTTTATAGATAATGGTACGGAACACTTCGTGCGCGAGTCCGACTCGCACTTGGCCGGTTTTTTTAATCTGCGGGGTAAATTGCGTACCACAAACCCTTTACTCTACATCTCCGCGCACTTTTTTACCGACTTCAAAAAGGAGGAGGTTCTATATTCTTCATCGATATTGATGATGTTATAATAACTTCCTGTCAATGTTATTTATGCAGGTAGTGATATTCGAATTTGTGTGGAGTATGTACCTAACATAACTAAAAACAAAAACTGAAAAGTGAAAACTAAAAACGTTTTACCAAAAAGGAAAAACAACCGACTTCCAAAAAAAACCTTTAAACAGGATAAGTACGAGTACCTATTTTAAAAGAAGCTTACACCTTTTCATTAAAGAGCAGTACTGTACTAATTAATGACTGCACTAACAGAGACTTGATAGTCAATTTAGTAAGTACATTTTATTAATTACTAGCTGCGCCCCGCGGTTTCACCCGCGTAAGTCTCGATCCCGTGGGAATATCGGGATAAAACGTAGCCTTTGTCTCAATCCAGGGTGTGGACACGGCTGGACCAATTTTGTATGGAGGTAGCTGACCTCCATACAAAATTGGTCCAGCCGTTTGAGCGTGAAGAAGTAACAAACATACACACACACACACTCACAAACTTTCGCCTTTATAATATTAATGTGATTACCTAATTGTAATTTGTTTTGTTTTTTTTGTTTTTTCTTGCCTTTCTGACACAGTCACTATATGACTTTTAATTTTTGTTAACATCTTGATGGATTGTTATCAGAACAAGTTGTACTATGTAGTTAGGTACTTACAAATTTTTATCTTTCTACACACTCATTTTTATTAATTTATTGTGAGATAGGTAACTAGGTAAGTATATGCAAATTGTTCTTAATCTGTCTGCTATTGAATCATTTCAACCGAACTCTTCACCGGTGTTAAGGCTCGTGCAGACAGGCGCAACTCGACGGAGCAACGCCGACACGACTCTGCTGGATCAATTTCTATGAAAACTTCACGGAAATTGTTCTACCAGTGTCGCGTCGCGCCTGTCTGCACGAACCTTTATCCGTAATCATTTATTAGATAATCTGTGTAATTTACTACTAATGTATAAACGCTGATATGACCTTCAGGTTTTTGTTACCGTACGAGTAAAGATTAATTATTGTTCTTTTTTGTTTTCTCACTGTTTTTCATGTTTACACTGAGACAAATACTAGTACTTATCCGTTTTCTACATAACTACGATTCTTTAGTCAAAAAAACTTTGAAATGAAAGACAAAATTTTGTGTCTTCCATGTAATGTGTGGACACTTACCGAGTATTTGCAGAAAGCTGTCCTCAAGCCTCATCGTGGAGGAGAGAAGGTAGTCGGTCCCCTCCAGCTCGCTCGGTGCCAACATGTCGCTCCTCATTTTCACCTTATCACCACCGCACAGAGTTCAAATTACAACAACTCGAGTTCCTAGAAAGGAGCCATCATTTGTTTATATATCCTATGAATTATTTCCTTGACGGAACACTACACTGTAACTTCTCGTTCACACGCGTTCGGTTGTTGCGTAACAAATGCTTGTTTTTTTTTTTTACTTGATGCACCATAAAAACACTGTATGATGAAGTTACGTTACTTAAAGTCACTTTTAAGTTGAGATAATGTTATTTGTCAGTCAGTTCACTTTGACGTGCCTTGTTATTGTGCGGCCGGTGTGTAGTTGGGTAAACAAGACTACGGAGGCGGTTTATTGGTGGTTCACGTGTATAATATTTGGTACGATAACGCAGATAGTGTCGGCGCGGCGTGTGTGCAGGATGTGCGGTGGGCTCGCGCGCTCGGCCGCGACTCGCGCGCCACGCTACCATCAGCTGATCCAATATACCACTATAAATAATACTGGATTGTATGCAGACTCTATGCAGTTAAATACGCTCTCCTAACTGGACGTTATAATGATTTATCAATAGGTACTTTACGAGTTTACGACTATCACTATCCTACTAACGGTTATCAGATTAAAGCAGGTGACAAATACTTTATACTGGTAGATTATTGGTGGGTTTAGATAAAGTCTAACCGGTAATCTTACTATAATTTTTGGTCGGCGCTTAAGATAATTGATAGGCGCTTGCTTATCGTCGCTGTCATTGCAAAAAGTCGTATGTAAATTTTTTGTGTTGCAAATATCTAGCTCACAATAAAAATATACCTTTTCACATAATTATATTTTTTTTTTAACAATTTTATTAGTTTTTGTGTTTCCTGAAACAGTCAGTTTTTACATACGACTTTTTGGAATGACAGCGACGTTATGGTATACGTCCGAGTGTACGTACAGTTAGCAAAAATAAAATATTTACACAAATCTCAAAATCAAACTGACGGGAACCAATACATTTAACTCACTCAGATTATACAATATTTAAAAAAGGAAAAGAATAAAATAAAAAAATAGGATACACAAAAAAACGGTCTGAAACAACAAATAATCTCCCCCATTTTGTCAACACCTAGAAGAATCTGAATATTGAAGTGACATAATTAATTAAAAGCCTGATGAGTTAGGCAGGTACTCGGTTTGCTTCCGCACCTGACTGTACCTACACGGAAATGAAATATTTATAGATTGGTAGTGATACCAAAAAAAATTCAATGCTAACATCATGTAATCAAAAATATCTTTTATGAGCAAAAAAATAATGATCAAAATTACATACCGGAAGACTGTGGAACTTGTGGATTTTAAAGATAATACTGATATAATGTTAATGAAGTGCGATTAAAAGGTAGGTACCTATATGTTAAACCTAGGTGTGTTTATTACCTCTTGTTATCATTTGTAACGTGCTCCTGTAAATTGTACCGTTAATGATTAGGTTTGGTCCAACTATAATATCTACTTAGCATAAAGTATAAATCAGTCTTTAATGTTCCACTGCTGCTGGGACATAGGCCTCTCTGTGAGAGGGAGTGAGCCGTAATCCACTACGCATGCCCAGTATGGGTTGGTGGATGCCCGGCATGTCCTAGAACTAAAAATTCGAAGACAATAATTAATACTTAATGTGAAATATTGTAAGGGGTAGTATATATTACATTATATTTATAACATAAACATAACCCACTGTTCCCACTGCTGGGGTGTCCCAGCAGTGGGAACAGTGGGTTATGTTTAGACCTCTCGGTGTGAGGGAGATAAGAGTTATGCGTATGCATAACATGACGCCTGTATTACAAAAGAGGGTTAGGCAGAGAGTATACTTATAATATCCATGTATCAAACACATTTTACTATGTAATCAACCAGTATTAAGTGGCACGCATTAGAAATGCTCTAAAAATATTACTAGTCTATTAGGTGTGCATATTACTTTTCCTGTAGGATTAACTTGAACTTGATTTTGATTGATGTTTCAACATCAATAAAATAATTTAAGTACTACTTAAAGCACAAAATGCAATATTTGAGAAAAATACTGCTTTTATGTTCACTGTTCAGAATTGGTCCCATAGCTTTTGTTAAGGGGCCGTGCACGAAATCGACTGATTTTGATCAATTTTGTTAATTGTTTGTGAGAAAGTGAAAAATAATTTAAACAAAATTATTTGTGATTTGTAAAGTCGAGTTCCTTGTTTTGCATGTGGCGGAAATGATTTTTCAAATAAATTAAGAATACCTGGAAAATTACAAAAATTCGCAACATGTTTTCCGAAAAATGACGCGAGACTGACGTTTGATCATCTTTTTACGAGAAACTACTTTTGATTTTGAACATTAAAAAAATAGTCGACATTACTATAATATGGTCTGCTTGCATGTGGCGGAAGCACTTTTTTCAACTTCAATACAAAATATAGCAGAAAAATAATGTGAAAAAACATATATATTTTTTTTAAAACCCATTCGGTTATGTATTTTTTCTTATTATTCAGCAAACCATACCAAGAAATTTAAAAATCACACGCTGGGCTTCAGCTGTCCTTGATTTTGATTTAATCATAAAATCAAAATTTTATTTTATGATTATACGATACCTTCATTAAGTAAATCAAAGGCGAAATAAACTATATTTTCACAAAAACTGTACTTTTATAGTTACACAGACTAACACACACGTTTACTCATAATTAGATAAGAAATTGACGGAAAAGGGTTTTTTTTTCGTGCACGGAGCCTTAATTTGAAGAGTATTATCACCCCTGAAAATATTTTACACTACTATTAAACGTTTTAGCGATACAGAATATGGGCGTCGTGCTGTCTTTAGTACTGAATAATGCATTGCATAACGTAGCCACGTGGTCTAGGACTAAACATAGGCTACCTGAGAATAGATGGATAGTAGATACTGAGTCGAGAACTTCACAGGGCATAACAGATATCACTTTTTAGAGATAGCAACATTAAATCATCATGATTGGTGCATTAGAATTGGGTGAGTAGGTAAACAGTAAATAATTATCTGATTAGCGCCAGTCCGCCAGATTAGTATCGCAAATATGCTGCACCGAATATGTACTCAGGTAGGTAGGTAACCTTAGTGCATATTCGGAGTAGCATATTTGCTAACATTTTAGGGTTCCGTATTCAACAAGGAACCCTTATAGTTTCACCATATCCGTCTGCTGCCCGCGTCTTAGCTCAGAATCTTAGTACCGGAAAACTGTAATTTGGCATGGGTATACATTTAAATCATGTCGACAAATTGGTTAAATAAAATCTTGTAGTGTACTACCTCCCTTGTACGTAAAGTGGGCATGATATTTTTTTTTCTCGTCTATCTCATCGTGTGCGCTGGCCGTATCGTTGGATAGGCCGGAAAAATATTTTACGATTCAGGGATCCGTTTGCGTCGTGAAAAAAAACACGGCAGTAGTACATATTATAACGAAGTTAAAAGGAAAACTATCACAGCTAAGTAGGCTTTACAATTTCACGAGTAGGTAATCGTGGACAAACTTACATTTGCAGTTGTACATTAGAACATATTTTTCAACTACAATGTTAAGTTTTTGTTTTTGGAATAAATTCATCTCAACTACGGAACCCTTCATTGTGCGTGGTGCGACACGCTGTTGGCCGGTTTTTTTTTAAATTGGTATCCGCGTCTTCACACTCATCATAACATGCAGTAACATGTTATGATGTTTAAAAAAAAGCCCTGGCCATAAGTGAAAAAGTTCCCGAAATTAAACTTTTTCTATTGATATTTTTTTTGTGAACATGTGAATGGCTGGTGATGAGTTCGACATGACGGCCAAAGTTTGTGAACCGTTAAAAGTTCTTATTTCTGTCCGAAGATCCGAAGATAAATCCGAAGTATCGGTCGAATGTTCAGCCGTTTCCTGACTACGGCTGATTAACTGACTATGGCTGATGAAAAAAAAAACGGCAGTCCAAGAGATAAGTCGAAGACAAAAATATGGCTTGAAGTCGGGTAAGGACTCAAAAAAAAGTCAAAAAAGGTAACATTAGATGTCAAGAAACGACCGAACATTCAGCCGATACTTCGGGTTATCGCTTCGGAGTATAGTACCCCTGGTGATCTTTATGTTATAGGTACCTACAGGTTTTACCTAAAACAGACACCAGTCTCTATTAAGTGTTGTTGTTTGATTGTGATTATGAGAGAACAATTAAGAATAATTAAATTATTTGTCCAATCTGCGGGCTAATTGCGTAACACACTATCAGTAGGAATCGGTTTCAATTTGACAGTTCAACAACATTCAATTAATCACATTGTTGAGCAGACAAATTTTTCTAACATATGAAGCTGTGGATTAGCAATATACTTCAAAATCATTCCGATTCCGATTCAAACTGTGTTACGCAATTAGGGTACTGGTTGTGTTAGGTTTCATCCTTTGCCAGTAGTTCGCCATTCCTTTTTGGCCAGCGAAGTTTACCCTGGTTTTCACATAAGTCGGGTACAGGGGGTCTACTCCGAACATAAATCCGAAGTATCGGCCGATTGTTCGGCCGTTGCTTGACTACGGCAAACTATGGCTGACTACGGCGAAAGAAAAAAAAACGACAGTTTAAGAGATAAGCCAACGTCAAAAATGTGACTTTAAGTCGGGTAAGGATTCAAAGTCAAAAAAGAAAACTATGGAACTTAAGGACGCTATCACATTTTTCCTCAAATATCAGTGCTTTTCAGGTACCGTATTAACGAATTAGGAGTCACAACTGCAAAGATATCATTGTCTTAAATTAAAGATAATATATTCATTTCCAGAATGGGCACATAAAAATTGTATAGCCCCATACAAATTTTTCACACAAATACGTTTTAACAATCACAATAAAACCAACAAATGAAAAAAAAATAGGTCTGAATAGGAACCCATATAGCTAAATCCACTGCATAGTTATACATAAAAATAATAACAAACTGTTGCTTATATAGTCCTCTATACGGTCAACTAAATATTTTGTAAGTAAATAAATAACTTTTTTATTTATGATTAAAATAAGAAGCGCCTTCAAATTTCTCCATACATTTTCTACTCGCGGTTCGTCATTCCGCGCTCAGACGCGCTCGTGGAAGCACCGGTGTATCGATTTTTCGCAAAAAAATATTTACGTACAGAAATGTGTGCTGTACTGTGGGAGGACGAAGTTGATACTTTTTCGGACCGAAATAAAAGTAAGTACGATTATTGGAATTTGTTTTAAAAATAAATACATAGTTCAAAATTTTTGTATGAATCATGGTTGTAGATTACGGATAAACATTGTGTAAATAATTATATTATCTTTAATCAAATGGCGGAAATATTTTTTTTTGAGATATTCGACACAAAGTCAATTTTGGGGTTTTTGGAGGTGGTGATTAAGTATTTCATATTTTTTTTTATCCAAGATGGCGGGTGTATTTTTTTAAATAAAAAATCGACATTGTTAGCAATTGTGGAGGTTTGTTATCAATTGTTGAAGGTGGTGTTTACAAATATACCATCCAACTTTTGATTCATGATGGCGGATGTACATTTTGGTGATAAATCGACTTAGTTGTCAATTCATAAATCCAGAATAGTAGATGGTTATAACTTTCGACACCAAGTATGGTTTTTGATTGTGGTGTGCATTGCTAAAATATTTACATTTGTTATTACAGATGCCACGAATTCAGAAATTTGGATAAAGGACAAAAAAACCGTACACGTAGCAGTAAACAAAAGTAATGAGACTGTATTTTCATTCAGAAATCACAAATCTACTCTGGAGTTTTGTTACAGACGTTGATATACGTCTGTTGGTAATTTGTTTTATTTGATTTACCTTAGGTACTACTAATGTTGTCTCTTTTTAGGGTTCCGTACCAAAATGGTAAAAAAGAACCCTTATGGTGAGACTAAGTCTGTCTGTCTGTCGCACCTGGATATCTCAAGAACTACTAATGCTATCAACGTGAAATTTTGAATTGTTTTAGATGACGTTTGCCCAATTATTTTGCAAACAAGAAATTTAAAAAAATGTACCTTTTTTGCAAAACGGACTGAAAGGGGGTCTTAAAAATTTGAAATGAAGCTACTAGGGCATGTGGGGTATCATATGAAAGAGCGCTGTTTGCACCTTCTCCAAAATCTTCTTTTTTTTTAGGCAGCGTGGTGTCCGTCTTTTGGTACAAAATGTAAAAAATAATACCGTTCCCCTTATCTCCGAAGTTTGCATAGATAAAAATCTGAAATTATTCTGTGTGATAGAAGTTTATGTAAAGATTACCTACAGGAAAAATAAAACGATGTCTCTAAATAGCACAGTTTTTCAGAAATCATCAACATCATATATACGTACGGAACCCTCGGTGCGCGAGTCCGACTCGCTCTTGACCGGTTTTTTATTTTCAGGATCAAGAATACGCAATAAGAGAATTTAAGCCAAAAAGCACAAAAATAATCGAGATGGATTTCCTTTTTGAACAGCTAATCCTTGTAGCTAGCAACACTCCTCTTTTTGATTGCGGCGTGAAGTACTTATCATGAATAAAGAAAAAACAAAGGTTAACAAGATGCTTATACTGTGAAAATTTAAAGACTGTAGCTTCATCAACCGTTTGGTTGTAAAACCTGTGTGATAGACGGACACGTGAGTGACAGCAATAGTGCTCCGCTTGGACTCTTCGGATACGGAACCCTAGAAAGAGCTGGCCTTCATTCTAAATTTGAACTTCTTTGAAACATGAAATGAAAATATAATTTTTACTACCTACTTTGGTTTTAATTTTTATCAAAAGTACTGAAATCGCGCCCCAGTCTCTGTAAATAAAATACTGTTTTCATAAGGCAATGATTATTTTTAAATATCACAACGAAAGTCTACGATAAACTCCCAGGCTAGTATTTGATTATGTAATGCTCCAACATTTGCCAGCAAAAATAATATTTACAAGTACCTGATGGCTGATGAATTTTAAAAATACTAAAAACATAATTATCACGCAGATAGTACTTAGCCACAGTAACTCAAATTCGATTGCAAACTTACAATTAACTTTATTCAATCAATACCAGTAAAAATAAAAAAAATATACCTTCAAGTACCAAGATTAGTTAAGTTACGTATAAAATCGAGCGGTCAGCGGTTTCAATATGTGCGTGCGCGTAATATTGTTGTGTTGCGATTAAGATACCTAAACTCGAGCGAGTTCAAAATGTGATAGCGTCCTTAAAAAACGGCCGAACATTCGGCCAATACTTCGGATTAACGCTTCGGAGTAGACTGCCTGTACTTAGTTTAGTTGAGCCTTTGCGGCGAGAAGCCGCTATTTCAAACGGCATTTTCCTGAAAAACAGTGAAATTGTTATGGATTTACATGTTCCAATACAAAGCCCAAATAGGCTGTTTAACAGCATATTAATGGGTGATTATAGAACTGTTATCCCAAATGTGTTCTTTTTAAACGACTTTTAACCAAATAATAAAATGATAACTTGAAAGAAAAATATTTTGTTTGGAACACACTAACTAACAATATCCAAAAATAAAAACAACCAAGACTTGTGCGATGCCAAAAAGGCTCCTATCTCAGCATGATAAGTGCCACATTAGATCTATTCTGCAGAAATAAGCAAGAAACCTGTTATGTGAACAGCTTATATTCAACACAAACATCCCCAACACATAATCTCTTTGATAAAAATAGAAACGATATCTAATCTATATCTAATCAAATACTGCGTTTTATTAAAAACCACTTTTGAAATGGTGACAGCATAAGCCACGTGTTTTTTGTAAACTAAAATTCACCAAAAGCATTGAAAATTTTGCGCTTATCAAAGCCAGTGGCGCGGCGTGTTGGTGAAATGGTGAGTCACTATGATGAAATTGAAATTTTACAATTGATTAAATGTTGTTTACATCTCCATAAAACTAAGTTCTAAAAAGATGAAGAAACTTAAAAGATGATGATGACCTGGAGAGGCAAAGACGTAGCATTGGATGTAGAAGTAACATGCTAAATACAACGTTTCTTCCATTGCTCGAACCACGTAAAAATAACTCTGGTTCCAGGCGTTCTACACCAGTCAACTTTGGTAGTAAGTACACGAAGAGTGTATACAACAGTCTTCGTATACAATATAATAACGCGTTTCGAGTCATGCTCAACCTGCCCTGGCGGTGTAGTGCGATTTAGAAGTTTCCAGACAGTGTGTGTTGCGTTGACAGAGTAACCGACTTCTTTGCACTCATGAGGAAGTTCAGGGCATCGTTCTTTTCGCGTGTGGTGGCATTTAAAAATAGTATTGTCAAAGCTGTTTTTCATACAGTGCATTTACTGAGGGAGACAAAATAAATGTACTCATCAATGTTTTGGCTTCCTTGGTGTGAAATGATGGGTTCTTTACTGTATAATTTTTACGTTTGTTTGTTTAGTATAACTTTTGTTTTAGGATAAGTTTTCAATTTTAATTTTATGGGTGCCTGAAATAAACGATTAATAAATATATACCTACACATAAAATAATCTAAATGCTGAATATTGGCTCAATAACTGAATTTAAACACTATAAAGTTGTAATAGCTCATAAAAGGGTAGATCCGCGTATAGATATACAGACGATATTAAGCTTGTTGTAGGTACATTTATTCACTATGTTGATATAATATTGCTATTATATAAATTAAAGCATTTTATTTTATGCCCAAATTGCTGGAATAACATCTTTGTAAGCGCTTGTCCTGCAGTGCTATTCTGTAACCGTCTCACCCGTGAAAACTTAGGTGAAGTGAGCGTGGAGTGAACTGTCAGAGATGGATTGACACTATTATCAAGTCACTTCAAGCTCACTTCACCTACGTTTACACGGTGAGATTTTTTCAGAATAGATCGGCTGAACCCCAGACATTAACCAGTCAAGTATGACAGCTTAAAAGTTTCCAGAAACGCTTATACAAGGTCAAATTTAATTAGCCAGCGAAACTCCACAGACCTATTGGGTATCGATATCTAAACACAATAAAACAAAGAAAAAAAGTTTTGATGTTTTTTTTTTCTGGTGTCAATGACTTCTGGTAGTGAGGTTACTTGAAGTAGTTGAGTTTTTGTTTTATCGTGTTTAGATATCCATACCCATCACGTCTGTAAAGTTTACACAAAGAAAAAAACTGATTTTGAAACTCATATTTCAATAACTATGTAAACCCCCAAAAAAATACGTTTTTTTTTTCTTTTTCGTTGTATCGTATTTAGGTATCAATACCCGCCACGTCTGCTTAGTTTCGCTAGCTAATTTAATTTGACCCTGTATACAATGATTATTCAGGCAATTTATGTTGCTTGAGTAACTACGATAATATGAAATTATTGTCATGTTTTAGATTATTTTTCAATCACTTATCTGTGGTACTTGTCGATCGAATCTAATAGCCAGTTATGAGGCATACCTAATATCTAATCTTGCTAATATTTTAATGCGGCGTTAAGAACGAATGTCTAATTGTGTCAATGAGCAATCACAATCCGATAATGTTGAAGGATATTGCTAATCCATTGCTTCATAGTTTTGAAAGATTCGTCTGCTCGACAACGTAAATAACGCAATGAACGTGAATAACTGTCAAAATGAAACCCATTGCGATCAATTGACATTTGTGTTACGTAACTACCCCGCAGGTGATGCCGGCCATAAGCTTGAGTATTGGGCCTTTTAGTATTCTGCTATCGATGAATGCACCTCGTGGCCCAGTAATAACAGCCGTAAGATCGAACTAAGGTTTAGCTACAGCTAAACTTGGCGCGGTCGGTCCGTGAATGGGCTACCGTGACTAGGCTTGTAGAAAAAATATCGATGTATCGATATATTTTGTTCGATATATCGATATTTTTCGGCGATATCTATTATTTCGATATATCGATATAAAATATCAAGTATCGAAAATGTATCAAATACGATACATTACTAATAGCCAATAAAAACGTTGTCCCCACCGACTAAAACCGCTAGAATTCAGAGCCGTAAAAAAGTAAAAATTATTTTATCAATATTTTATTAGTTTCAGATTTTAAATCTGAAATGTTGTTTCTAGTTTGGTATTTCGATGAATACAAAACAATTTCATAAAGTACATAAACTTTTTAGAAAATTTCACCGACATATCGATATTTTTTTTTCTATATATCGAAATCGATATCAATTTTTTTTTTAAACATCGATACTTTTCGGCACCGGCACCCTAACCGTGACCATCCATTACATATCAGAAAACAACGCTAAAGCCGTTGGTCCCGACTGTCATTTTTAGACCTTTCACAATCGATTGGTACGGGTAGTCAAGCTGGCGTCTGTACAACGCGACGGTTGCTTTATAGCTGATTTTAATTACCGTAGCGCGTCAAATCTAGATTTGAATCCTTTCATATAATAATGTTTTATTTCTTTGTGAACACGTATTAATTAACATTTTGTTAGGTCGGGTCACTGTCTGGTTTCAAAGTCAAGAAAGGATTTAAACTGCACTTAACGGTCACTTCAAGATATTCAAATAAAGAATTAATATTCGAAAATGGCTGTTAGCATGTATATTGGAAGTATATCCGCCCGGTTCACCGGTCGAAATGTGCATTAAAATAAATTGAAAGTAAAGTTTAAATAATTCATGAAAGTGCCTTCACAATATTTATGATTTCGAGGGCATTTGAATAGGTACTTTTGTTTCTTTTAAAAACATTCGAAGTCGTGTAGGAAAGTTTATGTTCCGGAATTTCGGTGGGAAAAAATGATCGGTGGCCGCGCAACCTATGTAAAGGCAGTTGAACAGAATAGCGTACTTTTTTTTTACTAATCATTGGTTTTAAATAAAACTTCAACGTTCTTGTTTTACACGACCCCTTACAGAACTTTCATAATTATGTTTCCTCTGACAGAAACCAAACATCAACTTTATTACATCGAGAATAAAGATCATGATGCAAAATCGGTAGAATAAATGTGAAAGAACTGTAGTTTTATAATGTTAGCTCATCAAACGCATTCTAAACAAACTAAACAACTTGTAAGAGTCTACAATACTTACCTCAAATTGCTTCGTCATGATCCTCCGTTACATCGAAAATGCTGCAGCATTAATTTTGATATGACAAAATATTATGTTAAAGTTGAGGATTCATGTTAAGTAGGTACTATGTTTGCCGAAAACACGATTCCATATTTTCCCGACAGAAAAAAAATACAAAGTTAACCTCCAAACCGAACAATAAACCGCTAGTATTGCAAAATACTTCAAATTAGATCATGAACTAAATATAAAGCAAATTTGATTAGTTGGGTTGGCTAAGTTTTTAATATTTAATTAAAAATATTACCTTTGTTTCACCGTAAAAAGAAATTACCTAAACTATCGGCGCCTTGGAGCTAGAGAATACAATCCCGAGCATGTTTTTCAATCCCGGGCTTACGGGATTTTTGAAGCCTTTTCCCGGGATCCCGAGCTCATCCCGGGATTAGACTATGTGGTTTCTAATTGGGCTAAAATAAAAAAAAACACGAGTAATTAAAAAAAAATGTCTTTAATGTCTTTGCACAACACAAATCAGAATAATAATAAGAAAAGAAAAAACACAAACCAAAAAATACTATACTTTCGCAAGAAATTAAAAAACAGCACAAAATAACTATTTAGAATTTCGAAAATATAATCGCAGAAATATCAAAGCATCCAATGTTTGACTTCCGAGCCTTTTTTTTTGGGTGGGAAATCATCAAATAACTTCCCCCGCTCTGGGCGGAGCGGGCGTGTCCGACTTTTACTGACTAAAACCCACCCGTGTTCCTTCCGTTGCCTATGTGGCCACGATATCCCTTTCGGACAAACTCGC
Source organism: Tiliacea citrago (assembly GCA_963921375.1). Lineage (NCBI taxonomy): Eukaryota > Metazoa > Arthropoda > Insecta > Lepidoptera > Noctuidae > Tiliacea > Tiliacea citrago. The sequence continues at coordinate 9,480,805 of OY992799.1, forward strand.
AACCCCGGCAGGCATTGGTCCTAATGGACCCCGTCAGTTTGTGCTGACATCTCTTTGAGGCGCGCGTGGAACACAACGCGCCGTCGACCCGGGCCTGGTCCTTATCGGACGGCGAGCTACCCATCGCTCACCGTCCGCAGGCCCGCGCCTATGGTGGCCGGAAATCGGCTTGCGACTCCCGACGCCCGGGGCGTCTCCGGCGGCGACTAGGGGCGCGAGGGCGCGAACCTTGTCTCACCCTCACGCGTTCCGCCTCCTCCTTCGCTAGCATAACTGCTTCGCAGAAGGAGGTGACGGCCTCCCATGCACTCTCGCTCCGAACCATGGCCTGAACCAGGCCCGGACGCAAGAGATCGCCGCCGCCGATCGCCTCCGTGAGGACACGGCGGTGCTCCGCCCAAGCTGGGCAGACCTCCACCGTATGCTCCACCGTGTCCTCCGGGCGATCCACACAGTGGTGACACCCGGGCGTTTCCTCCCGCTTAATCCTAAACAGTAACCTCCCGAAACATCCATGTCCGGTGAGGACCTGCGTCAGGCGGAAGTTGAGGACGCCTTGGCGCCTCTCCAGTCACTCCTCAAAGAGGGGACTTATCGCCACAATTGTGGCGTGCCCAGCGCTGGGTTGCGACAATCGCACTCTCCATGTCGCCATGAGATCCCTCCGGAGCTCCGTCCGCTGTGCCGCGATTTCTTGCGGCAGCGGAGTTATGCCCCGGAGTTTCGCCTCTTCGCGCCACACCCAAATGTGCGCGAGGACTTTCGCCTCCAGATCCCATGGCGGACTTCCGAGCCTGCTTCGTAGTTTATTGCCAACATAATCAGCAGCTGAAAACGCTCGTTCAGCTTCTACGCTGGTTGGAGGAATAGACAATAGATACTTATATGCTGTTTCTAAGTGATATCCACGAACACCTCCATTTTCGAACAGGCTCATTTCACGTCTAATACTATTTGCCAACCCCAATTCATTTTGTACTTGTACTTCAGGATCTGGGGATTTCATACTCTTGTTAATTTCCAGCTGTAACTTTTCCTTTAATGTCAATTGGGGTTGGGAGGTTTCTGACCTTAGCTCATCATCTGTTTGTGATCCTGACCTTGCTTCTTCTTCCGTGTAATCTCGACTATTAAGTCTTTTAACAATACTCTTTATTTGCTTCCTCACTAAAGCCTGTGTCGGAACTGGAAATAAGTCGTGCCATTCCAAATCCGATAATAACTGATTTTCAACATCCATTCGTGGATTTTGTAAATAATTTAACACGCCAGTTAAATCATCACTTCGTCGTTGCTTTATACGTTCCACTAAGGATGTTTTAATTTTTTTGGCAAGTGCTGAGTTTTTGCTAGACAGTTGTTTTATAAGAAATTTCAAAGCGGCATCAGCTGTGCATAAATTAGCATCTCGCCGACAGATTGCTTCTACTGTCAATTTAATTGGGGTCAGCACATCAACAATTTTATTTACCAATTCAAAATCAACATCTTCTAAACGAATTGGATGATTGAGATCTATAAGAGCTTTTGAATGCATGCTTTTAAAAGATAAAATCGCTCCAGCGTTGTTAAAAGACTATTCCACCTGGTTTTACAGTCCAAAAGAAGTGACAACTCTTTTCCATGTTCAATTTTCACATATTTTTGAAGTACTGCTTCATTTTTCAATGGAGATCTTTTGAAATACACTACAACTTTGCGGATTTTCTTTATCAGCTCATTAATATTTTCATATTGTGTTAACTCTGGTACGTGTTCTGGCGCAAGATCATTTTGTGACATTACGATTAAACCTGATTCTGGACAGTCTAAGTCTTCTAAATGGTGTTCATCATCGCTGTCGTCCATATAATCAACAGTCACAGCTGGTTCATTTATAGTATCATCTGAGGTAGGGCTATCTTGCAAATTATTATGTTTTTCATAAAGCACATCACAGACCGCCAAATTGATACCATGTGCGAGACACAGTTGTTGTTCAGTGCAAATAAGCCGCCCCACCTTTATCATAACATTCGGTCCATCAGTTACAATAGCCACGATGTCAGTTTCTAAGGAAATGTCAAATTTACTTAGACGCTCTTGCAATATACGAAGACAATTTTCAGCTGTCATACTATCGTAAATAGGAACAAGTCCTAAGTTCCAATTTTTTTTATATGAATGAACGTTGACCGCCATGTATCGTTTATTGGAAGTTGAAGTCCACTCGTCGAAAGAAAGACTAAATCTTTCACCTGCACTTTTCATATGTTTTAATTCTGCAGTTACTTGCTTTCTGATTTTTTCACTGTAATTCATAACACGTTTTCGAACAGTGACGGCTGACTTTGGTAAATCCGTGTATTTTGCTAATAGCAATTATTATTCACACTGAATGGCAATCCATCTAATGCAATCATTCTTGCCAAAATATCATCCAGGCTATCGTCGGCACTTTTAGTAAAATAATTATCTAACTTTCGCTTGGCTGGCGGCGGTGCTGTGTTCAGATTTTCAGAATCTTATTTTTTATTTATTTATAGTTAATTAAAACGGCACAGGTCCAATTACATTAATTAACATAGAATTATAAAAATTAAAATAAAATAAGCATTCAAATAACATACAATACAAAAAATTTAATTCAAAGATATACAATTCGTGGATAAAATTATTAATAATTATTTGAGTAAATGGTTCAATAAATTAGATACATCAATAAACTAACATGCAACAGTGGACACCCTCGCATATTGTCCCTCACAAAACAACAGACAAGCACGCATTATTTTCTTCCATTCATCGGCAAACACATCACATTCAGGGTCGGCAGTCAGGAGGGCGTTTAGCATCCTTAGGGTTCGACAAACTGGGGATTCGGCTCTAGCAACAGATCTAGACAGCGGTAGTGCGAACAGGTTATGACGGCGGCTTTGACGGTGCCCAAGGTATTTGTCGGGCACAAATAGGCGGCAGAAAAGTCCGTGGAGTTCAGGGCAGTCAATACGACCGCTTAGGGTTTTACAGGCAATCGTGAGCTGATCACGGTTCTTACCTCCAACGAATTTAAACCCAACACCCCTAGAAGATAATTCGTTGGGTACATGAATGGGAAGTAATGGTACAGCCTTTGATACAAAAATCTCAGGAAGGTCTTCTGAACTTTCTCAAGCATCAGTGTCTGAGACGCAGTATGCGGATGCCAGACACAGGCGCTGGACTCGAGTTTACTTCGAACCAAAGTGGTGTAAAGAAGTTTAATAATACTGGGATTGCGAAAGTCACGAGCGTTCCTCAAGACAAATCCCAGACGCCTGAAGGATTCCTTTGCAAGGGCAGACACGTGGTCTCTAAATGTCAGACTGCGGTCGAAAGTCACTCCTAAGTCCTTAACGCTGGTGACACGGGTGATCACTAAACCCCCCAAACTATAATCATATTTTATTGGTCTCAACCCACGACCATAAGTCATAATGCTGCATTTACTAATATTAAACAACAACTTGTTCGCCATGCTCCACTCATAGACGGTATCGATATCTTTTTGTAGGAGTTCGCAATCCACCTCTGTTCTGATTTGCGCAGCTAGTTTTAGATCGTCGGCATATAATCTTGACTTGTTGAAGCTGATATAACCTTGATGTTATGTTTTGATAACAAATGTGTATGTAATCCCTTAGTTGATCCACCCAAAGTCTTGAGGATGGCTGGGCATCGCTTACATTTAGCACTATTCCCGTCCTTCTCAACTAAATAATAACTCCACACTGACGTCGTATCACTGTCTTTTTTCTAACACAAGTCTCCCGCCATTTGAAATACTTAATTTCAGATAATTGACTTTTAAATTTGAATGACGTAGCCTACGTAACCCGTCGTCACTGACGTAGCCTACGTAACCCGTCACTGACAGAACAATAAATGAAAAAAATAAAACCTGATTTGCATATTTATACTTTCGTACAGGGAATCCCCGACCGACGGGAAATACCCGCAACAATATTATGACATGAGATGATCGGGTGATTCCCCTGTTGGTTCGTTGGGGAATTACCTTAAGAGTATTGTATTAAAGTATTCCGACTAAGTTCTACGACAAACATATTATTAGGACTGTACCTGTGTAGTAGTAATAGTGGGTTAAATATTGTACGAGTTGCTTTTTGTCGTAATGTATTAAAATAATCTAGGCAAGGTTATTTTCATGGCGCAACGGACTACGGAATACAAACTAGACTTGTTTGTGGCAATCCCGAAAATCCCGAGCCAAGCCAAGCCGATTAGCCAAGAACAGTCAGATTTTCGGGGCCAGAAAACGGTCGGGATCCCGGGATTGTATTCTCTACTCAAGACCCATAAATACGGGTAATTGATTGACAGCAAATAGTTAATATCGGCACCTACTCCATATATTTTACATGATTACGGTCTGAAGCTCTACAGCATTTATGATCAGTGATGTTTATAATGCAATGGCCTGTTGGTCCCAGTCAAGACTCCAGACAATAAGTAAGTCCAGTAAGTCTTCAATAAGTTATTATCTAATCTCTCTAAGTTGCCTAGTGACCTTCTAATGTCACAGTTTTACCCATTACCTTTGTACGGGGGATTGGGACATCAATGCTTCACAAGCATTATCTCAAGATACTAGGCATAAAATAATAAATGGTATCTTGAGTTAAGTATCTCAAGATGGTGTCTTGAGCTAAGTATCTCAAGACGGTGTCTTGAGCTAAGTATCTCAAGACGATGGCTTGAGCTAAGTATCTCAAGACGGTGTCTTGAGCTAAGTATCTCAAGACGGTGTCTTGAGCTAAGTATCTCAAGACGGTGTCTTGAGCTAAGTATCTCAAGACCCATAAATATGGGTAATTGATTGACAGCAAATAGGAGCTCTACAGCATTTATGATCAGTGATGTTTATAATGCAATGACCTGTTGGTCCCAGTTAAGACTCCAGACAATAAGTCCAGTAAGTATTCAATAAGTTATTATCTTATCTCTCTAAGTTGCCTAGTGACCTTCTAATGTCACAGTTTTACCCATTACCTTTGTACGGGTGATTGGGACATCAATGCTTCACAAGCATTATCTCAAGATACTAGGCATAAAATAATAAATGGTATCTTGAGTTAAGTATCTCAAGACGGTGTCTTGAGCTAAGTATCTCAAGACGGTGTCGTGAGCTAAGTATCTCAAGACGGTGTCTTGAGCTAAGTATCTCAAGACGGTGTCTTGAGCTAAGTATATCAAGACCCATAAATGGCACCTACTCCATATATTTTACATGATTATGGTCTGGAGCTCTACAGCATTTATGATCAGTGATGTTTATAATGCAATGGCCTGTTGGTCCCAGTCAAGACTCCAGACAATAAGTAAGTCCAGTAAGTCTTCAATAAGTTATTATCTTATCTCTCTAAGTTGCCTAGTGACCTTCTAATGTCACAGTTTTACCCATTACCTTTGTACGGGTGATTGGGGCATCAATGCTTCACAAGCATTATCTCAAGATACTAGGCATAAAATAATAAATGGTATCTTGAGTTAAATATCTCAAGATGGTGTCTTGAGCTAAGTATCTCGAAACGGTGTCTTGAGCTAAGTATCTCAAGACGATGGCTCGAGCTAAGTATCTCAAGACGGTGTCTTGAGCTAAGTATCTCAAGACGGTGTCTTGAGCTAAGTATCTCAAGTATCTCAAGACGGTGTCTTGAGCTAAGTATCTCAAGACGGTGTCTTGAGCTAAGTATCTCAAGACCCATAAATATGGGTAATTGATTGACAGCAAATGGTTAATATCGGCACCTACTCCATATATTTTACATGATTATGGTCTGGAGCTCTACAGCATTTATGATCAGTGATGTTTATAATGCAATGACCTGTTGGTCCCAGTTAAGACTCCAGACGATAAGTAAGTCCAGTAAGTCTTCAATAAGTTATTATCTAATTTCTCTAAGTTGCCTAGTGACCTTCTAATGTCACAGTTTTACCCATTACCTTTGTACGGGTGATTGGGACATCAATGCTTCACAAGCATTATCTCAAGAGTGAGACAGGCATAAAATAATAAATGGTATCTTGAGTTAAGTATCTCAAGACGGTGTCTTGAGCTAAGTATCTCAAGACGGTGTCTTGAGCTAAGTATCTCAAGACGGTGTCTTGAGCTAAGTATCTCAAGACGGTGTCTTGAGCTAAGTATCTCAAGACGGTGTCTTGAGCTAAGTATATCAAGACCCATAAATGGCACCTACTCCATATATTTTACATGATTATGGTCTGGAGCTCTACAGCATTTATGATCAGTGATGTTTATAATGCAATGGCCTGTTGGTCCCAGTCAAGACTCCAGACAATAAGTAAGTCCAGTAAGTCTTCAATAAGTTATTATCTTATCTCTCTAAGTTGCCTAGTGACCTTCTAATGTCACAGTTTTACCCATTACCTTTGTACGGGTGATTGGGACATCAATGCTTCACAAGCATTATCTCAAGATACTAGGCATAAAATAATAAATGGTATCTTGAGTTAAGTATCTCAAGATGGTGTCTTGAGCTAAGTATCTCAAGACGGTGTCTTAAGCTAAGTATCTCAAAATGGTGTCTTGAGCTAAGTATCTCAAGACCCATAAATATGGGTAATTGATTGACAGCAAATAGTTAATATCGGCACCTACTCCATATATTTTACATGATTACGGTATGGAGCTCTTATTTATGATCAGTGATGTTTATAATGCAATGGCCTGTTGGTCCCAGTCAAGACTCCAGACAATAAGTAAGTCTAGTAAGTCTTCAATAAGTTATTATCTAATCTCTCTAAGTTGCCTAGTGACCTTCTAATGTCACAGTTTTACCCATTACCTTTGTACGGGTGATTGGGACATCAATGCTTCACAAGCATTATCTCAAGATACTAGGCATAAAATAATAAATGAGCTAAGCTAAGTATCTGAAGATGGTATCTTGAGCTAAGTATCTCAAGATGGTATCTTGAGCTAAGCATCTCAAGATGGTGTCTTGAGCTAAGTATCTCAAGATGGTATCTTGAGCTAAGTATCTCAAGACCCATAAATATGGGTAATTGCTAACTTAAAGTTTAAACTTTAAGGGGGATTTGATAAGGCTTTTCAAACTGAATATTAGTAATAATAGCAGAGCAACAATAATTTCATCAATTATCCTCAAAGATTAACTTGAAGCCCATCTCCCATGCTCTTTGAAAGACTGGTGATTTTCATTTATTACACAAAATTAAAACTCTAAAAGCAGGCTTAGGCTTTCTATTTCTACTCTATTGTAGAATAGAAATCGCTTGTCTATCTTTCTTCGTAGAAAACTGTCAGCTGTCTACACGGAAGCGTAATTTTTATCTACTTTAAAACACTTCTCTACGGTTCTCATGCTAAGCCTATGGAACCAGGAATGGTTGGTTAAGTTTCTTTTAGTACTAACCTAATAAGCAATGTGGAGATATGAATAAGCAGTTTTTTATACATGTATAAGATTTTGCAATATCAGGTGGCGATGACAAAGATAGGGTCAAAGTAGGTCTAACAAAGTCTCCCGCCATTTGAAATACTTAATTTCAGATAATTGACTTTTAAATTTTAATGACGTAGCCTACGTAACCCGTCGTCACTGACGTAGCCTACGTAACCCGTCACTGACAGAACAATAAATGAAAAAAATAAAACCTGATTTTCATATCACTTTCGTACAGGGAATCCCCGACCGACGGGAAAATACCCGCAACAATATTATGATATGAGATGATCGGGTGATTCCCCTGTTGGTTCGTTGGGGAATTACCTTAAGAGTATTGTATTAAAGTATTCCGAGTGGGGAAGTCCCTTCTAAGTTCTATGACAAACATATTATTAGGACTGTACCTGTGTAGTAAATAGTGGGTACCTACGTATTGTACGAGTTGCTTTTTGTCGATTACGACAAAAAGCAACACTATTAACACGTTAACGTTATTTAACGTTAACGTGTTAACGTACGTAACGTAATTAACGTTATTTTAATACATTAGTATTAAAATAATCTAGGCAAGGTTATTTTCAAGGGGCAACGGACTACGGAATACAAACTAGACTTGTTTGTGGCAATCCCGAAAATCCCGAGATTAGCCAAGTACAGTCCCGGGATTTTCGGGGCCAGAAAACGGTCGAGATTCGGGATCCCGGGATTGTATTCTCTACAGTTGGAGCCTTCGTCCCGCTTGCTGGCGTGACCTTTACCAGTAGTGTACGAGCGAGATACAGAGTGAGGTGGCGCTGAGGTTTTATGGACTCAGTCTGAAGTGATTTGTACGTCAATCAAGTACTGAAATTAAATAAAATTTTCATGATCCATATAAAAATATTGTTTATTTTACGCTTCACAATATTGACATCAAGTATTAACTGTGTATAAACGAAAAAACACATCAAAAAGGCACTAATAATAATTAAAAGTACTAATTATAGCGGCAAAAATCCGAGATTCAAATATAAATCTTATTCCGATTATAATAATAAAATTTAGGCAATATTTCCACAGCTTACAAACTTGTGACATAACAGTTTGCCAAGTACTTTTGCTAAACGAAAACAAACCAAATGGGATTATTCATCAGTCAGTTGTGAATTATCTTTTTTCTGAAGATTGATGGATTATTATCGTTAACCAAACTCCTAACAGTTGTTTAATTAAACAACTTTTTAAGCCTATTATCTTATTATAAATAGTAAATTACTTTTACGTGATGATTGTTTTATAAATATCCTAATATTTATAAAACATTTTGTACTCATCACGTGAAAATAATTTACCATTACCTAGGTACTGATTTTTTTTCATCATGTTTTTTTATATTTTTTTTTGGTGTCAGGCAGTCTCCATTCTTTTTTTATAAGCGCGAAAGTGGAAACAAAGCCTCATAATAAATAAATGTCGCCTTACTAAGATTCCTACTGAAAGTTACGTCAATATTATATTAAAAAGTAATGGCATTTTTTGTACAAGCAATACATTTGGCACTTTGAGATTCCTTCTCTCAACAGTATAAAAATACAAAATAGCTTACATCTATCTACTACGTAAACATATTAGGCGTTGTTAATTTCGTCGATCAAGTATTCACGGTTAACAATTGTTGATAACAACTTTAAATGTTGCGTAAGTTGTTCAACAATGCTGTTCGGTAAGTTGCTCAACATTGTTGATAACAACTTTATATGTTGCGTTAGTTATTCAACAATGTTGTTCGGCAAGTTGCTCAACATTGTTGATAACTCACTTCAAATGTTGCTCAGACAATTATCAACTTTTCTTATCTAAACGGTCAGTCTGCATGACATTGGCAGCTTGTTTAGCAATACGTTGTTCTGTTGCCAACACATCATAGAAACATCTTGCTGCAACAATATTGTTTAACATTTAGTTTACCGTGAACACGTGGCATAACTAATTCACTACTTAAAATGTTAGGGACGGAAGAGTATAATAATATTGCTTAGAAAAGATTGAGAATCTTTTGGTGGCAAACAGTACTTTCGACTTGATTTGTTTAAATATTATAATTATAATATTATTGTTCGACAATGTATAAGCTTAAAGTAGTTATAAATAGATTACCACTGGAAATAAGTGTAAAAGGTACAAAAGATACTAAAAACTATCCCCCAATACACGCTTATGTACTAACGACTGATATGAAGCTATTGCTTAGGAAGTTAGGACTACCGATGGAATACCGATTTTTATTTTTTTATTTTGCTTACCGCTTACGGACATTAATAGTCGGTTCGTATCGATGATTTCTCGCTTTTTCAAACTACCCACTCAGTTACTCATTTTTATTCTGGAAATGAACGAATTAATTTTATTATCCAGCATTACAAATAAAATCACTGGAACTTATTCGTCTGAAGCGTGATATTGGTACAAAAATATTCGCATGCACAGGTAAACCATAAAAGGTATGCGTTTCGGTAATCTTCGTGATTCCGAATTTGCACGAACGTCGCACCACAGAGTAACCCCAGGCAGAAGCTTCTAATTTTTGTACCTACTGCCGCGCTTTGTGGTAGTGCACATATAAACGGTAAACGGTAAACTTTCTCTCTGTTGGATTACCCCTACTCCGGTAGCAGATCGTCATCAGAAACTCAAAAGTTGAGAAAGATTTTTTTTTCAATTGCATTTGTTAATCTTTAATTTAGAGGATAGAGGGGCTTCTGGCTAAGTAATAACAGTCGCACGGGTCGATACATCAGGCTAAGCTACGCTTGCCGGGGTCGGTCCGTGGATGTGACTATCTTTACATACCGAGACTCCTCCGTGCCTCGGAAAGCACGTTAAGCCGTTGGTCCCGGCTGTCATTCGTGGATCTTTGACAGTCGTTAGGGATCGTCAGAAGCCCGAAAGTCTGACAACCAGTCTTACAAAGGGGTATCGTATAACCCAGTAACTGGGTTGTGGAGGTCAGATAGGCAGTCGCTTCATACAAAATACTGGAATTCAGCTGCATCCGGTTAGACTGGAAGCCGACCCCAACATAGTTGGGAAAAGGCTAAGCAAATGATGCTTTAATTTTTGATGAGGCTTCAATTTTGTATCCATGGTAATACAACATGAGTAAGTTCTTCGATGATTGTAAACGCTCTATGTTAGATTTCATCGCAAATTCGTAATTCTGAAGTTAGAAGATTATTGCCGAAGTGCATACTTTTTCTGGGAGATCTGTACTTTGCCCGAATCGCCAAAGAGCGATATTTTAGCCGGTTGGCGTTTAGATGCAGTCATCTGACCGCTTCTGGTAAGAGCTCAGAACATAGCAGTTCTTAACAATTACGTAGTTTTACATTTTCTAGGTTCATGCTTGTTTTAAGTGATAGTACCAGTCGTTAAACTATAATAAGTTGACGGTTACAACAATCTTCGTCGTCTGCGCGATTATAATTAAAATTTTAAATACACTGTGGCACGAAAACAACTTTTTTTCTAATACTACGATAGCGGACGTTTACATGATTATAATATTAAAATGTCCAATCTACAATGAAACAGATTATTTATAATTTAGAAAACAGTCTGGAAGCATCCATCAGGTTTTACATCGTAGGCTCAAAACGTGTCAACATTAATTTGCTTTTGCCTGTGATAAAGGGCTAGATTCTTGCTCTTTGTATGTGTTAATAATTCTTGGAAATTGATTATTTATTTATTATTTACTAAGCTATTAGTATTTTAGCATTATTTTATGTTGTTGGCGCCAACCTAAGAATAGTCCATATTTCAATCCATCCCAAATACCACAGGAAATACATAAATAAAATCTACTAATGCAGGAATTCATCCGACATCTTTCAGGTCTGTATCAAATCGACTTTTACATTCATTTGTTTCGAAGTTTCGAATTTGAAAATCAATTCCATTTTCAACTCTGAAGATGTCGGGCGTATTCCTGCGCCTGAGTCATACAAGACCAAATCAATGCTAACTACGTTTTAACCTAATACTACAAAACTAATTAGGTACTTAAAATAACATGTTATACGGACTGCGTTTCGACCTCTTCGCCGTAGTCAAGATCGTCGTACGTCAGCTCATCGTCGAGAGAGTTAACTGTTGTCTCCTTGCCGCCGGGGCACGCGAGACATCTGTAAATATGGAGAGTATAAATATTATGTAGTGTTTGTTTTAATGTTAGAAATGCATACATATGGTTAGAAAATCTGTAGGAACGGATAAAAAATGCATGCTCAATAGATAGATAACATGACTAATATTTAGGTATACTGAATAATATAAATCTTGTTGACTGGCTTAGAAGTAATTTGAAAAATACAAAATCGAATCAAAGTCAAATTATTTATTTCAAATAGGCACTTTTGAACTTAAAAGGCACTACTGAACGTCGTATGGGATGGGCAAGAAACTCCACCGTTACTCTTTTAAAATGTTTTACAAAACAAAAACAAGCATATTACAAGTTAGAGGATTATAATCAGGACAGAAAGGCTTGGACACATGCTGGTCCAGCTCCATAGGACAATCTAGAGTCTAGACAAAATCAAACTGGTTGTTATTTTAATTGTATAATTTGTTATTTTTATGATATTGATTTTACATTCTGTGGTTATACTCACACACTGACTTATTAGTTTTTTTTTTTTTTAGAAAAAACATACTTTTACGATGTTTGTATACAGGGTGGAATTATGTAATGCCACCAGGAGGGACAGTACTCTTAATACTGCAGATAGAAAGTTTTACTCAAAGGAAACATTCCTTTATTTTTGAATAGAAAGCAAACTGCATTCAAAGATTTTCGAAAATTCTCTTCTCCCACACCCGGGAATAGAACCGGCTAAAATCTGAAAAAATTATACCCTGTACTTTTATTGCATCGATCGTTAGGGTCAATTATAAGGATGAAATCTCTCTAACAAACATGATAAATTAAATGAAAGGAAAACCAGGAAATCTGAAGTTACAAATTCAATGAGTCAAGTTAAAGCTCTTTAACTAACATCCATCTTTTGTAATGCAGACTCCTTTGCGACATACTCGTAGCTGCGTGTATGAGGTAATTTAAATATGGAATGTTAGATTAAAATTTGAAAATTAATCTAATTTGCATAGTTGTTATTCACATTTGATTGTTTTTACAACTCATTTCACATTTTGTCTCACGGTGAAAATGGCTTATCAAGAACAGTTTGATTTAATGGAAGCTTATTTTTTAAATAACAAAAACGTGAATCTAGCTCTGCGGTGGTATGGAGAGAGATATCAAGACCGACAGGCACCAACTCGGTTCGTATTGAAAAGAATGGTAGAAAATTTAAAGAATACGGGTGGTTTCAAGAAGAGACGGCAAACTATTCAGCAAAACTATTTCGATTTTGAACTAGATGTTTTAACATACTTTGAATCATTTCCAACGGCTTCAAGTAGATATGCTGCCGATGAATTAGGAACAACCCACACTCGCGTACTTAAAGTGCTGAAAAAGTATAAGTATAAATGCTATCGTGAAGGTCAGTTGGTGCAAAAATTGCTCATTGGGGATCGTGACAGACGATTACAATTTTGTGAAAACATGCTTGGAGAAATTGACCGAAACCCTAATTTTTTGAGTAACATTGTATGGTCTGACGAAACCAACTTCAGCAATAATGGCATGTACAATCGCCGCAATAACCATTATTGGTCTCGAGTGAATCCTGTTCGTGTTCATGAAACTAACAATCAAGTAAGATTTTCTTTCAACGTTTGGTGCGAAATTATGAGAAATAATGTAGTGTTAGTCCACGTGTACGAAGGTCATTTAAACACTGTCAAGTATATTGAAATACTGGATCTCTTAAGAAACGAGTTAAATGGTTTCCCCGAGGAAGAGCGAAACCAAATAATTTTACAGCAAGATGGTGCTCCAGCACATAACAGCAGAATCACTACTGCCTACATTAATAACCATTTTAATACCTGGATTGGTACAAACGGCACAATCCGATGGCTTGCGAGATCGCCAGATCTCACCAATCTTTTGATCTCACAAAAAATCAAATTTACATGAAATCTTATGCGAATGACAACGAGTTGAGAGTTGAAGTTCAGAATACGATTTATAATACTCACCACAACACTTTATTAAAGGTTACTAGAAATGAATTCGTTAAAAGAATAAATTTGTGTATCCAAGAGAATGGAGCCCATTTCGAGCAACTAATTAGTTAGTTTACCATTTTTTGTAAATAATTAAATTAATTTAAGATTTCCTGGTTTTCCTTTCATTTAATTTATCATGTTTGTTAGAGAGATTTCATCCTTATAATTGACCCTAACGATCGATGCATTAAAAGTACAGGGTATAATTTTTCAGATTTTAGCCGGTGCGATTCCCGGGTGTGGGAGAAGAGAATTTTCGAAAATCTTTGAACGCAGTTTGCTTTCTATTCAAAAATAAAGGAAGTTTTACTCAAAGGAAACCTTTGAGTAAAACTTTCTATCTGCAGTATTAAGAGTACTTTCCCTCCAGGTGGCATTACAAAATTCCACCCTGTATATGTGAGCACCATGTATCTATCTCATAATTAAGTTATTTTTCATTGCTTAGTATTTCATTCTTTTCACCTATTATGATATAGTAATATTATTCTAGGTGCATCAGAATCAGTATTATTTATTTGTCAAACATAGGTTCAAGGTCAAGGTCTTATAAACTAATCATGTGTTGCACTATGTTTTGTCATTGATGACATATAAATATCAGTGAAAATGCCTATTTGAAATAAATAATTTGACTTTGACTTTTGTATATGTACTACTTTCTATTAATTAAATAATAAATTCAGTTTTTTTTTAATTATAATGAAATATAAAAGGGCACCAAATACATGACTCGCCCGGGGTGCCGGCCCTGATACCACACTATTGCATATTAAATTAAAAGTGGAAGTATAAAACTTACACAACTTTCAATGGTATGTAGATGTTATTTAATTAATAGAAAACTACAAACATGTAGGTATTTATTATTAATAACAATAACAACATATTTTACCCATTCATTATCTAAACAACGTAGTTACGTACCTACCTAAGTAGGTACCTATATTGTGTGTCAGTTAGTCACGAAACTTAAAATGAAAAACAATGTCGCCTCTCGCTCAGTGCGTCTCCCTGTTCATAAAGTGAGAGATACGAGGACACGACAAGACAAGCAACAAAATGTCAGGCCGTGGTAGATAAATGCTGAATACTTATACTCACTCCTTTGAGATAAGTTCATAAAAGATAATTTATGCTTCTTTTTTTTTGGGTGGGAAATTATCAAATAACTTCTCCCGCTCTGGGTGGAGCGGGAGGGAGTGTCAGACTTTAACTGACTAAAACCCACCCGTGTTCCTTCAGATGCCTGTGTGCCAGGGCCACGATATCCCTTTCGGACAAGCTTATAACCCTGGCAGGAAAAGATAATATGCTGAATTTAGTTTCACAATAGAGATAGGTATTGAAATGAAGTGGTTTAGTTAAGCTGGTGCGCAGAACGGCAGCGCCCTGTATGCCCGGCGCCCCGGGCGGCCGCCTCCCCCCTAAAGCCAGCGCTTAGTGGTATAAAGGCTCGTACAGACTAGTGCGATATCGCGGGCGCGACGCGACACTAGTAGCACAATTTTTTTGTCGGTGCCTGTCGCGCCCGCGATAAAGCGCGAGTCTGTACGAGCCTTAAGATATTTTTTTTATTGCAAATTATCAACTGTGGCAATTAATAAATAAAAGTAAGACAGTGTCACAATGCGTACAGAGTCAATGTCAAACCATAGGGAATAAAACTCTACAATATTGATATCACTAGCTAATAAATTATTCAAACATAATTCACATGAATATTATCGCCAACATTTCCGATTAATTAATTGATTGGCAACACCTGTTCGTAACTCGATACGTCTTCGGCGTACGCGCAGGTCAGCGCTCAATATTATAATATGCTAATGTCAAGTCGACCTCGTTACGCAGGTGTGCCTTCGCAATCTTGTCCACATTTCATACTATTTCTATTCCTCGCTGATATTAGATTTTAATATTTAGGGTGGATTCGAATTTACTAGAATCGTTACGAGTACCTAGTCAGAAGTCTTACCAAGAGGTAGCGTGTTACCCAGTAACTGTGTTGTGATTTCACCTGCATTCGGTAAGACTGGAAGCCGACCCCAACTTAGAATGCTTATCGGTATGATTCGCGATTTTTACCAATAGCTAACTTCTGCAAGCGACTTCGTTCAGGTGAAAGTTAATTGTACTATGCCTATAACCTTCGCGCAAGTAATAAATTGACAAAGTTTTATCGCAATCGGATTAACTGTATAACAGCGCATAAAATACGAACGAACAAACAGTGATTTTTATACAGGGTTACTGGTAACTCGACGTATTCCTTGCAAGACAGTCATAGTAGGGTTAAAATGCAATAAATTAAGCCACCAAATGTTCTACCGAAATTCAGTACTTTTTGAGTTAATTAGGTTTTTAGTTGTTTTATGAAAAATCCAATTTAAAAATGGTTTACGACGCGACTGTACTGGAATTTTAGTTACTACCATAGCTGATGCCGTAGCTGGTCTTTGTTGTTAATTAAAAGTTCAAAAATACCTAAAACTTTGGCAGTGATCACTAATTAAACATTATATTTTTCGTAATTTTTGTCAATACTTTATAAAAAAAGACTCAAAAACTACCGAATTTCGGTATAACATTTGGTGGCTTAATTTGTTGCATTTTAACCCTAATATAACGTCCTGCAAGGAATACGTCGAGTTACCAGTAACCCTGTATATTAGAGAAGAAGAATATTACCTGCTCTCGTTGATTCCATATGATAAACATTTATCTCCGACACATTCACAGCATCCGTCATGGAACCACCTGGAATTCATAAATAATTAACATTAGTAACGAAACTATATGACTGATTACTAGATTCTACTATCCAAGTCCAATAATTACTCATTGAAGACGGTTTACGAAGTGAACTACACTAAACCACTTCGTCTTTCAC
Source organism: Tiliacea citrago (assembly GCA_963921375.1). Classification (NCBI taxonomy): domain Eukaryota; kingdom Metazoa; phylum Arthropoda; class Insecta; order Lepidoptera; family Noctuidae; genus Tiliacea; species Tiliacea citrago. The sequence continues at coordinate 9,497,347 of OY992799.1, forward strand.
CTCTTTACTACGACTGAGCACTAAATTACATCAAGGGGAAGAGTAACATCATTCTGTCTCTCTACTAAGACCATAAGGTGAATCCGCAGTGTTAGCCCGTGTAATCCAAATTTTCTTACGATTTTTGCAATTTGCAGGTTAGTGTCAGGTTGTATCTTGATCAAAATGTGATTCGCGACTATATCAGATACATATTTACAGAATTATAAATATAAATCTAACTTAAAGAGATGTGTTAATGATTCTAACGATTACAATTATTTCTGTAAATACATAATACACATACACTTACACACGTTGTCTACGTCTCTTTGTCTAATTTCCTATCGCAAGTATGCTGGACGAGATTTCTTTAGAAATAAGCATCACCTTTGTACGTATTTTTCAGTTCCTTTCTTCTTGCCTGTTTATATGTGTGTACATAAATTGTTTAATAAATAAATCATTTTATTATCTGTTATAGTCGCGAATCATATTTTGATCAAGATACAACCTGACACTGACCTGCAAATTGCAAAAAACTTAAGAAAATTTGACTTTCGCGGTCAACCACTGCGGATTCACATCAAAACAAACTGTGCTTACCAATTCGACGGCCAATTTTATCTTTCTTTGCACATTGGGAGGCTGGCGAGTGGCGAGTCAATGTTAGCAAACTGAGTTTGGCAATGTTGGTATTATTTTAAGATAATTGGTTACTTGATTGTACCACAGAGATAGATAGAGTGATCCCTGTTAATGACCATTGTGGAATGAGGCGGAGCGGATTTTGTTAGACGCTTCTCCAACACCACCAGGCAAGGAGAAGGTTTCTAATCAACTCTACGGTCACCTGCTCCTGTTATATCAACAACCTATTATTTCTAGGAATGGGTAGCAGATTCGTCTACTTTACCTCAAGCTGTTGGAGCCCATAGAGCGGCAGGAGGCACGACACTTGTCGCAGGACATGCACTGCGACATGTAGGCGACCGTGCAATTGAGGGTCACCACGTCGCGGCTCACCGGCTCCGATTCTTGTTCTACGCTCTCTGTGGAGTGAAAGAACGGAGTTCTAACTTAGATTCATGTTTCTGTTCTTTTAGCATAGTTGCAAACTTTTATGGAGCTAAGTACTTAAGAGCTTCATACTTTTAATACAAACGCTCGTACGTGATTATGTAACACATTTTTGTTTGAAATTTTTGTACTATATAATAGGTATCTCCTGCACTATATCTAGGATTCTATGCAAGCAAAAATAAAAATTTGGAGAAACGAATTCAGTATAAGGTTGCAAAAATTACTTTTTTGCACAAATTTTATCTGAACTTTGGCTGTTCACAATGTACTCAAAATTGTAAAAGTAAAGAAAACATCTTGATAGAAACCTCGCACATGTAATGGAGATTCTAAATTATAAACATTTATTTCACAAACTTGTAATGCTTACGCAAAAACACGTATTTCCTGAAACAAGTTTTATGAAATTTCCGTACACTATTTTTCTTGGAATGATTAATTCCCCGAAAGCTTTTGGAAGTATTTCTGGCAATAGAATAATATTTTCTTCGTAAAATAAATTCAAAAAGTAGACAATTCCATTAGTCAAATCCGTCTTTTATTGTTTTGCTATTGCTACAATCCCCTTCCTAGTTTCTAGATAACCGACTAACCAATGATCTGTCTTTTAGAAGTGTTTGCTGAATATAGTAGGAATTCGGAATCCCGTTGTTCGCAAACAACGGCATTGAATTCTTCGGATAGAGTATATTTTAACAACAGGATCGCCTATGGTAACGGGAACTGTTAATGACGCTAGTACAATCCTAACTTCCTAACTAATAATAGAAATGCGATAATGAGTTAGTTACGTGAAATGTGACAAAAAGTCAAAGTCAGATTATTTATTTCAAATAGGCACATAAGAGGCACTTTTGAACGTCAAAATTTACAAAAAAATAGAATTGACTGCGAAATGTGACTTATGTAATTAGGTTATGAATAAATAACTAATAGGAGCTCGTGGCTAAGTAATAACAGCCGCACGGGTCGATCCATCAGGTTAAGCTACGCTTGCCGGGGTTGGTCCGTAGATGGGTAACCATCTTTACATACCGAGACTCCTCCGTGCCTCGGAAAGCACGTTAAGCCGTTGGTCCCGGCTGTCATTCGTGGATCTTTGACAGTCGTTACGGTTCGTCAGAAGCCCGAAAGTCTGACAACCAGTCTTACCAAGGGGTATCGTATTACCCAGATAGGCAGTCGCTCGATGTAAAATACTGGTATTCAGCTGCATCCGGTTAGACTGGAAGCCGACCCCAACATAGTTGGGAAAAGGCTAGGGAGATGATGATGATGATCAGTATGACGCATGGTAGACCATGACCTGGGTTACGACTTAGGACTTTTTATCCCGATATTCCCACGGGATCGAGACTTATGCGGGTGAAACCGTGGGCCGCAGCTAGTGTACAATACAGGTTGGTTCTATTGTTATTACAACAGTAGGCAAGACGTAATACGCCTTGTTACTACTAAAAAAACCAGCCAAGTGCGAGTCGGGCTCGCACGAAGGGTTCCGTACCATTATCTATCAAAACGCCAAAAAAAATCACGTTTGTTGTATGGGAGCCCCCCTTAAATATTTGTTTTATTTTAATTTAATTGTTTATTTTTAAAGTGAATATATAATATAACTAAATATTCTGTGAATATTTCAAGCGTCTACCTATTGCCGTTATCAATATCGTGCAAAAACGAGCAAAAAAATCACGTTTATTTTTTAGTATTTGTTGTTATAGCGGCAACAGAAATACATCTTCTGTGAAAATTTCGACTGTCAAATTATCACGGTTCATGAGATACAGCCTGGTGACAGACTGACAGACAGACAGACGGCGGAGCCTTAGTAATAGGGTTCCCGTTTTACCCTTTGGGTACGGAACCCTAAAAACTACTAAACACAACTCAATTCCTGGTTCATAATATGGGTATAACTGTAGTTATAAATAACTCTAATTGATTACAAAGTTCCAGAAATAAGGGACAAAAGACACCACCCTATGCCACATCGATCGTAAGCTAGTAAACCCACCTCAGGTGCAGGTAGTTGTTTACATTCCCCGTTAATGAATCATGCGCATCTCTCCGTGGGACGCCACAGACTCCTACGCCGCTTTTGTTGTTTTTTTAGGCCTTCCTATAACATTGAATGAGACATAATTGTCGGCGAGGATAAACTAATTGTCTTGTGTTATGTGACTTAACTGTACTTAAACTTTTATTTCCTACTGAATTTGTCTGGGATTTAGATAGATTTCCGGTATTAGGTACTTGTTTTGTATGCGTTTAAAACTTATAAGAGCCATACGTCACCGGGACGCCATGGCGGCGCAGCCAAGTCGTGACGCCAACAAAATGTATGGTTGGCTGCGTAACCAAGCGGATGCCAGGTGAGCCACCCATACTACTATAGCTGTATAAGTATATTTAATTGGCAGTGCTAAAGGTATGGTTCTAAAAGTCGAGAGCGAGGTCTAACGTCTGATCAATGAAGAATCATCAAATTTTAGGTTGAGACAAAATTGAGTCCTTGTTTTACTCTTGCCTAAAATTTTACAAGTACAGTCAGAAGAAACAGTAGCTGATTGTTTTTTTTGCAACTTTGATTACTTTGTTTATTTCCTTATGTATTATACCAATTATTATTGTGTTAAAGTAAATCTATCTTTTTAGATCTTTAAATATGTCTAATGATTTGTTGTTGTGTGTTGAAGTTTTCATCCATAAAGTTTATGTCTTCTGAAACTGGACACTATACACAAACTCTTTTCATATAAACTTTATGGATGAAAACTTCAACACACAACAACAAATCATTAGAGATATTTAAAGATTTAGATAGATTTTTTGTTTGCTAACTATTTTGCTATTATGACACTTGTGTAATTCTAAATTTCCATATTATTACCAAGCCACCTGGTGACCTCCAGGTGTGCTAAACTAATTAAACATGGATTTGAAGAAACATAATACATGGTAAACACTTAAGTAATCCGATATGAGCAATATTTTAATAACTAATGCAAATTACAGAGGAGTGCTAATGTAGATAAACTTCACAAATAATTAAAATCTCGTTTTATGACTCACATAACTTGTTTACTTGATCTTACATGGTTTTATTAAATCTTTGAGCTAATTAATTAAGAGTAAAACTGTGTTTAAAATGGTCAAAATGCAGTATCAATGATCTTTTGTCCAAGTTCAATGTCCAGCAGATGAATCTAGATAGATTGATTGGTTGAAATACTATTTTTTAAGTGAGTAAATCAACACATTTATTGCCAGTCTTGTACAGACGGCTACAAATCAAGCTATATATTTCCAGTATAAGCTGATCTTGCATTGTATAGGATTTCCGTACAGTGCGAGATCAGTGTAAACTGGAAATGTATAGCTTGATGTGTAGCCATGTGTACACTACCTAAGCATTATTGACGTAAACATTAGCTGAATGAGTTCAGGAATTGTTGTGATTGGTGATAGTCATTCTAGTAACAAGCTATGTCACAGATAACTAGTAATTTTTTACATTACTCAAGATACTTACGTAAATGGAAAATAACCGTCTTCTCTGGAACAGCTCTGTACGCTGACAGATCAATGTCCACTGGGTAAGTAATGGACAGCCACCTTTGCTGTGGGTCTGGGTCACTGGTGAGGGCTGCAAACAATCCAGGAACACCGTCTGCCAACTCTTCTACATACGACGTCTTTGATAATTCAGTTTGCGTGTCATTCGGTTTCGGACACATGTCTGTAAGGAAAATTATATTGTTATATGTTATCAGTTGTTAAGATATACAATGTATTTGTGAATTGAGTGTATTGTTTGATTAGTTTTGTTTTCCTGAATATTGCTAACTGTGGAAGAATAATATGTAAGCTGCGTTGTATGTGAGAGAAATTTACTTGTTCTAATAAAAGGCATCTTATAAACTAGGGGTGTTTCCTTTTTTACTAAATCCTTGGTCAGAGTTGATTTGGAAGGAGTGCATTATTTATAAGAACTTTCCTCTGTATGTGTGATGTGATTATCATGACCAGAGTTAATAAATTAAATATACTAACCAACACAACTGCAGCATTCGCTGTACAAGTAGCTGAGGCAGTTGAAACAGTCCTTGCAGCACGAACAATCCTTCAAGTCACACTTACAAGATTGAGTCAACATACATTTTGATACCACACTGGCACAAATAGCTTCATTGCAAGCGTATACTATTGGCACTATGCATATTAGAGCTACAACGAAGTAGAATTTCCCAGCCATTGCCACAGTTTTAGACAAATTGTAAACACGACACTTGAGGAATTTACAAAGTTGTAAAAATAAACAACACAAATACGTATAAATTTTCTCAGTAATAGGAGAGTTCACTAGGCATAAACTTGCAAAAACGACTTGGCACTCTATTAATTTATATATTACTTGTAATATTCATACAAGAAAGGAACATAAAATAATTAAATATAATTTTTTGAAACAAGTTTGGCGTCAGCCATCCAAAAAGTTTACTTTATTGAATGAAGAAAATTGTAAGAACGAATGATTTCAAAGTTGACCACAGATGACGATTTGATGAATGAAAAATTCAATAGGTTCTAAGAGCAATGTTACTATCCTCATTAAATGAAATCAAAATAAATGGATTCAACTACATTTTGATTGAGATGAAAGTCAACCTTATAATAGCGGACATTTTGTATCGTTTCTTATTTGATAGACACATTTTCATAAAATAAATTGATTGTATTCAAATAAAACAATAGGTAGCTACATGCTTAAAAAAAATCTGTGTTGGAATTGGCAACATGAGGGTTAGAAACAGGAGAAACAAAGCGGGAAAAATTAAATGGTCGGAAATGTATCAAAATGACATGAAAGCAAGATTGCCACGATTCTCTAAAATAGCAGATTTTATAATAAGTCGAATCAGAATCAGAAATTTAAAATAAGTTGCATTAATTTTAATACCTATAATTTTCTCGCTGCTTGGACGCAAGCACAAGACTACATTTTTACTGTTGGACTCAGGCGTCATCTTCGTGAGAAGGAGAATAGAAATTAATGCATAATCATTTAAATTTGCACCATTGCTTATTGACTGCATAGATAAGTAAAATTAAATGAACTGCGTAGCTACATTTGCAAAAAATATTCAGTTAATCTGTTTTTCAGATTCTAATCATTCACAAGGTCAAATTAAGTTAGATAGCGAAACTCCGCAGATGTGACCTATCGATATCTAAACATGATAAAACAAAAAAGAAATTAGGTAATTTGATGAGTTTTTCTTGGGTCAGTCACTTGAAATATCAGTTTAAAGAATCCTCTTTTTAGGGTTCCGAACCTCAAAAGGAAAAAACGGAACCCTTATAGGATCACGTCGTTGTCCGTCTGGAACTCGTGCAGGTATCAAATTGAAATTAATATCTATCAAATACGTAAGTCGTTAGCCGTAAGTCTATGGTCTGGTTGGGTATGGTAAAAAAATCAAGCTTCCAAGTCAACGTAATAAAAAAATATGGCTATTTAAGCGACATATTTCGAAACTCGTAAATAAATGAAAACCTATGGGGTACTTCCCGTTGACCAAGAATCATGAAATTTGGCAAATAGCAAGGTCTCACAGCACAAGTAAAGGAAAAGGTCCAAAAATTGTTAATTTGTAATTGCAAAAAAGTTTTTTTTTATGTGATAAAACTACATCACATAAAAAAAAAACTTTTTTGCAATTACAAACTTACATTTTCAGTTGGAAAATTGACCGTGGCGTATATCGATGTATGGGAGAACATGTTTTTCAACTACAATGTTAAGTTTGTTTTAGGGATAAATTCATCCCAACTACGGAACCCTTCATTGTGTGTAGTCCGACATGCACTTGGTCGGTTTTCTGTGTAAACTTCACAGACGTGATGGTTTTCGAATACTTTCGATAGAATAGTCGATAAAATAATAAAAACACATTTTGTCAACTCAAACTTCAAGAAACATCACTACAAGTTGTCTTTGACCCCAAAAAAAATTGCATCAAATCCATTCTATTTTTATCGTGTTTAAATATCCCTATCATGTATGCAGAGTTTTGCTAGCTAATTTCATTTGACCCCGTATAGTTTTATTTATCGTTCGAGAAAGAAATATAGCATTTATTTGGGAATAGTTCGTGAAACACAAAATACAAATAATTTGATCTTTTAGGTCACCATCATCATTTCAGCCGAAAGACGCCACTGCTGGACATAGGCCCCCCCTAAAGGAGGGGGGAGGGGGGGGTTGCCATAATCGCCACGCTTGGTAGACGGGTTAGCGATCGCACTATGGTGTTAAAATGCATAGAGAACGCTGCTGCCCATGCTCTAGTAAGTCCCTAACGGCCGAACCCAATAACCTATCTATCACCAGTTTTGGCATACTGGAGATAGAAAAATCTATCTGTAGATGGTTTTAACGTCCCAATAATCTATGAGACATTATGGAATCTTACCGGCCCACGCTATCTACTGATGGGAGGGTGTATCGCCTACAACGGATAGCTATTTGTATGAAAATGCCAAATTATGCGAACCAATATACGATTTCTTTGACAGGAAAGTACTAAAGATGACAGATTGGTCTATTCCCCGAATAGTAGGGATAAACGTAAAGTAGCCAGGCTAAAATGAACTCTTTAGTACACACGGCTACACATCAAGTTAGACACCCTATATACCCATAACTACGCTACCAGCAATACAGAGAATTGTAGGAAAGGGACTGAGTATCGTGGCATCGGCCAATCACGTTATTTGATGTGTTGCGCGTACGCACACAGATGCACTTTTTTGCCAAAAAATTTAAATTTCACTAGTGTCGCGGTGTTCTATGTCAATGCCAGTCACACTGTCACAGTCAGTTCCATAGAGTATAGTAATAGATTGGGAAGTCAGTTCTCAAATATCGTCCGTCCGGTATTCGCGCATATTTAAGTATCTCGGCCGGGGCTGTTGTTCCCATGAGCAGTGTTTTTTTTTTTATATTCCGTGGTGTGTAGACATAATTAATTATTCTGTTTCGTTATTGTGCTAGTGCGTGGTGCAGCAATATTAATGGCACCACAATTAACTCCACAACAGCGGCAGCTGATAGTAGTGTTGCGAGAGGGTGGCTATACCATCAAAGAAATTGAAAGGAGGACGGGGATAACGGTGAGTGATAATTTTAATATATTATATATTTGCTCTGCACGGCGATAGATAATTATTTAGTCACTACCCAAGAGTCTCATTGCATCCAAGAAAATGGCTCCATTTTTAACATCTTCTTTTACAAGGCTGCGCCGCCACCGCCGCGCCGGGCGGCGGCGGTCGTTTAACAATAGATAGGTAATTAGTTAATTGTTTCTCATTACTCAATAGTTAACGCTTCAAAGGTATTTATTTACATTTACGCGACAGCGCCACAGCGCGCCTTTCATCGGCCGGCGTGCAAAAAAGGCCGCGCAAGATAACGATAACAATTATATACCCATAACTTACCTGATGATAAGTGACGATGAGATCGAGCACGTAGTCCACTGGTTCAGCAAAAGCCTATTCACTATCTATTTATTTATAGAAAAAATATGTCAGTTTCGCCTTTTACACAAACATAGGTAGGTTAATAAGCGTTCTTGTGCAACAATATTTACTAATATTTAGGTAGTTAATAAATGATAAAAAATTCATGTTATGTATAATTATTTTAGAGAACAACAATCAACTTTTGGTTGCGACGGAATGAGGAGACTGGGGGTGACCTATCGGCTCACCATCGGCAGCTCTATCAGCGCGCCACCACCACTGAGCAAGATGCTGCCATTATTGCGGGGCATACTAACCAGCCATTCTTGAACACGCAGATTACTGCCACACAATATAGCGTAAGTTGAATACATTTATAGAACTACCTAAAATCTGAAAAAAAAAACGAGACACATGTTCACAACAGTCTTCCAACAATAAACTACTAACAAATCAATGTTGACGCATCCAGACATAAAACAGTAATTATATGACCCAGGTGTTCGCGTATAGAATGCAAAAATCAGACTAAAACAGCGTTTTATTAAAATCAATACTAATTACTGTTTTTTGCATCCTATACGCGAAGGCGCCAGTCACAAATGGCAGATATCGACGTTTTTTATGCCTCATAATAACTCATTATCATTGTGCATTGCTCTGAACACACATTGTCATAAACATCATATTATGTTGTCTAAATTTATTTGACACTAGCATAAAGGCTCGTACGGGCTGGCGCGATATCGCACCAGTCTGTACGAGCCTTGACGGTCCGCTCTACAGATTTATTATACATAATATGGTAGATTACTAAAGGTAAAGTACGCGTTCTCGTAGTTTTTCACCTAAAATAAGTTTAAATCACTTTGAAATGGTTAAATCCAAATAAATCCGAAACAAATCTGAATTTAAAATAACAGAAACAAATACAGTCGCGTCTACTTATTATTTCCAAAATCAAAATGCATAATTAAAACCCCTTAAAATAACAACACCTTCTGTCAAAATTACGTCAAAGCAATAAAATAATGTAAAACTTGAGGTTATATTTTATCAAACTTTGATCTTTTTTATTTCCAAAAGTATATGTATATTTCCAAGACTTGAAACTTCGTGAGATTGCTCAAGATAATACTGTGCACAAAAAAAATCAAAGAGGGATCCCGTTTAAAAGAGACGAGCCTTATTACTTATTATAATTCTATCAGTGATTTTTTTCAAATATTCATAATTTCGTTAATAAAAATAAATAATATTCCCTATTAAACCTAACGGCGCGCGGCGCGGGGCGGGTGGCGATGGCGCGGCGGCGCGGCGCGGCGTGGCGTATGCGCGACGCGCATTTGTATGGCCAAGGTCAACGGTGATTACCCGACCCTTAATGTGCAATGAGTGTTCACGCGTAAAATTAAAAATGTGAAAAAAATAGACGTTGATTTGTAGGTATTTATTCTGAGACTATTTGTAGCATTTTTACAGTTTTTTCCCCACCATTGAGTTTAACCATTACCACCCGCTTACCGCCTTTTTGGAGATCTGTATTTTGTTATTATTAGAAGAAAATGTTCTGAAACTCAATCCGATATCATCAATATTGTGTGAAGAGGCAACGGAAAATAGTTTTTAATATTACTTACCTACTATTTTTAAATTTATGAGTAGGTTGTTATAATTTTAAAATAAATTAATTTACAACCTAATCGTATCGCAAGAGTATTGAAAAATGTAAGTTTATTATTATTTTAGCTAAGGTAAGGTATCATATTATTTTTATAGAAAATGTGTTTTGCTATTGTTTCAGGTATCAACCCAAACAATCCGACGTAGGTTGCAAATTGTCGGAATGAAAACAAGAATCCCGGCAAAAAAAATTGTATTTTCTCCGGCCCATGCTGAGGCTAGAGTAGGTTTTTGTTTAGAACTATATAATTTCGACTGGGAGAACAATGTTGTCATATTTGTCGATGAAAAAACGTTCAAATCTGACAAAGATGGGAGAAAAATATTAAAGCGGCGAGACAACAATCGATACCACATTGACAATGTCATACCCAACAGATCGAGTGGTCGGCTGAGCTTGGGATTCTGGGGATGGATGAGTTCTGTTGGTCCTGGCGAACTTGTAGAGATATCTGGCCGCATGACTTCAGAACAGTATGTGGATATTCTGAGAGATGTAATGGTGCCGACTGTGCGATTACACCATCCGACAGGCACTATCTATCTTTGCCAGGACAACAGTTCCATCCATAGTGCTAGAGTAGTTCAGGCGTGGCTCCAAGCTCAGCCGGATATTCAGCTTATACCATGGCCTGCGAAGAGCCCCGACCTCAACCCAATTGAGAACCTCTGGGGACAGATGGTTCTCAATTAGGATGTATCAGAAGTGCGCAACGTGGAAAACTTGCGGCAAGCGGCAATCCAAACGTGGGAAATGATGAGGGGGGATCTTCGTGATATGTGTTGGAACATGGTTACTGGAATGAAAGCCAGGTTGGATGCAGTGCTAGACGCTAATGGTGGACCCACCAGATATTAACGATCTAGCATTGGAATACCTGCGGCTTTCATAATTTTAACCAATTTTCACATAAACGCGTATTTTCTTTCTATCTATCTATTCTCCATTTGAAATAAGATTAGAAATTTAAATAAACTTTTTTACAGTCCGTTCAACCGATTTTGACTTCTATTCCGTAGGTATAAGGATGGCATTAAAAGCAAAAACATGGTTACAATACCAACTATTTATTACAGCTGCCACTTGTCATGCCACCAACGCAATAGAAGTCAAAATCCGTTGAACGGACTGTAAAAAAGGTTTATTTAAATGTCTTATCTTATCTTAAATGGAGGTATACGTATCTAAGGGATATTTTACGGATTTCGTTTTACAACACCAATGCCATTTACCATCTTGCACACTTCTGATATTTTGTATATTACTTCGTAGGCAAACTAATTAGGTTAATAGAATTGTTTCCAAATTTTTGTTTTGTTCTTATTCATATGAAACGCTTACTTTGCTTCGCAAAGTAGTCTTGCGTGCGGTTTGTGTATCTCGCCCTAAGTCATGATTATAAATTACACGAAATGTTTCTATAAATGTTGATTTGTATTACTTGTTTAGGAGTATAGAAAGTGTTGTTAACTATTATTTTGTATTGACATGTTTTTATATTTTGTTACTATTGTTGGCTCGCGTAGTAACTCGAGCTACGTTCATTTTGATTGTAGTCATAATCTATTATTATAATATATCATTGTTAAATGCTTGTTATATGTTAATACTTCACTTTTTTTTGTTGTGTCTGTTCTTTTGCAAAAATCATAAATATAATTTATCTAAGTAAAGTACTTACTTAGATAAATTATATTTATGACTAGCAAAAGTATTTACTCATAATTACTCTAGCGTGAGGATATTTCTCATACCTATTACTTAGCATAGACAAATAAACCATGACAAGTTATATTTTGGCATAGGTAGTTCAATAAAGAATAAAGTCACTGGATGATTTTTTATTATTATACCTATTTTGTTGCTCACATTTATTTTTAGATTTTTAACTATTGTTAGCTCCTGAATTAACTTGTAGTTAAGTTTATATTATGATAGTTATGGTGAATCCGCAGCTGTACCCTGTGAAATTCAAATTTTCTTACGTTTTTTACAATTTGCAGGTCTGTTGTGAATCAGTGAATTGAATGACTTTCATGAAACCATGATATTGGGGAACAAATCTAACTTAGAGAGATGTATTTATGATTCTAATGATTATAATTCTGTATATGTAAACATAGCTATCTGTTATAGTCGCGAATCATATTTTGATCAAGATACAACCTGACACTTGCCTGCAAATTGCAAACACGTAAGAAAGTTTGAATTTCTCGGGCTACAGCTGCGGATCCACCTTAATATTAACCATAAAAGCGTTAATTAATAAGACAAAATAATTTATCTTTGTTCATTGTTACGCGGACGCCCGCGGGTGGCTTTGTGAATTAAGGCTCGTGTAGACTGAGGCGATATCACGGTCGTGATGCGACACTAGTAGCACAATTTCTATGTCGCTGCCTGCCAGCGGTATCGCACCAGTCTGGACGAGCCTATGAACAACCTTTAGGTATATAAATTGATAATTCTGTTTAGCCTACTTTCTTTGACTGATTTCGTTTCCTGTCGGGTAATTCCGAAAACACATGGATGATCCATGCAATGAGTGACTTTAGCTTAGGCAACATGCATAAAGGCCTATTCAGTCAGATATAAGCGGTAATTGTGTGAACTCTAGCGGCTAGCGCGAAACCAGAATACAAATAGCCGGCGGATTACCGCTCGTATTTCGTTACTCACAACGGTATCTATCGAATATCGCGTACCTATCTGAATAGGCCTTTGGCTAATGTTTTTAGTAAGTTTAAGTTTTATTTGCCATTTATGAGGTAGGTAATGTTGAATAAAGAGTCGATTTTTAAAACGTTGTTTCAGTATTTAACCTAACTATGAAAAATAAAGCAATAGGTAAGTAATCAATTTTGACCCATTTGGAAACAATCCTATGGGTTCAAGCTACCCCTAATCAATTCAGTAGTTTTGCTGTGAAAGTGCATCAAACAGGTATACTTGCAGGCAAACAAACATACATTTTAATATTAGTAAGGTTTTGCCATAGAGAATGAGATATTTTCCAAACTTTCAATTATGTCGGTGCAAAAGGTTCGTCGACACGGTTGGCGCAGTGGTTAAGCGATTGACTACTGCTCTGCGTGTCGCGGGTTCGATTCCCGCACGGAACAAATATTTGTATGACCTACAAGTGTTGTTCCGGGTCTGGCTGTTTGTGTATGTGAGTTTAAATGTTTGTAAATGCACCCACGATACAGTAGAAATTCCTAGTGCGGGGCAACGTTTAAAAAAAAAAAAACACGTGGATGTATTGATTGCTTAGTTGTGTCGTTAAGAAGGGGTAAGGGGCAAACAGTTTAAAAGTTATGATAAATAAGTATTATAATTATTTTGGTTGAAAATAAGGAAGAAATACGTGTTTCAGTGTTTTTGTAAAGGTGGTGGTGCTTAAGGTGGTAAAATAGGGGTTGAAAGTTTGTGATAATCCGATATGATGTAGATTTCCGAATTACACGGGTGCGAACTACGGGGCAAAGCTGGAAATATATAATAATTATACATAATGGATGTATTGGTGCTCACTCACAGGCGCAGCACAAATCGAAAAAACTACCCATATTATTATAAACTGAACGCAACGAGCTCAACTTGTTTACCTAATACTTGATACACGACGTATTTATATATAGGTATAGTATAGTAAGGATAGAGCGCCGCATGGTGGCAGCAGGGGTGCGTGCCACGCACACGCATGCAGGCGAAGAGGGCGACGTGCGTGAGTGGGACGAAATAACAAAACACATAGCACCCTCTCGCACGATTCGCTGCGTTCAACTTCTAATAGTTCAAAGTCCAAACAGTCTAGGTTGATGCGTAGCCGTGTGTACATGCAATAATGATCATAGATGTGATAGATGATGATTTTTTTTTTTTGAAGTAATAAAAAAAAATTGAAATTCAAATATCTCGAAAACGGTGCGTCCTAGGCAAAAATAACAGAAATTTAACCCCCCTTTTGAAACACCGCCCCGTGCAAGCACCAAGCGAACATGCATTTTAAGTAAAAAAAAAAAAACAACATTAGCCCGCGAAATTCAAATTTTATTACGTTTTTTGCAATTTGCAGGTCAGTAACAGGTTGTAATACGGCTCTACAGAATTATATCTTAATCCAGTAACTTATTTAGAAGTAAGAAACAAAGAAGTTTAATTACACATGTTGTTTTTTAAAGTGATGTTGGTTGTAACGGAACGCACGGGAGGGCGAAGTAGAGAAACCTACTTATTGTTTTCGTTAGATAGATAGCCTTTATCAATGATTGTGAGACGCCATCCAAGGATAGATATAATTATACTGTCTATCATCAATAGCGATCTGTCTTTCACTGAAAATAGGTTATTGGGTTCGGCCGTTAGTCGCCTTTTAAGACACCCATGGGATGAAATTGGATGGTACTATTCTTTACGTCCGACAGGACACGGTCTTTTTGGTACAGACGCCAGCATATCAAGCTACAACAATCTGTCAAATTTCTATAATAGATTTTCAGCTTTATCGCTACAGCTTACGGTTCAAGGTTGATTGGGAGAATTTGACAGTTTCGGGTAGCTTGACCTGCTGGCGTCTGTACCTCCAATAATTTGTACACCTAGGTATAGTTGACCTTGTTATAACTATAACACTATTGACAAATTTACCATTCCCAATAGATTAATACTATAATAGCTGTTGCCCGCGACTTCGTCTGCCAAGGACATATAGGCTTCTTTTCATTATGTATCCTGATACAGGATAAAAAGTAGCCTATGTCGTTCTCCAGGTCATGGACTACCTATATGCCAAATTTCATCCATATCCGTTCAGCCGTTTTAGTGTGAAAGCGTAACAAACAAACAAACTCATTTTTACATATTGAAACTTCACTAAGGTTGAACCAATACCTATCTAAATAGATTGTTGTTTTATGACATGCTAGTGATATTCAATCTTAGGCAACCTTATATTGGTACACCAATTACGAGGACGAGTAGGTATACTACTTAGTTACCAGGTACTAATAATCAATAACAATTAAAAGCTGGCAATTTTAAGCTGATAAAAAGACCTGTCCAGTCAGCAGGGTATCGAATTATCGATTAATTCGTATCTATAATCTGGAAAATATAAGATTGATGGGCAAACGAAATACCTATTATTTCATATTTCGGTCATAGCGCGATAAGACTTAGGTGGTGGAATCCATTTGATATGGAGTAGGATTACTTTGCCTTGTTTATCGTTTTGAAATGCTTACCTAATTAATTATTTCAAAATTACATTTATTTTCATGCGAAGAATATTTGATAGTCCTCGGTTGTAACTAATTTGATAAGGTCGTGGCAAGATGGTAAGTTTACTTTTACATCACATTTTGAGTTTTATAACTCAGCCTATAGCAGTCCACGGCTAGACATAGGCCTCTCACAGGCTGCGCCACAAAACCCTGTCCTCCGCCTTCCGCATCCAGTCTGTCCCAGCCAACTTTTTACGGTCGTCGGTCCATCTAGCTGGGTCCCACACTATAAGCTTGCCGATACGCGGTCTCCACTCCAGGGGGTCTACTCCGAAACGCTAAACCGAGTATCGGCCGAATGTTCGGCGGCCGTTTAATAACTTCCATAGTTTCTTTTTTCGACTTTGAGTCCGTACCCGACTTCAAGTCTCAGTTTTGCCTTTGCCTTAACTCTTCGACTGCCTTTTTTTTTACGCCGTTGTCAGCGATAATTAGCCGTTATAGTAAAGAAACGACCGAACATTGGGCCGATACTTCGGATTTATGTTCGGAGTACACCCCCAGGACTCGTCTGCTCCACCGGCCATCGGTCCTTCGACAAACATGGCCAGCCCACTGCCACTTCAGCTTGCTTACTCTGCAGGCTGTATCGGTAATTCCGGTTCTCTAATCTCGGTTCTCTATAATCGGTTCTATAATTATTAAGAATATTATAATTTATCAGTTGTTGTTAGTAAATATTTGGCTTTAGGTAAAAGACGAGATATTTCATAAGAAAAGTTTGTAGAGCTGTTGTGAAAAAGCTCGTCCATGGAAGAAGATACGAGTATTCTACTGTAACTAATTATGTATGTACCATGCATTTATTCCGGTAACACTGGAGTTGCAACTCCAGTGTAAGCAACTCAGTCATCAATAGGTAATATCATTTTCTATCTATAAAGTTGGCTGTCGTCAGCTCGTTTGTCGACATTTGACCTTAAAACCAGTCGGCGCTTCAAATTGTGGCATAAGTTTATCATCATCTTTTTCATCCTAAGTACCAGTCTAACCGTAATATGCAGCTGAATACCAATATTTTACATGTAGCGGCAGTGATCTCACCATTGAAATATAAAACTTATACCTATCTATGGATCTGACCAATCTGACTTCCACAACCTATTACCTACCGGTTAACACGACACCGCTTGCTTGGTAAGACTGCTTGTCAGACTTTATATGACAGACATATTGTCAGACTTTCGGGCTTCTGTATAAAGTGCTGTGCAAGGATGTTTTGGCGCTCAAATGATGTTGACTCGACAGGGAGGCGCTGTTGGTTGGCAATCTGAAGTGAAAATTGTTATGTAAAATGTATTGAAAAACATGATGGTGGCGTTAGTTCCGATGTTGCCCACGCGCCAAAAGATCCTTCCTGAACCCGACCCCCGATTCCGTAACGACTGTCACTGGGAACTTGTTTAATTTCCAGGGGTGGCAGTCACTACTTTGCAGCCTGTTGGTGGTAGCTATGGTCGCTAACGCGTACAAGAACCCGTACTACGCGCCGGGGAGGTCTGTGAACGTGCACCTCTTTGAGTGGAAGTGGGACGACATCGCTGATGAGTGCGAGAGGTTCCTAGCTCCTAGGGGCTATGGAGGCATTCAGGTAAGTTAACTCTTGTAAAATTTTGAAGTCAAAGTAAATATAATGTTTAAGAACTGCAGGACAACATAATAGTGAAAACACACCAAGTGTCTAAACCGCATTGGCAAAGCAACAAAGAAAACCACACAACAAGTGTGTTTTGCAGCAGTCTGAGTGAAACACGCTTAGCGCTTAAACTCGCACTGACGTAACGTCCGGCTGTTACACGAGAGGCGTGTGCGTCGCACTCGCGTTAAGGCGAGACCAAAAAAAAATGGGGTGTTTTTCGTAACCATTTATTTCACTATTACAGCACGTATGGATTTAATTTTTGGATATATGTTTATTGACTATTTGATTAATACTCTGACTGAAGGAAAATGCAATTGGGTTAAATTTCCTCGATATAATTTATTTCCGAAAAGACCTCTATTTTTTCATATTTTTTCCTGTAATTCTATAATCCTAAGTAATTTCATTGTAAAAATGCAATCAAAATGTGCGCATTAGGTAATTGAAAACTCTGGCTGAAAATATTTTTGATAGATAGCTTAATTTATTTTTAAACAATTTTTATTTGGTTTGGCGCCATAACGTTGTTGTATTTTGGTTCCAGCGCATTGTTGCGCTCTCTTTTTTCGCATGTGGAAGTAATTGACTCTGTCCCTTTCTTATGACCGCCCAGTTCGCTATGATTTATTTTTTACGTATCACCTTAAGACTCGTACAGACTGGCGCGACAAGGGTCGCGTTACCTGTCAGCCTGTCACGCCCGTGATATCGCTCAAGTCTGTACGACGTTTGCAGAATACGCAAACACATAGTTACGCTTGTGTGAGCGCTGCCGCCGCCACGCTGCCCGCCGCACTCGCGATCGGTTAGTAGAAAACTAGAAACACAACCATTCGACAGGCTTCCGAATCAAAAATGATACATTTTCGGTTTGTTTAGTCGGGACTGTTTTTCATTGTTCTGAGGTCGGGACGACTGCAAACAGCTGTCGGAAGAAACTGTCAAGATATTCGGGTTTCGGATTTGTGAACAGCGTTTAGAGGACTTCTCCTTCGATTGATGTTCGATTCGGCGTGGAAGCGTATCGAGTGTTTGTGAATAGCTAGATGATGAGTGTTTGTGTGTTTTCCAGCTGTTAACTAGGTTCAAACTTTTTGAAGGCACCTTGCTGTAAGTATACGGTACGCCTGCGAGACAGTGTTAGTACAGTCAGCATCTAAAGTATTTTTAATTTTCACGAAAGTTGTCGTGTTCTGACAGATTTCACCGCCCAACGAGAATGTGGTGCTATGGACATACAATCGTCCGTGGTGGGAGCGCTACCAGCCGATGTCGTACAAACTGGTGACGCGCTCCGGCAATGAGCGGCAGTTAGCCGACATGTTGAGAAGATGTAATGCTGTAGGCGTCAGGTACTTATATAAAACTAGCGACCCACCCCCGCTTCGCACGGTTCATAAGAATTTACAAAACTTGTTGTTTTTTGTAAATCACAAAAAACAACAAGTTTTGTAAATTCTTAAATTTAAAAAAATAAAAAATAATATTAATTAGTGGTCGACCGAAGGTTCAGTTTCGATTTCGGCCAAAAAAATCAGGTTTCGGCCGATGTTTCGGTTTCGGCCAAAAAAAATCAGGTTTCGGCCGATGTTTCGGTTTCGGCCAAAAAGTGGGCGAATCTTTGGCCCAAGGCGTTCGTGAGCTGTCGGTTTATATAGAATACGAATGACTGACAGATAGACAGACAGCGTAAACTTTGTAATGGGGTCCCGTTATCATCACCCATTTTGTATAAAACCCGAAAGAATAATTGATTAATTATAAATAGAAGTCATTTAGGTTGTTAGCAGACATGCTGTAATATCAGCGAGTAGGGATTTATTCGCTTTCTGGAAGATTGATACAAGCTTTATGGGCAACAGCAGATGCAACTTAGAGACTGTGGGTTCGGTCACAATAGAAAATTCACACGTTTCAGCAATTACTTTGAAGCTGCATCACATTTTAGCTACTCGTTCCGTTTCAGTACGGTTTAAAAATTGGGTCTTCCAATGATACTGAATTGTTTGGCGGAGAGATAAAGCATTACCGCTAGGTATACAGAGCTTCCGAAAAGCGATTAAATCGCTGGAAATTATGCGGTGCTAAGAGTTGAATCGAGCATCTGAAAAAGAACTAAATCACTAATCGCAAAAGCTAACAGTAGCATAATTATCTGCTAAGCTGTTATTTAAGGTTGGGCTCATTTTTTAATCGTCATTTTGAAATTTTGACAGTATTTCACACAAAATCTGACAAAAGTAGTTTTTCTTTGCTTAGAAGAAATCAGATACGAGTAATTGCAAAATCAGCCCTTAATTATTTGTTCAAATTCGTTTAAATTAGTCTACGAAAAACGGCGGGTCTCAAAAAATTATGTCATTTAATTCATAACTAAGGCCCGTATTACAGAACGTCACTCAATACTCGAGCATTACTTAAAACTTATTTCAACCAATTAAATGGCTTCAATCTAGTTTTAAGTAATGCTTGAGTGTTGAGTGACGTTCTGTAATACGGGCCTAACTTTGTTTTGATTACTTTCCAAGAAACAGTGCGGTGAAATTTATGGATTTTTATGAATAAGCAAAGCATTGTAGCTATTGTAGTTATCTACAGTTTATGCATAAAGGCTCGTACAGACTAGTGCGATATCGCGGGTGCGAGTCTGTACGAGCCTTTAACACTACTAAATTTTATCCTACCAAATTTTCAAAAATATCCGTTGGCTAGTTTTCGAGTTCAAAGGTGGCTCCTCAACGCAGACGTCTGAATTGAGGAGCCACCTTAAATGTCCAATAACTTTTTAGCGGTTTTACTACAAATTCCAGGATCGGGCCTACAAAATCGGCTAATTTACTATTAAATATTGGTAGTACCCGCGTTTGAATATGAGACATGGCTCCCTAATCCTTATGGACAACAAGCCTTCCGGAAAAAATTCTCTAAGATAGTGAAAACAGTATCCAAACCCGCTACGACGTTTAAAAGAACAACACGGTCCCAGAGAGTAGGATACGAAAGTCGACTTTAGTTTATATTATGTATTATGTACATGTTAGAGCTTAGAGAATATGAATACATACTATAATGTTTGGTTAAGAAGTATCTACTTATTTGTAATAACAAATGGAACCGTGCACCTAGCTTCTGACGTTTCATAAGTGCCCATGTAGGTAGGTTTATGTGAAATATTTTTTTTTGTTTTTGATTTTGTAGGAAGTGTGTCAGGGATACCAGAGACCCAAGCGTGAGCCATTAAACGAAGACAGGGAGCAGTTTGATTATCCAGGATTTTTGAGTTGGAAATTTTGAAAGATCTACATAGCTCGGCTCCCTAATTGATAAGAGATAGAGAAAAAAATCGTGCGATTCCATCAGACGCGTCAATAATTATAACGGTTAGACTTAGAAGTTAAGAATAGCCCGGAAAAACTTTAGACGGCATGCAACTTTCTAAACAATGTTGAATGCTAAGAAGTCTGCGATCTTCAATTTTGTTGTTGTTTAATATTCCAGGATCTACGTAGACGCCGTAATCAACCACATGACTGGCGAACCTCCAGAGAACACTGGAACAGCCGGCAGTACTGCTGTCTTCAACGAGTGGTACTACCCATCCGTGCCCTTCAACCGCCAGCATTTCAACTGGCCGCACTGCGTCATCGATGGCATTGACTACGCTACTAACGCCTGGAGGGTAAGTAGCTGCAATTTTTTTTTGTTAATCGTTGCCCACACTAGGAATACACAGATTGCGGCCGAACTGGCGGCTCGTGGGGTTGCGACAATCGTCGATAGGATCCGGCAATTGGGACTCGAGGTGGCATTGCACAAGTCCGAGGCCATGTGTTTTTATGGTCCTCGGAACGCGCCACTGTCGGGTTCCCAAATAACGGCGGGAGGGGTTCACATCGGCGTCGAGTCGACGATGAAGTACCTGGGACTCGTCCTCGACAGCCGGTGGAACTTCGTGGAGCATTTTCGACATTTGGCTCCCAGACTGGAGCGGGCCGGGGCTGCTTTGAAGCGGCTCCTGCCCAATCTAGGGGGTCCAAACGCCTCCTGCCGGAGGCTCTACGCGGGGATCGTGCGGTCCATGGCCCTTTACGGGGCACCGGTGTGGGCGCGTTCTTTAAGGCTGCGACCAGCCCAGCGGTTGAACGCGTCCCAAAGGGTCATGGCCATCAGGCTGGTACGGGGTTATCGCACGGTCTCCCGTGAGGCGGCGAGCCTCCTTGCCGGACTGCCGCCATGGGATCTGGAGGCAAAAGTCCTCGCGCACATCTGGGAGTGGCGCGAGGAGGCGAAACGCCGGGGTGAAACTTCGCTGCCGCGGGAAATCACGGTACAGCGGACAGAGCTCCGGCGGGATCTCATGGCGACATGGAGAGTGCGATTGTCGCAACCCAGCTGGTCACGCAGGTTCCTGTTCAGGATAAAGCGGGAGGAAACGGTTGTCACCACTGTGTGGATCGCCCGGAGGACACGGTGGAGCATACGGTGGAGGTCTGTCCAGCTTGGGCGGAGCACCGCCGTGTCCTAACGGAGGCGATCGGCGGCGGCGATCTCTCGCGTCCGGCCCTGGTTCAGGCCATGGTTCGGAGCGAGAGTGCATGGGAGGCCGTCACCTCCTTCTGCGAAGCGCGTGAGGGAGAGGCAGGGTTCGCGCCCTTTCGCCCCTAGTCGCCGCAGGAGACGCCCTGGGCGTCGGGAGTCGCAAGCCGATTTCCGGCCTCCGTAGGCGCGGGCTTGCGGACGGTGAGCGATGGGTAGCTCGCCGTCCGATAAGGACCAGGCCCGGGTCGACGGCGCGTCGTGTTCCAAGCGCGCCTCAAAGAGACGTCAGCACGAATTGACGGGGTCCATTAGGACCAATGCCTGCCAGGGTTGCGAGTTTGTCCGAAAGGGATATCGTGGCCCTGGCACACAGGCAAATGAAGGAACACGGGTGGGTTTCAGTCAGTAAAAGTCTGACACGCCCTCCCGCTCCGCCCAGAGCGGGAGAAGTTATTTGATAATTTTCCACCCAAAAAAAAACAAACAAAGGAATACACAGATTCCTCAGAGATTTCTTTATTTAGAGATTTGAAATTTTTATCGGACTCAGATTGATGACCAGATGCTTGGTAAAACTGGTAACTCAGACCTATGCTAGTTTTCATAATTCATA
Source organism: Tiliacea citrago (assembly GCA_963921375.1). Classification (NCBI taxonomy): domain Eukaryota; kingdom Metazoa; phylum Arthropoda; class Insecta; order Lepidoptera; family Noctuidae; genus Tiliacea; species Tiliacea citrago. Next base: position 9,519,702 of record OY992799.1, read on the forward strand.
TAAGTAGTTATTAATCTACCTACTTGCTAGCTCAAATATACACTCACCAGGGGCCCAAGTCTGCTATTTTTATAAATTCAGTCATTCCAACACGATCCCATTGTCATGCCATTGTCATTTTGCTAAAAGTTCGTAATCTGGTAAATTCATAATGGTCGATCATTGGTCGGTCAATGTTCTCGTAATATAATTGTGTTATTATAATGGCATTGTCGTATTGCCATTGTTATAAAACCCATTTGTAGAAATGTCATTAATTTGTCATTATGTACGAGATTACCAATATATGCAATTTCTTTAAATGTAGTGTCAGTGGCCGACCATTGGAAAGTCATAATGACGCCATTATAATAGTAGATTACCAAACTGACTAAAAACTCAACAATTATGATCAATGATCGACCATTCTGACACTATTGTAATAGCAGACTTGAGACCCTGGAGTCCTGCAGGGTACTTTCGTAAATGACTAACCATCAAGGATATATCTCTTCTGCCTAGCCTTTTCCCAACTGTGTTGGGGTCGGCTTCCAGTCTAACCGGATGCAGCTAAATACAGTATTCTACATGGAGCGACTGCCTATCTGACCTCCACAACCCAGTTACTCGGTAACACGATATCCCTTGGTAAGACTGGTTGTCAGACTTTTGGGCTTCTGACGACCCGTAACAACTGTCAAAGATCTACAAATGACAGCCGGGACCAACAGCTTAACGTGCTTTCCGAGGCACGGAGGAATCTTGGTATGAAAAGATGGTCACCCATCCACGGACCAACCGCGGCAAGCGTACCTTAACCTGATCGATCAACCCGTGCGGCAATTATTATTTAGCCAGAGCTGTATGTTTGTAATGTCAAAATACTTTTTATTAAATTTCTGTCTGTCTGTTTGTATCGGCTAATCTCCGAAACGGCTGAACCGATTTTGATGAGACTTTCACTGGCAGATAGCTGATGTTATAAGGAGTGGGGGACTTATGCTACTTTTATTTTAGAAAAAGCCACGCGGGCGAAGCCGCGGGCAGCATCTAGTACTTACTACATAAAATAGTAAACTGCCTAATATAATAAGTAATTATGCATACGTACCAGTGGAGTAATTACGTAACATACTATCACTAGCAATTAATGGGTTATATATGTACGTTGTTGAGCAGAAGAATTTTTCGAACTATGAAGTAATGGATTAGCAATATACTTCAAAATCATTCGAATTGTGATTGTGTGTTACAAAATTATTGTGCTAGTCTGTAACCTATTTAGTCTTATCGGGAGTCACACACTTCTAAATAATTCCAGATAGGGGGTTGAGTAAGAAATTGTTTGGAATTCATTATTTTCTAGGTACGTAACTGCGAGCTCGTCGGGCTGAAAGACCTGAACCAAGCAGACGATCACGTGAGGAACATGATTGTCAACTTTATGAACGAACTCATTGATTTGGGTGTTGCTGGATTCAGGTGAGCTGTTGGCAAAATATTTTCATCTTCATTTATACGAACCACGTCCACCGCTGTACCTATAAACCTCTCCCAAGGATCCCACATCAGCTAATTCCCAAGACCTTCTTCGTTAAAGGTTGCATCAAACCATATCATCTTGTATGAACATTTTGTTTTAAAGTGTTTCTTAAAAATCCTCAGAATTGACGCAGCCAAACACATGTGGCCTGAAGACCTTCGCGTGATCTATGACCGTCTCAACAACCTGAACACACAGCACGGCTTCCCTGCCAACGCCAGACCTTACATCTACCAAGAAGTCATTGACTACGGCACTGAAGCTATCAGTCGAGACGAATACACTCCTATAGGAGCTGTCACGGAGTTCAAAGTTGGTTTGGAACTGAGTAACGCATTCAGAGGGAATAACCAACTCCGATGGCTTTCAAATTGGGGCCCACAATGGGGCTTGCTGGCCCACGAAGATTCTCTAACCTTCATAGACAACCATGATAATGAAAGAGGCCATGGCGGAGGAGGTGGTATCCTGACGTATAAACAGCCTCGACAGTACAAGGGAGCAATTGCGTTCTTGCTTGCGCATCCGTATGGAGAGCCTCAAATTATGAGCAGCTTTGATTTTATGGACTCTGAAATTGGACCACCTATGGATAATAATGGGAATATTATTTCACCTTCTATAAATTCTGTAAGCGACTCATTTCTTATTCATAAAAAAATAATAATCTTTTCTTTTTTTTATCAGGTGATAATTCGGAGCACAACTGCTTGGAAGAACCTTTATAAAAACATTCTACATTACCAAAAAAAAAAAATATTAATATTTTTTCTTTTGTTTCAAGAAACCACCATTATTTGACATTACATCACAACATAACATCACTCCTGTAATCCCCGAAGGGTCAGGCAGAGGTATACCTAATAGTACACCCACATTTTGCCAGTTATGTTTAAGTCCCATGTAATAGGGGGCGAGCCTATTGCCATCAACCGGGCACAAATCCAGACTCCGGGCCAACCACCCACCGGGCCGGGCCATTATTTGACTCATTTGTTAATTCTTCTATTCATTCATATCCTCACACAGATGATTCTATACCATTATTCGTGTTTTTATAACTGTACAACTGTCCATTTTTGGTGAATCTATGTGCTCCATCAATCAATGATAATTATTCTCTCTTCCCATCAGGATGGCTCCTGTGGCAACGGCTGGACCTGCCAACACCGCTGGCGCCAGATCTTCGCGATGGTAGCCTTCAGGAACGCGGCTGGCATCACTGGCCTCAACGACTGGTGGGACAACGGCTCCAACCAGATCGCCTTCTGCAGGGGAGGCAACGCCTTCATCGCTATCAATAATGATTATTGGGATCTTAACCAGACTTTGCAGGTTTGAGATGATTCTTTACTGTTCTGGGTTTATTTTATCCAATCTGTACGATTATGGTAGCCTTTAAGAGTCTACAATAACCTCAAACATACAGGGTATAAAATGACCCATCACAAAACCGCCCTCTACACATTCTGCACTTAAAAAACTGGCAAAGCAAAGGAAAAGCCTCTTATTTTTGGTGACCAAACTCACTGTTTACTGTGCTGTGCTGGACTCCCATTTGGTGCAACCTTGAGACGCACACCGCACTTTGTATATTTCATAATATTCATGTAATTAGTCATTATTTAATCGTGCTTTAATATGTTGTGCTATGGCTTTTGTTTGCACCAAATAAACGATCTATCTATCTAGTGCGCTTATGTAAAGCAAGACATTGCGTTTATGGGTGCATGCACCGATACAGGTAGGTAGGTATAGGGATCATGTAGTTTTAAAACATGTTTTCGTAAAAGAATTTTAATGAAAGTTGGAACTTTGACTCCAATATCCATAACGTAAGGTGACGGGAATACTACAATAAAATATACAGCCTCCAAGGATTTCTTGGGAGGCATAACGGATCATAAATCATTGCTACGAATACGTAGCTCTCGTAGTCGATACGTCTCGCTGTTTTTTCATGATAATACTTTTCGCAATTTGTGTCCCTTTATTTAATTACTTAGTTGAATTAGCCCATAATTTACACTTTTATGTCCTCCTAGGTCTATAGGTAAGGATTTTTTTTGTAATTTTTTTTCTTCCAGACTTGCTTGCCCGCGGGCAGATACTGCGACGTGATATCGGGCAACAAAGTGGGCTCGTCATGTCAGGGCAAGACGGTGACTGTGGGCAATGACGGACGAGCGCATATAACTGTTGGGGCCAACGACTATGATATGATGTTGGCCATACATGTGGGGCCTGAGGTAACCGTGCTGAAATTATTTCTGTAGTGTCTGGAATATCCATGATAAGCCCAAAAATCTGATTTTTCACTATGTAATATTTAAACTATTCAAAGTGCTACAAATCGGAATAAGAATATAATAAGACGAATGGATGATATTTATATCTTTATTGTGCTAAAGTTAAAAGTATCTAGTTTACTAGTTTGTGCCTGCGACTGAGTCGCATTGCATCGCCCGCCCGCGCTATTACTTCGTTTTCACTTTTTACTCGGCTCTATTTTTTTTGTTTTTGTTTTTTTTTTTTGGTGGGAAATTATCAAATAACCTCCCACTCTGTTCGGAGCCGGAGGGCGTGTCAGACTTTTACTGACTAAACCCACTTAACCCACCCCTGTTCCTTCAGTTGCCTGTGTGCCAGGGCCACGATATCCCTTTCGGACAAACCCGCAACGCTGGCAGGGAGATAGCCTAAGTAGTACTTTTATATTGTTAATTAAAAATAAATAATAAATTTTATTTATTTTTTAATTGAAATGAAGATATATATAATTATATAATATTACCAGATAATAGAATCCTTAGATAATATAATGGGCATTATTAGAAGGCTAAAAGTCACTCAAAGGGCAATGGAGAGTGCTAAGCTTGGAGTTTCCCTACGTGATGGAATCAGAAATGAAGAGATCCGCAGGCAAACCAAGGTAATCGACATAGCCCGAAAAATTGCCAAGCTTAAGTGGCAGTGGGCAAGGCACATTGCTCGCAGAATTCATGGCCGATGGGGCCGAAAGGTTCTGGAGTGGCGACCGCGTACCGGAAGACGTAGCGTTGGAAGGCCCCCTAGAAGGTGGACCGATGACCTTGTGAAGGCCGCAGGCATCCGCTGGATGCGGGAAGCACAGAACCGGTCGAAGTGGTGGTGCTTGGGGGAGGCCTATGTACAGCAGTGGACATCTTTCGGCTGAAATGATGATGATGATTTAATTAAAAATGCCTTATTTGTTTCAGAGTCGACTGTAAATGGCGTAAAAAGAAAAATAAGAGAGAAGAATGCTCTCTATGACTTCATGATAGGCTTCCATTGGTTTATTTCTGTAAGACTTTAAATTAAAAGACTACCTAACTTATGCAAGTTTTTAATTTAAGTACACCTTATTCATTGTCAACATAACATCACGCCTGTTATCCCCGAAAGGTTAGGCAGAGGTGTACCTATGTACACCCACGTTTCGCCAGTTATGTTTAAGTCCCATGTAGTTAGGGAGCCGAAAGCCATCCACTGTTGGAAATAGGCCTCCCCAAGCACCGCTACTTTCACCGGTTTCGTGCTTCCCGAATCCAGCGGATTCCTGCGGCCTTCACAAGGACATCGGTCCACCTTGCGGGAGCCCTTCCAACGCTACGTCTCTCGGTACGCGGTCGCCACTCCAGAACCTTTCGGCCCCATCGGCTTTAATAATATAACAGTAGTTAAGCAGAACAGTAATATTAACAGTTACAGCAGCATGATTACAAATTATTCCTGAAGAATGCATCAGTCAGTGTATCAGTTTTGTGACATTTAGTATATACAGGAATGTAGGCGTTCATTAATTCAATAAAACCGAAAACTTCGCAAGCAATGGAAAATTGCTACTGAAGACTGCGGTCACTGCGGACTCGACAGCAGGACTAACTGCTTCTCACACGGACGTTCGTCGCTTGCTCCCACGTCAGCCCAGTCCTGAGCTTCTGTATATTTTGACTGCTGAGACCATTACTACTAACGTAGTATAAAGGGAAGTTTTATAAAGAAATGCGTAAATAAAGTGTATGGTCAAATACATGCGATTGTGACCAAAAAGTTGATGCCCAAAAAGGCTGTTCACAATGCGGTGCTTTGTACCTACGCTTATGTATGGAAGAAGGAATGTTAGGTGTGGCAAAAGAAGCATGAAAGTACAATAAATGCTGTGGAAATGTATTCCTTGCGAAGCAAGTGTGGCGTGACTATGAAGGATTGGCAAAAAAAATGTGTGATAAGGCAACGGCGCGGTTTGAAAGAAGATGAGTGACAAAAATTGAAAAGAGTATGCTTAGATGGTTTGGTAATGTTGAGAGGATGATTGAATGGCGACTAACAAAAGGTATTTACTAGGCAAATGTGAGTGGAGGGGACGCCCTAGGAGGACATAAATAGAGACCTAATTGGTAATGTTCTTCAGAAAGGCCACGTGCGTAGTACTCACAACCGGCGTGAGTGTCTGACCAGATGTATGAACGTAAACGAAGTAAAAGGAGTACCTATGTAAGGAGCGTAGCAGGTGGCGTTCTATAGATTCTGCCTACCCCCATGGGAAGAAGGCATGAGTTTATGAATGTATTTATGTTTTATAAAAATAACAACATCACGAGTGTATTCCCCGAAGGGATAAGTAGAGGTGTACCTATCCATAGTACACCCACATTAAATTTCGCCAGTTATGCTTAGGTTCCATGTAATAGGGGCGAGCCTTTTGCCATTAACCGGGCACAAATCCAGACTTTGAACTGTTACTGAGAAATTCCAGATGGGAACCCAAATAATACTTTGCCCGACCCAGGAATCGAACCCAGGACCTCATGCTCAACAGTAGCGCTTGCGACCACTAGACCAACGAGGCAGTTTTTTTTTATAAAAATGTGGCTGTTATTTTAGTATATTGTGGTGACTTACGACTTCCACGCGAACGAAGTTACGGGCAGAAGCTAGTATGAAATGTGGCTGTTATTTTAGTATATTGTGGTGACTTACGACTTCCACGCGAACGAAGTTACGGGCAGAAGCTAGTATGAAATGTGGCTGTTATTTTAGTATATTGTGGTGACTTACGACTTCCACGCGAACGAAGTTACGGGCAGAAGCTAGTATGAAATGTGGCTGTTATTTTAGTATATTGTGGTGACTTACGACTTCCACGCGAACGAAGTTACGGGCAGAAGCTAGTATGAAATGTGGCTGTTATTTTAGTATATTGTGGTGACTTACGACTTCCACGCGAACGAAGTTACGGGCAGAAGCTAGTATGAAATGTGGCTGTTATTTTAGTATATTGTGGTGACTTACGACTTCTACGCGAACGAAGTTACGGGCAGAAGCTAGTATGAAATGTGGCTGTTATTTTAGTATATTGTGGTGACTTACGACTTCCACGCGAACGAAGTTACGGGCAGAAGCTAGTATGAAATGTGGCTGTTATTTTAGTATATTGTGGTGACTTACGACTTCCACGCGAACGAAGTTACGGGCAGAAGCTAGTATGAAATGTGGCTGTTATTTTAGTATATTGTGGTGACTTACGACTTCCACGCGAACGAAGTTACGGGCAGAAGCTAGTATGAAATGTGGCTGTTATTTTAGTATATTGTGGTGACTTACGACTTCCACGCGAACGAAGTTACGGGCAGAAGCTAGTATGAAATGTGGCTGTTATTTTAGTATATTGTGGTGACTTACGACTTCCACGCGAACGAAGTTACGGGCAGAAGCTAGTATGAAATGTGGCTGTTATTTTAGTATATTGTGGTGACTTACGACTTCCACGCGAACGAAGTTACGGGCAGAAGCTAGTATGAAATGTGGCTGTTATTTTAGTATATTGTGATGACTTACGACTTCCACGCGAACGAAGTTACGGGCAGAAGCTAGTATGAAATGTGGCTGTTATTTTAGTATATTGTGGTGACTTACGACTTCCACGCGAACGAAGTTACGGGCAGAAGCTAGTATGAAATGTGGCTGTTATTTTAGTATATTGTGGTGACTTACGACTTCCACGCGAACGAAGTTACGGGCAGAAGCTAGTATGAAATGTGGCTGTTATTTTAGTATATTGTGGTGACTTACGACATCCACGCGAACGAAGTTACGGGCAGAAGCTAGTATGAAATGTGGCTGTTATTTTAGTATATTGTGGTGACTTACGACTTCCACGCGAACGAAGTTACGGGCAGAAGCTAGTATGAAATGTGGCTGTTATTTTAGTATATTGTGGTGACTTACGACTTCCACGCGAACGAAGTTACGGGCAGAAGCTAGTATGAAATGTGGCTGTTATTTTAGTATATTGTGGTGACTTACGACTTCCACGCGAACGAAGTTACGGGCAGAAGCTAGTATGAAATGTGGCTGTTATTTTAGTATATTGTGGTGACTTACGACTTCCACGCGAACGAAGTTACGGGCAGAAGCTAGTATGAAATGTGGCTGTTATTTTAGTATATTGTGGTGACTTACGACATCCACGCGAACGAAGTTACGGGCAGAAGCTAGTATGAAATGTGGCTGTTATTTTAGTATATTGTGGTGACTTACGACTTCCACGCGAACGAAGTTACGGGCAGAAGCTAGTATGAAATGTGGCTGTTATTTTAGTATATTGTGGTGACTTACGACTTCCACGCGAACGAAGTTACGGGCAGAAGCTAGTATGAAATGTGGCTGTTATTTTAGTATATTGTGGTGACTTACGACTTCCACGCGAACGAAGTTACGGGCAGAAGCTAGTATGAAATGTGGCTGTTATTTTAGTATATTGTGGTGACTTACGACTTCCACGCGAACGAAGTTACGGGCAGAAGCTAGTATGAAATGTGGCTGTTATTTTAGTATATTGTGGTGACTTACGACTTCCACGCGAACGAAGTTACGGGCAGAAGCTAGTATGAAATGTGACTGTTATTTTAGTATATTGTGGTGACTTACGACTTCCACGCGAACGAAGTTACGGGCAGAAGCTAGTATGAAATGTGGCTGTTATTTTAGTATATTGTGGTGACTTACGACTTCCACGCGAACGAAGTTACGGGCAGAAGCTAGTATGAAATGTGGCTGTTATTTTAGTATATTGTGGTGACTTACGACTTCTACGCGAACGAAGTTACGGGCAGAAGCTAGTATGAAATGTGGCTGTTATTTTAGTATATTGTGGTGACTTACGACTTCCACGCGAACGAAGTTACGGGCAGAAGCTAGTATGAAATGTGGCTGTTATTTTAGTATATTGTGGTGACTTACGACTTCCACGCGAACGAAGTTACGGGCAGAAGCTAGTATGAAATGTGGCTGTTATTTTAGTATATTGTGGTGACTTACGACTTCCACGCGAACGAAGTTACGGGCAGAAGCTAGTATGAAATGTGGCTGTTATTTTAGTATATTGTGGTGACTTACGACTTCCACGCGAACGAAGTTACGGGCAGAAGCTAGTATGAAATGTGGCTGTTATTTTAGTATATTGTGGTGACTTACGACTTCCACGCGAACGAAGTTACGGGCAGAAGCTAGTATGAAATGTGGCTGTTATTTTAGTATATTGTGGTGACTTACGACTTCCACGCGAACGAAGTTACGGGCAGAAGCTAGTATGAAATGTGGCTGTTATTTTAGTATATTGTGGTGACTTACGAATTCCACGCGAACGAAGTTACGGGCAGAAGCTAGTATGAAATGTGGCTGTTATTTTAGTATATTGTGGTGACTTACGACTTCCACGCGAACGAAGTTACGGGCAGAAGCTAGTATGAAATGTGGCTGTTATTTTAGTATATTGTGGTGACTTACGACTTCCACGCGAACGAAGTTACGGGCAGAAGCTAGTATGAAATGTGGCTGTTATTTTAGTATATTGTGGTGACTTACGACTTCCACGCGAACGAAGTTACGGGCAGAAGCTAGTATGAAATGTGGCTGTTATTTTAGTATATTGTGGTGACTTACGACTTCCACGCGAACGAAGTTACGGGCAGAAGCTAGTATGAAATGTGGCTGTTATTTTAGTATATTGTGGTGACTTACGACTTCCACGCGAACGAAGTTACGGGCAGAAGCTAGTATGAAATGTGGCTGTTATTTTAGTATATTGTGGTGACTTACGACTTCCACGCGAACGAAGTTACGGGCAGAAGCTAGTATGAAATGTGGCTGTTATTTTAGTATATTGTGGTGACTTACGACTTCCACGCGAACGAAGTTACGGGCAGAAGCTAGTATGAAATGTGGCTGTTATTTTAGTATATTGTGGTGACTTACGACTTCCACGCGAACGAAGTTACGGGCAGAAGCTAGTATGAAATGTGGCTGTTATTTTAGTATATTGTGGTGACTTACGACTTCCACGCGAACGAAGTTACGGGCAGAAGCTAGTATGAAATGTGGCTGTTATTTTAGTATATTGTGGTGACTTACGACTTCCACGCGAACGAAGTTACGGGCAGAAGCTAGTATGAAATGTGGCTGTTATTTTAGTATATTGTGGTGACTTACGACTTCCACGCGAACGAAGTTACGGGCAGAAGCTAGTATGAAATGTGGCTGTTATTTTAGTATATTGTGGTGACTTACGACTTCCACGCGAACGAAGTTACGGGCAGAAGCTAGTATGAAATGTGGCTGTTATTTTAGTATATTGTGGTGACTTACGACTTCCACGCGAACGAAGTTACGGGCAGAAGCTAGTATGAAATGTGGCTGTTATTTTAGTATATTGTGGTGACTTACGACTTCCACGCGAACGAAGTTACGGGCAGAAGCTAGTATGAAATGTGGCTGTTATTTTAGTATATTGTGGTGACTTACGACTTCCACGCGAACGAAGTTACGGGCAGAAGCTAGTATGAAATGTGGCTGTTATTTTAGTATATTGTGGTGACTTACGACTTCCACGCGAACGAAGTTACGGGCAGAAGCTAGTATGAAATGTGGCTGTTATTTTAGTATATTGTGGTGACTTACGACTTCCACGCGAACGAAGTTACGGGCAGAAGCTAGTATGAAATGTGGCTGTTATTTTAGTATATTGTGGTGACTTACGACTTCCACGCGATCGAAGTTACGGGCAGAAGCTAGTATGAAATGTGGCTGTTATTTTAGTATATTGTGGTGACTTACGACTTCCACGCGAACGAAGTTACGGGCAGAAGCTAGTATGAAATGTGGCTGTTATTTTAGTATATTGTGGTGACTTACGACTTCCACGCGAACGAAGTTACGGGCAGAAGCTAGTATGAAATGTGGCTGTTATTTTAGTATATTGTGGTGACTTACGACATCCACGCGAACGAAGTTACGGGCAGAAGCTAGTATGAAATGTGGCTGTTATTTTAGTATATTGTGGTGACTTACGACTTCCACGCGAACGAAGTTACGGGTAGAAGCTAGTATGAAATGTGGCTGTTATTTTAGTATATTGTGGTGACTTACGACTTCCACGCGAACGAAGTTACGGGCAGAAGCTAGTATGAAATGTGGCTGTTATTTTAGTATATTGTGGTGACTTACGACTTCCACGCGAACGAAGTTACGGGCAGAAGCTAGTATGAAATGTGGCTGTTATTTTAGTATATTGTGGTGACTTACGACTTCCACGCGAACGAAGTTACGGGCAGAAGCTAGTATGAAATGTGGCTGTTATTTTAGTATATTGTGGTGACTTACGACTTCCACGCGAACGAAGTTACGGGCAGAAGCTAGTATGAAATGTGGCTGTTATTTTAGTATATTGTGGTGACTTACGACTTCCACGCGAACGAAGTTACGGGCAGAAGCTAGTATGAAATGTGGCTGTTATTTTAGTATATTGTGGTGACTTACGACTTCCACGCGAACGAAGTTACGGGCAGAAGCTAGTATGAAATGTGGCTGTTATTTTAGTATATTGTGGTGACTTACGACTTCCACGCGAACGAAGTTACGGGCAGAAGCTAGTATGAAATGTGGCTGTTATTTTAGTATATTGTGGTGACTTACGACTTCCACGCGAACGAAGTTACGGGCAGAAGCTAGTATGAAATGTGGCTGTTATTTTAGTATATTGTGGTGACTTACGACTTCCACGCGAACGAAGTTACGGGCAGAAGCTAGTATGAAATGTGGCTGTTATTTTAGTATATTGTGGTGACTTACGACTTCCACGCGAACGAAGTTACGGGCAGAAGCTAGTATGAAATGTGGCTGTTATTTTAGTATATTGTGGTGACTTACGACTTCCACGCGAACGAAGTTACGGGCAGAAGCTAGTATGAAATGAAATAAAATATTTTGATTTCGTAAAAACCGCGCGGGCCAATGTGGCGAAATAAAGTCTTAAGTTCATATTCATAAGATGGACATAAATCTATCGGTTTGAAAGATTCGATATTGTCTAAACTTGTTATCTACTGAGGTATGACGTAACGGTGGCTTGGCTATATAATATAGCCAAGCCACCGAACGTATTATATTTAATATGTATTATAATTATGGAGATAAAACGTCCTCTTTGACTGTTATACTCGACTGACGACTTTGTTGTCTGGGTTTTGTTGGTTTTGTATAGATGAGGTAAGTGAAACGAGATGAGAAAATGACCTTGGGGTCGCGTCTCCTCATCGCGCCGGTGCTGGTTGACGTCACGTCGACGCATCATCGACGCTATACTAGCTACCCTATATACAAATGTACTCTGTGATACTAGCGTAGCGTCGCGTAAACGTGATTGTATATCGAAATACAAACCTAACGTTGCGTTTACACGGTGTCAGCGTCGCGTTTGCGCAGCGTTTGCTAGGAACACTAGATGCGAAAGCTGCCTTCAGTAAATTATCAGTTTTAAGAAAACAGTTTTGAGAAAAAACCAAATCGAATATATTATATACCATTCATGTTCTGCGATTTCGGCGGTTTCTCCAGTTCTGTAGCCATAGACCTTGATGGCGCGCTTCTCCCGCTCTGCTCCGACTTTCGGTATCTCGGTTCACTCGTGCAAAGCGATGGCGAAGTAGATCGGACGGTTAAGCACACGTCACGGGTCACGGGAACAATCTGCGACTACCGCATTCCTCTTAAAGTTAAGGGGAAGATATATAAAACAATGGTTAGACTTGCTGTCTTGTATGGATCAGAATGTTGGGCCACAAAAGGGATGAATGAAAGGCAATTGCATGTAGCTGAGATAAGAATGCAAAGAGGAATGTGTGGTGTGACTAAAATTGATAGAATAAGAAATGAGTACATAAGAGGAAGTCTGAAAGTGGCACCGGTGGCTGAAAAGTTGTGCGTAAATCGGTTGTCATGGTATGGGCATGTGATGCGGAGGAATGAGGAAAATGTCGTGAGGAAAGTTTTGAGTATGCATGTCGATGGCTATAAGAGTAGAGGAGGACCAAAGAAACGATAGATGGACTGTGTGAAAGATGATATGGCTAGAAAGGGAGTGACTACCGAGATGACGACTAATAGAGAAGTATCGAAGAAAGAGACATGTTGCGCCGACCCCAAATCAATTGGGATAAGGGCAGGAGAATGATATCACCAACATTACACAAAATACGCGCATTGACGTGGAGTTGCGGACACCAGCCTGTATTACCTATATCCTCACCAATTGCGACTAGCTGATTCCTTCTGGTAACACCCATGATTATATTAATCACCCAAAACGTAACATAAAACAGGAGAATCCATTCATATACCTATGTTTAAAAAATGCCACGATATCGCAAGTAAAAACAAATTTTCTAAAATAAAACGCTCTACATCAAACCGCCAGCCACTCCAGTCGGGTATAACCGCAGTGCAATGAAAACAAAATAATGTGCGAACACACGAAACAGAACAACCTGCGTGACTGGTCTGCTAAAGAGTTGATCGTCGCCCGCGCCGCACCGGCCGGCGGCCGCGCCCCCATTCGACGCGATGGCGCTACGCTCGCAACTCCTGCGCAACTGTGAGTATTTACACGATAAAATAATTTTAATGATATTTTAGGGCTTTTCCTTTCAATTTTTTTTCAGCAAAAGTGTTTCTAAATAAGTGTATAGTGTAGCAAAAAATTGGTGACCGAAAATGTCAACAAAGGATTTTTTTTGTCACCGCGACCTTGTAGTCTTTTTTGGAGTTAGGTCTGTATTACTGGTTTTTTTGATAGACAGATCGTGTTTTCCGAAGCTTGTGTTGAGGCACAAGTCTTCGATTTTATGACATTTCAAATACCAATGTTAATTACAAAAGGAAAGGTCTTTGTAATGAGTGTTCGCGTGCGAAATTAATTAGTGTTTCCAAGCATTGAGTAGGTAGAGCTGATAAATTGAATGTTTAATAAAAAAACTTATGACTGAAACAGACTGTTTGTTCATTCGATACTGAGGCCCGATGTTTTTTCATACAAATAATGTACTGTTTTTATATAATATTATTTCGTTCTGTTTAGTTCGGCGTCTATAGCTACCATCTGTATTTGTCAGTACTTGGAATAATAGGCTGTTTATCTAAGCAGACCTTGTACAAAGAAATTGCATTATAATTGGCTGAGCCGTATGAATATAGATAACAGCCATTTGCTTGTTTGCTCTTGCGTATGTGTGACATTAAATGACAAATATGGGATATAACATTTATGTTAGTACTGTGAGTGCGACATGATTAGAGTGATATAAGTAGGTACGTCAGATTGCACTGTAATCTGGGATGCGTGTACTAGAGTCAAGATCAACTATATAGTACCAGAGAGTACCTAAGTACGTCTCATGCGATAATCTCCCATTAGTTTGTAGATTCCCTAATTGAAGACAACGGTCGTAAGTACAAGGAAACTCGACCACCAAACATGGGGAACTATATGAAGAGACAAGTGAACTTGAAGAAAAGATATCATCTTATAGTTTGGGTATTTTAAAGTACATAGTTATTCCATTTAGTTAGGACTTCAAAATATCTAAGTGTGTCAATAAACAACAGTGATGAAGTTACGTAGCTTTTGATACCTTTTGAAGACTATCACAACAACCATGAGCACTCAAAACAAATGATCTCTTTCTCCTACTCGATGGCCCACAGTAACCACCCTACTTCTCCCAGGTATCAATGGCACCCAGTCTCGTCAGCTGCACGAGCTACATAAGGAGCGTGCAGGAGTGGCTGCACTGAGAGATGTGCTCGAAGATCGCTTAAGGGACATCAAGCGAGCCAAGACTTGGAAACATGAGAGGGTCCTTACTTCCCCGCAGGATACTAAGGTGAGAATCCTGGTACTTGTTGGCAGGCCTGCACTGTCCTACCTATTAAAACTAAAAATGTAACCAATGTAGCTAATTGTTTTTAGAAGAGTAACCGTGAGTTTATTGCCGGCCCTACCTCAATAGGAAACGACCAATTGGATTTTCTGATGTTTCATTAAGTGAAATAAAATATTTTGAAATAGTAAATTCAAGTGCGAACTCTCTTCTTAACTTTGCGAATCCTAACTTAATATTATAAATTGCGAAAGTTGTTATTTCTTTATGTGTTAAGCTTTCACGCTTAAACGGCTGAACGGATTTGGAAGAAATTTATCACACAGACAGTCCATGGTCTGAGATAGGGCATAGCATACGTTTTTCCCCGGTAGTACGTTCCTGATGTAGTATAATTTCCGACATCCTCGCGCGTAAAGCCGCGAGCAAAACCTAGTTACGTATAAGGTCAGTAGATATGATAGGTTAGGTACGAGACCTACCTACTTCTAATCTAGATCCTTCCGAATTCATGATTACATCATAAAAAGTTAAGTGACAAAAATACCGTAAAATACTTGTAGCTGTTGACTTGAATAACATGGACAAAATTCCAAACACGATTGTTTGGCACACAGCACACCATTATGCTAATTTAATTAGATGCCGCTTCTCCGAGTATCCAAAACTCGACTGTGTTGTTAAGTAGAGACAAAATCTATGTGGAAAATGTTTCCACACTCGATCGCGACATTCGCAACCAATAGATTTTCATCTTACTTGAAAAGATTTCAATGCTCGTAAACATAATTATACCGAAGCATATCTACGACGTGTATCGACATAATTCACGTCGTAGTTATGCCTCAGTTAAATATGATATGAGTATACCATTTATTTCATAGTGCCTGTGATGGCCAGTAATAATAGGAACAGGGTGAAATTGTATGAAAGATGTTATGGCTAGAAAAGGTGTGCACATACTGTACTGTAATAATATACGGCATACGGCAGATAGAACTGCAAGAGAAAACATGCCCCACATAAATTGAAATAAGAGCGAGTCGGACTCGCGCACCGAGGGTTCCGATATGATGTTGACGATTTCTGAAAAACTGTGCTATTTAGAGACATAGTTTTATTTTTCCTGTAATTTTTACATAAACTTCTATCACATAGAACAATTTGAGATTTTTATCTATGCAAACTTCAGAGATAAGGGAACGGTATTTTTTTTACATTTTTCATCAAAAGTTGAAAAATATGATACCTAAAAAAAAAAGTTTGAGAATGTGCAAACAGTGCTCTTTCATATGATACCCCACATGCCTTAAAAATTTGAATGGAGTCTACTAGGCCCTGTTGCAAAAAAGATTCTTTCTTGAAAAAAAAAAGAAGATTTTTTCTTAATTTCTTTCTTGTTTGCAAAATAGTTGTGTAAACGTTATCTAAAACTATTCCTAATTTAAAGTTGATATCATTAGTAGTTCTTGAGATATCCAGCTGTGACAGACAGACTTAGTCTCACTATGAGGGTTCCTTTTTACCATTTTGTTACGGAACCCTAAACAGGACCAGCATTGTGATATTTTACCATAGCCATAGTTAGGTCATCATTTGCAAGAGATTCTTACCAAAGAGATGTAAGATACTATAGAGAGGCTATCAGAAGTAATGTCATTGAAAAATCCCATGTCTCAGTGACGCCGTCTACCGTAATATAGCTTTCAATAAAAGCTAAGTTTGATTATAGATACGTACGCTATCAAAATATTCGACTTTACATGAACTTGAATAAAGTTCAGGGAAAACATGCTGGTTATTTTTGCGATTGCGAAACAAAGCGTATCCACTTATTACGTCCTTGGACGGATGTGTACATTTGTCTGTACGGGTACCGTACACCGAACCGAAGTTCATGGTATGAAATGTTGTGGCGAACTGAGTGCGCCCAGACATGTATACAAAGATTTTCTCAGTTTCTCACGCCCTGCATGCACCATTCGGGTGCTAGACGAGTTGGTAACAAGCCTGGTAGTACAATACAAAATATTTAAGTCTTGTAAATAATTAATTATGCAATAAACAACATAAATCTAATGCAAAAATAAATAAATTGATTGATCGACACATATTATACGTAGATAATAAATAAATGAGTGATAATAATATAAATAATAATTAATACTATAGTAAAAAACCCGTTATATGTATAGGAAATAATTTAATATATTTTAGTAACAAGGAAAATCATTAAAATGTTGCTGTGCCCGACAGGGTCACTAATTGTTTCTAATAAGTATTATTTACCACCTGTATGTAGGTATACATTATGGATTGCAATAAAGATATTTGATTTGATTAACGTTACAAAAACATCGATATATACCAGTTTTCGCTTTATTCCACGTCTTGAGTTTTGAGCAGCTATTATTTAATCTATCCTAAAACATATTTGTTAGTTGACGACCGACGAAATCGGACATGGGGGACAATACTTGACTGAAGATGAGTTTCCAAGTATTAGGTACCCGAAAGGTTGGTCGAAAAATTGGTCAAGGTTATTTAATGGAATACGATGGGTCACTACATACAAGTGCCCTAAGATGAGACTCCGCAACAAGGAATATACTACTCTCAGCTCCGCAATAAACGAACGAAAATAGTCCCCCTCTTTAACACGCGGAGTAGGTATTCTATTAAATCCAGGTACGGGTATTTTGAGCCTTGTTGTTATGCGCTTGCGTCTATAATCTGACCAATCGACAACTAACCATTTTATTATCTACAACCATGGTTCCTTATTATCCGACTGCGTGACGCAAAGGAGGGTAATGTGTTTATCAGCCTATGTATGTATGTAAGTATGTTTGTTTGTTTCTAGAGACCAAATGCGTGGGCCGATTTTGATGATTCATATGTCAATCGATTTGTCTTAATCTTGTGAGTGTCACTAAAGACATGACAGTAATCAAAAGTCATTATGGCAACAACCAGACGCCATTGTGAAAAAGAAAAAAAAATAAGTCGACAAACTACGTCCAGTGGGGTATCGTTGGATAGGTATTTTAACTTAACATCAACATTTTAAGGTTTAAAATCATTTGGAGAAATTTGACAGTTTGGTTTAACCTGATGTGCGTACGACTGTACGTAAATAGTCGTTTATTCTTCTTTTCTATATTTTATAATATCGAATACGACAAGATGACAATTTTTGTCGACGTATGAGAACATAAATGTAGGGAACAGCTGATTTCTTTTTCGCGATTTCATGTCCCATAATAAAAGTTGTACATAATGATGAGTACAATGACCCCTTAAGAGGTTGTGCATTATTTATGTTACATGACATCTTGTCGACCGTTCCTGACCAATAATTGACTTACTTAATATTTTCAGGTGACAGTTCAAGGCATCGAAGGAGAGTTCCTGAATTTCTGCGCTAACAACTATTTAGGGCTTTCTGTAAGTTTAGTTTACTAACTGTTTTAGAAACGTTAACGTTTAAAAAGATTGAAGTTACAGAAGAATAACTTAAATGTCGGAAGTACGTGTCTTCGTTTCTGTATTTTCATTTTTTGCCACCGACTTCCAAAATTAAAGTTATTTTTCACTCTGTAGTGTTATTTTTTGTAAAAAAGTTTGTTTATTTTTCACCTTTTTGTTTTGGTAGGTACGCACCAATTCGTATTTCACTACTTGCTATGTAAACAACAGTGACAGGCAGTTCTATAACATCATCAACATGCACCAAGTGGATTAAATACGTATTATTGAAGCTGACTCAAAAACTACCCCAGAAATGTTAATACAATTTATTTGGGACCACTACGCGTGCTTCCTCTACCAAAACTGATTAAAGAATTTTCATAATCGGTCTACTGACAATTGATGAAAATAACGATGAACATACATTAAATAAATATAAGTACATATAGACGAACATAGAACCTCTTCTTTTTTGAAGTCGTTTAAAAATATAATATCGTGGCTTACGCTGCAAATGACTATTCACTTGAGAGGTTTACCATAAAAGTAATGTTTTAATTTTAATACAGAACCATCCGGAGGTCGTAGAAGCTGCTAGAGAAGGCTTGAAGAAATATGGCGCAGGTTTAAGTTCTGTTCGGTTCATTTGCGGCACTCAAACAATACACAAGGTAAGGATATGTTTTTGGTTGCCTCGTTTGGATGCAAGTGCGACCTCTGAACATAGGGCATCTAAATTCCTATTAGAATTAGAACCTACATAGCGGGATCTCTATGAAATTACCATTTATAGCGGAACATAGCATAGTAAATAGTGCTACAGTACAAGCGTCCCTCCCTGTTATGTTCGTTTTTTGAAAACCTCAGGGTATGCCTCAGGTTCATAGAGGATTCTTCCTGTTTTCATTCAGTGCTGTCGCGTTTTTTTTTAACTGCAAAATTTTGTATGTAAGCAGTATCCTTGTTCTTGCCTTCGTTTTGCAATCTCTATTCGAATAAAAGTCGTCTCATTTTTGGTTTAACGAGGTCACTTGAAAAATCCTTAAAAAATTAATCACAAAAAACAAAAATAACCTATCAAGAATTTTGTTGAACAGGAAATGCAACACAAAACTAATTTGAGGTTTTCAAAAAAAAATCATGAGTTATTGAAATACTAGTTTTTGCCCGTGAGTTCGCCTGCGTGGATGACGTTTCGCATTTATAATATTAGTATGGATTCCACTTACCTTTATCATATTTACACAGGAGCTAGAGCAACGTTTGGCCAAGTTCCATGATCGTGAGGATGCGATCCTGTACGGGTCCTGCTTCGACGCCAACGCTGGTCTCTTCGAGTCCATGCTGACGCCCGAAGACGCCGTGTTCTCAGACTCCTTGAACCATGCCTCTATCATTGACGGCATCAGACTGTGCAAGGCGCAGAAGTTCCGGTATCCTCATAGGGATTTGAACGGTGAGCTCCTACAAATCACGAGAATTATGGAAAACATGATTGATTAGGTGCACGGGTGCTTCAAAAGCATTGGCACGTGTGCTTTTAAAGTTAAACTATTCTAATTTCATGGCGAATGAATACTAAAGTGGTTTTCACCATGTATGAAAATAATGATTTTTCACAGTCAAATAAAACCAAAGTCAATGGTCCTACGCTTTGGTGCGATAATAAAAATGTACAGACGGATAAATGTTCTAACTAATCGAATGTAGCAAATTTTTTCTTGAATCACACCCCAAAAACACCTCACCTTTGATTTTAAATAATTATCTGAAAACCTGCAGAAACTTTCTTTTGGAGTTTTCATTTCCTTTTTTAATAACTTAGATATGTACCACAAGGAAGACGCCATGCCCCATATTATCTTTAATTTACCTACCTTCGAATCCCGCAGCCTGATCATATCCTTTGCCCTTTAGACTTCGATCAAATCTTTCCATAAACCTCATGTTAAAAACCATTAACTTCATTACACTTCCTAATGTCCCAATATCTTTGATATACCTACAGAACTAGAGCACCTCCTGGCTCACAGCGAGGCTCGGATCAAGCTGATCGTCACCGACGGCGTGTTCTCAATGGACGGCACCGTGGCACCGATACAGGGACTGCGGGACTTGGCCGACAAGTACCGCACCTTACTGGCTGTGGATGACAGCCATGCTACTGGATTCTTTGGGGAGACTGGCCGGTAAGTTGGTAGATGTAGATTCTCCAAATATGACGTTACATGGTTTTGTTAGTTTTTAGGGTGCCGTACTCAACAAGGAACCCTTAGTTTCGCCATGTCCGTCTCAGAGACTCTTAGTATTAGAAAGCTGTAATTTGTCATGGGTTTACATATTAATTACGCCGGCAAAGTAGTAAAATAAAACCTGGAAAAAAAATGTAGGGTTTGTAGGGGTATACCTCCCTTGCTCGTAAAGTGGGGGTGATATTTTTTTTCTCGTCTATCCCAGGGTGTGGGGAATCGTTGCATAGGCCGTTCGAAAATATTGCTGGACTGTTAAAACTATTTTTTGTTCGATTCAGGGATCCGTTTGCTAATTTTTGTTAGAGTCGAGTGTCCTTGCCAGCTACTAAATGGTTGTTTTTGGATATAAGAAAAAAATCACGGCAGTAGTATAATTAAAAGCAAAAAAGTGGTTACAATACCAACTGTTTATTACAGCTGCCATTTGTCATGCCACCAACGCAATAGAAGTCAAAATCGGTTGAACGGACTGTAAAAAAGGTTTATTTAAATGTCTAATCTTATTTCAAATGGAATATAGGACGTACTTGCTAAACATAATTTTTCAAGATATGTACAAGGGCTTTTAGAATCCACGTTTCAGCAACGAAGTCTGAAAGGTCTGAAACTACAATAAAGCAGCGATGATTTAACATAGTGTTAGCTCTAGTTCAGTTTTTTTTTTCAGTCTGTTATTGTAGGAATAACGATCTCAGTTCCGCAGAATTTCAGCCTGATCAGTTTTGATCGCTGCGATCATATCGCAGGAAATCTACGTATTATAATATTAATTCAATGCTGCATATCATGAAGGTTGACTGACTATCGTTTTGAATTCGTATCCTAAGTTCGAGTTAAAGCACACTATCAATAACAATCTGAATGATTTTGAAGTACCTATAATGCTAAATATGCTAATCCATGTTCAAAAATCTGCCAGCTCAACAACGTAAATAACGCAATGAATGTTGTCTCAATGAACTGTCAAAATTAAACCCACTTTGCTACTATTGTGTGTTACACAATCACGCTGATTTTAATAATATCGCATACAAGTTAATAAGATGGAATTGGAGCACTCAACTATTTTCCTTATTGACTTGAATGGCCAAAACCGGTAAATTGGCGAATGCTTTTGTAACAACTCTGGGTAGTTCACAAACAAAATACACTCGTAGTAGGTACTGCTCTAGTCGCCGTAGGAGACGCCCCGGGCGTCGGGAGGTGCAGGCCGATTCCCGGCTACCATAGGCGCAGGCTTGTAGACTTGAGCGATGGGTAGCTCGCCGTCCGATAAGGACTAGGCCCGGGTCGACGGCGCGTTGTGTTCCACGCGTGCCTTAAAGAGATGTCAGCACCAACACACGGGCTCCGTTAGGGCCAATGCCTGCCAGGATTGCGAGTTTCTCTGAAAATCGTGGCCCTGGCACACAGGCAACTGAAGAAACACGGGTGGGTTTTGAGACAGTAAAGGTCTGACACGCCGTCCCGCTCCGCCCAGAGCGGGAGACGTTATTTGATCATTTAAATTCCCACCCAAAAAAATAAAAATAAAGGTTAGGAACTGCTGACAATACGTAGGTACAACAACGGCACGTCAGTATAGTAACACCTGAATCACGGAAACCGCCCTTACTGCTATGACAGACGCTTCCAAGGTCAGTCTGCTACAATTGACGTGCGGTTGACCATAATAATAATTACCGTTTATACAAAATTGCTCGGTTTGTATTCATTTTGTACATAATTCAAGGTTTGTTTGAGACCGTGGCATTTTCTGGACAAGGAGTTTACTCTTGTCATTAAAAATGACACATGACACAATCACACATGAGATACATGGACTTTTTGTGTATTTAGATATAATATACTTAATTATTATTTAAATATACTTTGTAGGACCTTCACTTTTTGTAGAGTAATTTATACTGGTAGAGTGGTAAGTAGTAGATACTATCTACGTAACGTAACTACTTGTAAATGCAAGCTCAGTAAACTTCTGAGTAACTATACAAAAGAAGGTGTTTAAGTTTTTTTTGTGTTTTTTTTTCATTAGTAAAAAAGTCTGTAAGTACTTAGCACAAACGAAAATACAAAACCGTCGGGAAGTCGGTTTTTTTTTTGTAAAAAAAAAATTTCGCTTCTCCAGTCGGGCGCAACACGTCACATAAGCATGTCGGTGACGCGAACCCATAAGTTTTGCCCCTACCAAAAGTAGCTCAACTTGGCTAAAGAAGTGTTTACTTCAAAAAAAAACATACAGACGAACATAGATCCTCCTCCTTTTTTGAAGTCTAAACTTATTCCAAGTGAATTTAATGGTCAGTCTGCAATCCTTTAAAATCCGTCGGCTAGGACGCCGCGCGCCGGATGAGATGCCGGCGCCATCTAGTTTTAAAATTTGACTTCAATCTTCGTGCAAGGCCATCATTCAAATATGCGGCTGATATTTTCATTTACATTATTCCAGGGGCACAGAAGAATACTGCGGCGTCTTGGGCGCGGCAGACATCATCTGTTCAACCCTGGGGAAGGCAGTGAGCGGGGCAGCCGGCGGGTACACCACGGGGCCCAAAGAACTCATCACTTTGCTGAGGAACGTGTCCAGACCTTACCTGTTCTCTAACGCACCGCCGCCGCCTGTGGTCTGTGCTTCGATAAAGGTACCAAGATATTTTTATATTTTGAGGTATATTTTGGGATCTCGAAAAGGCACTGTGAAACTGGCTCTCCGAAATTGTTATATTCTCTACTCGCATTCGGCTGCGTTGCACCGCCCGTGACTTGACGGGTTGGCTGGTGTGTTACATTTTTGTGAAGTTTTTATTTTTAGGGTTCCGTCTATATACAAATGTACTCTGTGGTTCCGTACCTCGGAACCACACAATAAGGAAAAAACGAAACCCTTATTGATCACTCGTGTGTCTCGTCTATTCATATAATATATCTGTCCGTCTGTCACAGCCGATTGTCTCCGAGTCTACTGGAACAATTAAGTTGAAATTTGGTACACATATGAATTTCTGTGACCCAAACATGAACGTGTAACGTATTATATGCGTTTAGAATATTGGGTTCACTTTAGAGGGAAAATTTGAAAATTAAAAAAAAAGGTTTTTCATATCGAGTAAAACGACTTGATATGACGATTTCAGATAAATATTTTATAATAATTAATTTTAAAGTTATTAAAGTAAATAAATGACAATTGTACATTGGGTTGTCTCCTTAACAGCTGACTAAAATAAAATTAAAAATACAGAGATTAGTGTTTCTATACTTATAAATTACAGGAAAACCTGTAAGAAGTCTGAGGAGTCTGTTTGAAGGTTTAAAATAACATGGCAAAGCACTCAATATTATGCGTACAAACTTACATTGGCAGTTGGAATGCATCGGGGAAGATGTTTTTGAACTACAATGTTAAGTTTGTTCTTGGGATGAATTCATCCCATCTACGGAATCCTTCATTGTGCGTGGTCCAACACGCACTTAGCCGGTGTTTTTACACTACCCTCGCCTCTCGTTGAAGTCGATAACGAAATAATGAAGAAACTTAGTCAAATATTTCTTCTTCTCTAGACTAATTGACGCAGCAAGACGAAGTTCAATGTTATGATCGTGAAAATTTAAATTTTATCACAATAATGTTCTAAGCGTCTCGAAAGATGTATGAAAATATTTCAAATGAAACATAACACCTTGCTTTATACTTTTTCAGGCTCTAGACCTCGTCGAACAAAGTGGGGAGCTTCGCCAACGTCTTCGAGACAACACCAAATCCTTCCGCGAGGGTCTGAAGTCAGCTGGACTGACTGTAGCGGGAGATGAGCATCCCATCTGTCCGGTCATGGTGGGCGAGGCGCCGCTAGCTGTGGAACTTGCTACTAACATGCTTAGTAAGTAATGTGGTATGAAAATCTTTAAGGAACGTGTTCGGTGGTAGCAACCAAACGATGGCAGTTTGCGGACTGAGGCCAGAATTCCTCCTACGCTGATGTCCGTCGTGTACACCAGCGAGAAATAAATAATAAAATACCGTACTGCGATACCGACCAGTCTACGGTCCAGTCGTCTGCCAAGTTGATTTTTGGCGTGGCATTCAGCTGATCGTCGGAAACATATTCCATGCTCGTCAGTCGACCGACGAACGCGGCGCAGACGAGCGAGCGAGATACGCGGCGTGCATCACCGTACGCGCCACTGACGTCAGCGTCGCAGTGTGGTGCTATATAGAACACAATGTATATTCGTAAGCGCGACGGACGTATGCGACTGACATCAGCGCAGGAGGAATGCAGGCCTGAGTGTGGCGGGAAAACTCTCTGCACGATGTTCTGCGCTGACAAAACTAAAGGAGTCCTAAGCAGAGGATTTATTTGAAGACATTGAATAATAAACTTTATCTCAGTTCCATAAAGTCCAAACAAAAAAAATATATATTTCGAACGAAACACTTGTACTTACATTATGCTATAAACCTGCCAAACTGCGTGACAATTTGTCGGCAGGATTAGCGCTCGTCTTAAAAAAATAACATCTAAGAAGGTAGATAAAAGCTTCTGCAACTTGCAAAATTATGTGACATTTTGGTAGCTTTTTAATTTTCCTTTTCCAGAGCGCGGTATCTACGTGGTAGCGTTCAGTTACCCGGTGGTGCCGAAGGGCGGCGCGCGCGTGCGCGTGCAGCTGAGCGCGGCGCACAGCGCGGACCACGTGCAGCGCGCCGTGCACGCGTTCGGAGAGGTCGCGAGGGAGATCGGCATTATTAAGAAGTAGCCTTGTGCGAGTCAATCTCGAGAACTGGATTTCTAGATACAAAATCAATGGATGGTGTACCTCGAAATAAGTACGCAAAAATGGCTTTGACTGGTGACCTAAAAAAATCAGTCCACTTGAATGATAAAGACAATATCAGACGCTTTATTTTTTGTTTATTTTTGCCTTTCATTCGGCATATTTCAATCGAAGAATAACTTCTGAACACAAGATGAATTCATACGATTCAACTATGTTGAATTTCGGCACACGCGGCATCTTTAACTCGCGTAGGTACCTATCCACTAAATGAAAAATTGAATAAAAGGTGAGTCTGTTATCGGCTTAACGATTAAAGTAAGAAACTTTTTGACACACAGCAAACTTTGAATGTCAGTGTTCTTGAGATCTGTATCTTGCATTTTGTCTACTTCTTATAATTATATGTAATATTTGTAAATATTTTCAAATCGATTGCTTGTTTGTGTATGCATGGAACTATGGGACTGAATAAATAAATGTTTTTACTGTTATTGCATTTTAAACATATTTTTTTATTACTCGTCACTCCCTATAAATTATTATTTTTAAATTACCGTTTGACTTTCGATTTGAGATTTAAATGACACGAAAGGTGGAATATTGTGATAAATGAAACAATACAGTGTAATAATAACTGATCTATTAACAATAATTTATTACAAGTAGTAAAACTCACACTCGTACTGACAACATGACACACAGTGCGGTCGCGTGTTTAACTACGCTCATTTAAACTATTCATTACAATTAAATATTTACATTATATCGTACTTAGGGCATGCTATTCGGATATCCAAATTATCCAGATATCCGTCGAATATATTATTCGGATACTATTAGTTTTACTATCCGGATAAAACGAATAATTTTTTTTTAATCACAAGTAGAATATTACCATCTTGTGTAATTCCATTTCATTGTTTTCATTAGATAAGTAGGTATATTTGGAACTTTTTAAAGTTATTTATTATATTAACCTTTTGGTACATTCCATCATCTGCCTAGCCTTTTCGCAACTATTCAGGGGTTGGCTTCCAGTCTTGTTGTTTTAAAAACTTTCTTTTTTAATTTGTGAATGTAAGAACGTTGTAGGCTCAATAGACTGTAGCTTTTTAAACCATCTTCTATTTTGTTAAGTACTTGGTACTTGTTGACGGGCCTACACTGTCCCATACCTATTAACACTGTAACTTGAAAACATTGTAAAAGCCCATTCTTTTTAAAAGACTAACCGTGGAGTTTCTTGCCGGCTCTTTTCCGTAGGAAACGACCTATTGGAACCGTGCGTCTAGCTTCTGACGTTTCATAAGTGCCCATGTAGGTTTATATGAAATAAAATATTTTGATTTTGAAAAAAGTTTTTAAATTTAATGCATCGAGTTAGTAACATAATGGGTTTGCGGTTTTTTGTAATGAAAATGTGGATTGGAAGCTTGTATTAGTTTGATTTACCTTTTTTACAGTGATATCCAAAATATCGGTACTATCCGGATAGTGTTCTGGACTTAAACATAACTGGCGAAATGTGGGTGTACACCTCTGCCTAACCCTTCGGGGATTACAGGCGTGATGTTATGTATGTTCTAAAAGTATCCGATTTATCCTGCTAGTAATATGGGGCGGATAATTGCATGCCCTAATCGTACTGAATTCTCACTTGACGATATTGCATTGGTGTATCTCACCCTTCGTTGACACATCTCATGCAAGACGTACACAATTAAAATTAAAACATAAAACTAACTGTCCATAAATAAAATTAAAATATCTCAAGTCCAATAAAACACGTAATATAAGTACAAACACTAAATATAGTACAATCATTATTGAAAAAATTAGAATGTCATAAATTAGAATGTCAGAGAATGTCATCGGGTTGAAGGAATTTATATACATTGAGGCTGAGTCTGAAGAAAAATTATTAAAAATACTGACTGAAATGTATGGCAGAGTCAAAACCGCGTCCGTCCCGCCCGAAGGTTTGTTGTCGAATGCGACATTTAAATCCTTATTATATTTGGAGGGTATCCGTTCCCTATGTCTCTTGGTTACGTCTACGTGTGTATATTTGTCGTGTGGACGTATTGAGATCAAGACTGAGCGTTTCTCTCGTCATCCGACTTCGGTTCACGAGTTTGTAGGAATGATTGATGTATGTATCCCTCATTGTAGCACAGCGGGCTTCCCTGTAAAGAAAGGTTTTTATATTAGTATTTCGTATGAAAATAAAGAAACTACACTAAAATGAAAGCACAAAAAATATCGATATTTTGATAGTAAAAATATCGATATCGGGGCAGTTAACAACCTCACAAATTCTAAGTCAACGCAATAAAAAACATGGCCATTTATGCGACATATTATGTTGATACTCGCGAATAAATCAGAATCTATACGCCGGTAGCACATCTCCGCTGCGAAACCATAGCAGCGAAACCGCGGTAGTTCAATTCAACTGGTTCGCGTCATGTTCCGCTACTTGCATCCGATTCGAGTAGCGAAACATGACGCGAGCCAGTTGAATTGAACTAAGTACTGCGGTTTCGCGGCGGAGGTGTGCTACCGGCGATAGGGTACTTCCTGTTAACCTAGAATCATGAAATTTGACAAGAAACTAGGTCTCACAGCATAAGTAAAGTTTGAAAATCGGTAATTTATAGTTATATCACATCAAAAAAAAGTTTTTTTTTTGATTACACGCTTACATTTGCAGTTGGAGAATTGACCGTGACGTATATCGATGAATGGAAAAAATTATTTAACTACAAATTTAAATTCATTCCAATCACAATTGGGATGAATTTATCCCAATCACAATTGGGATGAATTTATCCCAAGATCAAACTTAGTCTGCCGCTTTTTCGACGTTAACTTTTGAGGAAAAAGTAAAATTGATTGCAAAGGGAAGGTGTGTACCCGGATTAAATTTAACTAAAAAAAAAAGGTAATGCTAATAGTTATTTTCATAAAAAGTTTTATGATAATTATTCTGGCTAACAGGTTGTGTACACACACATTGTTTTGTTTCCCTTGCATTGCCTAGCCGTGCATAGCCCGTCTGAGACTTCTGTGCACGCCACTGCCAATTACGGAACCCTTCACTGTGCGTAGTCCGACAAGCACTAGACCCGTTTTATTGAAAAAAAAAAATATGAGAAAAATGTTCTTTCTTTTTCTTACATTTGCAAGATTTCTTCGTTACACGATACGTATTTCTTCCTTTCTTACTCTTTTTAGAGAAAGAAAAAGAAAAATTATTTATTCTGCACAAACAAAACGCACAGTACAACAAAATAACACAGTCGAAATACACACATACAAAGTAGCCAAAAGCCTTGTATCCAATTCTCTAAACATTTTGACAATCTTGTCCATTTGTTGATGTCAGGGGACAAAGACAATAGAGCATCTACAATAATGTACATACTTCCCTGAATACGGATAAAAGTAAATATTTCACAGTTTGTCTGATTACCTGGCGGTAACGTGGTCGTGGCAGTGGAGCTGGCGTTGAGTGCGGCCGCCGTGCTCGCCGCGGTCGGCGCCGGCGCCACCGTCGGCGCTGCTGTGCTGACAGGCTTCTGAAAATACGTACAAAATATTCATTAGTTATTAGCTTTTGCTTGCGGCTTCGCCCGCGTGGTTATCGGAAATGATTCGCCGGGAACGTATTACCGGGATAAAAAGTATTATATGTGCTAACCCAGGTCATGGTTCAATCAGTTCAGCCCGTTAAGACCAGGCAGTCTAAATCAAATTTCCACGCAATCTCCGCCCCTTGCTCCCCGCCACTCCATTATGTGCTAAAAGCTAACACATCAGTAATAAAGTTGAATATCGCGTGCGCTCTTTGATCGTGTTCGAGCACGAAACTAAATAGCGTAAGTCTCAATTCTTATTTCGTTTATAACTAAAGTAATAATTGATCAAAAAATATCTTGTGTTGGGACAATAAACTATATTTTCTTGCTGTGAATATTTATTTTAGACATAAAAGCCAAACAATCTTGTTTGTTTTTTATAA
Source organism: Tiliacea citrago (assembly GCA_963921375.1). Lineage (NCBI taxonomy): Eukaryota > Metazoa > Arthropoda > Insecta > Lepidoptera > Noctuidae > Tiliacea > Tiliacea citrago. The sequence continues at coordinate 9,548,988 of OY992799.1, forward strand.
TTATCCTTAAAAAAGACATGATTTTCGAATAAAAAATGTATCTAGAGAAAATATTACAATTACGTAACTGTCTTCAACATGGAAAGAAAAAGATCCAATAAATCATAATACTGAAGTTTCATTTTGCTTGTATGTCAGAATATTTATGCAAATTAACACAAAAATAGGGAGCCTCCTCTTAAAGAGTTAAAAAACCGGAAAAAAGATGACTAGCAAATTTACTTTTGCGTTTATAATATTAGTTAGGATTCTTGAATGCAATCTTGGAGGCGTCTGTCCAGCAGTGGACGTCTCGGCTAAAATTGTACGATGTAGTCAACGGACTCGAGACATAATTAATATGATACTTCATAGAATTACATCCATCAGATACTATAATTCAACAGTCACAGTTACTAAAGTGTATCGTGTTACGTTACCCAGTAACTGGGTTGTGGAGGTCAGATAGGCAGTCGCTCTATGTAAAATACTGGTATTTAGCGGTATCCACACAGTTTGCACATTGAAGCCTTTCCGTCGAATATCATATATCGACGATGTAAACCAAGCATGGATTGATACTTTTCAATTGGACTGAGGAGATCAGAGGCAGGTAATATAATTATGCTGTAATCAGTCGCGTCTGGCAAGATAGTGAGCCGATTCTTACATATTCAGGAATAGGCTATTCTAGTCTCGACAGCTGGAAGGTCAAAGTAACATAATTAAAACTCATATATCGACGATGTAAACCAAGCATGGATTGATACTTTTCAATTGGACTGAGGAGATCAGAGGCAGGTAATATAATTAATGCTGTAATCAGTCGCGTCTGGCAAGATAGTGAGCCGATTCTTACATATTCAGGAATAGGCTATTCTAGTCTCGACAGCTGGAAGGTCAAAGTAACATAATTAAAACTCATATATCGACGATGTAAACCAAGCATGGATTGATACTTTTCAATTGGACTGAGGAGATCAGAGGCAGGTAATATAATTAATGCTGTAATCAGTCGCGTCTGGCAAGATAGTGAGCCGATTCTTACATATTCAGGAATAGGCTATTCTAGTCTCGACAGCTGGAAGGTCAAAGTAACATAATTAAAACTCATATATCGACGATGTAAACCAAGCATGGATTGATACTTTTCAATTGGACTGAGGAGATCAGAGGCAGGTAATATAATTAATGCTGTAATCAGTCGCGTCTGGCAAGATAGTGAGCCGATTCTTACATATTCAGGAATAGGCTACTCTAGTCTAGACAGCTGGAAGGTCAAAGTAACATAATTAAAACTCTGTGGAATGCGCTTCCCCAGGAAATCAGGATCGCGAGCACATTCGTAAGTAGCGGGCACTTATCATCACAACGGTAATGTTTTCCCATTGTTTGTCTTGTCTGTTTTAGTATAATCTTGTATTCATGAGTATTTATTTGGTATTTTAATGATGTATAATTAAACTCCATTTGAAATAAGATTAGAAATATAAATAAACCTTTTTTACAGTCCGTTCAACCGATTTTGACATCTATTCCGTAGGTTTAAGGGTGGCATTAAAAGCAAAAACGTGGGTAGGTACAATACCAACTGTTTATTACAGCTGCCATTTGTCATGCCATTAACGCAATATGGGGTTTATTTATAAACGATGATTAAAGTTAAGAGACGTTTAAACGTCATAATTGTATGGTTAAACAGTCGCTAATCATTACTTAACTTTAAGCAGCGTTTTTAAATAAAGGAGTCATCATCATCTGCCTAGCCTTTTCCCAACTATGTTGGGGTCGGCTTCCAGTCTAACCGGATGCAGCTGAATACCAGTATTTTACATGGAGCGACTGCCTATCTGACCTCCACAACCCAGTTACTGGGTAACACGATATCCCTTGGTAAGACTGGTTGTCAGACTTTTGGGCTTCTGACGACCCGTAACAACTGTCAAAGATCTCCAAATGACAGCCGGGACCAACGGCTTAACGTGCTTTCCGAGGCACGGAGGAATCTTGGTATGAAAAGATGGTCACCCATCCACGGACCAACCGCGGCAAGCGTAGCTTACCCTGATCGATCGACCCGTGCGGCAGTTATTACTTAGCCACAAGCTCCTCCTTATAAATAAAGGAGTATAAGTCCAAATTGGTTGAACGGAATGTAAAAAAGGTTTATCTAAATTTCTAATCTTATTTCAAATGGAGTATAGGTATAATATGTATTTTTATCCTTATATTTAAATAAATATTTATTCCACAATTTTCGTTATTGCACCTACCACTGTTTGTCTGTGCATCACCCAAAGGTTGACTGGTAGGAAAATTGTGTGCTTAAAGTATTAAATAAATAAATAAAACGGAACTGCGCAAACCTTCACAATCAATTGTCTATCGGTACAGATTGCTACGTATATGTAATCAGTGTTATCGGTGTGAATTGATTTAAACGCTTTTATATCACTAAATCGCGTTGTTTTATGATGAGATACCCTACCAGAGACCCAAGTTTGCGAATTGGCGGCGAGAAAGAAATGGAATTATTTACTTTAGAACTACATAGTAGAGTAGAAGACCAAAGAAACGATGGATGGACTGTGTGGGGGTGGACTATTATAGGAGGTAAGGGCAGGAGAAGAGCAGTGGTGGCGCAGTGATAACGGCCCCGACTTCCGAGTTGTAGGTCGTGGGTTCCCAGACCCAGACCCAGACTGGCGCTTTACGTTGTGTAAATAATTTCATCACCACTGCTCTCAAAACGGTGGAGGAATACATCATGAGGAAACCGGCATGTCCTAGAACAAAAAATCGATGTGACATCCATCAACCCGCACGGGGCCCGCGTGGTGGATTACGTACGGCCCGCTCCCTCTCACAGAGAGGAGGCCTGTTCCCAGAACATTATATGCCGATTATGCAGGAGAAAGATGACAAAAGAGCGTCAGCAAATTCTATCTCACGAGATAGAAATTATCCTCTACGAGCTAATGCCCGCGATTTGAGTATACGTATTGAGTATTTCGTACGCGTTAAATTTCGGCCCCTGACTCACCGCGTCGCATTGCATAGCCCGCCCGCGCTATTACTTCATTTCACTTAGCATTATTTCTGACTTTTTTATTTCTGCTCGGCTCCTAAGAACCGTAACAAGAAATCAAAATCAAAATATTTTATTTCACATAAGCCTACATGGGCACTTATGAAACGTCAGAAGCTAGGTGCACGGTTCCAATTGGTCGTTTCCTATGGAGAAGAGCCGGCAAGAAACTCTACGGTTAACGGCTCTTTTAAAAATAATTGGCTTTTCCATGTTTTCAAACTACAGCGTTAATAGGTATTAGTGGACAGTGTAGACCCGTCAAAAGTACCAGGTACTTAACAAAATAGAAAATGGTTTACAAATCTACAGTTAAAGAATCAAAGAAATACAGTCAAAGTCAAGATGTTAAATAGCTTAACTTAAATAACTTTCCTCAAGAATTGGGAATTGGGGAGGAGGATTCAAGGACGAGCTCGTGGCTAAGTAATAACAGCCGCACGGGTCGATCCATCAGGTTAAGCTACGCTTGCCCCGGCAAGCGTACTACGACGCGTACAGCGTACGGCGACCAACCCCGGTTGGTCGCCGTACGTCATTGGTAAGACTGGTTGACAGACTGTCGGGCTTCTGACGACCCGTAACAACTGTCAAAGATCTACAAATGACAGCCGGGACCAACGGCTTAACGTGCTTTCCGAGTTACGGAGGAATCTTGGTATGAAAAGATGGTCACCCATCCACGGACCAACCGCGGCAAGCGTAGTTTAACCTGATCGATCGACCCATGCGGCAGTTATTATTTAGCCTCAGGCTCCTCCTGTATGTATAAAATTAGAATAAAATTACTATACCACAATAGGTAAAAATAATTAATAATGAAGCAATGAGATAAATTAATTATGTGATAGATACATGGTGCTCACATATTTACAAACATTGTAAAAAAAATAAAAAAAATCCTAAAATAATCAGTGTGTGATACATAATACCTAGAGCATCGTTCTGGTATTCTTAGATAACAGTCATTTGTCAAGATAAACAATCTGGAAGCAATTTAATGATAATGACATACTAGACCAAAATTTCCATTTTGAAAAGTATCGAATTTAATCATTTATATTCCGCGACCGTAAGTACATTTCGCAATTTATATTGGAGCAAACTTAGTCTCTGTTTGATATTTATTCATGTGATTTTAATTCCAATGAATCAGGAGGCTGATAGCGGGTGCGCTGATTACAATTTAACACGTCACACTTAATTATTGTTCACATTAGTTTATATTGACTTTAAATGAGCACTGATGTAGCCTATGTACCATTGTTCTCGGTAATTAATGTTTTTTATAAAACATGAAAAGTAACAAATTATCAATCTTATCATATTAACGACAAGGTCGAAAATTTGTTACTTTTTCATGTGAAAACAAAAACGTATAAAACATACATAAAATAAGTTTAAGTAAAGTACGCTTTATTAGAATTAGGCAAAAGTCACCTAATAATTATTCTGGAAGATTGTAACAGCAGTCGCTAATCAGTTCATTTTGATAGCTTAACTGACTCCTAAATCAAAATAATTTATACTTTATTCGAATGCCATATGGTTGAAATTCACAATTTCAAGTAACCTGTCATCAATTAATCAAATCTTGATGGCGAGGTGAGTAGAATAATTTTCCGCTCACCCCACCACCAAAATTTACATTCAACAAAGGTAAATCCTTATTGAATTAAAATTTTAGCCACACAATGAAATTCAAGGTACCAAAATGTTCCCGCAATACCTGCATTGATAACTTAAGTACCTACTGATTATCCTTAAATTCAGAACCTAGGCATTAAGTCTTACTTACAGTCATTTCCTGTATCCTGTTCTGCAAGGCTTCGACTTTGCTCGTGAGCGTCGTGTTAAGTGTTCCGAAATCTGTTCGGATTTCTTCGCCTCTCTTCATGTTTGCCGAGACGTTTGCGATCGTCTCGTTCGTCTTGGCGTCGAGCTGGTGTAGAAGAGTCCGTACTTCTTCTACCCCTGCTACTGCTGCTAAGGCCTGCTTGTGGGTCGAACTTATCGAACTGTCGAAACCGTTGATCTGGAAGAAGAGAGTGAAGAGGGGTTAATTTGAGCATAGAGAAGCAATATTTTTAACAGACTTTCAAAAAGGAGGAGGTTATATGTTCGTCTGATGTATGTTCACCGATTTCTCCGTCAATTGTGGACCAATTATGAATTTTTTTTTTTTGTTTGGAAGGTGCTATGCTCTTGAGGTGGTCCCATTGCCACCGATTTGGGTATTTTTTATAGTAACTCATGTATTTGCACTCGGAAAGCACCATTTGGTGAAGTGTAACTGATGATGAAGACCACAGATGGCCACCGGAACTACTTAATAATATATATTTCACGGGTTGCGATTCAATTAGGCACTTTCAATATAGTTGCTTAGCAATATGCATTGTGACAAGCATAAATTCCTCTAGCCTCAGCTCCAGTTCTCCTAGTTCTTACCAGGAGAACTCCTCAACAATTAACGCCCCTGCATCGGGAAAAGCATTATTTTGTAAAAGGTAATGAGCAGTTGACAATAGGCTATACAGGGTTATTTTTAAGTCGTCAATAACCTCTTAAGGGGTCATTGTACTCATCATTATGAACAACTTTTACTATGGAACCAAAACTGAAAATTACTGTTAAAATGTAGGGATCAGCTGATTTTTTTTTCGCGATTTCAGGTTTGATCCTATAGTAAAAGTTGTTCATAATGATGAGTAAAATGCCCCCTTAAGAGGTTATTGACGACTTAAAAATAACCTTGTAGTAACTTAGATAAATTAAAAATTGGCCTACTAAAAAGTGAAAAATAAAAATCTTAAAAAAAGTAACTGGCGAAAAACGTCTTTTTAATTGATTTATTTAGGGATAATAAAAAGCTACAATATAAAATTGTTAAATAGAAAAAGAATTTTAGGAGTTGTTAACAATATTGCAATTATCTGCATATTCACAAAACGAAATATATGGTTTTTATTAGTTTTTTTATTTTTTTATTATTATCATTTATACAAAGGAACAGTTAAAAAAAGTATGGTATTATAATTTATATAAAAAATATTATAAAAGTTATGGTAAGAGCAGTGGTGGCTCAGTACAAACGGCCGCAACGAGTAGTCAGGTCGTAGGTTCGAACCTAGGCTGACTTTACTTTGTGTAAATTATTTCATCACCACTAGCTGCTCTCAAAACGGTGAAGGAAAACATCGTGAGGAAACCAGCATGTCCCAGAACTAAAAATTCTAAGACATGTGACATCCACCAACATGCACTACGCCCGCGTGGCTTACGGCTCACTCCCTGTCACAGAGGCCTGTGTCTCAGCAGTGGGAACATTATAGGCTCATTATGAGATACGGTGGTATTAGAAATAGAATTAAGTAAATAAATAAATAGGCATGTTGCTTTTAGTCATAAATATTTTGCTAAATTGAAAGTACAGTAAACATCGGCTTTTATTTTAGGATGTCCCTAGCATGACGCTGCTATCAGACGAAGTATTATCTCTTAACGATTCTGTTCTGTGCGATAAATTGCTATAGCATGACGTGTTTTATTTGCAGAGACAACAAAGGCCCAAATCCTACCTAATCCAAGTCTCAAAGAATCTAGAAAACCGCTATTTATTATGTATGTAGTAAAGTAACCGATAACTAAAGATAATCCGGTTTAAGACAGGTATGCACGATAGCGATTAGAATCATAATATTGACCTACATACAAAAAAACAACATTATACAATATGATCACAATACCTACTCTGGTAATATTGCGAAGACACGAGGTAAGAACATCTGGAAATACCATTTCACCATATAAAAAAAAAAAAAAATATTTTAAATATTGTGACATTCTGATGTTCACTTTTTGATAAGATATTCTGATCCCAGGCCACATTTAGATCGAATTATTAACACGGAGCTATAAAGCTATTTTAAACCAAGACGTCTCATAATTAGAGATCAAACTCGTGTGTATATTTGCAAGATTTTTGTTAAACATTTTTGCAGCATGTTTAAAGCATCGGTTTTCCCAAACATGTGATCAATTTACATCAAAACAATCCCGAGGTTCAAGTCTGTAAATCACGAGACACATTGAGTGATAACTCATTTAGTCATTTTCTAAGATAAGTGTGGTCTGTAGTTTATTATGAGCTGATAACTATTTTAACCTCGCATGCAACCCAAGTCGGTGACCGTTATGGGCGTATCTGTTACTTTCTACGCGTGTTTATGCATGCATTTCTGGGGTATGCATTTTATATGCATACGCATACATGAATAAGGGCCGCAGCAGCAGTAAACATGTTACACCCGACGCCACCTTATTTGTTTACTGGTCAAATGACGAAAACCGGCTTCATGACGTGACCTGGGATAGCCTGTTAAAAGTCTGTTTCCACCCTTAATCTCACGTTGTCATAATTATAGGTAAAGACATCGCGAGATTAAGGACGCTATCACATTTTGAACTCGCTCGAGTTTAGGTATCTGAATCGCAACACAACAACATTACGCGCACGCACACATTGAGACCGCTGACCGCTCGATTTTATACGTAACTTAACTAATCTTGGTACTTGAAGGTATATTTTTTTTAATTTTACTGGTATTGATTGAGCAAAGTTAGTTGTAAGTTTGCAATCGAATTTTAGTAACTGTGGCTAAGTACTATCTGCGTGATAATTATGTTTTTAGTATTTTTTAAATTCATCAGCCATTACGTAGCCTAGGTAGGTCCCAAAAAGCGCTGGTCATATGGATTTAATACCATATTTTTACATAACTAACAACCTAAACATTTTACTATTACAAGGAACACCTACGATTATTCCCCAGGCTACTATTAGTTAGAAAAGATGTAAGTAGGTACTTGTAAATATTATTTTAGCTGGCAAATGTTGGAGCATTACATAATCAAATACTAGCCTGGGAGTTTATCGTAGACTTTCGTTGTGATATTTAAAAATAATCATTGTCTTATGAAAACAGTATTTTATTTACAGAGACTGGGGCGCGATTTCAGTACTTTTGATAAAAATTAAAACCAAAGTAGGTAGTCAAAAGTATATTTTAATTTCATGTTTCAAAGAAGTTCAAATTTAGAATGAAGGCCAGCTCTTTCTAGGGTTCCGTACCCGAAGGGTCCAAGTGGAGTACTATTGCTGTCACTCACGTGTCCGTCTATCACACTGGTTTTACAACCAAACGGTTGATGAAGCTACAGTCTTTAAATTTTCACAGTATAAGCATCTTGTTAAGCCTTGTTTTTTCTTTATTTATACTTTACGCCGCAATCAAAAAGAGGAGTGTGGCTACCTACAAGGATTAGCTGCTCAAAAAGGAAATCCATCTCGATTATTTTTGTGCCTTTTGGCTTATATCCTCTTATTGCGCATTCTTGCTCCTGAAAATAAAAAACCGGTCAAGAGCGAGTCGGACTCGCGCACCGAGGGTTCCGTACGTATATATGATGTTAATGATTTCTCAAAAACACTATTTAGAGACATCGTTTAATTTTTCCTGTAAACTTAACATAAACTTCTATGACATAGAATAATTTCAGATTTGTATCTATGCAAACTTCGAAGATAATGGGAACGGTGCAAACAGCGCTCTTTCATATGATACCCTACATGCCCTAGTAGCTTCATTTCAAAATTTTCAGTCCCTTTTGCAAAAAAAGGTATATATTTTTTTATTTCTTTCTTGTTTGCAAAATAGTTGGGCAAACGTCATCTAAAACTATTCTAAATTTCAAGTTGATAGCATTAGCAGTTCTTGAGATATCCTGGTGTGACAGACAGACAGACTTAGTCTCACCATAAGGGTTCTTTTTTACCATTTTGGTACGGAACCCTAAAAAGACAACATTAGTAAGTACCTAAGGTAAATCAAATAAAATAAATTACCAACACACGTATATCAACGTCTGTAACAAAACTCCAGAGTAGATTTGTGATTTCTGAATCAAAATACAAAGTCTCATTACTTTTGTTTACTGCTACGTGTATGGTTTTTTTGTGCTTTATCGAAATTTCTGAATTCGTGGCATCTGTAATAACAAATGTAAATATTTTAGCAATGGACACCACAATCAAAAACCATACTTGGTGTTGAAAGTTATAACCATCTACTATTCTGGATTTATGAATTGACAACTAAGTCGATTTATCACCAAAATGTACATCCGCCATCATGAATCAAAAGTTGGATGGTATATTTGTAAACACCACCTTCAACAATTGATAACAAACCTCCACAATTGCTGAAAATGTCGAATTTTTATTTAAAAAAATACACCCGCCATCTTGGATAAAAAAAATATGACATACGTCATCACCACCCCCAAAAACCCCAAAATTGACTATGTATCGAATATCTCAAAAAAAATTGATTAAAGATAATATAATTTTATTTACACAATGTTTATCCGTAATCTACAACCATGAATCATACAAAAATTTTGAACTATGTATTTATTTTTAAAACTAATTCCAATAATCGTAGTTCCTTTTATTTCGGTCCGAAAAAGTATCAACTTCGTCCGCCCACAGTATACAATACAGCACACGCTTTTGTACGTAAATATTTTTTGCGAAAAATCGATACACCGGTGCTTCCACGAGCGCGTCTGAGCGCGGAATGACGAACCGCGTGTAGAAAATGTATGGAGAAATTTGAGGGCGCTTCTTATTTTAATCATAAATAAAAAAGTTATTTATTTACTTACAAAATATTTAGTTGACCGTATAGAGGACTATACAAGGTGGAGACGACAATACAACAATAAATTAAACTTCGTATACCTAATGCCGTTCCCAGTCTGCATACAAAAATTAAATCAAATATATCCAATAGTTTAGTCACAGGACATTATTTTACATTTTTAAGATTTTCTACATGATGTATCTAACAATAAGCCAGCGCCGACAGGTTAACGACTTCGGCAATAATCTGCAACGGTAATATCGGTATAAACAAAACATGTTGCCAGCTCGCTACTTCAATAACCTTCGCCAAAATTGTTCTTAAATTTTACTTCCCGATGAGAATTAATGCATATAATACCTTATCTCTGAGCCATAAGAGTCATAAAGCGTGTGAAGAAAATTAGATATGAAAATAATGCATGCGGAAGTTATTACTACTTGTTACGCACTCATGTCAATCGTAAATTAAGTATGTGCGAAAGGGATAGATTAGATAGTTTGTTTATTTCTACTTCGCTTTCTTGCCGAAACCTGCAAAAATTGGTGTAGGTCAGTGTGTCGCCGTGATCCTATGACGTCGTACGCGTCATTGTTTCGTAACGCAAGCGCAGGTGTTCCGGTTTCGCTGCCTTTGAAGCGCCCGCCCGCCCGCCGCTCGTTTGTTTATGAAATTGTGATTATCTTAAGACGACTTAGTGTGAATTGTGCGAAATTAGACGCTTTATTTAGTGACAGGACACATACAACGTAGTAGTACCTAGGTAGTTAAATTGTTAAGTGAATTGTGCGAAATTAGACGCTTGTCATTGTGTGTTATCTAATCGTTTGTTTTTTGTAATAACAATGCCTCGTTTTGGTTACACAGCCATGGAGTACACCGACATGATTTTAATTTATGGGGAATGTCACGAAAACGCCGCTTTAGCAATAAGAACATACCGAGAGAGGTATGGGAACACCCGTGTATGTCCTACGGACGGCCGCATTATCGTTCAAGCTGTCCAGAGGATACGGGAAAATGTACCCTTAATCCCGCATTTGGATAGCGCTACTCCAATAGTAACAGTGACCCGAGACGAACGAGTTTTAAATTATTTTGAACGCAATCCTACGTCTAGTCTACGTAGGTAGGGCTGCTCGAAATTTTGGTGTAAATCATAAAACCATACACAAAGTTTTAAAACGCGATAAACGGAAGCCTTTTAAATACAAAAAAGTACAGGCGTTGCTACAAAGGGACAAGCCAGTAAGAGAAACCTTCTGTCGTTGGATAGAAATAAAACATTTAGATAACCCCGACTTCCTGTACAATGTGATGTGGACTGATGAAAGTAAATTTACAAGGAACGGCTTATGGAACCGACAGAATCTTCGGTACTGGAGCCGCGAGAATCCGCATCTAGTACGGGAGACTTCGCACCAGTACAGATTTGCTATCAATGTGTGGGCTGGCATACACAGGAATACCATAATTGGCCCGGTTTTTATTGAGGGCAATTTAAATGGTGCAAAGTTTTTAGAACTTCTCAACGGACCCGTTTCAGATTACACGGATGATCTTCCGCTAAACGTGCACAGCCAGATGTGGTACCAGTTAGACGGAGCACCAGATCATTCAGTGATGTCTGCCAGAGAGCGTTTGTCTCAAATGTTTGGACAACAGTGGATTGGCCGTTATGGACCAACACGGTGGCCAGCGAGGTCACCGGACCTCACGCCATTAGATTTCTTCTTGTGGGGTCATGTCAAAAATGAAGTTTATTCAACAGACGTTGATACCGTTGATGATTTAAGGAGCCGAATTATAAAATCTTTTAATAAATTAAAACAAATGGCCGCTAATGGCGACCTCTTATCAAGAGTAAGAAATAATCTTTTAAGACGATGTAATTTGTGTGTTCGGGTTCATGGCGGACATATTGAAAATTTAAAAATTTAATGGATACTAAGTCTGAATATGTACGATAAGTGATTAACTGATTAAACAGTGATTGTAATTAATAATTACTCGTGGGTGACTGTGACTATTCAGTTAATAATTTGTGATTCTGTGTAATTGTTTTTGCATTCATAAAAATAAATATGGCGCAAAAAATCACGTCGTCGGCGCGGGTCCCACGACCCGACGCACCACCTATACATTACCCCGCGCTGTTGCCGCTCTTCTCACAGGTTAGTGAACCAATATTTAAAAATGGTGTTCTGTTTTGTTTACATTTTTATGCTATTTAGTTTGTTTGAAAAGATTTTTTTTTAAATTTCGGTTCTAGGATTTATTTGATAGTTTCAAAATATTCCTATGAACTAGTATTACTAGTGTTTTCATTTATTGTTGTATCGTCATCTCCACATTGTATAAGCAACAGTTTGTTATTCATTTTATGTATAACTATGCAGTGGATTTAGCTATATCGGTTCTTATTCAGACCTCATTTTTTTTCATTTGTTGGTTTTATTGTGATTGTTAAAACGTATTTGTGTGAAAAATTTGTATGGGGCTATACAATTTTTATGTGCCCATTCTGGAGATGAATATATTATCTTTAATTTGAGACACTGATATCCTTGCAGTTGTGACTCCTAATTCATTAAAAGGGTACCTGAAAAGCACTGATATTTGAGGAAAAATGTGATAGCGTCCTTAAGGGTGGAAACAGACTTCAGTTTGGGGAGCATTAAAATACCCACCTCGAGTGGCGATACTTAAATAAATATAAAGTCAAGGGAAGTCATTGTAAAACAAAATGACACATTACGTCAATTATTCTTTGCCGCGTTATAGCTATTTCATACAACTGTTAAAAAATTACAGTTGTGATTTGAATATACGGACCATTAAAGTTGGAATTCAATTGACAATTTCCCAGACTACGTCCGGCCTACCCTGAGTAGTCAGCCTCGGTCAAAGATACAAATATGTCTATAAAGACAGTCAAAGCTGTGAACTCATCAAAAAAAATATTGCGTCCAACCGCACGCACACTAGAATAACAGAATGACGAGGCGCGAGTGTAAGACGTAGATTTCACGCACACCAGCATAAGAAAGTTGGCCTGTTTGTTTTAAGTTCTTTTGCAGCGCGACACTATCTAGACTTAAAAATAATCAAAGGCGTCGGGTATCACCTTGCTGTGTAGCAAATATTTTTTCAACAGCATTACCTATTCTAACGGTTGGAGCCGAGAAGAAAGAAGCACGATAGACTCCAGTTTTATCAAGGCCCGCGCCCGTCGTTTTACGTAAGTACCTATATTGGAGAGTATCGATCTTTATTCCCTGCCTGCCTCCCATAATAGAATAGAACCCTCGAAGGGCTTGCTACGAAAGCACTTATACATACCTATGTGCATAGAATGCAGGCGTATTACACTCTATTTTATTGAATCACTCATTAATTAATATTGGATAGGCTTCCGTTTGACCTCTATCTCATAGTGCAGACAAAGATGGTGCACATTTGCAGACAAAAATACTAAAATGTACCTAAATTGCAGTGGCGCATATTTACATCGGAAGCACAGGACCAGTCGATATAACGACGCTTGGGGGAGGTCTAAGTCCAGCAGTGGACGTCTTTCGTCGTTTAAATGATGATGAAGATGATAAGTACCTCGATCTGTTCGTCTGAAGATCATAAGGGTTTTGGAAGAATAAAGTTGTGTAATGTACACATACCCCAATTGAGTGTTTACAACTTGGGAGAATACGAATGTCATTATTGTATCAAGGAAGTTGAATTATACCTGTGAACCGAACGTCGCGACAGTTCTCTGTAGCTCGGCGAGTCTTCTCGGTGTGTCAGCTAGTTTGGGAGCTGCAGACAGCTGTTCCGACACGGCAGCCAAGTCCTGGGTCGCCTGCGCCACCCGCTGTGTCAACTCCTTGTGTTCTTTGTCTAATGCTGCGAACTTCGCGCTCAAATCGCTGGCGTTCGCTCGCAATTCTTTGGCAGTCGTGTGGCATACTTGTAGCGCGTCGTCGACGCTGTTGCTGCTTCTTGATACTGTTGAAAGAAGATATTGTTAGTCATTCTTGCTCCAGTAGAGATCAAAGACTTGAGTAAGGAAAGGTTCTTACAATGAAGTGTTACAAATAATGATGATTATGGGTTGAAATGCGTTATTGTACGTACTTATTATTCACTAGCAAATCAGATCTTATGTCATGACCTGGTAACACTGTACCTATAGAGAAAGAAATAAAAAAAGAAAGAAGAATATAATACAACGAGTAATCAGAAAAATAAAACAAAATAGATCTCAGTACATATTATAATCATGAGCACAACAGAAATAGTCGGCACGGAGTCGGTAGTCGGAATTAGGTATATAGATTTTATTATTTAGTGTGAATCCGATCTTATTTTTATTGGAGATTTTTTTTTAAAATAATAGTTTAATGGCCTGTTTGCTGGGACCTTTTAGCCAAGTCTTTATTTAGTTACAAACTTTGTATATTTAATGATGAAATGAAGTCAAGAAAAAAAACATAGTAACCTATTTTATTAGTTAAAAAGCGCAGAGATTCTGGTAATACATAATGACCAGTTATAATTCATACAGCCAAAAATATCTAAGCCATAAAGTTGTTTTTATCAGTGCCTTGGTAAATATGGAATAATAAAAACAATGTGTCTCAGCTGTTTATCGTTTTACACGACTACAGTCGGTTGACGGAAACGTGTCCAAAGGAAGCGAGTTTCTTAATGCAGCCCACATGTGTGGGATTGGCAAGCTGCCTCGGATTTCATGTAATTGTCACGTCTATAAGACCATTGCAGTTTTAGACATTCATTCCATTTCATTTTAAACTGATCATGGAGAGTTGAGCCCCGTTTGCTTTGAAAATCTTAAGCCTCCCTCCATCCCGTAAAGATCCTCTCTTTTCTCGTTAGAAAAACCTTATTTTTCTGTATTGCGACTAGACAAGCGGCTGTCACCAACTAGGGGTCGCAATACCGAATCATTTTTTCAAAACAGTTATTTTCGGTAATGACCTCAGATAAATTCCGGTATTTTCTATATTACCGAGATCCGAAGAATTTGTAGGTATACATGTAAGTTATTAATTAAATATGGACAATTTATGCCAGTTTAGTGGTTAATTAGAGTTAGAGGACTTCTGAGGAATAACAAAAAGATTATTTTGTAGAAAAATTTTTTTTTTATCAAAATGAGCGCTTACAAATTATTTTTCATATTAAAATTAAAGTCTTAAACTCTTGAGAACAAAATCAATATAGTCATCAACGAAAACATACATTTAAGCAATACTATAAAAATATTTTCATTCTCAGTCCCACAGTAATTATTCACTGTACGTCCAAAATAATATGTTTATTAGAATCAGCTACCAACTTTTTGTTTGACTGGGATAAAATCCTAAAAACTCTTCTATCATCGTACGAATTCGGAATCGGAACTTCGGGAGTACTCGTAAAACCGTTTCATGTAACCATCTTCATTTGATCAGGTATTTTCGAAATCCCGGTTTCCGGTCCCTATCACCAACCAATGCAACTGAATTGTGCAAGCCAGAATTTACAGTGGCGGCAGACCTAAAAAGCGCCGAGATAAACAACTCAACTAATCCCAGCGAAATTTTTGAACAGACTTGGACCCCGCCGCATCGAAATTAACCCAAAATAAAATTGGAGCAGGAAATAAACAGAAGGAAGGAAATAACGGTTTATAGTATGTATCAATGATATGATAACTCGATTCAGTAAGTAGAAACATACAAGCGGACACAACTTCAGCGAATCAGTCAATGTTTTAACGGAACCCGTCCATCCATAACAATACATTACGAAAATTCACACACTCAGACTGAACTGCAGACATTCTAAACATCCTTTGATTTGTTTCCTAGTAGCAAAGAAACGATAGCGGACTCAAATGACGAATTATGAACTACTTAATACATAACATAATAAGCCTATTAGTAATGTTACCACTGCGAGAAGGATCTCGAAGAGAGAAGGCTTGTGTCTCAGCAGGGAGTGGGTTCTAATCTACCACGCGGGCCCAGTGCAAGTTGGTAGATGTCACATGTCGTCGAATTGTTGGTTCTAGGACAAGCCAGTTTCCTCACGATGTTTTCCTTCACCGCTTTGAGAGCAGTGGTGATGAAATAATTTACACAAAGTAAAGCGCCTGGGTTCGAACCCACGACCTACAACTCGTAAGTCGGGGCCATTGCCAAAGGGCCACCACTGCTCTCTAGGAACGAATACATCATGTTAAATAATTAAAAAAATAGTGACAACCAGACTAGAATCTAGAATACCTTCTCAGGTTGCTTTAATTAAATTGAATTTTATTTTCGTACAGAAAAACATGTCTTATTTATATTTGATATTTTACTTATAGTCTGCCCAAATAAACTCGTCCTACCCCAGACAGCGAATCATTTTGACGCGATCTATAAAGATGGAAACCACGTGAAAATGCTTTTGAAGCGAGCAGCGGAAGGCATGGAAATTGCGCGGTAATTCTTTGCAGTGCGGGGAAGGCTTCAGCAATGTTCCAAGCAAACTCGGCAAAATTTATTTCAATTAAACCATTTACAGGAAGTTTTGAATTGTCAAGGGAGTCAGTCAGTCAGAAATATGAAGCTAGTTGGCCATTCGAAAGCGTAGCAGGTACACCTATGTATAAAAACGGGCAATAACTAATTAGTTACATCACTAATTTAGGGACTATACAGTTGGGTGACTGTTAAAGTTGTTTACTTTGACGCCAGTCACGCGCAAAGTAAGTCATAGATCTAATGGCCTCCTGGCCGTGAACACTTTCCAATGGCCTTTTAGCTTTGTTGTTATAATAATGAATAATAACATTTTAATGTAGGACTTGTATGTTATTATTTCTATACAATTAATTTCTGTTTACTAGTTGTAGTATACCTAATACGATTTGGAAACACGATTTTATTATACGCTGTAAACTTTCCTTGAATCATTTTAATATCGTCAGACTAAGTTTGACTTTTCAAAATCGTTTGATGTAGGTGCTCATAGTAAAACTCCACCCAGCCTGACCCAGCAATGTTTTTTCGCGTTCTAGTTCTACCTAGGTAGCACTTTTTAGCTATAAAAAACTTTAATATAAACTACAATAATGGTGTAATACCACCCGGTCCTAAATTAATAACTAATAATATGATAAAATATAACAGGCGTACCACAAGGCCCTGTATTAGGTACCAATCTGACCTTAATTTTATTCGTAGCATATATAGGTATAGTTTCCTGTTATTAAAAACTTTACTGTCTTTTAAGTGGTAGACATAGAAAACAGGCTTTATAAATCAAACAAACCGTAACCTTTGACCAGGAAGCGCGCACAAAGCCGTAACTAAATAATTACTTATTAGTGGACATAAAGATATTGTTAATTCCTTATTTGTTTGTCCATTTAACTCGATTCAATGTCAAGGCAAGATGATTGGTGTGCCTGGCACATAGCTTGCTATAATTTCTTGTCTGGCGATCATTATAAAATGGACGTCATTTATAGTCATATATGGATACCATAAATATACAGGGCATGAACTGCAATAAACTGAGTTCTACGCAGTCTATGAACTCTAGATTATACGGAAGCGTTGTAGGTAGAGTGATGAAAAAGTAAATGGTCCGAACAGTGCATCGCAAGTTTGTATAGTTTAATTTCAAATGTGACAAACGCCATGCGTGAATCTGAATACTACAGAAGAGCATATTTCAGGCACTCTGCGTTAATTTTGTGCCCAATTGGACGATGACACATGAGGTCAATTGCTTGAAGAGTAGAATTAGGACACCATCGGTGTACCTAATGAACGCTGCTATCAGTACTGTAATGTAAGGTATCACAGACACTGAGTAAAGACAATACAAATTTATAGTGGCAAGTTTTTGGAAACTCAATCTCTAAGTAGATGTGAGACTTCTTGGCGGGAAAGTGAAGCGTCATGTTAGCAGTTTTGTTTTATTTTCTAAAATTTGTGTTTAGCCGAATATTAATGTGTAATAGTGGTGGATTATTAACCATTAAGTGTTCGTGAACCCGCATTAATGTAGGCAAATGAAACAAAACAGTGCAACATCACTTTAAGTTCTCTCAAGAAGTCCGCGCGAGGTTTCAGTAAAGTGCCGCGTCTTTACTTAAACTCAAGGGGAGCGGGGCGGGATATCATCAATCATCTTTATCATGCATTGAGTGGAGTTCATTTCATAATTTTTATAACTTTGTACTTGTTACCTAATTTTACATGACACTGGCTAAATGCACAAACCGTGCGAAGCCAAAAAAAAAACAAAAAAGTAGATGTGAAATCTGAATCGACATAGTATTCTATCCAAAAGTACGCAGTGGCTAATGTCGTTCCATCAAACTACAACATCCATTTCATAGGCATTTCAGTCTGACACTGTTACTATTCGGACAGCATGATTTATGACGTGTGTTTCATAAAATGCCACTCAAGTTATTGCAGTCTTATTTGAAAGACATCAATACACTTCAATAACAAAACCCTGCTACAAAATATATTCATACAAAAACAAAAAAAACCATGCATATTCATGTAAATACGTATAGTATCGTCTCGCTATGAAAGGAACATAATTGTGAATGCAAAATAGACATCATACTGCGTAGGTGTGATCCATTGTTAAATATTAGCATTGTATGAGAATCCCAGTAACAACACGCGAAGTTGACTTTACATAACGAGATGAGTTTCCACCCACGCTTTCAAGTTCACCGCTGTTAATATTCTCGAGAACCACTTCAAGTTTAATTTGATTAAAATGTCAATGGAAAAGCAACCGTGTGAAATGAAATGAAAGATGGTATGGTTAGGAAGAGGGTCAATACAGAGATGGCGGCTGATACAGATGTATGGAAGACATGCTGGCCGACTGCAAATAAATATGGGCAGCAGGATGATGATATCAATCAAAAAGCAACTTTAAAACAGTTGACTAGCCTTAACCCAAATGTATAAGAAGTAGCAAAACAAACATATACATTTAAGATATAATGTCTATTAAAAAATAGTTTTTTAGCGTGCCTTTCTTGTATACGTGCTTATAGCCTGTTAAAGCGAATGGCCCGGGTCTGACGCAATTCGAAAGCTTTTTCTAAGAAAGGTTAGACCTTTCAAAGTTAATTGTGTTGATTGTCTATATATTCAAGGTGAACTAATGTAACGACAAGCAGTAACAAGTCTGATAATGTTTATTTGATACTACTGGCTTCTAAAGGTTTACGACTCGTCAGGATTCGCATATAATAACTATTATCTAAAGTAACAAAATTGGTAGTAGAATAACAGTTTTAAACCCGAACCTCTGTCCATTTCAATGCGTAGTGAAGCAATCTGTCGCCTGACATCAACGAAGAGCCAGAGGACGGTGGCAGCTGAGACAACGCACACGCAGAAAGCAAGGGCTGCGGCCAGGCGGACGAAGGGTCTGGAGCGACGGCGGCGGGAAGTGCGACGGCCCCAGGGCTCCCCTTCATCACTGGAGGCAGATAACAGTCGACCACCACGGGAACCTCCACCGCCCACAAGAGCATCTAGCTCCCGCCTCTTCCTCATCTTCTTTCCGACCCGCAGCGGCACTGCCGCGTGCACTGCACTCTCCATAACGCACCACAACGCTACCGCAAACGCATCCGCACACACCCGCAACAAACACTCACTTTCACGCCACAGACGATCGAAAACTCTGAAAGGTCCGACACGTGTGATCCGCACCACGGCGACTTGCTAAATGACCGTAAATGATACTCAGCATAAGAAATTACGATTTGTAGTCTACTTATTTCTTACACACCAGCTTTTAAGAGTATGTCCGAGGTGCAATGTTGTGTAAATAGCAACTACTGTTTGTCTGTGTGTTTATTACAAGATGCTTACGTTTGGATTGTACACTTCCAAGTTAGGTGATAGTCTGAAAGTAAGCGAATATATGCTTGCGAAACGAGTCTCTGGGCTTAATTTTATCGCTTTTCAGTGACAGCTCATACATAACGACCGATAACAGCTAAATGTTTTATGGTATTACCAATCCTAACTAATTATTATAAAAGTGAGTTTGTTTTTAATAACATTGTACCTTGATTCAAGAAGTTAAAAAACATGTACATTTAAAGCTATGCCATAGCCTTGAGAAGTTCCCTTTGATTAGGTCATTTGACAATGTTATAATAACGCACTTCAATTTTGCAAACAACATCTCCAGATTGACACAATTAATTAACAGAATGACGTAAGATCAGTATTTATAGACCCTATTCTATTTGATAAGAAGGCGTAGAAAACGTGATTACGTTGACAACGTGTTTGATTACATTCAATTACATTAGCGCTATTAATTCAAAGAGTATAATCACGATGGAACCTAGATGTCTTGGACGGTCTGTTTCCTTTCCTTCTACGTCTTAGGAAACTTCCTTTCGTCTCGTCAGATGAGAGGAAGTTTCCTAAGGCATTGGCACACAATCTTAAGAGTAGTTTTTTATAGACCCTTGTACAAGAACCTTCGGAAGTGGCGAAGCCACCTTGGTGGCTGCCTAAAGTTTTTACCACGGGCAGCTATTCTCAAATACTTCGAGCTCATAATTATGCTAAGAGAAGAAAAGGGATATTTTGTTTATGATGTTCCAATTATAATTATCCAAAAACCGGACCTAGTTTAAACTTTGGACCATGACAACGGGAATTTGTTTTGCGTGCCGACCAAACAAATATTTACTAAGTATAAAATTTTCGACCTACTGGATTGTGACCTTGAAACAATGATCCTGTCTTAGTCTAGACTAAGATGTGAGACGTGTGAAGTACGGTCAGCATAACAACTTGCAGACACGCACGTACTAGGTATAAGGTCGTTTACACGTTGACATTGGACTGGAATCAAGTCATGTCTTATGCTGGCGACCTTGATCTTGAGGATTGAGTCTGTTATTGGAAATCACTTTACATAATGACAATCTAAGGCAGATTATTTTGTAAAAAAACCGGCCCAGTGCGAGTCAGACTCGCGCACAAAGGGTTCCGTACCATTATCTATAAAAACGGCAAAAAATCACGTTTTTTGTATGGGAGCCCCCCTTAAATATTTATTTTATTTTAATTTAATTATTTATTTTTAAAGTGAATATATAACTAAATATTCTGTGAATTTGTCAAGCGTCTACCTGTTGCCGTTATCAATATAGAGCAAAAAGGAGCAAAAAAATCACGTTTGTTGTATTGGAGCCCCCTTAAATATTCATTTTATTGTTTTTTAGTATTTGTTGTTATAGCGGCAACAGAAATACATCATCTGTGAAAATTTCAACTGTCTAACTATCACGGTTCATGAAATACAGCCTGGTGACAGATGGACAGACAGACAGACGGCGGAGCCTTAGTAATAGGGTTCCCGTTTTACCCTTTGGGTACGGAACCCTAAAAATACTGTTTTGAATGTTTACATAGAACTAGATTGTACAAGGCCGATTTAGATCTGTTAGTATCCATAGGTACAATATAAAACCAGGTAAGGGTTATATTTTTTGAGCTTATTTATTATTTATTTATTTAACAGTTTATGTACACACATATGTATAAACAGATAAGAAAAAAAAGGAACAGAAAAATACGTACAAAGGTGATGCTTATTTCTAAAGAAATCTCTTCCAGCATACCTGCGACAGGAAAGTAGACAAAGAGACTTGACCTTGTTTTATCGTTGGACTGTACCCAAGATATAATAATATGCTAATTAACTGCTTGTTTTAAAAGAAACTAATAACATGAGCAACTTATCAAATATTTTTAATATTTGTTGTCATAGGGATTAGGAGAAATAATAAGATATTCATATACATTATCAATTATAGGCATTATCTAATGGTATTGGGACTTTCTGAAATTATAATCTACATAATTAATCAATGGTACACGTAACCGAGTCATTATTGCGTATTATCAAATGTAGGTATAGTTTTTCCTGTTGAATATTTATCATCATAACTTAACGTGGAACTGATCATTGCTACCGTTCATCGATATAATTAATAAGCCATTAAGGACGCTATCACAAAATCTGACAAAAAGGTACATTTTGCGGCAAAATTTAACTAAACCTAATTTAACTAATAATTGCCACAGATAGATTACTCCTTCATCTCCATTGGTAGCAGTTTTTTATTCGAAAATTTTGGTTTATAATATTGTAAAAAATAATTTCCGTTGCCTCTTCACACAATTTTGACGATATTAAGGAACATTTTTCTTCAATATAATAACATATATTTAGTTATTATAAATATTTTATCTAAGCACACGTTCGACTCAAAAAGGTAGCAAAAAGAACTATCAAAATTTTACAAATAGTCTCAGAAAATAATGTTGAAAAACCTATATTTTTTTTTAAATACTGTCGGTAATGTTTTTTTTCCTATTATTTAACAAACCATATCAAGAAATTTAGAAAATCACACTGGGCTTCAGCTATCCGTGTGATAAAATCAAAATTTTATTTTATGATTATAGAATATCTTCATTAAGTAAATGAACGGCGAAATAAGCTATATTTTAGAGAGCGCAAAGGTGATGAAACTATTAACAGGTGCTGATACTGACACGAATGGTTTATCACCACGAAAACTGCTTACCAATCAGCAGCTTTAATTTCCTTTTCGATTTAAATAAATTGATCTATTATAGACACCGCAGAAACTCGAAAAACTGGAACATGTTTTTTCAAACCACATCATATTATTGACCCTACTGTACCTACCTACTCGCATATTAAACTAGTAATCAGGCTGACTAAAGTACAGGCCTAACGAAAGTAACCCTTCTTTCGCGCACTGACCACAGACGTCAGATGTCACGAGACTTGAGCATAGAGTGTGATAACATTATTTACGAGCAGTATCGACCTACGAGCCAGCCGGACGCGGTGAATGAAAGTCGAGCATGCGCAGAACAGTCCGCGACTTGCGACACCATTGTATTCGTAACAATACTCAATTATTAATATTAAACAAGCAGGAGATCCCACCACAGGTATGCAAAGATACCTATAGAAAAAATGACAAGAAAATTGATAAAGTTCAAGAATTTAGCACCAAAACACACAGACAAACATATAATAAAAAGACAACTGCTACACAAACTCACTGTACACTGATCAATAAAATGGACAAATCAACACAGACTTTAAAAGGAACACTCGAATATTCTCATAAGACACTGTACGCGGGGAAAATCGAAAATTTTCACAAATCCCAATGGGGTATTGTAAACTGTGTATAACGGAGCAAGGGTCCAGGGCGACGGTGGGGCTAGAACTGTCCGTGACGTCACCCAGGCGCGGCGACGCATGCGTACAGAAAACACCGCATCAGATATAGAGATACTGGATGGTCAAATGTGTAGATAAAAAAAAAACAACTCCGTCAACGCAAACGGAGTTGCTTGTGAGTTTTGAGGTAGTAAGAAAACTTATGGGCATTCAAAAATCAACAGACAATCCGAAATTAATTTCTACCAAGGATCTAGTTAGCTTTTCATCGATATTTTAGTGGCATTGTCTTTCTGAGGATCGGCTGGTTTACGATAAACTTCCAAATTCACGGATGTCATTATATGTGGATGGCAAATCCCGTAAATATAAACGTTGAAAATCTACTCTTAATCTCATCTTAGCGACAATCAATGTCAAAAATTTATGAAAATTAAAGGTATTTTTGACAGATTGCGACAGATTAAAATGCGAACGTTCATAAAAATACGGGAATTGGATTTTGAATGGTCTGAAAGTCAGTCGTCGCAGCTGTAATCTCAATTTATGGAAGAGAATATTCCAGACTCTTAATTGGTGTCGGAATGATTCATCTTTGTGTACTACTTTTATGACGATCATTGAATTCTCCAAGTACTTCACAAGTCACACAACCATTTTAAATTCCTTTTTTTACGATTTAAGGACACAAATAGTTAGAGATTTTAATAAACAATTACCTAACCACATATTAACTCAAGTTTCACGTTTTCAAAACAATTTACATGACAAAACAATTTAGATATCATTTTCAGACACTATTATATATCCGTGTTTACTACGGTAGCGTAACTGGTGTCCTAATTCGTTCTACATTAATTACTCAAGAGCGCAGTAACAGTAAATTGCACAGTATTTAATTACTTCGGTGAAATGGCTCGGAATTATGGAAGCCATGTTCCATTTATCGTCAGAACTGTTTTTTTAATCTTTCTTATTTTTTCGTAGTCTCACTATCGGCGCTTGGAAATTGGCAATGTTTTAACAGTAAACATAAATACTAGTGGGCGAATATTGTCGTATTCAACATATTTAACGAACGGTTAGGTGATCGCAGTTCCTACGCTGGTAATGACGTACTGAGAGATCAGATACTTCTTCTTGATAATTTTATGGTCATAGTCCTTATCGAAAATTTAAGGAAGTAGCCCGGTTTAAAGCCCAACCGTACAATTGAGCAATAACTTAAGCCTGGATATTTCGGGATAAAATACAAAAATAGCTCCCCAAACGCAGCGTAAGGTTCATAAAAGGTAACTTTGGGTCAATTTCGGTAAATGGACAGAGGTTTACGCGCGTAAGAGCCGTCATAGAATTTAGATTGTAGTATATAGTATTACAGTAGTCACAATAGGCGGCGTGCTTGTTGTAACTACTATAATTATTATACTAAGAGCGACACTGGCATAGTTTAAATTCATTAGAGCGGCACGGCAGGTGTTTAGTGTTTAGACTTAGGAGATGACCTGTCAAAAAGCGGACTGAGATTAGCTGAGTTGCTACTTGCTAGAAGTTTAGATATGATATAAGGTACTCATAATCTTATATCGCACACGGAATACACTGTGTCCCGATTATCAAATTAAAGGGTATTGTCAGAGTGGATTATGTTATTTATTACCTACTTATGTACTTATTCTGTGAATTTCTGTGCAAGTGAACCATACATAACGCCTACTTTCGCGGTCATAAAACGGAGGAGCGAGACGACACCAGACAGACTCAGTATATGTATAGTTTTTAGATTTCTCGATATTCACTGTCCTAGTCGTACATTTTATAACCGCGACTGCTGGCCTTTAGTATTTCCAAAGGCACAAGCATGAAAATGAAATATACAATGTGGAGACAACAATACGACAATAAATAAAAACACTCGACTATAATAATGCATAAGAGTATTTTGGAACGATCAAATAAATTCTAGCATCGAAATTAAAAAAGTGATTTTTTCAAACGAACTAAATAGCAGTGGTGTGTGCTGACTATGGGTTTTGCCAATCTTTGACTAGAAGTGACTAAACTATAGCATATATTTGATTGAATTTTCGTGTGCAGATTGCGAACGTCATTAGAAACACGCAGTTGAATTTATTGTCATATTGTCGTCTCCACGTTGTTTATACTTACGCATTATTTTGTATGAGAGTGAGGGACGAGAGAGTGCACCTTCAGTGGCGTAGCTAGATAACCAAAAGACTTGGTGCAAAAAAAAACATAGGCAGTCATGGACGACAGAAGTGAGAACTTATCGCTCAACGCGCCTACAATTTAACTTCACTTACTGCTACTACAGCATGTCGGTGACGCGAACCCATAAGTTTTTCCCCTACCGAAAATCGCTCGACGCGCCTAAAGAAGTTTACACCTAAAAAAACTGAATGTAGTTTGTCGATTTTTGTTTTTTGTTTTTCTAAATTACCAAAGTGGAATTGGGAATGTCAAAGTTTGTATCGAAGAATTTTAACGATTAACTCGAAACTCAGTATTTATTCATAAGACCGAAAATACAGAATAACGTATATCAGGGATTTTGTAAAGGGGTAGTCAATTCTACATGAGAGGATTTTACTGAGTCCGCGTATCACTGGTCAGTTTCCCTCACTCGTCAGTTTATTCAATTCGCCAGTTTCGCTGATTGGTCAGTTTTGCGGATTAGACAGTCGCGTCAATTCGACAATTTCCAGTGTTCGCCAGATTCGTTGATTCGTCAGTTTATTACACTCAAAAAAGATATGTTTACGTTTAAGTAAACAAAAGTGGATCATGTAAGCAATAACTAATCTAACCTTTTTTTTTTTTTTTTTTTTTTGTTGCCGGGGTGGAAAATCCTCATGGATGTCCTCTAACTAACTAACTACCTAACTAACTAACTAACTAACTAATCTAACCTAACCTAACCCAAAATCAAACTTAAAGTTGTATTTTTTAAATCACAATATTTTAACATTTTAAAAGTATATTTATCTTCTAACATCATAAATGTATCTGAAATCTAATAGGTAGACTTTAATACATATTTGGTTTTCATTTAGCTACGTTGGTCTGGTGTTCGCAAGCGTTACTGCTGTGCATGAGAGCCTGGGTTCGATTCTCAAGTCGACAAAAGTTGTATTGGGTTTTTCCAGTAGACATTTTTCAGTAGCGGCTCGGAGTCTGGTTTTGGGTCCGGTTAAAGGCAATAGGCTCGCCTCCAATTACATGGCACGTGAATATATCTTGTGAAATATGGGTGTGCCTAACGCTTTGGGTAAACAGGCGTGATGTTATGTTACGTAAAATGTACATAATTAAATTAGCAGACGTGTGTGCAGTTTTGTACCGAATGTACTTTGACTGACCAATTGAATAAAACTGAGGAATCAACGAAACTGGCGAACACTGGAAACTGTCGAGTTGAAGCAACTGTCTAATCCGCAAAACGGACCAATCAACGTAACTGACTAATCAACGAAACTGGCGAATTAAATAAACTGACGAGTGACGGAAACTGACCAGTGATACGCGGACTCATTTTACTGCGTGGCTTGATTAACTCAAAAATTGGTACAAAATAATAAAAAACGTCACAATCGATTATTCAAAACTCAGCCACTTTCGGGGTGAAAAGGGGGATACAGTATAAATGAATAATAATTTTCCATTGATCAATAAACTTGAAAACTGACCCGAATACTTTTCTTATTAAATAAAAAGATCGTAAAATATTCATACATTTTCGAAAACTACTTTTTAAAAGAGGTTGTTAAATTTTGTAGAAGAAAAAAACAGATCTACGCGGACGACGACGTCGCGGGCGTAGTGCTAGTTAGCGATAAATGTCGGAGTCACGCTTGGCCGACACTATTTATTAAATAAGTTATTATTATTTTTAATTTGCTAAATGATCTTTCAGCTACTGCAGAAGTAGGCCAGTCACCGTAGACACAAAAATCGCGTTAGGTTGCAAAAAATTGCACTGAATTGATTTTTTGAGATGCTGCTATAGTGTAAATCCAAGTTTGCAGTTGCGAAAGACCTGCACATAACTGCGTGGTGCTCGAAAAATCTCGAAATTTTCGGACTCCTTTCAGATTTTGACGTATAATTTGTAAAAAGTGCATACTATGAAAAAAGTCACCCATACATTTTTAAAGTACTTCTAAAAAATTTTAAACGTAAATGTAATTCGTCCACATACAGAAAATTTAATACAGCCGTAGGTAGGTCCAATAATTCAGACATACAGCATTTCAAACAACAGCATTTATAACATCTCTTGCGGGGCGGCTAAGCTCGGCCGCTTATGCTGTTAGAAAGATAAGATAGCTAACAGATATAGAAACTGCGCGTTTGGTTTATTTTAGCTACTTCCACAGCATTATGTCGTATGGCATTTTACTGTCGGGTCGGGCTGCTGACATTGAATCCGTCTTTATTTTGCAAACGAGAACTGTCAGAGCCATTTATAATCTACGTCGCGACGAATGTCTTAGGGAAGTACGGTATTTAAAAAGATTAATATTATGACGGTGCCTTGCCAATTCATTTATGAAAATATTATGTATGTAAGGAAAAATCTACATCTTTTTACAAGATAAGTGCCCATACGAAACTACCTTTTGGATGGAGCGACTAGAATCAATTCTACTTTTTTTTGTAAATTTTGACGTTCAAAAATGCCTCTTAAGTGCCTATTTGAAATAAATAATTTGACTTTGAAACATTGGCCATTTTTCTAAGGTTTTTTTTTTTGTTTTTATCTCTAGTATTCCGAGCAGAATATCGGTTCTACGAGGAAAGTCATGACACTCTGCCCGTGTCTGGCAAGAGAAAACGAAGATGATAGGCGTCCTTTCAAAACAGCCAGACCTTCTTGACGCGGCTACCACGTTTCTCATCCATGACGCCACTGATGAGGAGACAGCCTCAGCTGGCAACAAATGTCTTGTCGCACTATATAGTGGGGAAAAAGCCGACTCTCTCCACGCCCTATGTTACGGGACATTTGCCCGATATGCTGCCAACGTCAAATTCCACCTCGCTCGTCTGCTCCAACCGAAAAGGCTGCATCCCTTCGACTGGGGGTGGACTAGCCAGCAAGGGCTGATACCAGTGACCTCAACCAAGAAACCATCGCGGCTAGCCCTACTAAAATTCCTGTCAAGCCAAAAAGGGTGCGGAAGCGGGAGATGCTCCTGCCACAAAGCAGGGCTGCAATGCTCTGCTCTCGGTACCTGGTACCGCCTAGCCCTCCGATAGCTTCGCCACTGTGCACCTTTGTCTGCGCACGCACTTGTGCACTAAAATCCGCGCCGAAGGCTGGTCTCCGCTGACATTGGTCGTCCTGGCCGAAATCCGGTCTGGAGGACTATTATATTATTATTATTATGTCCAAATAAACGTTGACTTTGCGTCTTTGTTATGCTATTTTATTTTGGTAGTCTTGGTATAATAACATATTTTGTGGAATTAGTAAACCCATAAGTATCATCAACCCATATATTATGAATAATATTCAAAAATAATCTGACCCCAACATAGTTGGAAAGGCTAGTCAGATAATATGATGGTTGATGATGGAGATGACGGTTTAAAAATAATGTATTTATCACAGAATTTTCCATAAAGAATTCAGACAAGTCTTAACAGTATAAAATTAAAAAATGTAAACAAAGATATTAGTATCGCGTTACACGTCACTTTACGAGTTGACTATCATGTGTTATACCTACATAGGCGTGTACCTACATAAAACATGCGGTCCTAATTAATAACATGTAGCATAATTAATGCTTGTTTGATAAAGATTTTATTACTTCTTATTATTGTGTTTAAACTACACAACTAAATGTTTTTCTGTGCAGTCTAATGACTACAGAGTGAAGTAATGAAAATTATTTTAAAACAATTTCTCCCAACCTTTTTTTTTTCATATTCTGATTTTAGCATTTTTCGAACATTAGACATACCCAGTTGATAAGACTAGGACAGTCACAGTCATGCTCAGTCTTGTTTAAGAAACAATATAGCACAAACAACTGATTTTTTTAAAATAATCAATCATTAAACAATATTCATGTTTATTGGCTCAAGTATCGCGGGGAAGACCTGGATGAGATTCGCAATGACTAGGGTAGCATGGCACCAAAGGGGGGACTTCTCTACTCAGCAGTGGGTGGAACAAGATGCCAATGATGATTATGATGATTGTATCTTTATCTTTCTTTGTTATCTTTAAAAATATTTTTCATAACACATAGTTGCATAAAACCTTTTGTTCACAATGTTCCAATTCCAAAAAAAAAACAGAAACACATGTTCCAATTGCAGAACTAATTGCTGTCCTTGCCTTGTTTAAGACATAAATAATATAATAATTACTTGTGACATAAATGTCCAGGACATGAACATGCGCAAACAAGATAAATGATGTTGGACCCTCATATTTTTACATTAAGTTCAGTGTGTATAATCTGCTCAACTTTAAGCTTTGCTGCCTGGCTGATCTTTTAACCATGACTCTTCTCACTTGACTTGACATGCTCAATTCATACAGCTTGAGCCAAGAGAGAAAAATTGCAGACAAATACAAAATTACAATTTAATGCAAGGTTATAAGTAATAAGAGTATTCTAATTTATAAAAATGGTTACATACCGTGTGCAATGTCTATACGCATAGTTGAGACTTGGTCATAGAGGGCAGCACAAATCCATGTGAGCATCAGAAGCCATAGTATGAGAGTGCCTCTCACGGCCCAGCGGAGAGCACATTGCACTTCTGCACCAATGTTGTGCTCTAGTGGTACAGGGGCAGCGTTGCGGCTGCGTTCACGCCTGGAAGTTTACGAAAAGTTATATCATTTATTTTTTTTACTTTTTGAATGTTTGCGGTTTATAGAGAAATCACAGGAATATGAATTTTTATTTAAGAATTTTTTAATATGCAGTGTTGTCTATGACTTACTCAAGGATAAAAAATGAGATATTTGTATAATACACTGTACTCATACTCAATCTATCTATATTCTAACAAACCATTTTTTTACACAATAATATGTTGATTGTTCTAATCTAATCACAAACAATAATTACTAAACATGGAATTCATAGTAGCAGGAAAAATATGTAATACTACGTAATATCTGAGATAAGTACCAAGTTTTTATGCTATGAACAGAAATGAAATGGATGACTTTCTCTCTATGACAAGTCATCAGACTGAAGTCAATAGCATTATTTTCTATACAATATTCTAGATTCAGCTTCATAACCTATTATTAATACAAGTCTCTTGTATTAAAATAGGTAATGAATAGGTATTATTTATGCTGATATTTATACTACCACGAACCTTGTAATTTTCTTCTTTCTGCTGGGAATTATTTCTAGCTGCAAGTCTTCTGACTCTTCGTCACTAGACAAGTCCAAAAGACGGAAGTTTTCCTTGTTAACTTTAGACGGTGCAGACATTTTAGATTCCGGCTCATACAACACATGCTATTAGTTACTTTCATGTGCAATACACATCAGACAGATAAATAATTACACTATATTTATTTACTTGCAATCATAAATTCTCTTCAAGGTTATAAAAGTTTCAAAGTACTGAAGATACAAAAGCTTACCGCAACTAAAAGGTTATGATTAA
Organism: Tiliacea citrago; assembly: GCA_963921375.1. NCBI lineage: Eukaryota > Metazoa > Arthropoda > Insecta > Lepidoptera > Noctuidae > Tiliacea > Tiliacea citrago. The sequence goes on from OY992799.1 coordinate 9,579,729, forward strand.
AGAGTAACTAGCCTAACTATATAAAGAGCAGAAGTGGAGCTAAAAAGATATGTAATAGTATTGCTTTAGAGATTCGTTAAAATCTACGTTAATTCTACGAGCAAAAATAAAGAAGTAATGAGAAACGTCAAAGTCAAAACCAAAAGTCAAAATTATTTTCACCTTTTCGTTGGTGGAAAAGCTTGTCTATGTAAACGTGGAGAGCGGACTTCTTGGCGGGAAAGTGAAGCGTCATGTTAGCAGTTTTGTTTTATTTTCTAAAATTTGTGTTCAGCCGAATATTAATGTTTAATAGTGGTGGATTATTAACCATTAAGTGTTCGTGAACGTGCATTAGTGTAGGCAAATGAAACAAATTAGTGCAACATCAGTTTAAGTTCTCTCAAGAAGTCCACGCGAGGTTTCAGTAAAGTACCACGTCTTTACTTAAACTCAAGGGGAGCGGGGCGGGATATCATCTATCATCTTTATCACGCTTGGATGGAATGGAGTTTATTTCATAATTTGTACTTGTTACTTAATTTTACATGACACTGGCTAAATGCACAAACCGTGCGAAGCCAAAAACAAAAAAAAAAAAAAAAAAAAAAAAAACGTGGAGAGCATGAAAATAGTGGAGCTTTGTAGTATTTTTTCGTTTTCAGTATTGTTCGTGAGTGTTGTTGGTACTCTCTACTTGCTGCTTGCTACTCTATTTGCCCTAGCCGTAAAATAAATAAATAAAAACAATAAAACATAAGCAAATATTTTTTCCCGGCAATGCTACTTCCATAGTCTGTGGACACTTCTGATAGGTACGTCAAAAACTATCTGATCCGTCACTTACAAATTGTCAATTTGTCAATGCAAAATTTTGTAAAAGCAATGGATCGTGCACCGATTTTATTTGATTTTATTATTTAGATGGAATATAAAAATAGTTATTTTCTTTAAACAGTTACAACCATGAAAGAAAAATGGAATTTTGTTTTGTATTTAGTTTGGTTTGCCTACTTGGTTCTGTCAGCGGTTCTCATGTTCGGGCATGGATTCCTGTTATCCCGTAAAACTTTGAGTGATGTTACTGAATGTGTGCCGCTCGAGAGATTTGGATGTGATGGACGTGAAAATTCTGCAGTGGAGGGCCATTGTACTGAGGATGAGAAGATTCGTCGAATTTTGTCTGTGCCTGGCGGGCCGCTAGCGTGCGTCCCGCATCGATCTCGAGTGGTGTTTTTGTTAGTGGATGCGCTACGGTATGATTTTACGGAGTATGATGACAGTATTGAGAAGCCGTTGCCGTATCAGAACCGGTTGCCGATAATGCGTGAGATACTGGACCGCTGGCCGGACAGCGCGCGGCTTTATCGCTTCATGGCTGATCCGCCTACCACTACTCTCCAGCGTGTAAAGGCCCTCGCCACTGGCTCGCTGCCGACCTTCATTGACGCGAGCGCTAATTTCGCTGCTATAGAGTTGCAGGAGGACAATATCATTGATCAGGTAATTTAATAAGGTGCTTGTTTTACAATTTTACATTTTAAACTTTATTTTTACACATACATAAACTCACGCCTTCTTCCCATGGGGGTAGGCAGAAACTATAGAATGCCACCTGCTACGCTCCTTACATACTCCTTTTGCTTCGCCTACGTTCATACATCTGGTCATACACGCACGCCGATTGCGAGTACTACGCACCTGACCTTTCTGAAGAACATCACCAATTTGGTCACTATATGTCCTCCTAGGGCGTCCCCTCCCGGTGTTTCCACTCACCTCTGCTTTATAAATACCTTTTGTTAGTCGCGTTCCACTCATCCTCTCAACATGACCACACCATCTAAGCATACTCTTTTCAATTTTTGTTACTACATCTTCTTTTAAACTGCACCGTTGCCTTATCACCTCATTTTTCAGCCTATCATTCATAGTCACGCCAGACATTCTTCGCAAGGAACGCATTTCTTTACTTAACTTCTGAACTTTATTTTTCTCTGATGTAATTTGATCCTATTCATATCCTCAATTATTATCTTAACAAATAGTCTGTATTACTATCAAGCTGATAAGATTATTAAATATTAGGTGATAAAGAACAACGGGCAAGCGGTTCTCCTTGGAGATGACACATGGTCTCGTCTGTTACCAAAACGCTGGCTACGGTCTCATGCTATGTACTCATTCCATACCTGGGACTTGGATACTGTTGATACAGGTAAGTTCTTTACAATACCTATAACTTATCACACTTAGTTTTTCATTAATGTTGTTGGTTATTTAATTACTTCTACTTTATTGCTGAATGTTTAAATATTAGCTAGTTATTCTTATTAGATGGCAGTGGTTCTCATAACTTTTTTGGTGACAGAACCCTTTTGGAAAACAAAAGTAATTGACGGAGCCCTAAAATAATCAAAAATGGTTTTATGTGTATTCTTTATTAATCATCCTAATAGCTAAAAAAAAAAAAAAAAAAATCATATTAATTATAATTTTAATTAGATTTTATTTTACTCAGGTTGCAGAGTAAACTAAAATATAGTACGCTTTGGCCGTTTTATCACGCCGAAAAAGTCGTAAAATAAAACCATGAAAAACATTTTTTTTAGGGTACAGGTAGTACCCTCTCTTGCACGTAAAACGGGGATGATATTTTTTTTTCTCATCTAATACATGGTGTGGGGTATCGTTGGATAGGCCGTTTAAAAATATTGTGGGTCTGTGAAAGCCATTTTTCAATTCTGAGATCCGTTTGCGTAATATTAAGTTTTAAAGTGCTATTTTTTGTTAAGAGTCAAGTGTGTCCCCCCCCCTGCCAGCTAAATTGTTGGTTTTGGATATGTGAAAAAATTCATGGCAGTAGTATATATAACAAAATTAAAAGGAAAACTATCACAGCTAAGTAGGGTTTACTAGTTAACGAGTAATAGTCCACCAACTTAAATTTTCAGTTGAAGAATTGACCGTAACATATATCGATGTATGGGAGAGCATGTTTTTCAACTACAATGTTAAGTTTATTTTTGGGATAAATTCATCCTAACTACGGAACCCTTCATTGTGCGTGGTCCGACACGCACTTGGCCGGTTTTTTCATTATGACCAGTATTTCCGCAGAGCCTCCACAGAGGTTTTGCGGAACCCTAGGGATAATATCACCTAGTCACTGGTATGTCTGTACGCATGAAAATAACTATTTCAGCAGTCCTCGTCTGCAAGATAATAGTGAAACGACCCGCCGCACACTGAAATATGTCGTATCTAGCGTCACTGTATTCAATACGTAATATTTTTTTTTTGGACGTACAGAAGTGTGTCAGCTAAGCACTTGTATATAAAACAAATCTTTATTATTGTTTTTTTTTATTAAAAAAAAGTACTAGTTTTAGGTTTTATTTTCTACCGTTATTAAGCAACATAAAAATATATTAATTGATTGTATATACATATAGGATATTGGAAAAAGTTTTTTTTTACAGGTGACAGGTTGTTAACAATAATTTTGATGACCTCGTTATTTGGACATCTGAGTGTAAAAATCAATCAGTCAAACCATCCATTTTGTAGGACAATTGTTTTTCCGAGTTTATCGTTCAATTACCTCAATATTAAAAAATAAAACTTTATTACTTATTGTTATTCAGACAACTTCGACACCCCACCGATTCGACATGTTTTATACCTGCTCTCTACATTAGCCACCTCTATCGAGAAAATTTCAGAGGAAAAACTTGGGCGTCTCGTCGAACCGAACCTGCTCACGAAGGTTCAGCCCAGACGCTGGGCACTAATTTTTGTATAAATTTGGGAAGAAATCACTGAGTTTTTAATAGGGAAATCTTCAAATAAAAATTTAACACCGTGACTACCGCCACCCCACCAGTGGTATGGTATATCTCGTAAACTGCTAGAGTAGTAATTTTGAATTTTGGGTATCAATTTTATCTCGCAGAGCACTAATTTTCTATGTAAGTTTGAGGAAAGCGGCTAGCTCCTGAAACTTGGAATCAACATTCAAAGTCGTGGTCCTGCTGAACGAGCGCGCGAACGTTATTATCGTTGATTTCTCAGTAAATACAAACATTTCAGTTCTTTTTTTGTTACGAAATGAATCACATTTTTAAGGGCACTAATTATTTGTATACTTAGAATAGCTGTAGGATGCCCCCTTTTTCGGCGCTCATGGTGGTCCTGCTGAAGAGAGCGTGACTACCGCAGGACCACCTTCAAAGTCGATTTTCTCGAAAACTACTAAAGCACCAATTCTGTTGTTCGAGCACTAATTAGCACCAATTGAGCACTAATTATTTGCCAAATATGGAAGCGATTGGCGTTCGTGGTCCTGCGGTAGTCACGGACATAAATAAACGTCGATTACAAAATCCACATCACAAGTGTCAGTTTCTTGATGCTATAGTATGAAAACGATCGACACCTACCCGCAAATTATGATCAATTCATACAGTTGCTTTACCTAGCTATCCTGTAAAAATATTGTATCGTTGGATATTGCATGTTCAAATTTTGAATAAAGTGACGCTAGATACGGGTTATTACACAGTGTGCGCCGGACGCCCTTGCGATAATGAATTGTTGCAAAATAGCACCATATCAAAATAAAAACTATGATTGGATAGGTTATTTAGTAGGTAATTTGGAAATGCTATCAGTAAAAAACAAAAACTATAAAATAGTATAGTTACCACTGACAATTTTTTGTAGAAAAAAATTATAGTTACTGTGATAATACAAAAAATAAATCTGTAATAAAACTATACATATAAGCCTGTTGGTACCAAAATCATTCGACTCGTGAATTCGTGATGCAATGTAATGCAATTTAAACCAACTAAATTAAATTAAAAAATATACAAAGCTGCACCAGGGAATGCAATCTTAGTAAAATTTTTGTATTTTTTTTTATCTTTTTTAGTTTTGGAAAAAGAAAGAAAGAAAATATGTTTGTGTCATCACGTGTCATAAGTCCACATAATATAAAATAAAAAAAAAACAGAGAATAAACTTAATAAAAAATAAAAAAAATTGCTAGAATATTGTCATGCTAATATTACTTATAAGTACCACTTACCTCTTATCAAGTTCGTACATGATTATGTTCTAAAACCTCTATAAAAAAAAGAAGATTTTATAAAACTATTGATGAACTGAACTGTTTGTCGTGCTCGGCCGCCTGCAACGTATTGTGGGTATTTCGCACAGATTAATGATAACATCGAGTTTGTTGTTTAAAAATCCGGGCAATTCCCAATGTGACCTATATGCGCGTAAATGTATTATTTTATTGTGCAAGAGAAGCGTAAGTTTATGCATGTGCATGCATGTTTATTGTGCCATTTTATTGTATTTTTTTTGTTTAACATATATTTTTTTAATGGCCATTACTGACATCACTGAAGGAAAACGTTGCTATGAAATTGCGTAACACACATAAACTGGCAATTGATCACAATTCCTTTCACTTTCACAGTTCAGCCACGTTCATTGCGTTATTACGTTGTTGAGCAGACAAATTTTTCAAACCTATGAGGCAATGGATTGGGAGTTTCCTCAAAAAGCCTCAGATTGTGATTGAAAGTGTGTTACGTAATTGGGGTGCTGGAATTATAGTTAATATAAGTCTGCTATAGTGGTATAGTATAGTTAATATAATTAATGATTAAACGAACTTACCTGTACGTGAAGTTCGATCATAATTATACGAAGTGCTTCGTCCGAAGAGATTAGTAAGAGATATATATTATTGAACACAATGTAGTAACGCTTAGGTGTTACCACTTCAGCACTATAGTTTAGAGGGTATTTTTTATACCCCATATGGCAACGCAATTTATTACCCTAATACTTCCCTGTCTGCATAGACATCCAGTCGGTCGAGCTTCATTAGTTTAGAGACTTAAACATATTACCGGAACTTCTGAGATATCTAGGGCGGGCGGGACTTACTAATCTCTTCGGACGAAGCACTTCGTATAATTATGATCGAACTTCACGTACAGGTAAGTTCGTTTAATCATTAATTATACTCGTGCTTCGTCCTCAAGATTAGTAAGAGAGATATATTATTGAACACAATGTAGATGTTGAGAGAGAGAGTGGAGGAAATATGAAATTAATTAAAATATATTTTCATGAAAACATTTATTTTAAACTCCCTTAATACAACAAAAACAGATATTGATGCGTAATTGTGGTTATTAACTATATTTATAGTCAACAGAACAATGAGATACATAACAAAATTGAAGTTCTATAATCCACGTAAGTACCTATCATTATATAAATCAACCATATTTATTTAAGTATCTTAAGTAGAAGGGAAAAACACTGCCCTTGCTACAGCAACACTATCCTCTTTGTCAATAACTGTTCTGTTATCTGGGCTGTAACGAGAGCAAGAAGGGTAGAACACTTCTTCGAAAGCTGCTCTAGTGATAGGCTTTCGTTAGGACATAATGTGGTTAGATAATCTAAAACGTCATTTGCATCCCATATTACGTTATACCGCGGTAACGGCAGTCTTAATTTATATACACCCTTACAAAACCTTATGATTCGATCAACGTCAGAAATATTACCAATAATTAAGGAAAGTGCAGCTCTATGGCTATTAATTGTCGCGTATTGGGCACCATCATTAAAGATCTGTGTAAGAAATTCTAAAATGAATGGAATGGATGGTTGGTACATGTCAATTACATTTGCAGAACATAAATTATATCAGCGTTTGAGGCAAACGTCGTATTGTTTAAAGGTGTTGTCCGACAGCGAAGCTAGCACAATGTCTAAGGCTGAGGCCGGGATGCATCGCTGCTGCATGGCCGTCCGGACAACAAACCGGCAACCAGGGTATGGTGAGCTTGGATGTTTCGGTTGCTGGAATTGGGAATAATGACGTCATTAGATTCTAATTTTATCATATTGGAGATAAGTAATCGCTGAAATAATGGATACCATGGTTGTGTAGGCCAATCGGGAACAACCATGATACCTTCAGCATTATCTGTTATAACTTTCCTTAAGGCCTTTAGAATGATTGCTGCTGGTGGGAAGGCATAAAATAGATAGTTGGACCAATTTAAGGTGAAAGCATCAATCGCAAATGCCTCTGGATCTTTGTGCCAAGAGACATATGTTTCACATTTTTTGTTAATGCGAGTAGCAAATTGATCAACTTGTGGAACTACTAATAAACGATCTATTATTTTTTGATAGCCAGTGACCCACTCTGTGTCTGGATGGGTTCGTCGGGTTTCCCTATCAGCAATAACATTTTCTGATGATTTAATATAAGAAGCAAATATGATAATTTCACGGTCTTCACACCAATGCCATATATTTTTTGTGATTTTGGTAAGATGGGGATATTGGATACCTCCCATGCGATTAATATAGCTCACGGCAGTGGTGTTGTCAATTCTTAGTAATATTTGGCAATTCTCATAATTTTTTGCAAATATTTTGAGTGCAAAATAGGCTGCTAAGAGCTCGAAGGTTATTTATATGCAGCATAGCCTCGTTGTTAGACCAACTACCACTAGCTGTTTGCCCATTACATGCACATGCACATGGCACCCCACCCCGTTGTTGAGGCGTCAGAGTAAATTTCTAACACGTAAGTATCTTTCCTAATCCTATATACGGAATGATCTATGACCTTAGACCACCAGTTTATATCTGGTAACAATGACTGCGGTATTGTCATGAGTCTTTCATAATCGTCGTCATTTCGTAAGTTAAGAAACTTGCAGCGTTCAAGTTCCTTTCTGTATGTACCCGTACTCTATGGCAGGGCAGGCGGACACTAACAAACCTATTAACTGAGCGAATTTCCGAATCTTACAACGTTTAATCTTTTGAAATTTTGCAGCTCTGTTTTGATTCGGATTCTTTTCTCAGAGGGTAGACTTAATTCCCATTTATGAGTGTCTATTACGTAACCTAAATATTTACAAGACTTAGAGGGAATTTTATTACTCTTTTCTTCGTTAATAACAAAACCTAGTGCTTGTAATAGCGTCTGAGTCGACTCAATGTTTTGCAAACATTCATGGTAGGTATAACCAGCAAGAAAGAAATCGTCTAAATAAATAGATGATATAAAACCACACGATCGTAACAACTTAATGACAGGTTTCATCAATTTCGTAAATATGAATGGAGCCGTACGGATACCGAAGGGCAGGACGTTAAATTCATACAGCTTTTCATCAATATTGAACCGAAGGTATCTCCTTGAATCGGGATGAATATTGATAAGAAAATATGCATATTTTAAATCTAATGTTGCGATGTAACATTCTCGAGATACAAGTTTCAGCGCATTATGTCCTATAATTTAAAATGTTCTGAATTAATGAAATTATTAAAAAAAATTAAATTAAGAATAAACCTCGTCTTGCCATTTGGTTTCGGTACTAAAAACACACGTGACACATATTGATCAAAACATGGTTTGGTTTCGGATATGGCGCCAATGGATAACAGGTTATCAATTATGTTTGTTAACTGAGCCTTCTCAGAGTCAGAAAAATTATTTGGTGTTGGTACACAACGTTGATGTACCGGGTGATTTAACTTAATTTTGTAACCGTTTATCCACGACAATATGGTACGGTCTTGGGTTAATAAGGACCATTGTTTATAAAAGTGGGCAAGTCTGCCCGCGTAACGTACCGGATCTATTGAGGGCGGTTCCGCTTGGGTCGCTGCGAGAATGCTTGCAGCGAGTTTCTGTGCGGTGGCGCGTTCCGAGCAGCAGGTGGAGGTTGCTGCGGCGGCGGACCCCTCACCTGCCTGCGAGCCGGGATCCTCGCCTTCCAGTTTAAATGCCTGTGGTTCTGGTTGTACGTTTTGTTCGCCGAAGTCGAAGCTTTAGGTTTAGTTGTTTCTGGTTTCATTTCGGAGCTGGATTTTGAGACAGCCTTCGCTGTTTTGAGGGTATCAGCGAGATCGTTACCAAAGAGGAACTTGTCGATCTTGGTGGTATCCAGCTGGTCCTTTAACTCTTTTTTGAGTGAGTATAGCGCAAAATTACGCCTAGCTTGAGATTCTGAATGTTGAATATCACATAGTATTCGACCAACATCCATAAGATCTTTTAGCAGACCATGGTTTCTCTCTTTGGCGTCAAGGTGTTCGGATATAATCTTGCCTAAGGATGAAATCTCTGCTGCCAATTGCTTCTGTCTTGATTCTATAGCTTTGTCTCTTTTATGTACTTGATCGGTTGTGGCGGCTTTAATTTCTGCATTCAGGAGTGGTGCAGCTATTGTAGAGCAGTTTCCTGGCACTGAAAACGTACTGACAAGATCTTTACGAACATCTTTGTCTAAACCGCATGTTGCGATATAAGCAAATCTGGATGCGACATCCTTGTTTATATCCGGGCCGTATTCAACCGTTATTGAAGGATGTGCTCCCAATATGTCCAGGATTTCGGTATTGCAGTCTTCGTGGTCGTTTGGGATGATCACATCTTCTGCCGGGGCAGATGGGGCTATCGGTGGTACGTCGTACGGCGCGAACGTTCTATTTCTTTTTCTAATTTTCTCAATTTTTTTACTATGAATTTAAAATTATTTTCGTTAGCCCGTTTTGGCATGATTTCTTGTTATAAAATTAATTTGTGCGGTAACTAAGAGCTTGCGAAGTGTTTGAGCACTGAAAAGCGAGTGAAGCTCGACCGACTGGATGTCTATGCAGACAGGGAAGTATTAGGGTAATAAATTGTGTTGCCATATGGGGTATAAAAAATACCCTCTAAACTATAGTGCTGAAGTGGTAACACCTAAGCGTTACTACATTGTGTTCAATAATATATCTCTCTTACTAATCTTGAGGACGAAGCACGAGTATAATTATACTCCATTTGAAATAAGATTAGAAATTTAAATAAACCTGTTATTACAGTTCGTTCAACCGATTTTGACGTCTATTCTGTAGGCACAAGGATTACAATACCCACTGATTATTACAGCTGCCATTTGTCATGCCACTATCGCAATAGAATTCAAAATCGATTGAGCGGACTGTAAAAAAAGTTTATTTAAATTTCTAATCTTATTTCAAATGGAATACTCCATTTCAAGATTAGAAAAAATAAACTTTTTTGTCTCTGTATGAGAAGAGGCTATTGCCCTGCAGTGAACAGGCTGATGTTATAATGATACAATCTGCTTTGATATAGAATATTCTATTAATCGTTGTATAGAATCAAGTTTTCTAATTGAACAGACAGCTGTGCTGCTGGAGAGTTTCTTGCGCCACTTCTTCTTCCCAGCAAAAGCACTATGAAGTGGTGAAGGGTGGGCGTTTTTGGGGGACTGTCATATGTAATTTTTGACGTTCAAAAAGTGATGATTCTAAGCCTAGTTTGAATAATGACTTGATTATGATTTTGATTTTGAATAAGAATGTATAAATAAAGATAAACTCCCGCTCCAAACCCATTGTAATTTCGTACAGTTTTAGGGCGTAAGATACATCCCAACACAATAAGAATTGTATCGTTGCCTGCGACGCATTTTGCGCATCCCGGGCTGCGCTTGATCATCGAGCCAACTCCATATCGAAATAACCAGTAACCAATAACCAACAGCAAGTTCAAATAAATGAAATCAATTCACTCGGTTTAAAAGTAAAAATGGGTGTTCCTCAAGGCTCGATATTGGGTCCTTTTCTCTTTTTAGTGCATATTAATGATCTACTACATTTATTAAAAAAATCAACCACAAATGGTGTTATTTGCTGACGATACTTCCTTAATTTTTAAGATAGCCCTGCTACAAATTTTGACGACGTAAATAACGCCGTACTGGAGGTCCAAAATTGGTTCACTGTAGTATTAAATGGACAAAAAAACCGGCTAGGTGCGAGTCGGACTCGCGCACGAAGGGTTCCGTACCATTATCTATAAAAACGGCAAAAAAATCACGTTTGTTGTATGGGAGCCCCCCTTGAATATTTGTTTTATTTTAATTTAATTATTTATTTTTAAAGTGAATATATAACAAAATATTCTGTGAATATTTCAAGTGTCTACCTGTTACCGTTATCAATATCGAGCAAAAACGACCAAAGTAATCACGTTTGTTGTATGGGAGCCCCCTTAAATATTTATGTTATTCTGGTTTTTAGTATTTGTTGCTATAGCGGCAACAGAAGTACATCATCTGTGAAAATTTCAACCGTCTAGCTATCACGGATCATGAGATACAGCCTGGTGACAGACGGACAGACAGACAGACAGACGGCGGAGCCTTAGTAATAGGGTTCCCGTTTTATCCTTTGGGTACGGAACCCTAAAAACTAAGTGTATACGATTTTCTTTACCAAACGTAAAAAGTAATGATTATCAGATACTATTGAATCAAGAGAAACTAGAATTCGTCGAAAAAACTGTTTTCCTGGGGATCACGCTCGACTCTAGGCTACAATGGGGTCGTCATTTAACATATCTTGCAGGACGGCTAAGTTCAGCAGCGCGATTCTCTAAGGGAACTGTACGGTATGTGGGTTCAATTGGTTAACATCATTACGGTGCCTTGTCAATATATATCTATGAAAACATCATGTACAGACGCCAGCAGGTCAAGCTACCCGAAACTGTCAAATTTTCCGAATCAACCTTGAACCTTAAGCTGTAGCGATAAAGTGGAAAATTTATTGAAGAAATATGACAGATTGTAGTAGCTTGATGTGCTCAGATTCAGATTCTTTATTTGTTAACATAGGTGGTTACAAACAGGTGTTACATTTTCATATGCGCTCTATGTTTTACCATTTGGTGTACAAATATGATGATCAATTTTACATTTAATTATTAATTATCTACGTGCAACAAATACTATTATCAATTAAAATTATAAAAAACAAGAATCCTAAAGTGTAAGCGATGCATAAATATTTTTAAATTGTCAACAATAAAACTTAAGAAATAACAAAAAATAAAAATATCAGAAAAAAAAAGAAAAATTAAATAAAATAAAAATAAAATTTAGAAAATAATGTCAATCATAAAATTTAAAATTAGTACAGAAATGTCAAAACAATTATTAAACCAATAAACTATCCCTTCAATGTCAACAATTAAATATAAGGTAGCACATAGATGTTAAATGTCAATAAAATGTATTAGAATGATGTATTATGATTGCAATGTCGATTAGTAAAAATAAATAAATAGGTACAGTAATGTCAAAATAGATGACCTAACACTTATTATCTATAGGAGGCGTTATAGAACTGTCGTCCAAATAGTCCTTTATCGAGTAGTAACATTTATCAATTAATATTTTCATAAGCCCTTTTTTGAATTTGTCCAGGTTTAAGTGTGTTTTGGCCAGGGTGCTGGCGTCTGTACGTAAGAAAAAAATTACATCTTTTTAGTAAAAGAGACGAAAGACATAATTATAGGACTAGGAATAGCCTATTAGCTCAACCAGGTTTCAGTCTGGCTGAAGTACACTCATCTTTCATGGGGTACTGTTTAAAATGTTATAATGAAATTCCTCCCCTCATACTCTACAACAGAATGAGACGAAATTCAAATCTTGTATAAATCGCACACTATGAAAGCAGGCATATTATAAGTTGGGGGATTACAATGCTTGGCTCAATGCTGGTCCTGCTTCATAACCACAACTAATTGAGCTGCTGAAGATTATAAGACTATCTTTTCATTGTATAAACTCAATCTCCTTTGTACTATACATATAATTGCATAGCACAGGTGTGAGTACTATGTACAATAGAGCTACCATTTACCGGGTAATGTCTTTCATTGACTTGAATGTGCCCTGGCGGCTGAGAGTATTTCATGCTCACTCAGATGTCTCGCTGATGGTGGCGCGTGTGTTGGATCATTTTGCTAGTTTCAAAATGGTTGAGCTGAATGGTGCTGATCCATGCGTCATGTTCGTGAACGGGCGCTGTCAGTAGGGCCTAGTCATCTCTTAGCTGCCACAGCTTATTTTAATTATGTTAGTTTTGAATTGTTCTCACATGTATAATTTCAACAGGAATGATGCAACCAATACTTTGTATCAATATTTTAATATACGAGAGTGTCCGTGGAATTTCTTGCCCATTCTTCTCCATAGGAACCTACTACTCTTTGGAATTGGCAACTAGCTTCATACTTCTAACTGACCGACTACTTGACAATTCAAAAGTGCCTGTAAATGGTTTAATATAAATAAATGCTTTGAGTTTGAGTAGCTTTGGGTAGCTTGGACCATGTCGTCAATAGTCAATAGTCAATACTCAATACTGTGCAGGCTTAGCACGAGAATCGTAGAGAAGCGTTTTGTCGACGAAGAAGACAAAAATAACGTTTCCGTGTAGACAGTAGAACATTTTCGGTAGACAAGCGATTTCTATTCTACAGTAGAGTAGACATAAAAAGCGTCGTGCTAAGCCTGCTGGTGGGATAATATTTCTTATTTGAAATGTAACTTACAGTTGATATCAATTAATAAAGGAAATAACAATAAAAAGAAGTTGCATTCTCTAGTGCCCTACTAACCTTTAACTTCTAAACCACCAACTTGCAATTCTCACTTGCAGAAGTTGATTCGAAAATATACGACGAACTAAGAAGAGATGACTGGAACCTGCTAGTGGCTCATTACTTAGGGGTAGACCATGCTGGCCACAGGTATGGGCCCAACCACGCTGAGATGACAAGGAAACTAGACGAAACCAATGTAAGGCTGAAGAAAATAATATCTATGCTGCCACCAGATGTCCTGCTCTTTGTGGTTGGAGACCATGGAATGACTGAAACAGGTATGTGATAGTGTGAACAGATTGTAGCATTATTTTTGTGGGAAATAATAAATTAATACACATACGTAAAATCACGCCTGTAATCCCGAAGTGTTAGGCAGAGGTGTACAAGTACACCCACATTTCGCCCGTTGTGGTTCGCCAATTGAATACTTAATTAAATAATAATGGCAAGATGTTGTAACTAATTTCTGTCGTTATCATAATTATGTATATCTTGCCATTCAAAGTTCATTAATTTCACTAAGCAGAAGTTATCAGTTTTTGTTCATAAATGTAAAGGATCCATGTACTTATTTTGTTCAACCATTGTTCTATAAACTTAAATCTTTGTATTGTAATTTAATTATAAGTATGATCTTGTGAAAATATCTGAGGACAAGTCATCTGTTTTAGCCAATTAACCGTTTTGAGAAAGCATTGTGCTAATTGCGTAACGCCCCAGTAATTTGTGTCGATCTAGATTTCAGACTGACCAAGTTTTTAAACATATGAAGCAATGGGTTTTGTTTTGTTGACAAAATAAAAGAGTTTGTCATCAGGGGTGTGTTACGCCATTAGGGCGCAGATGACAAAAGAGGAAGTGCGGGAGACATTTTGGTCTACAGATATATTCATCAAGTATTATTGTACTTGTAATATTAAGTAAAGGTGCAAATTTTTCACATTGTTTTAGACTCACATGAATGGACCAACTCTGATGGTAGGTATTCAATAGTATTGCTTGCAACGTAGAAGTCTTTTGTGTTTTGTTAAGTATAATATATTAATGCTGTTTTGTTTAGGCTAAATTTGCTGCTATGTGTGTGATTCTAAAGCATTTTTGTTAGAATTTGTGTCTATGTAATAGATTGTAGATAGTTTAATTATTTTCGTGAATAGCCATGTGATTTTTAATTTGCGTCTTATGTAACAAAGCTCTAACTTGTGTTGTTTTTATATGAAGCAAAAATTAAAATAATTCGTTGCTAACTAACAATTAGGAGAATCCGTGACTTTGAATTAAAAAAATAAAGCACATAAATCTTATGTTGATTTTCGTATCAGCTGGATAAGTTATGCATGAAAATACGTCTTTAGGCATGTAGATCTCCAATCATAAAAATATCCTCTCGTCTCTTAACCAGGTGATCATGGTGGCGAAAGTAAAGCTGAACGGACAGCGGCATTCTTCGCGTACAGGGGCGCAGGCCTGGCCGGAACTGGTGAGGACATAATGACCGGCAAAGAAGTACAGCAGACGGATCTAGCGCCTACCCTAAGTGCGGCATTAGGAAGACCACCGCCCGCGCCCTCTCTAGGACACTTACTGTTGTCCGTACTGCCTAAGACTAGCAAGAGTCATACCTTGCTGCATATGACTAACAATTTGAAACAGGTGAGATGAACCAAAAAACGTCCTTTAATTATCTCTCCTTGAAATCTAATGCAGTATCATTTAATTTTTTCAACCTAGTTTTAATGTTAGAATTTTATCTTGTGTGACTAACGTTCTGCAGTAGCGTTAATGTTCATTATCTGTATAAAATATTCAGCATATTTAAACAACATAATGCTTCCGACAGATAACACAATATATGATTCGCTACGGAGAGGAATCCCAACAAGTGTCTCTCGACCGACTCGCTGATCTTATCAACGGAACGAGGGAACAGTTACATAAAGCCGCTTCCATTGAAACTGATGACGAACTCAACAATTACGTCGCGGATGTCAGGTAATGCGGAAACTATGTAAACAAACGAATTTGAATGTTGGCCTAATGTAATAAAGTTTAATTTTGTTTCAGGGCGCTGGTTGATGACGTACGCAATCTTTTCCGCGAGGTCTGGATCGAGTTTGATTCGCTGTCTATGCTCAGAGCTCTTCTACTTCTTCTCTTGGCGATATTTTTCAATTGGTTGATAACTGAAGGGCTTCCTATGGAAAGGCTTCCGGCTGTTTTCGCCAGCACCTTTGTCCCGACTGGACTTGTTGCAATGGCTGTTTGCATCGCCGTATGCTATACAGCATTCTACTTCAAACTTTTAGAAGATCTTGAACATGCAATTATCTTGAGTACTGGTTTAACGTCGGCCAGTATAATGTTTGTTTTAATAATCATGCACTGGGATGGGATTGCTCAAAGGTGGTATGAAGGACGTTCGCAGTTCTACGAACGTTTCGCACGCGCGGCCTTAGCGGCTTCTGCAGCCATTTTAGTGTCGAATAGCTATATCATAGAGGAAGCGTCTACCCTCGCGTTCTTGTCTATGACTGTGTTGGGACTGATGGCTTGGAATGTATCGAATATAAACACGTTGTTGTATTGGATCGCTTGTGGAGTTATATTTGCAGGGACGAGGTTGTACCGCGGCTGTAGGGAGGAACAAGGGGATTGTTGGACGGCAGGGGTGGGGGTGCCAACGGGGCAGTCGTCACGACCTGCATTAGTTCTAGGCATGGGGACTGTGGCTGCTGTGGTAGCTATTTGCAGGCGACATGTGGGCTGGCGGGGTTATTGCACCGTAGTAGCGGGATTATTGGCCTGTTCACACTGGGCTACAGGTTATGGGTCATTAGGATCTCCGAGCCGTGCCAAATTGTTAGCGCGGGCCGCTTGGCTAGTCCTTGCGGTGATGATGTGTCTGATATGGAAGCGTGAAGGTCGCGGCGTCACTCTACCGCTGATGGCGACTGGCCTGATGTTGTTCGTCGCTAACACTCTAGTACTTGGTGTGTCTTACGCTCCGGGCGCAGTCTTATCTTTTATACTGGGATGTTTAGCCCTGAATATTGTTGCAAATTTGAAGAGTGATGGTTCTACGAAGTTTTGTAAGTGTTTTTATTTATTTTTTGTTTGTTTGAAATTGGAACTCCTTTCGTTTTAATTTATTTTTAACTTTTGTCCTTTTTTCAGCTCTGGTAACCCGATGCAATTCAAGCGTGGCTTGTATGTGGGCGTTGTTGGCATCTTACGCGTTCTACGCCACAGGGCACCACGCCACGCTGGGCCACGTTCGATGGGCGCCTGCTTTCCACGCTGGAGACCCTAACTATATGGATATTGGACCACCCATCACTGCCGCTTTGGTCTCACTGGAATTATTCGGTAAGAAATGTAATTGTGCCCTAAATTATGTTTAGAGATCCAATATTCGGATGCATATTATTATGCATACCTAAAGTTGAGGTGTTGGCTATTATAGAATGCACTATTGTATCGAAAACATCCCGCGATTCCGGGATCGACAAAGAACATCATCATCATCTGCCTAGCGTTGTCCCAACTATGTTGGGGTCGGCTTCCAGTCTAACCGGATGCAGCTGAATACCAGTATTTTACATGGAGCGACAGCCTATCTGACCTCCACAACCCAATTACTGGGTAACCCGATATCCCTTGGTAAGACTTGTTGTCAGACTTTTGGGCTTCTGACGACCCGTAACAACTGTTAAAGATCTACAAATGACAGCCGGGACCAACGGCTTAACGTGCTTTCCGAGGCACGGAGGAATCTTGGTATGAAAAGATGGTCACGCATCCACGGACCAACCGCGGCAACCGTAGCTTAACCTGATCGATCGACCCGTGCGGCAGTTATTACTTAGCCACGAGCTCCGATCGACAAAGAAAAAAGACATTCAAATTATTTACTTAACAATAGACGGGACAAAGCGAACAAAATCGTAATCCGATACATTGGTCTTAGTGGGCAAGAGTCGCTCAGTCTAGTGTGGTACGCCTGTATGTCAAGTCGCATTCGTGTCCACCAAAATAAAATGATTTTCGAAGTATATATGTTACGGCTAATACCCGAAGTGCGGCTACACCTAGTTTTAGCCGGTTAGAATTATAGGTCCAGACAATCCCTGTTGGATAAAACCAATTTACCAACAATAGAGGGGATCTGGTTATTGGTTACCAACAATAGAGGGGATCTGGTTGCTGTTCTAACCTAACCTAACCCAAATGATTTTACCCGAAAACAATCGGCTCGTACTAGGTTTAACCAAGAGTAAGTTAGGCTACACCTAGTTCTAACCGGCTAAAACTAGGTGTAGCCGCACTTCGGGTATTAGCCGTAACATATACAACATGTCCCGGAATTAACGCACAACCTCCTAATCACAATCTCAGTGTACATTATGAACAACTTGTACTATGGGACCAAACCCGAAATCGCGAAAAAAAAATCAGCTGTTCCCTACATTTTGACGAGTTATCAGCTGTTACCTACATTTTGTGCTTTAATTCCGGGACATGGTATTCCAAATCACGTAGTGACAAAACGACTAGAATTAACCACGGTTTATTTTCGTTAGTAGTTTGTAATTAACCCAGTATTTAGATAAAATAAATAATTTTCTTAGATGTTTCAAAGTATCTGACGGTTGGTGTCGGTAAAAGTGGAACGTGTCAAAAGTCATTCAATGGAACACCTGACACTGACCTGCAAATTGCAAAAAACTTAATAAAATTTAATTTCGTGGGCTACAGCTGCGGATCCACCTAAGAAGCTTCCATGCTATCCGTTGCTTGCATCCGTTTAGTTATGTATGCCCGGATTTCCTGGCACACCGGGATTTATAAAAAAAACACTGTTATAAGAAGCCGCTTCCATAATTTCATAGCCAAAAATAACTTTATTTAGGTAAATATGCATCCAAATGTCCGACCGAAATTCATGTTATGTGGAATAGCAAAGTGAGTGCCCAAAATACCCAAATAATACGGTTTTATATGATATATATGATAAATCTGAAATAATCATTACCGCCGGAAAACATTTGATGTACTGATGTATTTTATATTATATTTTAGGATAATTAAGTAAAAAAATTATGATTGCATATTTTTTTTTACGCATTGTTTAAATTCGTTCTCCCGAATTCCGACCAGCAGGAAGCTTGATTTTAAACTCGATACTTACATATATTTTGTTTACCTTCCTAATTATGTGATTTTGTTTGTCAGGATCTTTCTTGGCATTCGGCGCGGCAGTGCCCCTATTAGCGCTATGGGGCGAGAATGGTGCGGGTCGAGTTGGCCCTCGCACGCAGTTAGCAGCGGTCTTCTCACTGTGCCTCAAGTTTATGCTCTGCTTCGCTATTAGGGTATGTATGAGCTGACTACAGAGAACAGAATCGCCGCGCCGGCAGCGACTAGAGACGGCAGTGCTAATAAAATTCACAACGAATTTTGCAGTCATGTGATTGGTAGTTCTGTTTGGTTGTCCCCATTTTGAACTCTATTAAAACTAACAAAATTCAGTGCTACCAATCGTGTCACGCGTCAAGTTATAGTGAACGTATAATAAACGGTGATACGCTTGGTTGTATGGAAATTGTTGACAAAGAATGCCGATTCTAGAAGCGTCCACCAATGCGTCTCAGTGGAGATGGAAGTGTGAACCGTTTTATCACACTAATATTATAAAGGCGAAAGTTTGTGAGCGTGTGTGTGTGTGTGTATGTTTGTTACTTCTTCACGCTCAAGCGGCTGGATTAATTTTGATAAAATTTTATATAGAGGTAGCTGACACCCTGGATTAAGACATAGGCTACTTTTATCCCGATATTTCCACGGGATCGAGACTTACGCGGGTGAAACCGCGGGTCGCAGCTAGTATGTCATAAAACGGTTCACACTTCATATATTATTTAGACCGCCGTCAAGGCCGCCATGCGGTTTTGTCAGATGTAAGCCACACCGGATCCTGACAAAACCGCATGATACATCAAGTTGGATGACAAAAATTGCGTCTTATGAAGTGGTAATTATGAAAACAAGTTGTGATGAGCTTGTTTTCGTAATTCCAGCTTGATATTTTTCAGGCCTTATTTAGTTGTAAGCCCGACTTATTGCTCATCAGGTATTCGCGTGCGCGATCTCAGCTACAATCCATTGCCGCCACCTGATGATTTGGGGCGTGTTCACACCGAAGCTGTTGTTCGAAGCAGGCGCATGCGCGGCCGCGCTGCTCGGCACAGTGCTCGGCGCCACACTCGTCGCGTGGCACCTGCCCACGCAACACCGCTCCAGTTGACACAAGCGGGCGAATTAGATCGTAGCTTTATATGAATTGGACTAGTAGGGGCTTCGTATTTTGAGTGAATGGAGTGACAACTAAGAACTGCAAATAGAACAATGCTTTTTGATGGTTAAATATTACTTGTTATAAACATCTGAAGGTCCATCCACACATATCAGGATCTGCGTTAACTGGGACATCTGGGCGTATGCACCAGGGACCATACAACCCCGTTGACTCGTCAAGAGTTAAGCCTTTCGAAAGAGTTACCCATTCAATGGGTTACCTTTATTATGATGTAACCCATTGAATGGGGTTTATACTAGAAACCCAGTGAAAGGGTTACATGATAACCCATTGAATGGGTTTTATACTTGAAACCCAGTGAAATGGTTACATGATAACCCATTCAATGGGTTCTATACCTACTTGAAACCCAGTGACATGAAAAAATCATAATATTATGTTATTTCGATATTCTCCCAGCACGCGTAGCATGACCAATTCTATCTCAATTCTACTCAGGGACCATTTTGGTTACCATTTAAGAAATACCATTTTGGTTACCCATTGAAAGGGTTTTCGATATGGTTTTTGTAAGCAGTTAACCAAAAACTCATACGGTGTGGGTAATTTTGAATGGCTTAAATGAAGCCGTTCAAAAGGGTTACCCACACCGTATGGGTTTTTATCAAAAACCCTTTAAACGGGTAAACAAAATATAATTTAAGCCGTTCAAAAGGGTTACCCATATCGTATGGGTTTTTGATGACCGGCTTAGAAAAATCCTATCGAAACCCCTTTCAATGGGTAACCAAAATGGTCCCTAATATGCACAGAACACTAACAACTAAGAGTTCAGAAAGTTCTGACGTCCTGACCTGGAATTGTGTGGATAGAGCTTTATAATTATGTGGTCACAAACTTATCTATTGAGGATTCGACTTTCAATATTAATACCGTCTTATTTACAAGGCAAGTTAAATGCAACCTATCTACCTGAATAGATTTATGTTTGTGGCACCACAATATTTTATTGTTCAGGAACCTCTTACTTCAATGAGGAGACTAGGCCAGCTAGTGTTTAAAATACTTAGTAACCGTGTTTTAATGAATATGTTATTTTCTATCTTGGCACGAACTGAGTCACTCCCAAAGGCAAGCTCAGTTCTCGCCAAACTTGCTGTTGTTCGTAAGTACTGCCACCTGCGTCAATATTACGAGTTGCGTTGCCTATTGTTTGTAGTAGGGCTGGTCCACTTCAAATGCTTTTATTTGTGCTGGGAGCCAGTGTCATTTTTATACGTCATGCCATCGAAGTTGTGTGAGACCAGCCTTTAGAAGCTTTGTACTTTCTGGCTATGACCAAATATTTTTCCTAGATTTTTAAAGGCCAAAACTGTATGTGCTGAGATTGGCTAGTTAAGAGGCCCTTACCTTATTACGCTTGAAGAGACTTGTAACTAAAATAATCTTATTGTACTGTTTTGGATGAGATTATGAAGATATTATATTGCATGCGAATGTGAAAGACATTATAATGTTACTCTTATTGGAATGTTTTAATGCGTGTGTTGCGTATTTCTTATAAGAAGTTACGGGTTCATTTTGTGCTTAACGGTTGTATTAATTTTAATTGTTTTATAATTATGACGTGATGTCTACCCAAAGCATTTGAAATAAAGATATTAAAGATGTATTTTAAATATAACTTATAGTGTCTGAACAAAAACTGCCATAGGCTGTTACATAGTTGTTATTCAAAATAATGTTTAGAAATGTTGTGAATTCTTTGATTGGAATCTAAATTAAGTTATTGTAGATTCAAACAAATCAGTATTTGTTCTAGTTGACATACATTAAATTATAGTTTTAGCAATAATATCTATCTAATTATTAATTATAAATCGCCATGATATGAAGAGTAGAATAGATATTTATTACTTATACCATTGGCATTATGATTTCGGTTTACAATCAATATGATTTTTTTTATAACAATAAAGATTTTTAGCACACTATTGGGTTTTAATAATAAAAAAGAGATTAAAACGTATATATTATAACATTTATTTTCTAGAATACTATGACTTCTAAATGACAATGTGAGGAGAATATCGTTTAAAATAAGATAATAAATCTTTGAACCCCAGAATTGTAGAATCGTGGTCACATAGCTAGCATACTCTAAAACTTAAGCTTGTGACGAATAGCACCTTCACTCACCAATATAACTAATTTAGAAACGAATTATTGAAACTGGATATAAAATTCATTGCACTCTGAAATACACGCACTTAAAGTTGTTAGGTGTGGAAGTGAGCGAGTCACGTGGCGGGCGCGGGCGGTTCGTACGGATTCAGGAGATACTCGGAGAACGAGTTGACAGCCGACGCGCCGCGGACCTCCTTATCCAGAAGAGGTAATTTGGTAACATGGAAGTCTTCATACAAGTCTGCGATTTGTTCGAGATACTTCTCCTGAACTTTGTGTCTCGCCGCGCACAGATCGCACGGTGCTGATGTCCTCAGTAACAGCTGGTTGACGATAATGTTGTGAGTATCGATGCCGCACCGCGTCAGCTCCTGAACAAGGCGCTCAGTCTCATAGAGTGACAGGAACTCCGCAATGCAAACACATACGAAAGTGGTCTGGTTAGGGTCCTTGAACTGGGCGTTGACTTGTCTGATAACTGAAAGCATTTCATCCATTTTGTTGCTGAACATGTCTGAGTTGAACTCGGCCAGGCCAAACAGTGTTGCTACTTGGTTGATGAATGGGGCCACCTGAAAAACAAATAAGAGGAGTAACAACTGACCTTAACCCAATTGACTTTAATTGTATCAGTTATTTTAAATTGCTAATTAGTGTGAAATTTTAACTCCATATTGTGTGCTGTCAAAATAAATCAAACCGTTTCAATTATATGATAAAAACGTCTCAAATAGCCGCAAATATAGAGAAGTGGAAGGAGATTAGGGAAGCCTTTGATGTGCAGTGGGCTGTCAATCAAGGCTTATAGGTACTTAATAATAAAAATACGAGAGCAAACTTGCTACTTTTTTACACCAATGTTCGTGGCTGGCAAGATCGCCGCCCGCCGAGTCTCGACGATCAGCTTATAGATGGAATATGTTTTTGAACTGCAAAAGATCCATACCTTAGACTTCAGTCGCATCAGTTTTCCAAGACCTCGCTCCACAACCTGTGGGAAAGACAGCAGACGCAGAGTATGCCCCGTGGGCGCCGTATCGAACACCACTGCACTGAAGTTCATGCCCTTCACCAGCTTCATTACCTAGAAAGAAGAACCAGTTTTTTTTAATATAGGTCATAGTTATAATCTTAAGGAGCAATTACACTTGGTCGTTAGTCAGTATTTGGGTGCTCGAAGCCTCTCGGTGCCTTAACCCTTTGACCGCTTGGTTTTATATCAATTTCCCCTAGGGCCCAGCTCATACAACGAAAATATATCGATTTGTTGGATTCGAAAAGAAAACCTTTCAACCACTTAATTTTGTGTTGCTGAGCCCTTAGCGCTTGTAACGCTTGTTGTGTTGTGTATAAATACCTACTATAAATAGGGTAATAGAATCGATTATGTCGACAAATAAAAAAAAAAACGATAGTCAAGTTAAATACATTTTTTTTTTTAATATCAATGAAGTGGGCTCAGTACCTACTAGGTTATTATTTATGACAATTATTTATCATTAGTAAAGTGATCAGTCATAATTAGATTCACATGTAGGTAATATCACAATCATAAATACCTAGATGTTGACATTTACACGATAAAACACAATAATTTATAAACAATATTGAAGGACATTTTTATTAAAAATAATAATTTTCGTCGTCACCTTTTAGAATTCGTATTTATTCTTGTACTTTTTATTCTTTTGCTGTAGTCATGAACTCATGAATCACTCAAAAATAGCTACTATAAAAAATCCGCTACTATAAAAATCCGGTCCATAAAGTACAGTGCTTCAAGTCCGCGACGACATAATGTCTGTGCTATGGTTAATTCACAAATAGATAAAATATGATTAAGTAGATAGAAGATATTTCCACTTTTGACAATAAGAAAGAATAATGAGTTGCGGGTTTTTCGAAAAACGGAGCTGTTTACCTACTGCATAGCGTGATTAACTCGAAAATTGGTATAAATAATCTTTAAGAGGGGCCTTCCCGGTCCGTCTATCGTCATCGCGAGCATGGTCGAAAAGTTTGTTGTTTCATCCAGCGCAAGTGAAAACTATTAACAAACGAGTGAGAACGCGATAACATTGAACGACAAATAATGTGCGGAAATTACATAAAAATTGTTCCAGGAAATACGTGTTTTTGAGTAAGCCTTACCAGTTTGTGAAATAAATGTTGGAATCTCCATTACCTATATTTGCAAGGTTTCTATCGTAATGTTTTCTTAACATTTACAATTTATGAGTACATTATGAATGGCCAAAGTTCAGGTAAAATTTGTGCAAAAAAGCAGATTTTTGCAGGCTTGTACTGAATTTGTTTTTCAAAATTTTTATTTTCTGCTTGCATAGAAACCTATATATAGTGCACAAGATACATATTAGTTCAAAAATTTGAAAGAAAGATGTGTTATAACGCCACAATCACGTACGAGCGTTTGTATGAAAAGTATTTCGCGTTGGCCGCCCTTAAGTAACATAATCACAAAAGATTTTTCAAAAATCAACTCCTGTGAAATGTGAAAAAAAAATGAAAAATCTTATTCTTTTGATCTATAAACTTGAATCTTGGCCTGAATCAACACATCATGTATCTAACATTTATTTTTGAAAAATACCTTTTAAAGGGGCATTGAAAATAAAACGAAGCTATGGGTGAAATGCTAGTGACTAAAAAAATTAAATTAAATGGTATTTGGGGACCTTCATGGTTAAAGCTTTTAACCAAACATAGAAGGAAAAAACTTGGATAATTTGAATAGAACAGGTAGATACTAGAAATAAATTGGTTGTCTGCTAGAGAATAGCTGTTAAAGACAAGACTAGTTTTGTTTTCTTTCTTTTATTAGCACAAACCATACATAATGAATGGCTCATGCTGTGGTGCAAAGTACATTCAAGACTAATCTAATTATTAAAAAAAAATCATGTAAAAATTTAAGTTAGATTAAAATTTCTTATTAGTATGACTACTAAGAAATTTTAAACTAGTTATAAAGGCCTGTAAAGGCTAGGAATGTAATTAATTATTAAGAACCTTTTAATTTAAAAAAAAAAAGTGAAAATAGCTATGTTACAAATATTAGCCATTAGGACATCTGAAGTGAATGTGTACATTATCATTCATTATCAACATATACAGGGTTACTGGTAATTCGACGTATATCCGGCAGGGGCTGATAAGGGGGCCAAAATGCAACAAATTGAACCCCCCATATGTATGGCCGAAATTCAATAGTTTTCGAGATATTAGAATTTTAAGGGTTTTTCGATATTTACCCAAAATTTGACATTTCATTCCAAATTAAAAAAAAACTACATATTTAAATGGGTACCATTAAAAATGATGTTGTAGCTGGCACTTCAATTAAGCTATGGACATAATTAAAACTACTTAATTTCACAAAATAATGAAAATAATGAGCGATATAAGAATAATATCTTACCAATATTTTCATTTTACGCTTCAAAAATGTTGTCTCGTCACAAAAATTTCTATGACATTAATCGTACAAATAACTAAAACAACTTGCTTATTCTGTAAGCTCTCCAGAAAGCTATAAAAGTCAATTTTAAAATACATAATTCGTGCCAAGGCATGTGTTTGAATCGGCGCGGGGAGAGAAAGGGTCATTTGTATTTGTATGAAATAAAATGCATAAAAAAATGTACATCAAATTTTATTACAAATTTTACACATCTTGTTCAAAATGAGCCCCTCGATTACGAATGCAGGTTCGAATTCTCTTCCTAACTTCGGTTTTCGTCACTCTTGATGTGAACGTTGTTCTCATCTGTTGCGCCGCGTTTATTATTCGCTGTCGAAGTTCTTCGACTGAATTTATTGGGATCACATAAACTAATGGTGTCCTCTTCGTCAGCCGTGTACCGTCGAGGTCTGCCAGCGTTGAATTGTGCTCTTTGAACACTGCCAGTTTCAGACAATCGTCGATAGGTGCTCCCGAAAACAGTAACGTGGGTAAGTCGACGATCGGGAAAGCGGCGTTGGTATTCTCGCCGAGCCGCAGCCGCGTTTCCATCGGCAAAACCATAACAAAACATTATGTCTGCGTATTCGTTATTAGGATACGAAGCCATGTTATCCGAAATAACAATGATAACAAAAAGAATAACAAGAGAAACAAGAATTAACAATAATGATCGATAACAAATTAACGGGATGAGAGATTGGTAGCAAGATAACAACACACGTGCTTGCGCGGCGGAGAGTCAAAACTTACTAAGGAAGGCGACGCGAGCGCAGCAGACGCCGTGTACTCCCCCGCCCGCACACCCCGCCCTCACACCCCGCCCCATCGCGAAGAATTTCGCCAGGAAAATCGGTTGTTTTAGCGAGGATCATAAACTAAAAACACAGATAATTTCTCTCCCCGCGCCGATTCAAACACATGCCTTGGCACGAATTATGTATTTTAAAATTGACTTTTATAGCTTTCTGGAAAGCTTACAGAATAAGCAAGTTGTTTTAGTTATTTGTACGATTAATGTCATAGAAATTT
Organism: Tiliacea citrago; assembly: GCA_963921375.1. Classification (NCBI taxonomy): domain Eukaryota; kingdom Metazoa; phylum Arthropoda; class Insecta; order Lepidoptera; family Noctuidae; genus Tiliacea; species Tiliacea citrago. The sequence continues at coordinate 9,606,261 of OY992799.1, forward strand.
TTGTGACGAGACAACATTTTTGAAGCGTAAAATGAAAATATTGGTAAGATATTATTCTTATATCGCTCATTATTTTCATTATTTTGTTAAATTAAGTAGTTTTAATTATGTCCATAGCTTAATTGAAGTGCCAGCTACAACATCATTTTTAATGGTACCCATTCAAATATGTAGTTTTTTTTTAATTTGGAATGAAATGTCAAATTTTGGGTAAATATCGAAAAACCCTTAAAATTCTAATATCTCGAAAACTATTGAATTTCGGCCATACATATGGGGGGTTCAATTTGTTGCATTTTGGCCCCCTTATCAGCCCCTGACGGATATACGTCGAATTACCAGTAACCCTGTATACCAGATGAACATTCAAGTAGTGTCACTTGTGATTGTGACATTATTGATGATAATCATAATTTACTTCATGACTAGTTTCTATAGAGTATTGATAAACAAGACAATGAATCATCATGAGATGAACTGATAATTATATTTGTCCAATAAGATGCATTTATAGTATTGAAACACTGCTATAAATACTAGTCTGAATAAGAACTTCATCACTCTGGTACTGGCATGTGTTATTCATGGTCCTTGGCAAAATGCTTGATAAAAGGCAAAATTATTAATACCAATTGTCTTTGCATAAAAATTTGTAACTGAATATCCAAAGACAATGACTCTAGGTTGCTAAAGTCTTTGAGAGTCGAGTTCATTTATTAAATTTATCTTACCTCTGCATAACTCATAGCCTCATCAATGCCAGGGAAGGCTCCCACTATTTCCTGCATCACTCCCTTGCCCAGCCTCATTGCCTCTGTTTCTCCCTCAAAATATTCCTCAGGCAACTCTGTGAGCCCAACATTGGGATCAATTTCCATAGCAAAAAGATTATTAAATCCTTTTACTTTGGTTGGTACCTGAAATGTGAATAAATTATTGCAGTACCTACTGATAAAATAAATGTGTGCATGTTTAAACTTCATTTTGTGATTAAAAATAAAACACTAAATAAAAAATACTGATTGAGTTTATTGTTTTTCTTCTGCACATTTTGATTGTAATAAATGACCATAACAATTACGTGCATGACAGCTAAGACGTCATTGGAACTAGACTACAACTAGTACTACATGGAATACGTATACTAGTTTGTACTTTTTAATAACCCTCCTGGAGCAGTCGGGTAAAAAGCGTTCATGTACTTTATGTGTAGTTATTGAAAGTTACTAAACTGCATTCCTGTCATGCATCTAATTGTTTTGGTCATATAGTATTTATTTGTTTCATACCACTTAACATAGCATGTGACCTAGTTTGTTAGTTTATATTAGTAATACTTTGACGAAAATACTATTAGATTGTAAACAATGTGATTTACATAACTAAGTGAACTCACAAAGAGCAGGTTAACAAAAATAATTATTTCATCAGCCATTAATGTAGTATTTGTGCCATTGACGGTATTCCTTAGAAATCGTTTTAGTGTAATAATCAAACATAGTAAAGAAAACATAACCTACCTTGGAGAATTTTTGATCAAATGCATCAGAAATGTTATGAGCTGGATCAGTCGAAATAATGAGGACCGACTCCCGGACCTTGGCTAGTTGGATGGCCAAGCTGCAGCTAAAAACAAATAACACTATTAAGTATAATTGGATCACGATGATATTACTCATTTTTGTGGTAAATTGCATACCTGCACGTAGTTTTACCAACTCCACCTTTCCCCCCAACGAAGATCCACCTCAGGGATTTCTGGTCAACTACATTTTTCAAGGAAGGTTCTAAGGTGTCCAAATCTTTGTTTTCTTCCATTTTTACAGAATAATTAATTTAACGAAATTATTTAATGTACTCCAAAACAGCTCAACTCGAAAATCGTAAACGTAAATTTTTTTGACGTAACGTGACGTGACATGCGCAAATCTGATCCGATGTCACTGTCAAAATGAATGAACATTACTATAACAGATAAATAACGACGAATGAATGAATAACCTGTGAAATTAACCCTTCACATAATGGGAGGGCGATGCCGATGGGTAAAACCCAGGTAAAAACCACCTAAAGTTCGTTTTTTAATCGCAGATCATAGTAATTTGACATTTCCATTACTTGTAGTTTGTTTTCAATTTGGAATTTGACATTTGCAATAAGATATTTATGAAAATTCAATTTGTGTTATTTCGTGCAAGAAGTAGAAATAAAAATGTAAGATTTTTAGTTTCAAAACATCGTCAGTGATATTTTAACTTTTTTCATTGGATTATCTGGATCAACATCTTTGAATTTTTCTCACAGACTAGTGATAGTACTACTCGTACTACTTAGTCTGTGCTAGTGATGGACTACAGTACAAGTAGATCTCTTCTTTTCTTATCAACATTATTCCAGCGTTGCCGCGTTGCTAGAATGTTACTTTTGTAACATTTTACGTTACTTTTGACCCTCTCATGTTACCTCCATGTTACACGACTCAAAATGTTACTTTTACGTTACTTTTAGGACATAAAACATATTTACCAGCAACAAAAAAATAATTGTGAAACGGAACGCATCCAAGAAAGTAGTTGCTTTTTCGTTGATTTTGTGAACAAATTGACAGACGCGACGACAGCGCAAAATTCTGTCACTTCGTCTTAACGCTTATTCACTCACTAGCGTGTATTTCTACATTTTCCATCCCGCCTACTCAGGCGAGTGAGTGAGCGAGCGCCCAGTGACGTCCGTGTCAGTTCAGTTTGTGTATGTTTTGTATTATAGTTTAGTGTTTTGTTTGTACTAATAAACACTAATACTTTGACGGCATGGTTGGCACAGTGTTTCAGCGAATGACTGCTGCGCTGCGTGTCGCGGGTTCGATTCCCGCACGGGATAAATATTTGTATGACCTATAAGTAGTTGTTCCGGGTCTGGCTGTTTGTGTGTGTGAGTTTTAAATGTTTGTAAACGCACCCACGATACAGGAGAAATTCCTAGTGGGGGGCAACGTTTCTTTAAAAAAAAAAAAAACTTTATTGTGCCATATTATAGTATAGTGTCGTTTTCCACATAATATATGCATTCTCGTGAAAATGTTACTTTTTGAGCTGTCTCATGTTATATTTGACTATCTGCCACTGGCAACACTGCATTATTCCCTAAACGTCAAAACAATTCAGTCATTTGTCAAGTAAATAGATAAAATAGATTGTAAAACTATGAATTCGATTTTCAATCAAAATAAATATTAAATGTAATGTAATGACTGAAATGTGCAAGTTTATAAATGAAAATAATGCTCTATCGACTTTTCCGCGGTCGTTTAACATTCAAGTTCTACATAGTGTTTACAATATTAGTAATCGCATCGATATGTTGTTACTTTTTTCCGCCGATTTATCCTATTGCCCCAGTGAGTGTGCCACCAAATCCTCTGCATCCTCGTTCTTCACGCCACTTGTCTAAGTTAATGACTGTAGTGTTCCGCCAGTTTGAGGATTTCGAAAATGATATTGCTGATAGCGTGCAGTCGTTTGTCTCAGCGTTTCCGAACATGCCTGTGGTGGTAGTGTGTGAGAAAACTCCTTATCCACCGTTCCCGTTCTCTGTAACGAATGAGACTCTACGAAATGTTAAAGTTCTGTCGTTAGAACTGAAGCTGAGTGCTTCGCCGCAAGATTTCAATCCGCTGACGCAAATATTTACTGAGTATGTATTGTTTGTGCCTGATTCAACGCGAGTCTCGCGTCGGGTGCTTCAGCTAGCAATGGTAGCGGCTTCGGCAAGTCCCACACAAGCCGTAGCTATTGGCATTGGCAACTCTCACTTGATATGCCAGCACGTGCAGTGGAACTATGCAGACTGGACCCTGCACTACAGTAAGGATGCTTCTGGCAAGATCTGTGATGCCATACATGGGCAGCATGCACTTTTGATCAGGACTGCTGTCTTGCAGAAAGTACCGCAACCCTTTGCATTACCTTTTCCTGAATCTCTTTATCTGCAAACTGCAGTTAAAAATGTTAAGGTGGGTTTCTTTATGCTAAACCAATAAACATAAACCCCAACATCTAGACTGCATTTCATTATGTTTATATTTTAGGTCCAAATATCAGATGGCAAGCTTGGTCCAGGTCGTGGAGTGCTTAAGACTCCAGGGGCAAAGCAAAGGGCATCTCGTCACATGCGGGACTACAGAGTGGCTCTGTACAAGCAGTTGGGAGTGAAGGCAGTTATTAGGGAAGATGGAAGAGTGCAGTGGTTTGGCTGCAAGAGGGAGACACAGGTATAATACAAGTTAAAAAATTCAAAATTATTTATTTGCAAATATGGGTAAACAATTTGTAGATGTTACAATCATGCTTATTATTATCATGATATATTACAATGTTGGTATCACCATATTTTACAAGGTTCTTTTTTGAGGCCAGATGCTATGGTCATCAAAAGCTTCAATTCTTACCAGATAAATTCCTCTTTCTGTTTTTATGTTGAAATGAATAATTTTGTTATCCATCTGTTGTGTAGAAAAATAAATGGGATGAAGGAAAGAAATGAGATAAATTAGAGGCTTTTTTAGTACTGTCACATCAGACCAGAAAAGACTATAATCTAAGACTACTACAATCTTTATACAAACATGCATCAATCAAATGTGTGTATGTTTGTTACTTCTTCACACTCAACCGGCTGGACCAATTTTGATAAAATATTGTATGGCGGTAGCTGACACCCTGGATTAACATATAAGCTACTTTTTATCCCGATATTCCTAAGGGATCGAGACTTACGCGGGTGAAACCGCGGGGCGCAGCTAGTTGGCATCATAAAAATAAAACATGAGAATTGACGTTTTCCTAGTTGACTGTACCATTTTATTAAAATCTGTGAATGCAGTTAGCAATTACTCAAAAAGTTAAGGTCAGACTCTTAAGAACATTTTCCTGTTGCTACAATGGTTAAGGCCAAGCGCACATTACAGCTGCAGCGCAACGCTTTTTAATACAAAAAGTGCGGTGCCGTCCGTAGTGCGCGTTATTTCATAGAAAATTTACGAAACTGATAAAGGAGGATTTTCGCAATGCGTTGCGTTGCAGCGTCGCCCGCCCCACTTTACTGCCCTGTCTCAAAAATCCACTCTGTTTAAGTGCTGTCCTTGAACTGTCAAGATGTTGTACCACTTATAATTCCCCCTATTTCCAGCGCTGCTACCCATCAGTGCAGGGCACGCCATCCTACATGCTGTCGGGGCGCAACACGCCGCCATGTTGTCGCCGCAACATGCGCCGCGTCGCTGCGCACGTGCTGCGCGCACTGTTGCAGGCTGGAGCGAGGTGCTGGCTCGAGACAACGTCGTTATTGGGTGCTGTTATGAGGTATACTTTGGTTCCAATTAACTATTCTGCATTTGTAATTTAATTTCCAAAAATATAAACTAATGTGTATTTGTAAAAATTACTTTAATACGTCTACACACAAGGTTCAGTTTGTGCTGCAACTTTAACTAAGTATGATTTTTTTCAATAGTACAAGTCATTCTAAAATCAACTTAATCGTCATGATTATAAAGTTGATATCTGTTTAAGTGGAAATAATATCAATTGGAAACAAGGATATAAATAGACTCTAGGTGGTTTTTGAGGAGGAGTCAATAAAATTTCGCCAATGTCACATTCATAATGATAGAAGAATTACACTTTCAATAAAGCCCCTACTATCTAAGAATTTAGAATGAACGTGCGCCATTGACGCAGGGTGCACGCAATATACTAAGCACATTACTGGTGCGCGTTTAACGGACTGAAGATGCTGAAACAGCCACCATGTGGTTTGAGCCAGAATAAGCCCAACATAACCCTGAAGACCTCGCATCTTTCTAAGATTTCGACACGCAAGAAAAGCTGACCTGGCATTTTGTTTCATTCCACCTAATAAGCCCCCTTATATCCATAACTTACGTCACACGAATTTCATGATTTTCGGAGCTCCATTTAAACCAAACTTTTTAGAAATCTTACAAACCATAACAAATCAAATGAACAATACATCTTGTCCATGGACTTAAAAACCATGGAACCCACCACTTTTGAAACATAATTTGAAATTTATGGATGCCCTCATATTTTTACTAGACTGCCCAAAAAGGAGTGTAATACGATTTAGTGTACACATCAAGCTATATATTTTCAGTATATGCTGACCTCTCATTGTACCGAAATCCTACGGAAGTACGGAAAGACAATGCGAGATCAGCTTATACTGGAAATGTATAGCTTGATGTGTAGCCGTGTGTACATCTACCACTGCCTCTATGTTTTGTTTTTTTGTCGTAATTGTTATTATGTTACACACCATCATATAAACCTCTCATAACCCTTTATAACACTCATCAAAATCTTCCAGAGGCGACATCCTGCCATGGGCAGAATACGTTGAAATAGGCATCCACGCTTCCGACGTATCCCGGGTATCTTGGCTACAGCGAGGCGGCGCCGACGCCGACGGATTTGTATGGGAGCGCGCGACCAAAGGACATTACTACAGAGTCGCTTATTCCGCGGCCAATCGCGTCTATGTGCTGGTACTGCCGTTTACAGCCAGGAATGGCACCATGTGGCCAGCAGACTGGGTGTTGGCACATCAAAGGGAGTTCCCTGAGAGGCACTTGCATCCACTTGCACAGGTATTGTAATACATTACATTTTATAATTGAACCAAATCTGTTAAGTGTTGCTTAGCTAATTCCCTACGAATTTTGAAACTTTATTTGCAGAAAAGGGTATTTGTATACTTTCAAAAATATACATGAATGAATACTTATTTTAAAGATTTTACTAATAAAGAGACTTTATAAAAATATAAATGTAGGATTAAAACGCTTTTGTAATTATTCTTCTATCCTTGTCACGCAAAACGATCATTGTACTGAATGGCGCGAAGTTACTATGACGTTTCTGTATTGTGACGTCAGATCGTAGCAGTACTGTCTCAGTCTAGCGAGACTACAACTTCGCGGCCCTCGCCAGTTTTCGAGATATTTAAACATTTTCTTTACTGTGGCTTAATATTTTTCTAGGTTTCTAAAAATCTAATACTTACGTTAACAACGTTTACGTTAACGTTTTTTATTTTTATTATTTTAGTTTTTATTATTTTAGTAATATTTTATAAAGATTCTTTTTTAATTGGTGAATGTGAGAACGTTGTAGGCTTAATATACTGTAGCTTTGTAAACTATCTTTTATTTTGTTAAGTACTTGGTACTTGTTGACGGGCCTACACTGTCCTCCCATACCTATTAACACTGTAACTTGGAAACATTGTTAAAGCCCACTTTTTTTCAAATAGTTACCGTGTCGTATCTTGCCGGCTCTTCTCCATAGGAAACGACCAATTGGAACCGTGCACCTAGCTTCTGACGTTTCATAAGTGCCCATGTAGGTTTATGTGAAATAAAAAAAATTGATTTTGATTTTTGATGAACAATTTATCTATTTAGAATTGATAATAAAAAGTTTTGCATAGTTTTATTTTTGCAGAACGTGGAATATTTTATACTGAGCCAATTAATTGCTGCCATCTGTAATTCATTAAAATGTATGTTCTTTCAGATCACCTTCGCAGGTCGCCAAGCGCCGGCTCCGAATGACGCTAGAGCGTTCCTAGATCTGAAGTTAGGCGCTAACGCAGTGGAACGCTGCGACAAACTTGGACCTAAACTACTCTATCCTTAAGTTTAAAATTATTAATACCCGGTTTCTGAATTGAGATTTTGAAGGTGTAAACTAGTCAAACTCTTATTTAGCATTATATAAGGTGAATCTGCAATTGTAGCCCGTGAAATTAAATTTTTCTTACGTTTTTTGCAATTTGCAGGTCAGTGTCAGGTAGTCACAGAATTATAATCAATAGAATCATTAATACATCTCTCTAAGTTAGATTTGTTCTATTGAATGGCTTTTTCATGAAATCTTGACATTGGGGAACAAACCTAACTTAGAGAGATGTATAATCATGTTAATACATATCTTTTATTATCACGAATCATATTTTGATCAAGATACAACCTGACAGAGATCTGCCAATAGCAAAAACAGTTATAAAATTTGAATTTCGCGGGCTACAGCTGCGGATCCATCTTTGTAACTTTAATGTAGCTCGCGAAATTCAAAATTTCTTAAGTATTTGCAAAAAAAAGAAGATTTTCACGAAATTTCACCTTAAATATAATCCGTAAGTAGAGTTTGACAAGTTCTCAATTTAAAATTCTCAATTCAGTAGAGATTAACTACGATAATATGCCCCGCCCCTCCAAAATTCAAAACGTTTGAAAGTATTTGTGCTCATGTGTGCGTAATGAGACGGCCGTCAAACAAAAACAAATCACGGATTTGTTGCTCGACTAGTAGCGTCAATAATCGCTCATTATTATTAGTATGGCGCTGCACTGACATACTCTATGAAAACGACACGTGCGTTGTCTTGCGCGATCGGCTAGTTATGATTAGTTGACCAATAAATCTGGTAATAAGTGAGATATTACGAGTACTTACAACTAAATACAAACTCTTTTGTAAGGATGTGACTACACACATTGGAACAGTAATTTGGAGAGGCGAGCCATGTTATCGTAGTTTATCTCTAACTAGATTAAAGTAGAACTGTTCTGAACATAGGGCTTGAAATACAAGAACAACAGCTGTTATATCATTATCAGTTAACAGACAAATTACAGCACTCTCATTGGTCCTTTATAATGAACCTGATAACAGTTGAATTATTAAGTTATACTTTTTGTTCTTCCCCACACGTGCTCCACACGCAGAGTTTTTGTTCGCCGTTCCCTCGATCGCACAATTTTTGTCTTCTGCGGTATTTATAAGGGTTCCGCGGTCACCAATGAACCTTTATAGTTTCGCCATGTTCGTCTGTCTGTCCGCAGCTTAGCTCAGAGACTTAGTACTAGAAACCTGCAGTGCTATTCTGTAACCATCTCACCGTGAAAACTTAGGTGAAGTGAGAGTGGAGTGAACTGTCAGTGAGGGATGGACACTGTTAACAACTCACTTCAACCTCACTTCACCTACGTTTACACGGTGAGATTTTTTCAGAATAGATCTATATAAATAGATATTAATCACGCCGACAAAGCGGTGAAATAAAATCTTGAAGGATAAAATGTAGGGTACCTCCCTTCCACGTAAATTGGGAATGATATTTTTTTCTCGTCTATCCCATCCTCATGGTTGACCAACTTACATTTGCAGTTAGAATGTTTGGGCGAACATGTTTTTCAACAACAATGTTAAGTTTGTTCTCGGGATAAATTCATCCCAACCGTGGAACCCTTTATTGTGCGTGGTCCAACATGCAGTTGGCCGGTTTTTTTTAATTATTTTAAGTGAAATGCTTTAATTATTTTTTATTAACCATTTGCGAGTGAATTTTTCATGTACCCCTTTATTTATAAACGCTCTGTTTAAAGTTAAGTAATGATTAGCGACTGTTACGTCTCTTAACATAAATCATCGTTTACAAAATGAACCCCGTAATGAATACTAGTCAATAGTTAAGAAGTCAGTAATTAGAAGGACTCTGGTATAGCTGTGTTTTGTTTATTTATTTATTTGTTACTTAATTAAGGAAATGAGTGTAAAATTGACGCATGTTCGGTTTGATTTAAATATCGCGTCATATGACTCTTATGTCGTTGTTTTAAGGTAAAAATTGCAATAATTGACTCGCGGAAATGTGACAATTCATTTCACGAACGCGGGTCAGGTATTACAATTTATACCTTATAAAAGTGATGTGAAGAGACGCGCGCTCGTGAATTGCAAGGACTTAACTAGATCTGTAGATAAGAATCATAGAGAACAGTTAACACTTCTAAAATTAAAAATTCGATACGTTTTTGAATGTAAATACCTATTTATATTAGAATTTAAACATTTTGAAAGCAATCATTACATTTAAAATATTAAAAAATATTTTCCGATATCAATAAATAAGATTTGAATTAGAAATTAAAAAAAGCTAAGAGTTATATAATAATTGGATCATAAAACATTAAAAAATAACTAATAATAATTGCATAAATTATGTATTAAGTATAGTTTTCATTGTAATTGTAATAATAAGAAAAAATTGAATATTCATTGTGATCTATTAGGCTAGTCCAATTGCTTGTTAAATCCTAACAAATAAGAATTTATAGATCTCACAGTATTCTAGTCGAAAAAGCATTACTTATCTTACGGCACATATACAGAATGGCCCATAGTGGACCATATCCGACAGGTACAGTCAGCCTCAAAAAGCTGTATCCAGCAACAAGAATTAATTTGTCTACAATTTGTGTTCTATAAAACTGTATCAATGTATAGTTCAAATTAAGTTACCAATGGATGTTTTGTGACTACACAAAACGTATTACATACACACACATTACATATTACATTATTGCTGTGTTGTGTGTTTTGGGATTACATTGATACAATGTTGTGAAACAAATATTCTACAATATTTTTTTCACAACATTGTATCAATCAGTATCAATCAATTTGTAAAAATCAGTTTTAAATAAGTTCTTATTGATGTCCACATCTTTTTGAGGCTGATTATACTAGCCAACCAAGACAATTAGACAACTGGGTGAATGCGGCCTAGCGTTTGAATCCAGGAGCATTGGATTGGCTATCGACTGACGGCTAATATTCCAATATATTGGAATAGAGCAGCACTGTATCGATATTTGGCAAATATTATCTAACTTGAAGACACAATCTTAGATAATTAACATGTGTGATCCCACTTATCTATCAACTAGCGTTCTGTAGTATAAGTTGATTTTTGATTGACCGTTAGTTTGGGATCCTAAATTGTTTGCAATGAAATATTTTGTCATGTATGACAATAAGTTTCTGTTCCCAAAACTTTATGATTATCTGAGATTCTGAATTCAAATATAGTCCATTGTACATGGATCTTTTGGCTGTGGCAAAAATGAAATCTAAGCCGCCATCTTGTTTCAATACAATTTCACAAATGTTTGTCAACAACGCCCCCGACAAAAGATCGATGGAATGAAATAGAGTAAACACTCAAAAACTCTGGATAGACATACTGGATCAATGTAAGTCAACCTGGTGGAAAGATTGGCACATGGCATGCTCTTGTGTACAGGCCATTAGAGATGGCGACCATTCAAAATGGAGTTGTTTTGTATTTGAGAGTTTATAAAATGCATTTGTATTACGTGCCTTTAGCTTTCTAGGCACCTTTCATCGTATTATAATAAGATTTATTATTTGAGAGCTTTATTAGAATAATTATACAATTACGAGTAAAAATGTGTTTTTATTTAATAACATTAGAATTAATATTAGTTGTCGGCGGGAGCTTTAGCTGCAGTGAGCTATTATTCAGTCGTCCTCAAACTTTTCATCCACGACACCCGTTTGAAACGGCGGGTCACGAACCAAGCTTAGAAGTTTGTCCAGTTTCATAATCTGACACAAAAAAAAAAAACAAAATTATTTTCTCTGGCCTTCTTCAAATATGGCGTAGGTATCGAGTTTTACAAAAGGTTCTTCCTTTGTAAAGCGACGTCTCTGGCTATCATACCGGTCTGTTTCTGATTCTCGGTGTGTCTGATATATTTTGTTTAAATATATTGTTATTCAATGCTACATGTGAACTTTTAATTAAACAATATTTATTATGAGTCCTCATTCGGATGCAAAATGACTTAATATCATAATATCACGGTGGTTGGTAAAAATCGAATGAAAATATTATAAATTAATAAAAATAATATTAATAGGTACGATACCTGTAATGTTCGTTGCTCAATGTCTTTAGATTTTTTGGGCGGTTTACACATTACTCTTAAATTCGGCGACAATTTCAAAACATGGCACGTTCCCCTAAAATAGAAACGAAATTCCCATTGAAATTAAAACAAAAAATGACGGCAAATTACAAAAAGTTGGATACATAAATAAATTAATCAATGCCCCCAGAGAGATTTGAACTCTCGACCCCTGGTTTACAAGACCAGTGCTCTAACCCCTGAGCTATGGAGGCTATACCAGGAGCGGCGAAATAGGTGATCAAATGTTGCGACAAAAATGCTAGAGCAGGATAGCAATATTTGATAGCCTTTTAATTAATTTATTTATTTAGGTGTAATAACAAAGTAAATTATCTAATTAAATAATTGGCTTCACATGTTTTATAGTAGAAAACAGGTTTAGATATTATGGTTAACGTTATTATGATCTTTAAAAGTAAGTAGGTAGGTACACACATCAAGCTTTACATTTCCTAAGCTGATCTCGCATTGTATAGGATTTCCCTACAATGAGAGGTCAGCGTATACTGGAAATGTATAGCTTGATGTGTAGCCGTGTGTACCTATTCAAGTAGATAAGATAACAATTTAAATCAATTAATTTACACCCGGTTTCTAATTTGAAAATTTGAAGTAATTAATTGAGAACTTGTGACACTTTCCTTTAGCATTACTGAAGAGAGACCCCGCGAAATTAAAAAGTATTTGAAAAAAAAAATAAGTACGTAGTTACGAAGTTTTGTACTTTGAGGGCTACATTGAAGGAATCTCGTTAGGTTGGTTATGATAATGTAGAGTTTGACAAGTTCTCAACGTCAAATCAGAAACGGGGTTATCTAATTGTTTAGAATTCTAATGAAAATCATCGTTACTTGGTATCTCCGCAGACGATGACAGGCAGTTTGGCATTGAAGTCCAGTCTAGAGAGTTTCTTGGTCTTCTTGGAGACCACTGCTTGCACGCATATCGGCCGGTACTTGTCCACGTTCAGATCGTATACATATACCTGTAGAATCAAAAGCATAGATCGGTTAATCAGTAGGTACCTAAACCCAAGCGTTTCTAAATTTGCCAAAGATGTAAAGAACAACCTTGGCAAGTTTGCCGCTCGAAATTGTCTATGGTATATTTGTTGTTTGTTTGGTATAATTCATCAAATCGTCGCGCGCGCGGGGGCCCCGACAGGTTAAGAAATCGAGATCCTATGTCTTCTACAGCCGATTTTCGATCCACCGTGCGACGCCGCGTACATTACTACATCGCTTAATGCGGAGTACGCGGCGGTCAAAATGCAGCGCGCCTTGGAACTCCTTCCCGAGTGGCTGTCGAAGTGGTGGCTGTCGGTGAACGTGGGTAAGACGCAGGCGATAATCACCGGGTTCGCGCCTCTCCCGCCACCCTTGAAACTGCATGGGGCCGACATCGATTGGGCGCCCCGGGTTAAATACCTGGGTGTGACCATCGACCGTCGGCTCACTATGGGGCCACATGTCCGCAAGGTCGCCGCACAGGGCAGGCCCAGGTAGCAAAATGACGTCTGCGGCAAAAAAATGACGTCCTCCTAAGGTCATATTAGGGTCCGTAGTTTATTCGTCAAATAAGTACGTCACACTGACGTCATTTTAACGACTGGTACTGAAGGGAACGTCCTGGTGACGTCGATTTAGCGTCAATTCAGTGACGTCATATGTTGGTCATGATTATGACGACGTAGCAACGTCCATATAAGGTCAATTCTGTGAAGTCCTGTGTTGGTCGTGAATGTTACGTCCTAGTAACGTCCATTTACGGTCAATTCCGTGACGTCCTGTGTTGGTCAATAATAAGACGCCCTAGCAACGTCCATTTGGGGTCAACTGTGACGTCCTGTGTTGGTCATTAGTAAGACGGCGTAGCAACGTGCATTTAGGATCAATTCTGTGACGTCCTGTGTTGGTCATGTATTATACGTCCTAGCAACGTCCATTTACGGTCAATTCTGTGACCTCCTGTGTTGGTCAATAATAAGACGCCCGAGCAACGGCCATTTGGGGTCAACTGTGACGTCCTGTGTTGTTCATTAATAAGACGCCGTAGGAACGTACATTTAGTGTCAATGGCGAAAGTTCGTAGTGTCTATGTACAGACTCGCCAAGATATTTCGGCCGTAGTGTACTTACCTACGTACTATTTATTTAGTGCATCTAAAGGAATGCTCTAACACGTAGGTACTACTTAATACCTACTTACTTAGGTACTATGAAATACAAACATATAGGTAGGTACCTAATTGCAACCGATAAAATGAATATTCATCGTCATTAAATAAATTATCAGTTAGAAGTCCACTGCTGGACAGGCCCCATATACATAGAAATGCCACGACGAGCGGTCTTAAGCCGCCTCGATACCAACAGAGACATCCACCACTGACTTCCATTCGTTTGACTAGCAGAATAAACGGGAACCTACTTAGAATGCTATGGACATTAAAGCATATTATTATTATGGGAATCAGAATAAAACCTAATTAAGTAAGGTCTATGAGGTATGCCATTATCCAAGAAAAGAAAACATAATTTTATGCTAGGAGAGTACAACAGGTGCCTGCCATGCTCAAGCAGGCACGATTAAATTAGCTCTACCAACATAACTTTCATGCGGCTAGCGAACGTTTTTTTGTATTAAAATATACTCTGTAAAAACTTTAACTCAGACAGTAAATAGTCCATTTTAATAAAAACTATCACCAGAGTTTATCTTTATACTCTTATAATCAGCCACTCCACAACAGTTGGCATTTCTGCTTCCAATCTGCAAGGAACGGAACGCATTGATAGCATGTTGTTTGTAGTTGTACTATTGTAATGTAACTCAATGAAAAGAAATTCAGCTATTAGTCTATCATCAAACATTAGAACCAATTTAAGATAGAAAAGGCTGATTAAAAATATAAATATTTAAAAAGTAAAAAAAAATATTTTTGTTTGTCTTTGTTTATTTCGGAACGGAACGAACGAACGCGTTGACGGTCGGTTGGTGTTGGTATCCCGCGCTTTTTCTTTCTCAATTCTCTGTGTGAAACAAATGTGTAAATTCTCATGTTTTTTTCTTGCTGTTGATAAAGTAGGTATCACAGCACATAAAAGGATTGTAAATTATGTATAGTGTCGTTCAGTTCGCGGAGAGTGAGGGTGGCACTGTGGCTGTGGTCATCAATAAATGGATAACACCTAAAAAAAGAGAAATCTATTGGCCTCCCGTAAAGGAGGCGAAAGCATTTGATAAACTTCTACAGAGGTGTTCGTCTCCAAATGAACAATGGAAACTATACGAGATCGATAGAGTTTTCTATCAGACTGGTAAGTTTTTTTTATGAGTAGGTAATACTACCACACACAACTATTTTAGCAGCTGGTGGCTTGAGGGCAGTTAACTTTACCATGCTTTAAGCCTGGGTACAGACAGACTGGCCCAGAATTTAATTCTAGTAGGTGCTAGTGTTTTAAAACCTAACTAAAAAAATACACGGTGCCGGTGCCATAACCTAAAAATCTAAGGATGTCGGCCGAGCTGAAGTTGACTGTTTTGATGCGCATAGAAAAAAAATATTCAGATTGCCCAAGATCACAAGACAGAACTGCTATTTTTAGGTCATGGCGCCGTGTGTAAACAAGCAGCAGCAGCGACAGCTAGCAAGCAGCAGATAAGTAATCATTTCCAAGAAAGTGTGTTCACAGGTGTTTGGTTTTGTTTGTTTTCACAAATATTTGTTGGTCTTGTCTTATAATTACACATTGTATAACATACATAAAACTGGTGGTTAGGTGGCCACCGAACCACCAGGGGTATGTATGGCGGGTATGTACCCACATCCACCTAGGATGTGCCTGTAACCACCATACCATATCAAAGCAGAAACAAAAGCATAATAAATTATATAAGTAATGGCAGTACTATTAACTACTAGTAATGAGATAGAATGAATGGATTAATAAGTGCTGGACTACCAAGCTTGTACGGCATGGGTGTGTTGCATGGCGTGACTAACTTTAACTTGCATGTTGTTTTGATATTAACTGTGTTGGTGTTTTATGCTTGTTCTATAGATGAATTGGATAAGGCAAAGAAAAAATTTAAGTTGGTGGAAGACACATCAGATATACAGACTGAGGAGGAAAATTATATAAGTAAGCCACCTAAACGAAAAACAAAAAAAACTAGCAGATACATTTCATCATCAGATGATAATGATGATGAGAAAGGGTGTGAATTCCCTCGTCCTCCGCCTTTAAAGAAACATCTATCCAATTGTAATTATACCGGATGATACATTAACTAAATTATTTTGAACATAATAATATTTCCTTCCATTATTTTTCTTTTTTTTTACTTTTTAGATATAAACCTTGAACCTTCAAGTACAAGCACAATTTACAGTGATTTGGTACTAAATCACAACTCACAGATGAATAAACCTGATGCACAAGAGAAGGCTTCTAACAGTCATCATGATCAACCATCTGGTTCACAAAGTATGACACTCAATGAAATTGTTGCCAGCAGTGCTTCCAATAACTGTGGTAAATAGTAAAAATCATTTTGATTTTTTTAAATCTATAGCTGCCTAACTAGATTCTTTGCTAGATACTACCTTATTTCTGCATGAGTATAGTTTTCGACGATTATTTTTATTTTTTGGTATAGTGGTGGTGGTGGTGGTTGGTGTTAAGATTATTATAGAATGTAATACCTACCATACTGTTTTTTTCATCCAGATTGTCAAGACCAAGTTGTTTCACTACTTGCCAAAATAAAAGCCCAAAATGATGTCATCCTAGCAATTTTGAAAGACAGAGCAGGAAATACCAATGCATTGAAGCCTGAATTCAAATTTCCCTTGGAAACTTTTCAAGATTTAGAAACAGTGGAACAGTTACTGACTAATACAGAAAACTGTGCTAACCTGGTAAGTGTTTACTTTTAATAAACAGGAAATGCCTATTGAGCAATTATAATTAATTCTTACTTTACCTTAGGAAAGCTTTTTATTATATGGGTACCTTGCTAGAATGAGTTAGTTTGTTTGTGAGTTTGGATGTAGGAGTTAATCATCGGAACTATTGATTCAATTCTGGGAATTCAGTCACTAATAGGAAACACACATTACCCCTGACAAGCTATGTTTTATTAGCTTCTGCTCACATTATGTGTAGTTAATTCCTAATAATTTTGGCCACTGCTTCACAGTGGGCGATTAGAGGGCTGAGGTGTGAGGTGTGGGTTCAATTCCTGTTGCAACACAAATATTTGTTCTAGGTCTGTGTCATGATACCTTGGTACTCGTAGTTCCTGATACCTATGACAGGCAATCCTATAGTGTGAGCTCAAGATTATGTATGTGACTGTTGGATCTTATGTTAATTCTAGTGTGTACTTATAGAGATATATGTGGATGTTTATTGCTATCAATTAATATTTATAGACAAGCTACCTAAAGAGCCTTGGTGGGCATGATTTAAAAAATAAAGTATCAAGAGTGATGAAATATACATTGTCAGACTCATTGGCAAGCAAGTTCAACTTCTATGGTAAAAGGTCTGAGAAGAAGCCTTTTTCAGAGCTACGTCTCCGTGAATTTATTGTTGGTATGTGTCTATTGCCTTAGTTGTTAAGATACTCTTTCATATGAATTAATTTATTCTTTCTAGATCTCATCTATAATACAAAATAAGTGTGCTATGAAATACCTAAATAATTTCAAAAGATACATATTCCTTGTGTACTGGCAACTGGTTAATAATTGGCATGTTTTATGTAGGTGGGTAGGTAGGGAGACTCTTAGTACTAGAAAGCTGTAATTTGGCAAGGCTATATAATAATAATCACGTCAATTAACTGGTAAAATAAAACAATTAAGTCCACATAATTATTGTGACGGGCTTACTACGGAACCCTACAATGCGCGTGATCCAACACCCACTTGACCGGTTTTTAATTCTCCGTTAAAAATAATATTTAACACCAGTTGTGTCGCGACTCGCGAGTCGCTGTGTGAGAGCGACCCGTCATCTGACCCCACAGAGCGTTGCAGGCATTTGGGCTATTGTTATATTCACAAACTTTTTTGTTTTCAGAGAGCTTAAAGAGTTCCTCTCCAAGGACTACAGAAAAAGACATTGAAGACGATATAAAGGTGTGGCTCAAGCACGCACCAGAACGAGCAAAAAAGCGATTGTCAAAGGAAAATAGCAATGTCATCCTCTAGGAAGAAAAAAAATGTAGTAGGTGAGCGTCAAATGTATAGAAGGACTTTGGCAGAAAAACGAAAAATTATTTTAAAAATACAAAGAAGTACATTACAGCCATCATTAAGTGATTTGCCATCTTCACCACAATATACATCCACATCTATAGCTACGAGTAACAGTAGTATTGACAACAATACTTTAAATGAAAACTGTTTAAGGACATATAAAGCGAATATTTTTTTAGATGAAAACTGTCAATCAACATTGTTTGAGGATTGTTTTATAGATAATGATGACTCACGATCTGACGATGTTAACGATTTGCCATCGCAATTAAGACATTGGGCTACCGTAGAACATAAAATTCCCCACAGTGCTCTAGATAGTCTTCTAAAAATTCTAAATCCTTTTTGCCCTAAATTGCCTAGAGATAGCAGAACGTTTTTAAATACGCCAATGAATATATCAAGTAACTCTTTGCAATCTGGTGAATTGTGCACATTGGTCTCATAAATCAAATACAAGCACAATTAAAACTGTACAGTGGGTTCAAGTTTGAAAATAGTGAAATATTGTTGTCTTTTAATGTTGATGGTTTGCCACTTTTTAAAAGCACGAATACTCAACTATGGCCTATATTAGGTTTGATCAAAAACTTTAATTGTGCACAGCCATTTGTAATAACTCTGTTCTGTGGAAACTCTAAACCTTCACCATTGAATCTGTTTTTGGGACCATTTGTTGAAGAACTGTCTACATTACTTAAGGATGGAATTAATTTTGAAGATACTCATTATATTGTAAAAGTACATAGTTTTGTATGTGACGCTCCAGCTAGAGCTTTTATCAAATGTACTAAATCCCATGGTGGATACTCATCATGTGATAAATGTGTAGAACCTGGTGAGTATATTCAAGGTAGAGTGATTTATACAAGCGTATCTGCGAGTAGGAGAACGGATTCACAATTTCGTTTACAGTCTGATGATGACCATCATGTTGGTGAATCTCCACTTTTGACGCTTCCCATAGATTTAGTTTCATTGTTTCCCATTGATTATATGCATGCTGTTTGTCTAGGAGTCATGAGGAAACTTTTAAATGTTTGGGTTGCTGGTGATTTAAATGTTCGTTTAAATAGCCGTTTAGTAAATGCAGTTTCTGAAAAATTACTTAGCTGTGCAAGTTGTATACCTGTTGAATTTAACAGGCGACCGTGAAGTATCAGTGAGTTGGCTCGCTGGAAAGCCACCGAATTTAGGATGTTTTTGTTATATATTGGACCAGTTGTTCTAAAAAATATCCTTCCAACCTCCCTGTATGAAAATTTTTTGTTATTTCATTGTGCTATAACAATTCTTTGTAGCCCTAGAAACATCAATAAAGTAGGTACATATTTAGCACATGAGCTATTATTAATGTTCATAAGACATTCCGAAACTATTTATAGCCGGAAATTTTTAATTTACAATGTTCATATGTTATGTCATTTGTGTGATGACGTTCGTTTATTTGGTGATTTGGACAGTTATTCCGCCTTTCCTTTCGAAAATTATTTAGGCATGTTAAAAAAATTAGTTAGGTCACCTAACAAACCGTTGCAGCAAATTTATAAACGATTAAAAGAAATGGAATCTTCTTTTCCTCCAAAACTGATTGACGAGGTACCAGCGGTTTTTTATTACAATAGCTTAGGACCAACGCCTGTTGATAACAATGCTTATGAATGCTTTAATAAACTTGTTTATAAGGGTTTTGCAATGTATACAAAATCTGGTTTAGCTAATAATTGTTACTGTTATGCAAACGGCAAAGTAGTTGAGATACATATTTTGAGAAGTAAGATTAATGGAGAGGTTTCCTTGTTCGTCTATGGAAAAGAGTTTGTACATTATGATTCCTACTATACGTATCCTTATGATTCTGCTGTTATTGATATTTTTAAAGTTTCGGAACTCTGTTCAGCTTACAAAATTGTACCTGTTTATGACATTATTTCAAAATGTGTTGTTATTCCTCAAGAGGCAACTAGTAATTCTTTTATATGTTTTCCTATGCTCCATGGTTATAAGGATTAAAATTTTCCATTTATTAATTAAGTTGTGATAGTTATCTCGTTATAATAAATAATACTATAATGCAAATTTGTGGTTTTTAATGTTGACCTTTCAGAGTTACTTGAAGACTTGGACTGTGGCTGGATGAATTGCATCGAGGCCAAATTGATCCCGGATGACGTCATATTAACGCTTCAGATAACGTTATATTAATGTGTCTGAAAACGTTAATAGACGTTATTATAGGACGTCTTCACAATACGTCGTATTGACGTCTTCTGGAGACGTCATTAAGACGTTATCTGGCGACGTTAATATGATGTTATCTGGAGACGTTAAGGTGACGTTATCTGGAGACGTTAATATGACGTTATCTGGGGACGTGAATAAGTCGTTATCTGGAGACGTTAATATGACGTTTTCTGGAGACGTTAATATGACGTTATCTGGAGACGTTAATATGACGTTATCTGGAGACGTTAATATGACGAAATCTGGAGACGTTAATATGACGTTATCTGGAGACGTTAATATGACGTTATCTGGAGACGTTAATATGACGTTATCTGGAGACGGTAATATGACGTTATCTGGAGACGTTAATATGACGTTATCTGGAGACGTCGTTAAGACGTTATCTTAAAACGTCCTTTAGACGTCTTCAGAGACGTCGCTGAGACCTGACATTAGGCCGTCATTTAGTACGTCTGTGGGACGTTTCTTACGACGTCATTTACGTCGAAAATGACCGTGAATGGACGTCGTCATGACGTAAAATTGCTACCTGGGGGGTCGCCCGCAACCTGCTCAAACCTATGCTCTCGTCCCGCATCCCGGCGCGCGTCAAGATGAGCGTGTACAAGTTGTACGTGCGCCCTATCTTGACGTACGCCGCCCCCGCTTGGTTCGCCCTCACGAGCGAGTCGAGCCGGAAGCTGCTCCCCGCGCAACAAAGTCTTGCGCTGCGGACCATCGTTGACGCTCCTTGCTTCGTAAGGAACGATTGAGGCCTGGATGAGTTCGTGCGGCGTCTCGCGAAAGGGATGTACGCGCGTGCCGACGCGTCTGCTTGGCCCCATGTCAAGCAGATCGCGCCCTGGCATACGCGCCCCCCTGACGCGACACCCCTGCCCCGCGACCTGATAGCGGACGAGTGACCCCATCACCGGACTGGACGCCTCGGGTAAGCCGCACTCAGGTTACACGCGGCTTACCCGATCCAACTGAACTCCACAGATGACTCATACATCTGTTGCGTGGTGTGTTCTAAGTTGATATAGGCATGCCACGTAACTAACAACAGACATCCATTACTATACATGCATCTATACTCACATACACGCAGGCGCGGCGCGGGCTGCGATGCGTGTAGACACTGAGCGGTGTTTCACAGTACAATGCCGCTCACACACGCATGATAGTCCCTTAGCTCGGACCGTGATCGGCTAGCTCTGAGATCGAGACGTGCGGGGACTAATCACCTATACTGTAGGAGCGTCGAGTCGGCACACACGTCGCTGGTCACCTTCACTGGGCCTCCCCCGGGCAACCGGGGGTCTCACTTGGTGGGGGTCGACCGCCGTGGTGTCGTGAAGAAAGCGGCGCTAATATAAATTACCGTCGCGCCGCGCCTACAGTTTTACACATAGCAACTACTCACACCGACGCATTTTATTTTTAATAAAATGTGTCCGCCGCCACTAGCCGACGAGGCGAACACAGAGAGGGGTCCGTAGTTGCGGACCACCGCGAACCCTCCGCAGCCAGGGGACTTATAGTCCCGGCACTGCATGCCACGCCCCCTTGCGGGGGCGTAGCGATATCCTATTGAAAGTCATACTGCGTTCCGATCTCGCTGCGGACGGTCGTGTTTGTGTGCTGCTATCGGTGTGCTCTCGCCCTCCCGCCGCTCTCTCGTGCCCGGTATTGTTACGCTTGCGTAACGCTCTCGTAGTCGCCCCGACTACATCCGATCGTCAATTGATTGGGTAGATTAATTTATAAATAAATTCAATCGAAAGACCTGGATCCCAAAAATTGTCTTTTTCAAGACAGGTGTTTCTCTGACAGGAAAACGTTATTTAAATTCATTAGGCCCCTTCTGGGTAAAACCAAAGTTTCGTGGTCCTCGGTGGATACCTTACGGTGCCAACGAAACCGAGTGGGGTGCTGACCCAAACGCACCCGCCGAACCCCCTCAGGGAGAGGCAGTAATTTGGACGGGTCCTAGAGTTAACCGGCCTTGGGGGATCTCCTAGTCGGCTCTGGTGACAGTTTTCCTTTAACAGCGACTCACCTAGTGTCTCTAGGGTGTGTCTACACCCTTCGCGCTAGACCAAATAGGGCCCCCTTGCACAATAAGATTGGCAACGGGATCACAAGCTCAGGGCTCACCATAGGTACTCATCCTCCCTGTCTACACCCGACAGAGTGCGAAACTCATCCCCGGGCCAATCCACCCGGGGATTTAGGCGTAGGGCCACGATAGGCTTTATTTTCAAGTAGTGGAGTCCGGCTCCAAAATTCCTCCTTTAGGATCCCCCCTCTCGGAGTTATGGAGGACGACCTCTTACTGACGTTCGTCAGAGAGGTCCTCCTCAAGGACCAGGACTTCCTAAGGAAGTACGCTGCTCAGATCAGTGGGTTGAGGGCTACGCCATCAGCGAGCCTCTCCCAATTCAGCGATGCGCTCGCTACCAACCCAGACGACTCTGAGTCTCAGAGTCGATCTGAAAGCCCGATAGTGTCAATGGACACCACCGCCCCCGCGGACAATAACGCGGCGGCGGTGAACTCAAACTCCGATTCTTCGGATGCGGAGACAAGTTCTTCTTCTTCCTCCTCTGGACCAGAGGAAGGGGGCATTACCTCAGGCCCTGGCAAGAGGAAGAAGAACAAGAGCAGGTCTTCGCAACCAAGCAAAATGGTTGCGATCGAGGCTCCCTCGACCTCCGCTCCCTCTACCCCCGCGGTAGTCGTCCCTACGGCCCCTACCCCGGCGCCGTCGCAAGCTATCATTTCCGGTACCGCGACCGCTTCCGCCAAGACTCCTTCTGCCTCCAAGAAGGCATCCCGTCCCCCACCCATTATCATTCAAGATAAGGGCAGGTGGACAGAGGTTTCGCAGAGGTGCAGTGATCTTAGGATCAACTTCACCAGTGCAGTCAGCACCCAGCCTGGCATCAAGGTTTCCGTTCCAACGTCGAACGATTATAGGGAACTTACCAAACTTCTTCGGGTGAGAGGAATCTCATTCCACTCTTACACCCTCCCCGAGGACCGTCAGATACGCGTGGTGATCCGTAGGATCCCCAGTGAGATCGCCACGGAGGATATCAAGGCCGACCTAGAGCGACAGGGGATCCCTGTCCTCGAAGTCCATAGAATGCACCGATCCAGAGGTGGTTCCCCATACGACATGGTTCTTGTCGTATGTTCCCAAACTGAAGGGCATCACCCAATTTTCAAGGTCGGCTCTATATGCAGCCTTAAGGGCTTCGACGTCCAGAAGCCCCACAAGTCGAGCATCATAGGCCAATGCCACAGATGCCAGCTATACGGACACGCGCAAAAGAATTGCTTTGCGAAACCCAGGTGCGTCAAGTGCCTGGGCGAGCACGGCACTTCTGAGTGCACCCGTCCAAAGGACCGTGCCCTCTGCACCGAGCCTCCCAGCTGCGTCTTATGCGGCCAACAGGGACACCCAGCCAACTACCGTGGCTGTCCAAAAGCTCCCAAATCGTCTTCCTCGAAATTGACCAAGCGTCAGGGAGACAGCAGCGAGAGCACCCCGGGTACCCCCCTACCCTGTCCCAACCTCCGCAGCGACTGAGCCCTCAAAGGTCCAGTTCGTGGAACTATTTCAACCACCAGCAGGCCTTCCCTGCCTTCGGCCAATATATGGCCCCTCCTCTCCCTCCTCAACCTCTGATGATGGACCCCAGCGCTCAACGCGCTCTTCGCGCT
This sequence comes from Tiliacea citrago, assembly GCA_963921375.1. Classification (NCBI taxonomy): domain Eukaryota; kingdom Metazoa; phylum Arthropoda; class Insecta; order Lepidoptera; family Noctuidae; genus Tiliacea; species Tiliacea citrago. The sequence continues at coordinate 9,630,353 of OY992799.1, forward strand.
CAACGCGCTCAACAGGCACCCGCCGCTAATACCGCGCCTCCCGCGGCTCGCGCCCCTCCCGCGCCTCTCACGCCCCGTGCACCTGAGCCAGCTCCTAAAGCCGCTCCCGTCGCCACCACTCGCGCGCCCCCTAAACCTGCGGCCACTTCAGTTGGCGCCGTCGCTAACGCACTAGACGCGTTTAATGTGATCACGAGCACATTTAACGTGTTCATGTCTCCTCGCGCCATTCTAATGGCCGGGGATATAGTCAAGGCTCAATCTTCTGGCAATCTTTCTCAGAACCAGAGCATATTCAATGCGTACCCGGAGATTACGCAAGTCCTCAACACCTTCGCGAAACGGCCCTAATATGTATAATACGGCCCCCGCAAGAACTAAACTCAGATCCCTCAACTTAGGCTTCTTCAATGCCGACGGCATTAGGGGACAACGCGACGAAGTCGCCGAGTTCCTCCGCGTCAACACGTTAGATATTCTCCTAGTACAGGAAACCTTCCTCAAGCCGAGTCATCGAAACCCGTCAGTTGCGAACTATCGCATAGTTCGCAATGACAGGTCTCGATGCCACAGGGGCGGCACCTTGATCTATTATAGAACCCCTCTATACTGTATCCCTCTCGATCCTCCAACTCTCTCGTGTCTTGAAGTGTCTGCATGTAGACTAGGTATGTCAGGTCATAGACCGATTACGATAGTTTCGGCTTACATGCCGCCCACCGCGACCTCGTCAGTAGACGGTCTCAAACTGCTCTCTGACGATCTTTCAATTCTTTTTGGCCTGAGCGAATCCGTTATCATAGCGGGTGACCTCAACGCCAAACATCCGGCCTGGAATAGTACCAGTACCACGTTCCGAGGCAGACACTTGTTTGACCTCTGCCCCGTCCTAAACTTTGACGTCGTCGCCCCGATGACGCCCACCCACTACCCTCACGACCCCAACCATACCCCTGACGTATTGGACATAGCGCTCCTAAAGAATATCAACCTCCGGTTGGATTCGATAGAGGCGATGGACGAACTGACTTCCGATCACCGACCAGTCGTCATGAGACTGGTCCCTCGCGACGGACTCCCTGACCCGGACGAACCCTCTCGTAACAAAGTAGTCACGATAAGATAAGATAAGATAAGATATTCTTTATTTGTCTAAACATGGTATACATACAAGAGCATGCAAGATTAAAATCAATTGTTTAAGTCCAGTCATGTTTAGCCGTAAGTATCGGCGTACAAATATTTCTATAATATTGAAAACTATTATTATTTTTATTGACAACTAAAAAAATATAAAATTTCACATATAGAAAGAAAGTTATGAGTTATATTATTATAAAATTTCACAAAAAGAAAGAAAGTTACCCAGAATTGCAAATACAATTTTTTTAACTTAGAGACCTGTTAATTCGAAATTATTATTATAACATAATGTCAACATTCAGATTGAAAAAATAAATTACAAATACAAGAACAATGTCAAAGTTTAAAAATGTATGTCAAATTTGAAAGATACATGTCAAAATTACAACCGAAGTCCAAATTAACAGATTTATGTCGATTTTACAATGTTGATTGCTAAATTACAATGTGAACGTCTAGATCATGTCAAATTACAAGATGAATGTCAAAATTACAGGATTTATGTCAAAATTACAGGATTTATGTCAAAATTATGAGTTAAATGTTCAGATTACAGGATTTATGTCAAACTAAAAAACTTTTTCGGCTAGAAATTCGGATGTAATATGCTTTATGCAAAAGGAACAGTTTTAATTGACGCTTGAATGCATTCCTATTTAACTCTTTCCATCGTTTAGGCAGTATATTAAATATAGTGGGAGCCATGCAGACGATACTCTTGCGCATGAGTGCCGTTTTTGCTGGATAGATGCGAAGAATAGTCGCATCTCTTCTGTTACGCGGTACGGCGTCCTCTAGACGTGGGAACAGTTTGGGGTTAGTTTTAACAAACATTGCGGTTTCGAGAATATACATACAGGGAAGTGTTAGTATTTTGTACTTTCTAAAATATGGTTTACATGTATCAACCGTTTTTAACCCGAACATAGATCTAATACATCTCTTTTGAGCCTTGAATGCCGTGTTAACGTCGCGTCGGTAGAATTTCCCCAGAATATAATGCCGTATCTTAGGTGAGACGCAGCTAAGCCATAGTAAGCTGCAATCAAGGTGTCTACATTCACAACTGCAGCTAGAGAGTGCAATGCAAATGCAGAACTACAAATTTTTTTGCAAAGGTTCTCTATATGCGATTTCCAGTCAAGCCTTTTATCAATCATTAGTCCAAGGAATTTCGTACTATTTACGCTTTCAATTGTTTTATTCGTTATATTTATGTCCATGTTTTCTACAGTCGAACGTTGACTAAAATGTATGATTTTAGTTTTATCTAGATTAATTTTTAAATTATTATTAGTTAACCACTTTATTATTGATGTCAGAGTATTGTGAATGTCAAGTTTATATTGGATCATGTCACTGTTATTATTAGAGATTGTCACCGTGCTATCATCCGCAAACAAAGTCATAGGATGTGAAATTGATGTAGGTAAGTCATTAATATATAGTGTAAAAAGCGGAGGTCCCAAAACACTTCCTTGTGGAACACCAAAGGTAGTGAGACGTTCCTCTGATAAGTAAATCTCTTCCTTTTTGGTATTGGTATTAATTCTAGTGATTTCGGTCTTTTGCTTTCTATTGCTTAAATAAGATTCAAATAAATTAAGTACATTACCTCTAATACCACACGCGTCAAGTTTTCTAATTAAAATGTCATGTTTTACATAGTCAAATGCTTGAGTCATATCGCAGAAGATAGCACATACATGTGTTTTTTTATCTACTTTTGTCAATACGGTGTATAAAAAGTCATAGATGGCCATACTTATAGTCTTATTTTCGCGAAATCCTTTTTGCTCATTACATAGTATATTATTTTTTTCTATATAACCGTTTAATTCCTTTTGAATGAATTTCTCAAATATTTTAGAGAAGATAGGTATCAGAGAAATAGGCCTGTAGTATTCCATCAGCTCTCTGTCTTCTTTCTTTTCACGGACTGGAGGAAAGTAAGCGGTCGCTTGAAATCCACCACTTCCCCTCTACTAGACTCTATACCAGATCAGTTCACCTCAATCGCTGACACGACGGCCGCGATCGGCTCACTCACGGAACACGTACAATCGGTCCTGAACGATTGTTCAAGGCAAGCTCCGGCGATGGACGAACATCGCTTGAGGCTGCCGGACGATGTGCGTGAACTGCTGACTGAGAAGAACGCGGCTACTCGTGCCTACGACGTCTTTCCCTGTGATGCCAACAAAGCTCACATGCGCTATTTGCAGAGATCTGTAAAGACACGCTTGGCCGAGCTGCGTGACGGTAACTGCGACAAGATGTTGAGGTTGATGTCTCCCCGGACGAGGTGCACGATGTAATCAAGAGTCTGAAACCCCGTAAAGCCCCCGGTTCAGACGGTATCACCAATAGGGTGGTCCAGATGTTCCCAGCCCACCTGATTATGCTAATGACCACCATCTTCAATGGTGCTCTTAGTAGTAACATTTTTCCTCAATCGTGGAAAAATGCCACCATCATCGGTATCCCGAAGCCCGGGAAGCCTAAGACCGAGCCTTCCAGTTACCGTCCCATCAGTTTGCTCGACGTTTTCGGCAAGGTCTATGAGAGGCTTATTTATAAGCGTCTCAGAGACTACGCAGAGACGAAGGGCCTCATCCCCAACGAACAGTTCAGTTTTAGAACCCAACATTCTTGCGTACAACAGGTCCACCGTATCATAGAACACATAAGCGCCGGTTTCCAGCGCGGGTTCATGACGGGTGCTGTGTTCTTCGATATCGCGAAAGCGTTCGACAAAGTCTGGCACAAGGGCTTATTGTATAAGCTATACAAATTCGGTGTGCCAGATCGTCTCGTGCTCATCTTACGGGACTTTTTGTCAGACCGCACCTTCCGCTATCGCATCGAGGGTGCGCTCTCTTCCCCTCACCTGATCCGCGCAGGCACCCCTCAGGGGTCTGTCCTGACTCCGCTCATTTTTACGCTGTTCACCAGTGACATCCCGAAATGTAGAAAGGCGCAGTTAGCTCTGTTCGCAGACGACACGGCCATCTACTACACCAGCCGCAGTCAAGACCAGATCTCCCGCATCCTACAGACCGAAGTCAACAGACTCGGTGACTGGTTCAGGAAGTGGAGGATCGAGGTCAATCCTGATTAGAGCCGTCCTCTTTTCTAGGCCCCGGCGTAGACCGGACCTACCCCGACAGATCAAAATGTTCGGCAAGCCTATCCCTTGGGAGAAGCGAGCCAAATATCTCGGTGTGATCTTAGATCATCACATTTCGTTCACTGAGCACATAAAGCAGGTGCGTTCGCGCGCCGCTTTCGCTCTCGGTAGACTTCATTGCGTTCTTAACTCACGCAGCAAGTTGTCCCTTAAGGGCAATATTTTATTATATATTGCGTATTTACACAGCGTGCATCCGGCCGATTATGACATACGCGTGTGCCGCTTTCGCACACGCCCCTCCCCACCTCATTCATAGAATGCAGGCACTTCAAACCCGATTTCTCCGTAAAATTACGGACGCTCCATGGTTCGTTCGGAACGAAACTCTTCATGTAGATCTTAGAATCCCCACCATCAAGCAGTTTATGAAACGCGCGACAAAGCGGTTCTTCGAGTCCGCAGATAGACATCGCAACCCCTTGGTTGTGCAGGCAGCTAGCTATAGGCCTTCTCAAATTAGTCAGACTCGCCGACCTAGGCATACTCTCTCAGACCCGGATGACCCCATTACTCTCCTTCAGGAAAGCAATAGGGCCACAAGTACAGTGCACAAATACAAACCGTCATTCCGTCCTCGCCGCCGAGGTACCACGCGAAGTTCAAGAATTAATTGTTCCCCCCGTCCCTTGCACGTCGAACCGCTAGCCCCGAGGCTGAGTGAGCCGTAGCATTTAATAGTATTCCCAGTTAATAATCATGAATTTAAACTTTCGATCCAGCCCGTCCCCAACTTGCTGTTTTTCCCCAACGACGCCCTAAGCCGAGGTTCGTACCCCACAGGGGGTGCCCTTAGAGCGCTGTCGTTTAGTTTGTATTTACGCTCCTGGCTGGAGGCTTTAAGCTCACACCTTAGGGCAGCCACAGGAAAGACCGGTTAAGCAGTCACGGCCTCTCAAGGTTAACTGCGAGATGCCATACAACAAAAAAAAAAGGTTGAAAGTTCATTTGCGTTTTGAAATTCGTTGGAGCTTGAACGATAATAACTCATATAAGTACTCATTTATTTCAAGAGATTACAAAGTTATTACATAGCTAAATTAAGTGAAGTTAAGTGACTGAAAAAGAATTTACAAAATGTTGAGCTTCCTACGCGAGTTAATAGCGTAACCATACAATATCTGCAATTTATAAAAATTAACAGGGTAAGTATCAAACAGTTTTTATCCGGCACAGCGCATCTGCATTGCCCCACTGTGTGATAGTGATCAGTTGAGCTATCTGTAGATTGTTTGCAACAGTTTGCAGTTGCCTCAGTTGTTTCAATTGTAAAAATTGACCAGTAAATTTAACAGTTTATTATTGTTTTTTATTTAGGTAGTTTCTTATTTTTGTATTTGCAGGATTACTAAGAGTTTTATGATAGCGGACACGAAAAAAAAATGCAGACAATACAGTTTGGACTATTTGAAGTTCGGATTTATTGCATCTCCATCAAATCAACACTTGCCGATGTGTCTCATATGTGAAAAAGTATTCAGTAACGATGCCATGAAGCCTTCAGAAATGGATGACCACATATCAAGAGTACTGACAAAAAAAAGTAAGCCCTTGTCTTTTTTTCAAGCACTTAAAGATAAACTAGACAAAAGGCCATCCATAATCGATCGATGTTTGCGTCATCATCTATTAAAGACGATGATGGTTTACGAGCGTCCTATAATATATCTTTACTAATAGCGAAGTCGGGGAAACCCCACATAATTGGAGAGCAGCTTATCTTACCAGCCATTGCGGAGGTCCTTAACAATGTATTGCACAAACCAGCACATGATATTTTAAAGAGAATACTTTTGAGCAATAACATCGTTCAGAGACGCATAGACGAGACGGGACGCGATGTGGAAAACATTTTATGCAAGTTCTTACAGACCAACAGATTCTCTCTCCAGTTGGACGAGTCTACATTACCCGGCAATGAAGCTCTGTTGTTAGGATATGTTCGATATATCAAAGATGAAAATATGTGCCAAGAACTGCTTTTTGCTACATATTTAGAGACTGATACCAGAGGAGAATCGATTTTTCAGGCCGTGGAACATTTTTTTACTGACAAAGCTATTCCATGGAAGAACATTGTTTCTGTTGCGACTGATGGTGCACCGTCTATGGTTGGTCGTCATCATGGTTTTATAGCTCACTTAAAGCGACAACTGCCTGATGTACCTACTGGTCATTCACTGCGTGATTCACAGGCAGCATTTAGTAGCAAAAAAGCTGAGTCCTAGATTGCATAAGTCTTTACAATATGTAATAAATGCTATCAACAAGATTCGAAGCAATCTTTGAACTCTCAGTTATTTGCTCAGCAATGTGAGGAAAACGACGAAGTCTTTTCTCGATTACTTCTGCACACTGAAGTTCGCTGGCTAGCAAGAGGCTCTTGCTTAGAAAGATTTTCAGCCATTTTTGAATCTGTGTTGGAGTTTTTACAAGAAAAAGATCCGAATTTGAAAAAAAATCTGAACAATTGTAAAACTGATATTTATTACTTGACTGATAACTTTGGAATGTTCAACAAAGTTAATTTGCAGCTGCAGGGTGACGATCTTAACTTGATTAAAACAAAATCAATAATATCGGCCTTCGTGGGTGAACTAATCCTTTATAAACAAAATTTAGGCAGAAAAGAATATTCGCAGTTTCCGCATTTGTCAAAATTACCAGAAATGCTTCAAGAAGATGACATTTTATTATGTGTCACTCACTTGGACGCATTACACAAGGATTTTACAAGAGGTTTGAGGATCTTTTAAATTTACAAATTCCTCAATGGATCATAAATCCGTACAATACCACAGCCATAGAAGAAGCCAATGTGATAATGCAAGAAGAGTTGATTACCATCAGCACAGACGAAGAGCTTAAGCAGAAGTTCAACCAAGGCTATCAGAAGTTCTGGTTGCAACGCAACATTGAAACACAGTATCCTACATTGTGGAACATTGCTGAAAAATACCTTATCGCTTTCCATCATCATCATCTAGTTGAAAAAAGCTTCAGTGACAAACATTTTGACGAAACAAAGAAACCGTTTGAAAATCAACGAACGTGGAGATTTAAGGCAGCAACTCACCAATATTGAACCGGATGTAGCTATATTGGTAGATAGTCACCAGGTTCATCCATCACACTGAATGTTTTATTTTCTCTTTGCGAATTAATACTTTTTTAAATATAATTTCCTACCTACTTAAGATTCTTTATGTACTTAATTTGTAATAATCATTATAAATTAAACTTGATATTTACTGAATTGTATGTCTTTTTATTTTGTTAAATTTTAATGAGAAAATGAAGTCAACTTTACTCACTTAACCAAGTGCAAAGTTTTCCAATTGGTACCTTCGTACCTAGGTATTTTGTATCAATATGAAAAAACTAAAGATAGGCCCCCGTATTCATAATAGTCTGCTAACTTAAAGCATTGCTAATTCTCACTCTGTCTTCTTCTATTGACCTAAGTCAGAATGAAAAATAACACTGTAGCAGCTGTTTTAAGTTAGCGGACCATTATGAATAAGGGGGTTGATCTTAAAAGTAGGTAATTTGGCCATGGGGGTCTGAGGTAACAGTTCATTTTGGAAAAGGGGTCACTTGTCCAAAATAGTTTGGGGATCCCTGGTCTAGTGAATTAAGGGGGATGCGGTAAGGTAGGCCGCGAAATTTAAATTTTATTACGTTTTCTGCAATTTCCAGGTCATTAACAGGTTGTATGTTGATCTAAATATGATTCGCGGCCATAACGAATTTGGCTTTACAGAATTATAATCATTAGAATCAAAAAAGCATCAGCATCAGTTCAAAAAATCCTACTTAAAGATTATTTCTGAAATAATCATTCAGTAGGATTTTTTGAACTGATGCTGATGCTTTTTTGATTCTAATGATTATAATTCTGTAAAGCCATATTTGTTACGGCCGCGAATCATATTTAGATCAACATACAACCTGTTAATTACCTGCAAATAGCAAAAAACGTAATATAATTTGAATTTCGCGGGCTACCTTAGCGCATCTGCCTAAATAATTCGACTTTAGATTTGAACGGTTTTAATTGCGAGAATCGTCCTTCTCAGGTAATGGCATTGGTGCCGATGGTAGCCTTGAGCATGGTGTGTTCACAACGTAGAACGAAGAGTCAGCTAGGTATGCTATGTTTGTTGTAAATACCTTTCCATCAGCAGTGCAAGCTGCGAACACGGTGCTGGAGTATGGCGCCCACTTCACGTCGCCAACCGGAGAGCCCAGCTCAAACATGAACAAGGGTTCACTGGCAAAAGGAAATGAAGAATACGGTACAGTGTTAGAAGAAATTGAAGATGGAGTTGTCACTGATCAAAATATATAATGGATGTAGAGATTTGGATACTGGCTGCACCGCACCATCATATTTGAAAGATTTTTTATTCTTCCAATCAACAAACAGTGGGCTAATTGCGTAACACACTATCAGTAGGAATCAGTTTCAATTTGACAGTTCAACAACATTCATTGCGTTATTGACGTAGTTGAGCAGACAAATTTGTCTAACATGTGAAGCAATGGAATAGCACTATACTTCAAAATCATTCCGATTCGGATTCAAATTGTGTTACGCAATTAGGGTGCTGCGCGCACGAAGTGAATATTTTCAATTTTAAAATCGTTCGAATTTACTTAGTTTTAAGACTTTTCATAAATGTATATGGTTGAACCTACCTACTTGTATTTTCGGTTCAAAAATCGTTAGAATGTACCTACTTTACGTAGCAAATTAATTATATCAATTATTGAAATAAACTTAATCAATATAAAATTGAATAGAGATTAGAATTAAGGACAAAAACCATCGATATCGATAAAATAAATAATACCTTTAATTCAATTTAAAAATATGCCAACGATGTAAACGAAGCAAAATCCTTACATACTCCGTAAGGATTCCGTAAGGTGGCGTTCTGTAGTTTCTGCCAACCCCCATGGGAAGAAGGCGTGTGTCAATTTATGTGTGTAAAAAAAACATGCCGAGCAGTCTTTGGGGACTGTAACTTGTGAATTGTATCGTCGAGCTAGCGTCCGGTGACGATGCCGCGAGTTCCATGATTTTTGTTCACCCAAAAAGTGCTCAACGCGCTGAAAGAAGTTTTCACTTCAAAAATACAACCTACGTGACGTACGTCATCCAACTATAAGTGTTTATTTATTCTGCTCACATAGAATATATTTAACATGTATGCACTTAGATATTATAAACACTATTCTTCACTCTGACGTCTACGCGGCTATATCGCGGCCATGTGTGTAAATATACAAAACACTTTTGATCGCTAAAGATAGTCAAATCCAAGAAATGTGTTTAAATGGCTACATCCTAGTATATTATTATTAATATACAAGAGGTAATTAAAATGACTCAAATCCATTGAAATGACTCAAATCCTTTTTTTTTCTATAATTTTTTCTAAAAAGACTGGCGTTGTAAACCATCTTGATAAGTCTTTTAAAACAATTCATTTAAAAATAAGAGATAATGTTCATTCGTCATTCATCGAAATCCTATTTATCGTAACATTTTTTTTTCATTATATCATTTTTTAATTTATTTTCATTTTTCATTATATCACTTTCAAAAAAAAATCCTATCAAGATAGATCGCAAAACTAATTTAAAAAAAAAAACAGTACTGTAAAACTGGTACGAAAATTCTGAGTACGACCCTGTTGCATCCTGCACTTAGTGACATCTAGTGTGAGATACTTACGTGACTACAAAGTAAACTCGACAGAACGTGCGAATAGTTTTGCTATTGACCGGTAGATGGAAAATAAAGAAGTGGGCGGGAGCTAACACACACCCTCACCCCGCAAAGTGTCGCGTTGTTTCTTAATTAAGGAAATCTAATTACAACATCTCTTTGTATTTACTCCGTGATATAGCAGCATCATTAGCATCAAGCGAAGTTTAGCGAAGCAATAAAAAACGGAATATTAAAAGATTTTGTAATAAATCTAAATAAATCTAACGCTAAATGCTCTGTCGATAAAAAACCGGCCAAGTGCGTGTTGGACCACACACAATGAAGGGTTCCGTAGTTAGGATGAATTAATCCCAAGAATAAACACCACCACACATCATACATCGAAATACGTTACGGTCAATCCTTCAACTGCAAATTTAAGTTGGTGGACTATTACTCGTTAACTAGTAAACCCTACTTAGCTGTGATAGTTTTCCTTTTAATTTCGTTATACAGGATAGATTTTTGAGATGGGGCAGTAAGGGCAGCTACCTTAACCGTTGTAGCTACAGAAAAACTGACTTAAGACTGTCCTTATCTTTTTGAGAAATTTTGATATGCATTCACAGATTTTGAAAAAAATGTAGTCAGCAGGAAACTGGGCAGTTTTCACAAAAACTTTTTTTTTATGCCAATCGATCCTCTTTCATAAAAGGATCAAAAACCTCTATTGGACCAATTGAGGTTTGATTACTAGAAAAGTCATAAATCGCAAAAAACTTTTCCCATACATTCCGTAAGAAATGATACTCCAACTTAGTTTTTTATGATGGATAAATGGACCGCTACAATGAAGACTGGCCAAAAATAAACAAAAAATAAAAAACTTCGTATTTCGAAATCGCATCAATCGAATTCCGGCAATTCGCAAGGCAGTGGATACAAACATAATGATGGTCCTTTAACGTGACCACCTCGCAATCCTGATCTCACGCGTCTACACTTTTTATGTGGCGCTATTTAAAAATTGAACTTTATAAAAAGGAATACAACAGTGTTCAGGAACTCAAAGATTTACTTACCACGATTCTCTATGGAATTAATCCTAGCACATTATCAGCTGCTACCCACTCTGTAGTAAAGGGAATAAACCTATGCCTACGTCAAAACGGCTACCATTCTGAACACCTCATAACTTAGAGCACAAAAGTAAAATTTCTAGGTGAGTCCAAATGTAAAGTTTCAAGTTTTTAATTTTAAGGTGAAATAATACCCAAAGTAGAAGTTATAGTTTTTTATTCGTTTTTAGATCAGTCTTTTTTGTAGCGACCAGTTTATCGATGGTAAAAAATGTAAGTTCGAGTCTCATTTCCTATGAAATGTATGGGAAAAGTTTTTTGCGATTTATGACTTTTCTAGTACTCCAATAATTAGTAATTGGTCCAATAGAGGATTTTGATCCTTATAAGAAAGAGGATCGATTGGCATAAAAAAAGATTTTGTGATTGCCCATTTTCTTGCTGACTGTACATTTTTTACAAGATCTGTGAATGCACATCAAAATTTATCAAAAAGTTAAGGACAGTCTCTTAAGACCGTTTTCCTGTAGATACAACGGTTAGGGTAGCTGCCCTTACTGCCCCATCTCAAAAATCAGCTCTCAGAAACTTTCAGCGGGGCAGTAAGGGGAAGTACCTTATCCGTTGCAGCTACGCGAAAATGGTCTTAGGAGACTATCCTTATCTTTTAGAGAAATTTTGATCAGCATTCACAGATTTTGAAAAAAAAAAACAGTCAGCTGGAAAATAAGCAATTTTCACAATTTTTTTTTGTATGCCAATCGATCCTCTTTCTTATAAGGATAAAAAACCTCTATTGGACCAATTGAGGTTTGAGTACTAGAAAAGTCATAAATCGCAAAAAACTTTTCCCATACATTTCGTAGGAAATGAGACTCGAACTTACATTTTTTATTCGATTATTCCTGGCAAAATTTCATCCAATTTTATGAGTTGGCCGCGCGGTTGAAATTGACATTTTAAAAATCGAACTTTATAAAAAGGAATACAACAGTGTTCAGGAACTCAAAGATTTACTTACCACGATTCTCTATGGAATTAATCCTAGCACATTATCAGCTGCTACCCACTCTGTAGTAAAGGGAATAAACCTATCGTCAAAACAGCTACCATTATCAACACTTCATAACTTAGAGCACAAAAGTAAAATTTTTAGGTGAGTCCAAATGTAAAGTTTCAAGTTTTTAATTTTAAGGTGAAATAATACCCAAAGTAGAAGTTATAGTTTTTGTATTTGTTTTTCGATCAGTCTTTTTTGTAGCGGCCAGTTTATCGATGGTAAAAAATGTAAGTTCGAGTCTCATTTCCTACGAAATGTATGGGAAAAGTTTTTTGCGATTTATGACTTTTTTAGTACTCAAACCTCAATTGGTCCAATAGAGGTTTTTGATCCTTATAAGAAAGAGGATCGATTGGCATACAAAAAAGTTTTTGTGAAAGTTGCTTATTTTCCTGCTGACTGTACATTTTTTTCAAAATCTGTGAATGCTGATCAAAATTTCTCAAAAAGATAAGGATAGTCCCTTAGACCATTTTCGCGTAGCTGCAACGGATAAGGTACTTCCCCTTACTGCCCCGCTGAAAGTTTCCACCCTGTGTACTACTGCCATGAATTTTTTCACATATCCAAAACCAACCATTTAGCTAGCAGGGGGAGACACTTGACTCTAATAAAAAATAGCACTTTAAAGCTTAATATTACGCAAACGGATCTCAGAATTGAAAAATGGCTTTCACAGACCCACAATATTTTTAACCAAAAATATTGTGGGTCTGTGAAAGCCATTTTTCAATTGGATATACCGTATTGGATAGGCCGTTTGGCCTATCCAACACTAAGTATGAGATGAGAAAAAAAAAATATCATCCCCGTTTTACGTGCAAGGGCCCTGCGTGCAAGCCCTAAAAAAAAATGGTTTTCATGGTTTTATTTTACGACTTTTGGCGTAATGAATATGTACACCCTTGCAAAATTACTGCTTTCTAGGACTAAGCGTCTCCGAGCTAAGCCGGGGACAGACGGACGGACGGACAGACAGACAGACAGACGGACATGGCGAAACTATATGGGTTCCTTGTTTACTACGGAACCCTAAAGAGGAGCAATTTTTATTTCAAAGGATTACGAAAATAGTAAACGATCGAAACATATCTTATTCAATATCATCACATACAAGATGTGATATATTTACAAAAAAAAAATCAATATCGTACATATAAACTGACGGCACGGTTGGCGCAGTGGTTAAGCGATTGACTGCTGCGCTGCGTGTCGCGGGTTCGATTCCCGCACGGAACAAATATTTGTATGACCTATAAGTAGTTGTTCCGGGTCTGGCTGTTTGTGTATGTGAGTTTAAATGTTTGTAAACGCACCCACGATACAGGAGATATTCCTAGTGTGGGGCAACGTTAAAAAAAAAAAAAAAAAATAGAAACTGAGAACAGTTTGGTAGATATTTTAACATTATCACTATCGACAATACATAACATGCTCAGAGAACAATGCAAAGTTACATTGATGTATAGACGTAGTTGTGTGGGTTTTATCTAGGAGGAATGTTAATATTAATTCATTTTAATTAGCGATTTTTATGTTCCAAAGATTTTCACATAAAATCGAGGAGGAGTGTCGAAAAATTATTGTCTATGCGACTACTGCACAGAAAAAGTGAAGTGATGTTCTTTTTATTAAATATAACATGTCATTTGAGAAAAAATATGTATACCTACTTAGAAATACTAATATAGCCATACAATTAAACAAGTTACTGTATTATTAATTACCCAATTACCTGCTCCAACAGATCATACTGTCGTATTTTCTCTTTTTGTATAGCAAGGAAGATTATTTATATAATCTGCCTATAATGTTCCCACTGCTGGGACACAGGCCTCCTGGGGCCCAAGTCTGCTATTTTTATAAATTCAGTCATTCCAACACGATCCCATTGTCATGCTATTGTCATTTTGCTAAAAGTTCGTAATCTGGTAAATTCATAATGGTCGATCATTGGTCGGTCAATGTTCTCGTAAAATAAATAATTGTGTTATTATAATGGCATTGTCGTATTGCCATTATTATAAAACCTATTAGTAGAAATGTCATTCATTTGTCATTATGTACGAGATTACCAATATATGCAATTTCTTTCAATGTAGGGTCAGTGGCTGACCATTGGAAAGTCATAATGACGCCATTATAATAGTAGATTACCAAACTTGTCAAAATCAACAATTATGACATCAATGATCGACCATTCTGACACTATTGTAATAGCAGACTTGAGGCCCTGTTTCTGTGAGAGGGAGTGGGCCGTAATCCACCACGCGGGCCCAGTGCGGGTTGGTGGATGTCACATGTCTTCGAATTTTTAGTTCTAGGATATGCCGGTTTCCTCACGATGTTTTCCTTCACCGTTTAGAATTTTTCGGGTTTGGTTAAAGCTTTGCAAAGATAGGCAGGTGAAATTGAAAATATAAATACTCACTCCCTCCCATCCTCCCATATCTTAACCCTCCAATCCCCCGAGCAGGAGGCGTAGATGCTGTTATTAAAATGGTTATATCTGATCCTGTAGACGGGCATGTGATGACCTTGGACGGAGCGCACGTAGTTCCGGTTGTACTTCAGCGAACACGTGTGTATCATGCCGTCTTCTGTGCCCACCATGAAGATCTCCGGCTTCTCAGGGTGGAAGCAGATGCAGCTGCCGCAACCTGTATCGAAAGTATGCGGCATGGATCAGAAAGGTGTGGTCATATTTAAGGATGTGGTACAGACCATCATAGAGCAGTGGTGGCCCACGGCTGCGACTTACGAGTTGCAGGTCGTAGGGTCCAGGCAGGCGCTTTTACTTGTTTGTAAATTATTTCATCACTACTGCTCTCAAAACGGTGAAGGAAAACATCGTGAGGAACCCGGCATGTCTTAGAACTAAAAATTCGAAGACGTGACATCTATCAACCCGATGACGGCCCACTCCCTCTCACAGAGAGGTGGCCTAGTGTCCCAGCAGGGGGAACATTATAGACTGATTATGTACAGACCATCAAACTGAACAACTTTCTTCATGGGACCAACATCGTAATCGTGAAAAAATAATCTGCCATGTCATTCCTTTTAATGCGGGTAGGTATTGAAGTTTTGTATGGTTGAGTTATGATTACCGAAGTGCATATCGTTTCTGTTTTACCTGTAAAGTTGATAAAAGCTCAGCTTACTTTTAACAGTGAGCATCGTGCCATCAGGGCCTGGTATGGGCGGCACATTGGAAGTCAGAGTGATGATGGTGGTGCACTGCAACTCTCCCGGCATCACGGCCCATTGGACCACGCGACCATCGCCAGCTATGGAGAAGAATGATGGCTCCCCGTCGATTAGGCGATGACCCCAGCGGATCTTTGGGAGATAATAGAAAGTCATAAAGTTCGTAAAATGAATGTTTGACTCCACTGACCACAATACACTAAACTGTAAATTACACCACTACGGAATTCGTGGACAAGCTGCTGATCTTGTTTTTTCCTATCTATCAAACAGGCAGCAAAAAGTAAACGTTAACGGGGCAACGTCCTTGGGGTCTCTAGTAAAGATGGGCGTCCCTGAAGGTTCAATTCTTGGCCCTTTCTTATTTCTAGTTTATATTAATGATCTGCCTTACATGATGGCTAACTTATCGAATAGAATTCTATTCGCTGATGACACTTCCCTTATTTTTAAAATAGATAGAAAAGATACGGATGTCTTACATGTCAACGATAGTCTGGCTGTTCTTTCAAAATGGTTCGCAGCTAATAATCTTTTACTTAATGCGTACAAAACAAAATGTCTTAAGTTTTCATTACCAAATGTACCCCAAGTGAGTCTAAATTTAAAACTTGACGGCAAGAAACTAGATGCTATTACGGAAACTGTATTTCTAGGAATTACTTTAGATTCAAAATTACAATGGGGTGCCCACATTAGAGCTCTTTCAAGTCGATTAAGTTCAGCTGCATATGCAGTAAGAAAAATAAGGCAGTTAACTGATATAGCCACAGCTAGGTTAGTGTACTTTGCTTATTTCCACAGTATTATGTCATATGGAATTCTGCTGTGAGGATCGGCTGCTGAGTAGATTCCATTTTCATTTTACAAAAGAGGGCAATCCGCGCGATCTATGGAATGGGTCCTCGTGAGTCCCTTAGAAACAAATTCAAAGAAATTGATGTACTAACTCTGCCTTCCCTTTATATGTTAGAAAGTATTTTATATGTTCGCAAAAACTTAGGACTTTTCAAAATAAGAACCGATTTCCATAATATAAATACACGTAGTAAACATGAAATTGTGATACCCAAATTTAGATTAACTAAAACAAGCAAGTCATTTCTTATAAACAGTATCCGCTTCTATAACAAGTTGCCAAAGTCGGTTATAGAACTTAGCGATGGAAAGTTCAAAACCCACATCAAACGTGTCCTAATCAAAAAAGCATACTATAAGATTAAGGACTACGTTGAAGACAAGGAAGTTTAGCAATCATTCCTTCTGCACATGTGGCTTCCCTGGTACCTCATTAACGGCATAACTATGTGAACTTCTATTAACTGCTCCTAAATAACGATTTTTATTTCTTTTTTTACATACTTTGACATAACCTACAGTTTTAATTTAAAATATTTATTAGTGACTTGTGGACAGAATATTTATTCAGTTTTTTTTTTACAGTTGTAATGACAATGTTGTCATTTGGTTTAAATATGTAGGTTTTTATTTTTATTACTTTAGTAATATTTTATATAGATTCTTTTTTAATTTGTGAATGTGAGAACGTTGTAGGCTTAATAGAGTGTAGCTTTGTAAACTATCTTTTATTTTGTTAAGTACTTGGTACTTGTTGACGGGCCTACACTGTCTTCCCATACCTATTAACACTGTAACTTATAACATTGTTAAAGCCCACTTTTTTTAAAAGAGTAACCGTGGAGTTTCTTGCCGGCTCTTCTCCATAGGAAACGACCAATTGGAACCGTGCACCTAGCTTCTGACGTTTCATAAGTGCCCATGTAGGTTTATGTGAAATAAAAAAAATTGATTTTGATTTTTTTAATTTTGAAAGTACATACTGATTACTAACCTAAAACTTTTATAAAACACCGTGGTATTTTAACCGTCTTACAACGGCAGCCCACTTCATGTATCCAATGACTACTAATCATTCATGAAAGTATTTTTTTAAAATTAACGTTTAAATAATTTAAAATGTTAATATATTATAATATAATGGAGTGCAAGGCTCATAACAGGTGTTTCAAACTACATCATGCGCCATAATGAATATTTTTTTTGTTTAATTATTCAAATGTTAATTAAAAAAAAAATACTGTCATGAATGATTAGTAGTCATTGGATACATGAAGTGGGCTGCCGTTGTAAGACGACTAAAATGCCACGGTGTATAGAACAGACTCAACATTTTTGAGTATACCATACATATACAGGGTGGATTTTTGAGATGGGGCAGTAAGGGCAGCTACCTTAACCGTTGTAGCTACAGGAAAAGGGTCTTAAGAGACTGGCCTCATCTTTTTGAGAAATTTTGATCTGCATTCACAGATTTTGAAAAAAATAAATTGACGACCAAGGCAAAGCCATGACCATTGTGCCAATAGTTTGTAACCTCCTAAATTCATAATGGCGTGACAGTGGTCCATAGGGAAGTCAAAATAATAGAAGCTACAAGCTTCAGTACGAGATTACCAAATACAGACAATTTTTCCAATGGAGTATCATTGGTACGTCATTGGAACATCATAAAGACGCCTTTCAATTAGGAGATTAGCAAAACTGTCAAACTTTACAATTACGATGCCAATGATCGGCCATTCTGACACAACTGTGTCCACACATTTTTATGTGGCGCTATTTAAAAATTGAACTTTATAAAAATACATACAACAGTGTTCAGGAACTCAAAGATTTACATACCACGATTCTTTATGGAATTAATCCTAGGACATTATCAGCTGATATCCACTCTGTAGTAAAGAGAATAAACCTATGCCTACGTCAAAACGGCTACCATTCTGAACACCTCATAACTTAGAGCACAAAAGTAAAATTTCTAGGTGAGACCAAATGTAAAGTTTCAAGTTTTTAATTTTAAGGTGAAATAATACCCAAAGTAGAAGTTATAGTTTTTTATTCGTTTTTAGATCAGTCTTTTTTGTAGCGACCAGTTTATCGATGGTAAAAAATGTAAGTTCGAGTCTCATTTCCTACGAAATGTATGGGAAAAGTTTTTAGCGATTTATGACTTTTCTAGTACTCAAACTTCAATTGGTCCAATAGCGGTTCTTGATCCCTAAAAGAAAGCGGATCGATTGGCATAAAAAAAAGGTTTTGTGAAAATTGCCCATTTTCTTGCTGACTGTACATTTTTTTCAAAATCTGTGAATGTACATCAAAATTTCTCAAAAAGTTAAGGACAGTCTCTTAAGACCGTTTTCCTGTAGATACAACGGTTAGGGTAGCTGCCCTTACTGCCCCATCTCAAAAATCCACCCTGTATAAACTCATACCTTTTCCCATGGGGGTAGGCAGAGTCTATAGAACGCCAATTGCTACGCTCCTTACATACTCCTTTTGCTTCGTTTACGTTCATACATCAGGGGGTCTAGTCCGAACATAAATCCGAAGTATCGACCGAATGTTCAGTCGTTTCTTTACTACGTCTAACAATCGCTGACTACTGCAAAAAAAAAGGCAGTTGAATAGATAAGCCAAAGTCAAAACTGTGACTTGAAGTCGGGTAAGGACTCAAAGTAAAAAAAGGAAACTATGGAAGTTATAAAACGGCCGAACATTTGGCCGATACTTCGGTTTAGCGCTTCGGAGTAGACCCCCAGCATACAAGCACGCCGGTTGCGAGTACTACGCATCTGATCTTTCTGAAGAACATCACCATCACCATTGAGTATAAAATATTGATAAAAAAATCTTCATGCGAAATAAGTTGCAAATTGTTAAGCAAAACATCAACTACTTTTCTCTACATAATACCACAAGTCAAAAATTAAGAAAGTGCAGCATGTTTTTGCAATTTTCACGATAACAAACACTGTCAAAGTTAATCGAAATGATGCACTTCTGACACTAATGCTTTTTAAAGCTTTCTTCGTGGTTCTCGGCGGGAAAGTGAAACGTCATGTTTAGCAGTTTTGCTTTATTTTCTAAAATCTGTGTTTAGCCGAATATTAATGTGTAATAATGGTGGATCATTAACCATTAAGTGTTCGTGAAAGTGCATCAGTGTAGGCAAATGAAACAAAACAGTGCAACATCACTTCAAGTTCTGTCAAGAAGTCCGCGTGAGGTCTCAGTAAAGTGCCACATCTTTACTTGAACTCATGGGGAGCGGGCGGGCGAGGATGTCATCTAATTATATCATGCATTGAATATAATTAATTTCATCATTATAACAAACTTTGTACTTGTTACCTAATTTTACTTGACGCTGGCTAAATGTGGAAACCGCACGAAGCCATAATAATAATTTAAAAAAATCGACGAATTTTTTGAAAACCACAGTCGCTCTTTAAATGAGTACCCATACTCCGTTAGTTTAGACAGTTAATTAAAAGTAAACAAAAAAACCACGTGACGAGAGAGCTGTAAGTAACCGACTATATCATTTTAATACAAGTGGAGAATGTTTGTTATTGCAATCGAGGTGGAATTAACACCCGAGCCGTAGGCGAGGTTGTTTTTGAGCCGAGAACTGCAATAACAAATGTCCACGTGTATCAAACGACGTTTTTCAATACACTTTTGAAGAAATAAAATAAATTAACGAAAAATATTTTTGTCATGAATTATTATGAAACTATGATTTAATGTTCTTTTTTTCCGCGCATTACTTTCGCCAGGTTGACGGAGAAGCAAAGGTATTAAGCCGATAAACAGCCTAATACGAAAAATAGAAAATTCCAATATTTTTGAGTTTAGAACACAAATACATGTTAATTTGTTCATAAACGTTTTTTTATTGTAATAATCATGGTATTCTATTTATAAAAATTAGGTATTTAAATATTCCAAAAATATTAACGCCGTAAAGACGCAATTTGCCAAGATTAAAAAAAAAATCACCTACGAATAGAGAGGATGTGAATAGAGGCATTGAACCAATTTGGATTAAGTCTAGGTATAAGTTATCTGTGGCAATTTTTATTCCCGCACACGTGTTGGAAAATAAAAAATCGCACGTGTGTGAAATCTGCATTATGAACCTAATCGTAGTGCGATATGAACCAGTTATCGGGGAAGTGAGTGTATTGTAAAAGTAATACCTGTCACTTCAGTTGTCATGCTACGTCACAGTTGTATTCTTCAGTTTAGCAACGTTAAAATTCGTTGACGTTTAAAGAACCTGTCTTTTTGGGCTCTTTACAATAGACAGATTACGAAATAGTATAGTATTATTATAAATCGAAATAAAAAATTGTGCTTAAGCAGTAACATCTACGAAGAGTAGTTTAAGAATAAATGATAAAGTTTACCATACATTAATAAAAGACGAAACTATCGTAAAAATCAAAAATACACTTAATTTGTTTGCCTTTATTTCATTACCTAAACCAATTTGGTTTAGGTAGGTATTATGGAACAAATGAAAAGCCGTTAGATGCTCTTACCTCCCACACGATGTTACTGTGTTTGTCCCTCACAGAGTTAGATTTGTACTGATAAGCAGACTCCAGTGTTAACTTCGCGTTGTACACGCAAACGTTGCCGTCGTACAGTCCTGGGACAAACAGAAGGAAAGACCAGTTCGTTGCTATGAGGAGAAACCATATATCCTTATTTTAAAATGTCCTCGAACTCCCGACAATCTCTAGAAGAAACGTTCTCGATTTTGTTTGATTGAGATGCGTTATTTCAAGGTCGTTGTCAATATAAAACAAAGAATACTCTAAATCAAATTTCCACCCAAGCTCCACCCCTTGCTCCTCGCCACTCCTTTATGTGCTCAACGCTAACGCATCAGTAATAAAGTAGAATATCGCGTGCGCTCTTTGATCGTGTTCAAGCACGAAACTAAATAGCGTAAGTGTCAATTCTTATTCCATTTATAACTAAAGTAATAATCGATCTAGAGAAAAAATATCTTGTGGTTGGATAATAAACTATATTTTCTTGCTTTGAATATTTATTTTAGACATAACAGCCGAACAATTTTGTTTTTTTTTTTTAATTATTTTCGAATAAATAATGTATCGAGCGAAAATATTGCAATTAAGTAACTGTCTGATACATGGACAGAAAATGATCCAATATATCAAATACTAAAGTTCCATTTTGATTGTATGTGTGACTGTTTCAGAATATTAATGCAAATTAACATAAAAATAGGGAGACTCCTCTTAACCCCCATTGAATTTTCCCTTCTAGGAATTCTGCCTTTAAGTTTTGTTATCAATAGCATTTGAACAACACAAATCAGTGCTGGTAAAAAGCTTCCTCTTTACAGCATGAAAGAAGCTTCACGATTCCAAACGGCACGGCACATCTTGCACCTTAATTGTGAATCAACATCTAAATGATTTTCAAGTATATTGCTATCATATTTTCAAAAAAAATGTCTCCTCAACGACATAAATAACGCAAATAATGTTGTTGAACTAACCTTAGGTAGGTAACCGACTTAAACATAACTGACGAAATGTGGCTGTACTATAGGTACACCTCTGCCTAACCCTTCGCGGATTACAGGCGTTATATTTTGTTATGTTATATAAAAACAGAAATCTAGTGAGTCATCGGTAACTCACAATCGTTTAAAATTACGATACTATAAAAAAATCACCGCAGTATGTTCTGTATAATGCGTTAAAACTGTACTGTGTAGTTATTTTAAGCTGACAACTGTTTTTTATCACTTTAGCAAAGTAATACAACGTTATTCTTGTCTTAATTTTCGCGGAATCAGTTATTGTAAAATACGTATGGGAGCATCATGTATACAATCACACTAATATTATAAAAGCGAAAGTTTGTGAGTGTGTGTGTGTGTGTATGTTTGTTACTTCTTCACGCTCAAACGGCTGGACCAATTTTGATAAAATTTTGTATGGAGGTAGCTGACACCCGGGAATAAGACATAGGCTAGGCTTTTTATCCCGATATTCCCACGGGATCGAGACTTACGCGAGTGAAACCGCGGGGCGCAGCTAGTAATTATTATAAAAGCTGACCCAGACGTTGTTGTTCTGTCCCAATAATTCATACAATATTCCCATAGATAGAAAGCATTTTCAATTTAATCGAATTTACTAATTTTCCCGACAACTTTTCCAAAATTTTCTCCGAAAAAAATGCTGTATTGGTTCAGCCGTTCTCGAGTTTTGCGCTCAGCAACACATTTAGCCATTCATTTTTATTTATATAGATTGTAGTCACTTTTCGTGTATGTGTATGTGTCACCGCGTTGTTTTTCTCAATTACGCAACGGATTTTGATGCGGTTTTCACCTTCATTTAAAGAATTAATAATACATTAATATTAAATATACATGTACCTAAGAAATCTCAATGTTTAATCAAGTCGTATAAACCGTGTGAAGTAGGGGCGGCCTGCAGGTACACACGGCTACATATCAAGCTTTACATTTCCAGTTTAAGCTTACCTCTCATTGTACGGAAATCCTATACAATGCGAGATCAGCCTAAACTGGAAATGTATAGTTTGATACGTAGCCGTGTGTACAAACATACAATGTTCAAACTATCATTATTTCCTTTGGTCGAAGTCTCGACAGTCTTTACCAGTTGTTTCTAGTTTTTCACGAGTCGCAAGATTTTACTTAAGAACCTAACAAGAGCTAATAAGAACAGAGCAGACGAAAGAGCTAGCAGCATCTGAATCCTTACGGGACAATACGGGACAGTAGTAGAGCGAAATTTAAATAAATAGGTAAGTATGTCAGCGGTCATAACCATTTCCTCTTTATTTTTTTGGGGAAACGAGGCGAACGGTTGGAAGCATTTATTGGTGAGCTTAGCTTCTATTACTTGTATGAAAATACTCTATGGAGAATAGTAACAGCTGGTTTTATAATACAAGGAGTACCAGAATGTGTGAACCAGGTGCAATAGCATAAATTTTAATATGAATAGCATAAATAACGGGAGCAGCGATAAAATGTAAAAAAAAAAAACCGGCCAAGTGCGAGTCGGACTCGCGCACGAAGGGTTCCGTTCCTTTATCTATAAAAACGGCAAAAAAATCACGTTTGTTGTATGGGACCCTTAAATATTTGTTTAATTTTAATTTAATTATTTATTTTTAAAGTGAATATATAACTAAATATTTTGTGAATATTTCAAGCGTCTACATGTTGTCGTTATCAATATCGAGCAAAAACTAGCAAAAAAATCACGTTTATTGTATGGGAGCCCCCTTAAATATTTATTTAATTCTGTTTTTTAGTATTTGTTGTTATAGCGGCAACAGAAATACATCATCTGTGAAAATTTCAACTGTCTAGCAATCACGGTTCATGAGATACAGCCTGGTGACAGACGGACAGACAGACAGATGATGTATTTCTGTTGCCGCTATAGCAACAAATACTAAAAACCAGAATAAAATAAATATTTAAGGGGGCTCCCATACAATAAACGTGATTTATTTGCCGTTTTTATAGATAATGGTACTGAACCCTTCGTGCGCGAGTCTGACTCGCACTTGGCCGATTTTTTTTACTATATCTTTACTATTTATGCCTTTATTCCTGGAATAGCCTGTAAGAAATGAGGGTAACCGATTTTATGGTCAGATTTTCTATTGGCGTAGAGTACGGCGGGATAATTGCATAACACTTACACACACCACACTTACAGTCGGAATGCCTTTTGTCAGTTCAAAAACATTAATTTCGTTATCACGTTGTTGAGCAGACGAATTTTCTAAATGGGTTACCATTGTTTAATCGAAAAGAAATTGACAGATTATCACTTCCCAAGGAATTTTACGCATAATTTTATTTGCCAAATTATTACTTAGCAAAAAATCTCTTCACAAATAATTGTAACGTAAACCTAATGTTTGGCAAGTGTACGTTTAAACAATAACTTGTTTACCAACTAGTAAAATATTTCAGTTGGTATAACATATTATTTTACGCAAAAAAAATAAGCCAAATATTTAGTATCGTCAGTTTTCAATTTACCATTTCTATTCAGTCAATTGCAACCCTACTAAAGTAATTTTCTATAGTATTCTAGTCGTTTCTGGCACTCGCCAGCCGCTCCCGCGGCACCGCTCGCCTTGCTCGCTCGGCTCGTGCGTAGGGGGTCAAAGTATTAACCTAACCTAACCTAATCATTTTTTTTAAAATTAAATTATCCTAATCTAACTATGTTGGTTCCGGGTAGCCTACTAAAAATAATTAATACAATTATTTGACTAAATGTTTATTGTCTAAAGATGGTTTGCTGTAATAAATCATTTGATTAAATACCAAATTTTTACCTTTTGATCAAGCCTTAATGACATTATCCTTGGTAATATTCTGCCGAGTAAAAATTTTACCAAATGAAAATGTGCGTACCTACTAAAATTATTCCAAATATTGCTTTGGTATAAAAAAAACGTTGCTAAAATTTGTTTGGGTAGTGAAATTTTGTCAAAGTCTTTTCGGCAAAACGGCACAGGATCCCTTTCAAATATTATGCAGCAATGGATTAGCAATTTTCTTCAAAATCTTTCAGATTGTGCTTGAAAATTCGTTACGCAATTACGGTGCAGGAAACATACCAACACAAACCAGGTAAGGTATTTCCTTGTACACGTCGAGACATATGACAGGCGACTCCGTGATCACGGCGTATTCCGGATAAGCCGGGTTCTTGATGCTGTACAGGCACAGGCACCCTACCTTCTGCTGGCATGTGAAGTCCACTGTTGAACATAATATTGGAGAATAAAAAACTGACCACAGTATAGAAAGCATATCAATTGAATATGTTGTCAAAACTCATGTCAATTTATACAGGGTGTCAAACGTCTGTGTCTACGTCTATATCAAAAAACGAGGTCCGCATATTGGAAACATCCTGTTGTAACTGCACCACTACGGAATTCGAAATGCCTCTCTGGATCTTCTTACTTCATATTTATGATAGGATTCAGAAAGTTGATGTTAGCGGAAATAGATCACCGGGATCTGTAGTAAAATTGTGGGTCCCCCAGGTTCAACTCTTGGCCCATTTTTGTTTCTTATTTATATAAATGACTTGCCTTACCACATATAGGATAAACATGATATAGTGTTGTTTACAGACGACACTTCAGTTTTATTTAAACTCAAACGTCAGCAGTTGGTTACTGACAATGTAAACAGTGCCCTCGAAAAAGTAGTTAACTGGTTTAATGTTAATAATCTACTTCTTAACGAGAAAAAAACTAAATGTGTTAAGTTTACAATACCTCATGTTAGATAAGTAAAAAACTAGTGTGCTCATAAAGGGTGAAGAGTTGAAACCCGAAGATACCACAGTGTTCTTAGGCATAACTTTGGATGCCAAGCTTCAATGGGGCCCCCATATATGTAGATAAATTGTCAAAAAAGCTTAGCTTTGCAGCATACGCTGTTAGAAAAATTCGTTATTTAAATGATTTAGAGACAGCCCGTTTAGTATACTTTAGTTATTTTTATAGTGTAATATCGTTCGGTATTCTGTTGTGGGAAAATGCCGCCGATATTCAGACAATTTTTGTTTACAAAAAAGGGCAACTCGTTCAATTTATAAATTAAGTCCCAGTCACTCCCTCGAGACAAAAAATTAAAGAGATTAATATAATGACTGTAGCTTCTCAGTATATAATATTTACGAAAATCTTTTGTATGCACATAAAAATATTAATCTGTTTTATAAAGCGGAAACTGTACCAGAAAGCCTTTTATACTGTGAAAGACCATATTGAGGACAAAAAGGATTGGGGTTGAGCTGCTCTAATATATTTACAGTGAATGTTGTTTTTTTTATTTTTTCTCTTAGTAATTTTTAATGATGGTCTGGCAGTTTGAGTACTTTATGCAGCCTACCCAAATGTCCTTTCTTTGGTATTGTTCGTAGAATCGTTGAGCTCCTTAAGGTCTGAGTTAAGCTGCACGACTACTGACAAATGTGTGCAGTGACTGGACATGCCAACTCAATCTGCGTGGTTCTCTCATCAAAAGACCATTCCAGACATTAATCTACATGATCTTCACCTGTTGCTGACCAAGATTATGTCTGGACTTTAAATGAGACTGTGACCTCTGAGTTTGTTTCGGCCTTTCTTCTCAGAGTAGTCAGATAGTAAACGCCGACCTCATCCAGTTTAAAAAATATGATTGACGTGTAAAAGTGTTTGTACAAACCTACCTACAGAAATAAAATAATACATCTTTTAACATTTGTTAGTTTTTTTTTAACCACGATTTGAGACTAGATCTTGATTTGAAATCGCTAAAACGACATATTTTCCCAATTTTTCACGACCGTCGACATTTGGCCCCAGCTTTACCATGACACACCAGTTTTTCCTCCGGAACCTTGTCAGTCAGCGGTCAAACTCAAATCAGTGCTATCCTCTAGTGGCTGAACCGTTTCAACCACTAGACTCAATTAAATGATTACCCTTTCGGCACGCAGTTACATTCAATTAAGGAAAAGGTGGTCGAACCCTCCAACATTTTGCTGTGCTAAAGCCCGTATTATAAAATCGTCCTTGATTTGGCACTAGGGATATTGTGAGGAGTTAAATAATATAGCAAAGACAGAAGTAGGGATGGCTGCAACTAAAGTTGCTTTTAACCGAGCCTGTCCGAAAGGGATATCGTGGCCCTGGCACACAGGCATCTGAAGGAACACGGTGGGTTTTAGTCAGTAAAAGTCTGACACTCCCTCCCGCTCCACCCAGAGCGGGAGAAGTTATTTGATAATTTCCCACCCAAAAAAAAAAAAAAAAAAAAACCAGCAGTTGGTGATATAGTCTGTGGGTGAGTTCAAGCTGAAGGTCTTGAGGCTACTTTAGAGTACGCTACAAAATGGAACTCTCTCCTCAATTTCACAACACTATTTCACGGTCAGTAAACATTTCCTAAAGATATACGATACAGGAGCGACAATATAAAAAAAATCCGTTGTTCACTTCATTAAGAACGAATTACAAACACACAAAGAGCCAAAAATACAACATATTTATATTAAAAGCGTGGAGGAACGTGACCCAAAATCGTGTAAGATCGGCAATTTCGGCCACCTTCGGGTCTCATTGTTGCCGAAGTGACGTTCGTAATGCGACTCGAGTGTCGGTATTCAGCACCTATATTGACTAACCGTTGTTATCTCAATTGCTTCCTATTCAAATCATGAGGCGAAACTGTTTCGGGACAATGTGTGAGACAAATGGGCTTGAGAAGTAACAGATGATTTATATGAAGGCATATATTAATGTGCCAACGAGATGGAAAAGTTTTTTTGCATTTCTTTCATGGTGTGAGTCATTAATTGATTATTTAACGTGAACGTTTTGGTATACTGGTCCTGTCTATCCACTCATCGCCTGATTGTTTCTGAACTACTAAACGGACAACAAGGCTTTCATTGGCAAAATACACGTTGTTTTAACTTACAGGATCCATAGGCAACGGTAAACAAGTCCTGGTAGTGTGGGTTCCACTGGATGTCGCAGACAGCATGGCTTCTCATAGGATCGAACTGGAATTTCCACAGAGGCAGCAAAGATCCCATGCCTTCGCGGAACTCGTCTGATGGATCGTCCCAGTAGCGGTAGTCTTGAGCTGGAAATGAAATAAAAATTATTAGAAAAATGATGTAACTTAAAGTTCTGTCTATGTGTGAAAACTGTTGTGTTATTACCAGTTTTGGGCATTATTTGTAAAAGTTGGGAACTCGCCGACCAAGTGGGCTTTAATGTAATTGTGGTCAGAAAAGTGAAAATATATTTCAGAATATACATATAACAGAACTTGGTTTTCGTAAAATAGAACTGATAATATTTAAGACATGGTATTTTCCTTCAGTTTCAATTTCGTCTGGTGTCTAAGAGAAGATAATATACAAAATGCTATGGTACCGATATCATCGTAAATGTTCTGGTTCACGAGTCTCTCGAGGATGGCCCAGGCCTCCCGGATCCTCTGCGCCAGCAGCTCGTCATGGAGCTGCTGCTCAGTCTTCATATGCTTCGCCTTCTTCTTCCGCAGCTGTGTTACAAGTAATAGTATGAGAAAATGTCATAGTATTCAATATTATTCAAAAGACTGTCGAGATTGATGCTCTAGTAAAGGTGAATTTTTGAAATTGAAAATGTTTATTGAAATAATTGATTTATATAAATATTTACAAAATAGGGCCTTAGACTTCAATTGGTCTCTTGTGGCCAGATTAGACTGCTCATTGACTGCTGCGCTGCGTGTCGCGGGTTCGATTCCCGCACGGAACAAATATTTGTATGACCTATAAGTAGTTGTTCCGGGTCTGGCTTGTGAGTTTAAATGTTTGTAAACGCACCCACGATACAAGAGAAATTCCCAATGTGGGACAAGGTATTAAAAAAAAAATATACTAGAATATACTAGCTTTTGCCCGCGGCTCCGCTTAAGGTCGATGATAAAAACCTATAAAAAACTTATCCCTGAAATAATACCTATGTGCTAAACGTTCATGTTAAGGGGATGCCAGCGAAATTCAAATTTTCTTACGATTTTATGAAATTAGCAGGTCAGTGTCAGGTTGTATGTTGACTAAAATATGATTCAGGACCGTAACTAATATGGCTTTACAGAATTATAATCAATAGAATCAGTAATACGACTCCTTAAGTTAGAATTGTCATTAAATTTCATGATTTCATGAAATAGTCATTCAATAGAGTTAAACCTATTGATGATTTTTATGATTATAATTCTATAAATAAATATTTGATACGGCAGCGGAACATATTTAGATTAACATACAATCTGATAATGACCTGAAAATTGCAAAAAAACCGTAAGAAAATTTGAATTTCGCTGGCTACCCTCACGCTTTCACCTTAACCAGACAAACGGTGATAGACTTTATCAGTCTCATACAAACCAACATACATTTCTATAAATATGGAAGTTTGAGAGATTATGTAACTAGTGCAATTTTGTAACTGATGCAATTTTGTAACTTGTGCAATTTTGTAACTTGTGCAATTTTGTAACTTGTGCGATTTTATAACTGGTGCAATTTTGTAACTGGTGCAATTTTGTAACTTGTGCAATTTTGTAACTTGTGCAATTTTGTAACTAGTGCAATTTTGTAACTTGTGCAATTTTGTAACTTGTGCAATTTTGTAACTGCTGCAATTTTGTAACTTGTGCAATTTTGTAACTTGTGCAATTTTGTAACTGCTGCAATTTTGTAACTGGTGCCATTTTCTGAACGATTGATGGAAAACTAATGCGTGATAAACTAGCCAGATACGGTATTTTTACACGTTCTTCAATAGTCGAAATCAATGAATATCATAGCATTACACAACTGATTACTTTGCATCGTGCGCTTGCGCTGGTCTGTATTCAACATTAGATAAACAGAGCAAGCAAATACATTAACAAGTACACGTTGAACTAATATTTATTTAAATGTATTATTGATACTAATATGTTGTAGTTGTAAGCGGTTCGTGGAAAACAACTTGCTGTCAATTTCATGGAACAAAATACAAACTCCGGCGCATAAAAGCAAGATAGACGATAATATATTCACATTTTAGGTTAAATGTAATAATACGTAGACCCAATACTCGACTGTGGATCATGATGGATTAGTTGTGATCTTTATTGAACATTGTTGTGAAATAAACTTATGAAGTATTTTCTTGTGCCGGTTGCGGCGGCGGCGCTGAGGGTTTCATTTGGGAAACTTTTTGCAGGAAATGGCTAATACTTACAAAAAAATTGTCAGATATTTGAAAATAACTGCTTTCTTGTCATTGCTACACTAAAGTGTTTAAAAATTAACCCGAAAAACTTTAAGGAGTGCTTTAGACTATCTAACTGAATAACTTTAATTATGGGATCAACGCTTTGTAATGGCGTTCTCAACTGTATGGACAGCAGATTTGTTTTTAAGATTTCAATGTTGGTCACATAGTAAAAGTTATTCAGGTCGATGGTTTAGACTCCTTAAAGTTTCCAAGCTACCTTAGATAATTTGATTAGGAAGTTCGTCTTACCTCTGGAGCCTTGACCACCGGTAGTTTAGACCTTGTAGCTACCGAATGCTGGAGAGCTACTACTGTATTTCCGCTACTTACTCGTACCAATTTTTACTAAATCCCTTGTTTTGTTATTTTTGAAAAACTTTGTGACCATCAACATGACCTAAGATTAATTAGGTAATTTATTTATTTGTGATTACCCTTTTAGGCTTTTCATCCTCCTTTTCCTTCATTTTCCTAGCGTAGTCTTCCTGGTAGTAGTCGAAGATGATGCACTGCAGCGCCGTGGCCCCGAAGTTGGCTCTCGGCGGCGGGATAGTCTGTGTGTCCACCGACTACACACAACACATAAAGATTACGGCTCGTTCAGATGTATTTGTGGAGCAGCGAGCGCGGCGGCCGCCCGTCCACTTATTGTACCGAACGAAATTCCCTGGTGGAAGTAGATTTGGGAAGAAAGTTTTGACAAAAAAAAAGGATTTTGTAGTGTTTGTGGTGTTTAATAACTACGGTAATGAAGATGTTTAATTAAACGTGAGTATAAACTAGTTTATATGTTTGTTAAGTGTAGTATTTGGAGAATTTTTATGTATATTGAAATCTATCTACGATCTACCTACGCAGCAAAGTGTGTTATTAATAAATACGCAATATGCCTGTCGGTCGATATGTTTAATTAAAGATAATGTTATCTTTTGTGTGTAATTTAGGCACTTATCTAATGAAAATGAAGTTAAAAGATAAGGTTTTATGAATGATAATTAAAAAAAGGCGGCGTAGTAATAGAAATAATATAATTACTTTTCGCTGTGAGGGGCGTGGAAATGAAAAATATAGACAGTGCGTATTAGTAAACAGTTAGTACGTACGTACTTATTTATGTGGGCATCCAAGCAAAAAGGGTCAAGGAAGTCTACTCCGCCAAATGTTCAGCCGTTGCTTGACTACGCCTAACTATGGCTGATTACGACGAAAGAAAAAAAAACGACAGTCAAAGAGATAAGCCAAAGATAAAAATGTGACTTTAAGTCGGGTATGGATTCAAAGTCAAAAAAGGAAACTATGGAAGTTATAAAACGACCGAACATTCGGCCGATACTTCGGTTTAACGCTTCGGAGTAGACCCCCAGTTCTCGGCATTTAGTTTCCGAGACATACGCAGTTTTGTAAAGTTGGGTGAAAAAATTACATTTCGCGATTTCAATTGATTATTAATTCATGCTCAATTATCTACAAGTTCTTAACGTAAATGACTATAAAAGATGTTTCTAAGTATCAGAAATTTTAAGAGAATAGTTTAGTAATAATAATAAGGTACCAGTGGCATGTCAAATTTGAAAATGCTTTTTTCTCAAAACAAGCTTTGCAGAGTTTCAACTTCA
Organism: Tiliacea citrago; assembly: GCA_963921375.1. Classification (NCBI taxonomy): domain Eukaryota; kingdom Metazoa; phylum Arthropoda; class Insecta; order Lepidoptera; family Noctuidae; genus Tiliacea; species Tiliacea citrago. Next base: position 9,662,118 of record OY992799.1, read on the forward strand.
AATGTCTGATAAAAAAAATGTGCTGGTTATTGTTTTTTTTTTTTATTCTAGATACCGAATCTAGTCATAACTCAATACCGCACTACTGGGCCCTTTTTTTGTACGCCCACATATTTTCCCCATAGATAATAAAAATACGGTAGGTATTATTATGTTATGTTATATTATGTGTAAACATAATACGTAAAGGCTCTTACAAACACACGCGATATCGCGGGCGCGACATGCACCGACAAAGGAATTGTCTTTGTCGGTGCCTGTCGCGCCCGCGATATCGCGTGAGTGTGTAAGAGCCTTAATAAAGGATAGATAGGAAAGTCGTGGTGGATAGTATTGGAAAATGTGTAATTATTTGTAGTAGGATGTCATTTTTTTTATTCTGTGCTGCCTTGGTGGTTTAGTGGTCGACATCGCTACTGTTGACCATGAGGTCCTGAGTTCGATTCCCGGGTCGGGAAAAGTGTTATTGGGTTTTTCCATCTAGAATTTTTCAGTAGCAGCTCTGTGTCTGGATTTGTGCCCGGTTAATGGCAATAGGCTCGCCCCTGTTACATGGGATTTAAACATAACTGGCGAAATATGTTGGTATGTAGGTACTATAGCTGCACCTCTGCCTCACCCTACGGGGAATAGAGGCGTGATCTTATGTTAGGTTTTATTCTGTGATTAAATGTACTTACTTAGTATAAATTGAAGTAGAGTGCCAACAGTCTGACCGATCAAATAAAAAATTTAATGTCATTATTATACAGCTATTTACAATCCTGCAGGGGTAACAAATAATCAATGTCCTTTTATGAAATATCGGTACAATGGTTCCAGAAAACGCAAACATGACGATAAGAATAGTAAAAAGCTTGTAAAAAAACTTTACGCGCATTTTCTCGATACGTTTTCCGTTAAGCAGATGTCTTGTTTATCGTAACTTCGACTGTCTTATTTCGCGTATTGGCGAATTTTCTCGTGAAAATTAGCTAATCGAAAAAAGGAAGTAAGTATAAACATATCTAATAATAAATAAAATAACCCCACCGCCGTATCTCTAACGGCCGAACCCAATAACCTATCTATCACCAGTTTTGGCATACTGGCGATAGAAAAATCTATCTATCGATGGTTTTAACGTCCCAACAATCTATGAGACATTATGGAATCTTACCGGCCCACGCTATCTACTGATGGGAGGGTGTATCGCCTACAACGGATAGCTATTTGTATGAAAATGCCAAATTATGCGACCCAATATACGATTTCTTTGACAGGAAAGTACTAAAGATGACAGATTGGTCTATTCCCCGAATTGCAGGGATAAACGTAAAGTAGCCAGGCTAAAATGAACTCTTTAGTACATGCAATAATGATCATAGATGTGATAGATGATGATTTTTTTTTTTTGAAGTAATAAAAAAAAATTGAAATTCAAATATCTCGAAAACGGTGCGTCTTAGGCAAAAATAACAGAAATTTAACCCCCCTTTTGAAACACCGCCCCGTGCAAGCACCAAGCGAACATGCATTTTAAGTAAAAAAAAAAAAACAACATTAGCCCGCGAAATTCAAATTTTATTACGTTTTTTGCAATTTGCAGGTCAGTAACAGGTTGTAATACGGCTCTACAGAATTATATCTTAATCCAGTAACTTATTTAGAAGTAAGAAACAAAGAAGTTTTATAATAAGACTAATTCACATGTTGTTTTTTAAAGTGATGTTGGTTGTAACGGAACGCACGGGAGGGCGAAGTAGAGAAACCTACTTATTGTTTTCGTTAGATAGATAGCCTTTATCAATGATTGTGAGACGCCATCCAAGGATAGATATAATTATACTGTCTATCATCAATAGCGATCTGTCTTTCACTGAAAATAGGTTATTGGGTTCGGCCGTAAGAGTATTCGAAGGTATTCTATCTATCTATTTCGATCAAAGGCCTGATTCAGTACTCCTCGATAGCTCCTCGAGCCCTATGTTATTTTCAAATATTTAAAAATGTAATTTATGTGTGTTAAAATTAATAAAGGAGAATAATCAAAAAACAACTGACTCGTCTAGGGTAGTTGTAGGTGAGAGCCGCTCGTTCGCAGAAGTTGAACTGGTTGGCCAGCTTCTTGACACGCGGCTTGATGTGGAACACTTCGTCGGTCAACATTTCCTGCTCCTCCGCGTCTGAACATTTTCAAGATATGTTATAAGTTTCGTGCGACACAATTAGTTATACTTACTCGTACTCTTATCCTAAAGTTCTTATTTTGAAATAAGAGATCTTTATCACACGTGAAATTAAAAAGTTTTATTATGACACATCGAATCTCGTCATGTGATAAGATGACAAAAGGTTCGAACCTATCCATGGGAAACAAAAGTTGAGTAAAGCCTCGTATTCATGGTAAACATTTGTTTAGCAACAGTTGATCTACGTTGTTGTTGAACGGTTAGAATGCTGCTGGAAATTTTGTTTAAATCAATATGTATTGTCCACACACGCCAGTCTGCATTAAAATGTTGCCCAAGGAAGTAGTGTTGTTGAGTTGAAAAATTTCAAAATTTATCGTTGCTCCACACTACCGCTATGTTTATATACAGTTGCAAACACGTCCACACACGTCAGCATTTGTTAATAAACTGATGTTGTCGCTCGCTGGGCGTCAACTCTGCAACATGGCGTGATCAACTCCGCAACACAAGTGTTGCCCGCAATATGTTGACAGCAACTCGGCAACATGTTTATGCAACCATGTTGCTAAACAAATGTTTACCATGAATACGAGGCTTAACAGTTGCTTAATGTTTTGCCTTCTATCAGCAACACTGCAAGAGTGCAAGTTGTAACAAAAAACATGTTGCTGCAATGTTGAGTAACTTTTAATTAGGTACTTATGAATCCGAGGCCTGTTTTGGGTTCAAAACTAGTCGCACGAAATACACAAATTAAATAAACACATGGGAAAGACCGTTAACATTAATAAACGTTAAACTAGGGTTTATGGTTTCTCGAGTTTTTTAATTTCTCGGGTCTTGAGAATTCTCGAAATCTATTTCTCGGGAATACCCGGGAAACCGAGGAATGTTCATTTATGTTTAAATAAAGAAAAACGTCGTTAATACACATCCTAATGTTTATTTAAATTGGACAAAAATCAACAAACATTAGTGTGAAATACATTGTATTGGGAACCTAATCGTAGTGCGATATGAACCAGTTTTCGAGGAAGTGTATTGAAAAAGTTATAGAAATAGCTAGAGAAGATAAATGAATATAATATTCCCCTGAAAACTAATTAGATTTCAAATAAAAACTACAATGTCAAAACAAGTATCAAATTAATAAAATATTTGAAAAATGTCAATAATAAACATATAAGATAAAACAGAAATGTCAAAAAATAAGAAAATATAAATACATGAGTGTCAAAATATATAATAAATCAATTAAATATTTTTAGAATCTCACTACATTATACTGAAACTGACAATAAAATCTAAGAAAGTACAAAAATACCCATCAAAAAAGTTAAGAAGTTTGGTTTTGAACGAGACCCTGACGTTAAAGAGAGTACAATAGTTTCATTACATTTGCGCTGCTCGCAACACATCATCCACTCTGGCGCATTCCGATTTAGACTGGAAGTAAACTGTTTGTGGTTTAAGATCCTTATGATGACCGTACAGTCAGAAACAGAAGTCCATTATCAAAATTGACACATCATTTTTCGCTATACTGCTGTTCAGCATTTCATTTAGTAACTATGAGTTAATAAATATTCTTTAAACTTTACTTCTGGTCCGATTTCAATAATAAGAATTTTGGAAAAACATGAAGTGTCAATCGATTTTTGTTGCTGACTGAACCTCTTGTAGTATAACTCAAAACTCAAAGCATTTATTTCAATTAAACCATTTACAGGCACTTTTCAATTGTCAAGGAGTCGGTCAGTTAGAAATATGATGCTAGTTGCCCATTCCAAAGCGTAGTAAAAGAAACTCCACGGACACTCTTTTAAATTATATTGTTTCAAAAATATTAGTTGCATCTTTAATGTGAGGACCAAATGTGAGAACGATATAAAAAAATGCGTCCATAATTAAAAAAAGCCATAGCAGCTAGAGATGACCAGTCCCAACTGACAGCGCCCGTTCACGAATATGACGCATGGATCAGCACCATTCAGCTCAACCATTTTGAAGGGAGCTAAATGATCTAACACCCGGGCCACCATCAGCGAGACATCTGAGTGAGCATGCCATACTCTCAGCCGCCAGGGCACATTCAAGTCAATGAAAGACTTGAATGTACGACTTATTACCCGGTCAAATGGTATCTGTATTCATAGTCCTAGTCCTCTGGGTGACTTGAGCCGTTACTCAGAGTCGTTACTTGGGACTTATTAGTTAACCATCCACGTTAATGGCAGGTATAAATTTGGACTCTGTCAGAATAGGACAGTTTAAAAATAATTAATTTTTGTTGGTGATGGTATCTGATTGGTTTTTGGGTGACGGCTCTGAGTGTGGAAATTATGACTACATTGTTACATTGGGTTCGCATCTGTAAAAACAAATGTAAGTGGTAATACTATAATAAATAAGTAAATAAATAAGGATAATAATTTTCCAGGCGACTAATAACTTAAAGGGCGACTAACTATTTGCTACTAAAATAATAACTTGGCGACTAATAACTTAAAGGGCGACTAACTATTTGCTACTAAAATAATAACTTGGCAGCGATTAAATATTATTTCTTAATCGCTGCAAAGTCATCTACTGTTATTGAATCATTTGGGTTAGGTTAGGTTAGAACAGTAACCATTAACAAGCGAAGGCGAGCAAGCGAAGCGAGCGTGCCGCGGTAGCGGCCGCCGAGCGCCAGATCCCCTCTATTGTTGATAAATTCAGTTACCAAAACAAAAATTCGATGCCAGTTTAAATTAAAATAAAGCTAAAAACTGATTATTGAGCTGCTACTTTCTACTTAAAATAATACTTCGCTGTAGCTGCCAACCTATTATTTTTGCTGCCAACCTATTATTTTTGCTACCGGCTTTAATTATTTTTTAATCCCAAATTCAGATTAATTTGTCGCCGTGTTAAATACATGCCAATAAATAAATAAATAGTACTAACACCTGCACTATGCAATTATATAATACAAAAGAGATTGAGTTTATACAATGCAAAGATCTTACAATCTTCAGCAAATCCAAAAGTATTTTCAAATGTTAATCAATTAGTTATGGTTGTGGAGCAGGACCAGCATTGAACCAAGCATTTTTAAGCAACTTATAATATGCCAATGAGTCTACATATGCCAATAATTTTAATGAACTTGCCTGCATACTTAGTGTGCGTAAAAAACTAATACCTAAGGATCGCGCATATGCAACCGTAGGTAGGCAGGTATAGGCCATGTAGATCGTTGATTTTCACAGAGTGGCCGGTGAAAGCTATATATAGTCACTCTAGAGGGTCGTTACGCTGTGGTACCATTAATATAATATGAAATCAGCGAAACATTACTTGAATCCAAAGTAGAACATGAAAACACGCAACGTCTAAAAATGTCATACGCTCAACTTTTCAAATTAATTTTGTGCTCAATCCAGGACTCTTGCTTTATTTTCATAATATTTCCATTACGCAGTTGGTGACAAAAGACTGTTGGAGTAAAAAGGAAAGAAAGGTAAAAACAGGTACAAAACTATTTCAAGGTAGCTTTTAGTTTTGGACTCATTCATATTTACGTAGCGTTCAGTAATCTGTTATATTTCGAAGTCGTTCCAAGCTGAGGGTTGTTCAAGGCAAAGTCATGAGGGTAGGCAGCAGCAAAGGTTCTTTATGTATATGAACTACACTAATATTTCAGTAATTTAAAGGAAGAAAGAAAAAAAAATGTATATTCTACACTAAAAAATACGCACAATACAAAAATAAAACGTCTATATAACACACATTTATACGAAGTAGCCAAAATCCTCGTATTCAAGTAATAATAGTTTGTCAAGTTTGTCCACTGCTTGATGTCAGGGCGAAGCTAAGTTTTTTACATACGCACAAAGCACCTCTACATAGAACATCTTACCTGCTACTTAGCTCTTGTGGAAATAGACTTACAAGTTCCGTAGCTTCGCTTCACCGCTTAACTACCTCGCGCCTCTCTAAGGTAGCTATAACGCTTGAATCGTTTACTTATAGAGGGTAATCAACTACTTAGATACAGGTTGTAACAAGACTCGTCACAGCCGTCAACTACACAGTCTGTATATCGAACTTAATAACATTGCACAAAAATTAAAGCTGGGAACAATTTTTCAATTTTTGTGTGAAAAATCGCTGTCTATGGTAATAAGCGCAAAATCTACACTATGGGTGCACGCAACGGTACAGGGGTCATGGGGTACCCATATAAAAAAACTTGTTTTTAGCAAATATAACGTCAGAAAAAGTCGAAACTGTGATCTTCAATATCTCCAGAAGGTTCTCAGGTATGGTCTAGTACAAAAAACAACCGACCAAGTGCGTGTCGGACCACGCACAATCAAGGGATCCGTAGTTGGGATGAATTCATCCCAAGAACAAACTTAACTTTGTAGTTGAAAACATTTTTACATACGTCACGGTCAATTCGCCAACTGAAAATATTTATATCATAAAACTACAAATGAAAGATTTTCGGACTTTTCTTTTACTTGTGCTGTGAGATCTTGCTTCTTGCCAAATTTCATGTTTCTAGTCAACGGGAAGTACCCTATGGGTTTTATTTTCGAGTATCAAAATAAGTCGCATTTATGTCCTTATGTTTTTATTGCGTTGGCCGTTGACTTAGAAGCTTGATTTTTGAGATGCAAGGGAACGTAGACCTACGTATTTGATATTAATTACAATATGATACAGCCACGCGTTCCTTTGAAAAAGGGACCTTACAAACAAATATACCTACAGTAGGACGGACGGATGGACGGACGGACATCGAAGTGATCGTATAAGGATTCAATTTTTTCCGTTTGAGGTACGGAACCTTAAAAATAATCTTCGTTAAGCGTGTTATTACACTCGTTATAATATGCCTGGACTTACTACCTTCTGCTGCTTCTTGCACCTCCTCGCCTTCTTCTCCTTCTGCCTTTGGGTGCTCTCCATCTTCAGCTGGAGGTTCATCACCTTCTTTTCCTTCAGCAGGTGCTGCTTCCTCTGGCTTTTCTTCTTCTGCTGCACGGTCCTCTGATAGAATAAGCGATACAATATTTTAACGTGAATTCAGTTTTTGCTTAGGTAAATCGGTACCTACTAACACTGTCAAGAGTACAATGACTAATTCCGCAGATAATTATGGAATTTGTCCAACCCTGCCGCCTATGCAGACGGTCTGTCTACAGCCTAATCGTTAAGCCGTCTAAGGTTTCTTGGATATTTATTGAAAAAGGTGGAAGGATTGCAAATTAGATGGGTTTTCCACGACATAAATACGAAGAGAGAATGATTAAAGTTCCGTTATCATGGAAATGAAAGTTTTCTGGTGAATGTTACTCCATTTTTAGGGTTCCGTAGACGGCTTGTAGTTTCGCCATGGCTTTCTGTCTGACTGCCCGCGGTTGAGCTCAGAGACTCTTAGTACTAGAAAGCTGTAATTTGGCATGGGTATACATTTTAATCACGCCGATAAAGTAGTAAAACAAAATCTGAAAAAAAAACACGATATTCCGATAAAATCTCGCAAAAATAGGTCCACCGCGTGTAAGTTCGAATAAATAACGGCAGTCCACAGCCAAACTAGATGCAATGGTTATTCTAAATCGATTTCGGCATCGCTATAAATATTCCGAATTCAGTGGATTATCGTGTCAGATGTCAACAAGAGGTTACAATACAAGGGTAAGCCGAAACGGTATTACAATGGTTTATCATAAGAAGATCGTTACATTTGTATTGTAAATAGAAACGGGTGGAATCAAAGTACCTGATTTATTAGAATTTAAAGAATTGTTAAGGGATCGTTTCTTTATTGTAGGTATTTAGGTAAGAGAACGTTCCGTTTTGTTCCCTGATTATCCCAAAACTTCGATGTACCTATAAAGTGATTAGAATTGATTTATTACAAAGTCAGATATCTTTTGTCCGTGGAATAAAATTATCATTTGACAGATTTTGTGTGAAATAACTGACAAAAATTCAATATTATTCCTCGGATAAACATATCTGGCATTAGAAAATTCAGCTTAGGGTTAATTTCAAGAAGATATAGTAAAAACACTGATGAGAAGAGTCCCTTTTTTTTTGGTGGGAAATTATCAAATAACTTCTCCCGCTCTGGGCGGAGCACGAGGGCGTGTCAGACTTTTACTGACTAAAACCCACCCGTGTTCCATCAGATGCCTGTGTGCCAGGGCCCCGATATCCCTTTCGGACAAACTCGTAACCCTGGCAGGATGAGAAGTGTCCTGACAAGCATTTCTACCATGAATCGGCATCGGAAAAGCCTGGTGTTTATGGTATTTCCTCTTTGAACGTTAATTTAGGTGGCACTGACCCATCTGCTATGATGAAGACTGTGTACTAAACAATTTTATATTATTCGTAACTATACAATAAATAATGGGAAGAAAACCGGAAATTCTCTCGTACTGAATTTTATAGGAATTAAACACGTATACTAGACTTCTCTATTATTAGAATTCTATTTAAATTGCGGTCGTAGAATTTGTCAAGGTGATAAAACCCACATACCTAAGTGACTCAGAAGCGAATCGTATGTTTGTAAATTTTGATACAAAACCATGTGCTTGCTCCATTATTTATTTACTCAGGTCAGTTAGATTAATTACATATACATCTCGAGAATTTAAACATAATATACAATCCTTTCACGTGCAGAATCAGACGTATTCCACATTGGGCACCCGCTTAAATGGCACCTGACTAAATGGCACATGAGGTATTCCACATACGGCACCTATTGATATTTTTCGCAGGTGCCATTAGTGGAATAATTTGTTATTTAAATTTTTATTCCACAAATGGCACCTACGGATCAGTACGTACGGGTACCTACGGGGGTACGTACGGGGGATCAGTAGGTACGGGTGCCGGGACGTTTTAATTTTTGATTTTATCTCAAAATCAAAAATTTCGATTAAAATCAGTGGAGAGTTTAAGACTGTCTTATACATAAAGTAACAAGAACGTTTTCTTTATAATTTATTTGCACAAATCAATGTACGCGTTTTATGTCTGCCTATGTAACCGCTCTTAGATCTAAGAAACTACACAATGCATTTTGATGTGGTTTTCACCATCATTTACAGCATTTATTCCGGAAGGTTTATTTGTACCTATTAAATTAATATTTAACTAGATGTAACACAAAAAATCTCGATGTTTTGACATGTCGAAATTGAACCAGTGCGAAACAGGGGTGGGTCGCTAGTTGCAATGTAAATCGCCTTATAACAATAATGACATAAGAGGCAGATGACGCTCGTGATTTGCAAGCAGTAAGCCATTAATCTGCTATACCTTCAGCTTTGGCTTCTTCAGGCGCAGACTGGTCAGGTTCAGGTTCCTCTTCCTCCTCCTCTTCAGTTGTACTCTTCTTAATCTTCACACGCTTCGGTCCAGCGTCATCGAAGCCGACCATGCCTGTAAAAAGACGATTGACATAAGATTTCCTTCGAAATTTGATTAATTCTAAATCAAACTCAGTGCATTTATTTCAATTAACCTATTTACCTGGGCACTTTTGAATTATCAAAGGAGTCTGTAATTCATAAAGATGAAGTTAGTTATTTAGTAGCCAAAGCGTAATAAGTTCATAGGGATGGTCATTTCGTGATCTGCCTACATCACATCACACGGCATATCGCAAAGTAGTTGCATTTCACGCCGCTAGTGGCGTTTGGCAGTGAACGCTACATCCAAGTTGTTCGCAGAAATGGCCGGGCAGATCACGATATGGCCATTTCTACGATCGGACATATTTAATCGAATTTAATGTCCACCGTCATGATGCACAACAAAAACAAAGCGACATCATTGCCTCTACCGGTGGATAAAGCAACTATTTTACGATGATTACTAATGTTTGGCCACATTATGAAGTAGTCGTGCGTTTAACTGTTCATATCGTCAAACGTTGAGTATTCAGTGATCTGGCCAGACCACATCATAACGTGACCAGCAGTCGATGTTCTATTTCATGAAATACAACCATTTCATGAAATGGTCGAACACTTCATGAAATGGTCAATTCTAGGACTTGCCTACGACATTTACACATTTTTAGCTTCATATTTTACGAATACCTCGAACAATCAACGCTCAAGTTTTAGGTTTTCACTGAAAACCAATATCCATTTCAATTTAATTCAAAAATGTAAGAACTGCCTCGTTCTGATTATTCCAGAACCATTGAACCAATTAAATTTATTCTTATATATTGCCTGAGCAATGCGTACCCTTTTTATTATTAAGCAAACTGCAATAACAGTGCTGGTTCTAATACATCATAAAATGGTCACTCACCATATCCAGCGGCTATTTGGGCCTTGGCTTCATCGGAGTCCTTGCGAATAGCCGTCCCCTGGAATATGAGCAGCGGGTACGCCTTCCCAAAGGTCGGTTTAGGCTTCGTCACGAACATCCCCTTGCCATAGTGGTACGCCACTTCATCAGCTATCCACTGAGGGTTGATTGTGGTCAGACAACGACCAACCTCTTCTTCGAGATCCTGAGGAAGTTTGGTACTTAACTTAGTTTTTAGGGTTCTGTACCCAAAGGGTAAAACGGGAACCCTATTACTAAGGCTCCGCCGTCTGTCTGTCTGTCTGTCTGTGTGTCCGTCTGTCACCAGGCTGTATCTCATGAACCGTGATAGTTAGACAGTTGAAATTTTCACAGATGATGTATTTCTGTTGCCGCTATAACATCAAATACTAAAAAACAGAATAAAATAAATATTTAAGGGGGCTTCCACACAACTAACGTGATTTTATTGCCGTTTTTATAGATAATGGTACGGAGCCTATCGTGCACGAGTTCGACTCGCACTTGGCCGGTTTTTTTTAAATTGTGATTAATTTAATCTGATCTAAGATGAGATTTTATGAAGTACAAGAATTATGCCTGTGTTCCTTGGAGAGGTAGGCAGAGGTGTAACCAAACGTATATTTTGTAAGTAAGAAAGACCCAGGGGGTCTACTCCGAAGCGCTAAACCGAAATATCGGCCTAATGTTCGGCCGTTTTATAACTTCCAAAGTTTCCTTTTTTGACTTTGAGTCCGTACCCGACTTCAAGTCACAGTTTTGACTTTGGCTTATCTCTTCGACTGTATTTTTTTCTTATTTAGGGTTCCGTACCCAAAGGGTAAAACGGGAACCGTATTACTAAGGCTCCGCCGTCTGTCTGTCTGTCTGTCCGTCTGTCACCAGGCTGTATCTCATGAACCGTGCTAGTTAGACAGTTGAAAATTTTCACAAATGATTTAATTTATTTACTTTTATTTCCCTCCCCATACAACAAACGTGATTTTATTGCCGTTTTTATAGATAATGGTACGGAACCCTTCGTGCACGAGTTGACTCGTACTTGGCCAGTTTTTTTTCGCCGTAGTCAGCGATAGTTAGCCGTAGTAAAGAAACGACCGAACATTCGGCCGATACTTCGGATTTACGTTAGGAGTAGACCCCCAGGTCACAAATCCTAATTTCCTAATGGAATCCAGTTCTGTAATTAAACTAATTGCTATTTATAGCGTCAGCATTACAAATTAAATTTTATTAGCAGCAGTTGTTGGCAATAACAGTTTGTAGTCCCCTAGAGGTTGTTCAAGTACTTCGATTATATATTCCTACTCTGTGCGCATGCGCCAAGTAGCTATCGAGATTTGTCCTTTACCTTCAGATTTAATATCCGCAAATCTGTGCGCTACTTTTGCTAGAGGGAGACCAAAATTGGATGAATGGGTTGTGTGACGGCTGATATGAACGAAAAAGGAGTGAATGTTAACGTCACAGCTGCTGCTGACAGTGAACAATGGAAGAGAAAAATATTTAGCGCCGACCCCAAATAACATGGGACCAGGGTCCCAAGTCTGCTATTTTTATAAATTCAGTCATTCCAACACGATCCCATTGTCATGCCATTGTCATTTTGCTAAAGGTTCGTAATCTGGTAAATTCATAATGGTCGACCATTGGTCGGTCAATGTTCTCGTAATATAATTGTGTTATTATAATGGCATTGTCGTATTGCAATTATTATAAAACCCATTAATAGAAATGTCATTCATTTGCCATTATGTACGAGATTACCAATATAAGCAATTTCTTTCAATGTAGTGTCAGTGGCCGACCATTGGAAAGTCATAATGACGCCATTATAATAGTAGATTACCAAACTTGTCAAAATCAACAATTATGAAATCAATGATCGACCATTCTGACACTATTGTAATAGCAGACTTGAGGCCCAGAGCAGGCCGAAGAAGAAATACTTGTGCACTACTATACTCTCTGTACTAATACTTTACTCTTTAATTTTAGTGTTATATTGTATTAGCTTACTGCATCGGGCACTTCCTCTTGGTCTTCAGGTTTGATAAGATTGCGCGGCTTGAGCCAGTCTAGGGCCTCGTCTTCAGCTAGTTTGCCGCGAGACCCTGGTACCCCCTCTTTCTGCTAAATACATTAAACATGAACAAGTACATAAACAACACCTAACACCTCAGCATGATGCCGTTACGTACATCCAAGCACTGCAATGTTTTGTTTATAAGCACTTTTTCCTCGGTGACGTTAAGAGCGCGTTTTATCATAGCCTTCAGCATTTTCCTTTTTTTTTATTTAGTTCAGAAACAAAGAAATACGCAAGCACGCAAGCGATGTCTGACAGCAAATGAAACACTGCTTAGTTTTCTAAACGTTTGAGAACTCCGAGCGGATTTACGAGTAAATATTCTAGAGACATTTGCATATTGTTTGATAGGTCTTTATTGGGGACGATCATGTAATTCGACTATAAATAATTCGAGGCACTTTCAGTTAAGCGAAGCAAGCGTAAACAAACGATTAAACCGTTGCGTGCCCGAGGAATGCTGGATTGTATCTTTATTCATAATAATTTGTGTTTAAGTCCCAGGTTTATGGTCCACTCAAAAGTTCATCGTTGATTTTACTTACGTCAAAATCATCCGATTTGGAAGACACAAGTGATAATACCGATTCGGTAGACATAGGTACTAAGGTTTCCGTAGACATTTCTACCAAAATCCGAGGTCTAAAAATTGCCTTTAACATTGGAAGCGCTAATCAGTACTGCAGTATCTTATAACCTGTGGTTCTCACCCAGACACCTAATGAACTCTGACCGAAGAATGAACTAAACTGCATTAGTAACCACAGCCACTAATGTACCTAGTACAAGCTAACTACCAATGCCGAGCAAAATACGGATAATTTTATCACGCGAAAACTGCAAGTTTGTTCTGAGTAATGAGGCTATTATTTTTATTGACATTGCTTTGTATTCAGTATTGAATTGCAACTTTATTGGAAATGAAATTGAAACATAAAGAAATTGTGAAAACTGAACTTTTGAAATATTATTTAATTAAAGGTTTCTAACAAAATATATAACGGTTTATAGGATTCCAGAGATGAATAACGTTGTAAAATGGGGTAAAGCATTAGCCATAACGTTTTATGTGGCTAATTATCAAGTTATGAATGGGAAATAAATTAAAGGCAATCATTTTAATCGGCCATAAAATGACCTAACGGTCGTTTGAGCCCGTGTGGAGCTTATTTTAGATTTAAATACGGATACAATGTTTCATTGCGATGAAATTGTTGTATAAACGGATAATTTACGACTTGGTCTTCCAAGGAATTTTCTGATTCATAGCAATGTGTATTGATATATTTTCAAATTCTTCTGAATCTCCCATACTTTGGTGCTTTTCTTACGTATCCTATAGTTTATTTTAAGTTTTGATGATTGATTGATATTATTACAAATCGTTTACCAAATTGTTTTTCATGAAGATTTCTTCGAATTACTTATGTTTGTATTGCTCTACTATTTGCTACATCATTATTTCCTAGATCGTAAATATCTCCATCAGTAAACACGTATATCATATCAAAAGATAGTTCATCTTCTTAGTTTAATGCTTTAAACAATTCGTTTTTTAGGATTTTGTTTTTATGCAATCGGTACAAAGTTTACAAATTACTTCCCTAGGCAGGGCGTGTCACCAAATTCTAATTAGTCTCCGTGTCTGGCATTAGCTAGCACTGGGGGTTGAATCACGACATTGCGACAATGGTGAGGGTAGATTAACATTCAGTTCTCTTCGCACAGTGCTACGTGAACATTTTCAGCTATCCTCTTTGGTTTAAACCATAATGCTGATGGAAATAGAAAGATTGTTTTTCAAAATTATTGGGTTCTGGTAAGTTTTAGATACTTATTTTAAATTTCATATAACGTTTTTTTTTGTTCTAGAAATTTCGATATGCTTAGGAAGTTTTACCAAAAAAATCAAAAAAATTGATGGTATACTTTTTCTATGGGTTACTGAATCGGAATTTCCCTTAATTTAATAGGTATATTTATTTTATGGTTTTTTACTTTTTTATTCTTTTACAACAATCTATTTCTTAATGCAAACAGATTCGCTATACAAATAAATTGTATGATGTATTTGTGGCATAGCTTTATTGTTTTGTGTACAAGTCTTTGGTTAGAATGTTTTATGGGCTTCTTGGTACTCAGATTTAGTGCTTCGATATCAAGTACATAAACCTTTGACGTCATACTTGCTTGAGTCGTCTAAGCATATGAGTTTTTTTAGGTAGTTTACAAAACGTGTTATTTTTACGTACTTGCAGACGCCATAAATATGTATAAGACGACCCATAATTCGGTTTAAATTCTGTATTACTGAATAGAGATCTGATGTAGGTCGAGTTATTCTGCTAAACTGATATTCGGATAGGGAACTCCAACCTCATATAGTTTTATAAATATTACTGACGTGTAACAGTGGTTGTATAAACCTACTTACAAAAATAAATATCATTTATCATTTGAACTTGTTTTTCGTTCGTTTCATGTGCCGATCATTTCATACCACTGTTAGCCAGAGTAATATTTTTTTATTTTTGTACGTCATAATATCAAAAACTGCTGTTTTTTTAAGTATTATTTTTTGGACTAGGTTTTAGACTAACCCAAAATCACGTGTATTTTTTTGGTACAAAGTATCATAAGCACCTTACTGGCGCCTGGCAAGCCGAGCCGGGCAGTTGACGCGGCGGGCGAGGAAATCGTTGCCTAGCAACGGCGAGTCAAGGTCACGCGCCGCTTTTTTTGTTTAGAAATCGCGCGTTCAACGACAAAATAAATACACGTGATATCTCACAATAACGCTTGTGATATTTCGTGATTTTCTCCTCCCCCCTTTCGAGCCTCACGTGATTAATGGACGATTCCTTAGTCACAGCTTTTTTAAAATGCAGTGGTGTTTTATAATTTCGTTACCGCTATCAACAAGGCGGATTCCGCAGCGGATGATCCGGTTGAGGTGCGTTGCGTTCACCGGCTTGATATCAAACTAGAATACGTTTTTACAGATCAGAACCAAAATTAATAGTTGTTAAGTTGAATTAACACAATAGATTATTTTTTATTATAAGTTTTGAAGCTATATAGTGCCTAGAAGTTCTAGTACACCACATAACATTTTATGTCCGAGTCAGGGGTGATACACCTCTGTACAGGGCCAATTCTATTATTGTAAATCAACATCATACGTCGAAAAGCAGAGATTGGAAACTGTTGGCACGCTTATCATAAGTGGCACGCAACAGGATATTATGTACGGCACGCAAATCATTCAGATTCTAGAAAAAACACAGAAAGAAAAATAAGGTCAAAATAAATGCAAATGCAACGGTTGTTTTTCGATGGCATAGCGTTTCCGGGGGTCTACTCCGAAGCCTTAAACCGAAGTACCGGTCGAATGTTCGGCCGTTTTATAACTTCCATAGTTTCTTTTTTGACTTTGAATCCATACCCGACTTTAAAGTTACATTTTGACTTTGGCTTATCTCTTTGACTGTCGTTTTTTTTTTTTCTTTCACCGTAGTCAGCCGTGGGTAGCCGTAGTCAAGCAACGGCCGAACATTCGGCCGATACTTCGGTTTAACGCTTCGGAGTAGACCCCCAGGACTCTTGCAGGACGAAAACCAAGTACGGTTTCTATATTTACAATGTTTGTAAATATGTGAGCACCTCATTAATTGATCTGGCACTCACCTATCACATAATTAATTGATCTGGCATTGCTTCATTTTTAATTCTTTTTACCTTTTGTAAAGTAGTAATTTTATTGTAGGTCTTCACTTAATATTAAAATAATTAATTTATACAGAATATTGTACAACATTTTAAATTAGTAACGGTGGAGTTTATTATCCATTCTTCTCCATACGAAACTACCTTCTGGAAGGGGCAACTAGAATAATTTCTATTATTCTGTAAATTTTGACGTTCGGAAGTGCCTATTTGAAATAAATGATTTGATTTTGACAATAGGTCTACACAATACCTACATAGTCTAAACTATGTAGGTATTGTGTAGACCTATTGAATTTGACACAGAATTATTTTATTCCATCCGATGGATTGCTTTCAGAATAAGCTTAAACGATTCTTGTTAAATAAGTGTGTGTATTCTATTGATTAATTATAAATTAATACAAAAGTCGAAAGTAACATCATTTTATTGAATTTTATGAATTGACTTATGACATTTATTTTTATATTTTTTCTTCTTTTTATTATTATTTTGATTTTAATGTATTTTGGATAACTGTAATAATTTAAATATAGATTGCATGCATGATATTTTATATATATTTAGTTATAGAAATTCAGACATGATGTATTCTATTCTATTTTTAATTGTAGCAAGCAAAGCCGATGTCGACTATTCTGCCAATGTCAAAAGTGAATTAGAAAAGCAGGTGTGAGACATGATGTAAAAATTGTTATTGAATAAAATTGACACTAACAGTTTACTTCAAGCTCACTTTGCCTATAAGTTTTCACGGTGAGATGTGATGATAATTGATTTGCGCACCCCTAAACCGAGCTTTCAAAATTCAAATTACATTCAATTTCGGCCATTCTAAAGTAGGAACAGTAATAAACATAAAACATTTTATGATTTTCATTTCGGTTCGCATCAGGCTCGCGTGATGGATTCGGAATGATAATGTTCGATCAATGGGTCGTAGGACAGTATCTGATAGCGGTTATCGTGATAACAAACAGTTCTGGCATATTGCCTTTGTTAATTCTTGTTAGGGAGCCGCAGTGATGAGATCGTTGTCGTTTCGAACTGTCGCTGTGAAACAGAGCTAGGTATTTTAAAAGTTTGTGTTGAATCAGTCAGTTTTGATGGCGGATTGTAGGTAAGATTTTATATAAGTTACTGTAGATTTTAATTTAATACGAATATAATTATGTATTTCTTGGAGAAACCCTTCTGCAGTTTAAAAGCTACACTAAGAAGATCTTGTATTCGAATACTGTTTTATACTCGTACGCGTTAAATTAGTTCATAAATATATAGATTGAATACTGTCTACAAATTACGAGGAGCTTGTGGCTAAAATAACTGCCGCACGGGTCGATCGATCAGGTTAACCTACGCTTGCCGCGGTTGGTCCGTGGATGGGTGACCATCTTTTCATACCAAGATTCCTCCGTGCCTCGGAAAGCACGTTAAGCCGTTGGTCCCGGCTGTCATTTGTAGATCTTTGACAGTTGTTACGGGTCGTTAGAAGCCCATAAGTCTGACAACCAGTCTCATCAAGGGATATCGTGTTACCCAGTAACTGGGTTGTGGAGGTCAGATAGTCAGTCGCTCCGTGTAAAATACTGGTATTCAGCTGCTTCCGGTTAGACTGGAAGCCGACCCCAACATAGTTGGGAAAAGGCTAGGCAGATGCTGACTGTCTACAAAGTAACTTTTACATTTAAAATATCGGACGATTCGCGAACGGTCTATATGGTGCTGTCACACACAGAGCCAGATCATTTTCATCAAATTCTCCAATTTATGACAGATAAAACGCACTTCAATTAATGTGGTGTGACTAAACTACTATTGTTCAAGCATTGCTTTTAGCGTTCAAAGCAAAATTGCAACTTCTCTATAATACCTCACGAAATATAGCGAAGCATGGGATTAACACGAAGACAGGGTCACATGGCGTGCAATGAACCTACATAGGTAATATGAGTATTGTTACATAAATAAATAAATTATTAATTCCAAAATAATGCAGTGATTTATTCAGGGACGTGCCTTAACACACAGTATGTTAGTACAAATATTATGAACAACTTTTTGGCTTCAGCATATCGTCAAATGTTGGTAACAAGATTGGCCTCAACATTTCGATATGCTAACACCAATAAAGTACGCGAAGACGGTCACAAACGGCAGCCAATATTGGCCAAGACAGACACAAACACAGGTACAAGGTCGTATTTACAATGGAGTGACGCACACGCATGCTACCTATGTCCTAAGGACCGTTACTCACTCTCAACCGCTTTAGTAGTGCCAATCCTATGGATTTCTCCTTGGACTTACTTCGCCAGAGTTCTGGCAATTTCTTTTTCATCCCTTTCGGGCTAGGGATCTAAATCAGGCAGCAAAGGATTATTACAAGTACTCACGGTATAATTATATGAATGTATGTTCTGTGATTCGTATATGTTATGGCTGTACCTGTATTTTGTGATGTTGGTCTTCGTTAGGTAAACCTATGTGAATGTCGTGTTTATAATTGGTTTGATACTTACTTACTCTGTAAAACAATTGCTTATAAAATTCAGTAACAATTACAATATTAACGTTGTGCAAAGTTTTATAAGCAGCTGTTTAGTTGTTTATGTAAATATTCTGATGCCGTCCGAGGAGAGTTTTCGTAGTGAGCTTAGCTCTGCCATATCATCTTTTGGAATCTAGAACAGTTTCTATTTCATTACTGTTTTAATAGTCTAAATATTCCTTTGGCATTGAACTGACAACTTGTAGATAAGTGCCTGAGATCGCTCTACTGGACCCAGATTTTCTGTACCTATCTTTATTTGACATGTAAATCAGTCTGAACTCAGATAATTATGTTAATGTTATTCGAAACAAAATGTAAACAGTAGGAACAGTTTGCGAGGAGCAAATATCCGTCGATACGGTTGTGTTTGATCAATGTTGCTACTACTTACATAATATACAAAACAATATTCGAAGAATATACTTATCAATCAATAAATCATTGTGGTGAGTTCGTATTATTGTCATTTGAACACAGTTTCAATTATGTTTACAGATTGTATAGAGCATAAATTATTACTTTGAATATTTACAAGTTTCTTTTATTATGAGTTCATGTTTCGGAAACTTATTTCAATGTTTGATAAGCGATTAAAGAGGATTGCTTACCTTCTTGGGAGCCATGTTACGGCACTCGCATAAATAAAACTAAACAAATTCTAAGTAAATACAATAGCTATTCTTTTAAAAACCTGGACGCAGAGAAAAAGTTTGACAAAACGTAAATAAATTTGACAGTAAGTAGCGAATAACGCGGCTGCGCGCGCAGACCTCCGTTACCACGGCAACGGGGCGGAGCGCCCCTCATCCCTAGTCGGGCTGCAGTACCGTGTAGTTTTGACGTGTTTATCCTGCTATCGGTATCATCTGGTGCTCTATCCCCACATAAGGTACATATTTATCCTTCCCTATATAAGTCAGTACTATTATCCTTGTAGATACGGCAGAATAGTCGCTTGTCGTCAGTTATATTTAGACTGTGGTCACGATATTCATATGTTGATTGATAGTGGTATTAGGTGACCGTTATGTCCTTTACGAGCGGCGTAGGTGTCCAATTAGTTGAATTGTGTATAGTGTTAATACCGCGGGGGTCAAATTAACAACACATTACAATAAGGGGAGAGTTACATAGTGCACGACATATTGTAGTAACAATTCATTGAGGTAAATGATGGAAACAACGGTGTAAGAAAAACAATGGACGGATAAAAGCTCGTTTAATTAATTGTTAATATTTTATGAATGACCGTAGGGCACATTCATAGGGCGTTAGAAAACATTAATGCTGTTACAGTGCGTAAAATCAAAAGACACGAACAATTTTATTAGTGGTCCCAGCATGAGAATTGCATATTTTCAAGCGTTTATTTTCGTTTAAAGAAAGCTATTAATAAACTGCGCATTTATTTTTAAACGAAGTGCAAAATTATTCTAATTGTTACATTTTCTAGTTATTCTCATCGTGCCTGACCTTTACGAATCCGATTATAGCCGACGCATTCCGTTGCTCTCGAGCCGTTCTCAAAGTTCACTAAATCTGATTTATGTATTTTTAGATCGTTGCAATATGCAGCATCCATCTAAGCTGGATAGAGTCGTTCTATTTGTGTTTGTCTAATACTTGTTATTGTGTATTTCGTCTTATAGTGTTGTTTACAGCCATTGAAAATTATCGGGTTTGGCAGACATCCGAGATATCGCGATCATCACAAACACAAATTGTGATTTTTATATACATGCCACAGTTATTGTAACAGTACGAATATTTGCTGAAGCCCTGCAAATACACCCAGAGGTCACAGTCTAGACATAGATTATTAATTTGGCTTGTCTGGCCTCGTCTATTGCTTCGTTATTATTGTTTCCAATAATTAAATCAACACAGTGGAATTGATTTGCCTTGGAAAAGTTTGTGACTTTTGACTCATGAATTTCACAATAGCACGTGGATTTGTTGAAGCCCTGTAAGTGAGACTAAATCACTATTTAGTCAAGACTAGAATACAGTACGAATACCCACCATGAGGTCTGCAATGATGATTTTACTTGGACACGTTATTCGTAAGATCATTGTTTATTAGTCCGACGCTGACGGTACGTAATGAAAACCAATGCAATGAAATCTAAACACAAATATTTGAGGCCCATAACTTAATTAAGTAATTATATCCTATCAATTCCAGGAGTGTTCAACCGAGTTCTCAGTCAAACCGTGCAAGCTGGCGGCTGAGGGTGACCGAGGGGGCGGGTTGCTGATCCCTGTCCGAGAGCCTGATGACAGCGGCATCGACAGCGACGACGCTGTGCGAAGACTCATCCTGGCTCATCAGAGGCTACCGGTAACGACATTTTGTAATTTATGATTGAGTCCTAGGTAATAGGAGGCGCACCTATTGCCATCAGCACGAATCCAGAAACCGGGCTGGTAGTAAGAAATTCCTGATGAAAAAGCCCAATTACACGTAACAATATACTTTTTCCGTCTAACTAATGAACGAGTTCTATCTTAGTCCAAACTATGGTCCAAACCCTAGTCTTCGAACTCGATGTCGTATTATAAACTTCATTCAGAGCACGGTAAAGTACAAAAATGTCAATTAGGCCCGTAAGCACATTTAAAATATTGTTCTGTTTCTGTCAATGGTTTGAATATGGCAGAGTCTTAACTAACTTTTTGGAACTTTGTATCCTGCTCATGCGTATGAAGTTATCATTAAAATCGGTTCATTCATTTCGAAAAACAAGGTCTTGTAAGTTTGTATGGAATGCCGTACGTTGTAAACGCTCTTAAGTCCCATGTAATAGTGGGCGAGCCTATTGCCATCAACCGGGTATGGATGCTTTGCCGCTTTAAGGGTTAATGTTGTTTGAAATACGTTTAGCTTTAATTGCATTTAGTGATTTGTGATGCAAACGTGCCTTATACTCGGGCTTGATGTCAGTTTTTGTAATTAGATCTTTAGCTTTGTCGGAATAAACACATACATACATAAACTCACGCCTTTTTCCCATGTGGTAGAAACTACAAAACGTCACCTGCTTCGATTCTTACATAGTCCTTATGCCTCGTTTACGTTCATACATCTGGTCATACATACACGCCGGTTGCGAATACTACACACCGGACCTTTCTGAAGAACATCAATAAAGTCACTATATGTCTTCCTAGGGCGTCTCCTCCGTTTCCACTCTTATCTGCCCTGTAAACACCTTTTGTTAGTCACCTCTCATTCATCCTCTCAACATGACCAAACCATCTAAGCATACTCTTTTCAATTTTTGTCACTACATCTTCTTTTAAACTGAACCGATGCCTTACCACATCATTCCTCAGCCTATTATTCATGGTCACACCACACATGCTCCGCAAGGAACGCATTTCCACAACAGTTATTCAACTTTCATGCTTCTTTTGCCACACCCAACATTCATTACTTCCATACATAAGCGTGGGCACCAGCACACCATTTTGAACAGCCAGTCGAGGCTTTTTGGAAATTGACTGGCTGGTCACAATCGCACGTATAGCACCATTCACTTTATTTCTCCGCAATTACACTCCTTTCCGCTTCTTCATCAATCTTTCCATCCCTTGTAAACAGACTCCCCAAATATACTAACTCACGTACTTGCTCCATACTCTTATCATTTCTTCCCACATCACACACCGATACATCCTCTTCTCTTTCAAACACCATGACCTTCGTTTGAATAGTTCCAAATTAATAAAACGCGTCGATGGTTTAAACCTGGGTCTAAAGAGAAAGCTTGTTTTGTAATAAAGCCTTTTTCCTCTATGTTTAATTCAGCTCATGGGCACTGGGCACTTTAGTGGGCAAGCGGATTGGAGATCGTAGTCATCGTGTCGTTTAGGTGCCAGAAAACGGAGGTGGTTATCCGGTCATATTTACTGCTCCAATAACTGGAGCAGTATAACACAGCGACAGCGTTATAACATAGCGATGGTAGTGCATTTTGGCTTGGTGGTGAGAATTACTTAGTTAAAGTACAGTCACAGCCAAAATAATTATGTTAAAGGCTATGAAAACGAAGATATACCTGACTTGACTGTACCTTCCAAGTTTTGAATGTGGAATTTTCAAGCTGCCAAAGCAGAAAAGAAGAATCACTTTTTACTTTCTGATTCCAGTTCAGTGATGAGAGCAGCAGCGATGACGAGCTGCAGATCCCCTCACCAACTACACACAGGCATAGAAACGAGCGACGAGCTAGTCTGGTAATTATGCTAGCTTTTTTCCTTGTGATAAAGTTTTTAGCAGCTTAATTATCTAACAAAAGATGTCATGATCTCTTTAGACCAGACTTGGCAGGCACTAGCACTGTTACTAGAGTCTAGCCACAATCATTACAAAATAAGGTTTTTCTTTAAATCAGGATTAAACCATCGAGACAGGTTTTGAATTTAGAACCAAATAATTATAGAAATGCAGTTCTTTATACAAAGCTGGCAACAAAATCCGGTGCTAATTGGTTATTTTTGTATGAAAACATTTACCTAAGTCTAAATAAAGTTTGAAATGCAAAAAATGGCTGAGAGGTTTAGGCTAGAACTACAGTTAGATGTCATTTTGTAATAAGAGAGATAAGGACTAGCGCTGCCATTACTATATCTGCATGCCCAGCCCAGGCGTCGCATCAGATAATAATTTGTGTTATTTCATTTAATGTTGTGATGGCTCCCACTCTGAACTGCTTCAAGAACCGACTGGGTAGTTTTTCCAAAGCTATTTGAAATACATGCATCAGCTAATACATACATAGGTACATAACATACATAATCAGCCTATAATGTTCCCACTGCTGGGACACAGGCCTCCTCTTTCTGTGAGAGGGAGTGGGCTGTGATCCACCACCCGGGCCCAGTGCGGGTTGGTAGTCCCATGTCTTCGAATTTTTGGTTCTAGGACATGCCGGTTTCCTCACGATGTTTTCCTTCACCGTTTTGATAGCAGTGGTTATGAAATAATTTACACAAAGTAAAGCGCCTGTCTGGGTGCGAACCTACGATCTATAACTCGTAAGTCGAGACCGTTACCACTGGGCTACCACTGCTCTCGTCAGCTAATAATTTGTGTTATTTCATTTTTTCTTTACCCCTAAGACTAGACTAGACTAGAACCTAAGAATCTTTTTTTTTGTGATTTGATTTTAGAATTCATTAATATATAAATAAATTATATATATAGTATATGTTTATATTTGATATTTATATAATTGGTTTTAGTGTGTCTTACCAAACAATAACAATTACCTACATAACTAAAACCAACTGCATTAAAATTACAGAAAAACGTAGACGAGGACCACGATCTTGTCATCATGCAGTGGCCTCAGGACCAGTACACCAAAGACCAGAACGCCACCCGAGAGACCAGCCCCGATCGATCCTCGCCACCTCTCTACGAAGTAGAACTGACTGCTTCGGACGAAGACGACGATGGTTCGGTCCTAGAGCTGGTCATACCGATGCACTCGTCCAGGTACCAAAGGGTCCCTACCTCGTCTCCAAAGAAAACCAAGCCAAAGGTAGTGAAAAGATATTTCTGCAGCATGATCTGCTGTGGACGTAAGTAGATAAGTTTTTATGATCTTGATGTTATCACTTTTAACGTAAGATGGAAGTTTGTGGTTACTTGATTATTTATAAATCGATTTAATGATGTTGTTATTGAATAATAATATTATGTAAAAGCAATGAGGTGTATTTTAGACCTGAAATCGATAAAGACAGTCATCTAAAAATGGCTGTCAATCAGAATTTTCCGAAAGCCAGTTATAATAATATATAAATATTCCTGCTTCAAATGAGTCTTGAAAAAGAGCTCCATTGTGCCCAGTAGGTATGTGGTGGAACTATGCAAGCTTTTTATCTTTGAGCTCCTCATTTGTGATTGTCATTATATTCAGTCCTCTATTTTATTTAAGTAATGGAAAATAAATGTAGACCGACATCACCTTAGGTATTCTATTTACCTTATTGTCTCAAATTATTCAAGCTTCGGCGCGCAGTCTCTTGGAAAAATCTACAAAATACTCCTCATTTGTTGAATAATAATGATCCTAATAATAATTAAAAGTTTTGTTTAATTTATTTATAGTATAAGTATTTCAATGCCTAACTATTTTAAGTTTAGTCTAGGAAAGAAAAAAGTAGAAGAATGTTGGAAGACTAACTTTTACGATTAGACTTTTGTCTAATCGTAAAAATTAGTCTTCGGGAAATTAATACACCCCTTTGAGGTTTTAACACAATTGAGCCATAAATGGTTAAAAGGATTTGATTTCAAAGGCTTATAACCCTGGCCTTGGCGGTTCTGAGGAAATTTCCATTGCACCCTGACGATTTTGCAAGATAAGTCCTGTGTACCCTGAAAATTCCTAGTATTTTTTTCTGGCGGTTCAGGAAATGTCGAGCTTAATGTACCCTGGTGGTTCCAAGGGCGTGTACTATTTAATATCTATTATTTTATAAGAAGCGGGACATTTTGAATGTTCTAAAATTGCCATAACAGTAGGAATTGAAAAATCAACAAAGCTGTGTCAATTTTCAATAGATATCGTTTGTAAAATTTTGATTGAGTGAGAATTAAGTGTAGGTCAATTAATTGTAAAATAATATCAAGCCTGTTTTCCCCGAAGGGTTAGGGAGTTGTGTCGTAAAAAAATAAGTCCATGGTTCACTGATTTTTTATTTAAATGCACTGTTGATTGTTTAAAGTTCCTTTTCTAAGAAGTATATTATTAATACCTAATTCACTATTAATATAAGCCTAATATTGCCGAATAGAGTGGGAACCTAACATGGAATACTTAATATCGGGCTATTGTACAATATTGTACTATTGTATTAGTTATGCTTGCTGTTTGCTCTATAGAAATCCTGCCAAGTGAGGGTTGGACCACGCACAGTAAAGAGTTATGTAGTTGGGATGAATTTATCCCAAAAACAAACATAACATTTTAGTTGAAAAATATGTGCTCTCCCTTACATCGATATACGTCACGGTCAATTCTCCTAAAGACTATTACTCGTTTACTAGTGAAGCCTACTTTTAGCTATGATATTTATTATCCTTTTAACTTCGTTTTAAATACTATTGCCATAAATTTTGTCTGCCACATTTGTCCAAAAACAACCATTTAGCCTTGACTCTAACAAAAATTTGCACTTTCCGTACAAGAGAGGCAGACGTATTTTACCACTTTGTCGGCGTGTTTAAATGTGTGCCCATGCAGTACTAAGCGTCTCAGAGCAACGCCGCCGCCGCGGACAGACAGATAGACGGACATGGCGAAACTATAAGGCCTAATGTTGACTACGGAACCCTAAAAAGTTGCAAGAGACAAAATATTGAGACAATTTTTTATATTTTAATACATAACATCACGGCTGTATTCCTCGAAGGATTAGGCTGCAGCAGAGGTGTAGCTATAGTAGTTATAGTAGAGATAAACTACGATAACATGGCTCGCCCCTCCCAATTACTGTTCCAATGTGTGTAGTCACATCCTTACGAAAGAGTTTGTATTTAGTTTTAAGTACTCGTAATATCTCACTTATTACCAGATTTGTTTGTCAACTAATCATAACTAGCCGATCGCGCAAGACAAAGCACGCGTCGTTTTCATAGAGTACGTCAGTGCAGAGCCATACTAATAATAATGAGCGATTAATGACGCCACTAGTCGAGAAACAAATCCGTGATTTGTTTTTGTTTGACGGCCGTCTCATTACGCACACATGCGTACAAAAACTTTCACGAATACTTTCAAACGTTTTGAATTTTGGAGGGGCGGGCCATATTATCGAACTTAATCTCTACACCTACATTTCGTCAGATAACACAAATCCTGACTCCGGGCTGCTACTGAGAAATTCTAGATGGAAAAACCAAATAATACCTCGCTCGACTCGGGAATCGAACCCAGGACCTTGTGGTCAGCAGTAGCACTTGCGACCACTGGACCAACGAGGCAGTATTACTTTATTGAAATACTGTATTTGAATACCGACCCGAATTATTGAAATACTGTATTTGAATACCGACCCGAATTATTGAAATACTGTATTTGAATACCGACCCGAAATTATTCTTCAGTCAAATATATTTTGTTAAATATTGATCAAGTTCATCCATTGATTTGCTAATTTTACTTGGTTCAAGCAATCACAACTGTCGTTATGATATTTTTAAGTAATTGTTATCATAAAACTGAATACATACATTTTAATGTTCAGTCTTGATCAGGCTTTTGGAAACCGGCTGCCATTGTTAATAAATTTACTTGCATGGAGACTCTGAATAATGAAGACTGAAGAAAACAATGCGATGCCAAGTTGCTAAACTAACAATAAGCAAAACTTTGAAGTTTAAAAATATTTTTGTGTTTTCATATTTCAAAGTCTTACGTACTTAGAAATTTGAAAAAACATAATTTATAAATAAATTTTTAAACTTCAAAGTTTTACCAATTACTAATTCATTGTGTAGCTTTAATTTTAATTTTTTGTGAAGAATATTTTGTTAAGAATTTAATTCAAATTGTATTTTTGTAAGTATGTAATATTATGTAATATTCTTCAATCATTATCTATTGGAGTAGAATAGAATAACTTATAGGTACGTATCAATTATTGAATAAAACACGCGTGCATATTTTCATTGCAGAAATACGAATTTTCGAAATTCTAAATAGTAAGTTTCGGTCTAAGGTCTACCTAATGACTTGCATATTATACTTGTATTAACCGGTAACTTGTATGTGTGGTGTAAACTGTAAATATAAATTATTATTTATTTATAAATAAATATTAAAAGTTGAAATGAGAATTTATCAACTTCACGTAGGTATACTCCATTTGAAATAAGATTAGAAATTTAAATAAACCTTTTTGACTTCTATTGCGTTCATTGCGTTGGTGGCATGACAAATGGCGGCTGTAATAAACAGTTGGTTTGTAACCACGTTTTTTCTTTTAATGTCATTCTTATGCCTACGGAATAGAAGTCAAAATCGGTTGAACGGACTGTAAAAAAGGTTTATTTAATCTTATTTCAAATGGAATACAAAGTAACAAGAAAAATAATGGTCACATAAACAACAAGTTAATTGCAATAACGGTCTAAGTATTTATGTGGATTGTGATTTGTGGATAGTGCAACTATCCTTACGGTTTTATCTCTAATAAATAACGTTCACATCGCAACTGGTTTTATTTTCTTCATAAATCTTTTTAACAGCCCACAGAGTACGGAGACACCTCGGCGGCCGCTGTTAGAGGCGGCATTGCGTACAAACCAAGCGTTTACTCACAAATGACGTACAATGGGATGGTGACAATTTTGTTTGTCCTTTAGTAAGATTATTAAAAAAATATTAGACACATATTTTTTATTTTTTTACTTAATCAAAAGATTACAGCAATATATTGAGTTAAATGTGGCATGACGGCATTAAAAAAAAAAAATAAACAAAATAAAAAGGTTTATTACAGAAACTTATAAAATATGATAAAGCAAAAAACACGTGTCTAATATTTTTTAACTATCTGACTTACGGACTAAATAGATTTTTTTTTTACCCAGGCATCATACCTTTTATAAACTGACTGCTTTGAGTGCGCTGAGTGGACAGGTTCGCTCAATCTGTGTGGTTCTTTCCTGAACAGACCATTTTAAGATACCAATCTACATGGTCTTCACATGATCTGACCAAGATTATGTCTGGACTTTAAAAGAGACTGACCTCTGAGTTTGTTTTGGCTTTTCTTTTCAGAGTAGTTAGATAGGAAACGCCGCCCTCATCTAGTTTTTTGAATATGATTGACGAGTAAAAGTGTTTGTACAAACCTACTTACAGAAATAAACATGCTTTTGGCATAAAAGGGTTGCATCGCTCCAACATACATTTCGAGAAAACCGCAAAAAACTTAAAATGGGTTTCACTTGGAACCTTTACTGTAGGCTAGTTTAAAAATTATGCAACAGATGGCACTGGGTGTTTGAAATAAATAAAGGAGCAAATATAACCTTTTTGCATCTTATTAAAAAATTATGCTCAAGTTGTTAGATGGAACCATTTTATTCCAAATGCACGTAAAATCATTTATTATTTATTTATCAATGGCGTAGATAAGTTGTACGCACAACGCACTTTCAGCGGCGCGAAAATACAGCATGCTGTCGTCTCTAAACGCTCCGTGCTCTGTGTTAGGCGCCATCTACACGGGCTAGATTATCGCAGCGATGGTCTCGCCGTACCATCATCGTGGAGATGGCGCCTAACAGCCCTTATCATAACATGGGCAGTCAGTCCACTATCACTTTGACTACCTAATATTTTTACCACTGCATGAGCTATGTTATTAGTTTTCATGGAGAGGCGGGGGAAAGACCCTGGAGTGGAGAGTTATGCCAGATTCCTACCTACCCAAAAATACTACATGGTTCATTATTGTGTTTGTGTGCTTTGTTTTTTTTTATACGTCAGGTTTAGTACGAATAAATATTTTTTTTTGTTACTTTCGGTGGCCGTCCTTGGAGCATTTGGAGAGAAGTTCCCAATGGTCCCAGTGGAATTAGCAGCCGTGCTCTTCCTGTGCGTCAGTTTTCAGTACACCGCCGTCGAACGGTCGACGTTGAGCGCTGAAACATTTGTGAGGCTAACTTGACTTGCATTCGTGCAAAAGCAGAGATGTTTAAAATCCGAAAGGGGGGGAGGCTTGTCGAGCTATAAACAAAAAAATATATATTCGCTAGAAAATAGATTTAAAAAAGTTCTTAATAAGTAAACAAGGTGGCAGCTTTGGCAAGTCTAAAACTGTTTACCTGTTTCAAAGTTAAACCAAATTTGAATACTACCGCTACTCGACAACAGATGGCGTTAAACCCAACTTTTGCTCATGAGTAGAAAAAAAACCAGCTCTAGATATAATATCTGGAAAGAAAGCACTCGAGGCACGTTTCTATGATTAAGTTGGTCGTAGCGAAAACAACGGAGAAGTAAATCGGGGCAATTGTGTCTGTTCCGAGTTTGAGAAGCGTGGGCTTGACACCCGCACCCGCGTCCGACACCCGCGGCGCCGAGACGAGTCATATTTGCATATACGGTTTAGGTAATGTCTAGGGCAAATTATATTAAAAAAGTGGTTATTTACCTAGACTAACACACACAGTTAAAAACAATTGTTGGTTAAAAATAAACCTAACACACTTTTTTTTCAAAAGTCTGGTAACTTTTATCTGAGGAATACCTGCTCAAATATTGCAATTTGGCAGCTTTTGTCTAGAAATATGTCGTACTGTCATATTATTTTATTCTTCAGACAAAATTTATCTCATCATTCATAATTCCAGCTGAAAGACGTCCACTGCTGGACATAAGCCTCCCCCAAAGGGGGGGACGGGCTGCCATAATCGCCAGTTCGCCACGCTTGGCACACGGGTTTGGCGATCGTAGTATGGTGTTAAAATGCATAGAGAACGCTGCTGCCCATTCTTTAGTAAGGCCCTTAGTCGCCTTTTACGACACTCACTGAAAGTAATAGGATGGTGCTATTCTTTACGTCCGGCACCGCACGGAAAAAAAAGATATCTGATTGTAAAATAAGCCCTTAGTGTCGAATGATATCATTTTAACTTGTAGCCTAGCTATAGCCTACTCTGTCAGCTATCGCTTGTCGCCTGTAAAGGTTCTTTGTAACGTTTTGGTACCTCCTACTCACTGAAGATAGCCCTCAGTTAATTTTATAACGCCTAGGTGGTATTTTCTAAAGAATTATAAAGGAAAAATACCAATACAATTGCGTAACACACTTTTAAACACAATTCAAAGGATTTTGAAGGTAAATCCTTATCTATAGGTACTAATATTACAAAGAGGTATTTGTTTGTTTATATCTCGGTGAAAATCTCTAGAACTGCCAGTCGGATTGAAAAAAATAATTTTGCATTTGATAGCCCAATTCTTGAGGAAGGTTAAAGGCTATTTGACTTCACGCTACCAACCTTAGGAGCGGGGCAAAAATAAAAAAAAGCCGTAAAACGACGTAATAGCGCGGGCGGGCGATCCAATGCGACAGAGTGGGTCAGGGGAACAAGAAATTTCACGCAGACGAAGTGGCGAGCAGAAGCTAGTCCTTCATATAGGTATCGTTTGAAAAATTCGTATGCTCGAAATTGTAATTGGAACTACGTTTTGAAGCTATTCTATTTTTTCGGAAATTTTGACGTTCATTAGTGCCTCAAGTGCTTAGTTGAAATAAATAATTTGACTTTGAATTAATGCATGTTGTTGAATTGATAATAGAATGCGCAACTAACTGTTGCCGTCAAGGTGTATAGGATTATTTGTTTATCTCGCAATCGTGGTGAAAACTATAGTTTAACACACGGAGCTAAAACCCATTATAACTCGGTTTCTATTTACTCCTAGTAAAACTACCTCGTATATAATGGGTCATTTTAGCCCCTTGTAATATTACATTTTTACCTCTTTATAGAACTAATTAATTTAGATAGATTGCTGTTTTACATTTTATAGGACTTTTTTATGAACTTTGGGTGTTGTAATGGTACCAGTACACAACACCCAAAGTTGTTGTTGCAAATTAACATGTTCAAACACTGTGCTGAGGTAACTATTTAATAATAGAACGGTAATTTTCAGATCTACTTCAGGAATCGAACCTGCAGTATCAACTGGAACTTGACCATCTGAGGTATTTTTGCCATTTAAAATAAAAAATAAAAACAGATAAATAATAATTGTCCAGAAAACATAAAAGTGAGTATACACTAGACTGCATGCACCTTTATGCATTTTCTTCATGTAATGTAACGTTATTACAAATGGTGCAATACAAGCAAAATCTCAATTTAAAATCAGACAACTGCGAATTGATCTCGCGTGGTGAGGGTTCCGTACAATGAATATGTTTTCTTGTTTTTTATCCCAACATAATTTATCCCAAGAACAAACTTAGTAGTTGAAAAATATATTCTCCCATACATTCCAACTGCAAATGGAAGTTTTTACGCACAATATTGAGAGATTCACCATGTTATTTTAACACCCAAGACTTCTTATAGGTTTTCCTGTAATCTATTAGTAAAGAACTATTTTCAGTACTTTTTCAAAGTTTTAGTTTCGGAGATAAGGGGGAATGGTCAATTTTCATAAATTACTTTTTTTCTATTTATTATTTAAAAAAAAAATGACCCTCACAACAAGCATGGTATAGTTTGAAGTTTGTTTCAAAATTCATTTATTTACGATACACGTCCGTGTCACAGGAATTCAAACGTGTACCTATTTTTAACTTAATCGGTCCAGTAGATTCGGAGTAAATCGGCGGTGACAGATGGACAGACAGACAGACACACGAGTGATCCTATAAGGGTTCCGTTTTTCCCTTTGGGGTACGGAACCCTAAAAAGCATTTCCATGTAATTGTAATGTACCTAAAGTTCCTGCGAATGTTCGACACGGTGTTCGAAGTGATGCTCACGGGGATTGACAACTTACCTGTGACATTCCTTTCTATTTTGCGTTTCTTCTACGTTGAAGAAATGTCAAATCTGGGCTCCTGTCTTTGCTGGATGAAAAATTACGCAAATCCGCTTGTTTTGTGTGCATCAAGTTGTAACAAAGCGTGGAGTGTCGTGCTCATTGTCCGGTTCGTGAAAGGGTGACACATTAGAGACAAGTAAATGCTCTAGTTTATACTCACCTTTAGGGTAAAATCCCAGTTAAACTGAAGGATACAAATCCTATTATATCCACACAATTTCATTATACCATGGGTACTGCGATCAGAAATCGTTGCCAAGCGCTGTTAGTACTTTAATTAGGCAATATTCCCTAACGAGCGATCGCTTGCTGCCTATTAGGACGCCCATGGTCTACAGTGGACATTTACGGGCTAAAATACATGGATTAAATTTAAATGAATCACATAACGTGAACTTACAAATCCTAACTAATATTATAAATGCGAAAGTAAGTTTGTTGGTTTGTAACGCTTTCACGCTAAAACGGCAGAACGGATTTGGATGAAATTTGGCACATGAGTAGACCATGACCTGGAGAAAAACATAGGCTACTTTCATACTGGATCGCAGACGAAGTCGCTGGCAACAGCTAGTTATTTATAGTTCTAACAAAGTTGCCCAAAACGATTGTAACAAGTCATCACATTTCGGCCGAAAGACGTCCACTGCTGGACATAGGCCTCCCCCAAGCCCTGCCACTTCGACCGTGTCTGTACCTCCCACATTCAGCGGGTTCCTGCGGCCTTCACAAGGTCATCCGTCCACTTTGTTCAGGCCTTCCAACGCTACGTCTTCCGGTAGAGATTAATTACGATAATATGCCCCGCCCCTCCAAATTCAAAATGTTTGAAAGTATTTGTACGCATGTGTGCGTAATGAGACGGCCGTCAAACAAAAACAAATCACGGATTTGTTGCTCGACTAGTGGCGTCATTAATCGCTCATTATTATTAGTATGGTGCTGCACTGACGTATTCTATGAAAACGACACGTGCGTTGTCTTGCACGATCGGCTAGTTATTTATTTATTTATAGTCAATTAAAACGGTACAACACCAATTACATTCATTAACATGGAAGCGTAAAAAAAAGATTGCTATTATCAAATTTTTGTATAAATGTCATACAGATTAAATTAAATTTAACTTTGCATTGTTAAAACTAACACAGAACACCAGATATATACGTATAATTTTTGTCCATTCATCCGCAAACACATCACATTCAGGGTTGGGTTGGAAGGGCGTTGAGCATCTTCAAAGATGTTATGATTGGTTGACCAACAAATCTGGTAATAAGTGAGATATTACTAGTACTTACAACTACATACAAACTCTTTCGTAAGGATGTGACTACACACATTGAAACAGTAATTTGGAGGGGCGAGCCATGTTATCGTAGTTTATCTATACGCGGTCGTCACTCCAGAACCTTTCGGCCCCATGACAAGTAATCCCAAACAATTATAAATCTGATTTATTTTCATAAATTATGTTGATTTGAAATAAAATTAGGTATTTTATACACTGTTGTACCTACTTAACATTATTTTATTCAGCTGGTAACATTTATATATAATATATTTGTATTTTTTTTACACTGTCAAAACAAATTAGATCGTCAATGATATTATGTAGGAAAAGAAAAGATTATTCCATAACTAATTAATTTATTCTGCTGGTAACATTTTCGAATAATAAGAAAAAGTATAAACATCCAGAGAAGTGTGGATTTTTCATGTTATCCTCATTGCATGATTGTAAGATATTCTTTACATTAACACTACAAAGTCGGATGTTTTCTGTTTACGGACAGTCTAGTCCACGTCTTCTTGTTGAAAGGTTGAACTATCCCATACTGTTTTGTTTGACATAAACAGAAGTGTTAGTCTCATTCGTGTGGTGCCGGACGTCGTCCATGTGGTGCCCGACCTAAAGAATAGCACCATCCTATTTCTTCCCGTGGGTGTCGTAAAAGGCGACTAAGGGATTTACTCTAAAATGGGTAGCAGCGTTTTCTATGCAATTTACCACCATACTGCGATCGCCAACCCGCGCCAAGCGTGGCGATTATGGCAAACCCCACAAAATTGCCATTAAGAAAAATCGGCCCGCCAACCCTTGGATAAGGTAGCGGTCAAGGCTAATGTGAGGCAAGGGATGCTAAGAATCCCCGGAGGCACAGAACTGGTTGAAGTGGCGGTGCTTGGCGGAGGCCTATGTCCAGCAGTGGACGTCTTTCAGCTGAAATTAGGATGATGGAGCAGAAGTGTACTTCTTGAAGTGAAATATCCGTAATCGTTTGTGAACGTGTTTTAGCCAGTGATCTAACATTAAGTAGGAGCGATGTAAACACATCAACTTCGAAATACTGTCCAAGTGGCAAATCGAATTGAATACATTAGGTATGTATGTGTTTGTGCCCAAGTGTTATGTCCAGTATTGCTCAATTGTATATTAATGTACTGAGTAGGTATATTATCCCTAACTCTACATAGTAGAGTAGCAGAGGTAAGTAATACCCTAATTAAAGTGCAGATTACCGCGCTTGAATAAAGTGATACGTTTGCATATTCAACGACGATAAAGACTAGTCTAGACTGTCTCACAATACCTACCTCTTCCAATACTATTTAAACTCCAACGAGTTAATAAGCCGGTGTACACAGGATGAATAATTGCAAGAAATCCGTGCTCCATAATCTCTAAATGTAAGTATAGGTGAGGTTTATTAGGCGCGCTTTTAAAGCGTGAGTCGCACGTGAAGGCTGTTTAATCGTGTCTGGGTGGAAGGCAGCGGCGCCCCGCGTGGCTGTGGCGCGGGGCGGCGCCCGACCCGCCGCCAGTCGCGCCACAAGCCCCGGAGGGGCTGCACGTGTCCTCGCTCCCGCCAACCGACTTATGTAACCATCCGCACGGTGAGTCCGCAGCCTCCGTGCCCCTTCCTCCCCGACATCGACCCCGCGACTCGAACCCACGCGCTCCGTCACACGGCCGCCTCCGCGGAGCGAGCCACCGCGCGACTGTACCTCACCTCGGATACGCTCGTACGTAGTGCTTTACCGTCAGCTGAGAGGTGACATAATCGATGCAGTAAGTACCGGTGTCCGGTGAGTGCGAGTATTCACGGAATGCAGGTGCGTTATGTAACGGGAGATTCGCGGGCCAGCCTGGTGCGGCTGCCGGCAGTCCGCTCAGCGAGGAACACATAGTTTACGCGGCAGGATGTGACGCTGTTGAGGCACCGCTTTACGGAGATCGTTGCTCGCATGCCTCACTAATGACACTCGTTATCACGAACAATTTCTCATCTCAAACGCTTTCGACAATCACGTGGAAAACGCGATATGGTTATGTCTCGAGCCTGATTATACCAAACAGTTACTGGAAATTATGTGTTAGCCAATTATGTGCTTGAGCTTAAATAGGCACGTTCTTAACTTCCTTAGGTTGAAGTATAATAAGAACGTGAGTTAAGAGGTTCCTATAGAGACTCGCCTAATTGGAAGGTTGGAGCCACATAAAAAATCCATTCAATCGTGGAAAATTTGTTGCCGGGATCAGCGTTCAATACCTCCTGATTTATGGAATTATATTCTATGGAATCAATATTAGTTAATGGTTACGTTATTGGGGGTCCAACACATTATAATAGACCCTTTCCAAATTGGTATTGAAAGAAATTCTCTGAATGGTTTCCAATCGTAATATCGTTAACAAGAAATCTATAATGTTTATAGACTGCGGTATAAATATTGTATTAACTGTGCCTGGAGGGGACAATTGAAAGCGCTAAGATACTGATCTTTTCTTGAGAGAACGTCGTTTGAGACAAAAAAATCTGTCAAGTGGATGACCATTTATTATGATACTGCTTGTGACATTTGGGCAAAAGAGTTTTATCTGAAGACTTATTATTGTAGATAAGTTTTTAAGACGAGAAAAATATGTTATTAAATTGTATCTGAAATTCAGGCCAGACATCTTCCATCTCCATTAATTTTTACCGTAATTTCATTAATATCCTTTACTAAATAACCGTAAATTGTTTATTATATTTTTGTCGCTGTCTGTTTACTTTCTTGAATCCATCACCTATATTTATTGCCGTCACAAAACAAATCAATCAAGTCGTCAAGGTAATAATATACCTAAACCCCATATAAAATATTTGAACAGTGTGTTATGGTTTAAAGACACAAGTATTATTGCTTTAAATGTATTATTATGTACTGCGGAAATGATTAATTAATGGATTTTTGATGGATTTTTTTATTGGTAATTTGTTATTTCTTTTATTTATTTATAAATAAAAGAGTTTTTAATTTGATTCTTCTTATGAATTGAATATATTTGAATTGGAAAAGTTTTTGAATATGGGAGCGAAGATTTTAAAGTTGTTGAATTTGTTTTTGCAAAGTCCAAGAACAGAATTGGACTTTTCATTATTTTCCTTAATATTATTTTGTACGCAAATGCGATGTCTAATACTTTCTCAATGCTCTAGTTTTGGCTCAGAGAATCGATCCTATTTTCGATCTAGATCAAACCACGAACTAAAAAGACTAGGTTATTTTCATCTTACAATTTAAAAGAAAAATGTTAAAAAAAAATCGATTCAAAGTTCTCAGCAATTCGCCCTTCCATTTTTAAATTCAAGCCGTCTTTACTCTTTGGGTGAGTTCGCTTCACGCTGCTTTGGGCACACA
Organism: Tiliacea citrago; assembly: GCA_963921375.1. Classification (NCBI taxonomy): domain Eukaryota; kingdom Metazoa; phylum Arthropoda; class Insecta; order Lepidoptera; family Noctuidae; genus Tiliacea; species Tiliacea citrago. The sequence goes on from OY992799.1 coordinate 9,699,307, forward strand.
AAAAGCATTCTGCTGTGAAATTTAATTGAAATTGGTCGTAATTAAAGGAACTGTTAGCTTCCAATATACGGACGGACATGACGGAATTATGAACGGCCGGCAATGCGTAAAACGATTCATAAATCGGACTGCTGTAAATGTAACAAATATTGCGTGTTATTGGGTAACATTTTTCCGGAAAATTGTTACATCTAGGTATAATAATAATAGTAATAAATAATGTTTATTTTATCCCCACAAATTACATTCTTGTACTAGTTATTATTAAGTTGACAGGTATTTTGGCAAAATGTTGTCGTTTGTGGGATATCTGGAGTCTAAAACTAAACCTAGCTATTTTTGTATTTCTTGTGCGCGTCCCAAATAAAACGTTTTTCTTTATTTCTTTCTTTTCTTTCTACGCCTGTATTTTAGAACTCCAGGCTCATTATAGTAAAAAGTGATGGTCGGTATGATCACATCTGTTGGTGGTCACATTTGGTTGGCCCGATTTGTTTGACCCCAAATATTTTACTTATTAATGCCGAAAGCAGGTTCATTTTATATCAATCATAAACCAATAACGAGTTAAGGTGAATCCGCAGCTGTAGCCCGCGAAATTCATATAATTGGCGATTATTACAGATACACATGTATCAATAGAATTAGAAACAATAGAATCATTAACACCTACATCTAGTTAGATTTGTTCCTCATGTCATGATTTCATGAAAAGTCATTCAATGGAACAAATCTAACTTAGAGAGATGTATTAATGATTCTAATAATTATATGTCATTTTGTAAATACATATCTGTTATAGTCGCCAATCGTATTTTAAACAAGATACAACCTGACACTGACCTGCAAATTGCAAAAAAACGTAAGAAAACTTGAATTTAGCGGGCTACATCTTTACTTTGCTAGATAAATCAAAGCTTCGTCCTTTTCATCGTTTTCCTTAAAGGTATTAGGTTAGGTTAGTTAAGACGGGGCCCGCAAAGGCGAGGCCAGTCAGGGGCTGGTTGAAGAGTGCTTAAGTGCCCCGTAGCCTCCGGTGCAAGTGTGCGAGGGAACACGGTTTTAGTCAGTATAAGTCTGACAGACCCCTCCGTCCGCCCCAGGGCAGAGGACATCCATGAGGATATCCAACACGATACCAAAAAAAAAAGAGAAAGAGGTTTGGTTAGTTACATGTCATGAGTCAAAAATCTCTAACACTCAGGGAGATTTGGCAAGTATGATTAACAATAACGTAATTTTAATTTATTTCAAAGGCATTTTGAAAGTGTTCGTATATTAATTGGTAATTAATATCAAAGTCTTTTTGAAAGTTCCTGTGTATTCTGCATGACAATAAATTTAATCGACAGAGTACCTACCTATAGCAGGTATGCTTAGAACCATATAAGTTAAAAATAACGTGTCACCTACATTGTTAGCCAGGTCAGTGAACAGAAAAATATTCTGCGTTACATATGTGCATTTGATATTGTTTGGTAGAGGTAATACAGTTTTCTTTGTTGTTGGCAAGGCTACGAAGATTATTTAGGTATTATCTGCCTTATGGCATTTTTAGGCATGGTTCAAACCTGGTTCAAAACATGTTCAACCACATTGATTAACTGATTGGAGAATGATTGAAATTTCTACCAGAGTCAACGCCGGCTGTCGCTGAAAACCAGCGCTGGGGCTCTGTCTCGTATAAGGTCGTGAATGTGACGCATATTTTCCCTCAACTTGTTCTTTCGTGTTTGTGTTTTTATTTCTTTGTGTTATGTTTACCGAAAAAAAAAAATTTTCTTTCTTTTTTTTTAAGTATAGGCTGTTACATTTCCGCCGCCTTTACCTCTACAATTGTCAGTTCCTAGATTACTTTACTATTTTTACAATCGAACTTTTTGGTTAAATTGGCAAAATAATAAATATATTTTGGGAATATTTCTGAGTTAATACCGTTGAATGTACAATGAAAGGGAAGATGGAAAAATCATCGGAAAGATGTCTTGTAGACTTCTTTCTGCAAGAAATTAATATTTTAAATCCTACACTTAGAGTAATAGTACATTATTCACTAAGGGCATAAAGCAGTGTCTTAGGTCACGGGCGCTATTTTGAATTCCAAGCGTAACGAAGGATTGCAAGGCTCCCGGGCGCAGCGAGGCAGCTCTGAGTTCATTCCTGAGCGAAGCGAGGGAGTAAATTAGAATCCTAAGTACAGCGAGGGATTCAAGCTCGCCCAAGTCAAAGACACATTATCCTCGAGGAAAATACTTTAATTTTTGACTTTTCGCACCTACTTCGAGATAAGTTCCAAATAAAAACCAATTCGCCTTTCGAATTAGTAGTTTTTGAAACTGTTAAATAACCGGGGAATACTTAGTTATGTGCATTTTCATCCACAATTTTATCTAAATTCATGCAATTTCATCAACACCACTTTAAATATTAACGTAATTAAGACGCCCAAATCGAACATTCTAAAGCGGGGTACGCGCCACACGCCACAGCAACCGATCAACTGTTGTAATGACATTACCGCCCGCCACAGATTATGTAGACAGTGGTTGGGCGAGTCAAATATGCACATTATTCCATCATTTTGTGGACTTGACCATACACTGAAAACAATTGTTTTTATTGTTGTCATTATTTTGTTTTATCTATTTAATTATTAGACACTATTGTAGCTTGTTATTCCACTATAATAATTATCTCTATTAAATTGCGTCATTTAATTATTTTGTTCGTCGACCTCAACTAAAACCTATGAAGTAAAAACTCTTTGATCGAGCTGTATTAAAAAATATATTTTTTTTGTGAAAATTTCTTACGAATATTTTAGTTGAGATTCCAAATTCAAATCACATTAAGGCGCTGACAAGAGGCAAATGATCCAAAAATCTAAAAATATAATGTTATTTTTGAACATATTTCTCAGTACTAGGTTGTTTCCAAAACACGTTTAGAAAAAAAAAATCTCGATACAAATGAACGGTAAACTAACTCTTTACTTTGAGTTTCAATCAAAGCACAAATATCAACAAGAACGTCTTATTTGTATGCAGAACTTGGTTATATTTCTATTTTCGATTACTCAACTCATTTTGGAGTAAATAGATAATTGCTTCATATTTTGTAATAAATTACAAGCGTTGTGTCATCGCACTTCTCTTTCTTTTGTATGCAGTCTGACAGTGACCGCGGTTTAGCTGTTGTCAGCGTCTTAAGCACCAGCGAGTTATAATGAAATTCAGTACAATATTAATGCCCGGCTAGACCCCAGGGCTTTACTTACTTGCTTTAGGTTAGTTTTGCATGACATTATATACTTAATTTGATATTAACGAGCGGGTGGTGTGAAAAAGTCATTATTGATCGATCAATTTTCACAATTTAGTTTCATTTTACTGTAGATTCAGAACATCAGGTCATATCGCATGGTTTTATGAACGTAGCGTCATAAATTTAACACTTGGCGAGCGGATTGGTCGTCTAATCAATATCGTATGTGTGGAAACCATCATGAACACGGTATTAAGGTTACACCTATAGGTGTATTTTCAATGAAATTGAACAGTAGTTTGGATAATCCATAATGATTCAAGTGGGAAGAGTTGTTTCCAAACGTCAGTACAAGCGTCAGGTAGTCTATTCTATAAAAATACTCACCGTGAAAACTTACTTAAATGAAGTGAGTTTCAAGTGAGTTGTCATTCCACCAGGGGACCAAGTCTGCTATTTTCAATGATTGGTCATTATGACGACCACACCAAGGCAATGCCACGACCATTGTGCCTATAGTTTGTAACCTCCTAAATTCATAATGGCATGACAGCGGTCCATAAAGTCAAAATAATAGGAGCTTGTAAGTACGAGATTACCAAATACAGACAATTTTTCCAATGAAGTATCAGTGGCAGTACGTCATTGGACAATCATAAAGATGCCTATCAATTAGAAGATTAGCAAAACTGTCAAACTCTACAATTACGGTGCCAATGATCGGCCATTCGGACACAACTGTGTTAGCAGACTTGGCCTCCTGTTCACAGTTACTGTAACCACACTGAAAGAAATAATTAGCTGAACTAATTATTTCTTTCAGTGTGGTTATTTGTTTCAAAGTTCGAGTTATTTTTGAAGTAACTTAATTAAGTTACTTCAAAAATAACTCAACTTTAGTTATAAGGAAATAAACTTTGCTTACATTTAATAAAACTGATTTTTTATAGCAAAACTGGGTTATGTAACAGATAACTCCAAGTTCGCAAGTCACAAATTTTTTGTAAGCTGTAACCAACATTTTTGTTACAGTTATGCAAACATTTAGGTAATAGTAATAAATATAATACAGTATCAACTAGTATGAGGGGTATTGTGACTATTACTGGCGGCCTTAGGGGCGGGACACACAGAAAAGACGTAAGACGAGGACGCGTCGTAGACGCGGCGCCCCTTCAATAAATGTTCATACAAAATGTATAGAAGCGTCGCGATCCAAAATAAACAGAAAAGACAGAGCGCGATTAGATGCGGTCACGAACGCTCACGTGCGTCTGTTCGTTCTGTGTCCCGCCCCTTATACAGGATGGAAGGGACATCGACGCGCATCCTGTTACCATGGATTCTGTCCATAATTCTTGAACCACCTGCGTCAAAATTTTTCGTCGGTTATTAAAAAAAAAATCGCTTTTCCATACATTTTGACCGAGTAGGTACTGCACTTCTGTAGGAAACAACTGTATTTTTGTTTTTAATTACCGACGAGAAATTTCAACGCACGGGGGTCAAGTATGATGTACTGAATCCATGGACAGGTTTCGCGTCGATGTCCCTACCACCCTGTATATTGTAATGGGTTACGTAACACCCCGCTGATGTTCGAGATTGAATCTATTGACTACTCTATCTGTCTATTTTACTTCACAAAAAAAAACTTTTTTCTTCTTATCTATACATTTTTCGAAGCAATTTCGTACAGGAAATAAAATTAATTGGCAGGATGTAGATTACATTACATTAGATTACCTACATTATTGTGATGAATTTCTTCAAAATGTATGAATATAATTCTCTTCAATGCTGTACAGTAAAATTGGTCGCATAAAGATTAAACTAGGTAAAGTGAATTAAAAGTAATTTGCACAAACTGCCACCACATAAAGAAAACTTTTATTTTGGTAAGGAGGTAACTACGATACGTATTTAATTCTTCCTCCCAAGCCATTCAAACAAAGAGAGAGCTTAAATTTATTAGATTAATGCTGGTAGACTGCAATTTAAAGTTTTGGCAATCTAAAAACAATTTGTAGATAAAAGAGCTACCAACCTTCAAATAAAAAATAGTATTCCAGTTTCAAAGAGATGTACGTTATACAAAACAGATACTGACACTGTTCCATATTTAAATATCACAGCAAAAATATGCGGTAATAACGCTATGTACAAAAGCAAGGACGGGCTAAGAGATCAAGTTCTATATTCAAAACACTTCTTTTTTTTAAACCGTATCCGATCGTGTGAACTCTGCATAATCTGTGCATTGTTTATTCTGCTGTGCAAGTAACAAGGTCAAGATTTTTTCAATAAAGGTGTTTGGATTTATGACGTAATCAGGGAGTAAGTAGATGTATCATGTAGGTGTGACTATGAATTATTCTCAAAAATAATTAGAAATTCGAGCATTATTTTGGCAACCTTCTTTGAGATACATCGAAAATGCTGTACTGGTCAAAAACATGCGAGCAGCGGCAATGTTAGTATGAAAATCCATATCTGTCGTGTTTAGCGGCCGAATAATTTACTATGAAAACTCATAATCGTGTCATTTAATAAAAATGGAACGGACTTTTTACTTAGAAACATGACAACCAATGAGGTAACTAACTTATCACGAACTGGCTTGCAAATAGAGCTGTTTATAGTAAAAAAGAAACTAATGAACATATTGGCGCGTACTTATTGTCGTTCGTCATTGATTCTGGAATTTATAATTAATTTAATTAGTTTGAATTTCCGCGCATTATTTGAGAAAAGTACTATACAAGCCTTCGCCGCTACCGCATTGATGGAATCACATCACGTATGTGTTCCTCGGCCCACATTTTCACGTTCGTCCATCAATGCCTCTTTTGCAGGGCGCTGCAGTAATACTAATAATGTACTTTAACTACATAATGCGATGACAGTCCGCTATTAGAAGGCTCATGTTTTGTGTCATAGGGTGATGTGACGTTCTCTTCAAAATTTTAGAGAGTTCCTCATTGTTGAACGTTTAATATTTCCAATGTGCAATTCAGAAAATCTCATGGAACAGAAAAAGTTCAAAGGTAAAAACAGGCTGACTCACGCACGACATAATAAAAAGGGTTTCGATAACAGCACCTATAAAAGTCTGTCACCGAGAATACTTTTTCCAGGAGCGCAAAACACTATGCAACATTTTCTTCCTGACCATTAAACCGATTTTCCGCTAAATTATTCCGAATCAATATTGTCGTCGGTACGTCATGTTACTTCGAGTTCAAAATCAAATCTTATTATTTACAAAGTGTTTATTATTGAGATCGTTTAACAGCTCGTTTCACTGATTATTATTGACTTTGAAACTAATATATTTAAACACGTAATGGAACTTTGATTCTATTTCGCGGTTTAGTTACTTAGTATTTATTTATTTTGTGGAGGCTCGGTCGCGTTTTATGGTCTATTTTGAGGTCCGACGCAGCGTATTATCAGGTCGTAATTTACGCAATTAAATTGCTGGTCGTATCATTTTGTAGACCGCACATTTAAAGAGTTATAGGGCAATTAATTCCTGGAGTAGCAAGCGTTTTCGTACCTAAACGCCCCGTTTAGCATCAACATTGTAAAAGAATTTCACGGTTAGCGTCGAAATGCTACAATCGTTTAGTTCATTTAGTTTTTGTGAAACAAACTACCGACAGTTTTTTACCGTTACTATAAGATTCTTAATATAGTTTCATGATTCATACCTAATACTTATAAAAAATCCACACCATCATAATATTACCAGACGATAGATATTAAGAAAATATACCAGGATAAAAAAGATACCAGATACCAAGAAAAGATACCAAAAGATACAAGTTTAGTTAGTAAGTGAATTAAAAATATCAGTACTGGATAATTATTTAGTAATAAAGAAAACTTTTCTTTACAACTTTACTGTATGATTTTATGCCTAAAATGTTTAGAGAGGTAAATAAATTACGACTTTTTTGGCCAAAAGTTTTGCAAATCAAAACATAATCTTGGTAGATTTGCATTTATCCGCTGTTTCGCTTCGCCAGTAAATTTAATCACAGTTTTTAGGGTTCCGTACCAAAAGTGCCAACGATCAACTATTACACCAGTAACTTCTGGACATAGACCTCTCCTAATTTTCGCCAAGACACCCGGTTCTCTGCCTTCCGCATCCAGTCTGTCCCTGCCACCTTTTTTAGGTCATCGTTCAATCAATCGGTTAAGTTTTCTAATTCCTGCAAAAAAGTTAACAGCTTTGATTCTCAGAATATGTTATTTCGATACGTGTTTATTCTGAAAGTAGTTTTAACTATCCGCTATTGAAAGTTTCCTTTCATTAGCGCTTTACATGAAGTAAGTTATACGTCTACGGCAGTACTCCATTCACCGGCTGTTCACAGAAACATTACCCATTTGAATAAAACCCATTTTAACTCCAGGCTTTATGGTTTAACGTTTTTTTTCTGTTTTATATGACTGTTCTCTTTTTAAACGTAATAGTCCATATTGCCTTTGCTTTAAACGAGACTGCAATGTGAAATAAATGGGAATATATTTTTGTAGGTTTCAACTGATGCATTTTCGATATAGTAATGTAATTAGAGATGTCAGAAAGTGACCTCCTGGCACATATCTTATTTATCAATAGTCATAATATTGTTATTAATTATCTATTCATACAGGATGAAACGGTACCTATAGCTTGTATTTTTAAGGTTTTTTTTATCAGATAGGTCGTTTTCATCTCGTGAGAAAATACGCGGAATACCTTTCAGGCCGAGAATACGTTTCAGACCGACATAAATCATTTCTCTCTTCGTTTCCAAAACTCGGTTTTAAATTTTCTTTGTCGATTATAGGTTATTTTGGTTTCTTAAATCTAAAATGCACGATATCAACACGTGCAAATGGTAGTTGCACATTAGCTACGGATTATGCCTTTACTATCTATCAAAGAGATCTGCAATTAACTGCTATTTATTAAAACAATCCTTTACATCTAACCTAATCATTTATAGTAATCATGTAAACCATAATTAGTTTTGTTTAGACGCCACAAGGCCACTGTATGACTAATTAAATAATAAATGAACCACCATTGTTAAAATACGTACTCCTTTACAAACAAAGAATGTTAGCTATTGATATGTATGTTATTTTCTTAATTAACTTAACGATTACTTTGAATTCATGAATCTTAATTCTGTTGTAATAATAAACTCATATTAATCTAACCAAACCATGCCTTGGTTTGGTTAGATTAATATGAGTTTATTTTGGTGTGTTTTGTAATTATTTGAGTGGAATTTTTGAGAGTCGGGACATATTTTGCGTCAAGTTTATTGTTTTGAATAGTACCGTAATTAAATTATAAACAAAAAAAAAACCTTTTCATGAAGCTGTAAATCAATGTGAAAAAAAATGTTTGCCATCCCTTTATAACGGAGACCATGATTGACATGATTGTATTAGCCAAATGAAATAGTCGCCAATATTGAGTTATGGCAACACTTTACTAACTACCGTACCAAAGAGCTATAGAACACATGACAATTTTGTTCGATAATAAATCATTTGCCGCCTAAAGTGTCAGTATAGGTCGCGCCTTGTATACGAGCATTTTGGCACAAAGGCTGCGCGACAAAAGCCTACTCGCGTCCCATTCAAGCCGATGACAGCTCTGGCAAATATTCCCAATTCAAACGTTTTGATATCGGATGCGTTTGGACGTAAATATGTAATATTTAAGTGATTTTGTATAGACTTTTCGGGAAAGCGATGTCATTTTAAAAGAATTTAGTCATCCTCTTGCTGTGGTGATCTATTTGGGAAAAATCACACATTGAAGACTAAACTGAGCTGTTAATTGTGTCAATTCTCAGCGTCAGGTGGAATGTCAGCTCCTCACCTAAGGTTTCTGGGTGAGATCTTTACAGACAACGATATAAAATGTCGAGATAGACAAAGTTGTGAACTCGTCGAAAAAAATTGCGTCCAACTGTTGGCAGCAAAATGCACGCACACTAGAATAACACAATGACAGAACAATGACGTGGCGCGAGTGTAAGACGTAGCTGTCACGCACACCAGCGTAACAAAGTTGGCCTGTTCGTTTTATTTCTTTTGCAGCGCGACACTCTATCTATACATAAATAATCAAAGTTTACAGAATAAACTGGTTGGTCTAATTATTTTTTGGGGGCGGCACCTCATTTCTCCCTCAATACTTCTCGATAATCTCTTTGATATAAAAATTATAAATATTTTTTTATGGCCAATATGCCTGGTTTCCGAAAGCTTATACATTCAATGCAATTATTTATCTTAACTTATCACAACCATGCACTGGAAAATTCTAGAATGTTAAATCAGGCTTTCAGAAACAGAAGGTTGTCATAAAGAACTTTCTCTGAAAAAAGGTAGCTGCCATTTTCTCCATATTTTCATGGAAAAAAGATTTGACTTGACCCGGTTGGTTGGTTCCAGCCGGTATAATTATATTAAAGAAAAGAAATTCGTTTTCTCCGCTTCCTCACAGGAAGGCATTGGCCGATTCGACCGACATTGCATCAAAAAACTATGTATCATATCGGCTGTAGGTACTCATTGCTGTACTATATTTATTTATTTAAACTCAAGCGGTGCACGTGGCTTGGAGTTCTGCCAACTCGGTTAGTGTTGATACCGCGTGGAATTCAGTGCACTCCATTAGGGTAGATGAGCATAAACATATTGATTCGAACGTATACCTGATGCTGGGAGACTGACCTCGATGTTGTAGATCTTCTACGGGTCTGTTTATAGCTGCATTCGTTCAGAATATGATGATTTGACAGTTGAAGTCGGCAAAATCTCAAATCTTCACCAGGTTAGTCTATATTTTTGCTGATAATGGTTTCTTCTAAGTTCCACCAGTAAACTCGGTCCTCATCCAGTCCACTCCAGTAACTAAGAATCACCAGTTGCCGAAAATATGAAAAGGAAACACGTCTTCCGCCTTGCACTTGTTAAAGTTGCCAAAAACATAAATAAGCAACACGTTATTCGGCCTAGATACTTGGTACTGATTATATGTTTGCCATATTATAATTATAACTCCTGCACACAACTCCAAAAAAACTCGTTTGAACTAAAAACCTATGTTCCACGGGTTTCTGATAAAAATGTTAAAGTTTATAATTTTGAGCACGGCTTTGACTGTTCCGAATTAAAAAATCATCCCTTTTATTTCACGAAATGGACATAAACAGGCTTTGTAATTGTCGATTGTCGGCTATTATTCTGAAAATGTGAGCCAATTTCCATGTTTCTGTATTCGAAGGTTGTGAGGTTGAGCAGCGGGTATTAAGGCACTTAGTGGCCTCGCCTCCGGGCCCGACGTGGATTGATTTTGCCCACTCGGCATGTTTGTGTGCACTACGCCTTACTCCGACTCACTGGAAATGCCCTGGAGAATGCCGAGGTATTTCTGTGAGTCTGTAACTCACTTTAAACTCTGACTTTTGTTGAAAAATGTAGGAAGGTTTTTGATGTTGAATCAACTTGCTATTTCGAAATTGCAGCGTTCAAAAACCAGGTTTACATTACGTTAGATGTGACAGCGAGCGACCAACATCAGAGTTAATAATAACCCGGGGGAGAGTTTTATGCTGACTAGCAGAAAATTACGATAGAGCCGGACTTTAATTCGGAGCCCACAAATATTCAGCCACGGCCCGAAATCTGGCGTAAAACCGAAGTAGCCGCTAGTTTATTATTTCAGAGCTCTGGTATTCGGAACTCATATTAAAATCATTTGTCTGGTCGTCGCCGCCGGTGTGCAAGTGCCTGTGGCGGTTGCCTGCACAAGAAAATCAGTAAGATTGTGTTTAGTTTACTTTGTTCTCACGGCAACAACTTTGAAATTTAAACTCTCAGGGTTTCATCTTTCCAAGTTTGTAGTGTATACAGGCTTAGGTTATAACAAGTATGCTAATATTATTTCACATTTTGTTAAAATTTTAGGCACACAAGAAAGGTTTCCATGAAGCCTAATTGGATAACTCTAAGTAGTTTTTTGTTCATTTGAAATTGTTTTTTTTCGTCTAGCCTACTTCTTATTTTTCTGTAAAAAAAAATTAAGTTATCTTGCACGTATACATTATGGAATTAAAACTGCTCCGCACAGCTTTAAACCCTTTCCTAACGTTGACTTCCATGAGGCGTCGCATCAAATTTCCGCCAATGACGTGGCACTTCCAGATGTGTCGCACCCCTGTGTTCACCTTCCCTGCCAATTTGGCGAGGCTCGTCCCTCGTTACGACCAGTAGCAACCGATGTTCCTCTTGTTATTACCACGTTTTTACTACGCACTGTTATTTCGAGCCTGTGGACAAAGTACCGACAAAAAATATTAATATTGATTGGTTTTGGTACCAGATATACTTGATTTAATTAATGTTAAAGATAAGATGAGATACTGCTTCTGTTTTTGTTACTTAAGTAACATTAGTAACGATAGTACTATAATTGCAAACTAAGTTGAAAATTCTTTTAACGAAATGCTTGTACAAAGTTTACCTGTTATTTCTATGTATTACATTTAACTAAAGTGGCATTTGGAAAAAGAAAGGGATAACCCTTTACATTGAGGTTTTTATCGGGTACAAAAGGGTATGGAAACGTTGAAAGTCAAACAAGCTTTGCTCCTACATCCCGAAGTGAATTGTGATCACAGACAACGTTCGCGGAAACGGCTCGTTCGTTACCGAGCAATGTGCGAATAAATTATCCTTATGGTGGTATAAGCGCGGTGGTGGCCGAAAACCGGATGATGTTGTCGTCAAAAGGTCATTGGCGGACCCTTCGATTTTTGAGATTGGGACCGATAAAGCGGTGTATTTGTGTACCTACTATAGTAGGATCGTGAGCTTGTGTGATCTGAACTGGGCTTTGTAACGTCGTTAGATGAGTCATGTGTGTTCTTAGAAGGAATGATATATGATATCTCTACATTCTTTTGTAATTATGAGCGTTTTCCGCGTATTTCAAAGAATTTCAGAAATATTTTTCCTGAGAAGTTATGATAAATATTATATGAGTTTATTTCTGTAAGTAGGTTTGTACAGACACCATTACACGATTATATTTTAAAAACTATGAGGTCATCGTTTCCTATCTGACTACTCTGAGAAGAAAGGCCGAAACAAACTCAGAGGTCACAGTCTCTTTTAAAGTCCAGACATAATCTTGGTCAGATCATGTGAAGACCATTTGTGTCTGAAATGGTCTTTTGAGGAAAGAACCGCACCGATTGAGTGGACCTATCGAGTCAGTGCACGCATTTGTCAGAAATCGTGCAGCTCAATTCGGAACTTAAGGAGCTTAAAAATTCGACTAGATATGGAGACAGAAACCTTAGTATAAGAGAGAGAGAGAGAGAGAGAGAGTGTGAGACGTTCCATTTTCTTTATGATGCTATTTTTATTATTGACCTCGTACAACATACCCAAACAAATAATAAAAAGTTAGTACTCTAATAATATTCGTTATTTTACGGTCATTTTTATTCGGAATTGTTGTTTGCAATGATTCAGGCCTGCGACAGCTTTAGTTCCAAAAAATGCGTTATGGCGCCACTTTCGGTAGCCATGTTGTTGGCAGCCATTTTGGGCGTTGTATTTATCTATTAAACTGACAGATTGTATTTTCCAAGAACAATAAACTGGTTTGCTGAAATTAATTTATAATGTGTAATGTGGTGTTGATAATATTTTTAGAGTACCAAAGCACAAAACACAAAAATGGGACACAAAGAAGAAAGCCAATTGCTAATTGCCCTTGTTATACTTATATATAATCATGTAATATTTCAGAAACTACAGCCTCCGGTCAAAATGTCAATGAGACAATGGCTACAACAGGCGAAGCTGTGGCATTCATTGATAAACTCTTTGATAGTGTGAACGGATCTCGAGGGAGCATTGTCCAGGGCAAACTGCGTGGACCAATAAAGCCGAACGCTCGTCAACTCTACAATTTTTGGATAGACGCCAAACATAATGAAAAATATACAAGTTTTGAAAGGTCTAAACTGTTGTTCGAAAAACACGCAACAATCTGAAATGTCGTTTTATTTTTACATTTCGTTCGTTATATTCGTATCCAATGAACATAACGAAAGGAAATTATTGAACCTAGCAAATAATAAAATTAACCCTATAAGAATTTTCCATGGAACATCACTATGCTATCGATATTCTATGGTAATCGCTATCGTCACTTTTCTATTAAGCTGTGGGTAATCACTAGGTGACATTTCGACACTAGCGCTTGGCGCATATTTTTGGAATTAATCGTCAACCATTGTACTGTCCTATCTGTCTCTGACTAGTATATGTTTTCTGTGCAATGATTAATGAAGACGTTTCTTTCTTGTCTCAGGAAAGCTGTTAATTTTTTTACAAGTAGTTGTAATAGTGGACAGGATTGTTACCGGTTTTAATATTGTTTCGAATACAACCTTTCGGATAAAATATTATTTTTTCATAGCGGTGACATTCTCATTAGTTTGATAAACTCTGTCTGCGGCGGCGCGGTGCGGCGGGTTGCATTTTTTTTTATTTTATAATCTGTGTGATCACTGCAGTTTGGTAGTTCATGTCGGTCACCCAGTTCACCGCTTAAAATATAGTTCGTTCTTATTAGGTATTCATGTATTGTTCATTCATTGATGACGCAGAATACAAAAGAGCTGAATGAACTACATACTCGTATAATATAAAACTGTAACTTCTAAACTAGATTAACATTTTTTTTGTGACCTACATGCTAACAAAGTCTTTCTCAGAATAGCGAGACACATAAAAGCAAGCCAAAGTTACATTTTCCAAATAACAGATTTATGTTCTCCGAAAATATTCTCGAAGATCAGCGACAGGTTATTGTGTGTTCGCTCAAGGAAATATAATTGGTTTTTTTTTTAAACGGCCGGATCGAGACGAGCTTTAACACGAAGGGTTCCGACTACCGTCCAATATTATTAAACGCTACATATTTTTTTTAAAATACTTTAGTAAAAACTCGTTTCTTGTATGTGGACCCCTTTATTTTTTTACTTTATTTTATTTTTGTTATTGGTTGTTATTGCAGCCATAGTAGTAAGTACACACTCTGCCAAAATTTCAAGTGTCTACTAATTACGGTTCGAAAGATACAGCTCTGTGACAGATGAATGGATGGACAGCGGAGACTGATAGTAATATCCCATGGCACCCTTTGGATACGGAACCCTAAAAATCGCTACTTTAATGTATGGTTATTTTGTCTTGCTCGTTCTTTATGTGATGTCATTATGCAGAATTTAATACGTATTGTGTAAAGCTGTCGGCCGTTATCCTCTTTGTAAATAACGTGTGTATTTATTAACTCTGAGTGTTGTGGTATAGTCAGCGTCAAAAAAAAAAACTGTCAGTCGGACTGGACAGGGCTGCACGTCAGAAGTGAAAACTTCTTAGCTTCACAAACTTGTAAACATCTACATATACGTGTGTATCTGAGCGTGACGTTTACGCGAGTTCAGTGCTTTTTCTCCATCCCAAAAGTGCCAAACGTGCCCAAAGAAATTATCACTTCAATATGTTTACATCGACAAGAATTTTAATTGTTTAGTATCTTTGTCTTATAATATTGAATTAATGTATAGCCACAAAACATATAATACATTGGGTTCTTAATTATAGCTATGCATTGATACAGTAATATGAAACACAAATTGTAGATATAAAAATAATGAATTATTGTCGATGTACACATCTTTTGGAGCCTGACTGTACCTTCTGTTTTAGAATTTGAAGGATGAATTAAAATATATACAGAGCTCTAACGTTGAGTTGCACGAAACCAACATTAGTTTATCGGAGACTTTAGATTCCTGCCATCCCTTACATTTTGAAACAAAAATAAAGTGACAGCATCAATTTAAAGCCTCCGTTAAACTAATGTTGATTTTGTGCAACTCACCGAAAGTGTTTTATAAATATTGGTTTACTTAAAGTGTTCTCTACCTCTAAATACCTATTATTTCACAAACAATGTTATCTTAATTTTTTGAACGCAAGCAGAAAATGCAATGTATTTCTAAGGAAAATATACTTTGTCAAAGTTACTCGTGGACTCGAGATTTATTTAAAAAATCCTTTTGTACGCACTGATTATACTCGTACTTTAAGAGAACTACCACATAACACGCTAAGAACGCTACGCAAAGGCAAAGGAACTGGAATAAAAAAATAAAAAAAAACTTTTCACATTCCCTAGGAGCCAAGCAGGTCGCTTAGGTTAACAACCTGCTTTTACGCACGACTCCTTTTTTTCCACAAGTTTTTTTTCTTTGACACTCCGTAATGTGGTGAATGTACGTATTTTATGCCAGTTTTATTTATTAAATGGCATTTTTTTATAGCATTCGTATTTATCTATAATTACTATTAAAACTAATATACTCCCGGGCACCTGAATCGAGCCACCCTGCATATTTTTGTATAAAGGTCTCTTCTTAATGTATCTTTTTAAATATTGGTAGTTAAAAAAAAAAAAACTTTTTGAAGCCTCGCACTCTCATTTCCGTGAAATAGGCCATACCTATAAAATTGGCCAAGTGCATGTCGGACCACGCACAATGAAGGATTCCGTAGTGGGGATTAATTTATCCCAAGAACAAACTTAACATTGTAGTTGAAAAACATGTTCCCTGATACATTCCAACTACAAACTTACGTTAGCACGCACAATATTGAGAGATTTACCATGTTGTTTACCATGGCATTTACGATGGCCGTCAGTATGCAGTTAATTAATGCCACTATGACATACTGTGGCACGTCTTCGTCAGCTCATCCCATAAGTGCTCTATTGGATTCATAACAGGGCTTCTTCCTGGTCATTCCATTACTGCGATACTAACGCCGTTCAGGTATTCTCGAACAATTCTTGCATTGTGTGCCCTTGCAGTATCACATCACACTATAATATTATAAAGGCGAAAGTTTGTGACTGTGTTTGTTAATTCTTCACGCTCTAACGGCTGGACCAATTTTGATAAAATTTTGTATGAAGGTAGCTGACACCCCGGATTAAGACATAGGCATATATACTTTTTATCCCGATATTCCCACGGGATCGAGACTTACGCGGGTGAAACCGTGGGGCGCAGCTAGTCATACATAAAAATAAAATTCTGGCCCAGAAAATCAGTATAATTATAGCATCACATGAGCCTATAGGCATTGTCAAATTTTGCCAGTTTTACCTGCGGTGAAAATTCCGTCCCAGACTGTCCATGACCCACCGCCATACCTCACCTTCTCATCAATGCAACTTTGCTAAAAACGTTCTCCTACGTCCAAAATTGCCATACAGCATAGTCTTAGTTTCATTCGTAAAAGGAACCTGGCTCCATTGACATTGAGTCCAATGCAAGTGTTCGCGTGCAAACTACAGGTGCGCCATTCTGTGAGCTCGTGTCAGTTTGGGACCATTGGCTGAGATTTCAGGCCACGTTCTTCGAGTCTCCTTCTAGTAGTTCGAGCACAAACAGTCAGTCTATGGAAGTCTCGAAGCAGTTCTTGGACCTGTACTGAGATCAGGTGAAGATTTAGCAGGTTGCTGGTAAAGATCAACTGATCTAGTCGTGCTGTAGTGACCCGGTTTCGTGGTCATACTGAATAGCGCATGAAGCCGCCAGCCTCCAAAAACGGCAGAACAGCTTACATGAAGTTTTGCACTTACGCTTCGCTGACTAAGTCCAGACTGAAGAAGTTCACATGAGTGTTTTAATACCTAATTATGTACAGTCACATACAAGACTTTATCTATACCCATGGTATGAATCCTCTATAATATTTTTTTGCAATACAAACAAAAACAACAACTATCGAAACAAAAAATGGCGGGATACGACGTGAATTTGAATAACTTATATATTTTTTTTTTATTACGGCGCTGTGGTAGTGAAACACGCGTGCACGACAATGTTCATTTTTTGTAATTCATAAAGATAAAAATTAGAATTGAGTAGTGAGAATGTGGCTGTTTGATGAGTAAGGATACGATCGAAAAGCAAAGGCATTGCAATTGAAATTTAGTAGAATAGAATAGAATAGAATACTCTTACGACAACCCCCCCCCCCCCCCCCCCCCCCTGTGTCTCTTAGTACGACATTATAACACTCGTTTGGATGTTATTATTGTTACTATGACACTGGTTGTTATAATGTTGGCAATAAGCTGTTTCAGAAACTTTTATAGAGGATTTATAGCATGGGTAGATAAACATAAAATGCACGGTGCCTCGATTTAGGAGTCCGGGAGTGTATAATGAAGCTTAAAGAGTTTGTTTTTTTTTGTGTGAACACGCTAATCTCTGGAGCTATCAGTCGGATTTGAAAATGATTTTTGCATTTGATAGCCCATTTTTTGAGGAAGGCTATTTTGTTTAACATCATGCTAAGACCTTAGGAGCCGAGCAAAAAGAAAAAAAAAACGGTGGTTGATACCTTGGTACAGCTAGTACGCTGATAAGTCTGATTACGGTATTGTTAGGTGGCCTATGTTATTAGTTATTATCTAATTCTAATATTAACACTATCGCATGGATAGATAAATGTATTTATGACCTTTCGCGTTTTATTAATTTACTAGCTTTTGCCCACGGCTTCGCCCGCGTAGAGGTCGGAAAATATCTCACGGGAACGTACTCCCGGGATTAAAAGTAACCTTGGTGTTAATCCAGGAAAACAATGTATTTGTGTTGGCATCTACATCGCCACATGCAAACTACGCATCATACTGACGTCACGAAAAATCCTGCATCGCGCAAGCAGAGTTTACAACGTCCCTACATCAACCTTCGGGCAGTAGCCCACCAGACATAACACCCGTCTGCTTGGGAGGATCCTCCCTTTTCTATAGAGGATGAGTGAACTTTACACCCTGTTCCTCATACCTGTTTATGTTGATTCCGTAATACAATTCTATTGGTTTACGCGGCGCACGCCAGTAAATCTCCCATTCGACATGATTTTTTCCGACATCTTCAACAATCACAGTCATATTTCAGCGAGTTTATTCAAAACCTTAATTAATTTAATTTTAATTTTACACTTAAACCTTCCCCATAAATCACTCCGTTCATTGGTGAAAACCGTATGGAGATCCGTGCACCAGTTTTTGAGTTTATCGCGTTCAGATAGACTGACGTGGCGGGGGACTTTTTTTGGACGCTATCTTTGCTAAGGGGCTACTTACTCGTAATTAATATTGATTACCTCTCATAGGCAATGATTACAACCAGTGTGCATTTGTCATGCATTCCAACTATCAATGTGTTTATCACAAAAACAATTGTTGCCACAATGTCTGAAGATTTCCTTGTATATTTCAATATTGAAAACTATTAAAAACAAACTTTACAGCTACAAACCTTATCTCTCTCAATATTAAACTGACAGTATTTCCCATAGGAAACCCGTTTACGAACATCTCCGGGGCGCAAGCGTAGTGCAGATAGACTTTCCATAGTCGTTAGAAAAAGGACACAGAATAGACAGGTACAGAAGGTCGGAACCATACAGCGAGCGACAACGCACGCACACATGGACACGCGTCTACTTACACCGTTTGCAAGTGCACTTGCAGCTGCCATTCGTTGGTCACAACATAGATAAGATATAATAGTCTTAATTGCACACCAAATAAAGGAAAATAAGTTCAAAAGCATATACAAAGAAATAAAATTGAACTGTCTGTTTGTAATGTCAAAATAACAGCATTTTACTAAATTAAAGTATTAACGAAAAAAAAAACATTTTTTTTGTCATTCTGTCTCTTTGTTCCGGCTAATCTCCGAAACGGCTGGACCGACTTGACGGGACTTACAATGGCGGATAGCTGATGTTATAAGGAATAATTAAGGCTAAACTTTTATTTTTGGAAAAGCCACGCGGGCATCAGCTAGTTGTAAAATAAGAGTGAATAGTCGACATATTCTAATGTAGTTTGAGATCACCTTAAGTACGCGTCTATGAGTGCCGTACCCGTGAAAGGAAATCTACAATCTAAGTCAGTCAACGAAGATACGGGCCCATCCGAAAGTAGTTGATCCGTCAAAACAAGTGCCAAATTTAATTTTTCGGATGGGAAAATACACATCGGGAGTATGGACAATTGTCAAATCGTGTTGTCATTCATTCATAGTTCGGGCCGCGAACTAATCTTAAGTCTATAAGGGCGCCCACGAGCGATTTTTTCAGAAAATCGCTCGTGGGCGGGCACCCTAAGTGATACGGAGTAGGAAACGCCCGTAACTTTGGCTGTAACTACAGATATCGTGTTTTAAAAATAGAGCCCTGTTCTCATTGACCTTCTGTAAATAACTATTCCGTGCCGTGGTCTTTCTACAGTCGTTAGGAAGGGTTGAGACTTGCGTGGATAAACGTTTTCCGGTACACGGCTTTTTGTGGCTTGGCCGTCTTTTCAAGAAGTTTCGTGGTAGGCTAGCTTTGTTTCCTATGCTGGCTATGTTAAATGTCGTATGAAATTATTGACGTACCTAGATGATGAACCTTACTGCGTCATACATGTAGTGCTTATATAAGCGTATTCATCTTAGTTTCAAGCAAGAATCTTAGTATTCAGAGTCGTCACCTCAATAAAATCCTGGAATTTATTTAATCAACTGTTTCAAGTATTTTTATTAATAATCATATTTTTAATAGGTTAGTTATTAATTTAATCATTAATATTTAATGTTTTGTAATATTTAAAGCATGCCATTGGACATAAATAATAAATAATCTAATAATTATACTCTAACATTAAATATATTGTTATGTTTTGCATTTCAAATGTCTGACTATGTAATATTATGAACTTAATGACCAAACTGTACAGAATACTTATTGTAAATAAATGATTATGAAGTTTAGAGTTTTTCGCTGCAGGTCACAGATTAGTAGAGATCAGCAGTTCTATTCTGTAACCATCTCACCGTGAAAACTTAGATGATATGAGCGTGGAGTGAACTGTCAGTGAGGGATTGACACTACGATAACAACTCACTTCAAGCTCACTTCACCTACGTTTACACGGTGAGATTTTTTCAGAATAGATCGGCTGTTGACTTTCTTTGAGTGATGTTATTGCTAGCATTCGGAAAAGTCTGTTAAAGTCTGTTTTAAAACCATCTGATAAAATATAAACAAATGGATCAGGAAACGTACCCGTGGATACTAATTTGCAATGCCACTTACAAATTGAGTGCTTTGATTTTATTATTTGAATACTTCATTAATTCATAAACTCACGCCTTCTTCCCATGGGGGTAGGCAGAAACTATAGAACACCACTTGCTACACTCCTTACAACCAATAACCACCACCAACCAACCAATAACTAACCAACCAATCAACCACCAACCAACCAATACCCGACCAACCACCCAACCAATTTGAATACATAAACCCGAAATTGTCACCACCTTACAGATGTTTTTCATTTGACATTTGAGGTTAATTTTATAATTTCAATTTTCGTCGCAGGTTTTTTTATTAAAACGCCCTTCGCGTTCAATATAATAACGCATTCAGGGTGCTGATGGGATTGCCTCGATACTGCAGCGCATCAGGGATGTTTGCTGAAGCTCGCGTTGACTGCTTTTACACTGTGATGCGGAAGCGGTGCGCATCCCTGGTTAGTAGGGTGCGGGTTAGATTGTGCGTATGTGAGCCACTGCTGCAAGGTATCGGCTGGGCCGGTCACCTTGCAGCAGTAAAGTCAGAATTTTTTATTGTTTCTGTGTTAATGTTTTACTAACGTAGTTGGTAAGCATTTTGTTACGACTCGTTACACTATGAGTTTTGGTTGCTTGGATTAAATGATTAATAATAATTGTTGGAAAACATAGTCAGACAAAAAGTTGAAACCGTCTAAATACAGATGAATGTTAGGTACTAATTCCGTTTAGTGAGTTATTGCGTAAGAATGTAACCTGCAGTCTACTACGCACTATCAAACACAATGTGAATGATTTTTAGGGATATTGGTAATCCATTGATTCATATTTTCGCAAAGTTTGTCTGCTCAACGACGTAAATAACGCAATGAATGTTGGTGAATTGTAAAAAAAACCGGCCAAGTGCTAGTCGGACTCGCGCACGAAGGGTTCCGTACCATTATCTATAAAAATGGCAACAAAATCACGTTTGTTGTATCCCCCTTAAATATTTGTTTTGTTTTAATTTAATGAATTATTTTTAAAGTGAATATATAACTAAATATTCTGTGAATATTTCTAGCGTCTAACTGTTGCCGTTTTCAATACCGAGCAAAAACGAGCAAAAAAATCACGTTTGTTGTATGGGAGCCCCCTTAAATATTTATTTTATTCTGTTTTTAGTTTTTATAGCGCCAATAGAAATACATCATCTGTGAAAAGTTCAACTGTCTAGCTATCACGGTTCATGAGATACAGCCTGGTGACAGACGGTCAGATGGCGGAGCCTTAGTAATAGGGTTCCCGTTTTATCCTTTGGGTACGGAACCCCAATAAAACACGTTGTAATTGTCAGTGTGATACGCAAATATGGTTATTCTGATAGAGATAAAATAGTGAGCGGGAAAAAAAAAAACTACACGAATCCATTTGTTACGTAGTTTATCGATTTGGCCCGTTTGAAAACCTAAGGCTCACGTTAAAATACTTCTAAAAGCCAGTAACATAACATCCAATGCAAGTTCGTGTGACTGACTTCCCAAAGCTTAAATTCGGCAGAAAATGTGGATTTTATTACATTACCTATTAGCCACTACATGCTAAAGCGAAAAATCCAGCGTTTACATGAAAATACTGTTGCGCTTTTTCGCTTAATTAATATCGTATGGTTTTAATATGTTTATCGAGTGTACAGACGCTTCAGTGAAGTACTAACCTATTAAAATTCAACGTTTTAACTCTCGTTCATAGTCAGGTGAACAAATTAAAATTGTTTTTGTTTCCGCTTGAGGTATTTTTGTACTAACGTGAGTCTTGTCGCAGGTGTAGTACCTACTTACTTTAACATTGCATAAACACGCGAATGAGTTCAAGTGTACTAATATATTCAGTGAGTATTGAAGATACCTTTTAGAAGCCCATCTCTAAGGCCGATATCTATTAACGTTACTTAGCCCGTACTTTGGCTAAGCGTTTCTCCTACAAAGTAAAAGATGGAGACGGAAAGAAGACTTTTTTTGGGTGGGAAATTATCAAATAAGTTCTCCCACTCAGGGCGGAGCTGGCGTATCAGACTTTTACTGTACCCACCCGTGTTCCTTCAGATGCCTGTGTGCCAGGACCACGATATACCTTTCGGACAAACTCGCAACCCTGGCAGAACGGGAACATGTCTAAGTCCCGTATTACAGAACGTCGCTCAATACTCAAGGATTAGTTAAAACTAGTTTCAACCAATCAAATGGCTTGAATCTAGTTATAAGTAATGCTTGAAAAAAAGTCAAAGTGCC
Organism: Tiliacea citrago; assembly: GCA_963921375.1. Taxonomy (NCBI): domain Eukaryota; kingdom Metazoa; phylum Arthropoda; class Insecta; order Lepidoptera; family Noctuidae; genus Tiliacea; species Tiliacea citrago. The sequence continues at coordinate 9,722,096 of OY992799.1, forward strand.
AAGTAACATTTATAGATCTCGGTCAAGATATCGATCGATGTGTGCTTTACCTACTTAAGGGGCCGGCGTAGCATGCGTAGTTCATACAAACGAAATACCAAGATAATTTGTAAATCAAACATATTCTTAAGGTAGTGTGTATTTATTTCGATTGGATTACAGAATATCTATGTTCTCAAATATATATTTTGAAAGGACTATGATCTAAAGACGAGGTATGAGGAATTTCACTATAGAAAATTTATTTTTCTCATAACTTTTGTTTAAATCAGTGTCCATTCAAAATATATATTTGGGAACCTAGATATTCTGTATTCCAATCGGAATAAAGACACACTACCTTAAGAATATGTTTTATTTATAAATTATTTTGGTATTACGTTTGTATGAACTACGCATCCATCGGAGGCCTCTTAAGTCTAGTAGAAAATTGGGGCGACAAAATGATGATAATGGGAACTGTACTAATATCTTCACCATCTGTCTAGCCTTTTCCCAACTATGTTGGGGTCAGCTTCCATTCTTACCGGATGCAGCTGAATAAAACCGTTTTACATGGAGCGGCTGCCTATCTGACCTCCACAACCCAGACCCCTTGGTAAGACTGGTCGTCAGTTTTTCGGGCTTTTAACGACCCGTAACACTGTCAAAGATCTAGAAATGACAGCCGGTACCAACGCCTTAACGTGATTTACAAGGCACGGAGGGGTCTTGGCATGTAAAAATGGTCACCCACGGACCAACCGTGGCAAGCATAGCTTAACCTGATCGATCGACCCAGAGAAGTGTACCGGTATGATGGAATTTAAATATTGTAGAGTCAAAACTGCAGCGTTTCAGAAAATGTATAACCGAAAACTGTTTAGATAAATAATGTACATAAAGCTCCATTAACACGATTCAAGTTTCTTGCCTGTGTCATACAATGAAATTAAAGCAACAAACGACTTGCCCTCTGTTTAGGCGGTGCAACATCACATTTTATTGTTGCTCAAACTCAAACTCAAAGCATTTATTTAAATTAAACCAATTACAGGCACTTTTGAATTGTCAAAGAGTCGGTCAGTTAGTCAGAAAGTTGAAGTTATTTGCCCATTCCAAAACGTAGATCTCTATGGAGAAGAACAGGCAAGAAACTCCAAGGACACCCTTTTAAATCACAGTAGCTGTCATTTCTGTGATCCAAACATGGACGTGTTACGTAATTATATGAATTTTGAATATGGGGGTCACTTTTGTACGCAATAGGCAATTTAAAAAAAAGTTTTGCAAACTATACCGTATGACATATTAAATACTCGTAAAAGGGATTGTTGTAAGGATTGCAAATATATAATTTTGAAATAAATACGTTTAAAATTATTTAAGAAAATAGATGAAAATTTACCAAAATTAATTTACCTTATCTCTGAACAACGGAGCAAAAAAAAAATACAGAAAATAGGTCTTTCTTATAGATTACAGGAAAATCTCTAAGTTGTCTATGGCCTTAAAATAACATGGTAAATCTCTCAATATTGTGCGTACAAACTTACATTTCCAGTTGGAATGTATGGGGGAAGGTGTTTTTCAACTACAATGTTAAGTTTGTTCTTAGGATGAAGTCATCCCAACTGCGGAACCCTTCATTGTGGGTGATTCGATACGCAATTGGCCCGTTTTTTGTTTGAACGCCATAATTTCTGGAACTACTAGTTGGATTTGTTTTTTTGTCTTTGATTGCCCAATTCTTGAGAGGGTTATAGGCCATTTAAAATCACCCTATGACTCTTGGGAGCCGAGCAAAAAGAAAAAAGTCAGATAGAATGCTAAGCGAAAACGAATTAATAGCGCGGGCGGGCGAACCGATGCAACGCGGTGGTTCGGGGTCGAGGGAGTTTTTTAAATGTGGCTGTTATTTTAGTATATTGTTTATCTTACGACTTCCACGCGAACGAAGTCGCGGGCAGAAGCTTACTCAAAATTAAACGTTAAGGCGCGAAAGGTGTTCGGGCGGTGAGCCGGACGCCGCTGGCATCTCCAAGGCGAAGGGAGCGGCCAGTAGCTTCGAGGAGGTCGTTGCAGCCGCAATCAGGGGTGTGGCCTTGAAGAGGATTCAGTCCTCTAAAGATAAGGTCATACCCGCTGCCACGGCCACCATCATAGCGGCAGCGAGGGCCCTTCAAGTCGGAACTCCGGCGGACGCAATGTCCGAAATGCGGGCGGAGGTGGGCCGCTTGACGGCCGCTATGGAGCTTCTCCGAAAGGAGAACGAGGAGCTCCGAGCGGACCTGGCCCGGCTCCGAGGAGCTGGCCCGCAGGAAGTGCCACAGGTGGGGGCGCAGCAAGGGCAGGGCCAGCCAGTGCCTGTGGAAGAACGGGTGTTAACCCTGTTGCGGCAGGAGCTGGCTGCCTTCCATAATCGGTTTTACGTTCTGGAGGGCATTGTCCTGCACCCCCCGCTAGCAGCAAGCAAGCCGGCTACCTTTGCGGCCACCGTGGCTGCCGCGGCCAAGCCTGCGGCCAAGCCCACGCCTCCGGCAAAATCGGCGCAGTCCAAGTCCAAGAAGGTCGAGATGGCTGCGCAGAAGGCGAGGGCCCCAGCCATTGTGGCGGGACGGTCGCCTCCGCCTTCTAATTCTTCTCCGGCCAACGCCGAATGGCAAGTAGCCGGGGAGAACAGGAAGGCGGGTAAAGCCAAAAGGGCGGCCAACAGAAAGGAGAGGCGGCAGCGGCGCAAGAAGCGAAGCGCCGCGGCTAGGCTCCGCGCCCCGAAGTCCGCAGCTGTAGTGATTACACTACAGCCGGAAGCGGAAAAGAAGGGCGTGTCCTACCGCGAGGTGCTCGCTAAGGCGTGGGCGGCAGTGAACCTGGAGGAGATCGGCGTCGCCGATGGCTTCCGGATGAAGGTCACTGCGACGGGGGCCCGGATGCTGGAGATCCCCGGTGCGGCCAGCGGCCCGACCGCTGATGCCCTGGCTGAAAGGCTTAGGGCGCCCCTAAATGCGGATGAGGCCCGGGTTTCCAGGCCTACCAAGTGCGCTGACATGCGCATTCTGGGCCTGGACGACTGCGTGACGGCGGAAGACGTTGTGGCCGCCGTGGCTAGGACTGTAGGTTGCTCTGCCGAACAGGTGAGGGCGGGCACCATCCGTCCTGACACCACGGGGATGCAAACCGTTACGGTGAGCTGCCCCGTGTCGGCGGCCAGTAAAATAGCCGGGGAGGGCCGAAGGCTCCGGGTGGGCTGGGTATCTGCGCAGGTAAAACTGCTGGAACCCAGGCCTCTGAAGTGCTTCCGCTGCCGGGTGGGCAACCACGTGGGAGCACACTGCACCTCGGAGGTTGACCGCAGCAACGATTGCTTCCGCTGTGGTCAGCCCGGTCACAAGGCCGGTTCGTGCAATGCCACGCCGCATTGTTTTGCTTGTGCGGCGGCTGGTAAACCGGCCGATCACCGGGCTGGGAGCAAGGCCTGCGCTCCACCCACCAAGCCCAGGGGCAGGGGCAAGCCCTCCGCCACCGCCGCAGCCGCCACTATTGCCGCCGCCGTTGCCGCCACCACCGCCGTCGCTACCGCCGCTAACACCGCGGCAGGGCCTTCACAGGGGGCCCAGGAGGGGGCTGAAATGGAGTGCCAATAAATGGCCCCATTACGCCTCCTCCAGGCGAACATCAACCACTGCGCCGCCGCTCAGGATCTCTTGCTCCAGAGCATGGCGCAGTGGTTGATTAACATCGCCGTGGTCGCTGAGCCGTACTTTGTCCCGCCCAGGGACGACTGGGTGGAGGACCTGAGCGGCTCAGTGACCATTATTTCGTCGGCCGCCGCTGGTACCCCGTCCCTTGAGGCCGTCAAGAGGGGAGGGGGTTGCGTGGCAGCACGGTTCGGGGAGATTGTCGTGGTGGGAGTATACTTCTCCCCGAACCGAACTCTCGCCGAGTTCCACAACTCCCTTGGGGAGTTAAGAATCGTCGTCGTCGGGTACCATCCCCTCCCAGTGATCGTCCTCGGGGACTTCAATGCCAAGAACGTGGCTTGGGGTTCCCGGTATACGGACACACGGGGCAGGATGGTGGAGGACTGGGCTCTGGAGACAGGCCTGGTCGTCCTAAACCGGGGTTCTGTCCCCACGTGTGTGCGGATGCGGGGTGAATCAGTGGTGGACATCTCGTTCGCCAGCCCCGCTCTGTCACCGCGTGTCATCGACTGGCGCGTCATGGAGAGGGTGGAGACCTATTCTGATCACCGGTACATTCGGTTTGACGTCTCCGCCCAGACCTCGGGCGCGCCGGTCCGACAGACCCCGAGTGGTCCGCGGTGGGCGCTAAAGCAGCTGGACCGGGAGCTCCTCCTGGAAGCCACGATCGTGCAGGCCTGGGTGTCATCACCGAACAGGCCTGCCGACATCAATGACGAGGCGGAGTGGTTCCGGGAGGCCATGTCCAAAATATGTGACGTGGCAATGCCCCGGGTCCAGCCCGGACGTGCCCGGCGCCAGGTGTACTGGTGGTCGCGTGAGCTGACCGCTTTACGCGAGGCTTGCGTTGCTGCGGGCCACCGGTACTCCAGGCACCGCAGGCTCCGTATCCGCCCTCCGGATACGGAAGCCATTCAGGCGGAGCTATACGAGGGGTACAGAGCAGCGAAGACTGCCCTCCGAGCAGAGATCCAGCGGGCCAGAGGACTGGCCCGCGAGGAGACGCTGGAGACTCTCAACAGAGACTCGTGGGGACGCCCCTACAAATGGGTGCGAGATAAACTCCGCCCATGGGCTCCCCCGCTGACGCAGAGTCTCCGGCCCCAGCTCGTGGAGGACGTGGTGAGCGCTCTGTTCCCTTCGCGAGGGGAACATACTCCCCCGCCCATGACTCCGCCTCCTGCGGTGCCAGATGCGGACCAGACCGACGACGACGATGCTCCAGAGGTGACCGAGGTAGATCTGAGAGTGGCGGTACGTAGGCTGAATGCCAAGAATACCGCCCCAGGACCCGATGGCTTGCCTGGAAAAGCCTGGGTTCTGGCTTTAGAGGCTCTCAGGCCTCGACTAAGGGGGCTCCTAAACGCATGCTTGGAGAGGGGCCAGTTTCCAGTTCGTTGGAAGACGGGGAAACTGGTCCTCATAAAGAAACCAGGGCGCCCGGCGGACTCTCCGTCCGCTTACCGGCCCATCGTGCTGCTCGACGAGGTGGGCAAGCTCTTTGAAAGAGTAATTGCAGACCGCCTTGTCGGGCGGCTGGTGCGGGTGGGGCCGGATTTGGCGGAGAGCCAGTTTGGTTTCCGTAAGGGGCGCTCTACGGTGGATGCCATCATGCGCGTTCGAGCCCTCACGACGGGGGATGCTGTTGCCCGGGGTGGGGTCGTCTTGGCGGTGTCTCTTGACATCGCCAATGCCTTCAATACCTTGCCCTGGAGTTGCATTAGGGAGGCACTTCGGTATCACCGGATGCCGACCTACCTCTGTCGTGTGGTCGAGGCCTATTTGACGGACAGGACCGTCATCTACCCCGGTCACCACGGAGAGTGGAACCGGCGAGAGATGTCGTGCGGTGTCCCACAGGGATCGGTCCTGGGGCCGCATCTGTGGGACATCGGGTACGACTGGGTGCTGCGCGCCGACCTCCCTGGTGGCGTCAGCGTAGTCTGCTACGCTGACGACACGCTAGTCCTGGCACAAGGGAGTTCGCATCAGGCGGCGGCCGAACTGGCGGCACGTGGGGTTGCGACAATCGTCGATAGGATCCGGCAATTGGGACTCGAGGTGGCATTGCACAAGTCCGAGGCCATGTGTTTTTATGGTCCTCGGAACGCGCCACTGTCGGGTTCCCACATAACGGCGGGAGGGGTTCACATCGGCGTCGAGTCGACGATGAAGTACCTGGGACTCGTCCTCGACAGCCGGTGGAACTTCGTCGAGCACTTCCGACGTTTGGCTCCCAGACTGGAGCGGGCCGGAGCTGCCTTGAAGCGGCTTCTGCCCAATCTGGGGGGTCCAAACGCCTCCTGCCGGAGGCTCTACGCGGGGATCGTGCGGTCCATGGCCCTTTACGGGGCACCGGTGTGGGCGCGTTCTCTGAGGCTGCGACCAGCGCAGCGGCTGAACGCGTCCCAAAGGGTCATGGCCATCAGGATGGTACGGGGATACCGCACGGTCTCCCGTGAGGCGGCGAGCCTCCTTGCTGGACTGCCGCCATGGGATCTGGAGGCGAAAGTCCTCGCGCACATTTGGGTGTGGCGCGAAGAGGCGAAACTCCGGGGCATAACTCCGCTGCCGCAAGAAATCGCGGCACAGCGGACGGAGCTCCGGAGGGATCTCATGGCGACATGGAGAGTGCGATTGTCGCAACCCAGCGCTGGGCACGCCACAATTGTGGCGATAAGTCCCCTCTTTGAGGAGTGGCTAGAGAGGCGCCACGGCGTCCTCACCTTCCGCCTGACGCAGGTCCTCACCGGACATGGATGTTTCGGGAGGTTCCTGTTTAGGATTAAGCGGGAGGAAACGCCCGGGTGTCACCACTGTGTGGATCGCCCGGAGGACACGGTGGAGCATACGGTGGAGGTCTGCCCAGCTTGGGCGGAGCACCGCCGTGTCCTCACGGAGGCGATCGGCGGCGGCGATCTCTCGCGTCCGGCCCTGGTTCAGGCCATGGTTCGGAGCGAGAGTGCATGGGAGGCCGTCACCTCCTTCTGCGAAGCAGTTATGCTAGCGAAGGAGGAGGCGGAACGCGTGAGGGTGAGACAAGGTTCGCGCCCTCATGCCCCTAGTCGCCGCAGGAGACGCCCCGGGCGTCGGGAGTCGCAAGCCGATTTCCGGCCACCGTAGGCGCGGGCCTGCGGACGGTGAGCGCGCCATCCGATAAGGACCAGGCCCGGGTCGACGGCGCGTTGTGTTCCACGCGCGCCTCAAAGAGATGTCAGCACAAACTGACGGGGTCCGTCAGGACCAATGCCTGCCGGGGTTGCGAGTTTGTCCGAAAGGGATATCGTGGCCCTGGCACACAGGCAACGGAAGGAACACGGGTGGGTTTTAGTCAGTAAAAGTCTGACACGCCCTCCCGCTCCGCCCAGAGCGGGAGAAGTTATTTGATGATTTCCCACCCAAAAAAAAAAAAAAAAAGGCGCGAAAGGTGTTAAACGCGAAATTCAAATATTCTTACGTTTTTTTCAATTTGCAGGTCTGTGTCAGGTTGTATCTTGATCAAAATATAGGATTCACGAACATAATAAATAACATGTATTTACAGAATTATAATTATTAAAAACATTCATCTCTCTAAGTTGAATTTGTTTGCATGATCCTTGACATCAAATCTAAATTCGAATTTCGCGGGGTATTACTGCGGATCTGCCATATGGCAAAAGAGTCAGGGTAGCCCACCAAATTCATATTTACTTAAGTTTTTTGCAATTTGCAGGTCAGTATCAGGTCGTATGTTGATCTAAATATAATTCGCGGCCGTATCAAATATTTATTTATAGAATTATAATCATAAAGATTATTAATACAACTCTCTAAGTTTATATAATCCTATAGAATGACTATTTCATGAAATCATGACATTTGACGCCAATCCTAAGTTAAGTAGTTGTATTGTTGATTCTAATGATTATAATTCTGTAATGCCATATTTGTTACGGTCGCGAATCTTGTTTTAATTAATCAACATACAGCCTGACACTGACCAGCAAATCGAAAAAACGTAAGAAATTTTGAATTTCGCAGGCTACCTTGTTTATTGCAAGTATTAGAAATTATTAGGTCAATCCTAGTCTCCGAATAGCCTGAAAGAGACATTGTAGCAGCCATTTTATAAGGAAAATGTTCCGTCTAGTCTGTTTTAGGGCCATTTTGAGAGTAAGGCCATTTTGAGTATAGTTAGGGATAATTACTTATATGTTTGACTGAAATAATTACTAGAGTGAGTGAGTAGAAACGCCGCACAAGTGGCCAAAATCGACGATAGTGGGCATTTTATTTAAAAAAAAATCAACTTCATTAGTTCTTATTGTATTTATTTTATTTTGTTATTTTTATCTTATATGCTGCATCGGTTGACGTCATCACGTCAATGCCGGCTGTCGCAGCGCTGGGGCACTGTCTCGCATAGGGTTGCAGCATTATGCTGAGCGATGGCCGTTTTGCGTGAATGTGACGCATATATCCCCCAACTTGTTATTTCGTATTTGGGGTTTTTTATGCTTTATTTTAACCGTAGTAAATATATTTTCATTCTTTATTTTTCTTCTTCTCCTTCATTAATACAGTTTCAATTCGATGGTCCCGAAAGGAACTGAGAAGAAAAACATTTTCAAGGAAACGGACCTTTAGGGTCGTTTTTCTCAAAACTATTCAGATGTGTAGAGCTGAAACCGAATATGTATTATTACTGGTTCTACCACCAACACATAGGTACCACAATATTATGACTCCGCACTAACCCATTTAGGACATTGTGGAACTTTAAAGAATCAAAAAATGCAAAAATTATCTACTAGTTCATATAGTAGGTAAATGACTTTATATGATGTTTGTAAGTACCAGAAATTTTAAGAGAAAACTTTATTGAACAGGTACCAGTGGTGGACAAATGTCGAAAATGCTTTTTCTCAAGTCAAGCTTTTTTACAGTTTCAACTTATAATGTCTGCTAAAAAAAATTGTGCCAGTTTTCGAATATTTTGTTTAATCCTTATCATCAATTGACTATTCTAGATACCGAATCTAGTCTTAACTCAATACTGGACCCTTTTTGCTTGGACACATTTAAAAAACTTTAATAAAATTCTGGTAATATTCTCAATTTATTTTAACCAAATTGTGTTTCATTTTGAATATTTCTACGAATACTATGAACAGAACACCTCATGCACTAATGAAGCCCTAAAAACCCCGTAATTAACTTAATTTTTTATTTTATTATATTTACTTTTTAATAGCAAAAACTAAAATTATGCTAACAAACAATCAGTACAATAAAACCAATATAAAAATGGTACACCAACTTGTATTATGCCTTAATTAGTAAAACATCACTTCACATAATTATTAACTTCTATCACATGTTAGATTTCCTAGAAATTTAATCAATTAAGGCGGATATACAGGTGTGGGCTGAGATCCGATCTCAAGTTAGGCACGCATACTTGGCCTTGTCAAAATTAATCAGCTAATTAGTATCCGCGGAGGCTGTGGTCTTAATTATAGCAAGACTAAATCGGATGTATGTATGTGGAATAGTGAATGTTTCTCGTTAAAGCTTATTTAGCTTAGGTATGGCAAAATAATGACCACTGGCGTGTTCATGGGTTATCCTAAATAACTCGGAGTTAACAGCTAACTCAGGGTTAATCAAACAACTCATCTTGCACCACCAAGAGTTAAACTAATCTAGAGTCAAACTTTTAAATATTTAACCCACCGATGGGGGAGAGTTAAGTCGCTAAACTCTGGGTTAGTGTTAGTAATGTAAAAATAGATTGACCATATATAAGAGCTGATAACTATTTTGTATTTTATATTGTTCGACGTTATTAGTAAGTGAAAATTCGGTACTATATCAGCAGGCAATATATTTATGAACTCTTATAAAAATAAATCTAATTATAACCTTGTTTATGTGCCGGGAGCCAACACACCTCAGACACTTCGCCGTTTTGCCAAGGCTCTGTAGGCAGTATAACGAGGTATCAAAGCATAATAATTTGGATATTACATGCAAATTATCAAAGTTCAAAAAAGACATAATAAAAATCATACGAGTAGTATCCAATTCGTAATATTTTGTTATTTTTGTCTGTTGTCATTTAAGGTTATTCTTTTTTCTTAGTCGTTTGTATTTTTTTTTTAAATTATTTATTAGATGTGTAATTCACTTTTTTTCTTTGTATGATTTTCGTGTTATGTAAGTATTTTGATTTATTTTAATGTTTTTTTTCTTGTCAAACTTAATGTACCTAGATTTTATGTAAATGATACGGTCTCCTATAATTGGAACCACACACTTGTATTGATCCCTTCTATGGATACTTGCATGTAATTGTGTAGCCTCTGTTGGAGATCCATTATATAAATAAATAATAAAAAACTTAAAACATATTTTTCCGTATCTGACGTTTTTGTCAATCAATAAACTAAATCTCCATGGAAAGCAATACAATACGATTAAAATTAAATGTCATGTTATAAAATTCAAAGACAAGAAAGTATTAGTATAGTAATGTAGTGTAAAAGAGACGGGTATACAATATCCGTTCATTATTCATTTATTCATGTTTGGTCGGATCATAAGGGATCAATAGACATTGCAATTCTATTTAAATAATAATTATGTTTCGTCGATTGAACTGCAATGTTCCTAAATCAAAAAACACAAAAGTCAAATTAACTAATACATTGTTAATTTCTAGTGGCGCAATGCGTAATAAGAGTTAAATTGTTAATTACTAAACTCCGAGTTTACTAACTCTACTTTTATTCATTTAACCCGACTAAACGTGCAAGTTACAGAATTTAATTTTACATTTAACGAGTGTTAAATTTTTTCGGATTACAAATTTTATGAAAATTATCTTGAGCTAGCAATAACAATACCGAAGAGGTTACGTACCTACAAATACTCCAAGTGAACGTTGCGATTGTATTTCTTTTTTAAAACCAAAAGAAATCTGGAGTATCTATATGAACTTTTTTTACCATTTATTTATTTATTTAACAGTTTAAGTACACACATATAAACAGACAAGAAGAAAGGAACAGAAACATACCTATAAATGTGATGCTTTTTTCTAATGAAATCTCTTCCAGCATTCCTGCGATAGGAAAGTAGTCAAAGACATGTAGACAACATGTGTAAGAGTAGAAGAGAAAACAAAATACATAAAAAAAAAATCTATTCACTAATTTAAACATACAATATGAGAATATACTTACGCACATACTTCTAAAATAAATATCAATAAAATATTTAAAAGTATAAAATAATAAATACATAATATACAACTATGAAGTGGAAAGATAGTGTTCTTTCACTCGTCTTTTAAAAACTGCAACAGTTTGGCAGTCCTTAATGTCGACAGCCTTAATTAAAAGCATTTATTTCGCTAGATTGTTTTCGACTTCCGATACCTAGATTTCGTCTTTCATGACATTCAAAGATAAATCACAAATTGACCTTCATTGGATATCAAATCATACCATCCGTCACAAATTCCAGTCAGTGCTATTTTAGGAGACCTCAAGGTTATTTTCCGGAAATTCAGAGGCGACTAGGTCACGACATCTCCTACCAAAATACTCTTACAGAATGACAAGGTCTTTAGAACTTGTGGTTTATGGCTGAAAGTTGCTGAAGGCTTGTTTTATGAAACTTAATCATTATTATAATAAATGCGAATGTTAGCCACATTTCCAAATTGCTTGCGATGATTTTTGGTCAGCAGCTAGGGTAGGACAATTTATTTCGGAAAAGATGGTTCAATGGAGAGAGATAAACTGACAAAACTATAGGTTTTTTTTTTTAAATCAGAGGTGGCTATTGGTCTTTGAGTACAATACATTACACACCGTATATTACTATTCATCCCAAAAAATGAAATAAAAATAAACAAAATCGGTTCAGCCGTATGGAAGCTACGATGCCACAGACAGACACAAATACACAGATCCACAGATACACACTTTCAACTTATAAAACCCCTTTTTTCCGTTGGGGGTTAAATTGAAATCTTTCCAGGTGCTACAGGCATAGTTAGTTCAACATAATCCCTTCAAATATGTTGCAGTAAACGTAATAGTTGTTTATTTCAAGTTAAATATTAATTGTTTATTTAACTAAGCGTAATAACGAGCCACTTTCGGGAGTTGCGGTTACGCTAACGTTCGCACATAAACTGTATTAACAATGTTGCTTACCACTGCTTTTCAATTTCCTTTATAAACGAACGGAACATTTTACACAGGAATAACCATTTTTCGGTTAAAATGTTGGCTGTTATTTTTCAATATATCTCAATTAACAATGTTAAAAAAGTGAGCTTCAGATAAGAGGATTTGCTGTTTTACTGTGTTTGTTTTAATTTTATAATTTTAAAATCATTGTTAATTCTATCTATTCTGTTGGTGTTTTTCAATCAAAGTGCAGTCTACTTTTGTTTTTCTTCTTCAATTTGGATTTATATTCAAAACCACTTCCGATTCTCTCTTCCGGTGGTGTTGGTATTTCATCAGACAGTCATTATAATAGTATTTCAAGTCTTCATAAGCATTTGTTCAATATCGAGACCGTCCACTGCTAGATATAGGGTTATCTCAAAGATTTCTACAACAATATTTCTATCTACCCATGCCAAGGCCGATTGTCAATCTTCTTCAGATTCCTGTTGGTTTATTTATTTATTTATTGAAAAAGCACAGCTACATCACATACATTAAAATTATGCTAGAAATAATCTTAATAACTAAAGGACTAACGTACATGACAATTACGGCGTACATAGCATTGGTTACAATATTTTGCTGCCTTTAAACTAACCTAAACTAAAATAAACTAAAACAGACTAACGTAAATAAGATGGCAACACAAAAAAAAAGTTAAGAATAAACAAATTAAAAACAACAAAAAAATTAAGAACAACGTGGCAAGGATAACGTGATTTTCTTTCTGAATCTCAGTAGCTTGTCGCTGAATATATCTAAGTCAGGTATGTTTAACACAGTATTATTGTATTCGTTGCTCATTGGTTGGTTGTCATGATTGTCCCTTTTTATTGCAACACTGCATGGCTTGTCAGTTGCCACTGCCTTTAACTTTCTTATTCTATGACAGATAACAGTGACCTCTGTTCTTTCACGGTCTTTCTTATTTCTAATTTTGTCTCGTCGGAAAACTTGCTGTTCTTTTTAAAGGTTTTAAATTTGTTATTTTTCATGCAGTTAAAAGTGATCTGCCATCATCATTCTCCTGCCTTTATTCCAATTTATTTTAGGTCAGCGCAACATATTTTTTTCCATTTTTACCTATTCGTCATCTCCGTAGTCACCCCTTTACTAGCCATATCATCTTTCACACAGTCCACGCATCGTTTCTTTGGTCTTCCTTCTTGTTTTAACTTTTTTTTGGTTTAAAGTGATATATAAAACAAAACAGAAAAATATTTTGTGCCTACTGTTAATATTTCGCTAACTGTACCCTCTATTTACGGTAATACGTTATTACGATAAATGTGGGTAGACTGGTACCAACTCTCACGTTATATTTATTCCCTGAGCTAAACGCTTGCATAATTATGTGCTCCTGTTTTATTTTAACGAACGGTTTACTGTGCTGGCTATGAAGAGTGTGTTTAAACCCGAGTGAACTTAGACTGGGTTCTGCGAGCAAAGGCAACTCCTTAATTTCTTTACGTCCAACGGATTAATATTTAAGATTGTCAATTCTTTTGCAAAGCGTAGTTGTTTGTTGCGCTGAACTTTTTGTAATCAGTTCATGAATGGTCAGACTACTGGCACTCAGTTCTCCTCTCTGTGAGCGGGAGTTTCCGCTAATCCACTACGAATCACGGGTTAGTAAGTGTTGGTGGACGTCATACGTCTTTGAATTTCTGGTAGGTACACGAACGTGTTGGTTTCTTCATGATGTTAATTTTTCTTGATTGCTTTATTTACAATGGCTCTTTTAAATTCTACTGGCAGATGACCAGCTAGTACTACAGTTCTGTATGTTATGTCAATTTTACCGACATCTAAAATTTCAAGAACGAGGTTCTTCTTTCGAAGACTTACTAGTAGTTTACTAATTTTACTTGTTTAGACCGATAGATGAGACTCACAAAAGTGGATTATCTAAAATAAGTCTTTAAACCTCTTATGTCAATTAAAAGAATTGTTTTAATCGGTCATGGTTAAACAGTATTTAGGTACAACCTATTATTATTATTCAAGGGGAATTTAGCACAATGCCATACGTTATGACAGAACGACAATAATAATTACGTCTTTATATTATCTTGTATATTTATGAAATCTTGATATTTTGCTAACAAGTTTACGATGCTCATCATAATGGGCTCCGTTAAGTGCAAACATAGTTGGAGAAATTTTCATCTTCTTCGTCCGAAATTTGTTTAGGAAAAAACACACTTAATACTTAGTATCTTCAAGTTAGGCTCTTCTAAACTTCGGAGCATGTTTCTATATCATTTGATTCCGTCGCACATTGTTGAAAGGGTTTCCAACTACTAAATAATCCAAGGCTTAAGTACTCACCTACATGGTTAAAGGAACATTTATCTCAATTATGGTTCATTAAGTTAGACGAGACGTCTTCAGACTTGATATATTTTCCTCCTAACGCAATTGCTTACAGTATTTTCTCACTGCTGCTTTATTTAATAACATTTTTTTTATATTTTACGATTTTTTAAATCGAGATTATTGTGAATTTAAAAATTAAATGATTAACCCAAGATGTCTTCAGACTTGATACTTATATTTCCCTCCTAACGCAATTATTTACAGTATTATCCCACTTTTTATTTAATAACGTTTTTTTTAAATCGATTTGTTTGTGAATTTAAACATTTAATCATTAACCCAAAAATAATATAAATACAACTAACTTTCTTAACTTTCTATATTCTTGGAAGACATTGCATCCAGATTATTTATAAAAAATCAAATAGCCCCCTTTTTGTTTCCACTACCGCGTTAATGGCTTCAGTGATAGAGCAATAGATCCACGTATCGAAGACTCGAAATACGTGTGATGGTCAAGCAACAAGCACAGTGTATGTATACTCTAGCTGGATTGTGCTGTGAGTCTATGCATGATTATCTGTATAAATTAAAAACCTCGCAGATTTGAATGACTACTCACTTAGTAAAGACTAGGTATGTCGAACTCTTGATTGCTCTCAAAGAGAAGGGATAATACTATTTGGAGGCTGCCTTTCCACATTCCAAAACTCCACTTGAAATAAATTCGTTCCAAGTTTAAAAGGAACCACGAGATTAGTCTCCAGTGAACTCGAGGCTTTAGTGTTGTAAATTTTTATCAAAGTTTTGGAGTATCAGCAAATGTCCGACAAGTTTGAGGAGGCTGAAGAGACGGAGTATGTAGGTAGTTGGGACAGATGAGGCATTTCAACTTTGTTATCATCTGACCGCACAGTCTGTTGGAGGTGGTCAGTTATCGTCTTGTTAGGGTTGCCAGTCTTTTAGGAATTATTGGGCTGGATTTTTAGGGCGTCACATTCTATTTAGTGTGAAAATTAATTTCAATCTTTAATAAAATGGTAATAATAAAGAAGTAGAAGCGGCAAAGAAAAGGAACAATAACAAGTTTAATAAACAAACGTACTTAAAGTAATACTAGGGGCTTTTAGGGCTATGGTAAAACGAATACGGTACATAATATAATACCTTTGCATAAGAACTACTATTTTTAAATTACCTTACCTTAGCAACCCTTCCTCTCTCCGATAAAGTTACCTAATATTAGAACAACGAATCGGCTCACCTTATGTCTATAGGTGAAGAACTTAAAACTTAACAACTTTCTAAGTCAATTATGAAAATATTGATTACTCCACGGTACGTAAAGACTTGCGATAATGAAGTAACTTGATCGCGGGCACACTAAAGTTTACGGTAAATAAAAGTTTGGCCTCTGTTTGTTCAATGTCATAATGTCTGAATTTGTCACAATGTTGATCTAAGACACTATTATCTATAAAGAGAAACATCGTAAGAAAATCTGAACTACTCTAAGCTGTCATCGTGGCCATGGTGAGCTATGCTAGTTCTTTCTTATCATGACAGTTACATAAATTTTGCTGTAGAATCTCTGCAGGGCAAAGGCCTCATTCATCCTACTATTATCTCAATGTACCTAATGCTGTCTGTGGCATTCAATGTCACTTCTGCATAACCTTATTCTGGGTCTGCCCAAAATATCAACAACAAATTTACAAATATTCCCCTATAAGGTAAACTTGCCATTTATGTTTAAAAAGACCCAAGAATCTAGAACATCATAATCAAACACACTGGCACAAGAATGTGAATGCAAATGCAAATAACAAGACCGAATTTCGGCTATGGCGACCAATCTAATAGAAGACCAGCCTTCGGCGAGGGAGATATTATTACAGTGCATAAATGCGCAGACGCAGGTGCACTCTCTCTTCCCTCCCTCTGATAGTCCGATGGGACGGCAATCAGATACGACCGGAGGGAGATCAGGCGCAGGGTCAACGGCTTAACGTGCTTTCCGAGGCGAGGGGGTATCACACCGCCAACTTCCAAACTCCGAGCTGTTACTAAGAAATCAAATTAACCAATCACATTAAGAACATAACAAAGAACAGTGCATACCTACTACTTATATAACAGTGCATTGTTATCAAATAATTATATGTGATTGTGTCTATTGTCATGCAAATGTAATTGAGGCGAAGGCAGCGCTATAAGAACGGTGGTCTAGATTACGTCATGGTTGGAAAACAAAACACTATCGTTTTAAGACGAAAGCGCCAGGGTAGCCCGCGAAATTCAATTTTTCTTACGTTTTTTGCAATTTGCAGGTCAGTAACAGGTTGTATGTTGATCTAAATATGATTCGTAACAAATATGGCTTTACAGAATTATAATCTTTAGAATCAGCAATACAACTAACTGTCTTCGTAGAATCCTATTGAATGAGTATTTCATGAAATAGTCATTCAATTGGATTCTATGAACTTAAGAGTATCATATTTAATCAACATACAACCTGACACAGACCTCCAGATTGCAAAAAACTTAAGAAAATTTGAATTTCGCTAGTTACCTTAGCTATCATTTGGCACATGAATGACGTTGAGGGGGTGCTTCTAGTTCACGTTTGTGCAATAGTTTTGTAAAAGTATTAGAAAACAAGATGGCGGCGTTAGTTCCGACTTTGGCCACGCGCCAAATATCCTTGTACAGCTATAGGCCACCATACAGTAGTCTCAAGATTTAACACAATAGGGAGGCAACTGTCAAAATGGCGCTGTCGCAGCTAGTTCCCAACATGAGATAAAAGGCGTGAGGTGGTTTTATTTTATTTTTGCGAAAATGAGGCGTTGTTTTGTTCCTAAATACTCCGAAATTGGAGTCAATCAGTTTCCGAGAGACCCGAAAATTAGAAGATGGCTCTGTAAGCCACTATAGCTGTACTATTCGTAGATATTTTTTTTAATTAAACAGAGTATGAGGTTAAGTCAGAAACATTTCGGAGAAAGTGATTACGAGGAAATATTTAAAGTAAATCAAACCAAACTCATGAATGAACACGAAATGATATGAATGAACGAAATATCCAATTTATTGTAGGCTGTAGGGACCTAGCTATCTGCCAGGGTTACGAGCCTGTCCGAAAGGGATATCGTGGCCCTGGCACACAGGCATCTGAAGGAACACGGGTGAGTTTTAGTCAGTACAAGTCTGACACTCCCTCCCGCTCCACCCAGAGCGGGAGAAGTTATTTGATAATTTCCCACCCAAAAAAAAAAAAAAGGGACCTAGCTATGATTACGCCATCTACAATACGCTTTGCCTGACCTTCCCCATAACCTAGCTGCCACTTTTCACACCCACTGTCCGTACTAAAAAGCAATTGTGTTACTCATCCATTTAATAGCAAAGACATCAATCTTCATAGAAGATTCTGAGTCAATCTCGCAAACTTCCTATTCTATAACTCACGACATAAAATAACGTAGTATCAGAAAAAGTGGGTGAAACCAGTCCACTAACCCATTTACTATGACTCGGACTGACATTTTTTCCGTACCCCGATTAGATATAAATGGTCCGCTCTCAGCGTCCTATAAATATCCGGGAAACATCTATGAAGCATCAAGCCGATGCGGTGAACTTTAAAAAAGGCACGTCTGCATTCTCCGTTTCTATTTTCCGATTCAGATATTTCTTTAGATATTTTACTAACTAAGAACAACGTGGTTACGCGAAAAGCGACTTCATTTCATATTATGAATAGATTTACAAATCGGCGTTACCGCAAACGTTTTGGGATGTAAGCAGTCAATGCACAGCAATTTACTGGAGTGGAGTATGAACTTATACAATAGTACCACAGACGAATGGCGACGATTCCGCGTGTACAATGCCACGTATTTGGGCCGAGATGAGGACCGCGAAAATAGACTTAGTGAAAAATCGATATAGCTAGAGGTGCCAGCGTACTTACTTGCGCGCTCTTTAAAATTGTGTCAAGTTATATTACTCTCTCTCCGTATTGACGTAAGGGGTTTTAGGTTTCTTTGACTAATTAGTGAGAATGTTTTGCTTCGAGTAGATGATGGTTTGAGATCATTTTTGATCTTAATAAGGGGTGGCAAACTTGTTGAGCTGGAAAGGGAATTACTTTGCGAATCGTGTCTTTTTTCAGCTGTTGCTAAGCGTGTGTTCGAATCGTCTAGGAAATTGAGAGTCTCTAAAAGGATAATTACCTTTTTATATTGTATCAGCATTATACATGACCTGATTTATAAAGACAGGCTTGCCTTCTATTCATTTAAAGGATCGTGACAGTCTTTAGCTGAAAAATAAACTTGTATACTGCTTGTCCCTAACACTATTATTAAATTAGGCGTCACTATGCACATTACCACGTGTCTTTTAAATAACATAACACATGCAATATTATTTTTGTTAATTCATTCAGCGAGCAGGAAATAAATCGATCCTGCAGTACTCAAAGATCAAGACTTAAATTGGAACATAATATACATCTAGTTAATTTGTGCAATAGGATCAATAAATTTGGCTATGCCCTCAGACAAGTAAAGAACGTGACCAATAGAAAAACGGCAATTACTACATACCACGCATAATTATGTAGAATCCATTTTACGTTACAGGCGTATTAAATGGGGGAACAGTACGGGTAAGGATAGCATTTAATGAAGAAAAAAAAATGGCTCGATCTCAGAATACTAGATTCTCAATATACCTGATTCTCAAAACACCAGATTCTTTAAATACCAGATTCTCAATATATCAGATTTCGAACAGTTGCATCAGGGCCATTTGTGGACTCCATCCTGATGAGTCCTAAGAACCGTTTTTGTAAAGCTAGGTTTATAACCACATCCCTTACTTTACATAATACGAAATCTGTAAATTTGTGTACAGTGATAAGGGATTGTTCAAGAAAGCGTATGGATTAATCTCTCGACAAACAAGGGATCCACACAGGCTTGTATTTGACTTGTATTTTAAAGGATAATCCTAAGTCGGCCAAGTATGCTAAAAGTTGCCTTGTTATATGTGTACGTATATACAATCGAATACAAAAATAACTAAAATGATTAAATAACTAGCTGCGCCCCGCGGTTTCACCCGCATGTCTCGATCCCGTGGGAATAATAGGGATTAAAAGTATTATGTCGTAATTCAGGTCATGTTCAAATCATGTGCCAAATTTCATTCAAATCCGTTCAGCCGTTTTAGCGTGAAAGCGTAACAAACAAACAAATAAACAAACAAACTCGCTTTCGCATTAATTTATAATGTTAGTTAGGATACTAACTATTAAAACAAACTTTAAAGATGGCTGATGAACATAACTTTTATGACATTAAAGATTTCTTTAACTTGAAAATATAAAATACATGTAGAGGAGGAGATGTCTAGAGGTATTCATGAAAATGATTGTGTTGTGTGAAAAGGTAACAGACAGTTAAACTGAATTTTATGATTTTAAATGTTGAAATCTGTACAGTGGTTGTGAACCGTACCTATTGTGGTATAATAATTTTATTCCAGATGCATCGTCTTCACATATAATTATATAATTGATGTACCAATACCAAATATTGTAAAACATTTTAAAAGAGTAACGGTGGAGTTTCTTGCCCATTCTTCTCCATACGAAGCTACCTTTTGGAAGGGGCGACTAGAATCAATTCTATTTTATTTTTAAATTTTGACGTTCAAAAGTGCCATCTATGTGCCTATTTGAAATAAATAATTTGACTTTGACTTTGAAAAGGTGACATGCACATATAGACAGACAGAGTTACTTTCGAATTTATAATATTAGTATAATTTGTATATTATTTTTAATTAAATGGATATGGATTTTGCATACAATTGATACAATATTCTGTATAGCTAAACATGTGAACATTATATCAAAACCAGACTGTAACAACCCATGTTTAAAAGGCAAATAAAGACTTATCTAAAATTGCAATTGCAAATAAATTATAAAGTCATCAAATCAAACTAGTTAGCGACAAGTTCAGTTAAGTAACGTTAAGTTTAGTGAAGCCGCTAAGTAAGTACACATCGCTAAGTGAATTTTGAAGTGTACATAGTTCATGTGGGCGTCGCTGCCGGGTCATTAATCAAGCAGGGTTGCCGCGAATCAATCATCGGTAACTCCGCCATTGATTTACAAGTCTGCGGACGTACTGGCCAAATGTTTCAGGTTTTTTTACTTACCAGGATAGTGCTGAAGTTGATTTTAAGTTATAAGAAAAGTAGTTTTCATTTTTCGAATGAAAAAATTTGACAGTTTGTGGTAACTTGCTGGCGGTACATTTAATTTCGTGGGTTAGATGACATGTATAACTATTTAGACATTTGCAATATTGAGTTTGTTCAATGCTATAACGTCTTTGAACGTGTTTGTAATGTTACTGACAAATTACTGACAATGAGTAGGTACGACTTTGGCCCTCTTATCATTAAACTCAGAGTAAATTTATGCTACACTAAAGCCTAAAAAACCGTTGTTAAAATTGCACCCTAATTGCGTTACACACTGATAATCACAATCTGAATGATTTTGAAGGATATTGCTAATCCATTGCTTCTTATGTTCGAAAAATTTATCTGCACGGCAACGTAAATAACGCTGTTGTTGAACTGTCAAAATGAAACCCATTGCTAATGATAGTGTTTTACGTAACTACCCCGCTGATGTGCTTTGCAATAAATACTTTGCGAGTAGGTATTTTAAAATATTAATTAAATTTACCTATATAAAATTATATATAATTTTTTAATTTATTTTTTGTTATTTTATGTATATATATTATTATTATATCATATCATAAGGATAGCAAAAATAATCTGTCTGTTATATCTGAAATCATTAGTCCGGGTTGGCTGAAACTACATTACCTGGGTGGTGCTATATTTATTTATTTCTTAAAACTTTATGCAAAAAAAAATACTGAACACAGGCGGACTTAATGCCTGAGGCATTTTCAACCAGTCAACCTTAGGGTGATGCAGAGACAAAACATGGTAGGTGCAATATAGGGGATAGATAACTCGAAAATCAAAAATATATACTAATACATAGATACATACATACTTATAAACAAATTATTTATTTATTTTATATATATATTAATTATTTATTTAAACAAAGATTGGTAGAGGAGAAAATGAATCAGCGCTGGGATGATTCCATATTCGTTTAAAACAGAGCAGTAGGTAATTTCCACTGCATTATTGAATTGTTTTCCAAAGTTCCCTCAAAGTACCCGCATGTTACATGCAAAATTGTTGGTTATTAATGTGTGGAGTTGGCAGATGTTCATAACAAAAAGTTAATTTATGTTCGATATCAGCCGTACCTACACGAGATTACCGGGGTGTAATGAGGTAGTATGTTTTACGGCGAGTTTGTTAATTACACTTTATTAATTTGTGTTTACATACGTTTTCGATTACCTAATCGCACGCAATGAGGGGTTTTTATGAAAATCCACGCTACCAGTTGGCGCCATTTTGACAAGAGGCCTTCCATTTCTACAATGAATATAAAATAAATGGTGACAGTTTCAGGTTTTTTTACTTACCAGGATAATGCTGGAGTTGATTTTAAGTTATAAGAAAAGTAGTTTTCATTTTTAATTCTGTTTAATGGTAACATGGTCGTCTTTGGATGCGTTTCGGTAAAGACTCAGTTTTTCAGTCAGGGATTGATTGTTAAGCAAATTGAATCCCTATGTAATAAACAAAGGGTGTCAGTTTGCATGATATAGCCGTTTCATACAACTGTCAAAGAATGTGAAGTTGAAAACTTAAGTTGTGATTTGAAAATACTGTGCGTTCAATATAACTTAACGTGTAATGCTATTGGTAGCACTAAATTTTACAGTCATGTGATTGGTAGTTCTGTTTGACAAAGCAGAACTACTACTACTAAATGGCGACTGACAAGTCCCCATTTTGAACTCTATTAGTATTGAAACTAAGACTGCAAAATTCAGTGCTACCAATCGCATCACGCGTCAAGTTATAGTGAACGAACTATACGTACAATTTTAAGTCAGGAGTCAATTTTGTTTATCAATAATATAATTAATTTCCCGAACTTTACAAAATGCAATCAAGGTGATATGACTGAGGAAACCACTGGTCCAATTTATTTTAGGTATCATTTAAACATTAGGTGCTCGTTGAGAAAATTGGGTTCCAAACTTGCTATGAAACTTATGAATGACTAAGAACTAATGGTCGCTCACTGGTCGATATTCGACCCCCTACTTACAATCTATATAGTACTTACTAATTCCAAAAAAAAAGTACTTATTCCATGCTCAAGCTGTCACTTCTTTCACCTACCTATCTATCTTCAAGTCATGAGGCCCTGGTACTATGTGTGTGTGTCAAATGTGTGTAATGATTTTTAAATTAATTTAATTATGTTTATTATATAATAATATTAGCTTTCTGCACTCCTCCATATAAACTTTAACTGGGCCAAACTTCTTACTCGGAAGTTCGAGTAATTTTCGTAAAAAGGGATACCAAGCTTTCGCTTCACGTATTATTATAATGATAACCATGACTTTAACCCCCCCCCCCCTCCCCCCTTGGGGGAGGTCTATGTCCAGCAGTGGACGATGATGATGAACCACGGAAAAGTCATGGTTCATCATCATCAACACAATAATAATATTATTATTTTGATTTGCTGCTAAAGTAGGTTGTCGAAGTGTCAGACGTGTTTAGTTCAAATTAACTCGCAACTAGTTATTGCGGTTAACCCATCTCAAACTTTATAATTACGTCCATAATGCGTTCGTGAAAATCCTGATTCAGTTTCCGTGAGACAGTTAAATAATATTAAATTACTTATTTAAACTGTTTATCTTAGTTAATCTTTGATTGTGATTAATTGATTAGCTTAAGTTAATCAAAACTAATTAATTTGGAATAAATTATGAGCAGGATTGTGCTGATGGGTTTTGTCAATTGATGAAAGTACAGTCACATCAGATTTAAATACCAAACTGTCAAATTTCTCCAAATGATTTTAAACTTTAAAATGTTGTCGGTTAAGTTCTAAATCGAATGAAAAAAATTGACAGTTTGTGGTAACTTGATTTGCTGGCGGTACATTTAATTTCGTGGGTTAGATGACATGTATAACTATTTAGACATTTGCAATATTGAGTTTGTTCAATGCTATAACGTCTTTGAACGTGTTTGTAATGTTACTGACAAATTATGAGTAGGTACGACTTTGGCCCTCTTATCATTAAACTCAGAGTAAATTTATGCTACACAAAAGCCTAAAAAACTGTTGTTAAAATTGCACTCTAATTGCGTTACACACTGATAATCACAATCTGAATGATTTTGAAGGATATTGCTAATCCATTGCTACTTATGTTCGAAAAATTTATCTGCACGGCAACGTAAATAACGCTGTTGTTGAACTGTCAAAATGAAACCCATTGCTAATGATAGTGTTTTATGTAACTACCCCGCTGATGTGCTTTGCAATAAATACCTTGCGAGTAGGTATTTTAAAATATTAATTAAATATACCTATATAAAATTATATATAATTTTTTAATTTGTTTTTTGTTATTTTATGTATATATATTATTATTATATCATATCATAGGATAGCAAAAATAATCTGTCTGTTATATCTGAAATCATTAGTCCGGGTTGGCTGAAACTACATTACCTGGGTGGTGCTATACTTATTTATTTCTTAAAACTTTATGCAAAAAAAAAATACTGAACACAGGCGGACTTAATGCCTGAGGCATTTTCAACCAGTCAACCTTAGGGTGATGCAGAGACAAAACATGGTAGGTGCAATATAGGGGATAGATAACTCGAAAATCAAAAATATATACTAATACATATATACATACATACTTATAAACAAATTATTTATTTATTTTATATATATATTAATTATTTATTTAAACAAAGATTGGTAGAGGAGAAAATGAATCAGCGCTGGGATGATTCCATATTCGTTTAAAACAGAGCAGTAGGTAATTTCCACTGCATTATTGAATTGTTTTCCAAAGTTCCCTCAAAGTACCCGCATGTTACATGCAAAATTGTTGGTTATTAATGTGTGGAGTTGGCAGATGTTCATAACAAAAAGTTAATTTATGTTCGATATCAGCCGTACCTACACGAGATTACCGGGGTGTAATGAGGTAGTATATTTTACGGCGAGTTTGTTATTTACACTTTATTAATTTGTGTTTACATACGTTTTCGATTACCTAATCGCACGCAATGAGGGGTTTTCATGAAAATCCACGCTACCAGTTGGCGCCATTTTGACAAGAGGCCTTCCATTTCTACAATGAATATAAAATAAATGGTGACGTTCTTCATTCGTTCATCATTCAGTCACCACCGTAGACAGAGAAGAAAGTATAGGGCGCTTTGACACTTTTGACAGGTCCTGAACTGACGTCTTAGTGCTGCTAGAAAAACGATAAGCATACGATATTTATTCTCTCTTGTATCACTTGTCCATCTCCCAATCCGTACCTTATCAGATATTTGTCATTTGCGTTTGGATATCAATCAATCAACTCAGCCTATCGCAGTCCACTGCAGGACATAGGCCTCTCCCAGGCTGCGCCACAACACCCTGTCCTCCGCCTTCCGCATCCAGTCTGACCCAGCTACCTTCTTAAGATCGTCGGTCCATCTAGCTGGGGGGCGTCCCACACTACGCTTGCCGATACGCGGTCTCCACTCCAGGACTCGTCTGCTCCATCGGCCATCGGTCCTTCGACAAACATGGCCAGCCTACTGCCACTTCAGTTTGCTTACTCTGCAAGCTATGTCGGTAACTCCGGATCTTTTCCGGATAATTTCATTCCTGATCTTATCCTTCAAAGAGACTCCAAGCATAGCCCGCTCCATAGCACGCTGCGCAACCTTGAATTTGTGGACTAGCCCGACTGTCAGTGTCCACGTTTCGGCACCGTATGTCATGACGGGCAGGACGCACTGGTTAAAGACTTTAGTCTTCAGACACTGCGGGATAGGCGACGAGAAGACTTGACGCAGTTTTCCAAATGCCGCCCAACCCAACTGGATCCTTCTGTCGGCTTCTTTGTCCAAGTTGTGTCTACCGACCTTGATGACTTGTCCTAGGTAGACATACTCCTTCACAACTTCGAGTAGCGACCCTTCGATGTTGATTGGACTCGGCAAGACGTGCGAATTGTACATGACTTTTGTCTTGTCCAAATTCATGCCAAGGCCAACCCGCCGAGAGGCTCCGTTTAGGCTGTGCAGCATCTGGTCTAACTGTTCCAGCGTCTCTGCCATTATGACGATGTCATCAGCAAAGCGAAGGTGTGAGATGTACTCGCCGTTCACGTTGATACCCTGTCCAGTCCAGTCCAGCGTCTTGAAGACGTCCTCCAACGCATTGGTGAACAGTTTTAGGGATATCACATCCCCCTGTCTCACCCCTCTGAGCAGTTGGATGGGACTGGTTTTCTGATCTTGGATCTGGACAGTCATCGTGGCAGCGTCATACAAACATCTCAACACTTCTATGTAGCGCCAGTCAATTCGACATCGTTGTAGAGAGGCCAGAACTGCCCATATTTCGATGGAGTCGAAGGCTTTCTCGTAGTCCACAAATGCCATACTCAGCGGCTGGTTGTACTCCTCGGTCTTCTGTACAATTTGCCGAACAGTATGGATGTGGTCTACGGTACTGAAACCTTTTCGAAAACCGGCTTGTTCTGGTGGCTGGAACTCGTCAAGTCTCCTGGCGAGACGGTTCGTGACGACCCTCGAGAACAGCTTGTATACGTGGCTCAGAAGTGAGATGGGTCTCTTCTTCAGCAAGGTTTTGTCGCCTTTTTTGAAGAACAGAACTACCGCACCTCTGCTCCACGCTTCGGGCGTTGTACCCTCTTGGATGACGGAGTTAAACAGACTCGCTAGCTCCTTCAGGACTGGAGCCCCGCCCGCTTTAAGGAGCTCTGTCGTTATTCCGTCATCACCAGGTGCCTTGTTGTTCTTAAGCTGCTCGAGAGCCGCCCTAATCTCGCTCTGGTCGACATCCGGGATGTCCTCCGTGTAGTGGCGCGTTAATTCGGCTCGATAGTCATCCGCACTATGCCCCGCTGGTTTTGGCGTTCGCGTTGAGTATAGGTGCCTCGAATATCTCGGGCTTCGAAGTCACGATTCTGCCATACGCAGTTCTTAGTTTCGTCAGATGAGACCTCCCTAGTTGCTGAGCGAACACTTTCGACCCTCGGTTCTGCTCAATCGCGACCATGATGTCGCACGTGTTGGAGCACCGAAGATCGCGTCGCGTCAGTTTCCTAATTTTTAGGTTAAGACGGCTGCGTGGATGGCAGCTCTCGTCTTTCCCTCATAAGCCCAAGAGTCTCCGAGGAAAGTTTGGACACCTTACTTTTTCGCTGCGACGGGAAATGTCTGCGGGACACGTCGCGTAATGCTTTGACCACCTCGTCAGCTTTTTCTTCAACAATGTCTATGGTTTCCAATTGGGCGAATCGATTTTGAAGTTCCAGTTGGAACTTTTCGGATCCTAGAGCGGCTTGAAGCTGCGTAGGTCGGAGGGTAGGCCTCATCATACGGATCCTTTCAGCTCGAAAATTGATATTTAGAGTGCCTCGGACAAGCCTGTGATCGCTTCCGGTATTGAACCTACTAATCACGGAGACATCTCTAAATATATGCTTCTTATCCGTCATGATGAAGTCTATCTCGTTCCTTGTCACGTTATCGGGGCTTTGCCAGGTCCACTTCCTTTGGGGTTTCTTTTCGAAGAACGAATTCATCAAGAATAGCCCCTGCGACTCTAAAAAGTTGACCAGCATTTGCCCCCTGTGATTCCTGCGCCCCAAACCGAACGATCCGACTTTCGATTCACCGCGTTCTTGTACTCCCACTTTGGCATTGAAGTCCCCCATAACAACGTTGTAGTGGGCCTTTGTTGTACTGTGCATTGCCTTGGCAATATCCTCGTACATGGCCTCGGCTGTCTCGTCAGAGCATGTCGAAGTCGGCGCATATACCTGTATCACTTTCAAGTAGTACCTGTCAGTGAGTTTCAGTACAAGGTACGCTACCCGTGTCGACACACTACTGATTTCCACAACGCTGCTATTGAGTTCCTTGTTGACTAGAAAGCCGACCCCACCTTGGGAGAGCTGATCACCTTCGTGGAAGTAGAATAGGTGGCCTGACTCTAGGGTTATCATGTCCTCTCCCTGTCTCCGGACTTCAGATAACCCCAGTATATGCCAGTTAATGCGACCTAACTCTACCTCAAGTTCGGCAAGGTGATGGTCCAGCCTCATCGAACGTCCATTATACGTAGCCTGATGTAGTCGTCGTTGGTACCCTGCCGTAACCCGGTGATTTTTCGCACCCCCCGTCCCGCCGTTACCATGACCGCTACCTTGACCAGGAATAGTGGGACCACCGGGAACTGGGGGCCGTTGTTTTAGCACTTTCATTGAGAGGTTTAATGCCCGTAGTCACCACGCTGGGCATGCGGGTTGGTGACCGCAGGGCCAATCCTTTCGCAACGATAACGCTGCTGCCCGTCATCGCTCTGGAGAATTTAGGTTGGCTTTTTGGATGGTTATACCGCCATCGGTCGGTCGTCAGCGCCTCGTTCGTCAGTGGCAGGGTGTACCGCGCGCAGGTGAGGTTGACATTTGGGGAGACCGGTTGTTGTGTGCTCCCCTTTACACCCCTGTGTGCTCCCCCTTACACCCGCGTTTGGATATATATCTTTTTTGGCTTCGCATGGTTTGTGCATTTAGCTGACGTATGATATTTGTTGTCGCATAACTTTTGAAAACAGCCGAGTACATGGGACAATAATTTCTACCTATTTATTTAGATCTCAATTTTCATAAAAATAAAATTGGATAATATAATTTTGAGAAACGAATTTTCTTGAACCCGAATGAAACCCTCGTCCACAATAATATCGAGAAACACATTGAGATACCGTGACGGATTTATAGTTTTTATTAAATGTCTATTTATCAAATAAATGACATTAAAATTGGTTCATATTTTGAACAAGTCACCTTCATAAAGATGAATACTTTTAAAACCATTTTTTGTTTCCATTTCTGGTTACTGTCAAAAAGAGTATTAAAAAAAAATCAGCAGGTTCGAACTTCGAATATAGCGAACCTTTTACGTCAGACGTGAAAAACGTGCAACAGCGGGGCACTAGGTACAGTCAGCCTTAAAAAGATGTACCTATGCATCCACAAAAATTAATTTGATTGTTTAGAATCTATTTTAATTCCTTAAATATTGTAGGTATCAATATGTAGCCCCAAAACATCACTGGGTACTAAATTGTAGCTACACATTGATACAATATTATTGTAGAACGAAAAGATTGTGGACAATCAAACAAATTCTTAACATCACGCATGTTATCCCCAGAGGGTTAGGTAGAGCTCACCTATAAGTACACTAACACTCCGTTAGTTATGTTTAAGTCCAATGTAATAGGGGGCGAGCCTATTGCCATCAATCAGGCACAAATCCAGACTCCGAGCTGCTACTGAGAAACTGATTTTTGTTGATGTATTACCTATATCTTTTTGAGGCTGACTGTAGCTACTTTTTTCTTACGCAACGCAAGCTTCATATGTGTCATTGTGTTGTTGTCAGATTTCTGACAGGCAGACGAACTGGGTTAACATGTCTTAGCCTACGTACGCACGGGCGCT
Source organism: Tiliacea citrago (assembly GCA_963921375.1). Classification (NCBI taxonomy): domain Eukaryota; kingdom Metazoa; phylum Arthropoda; class Insecta; order Lepidoptera; family Noctuidae; genus Tiliacea; species Tiliacea citrago. The sequence goes on from OY992799.1 coordinate 9,751,109, forward strand.
TTTTTAACGCGTCGGTTTTTTACCGGGCACTAGATACTGAACGTTCGGATTGGCGCTGAGAGTTGACAATCCAGTGCGGATTTTACTATCACCGCTTTAAAAAAGCACCCGAGCGAACGGAGGCTAAATTCGGTAACTCATGTGTCACATTCGGTAATTATGACATTCTGTCTGGGATTGCTTTTTGTGACGACGTCCTTTTGGTTGGTAGATAAGTGGGTGGATCATTCTTGAGATAATTGTTAAGCTGGCAGCAAACTAAGTAGGTTCAAGTAAAGAATGTATATAATTTATTAATATTTTTATATACATTCAGACGAAACACGGCTCGAGACAGTTTTGTATTATGATTTTTTTACATAAATAAACGATATTTACGAAAAGAAAAAAATACCTACTTGTGTTTAATACTTAGTAGAAGTACAGTCGCCAGCACATCAGTTTATACCAAACTGTCAAATTCCTCCAAATGATTTTAAAACTTAAAATGTTGATAGTTACGTTCAAAATCGAATGAGAAAAATTGTCAGTTTGTGGTAACTTGATGTGCTGGCTGTACCTAGGTGAAACAAGACAATAAACCGGCTGGTACATTACATTAGTCTAACACTGCGTCAGAAGCCATCAAGACACGACATAACACGGTAATGTAAATCCGGGTTTACGGTGCCGCAATGTATCTCATTCCAATGTATCTCATCCCACCTCCAAAAAAAAACACCATTGTCTGACAAATCGGTCTCCAACCGTGGTGATTGCAGGTCTGTCGAGTGCTGTTAATTTCAACAGGGTTTTTACCTTTTATATTTTCATAATATTTTATTTAAATTATTTTTTTAATTTTTTGTGATTGTGAGAACGTTGTAAAGTAACGTTGTAACGTAACGTTGTGTGTAACGTTGTGGGTTGGGTAGATTTGTAGACCATTTTCTATTTTGTTAACTACTTACCCAGGTACTTGCTGGTGGAGTAATTTGAAAACATTGTATGCCTAATATTTTTTTTAAAAGAGTAACCGTGGAGTTTCTTGCCGGCTCTTCTCCATATGAAACGATCAATAATTGGAACCGTGCACCTAACTTCTGACTAAGTTCTCTTTAAGGACGCTATCACAAAATCTGTCAAAAAAATTCAGTGTTTAGGTTAATTTTGCGGCAAAATTTAACTAAACCAAATGTAACTAATACTTGCCACAGATAGATTACTCCTTCATCTCAAATTGGTAGCAATTTTTTAATTTTTTTTTCACCACGAATACTGTAGGTACGTTACACAGATTTAATGTTTAAATTATTTCAAGCTGTCTCACAATTTGATCAAGAAATTGACGAAAAACTTTTTTTTGTGTGATAGTGTTTCTTTCATAAATGCCCATATTGTAGGTTTGTGTGAAATAAAATATTTTGATTTTGATTTTGTTGCCCATCTTCGTGACGTCAGCGTCATCGTTTTACCGACAGTCAACTTTGAAGAGGGGTAAGGGAAAGAGGTAAAAGAGCCTTTCATAACCAGTAAACACACGCACGCACAAAAAATTCACCAAAGTTTAAAAATGTTTTGAATATTATAAATAACAAATTCATGTTGTGTTACGAACACTTTAGGGAATTCTAATTCGAGGCTCGGGAACTTTACTAACGAGTGAGACATGTTGGGAATTTCATCTTTACTACTTTTTATAATTCAAAGACATGTGACATCTACCAACCCGCACTGGGCCCGCGTGGTAGTTTTACAGCCCACTCCCTCTCGAAGAGAGGAGGCCTGTGTCCCAGCAGTGGGAACATTATAGGCTAATTATGTATATATGTATGTACTTTTTATAAACAGCTGGTTATCCTTTAGATGCCTGGACAGAAAGAAAAGGTGATTAACGACGGTTGTTCGTGAGTCTCCAAAAACCACTCGATACGTAGTACTTACCACCGTCTTTTGACGCTGCCCGTGCAATGATTCCGTGCTCTGTGATAGTATTAATTTTTGTGATGTCACAAAAAAAAAATATACGACTGAGACAAAAGTCAAAGTCAAAGTCAAATTATTTATTTCAAATAGGCACTTTTTAACGTCAAAACGACGATATATTAATATGTGCTTATACAACGTGCCACTACAATGGCGACATTAATTTAACACACGGGTAGGGCTAGTGACCAGTAATCATAAAAAATATAATAAGCTAAAAAATTCCAACATTGAAAAATTAATATTTTGAAACAAAATAAATAATAAAGCTCTCTTTTTCCTTCAGTTCGCCTACTCTTTGCACGTTATTCGTTTTAATTTCATTCATGCGATGTTATGATCCGATCTCCGGCATATGACCTCTGCGCTACAGTTCTTTAAGTACAGGTTGCAAAAAACGCTATTTTAGAAAATTGATAATAAATTAATAAATAATGACGTTTAATAAAATTAAAATATCTTCGAGAAATAAAGAAAACGCGAAACCGTTTATTTGTATTAAAGTAATGTCGCCACTAAAGCGGCATGCTGTTCAAGCATTTCGTTTGCTGTTGTTTTCTATTCTCTCAACTTGTTCTCTTTGAACAAAACAAAAGAACAAGATATCTTAACGGAAATATTTATTTTATCCATAGTTACGAATAAAACAAAAACAAATATTTTATTGGAACAAAAAGACAGGTTTACACAATTTTTTTGTGTTCTATAATAAATTCGTTTTAAAAACTGTGTTGCAGCCATTAGCGCCCACTTCCGAGTAGGGAGAAGTCGGTGTTCCAACATTTATAATAATAAAGCAATATAATAAAAAAAAATAGTTATAATGGAACCTAAAGTAAAAGTACGTAGGTATATAAACTATTTAACTACAATATTATTCATAACATTTAATTCATATTATTTTGAATTATTAAAACATTCAAAATAAAAATATTTTAACTGAAATATAGAAATAAATATTTCAGTTAAAATGTTTTCTTAGATAGTCCATTCCAACACCCTAAAGCTCAACACACACAGGCAGCGGGTGCGGAGCGGCCGCGGGTCGGGACGGCAGACGGCGGGCTGTATTCTCTGTATTTATATGAACGACACCACACGAAACTCGTGTGCGGGTCGGGCGCGTGCCGTACTCTGCCGTCCCAACCCGCGTCCGACCCGCGCCCGCTCCGCACCCGCTATCTCTGTGTGTTGAGCTTAATTGCGTAACACACAATCTGAATGATTTTGAAGTATATCGCTAATCCATTGCTTCATATGTTTGAAAAAATTGACGAAAATTGTGTTGTTGTTGTGTGTTTGTGTATTGTGTTGTGTGTTTGAAAATTGTGTGTTTTTGTCAACGTAAATAACGCAATGAATGCTGTTCAACCGACAAAATGAAACCCATTGCTACTGATGTACGCCGTACGCAAAATACGCGCATATTGACGTGGAGTTGCTGACACTAACCCGTATTACCTACTGGTAGTGTGTTATGCAATTACCCCGCAAGTAAAGGCACCTTGTTTAGCACGTTCAGTGCCGGGAGCCCACCTGGATGGTTCACTCAAGTCGCATATGGGATGCCGGGAGCCAGCTCATTTTAAATATCCGTTTTTCTTAGCGAATACAGCTTAATAAACTGTGAAAATAAAATCAGTTGTATATTTTATTAGTAGTGTAGTGTTAGTATTTAGACGGCACGGTTGGCGCAGTGGTTAAGTGATTAACTGCTGCGCTGCGTGTCGCGGGTTCGATTCCCGCACGGAACAAATATTTGTATGACCTATAAGTAGTTGTTCCGGGTCTGGGTGTTTGTGTATGTGAGTTTTTAAATGTTTGTAAACGCACCCACGATACAGGAGAAATTCCTAGTGTGAGGCCACGTTTTTATAAAAAAAAAAAAAAAAAAAAATTTAGCAAGATTTAATAGTATAATCGTTGGTTTTCAAATACAAGCACTTTTATTTATATTTTTATTCATATTTTTTTTTTTAATTATAACTTGCTATATGTATGGCGTATGAGCTCTACGAAAAGTGGGTGGAGTCGACCGGGTTAGAAGTAGTTTATCTTTCAAGAGGAAAACATAACCACTTTGTTATCATACCAAGACTTTCATCTTCCTAGCAATGAAATGATAGTACCTATTTATCTCAAGCTCGCTGCTAAATGAAACGCTTTTGTAATGTCAGCGCTTTTTTATATAACTTTGTTTCGCTCGTCATAAATAACGAGCGTGAAACAAAACAAATCCTTGAGAACAATACAGCAGCTCAAATGTGGGTAATTATAGCGTTTAATGGGCACAATTATTAAACTACTCTGCAGTGCAAATAATACTAGCTTTCCGCTGCCCTCAAAGGGGGTTGAAAGCCTCAAACGCAGCGCATGTAGAAGTACATAACTTTGAAAAATGTTGCTGCGAATGCTTGTGGGTAATATTGACCTGATTTGATATTTTTCGGTCACAATAGAATAGAATAGAATAGAATACTCTTTATTATGTACACCATAAAAGTTACAGATATAAATGTTGAAATTTTACACAATGTATGTAGTATTAATTTAACATTGGAAATAACTGGTCTCTATCTGTGCATAAAGATAAACAAATTGAATGAACTGTCTGTGTGTAAAATAACAGTTTTTTACTAAAATACGAAAGTATATTCGGTACTTACTTAAACTTATAACAATATCATTTTTTTTAATGTTATGTCTGGCTGTCTCTTCCGGCTAATCTCCGAAACGGCTGAACCGATTTCGACGTTCTTTCACTGGCAGATAGCTGATGTTATAAGGAGTAACTTACTTTTATTTTAGAAAAAGACACGCGGGGGACGCAACGGGCAGCAACTAGTTTGCAATAAACAGGGCTAGAAATATATGTTGGCCGGACTACGGAAAACGCAAACTATGCAAAAATAATGACACAATAAAATATTCCTACTCATTTGAAATCCAAAACTCTTCCCATCTAGGTACCGTAGACGGGTAATTCAATGAATATCTGGAAAATTCATTCATCAAACCACAATATAAGTAGGTTTGATGAATTAGATGCCGGTCGTTCAATTTGACCGGCTCAATCTGAACGGGCGGCCAAGCGGGACTTAGCGATGGCCGCGACCAAGCAATCTGTCTCCGGCTGGTCGTCTAACATACTGATATTAAACGTAATACTCTTCACATGTTGTAAGACACATTTTACGATGTACCTCGTCTTGTGACTGGCGTCTCAGAGTTCCTTAGTCAAAGAAGAAAAGCTCAGTATATATAACATTATTTTTAGTATATGCGAAACCTGAATATAGTTTGTTCAGAATAAGGAACTGAATCGATTTCAATAATTTTTACACCATGTTATATTTTGTCCCAAAAATATTTAAGTGTGATGAAAAATGTTATCACCATTTAATTACTTACAATACAATCGCCGTACGGTTAGGTACCTACTGCCAAATTATTATCAATGAGCGCAAGACGACCCTGGAGGCGCGTGGGCGCCGTTAGCATGATACAGTTTTGAAATTTTGTACATAGATTCTTTATATAAAAAAAATAAGTTTAAAAACTAAAACCCGACTACTGAAAAATCACGCACTAAAAAGTGTGAAACAAGAAAATATTCGCATCTGAAATTTTTATGTACAAACGATTCAATATTTATCGTCTATTAAATAAACAACTTACACGTAATATATTTTAATGTATTTAATACATATTCATAATGATGTTCAGAAGACAGCCGTGGTCGTATGCCACTTTGCCCTAAAGATTATGATCGCTGACTACTGTTAGAATGTGTTGTTTTGATAGGTTAGGTAGCATACGACCACGGCTGTCTTCTTGCTTGTCTTTTGCTTCGCCGTAATCGAGTAAAAATACTAGACACGTGTTTCGGGTTTCGCATATACTAAAACTAATATTGTATATTTTTTTTATTTGTGGTAGATTGATAACCTATTAAAACAAAAAAACAAGCGAGCATTACAGTAGTCGCATAATATGATCTGACGCCTTACCAAAATCAAAATCATTTATTCAAACGCCGAGAATCAGCACTTTTCGAACGTCAAAAATTACCTAAGACAGTCCCCCAAAAACGCCCACTCTTCACCACTTCCTAGTGCTTTAGCTGGGAAGAAGAAGTGGTGCAACAAACTCCCCAGCAGCACAGCTGTCTGTTCAGTTAGAAAACTTGATTCTATACAATTGTTTGGGTTGCTTATTACACCTTGGTAATAAGCAACTGCATGAGCAGCGACAGTAATGACCGAGGGGGTGATTTATACCTACAATCTATATATTACTTACTAATTCCATGAGTACACTAATTCCATGCTATTATAAAGTAATCGCTAATTCCATGGCATTAAAAAAGTACTTACTTGTTCCATGCTCAAGCTGTCACTTCCTGTTACACACTTCCGTCCCTTTTCACGAAATCACTACCACAGAAAGCGAAAAAATAAAAAAAAATTGCTACTGACTATTTTTGTTCACGTTTTTTGAATTAAATATTGACTTATATAATTTTTCTATGTTTTCGTTTCATATTTCTAACCTGCTGACAGCTCGACTGCTCAAGTCAATACGAATACCTACTTAATTTATTAATCCGCAGCTTACTACAGGAATAATGTTCCATTTCAGTTGAGCAGATGAAAACGATCAATCAAAACAGCCTTTCACAGTCTACAAAAAAAAAATGTGGCTGAATAAAATTCTGCTACTGCTAAATTAAACTAGGTTAACCATTTATACGAAATAAACTAATTTCCTCTTACCGGGAAAATGTTTACCGACTTATTCCTAGCATATGTTTGAGACTCTTGCCATTAATTTAAGAGCGACCTTAATAATCTTCTCACGGAAGCGTCATGAGAAATTGTATCTAAATTGTAACATATAGGCTCCCTAGCACCGACGCGCGTACTAAAGGTAGGTAACGTAAAATCATATAACATTATATCAGCTGCTGCGGATGCGTAATCATCAGCCGGTCACTAGTGTCAGTCTGTAGCATCAGCGTTTAACTAGTGTCAGTCTGTAGCATCAGCGTGTCACTAGGTCAGTCTGTAGCATCAGCCTGTCAATAGTGTCAGTCTGTAGCATCAGCCTGTCAATAGTGTCAATCTTTAGCATCAGCGTATCACTAGTGTCAGTCTCCAGCATCAGCGTGTCACTAGTGTCAGTCTGTAGCATCAGCGTGTCACTAGTGTCAGTCTCTAGCATCAGCTGGTCGCTAGTGTCAGTCTCTAGCATCAGCTGGTCGCTAGTGTCAGTCTCTAGCATCAGCCGGTCACTAGTGTCAGTCTCCAGCATCAGCGTGTCACTAGTGTCAGTCTGTAGCATCAGCGTGTCACTAGTGTCAGTCTCTAGCATCAGCTGGTCGCTAGTGTCAGTCTCTAGCATCAGCCAGTCACTAGTGTCAGTCTCTAGCATCAGCCTGTCACTAGTGTCAGTCTCTAGCATCAGCCTGTCACTAGTGTCAGTCTCTAGCATCAGCCTGTCACTAGTGTCAGTCTCCAGCATCAGCCGGTCACTAGTGTCAGTCTCTAGCATCAGCCGGTCACTAGTGTCAGTCTCTAGCATCAGCCGGTCACTAGTGTCAGTCTCTAGCATCAGCCTGTCACTAGTGTCAGTCTCCAGCATCAGCCGGTCACTAGTGTCAGTCTCTAGCATCAGCCAGTCACTAGTGTCAGTCTCTAGCATCAGCCTGTCACTAGTGTCAGTCTCTAGCATCAGCCTGTCACTAGTGTCAGTCTCTAGCATCAGCCTGTCACTAGTGTCAGTCTCCAGCATCAGCCGGTCACTAGTGTCAGTCTCTAGCATCAGCCGGTCACTAGTGTCAGTCTCTAGCATCAGCCGGTCACTAGTGTCAGTCTCTAGCATCAGCCTGTCACTAGTGTCAGTCTCCAGCATCAGCCGGTCACTAGTGTCAGTCTCTAGCATCAGCCGGTCACTAGTGTCAGTCTCTAGCATCAGCCGGTCACTAGTGTCAGTCTCTAGCATCAGCCTGTCACTAGTGTCAGTCTCCAGCATCAGCCAGTCACTAGGGTCAGTCTCCAGCATCAGCTGGTCACTAGTGTCAGTCTCTAGCATCAGCCTGTCACTAGTGTCAGTCTCCAGCATCAGCCAGTCACTAGGGTCAGTCTCCAGCATCAGCCGGTCACTAGTGTCAGTCTCTAGCATCAGCCGGTCACTAGTGTCAGTCTCTAGCATCAGCCGGTCACTAGTGTCAGTCTCTAGCATCAGCCGGTCACTAGTGTCAGTCTCCAGCATCAGCCGGTCACTAGTGTCAGTCTCTAGCATCAGCCGGTCACTAGTGTCAGTCTCTAGCATCAGCCGGTCACTAGTGTCAGTCTCTAGCATCAGCCTGTCACTAGTGTCAGTCTCCAGCATCAGCCAGTCACTAGGGTCAGTCTCCAGCATCAGCTGGTCACTAGTGTCAGTCTCTAGCATCAGCCTGTCACTAGTGTCAGTCTCTAGCATCAGCCTGTCACTAGTGTCAGTCTCCAGCATCAGCCTGTCACTAGTGTCAGTCTCCAGCATCAGCCTGTCACTAGTGTCAGTCTCCAGCATCAGCCTGTCACTAGTGTCAGTCTCCAGCATCAGCCTGTCACTAGTGTCAGTCTCTAGCATCAGCCTGTCACTAGTGTCAGGTCCAGCATCAGCCGGTCACTAGTGTCAGTCTCTAGCATCAGCCGGTCACTAGTGTCAGTCTCTAGCATCAGCCGGTCACTAGTGTCAGTCTCTAGCATCAGCCTGTCACTAGTGTCAGTCTCCAGCATCAGCCGGTCACTAGTGTCAGTCTCTAGCATCAGCCGGTCACTAGTGTCAGTCTCTAGCATCAGCCGGTCACTAGTGTCAGTCTCTAGCATCAGCCTGTCACTAGTGTCAGTCTCCAGCATCAGCCAGTCACTAGGGTCAGTCTCCAGCATCAGCTGGTCACTAGTGTCAGTCTCTAGCATCAGCCTGTCACTAGTGTCAGTCTCCAGCATCAGCCAGTCACTAGGGTCAGTCTCCAGCATCAGCCGGTCACTAGTGTCAGTCTCTAGCATCAGCCGGTCACTAGTGTCAGTCTCTAGCATCAGCCGGTCACTAGTGTCAGTCTCTAGCATCAGCCTGTCACTAGTGTCAGTCTCCAGCATCAGCCGGTCACTAGTGTCAGTCTCTAGCATCAGCCGGTCACTAGTGTCAGTCTCTAGCATCAGCCGGTCACTAGTGTCAGTCTCTAGCATCAGCCTGTCACTAGTGTCAGTCTCCAGCATCAGCCAGTCACTAGGGTCAGTCTCCAGCATCAGCTGGTCACTAGTGTCAGTCTCTAGCATTAGCCTGTCACTAGTGTCAGTCTCCAGCATCAGCCAGTCACTAGTGTCAGTCTCCAGCATCAGCCGGTCACTAGTGTCAGTCTCTAGCATCAGCCGGTCACTAGTGTCAGTCTCTAGCATCAGCCGGTCACTAGTGTCAGTCTCTAGCATCAGCCTGTCACTAGTGTCAGTCTCCAGCATCAGCCGGTCACTAGTGTCAGTCTCTAGCATCAGCCGGTCACTAGTGTCAGTCTCTAGCATCAGCCGGTCACTAGTGTCAGTCTCTAGCATCAGCCTGTCACTAGTGTCAGTCTCCAGCATCAGCCAGTCACTAGGGTCAGTCTCCAGCATCAGCTGGTCACTAGTGTCAGTCTCTAGCATCAGCCTGTCACTAGTGTCAGTCTCCAGCATCAGCCAGTCACTAGGGTCAGTCTCCAGCATCAGCTGGTCACTAGTGTCAGTCTCTAGCATCAGCCGGTTACTAGTATCAGTCTCTAGCATCAGCCTGTCACTAGTGTCAGTCTCCAGCATCAGCGTGTCACTAGTGTCAGTCTGTAGCATCAGCGTGTCACTAGTGTCAGTCTCTAGCATCAGCTGGTCGCTAGTGTCAGTCTCTAGCATCAGCCAGTCACTAGTGTCAGTCTCTAGCATCAGCCTGTCACTAGTGTCAGTCTCTAGCATCAGCCTGTCACTAGTGTCAGTCTCTAGCATCAGCCTGTCACTAGTGTCAGTCTCTAGCATCAGCCTGTCACTAGTGTCAGTCTCCAGCATCAGCCAGTCACTAGGGTCAGTCTCCAGCATCAGCTGGTCACTAGTGTCAGTCTCTAGCATCAGCCGGTTACTAGTATCAGTCTCTAGCATCAGCCTGTCACTAGTGTCAGTCTCCAGCATCAGCCGGTCACTAGTGTCAATCTCCAGCATCAGCCGGTCACTAGTGTCAGTCTCTAGCATCAGCCGGTCACTAGTGTCAGTCTCTAGCATCAGCCTGTCACTAGTGTCAGTCTGTAACATAAGCGTGTCACTAGTGTCAGTCTCTAGCATCAGCCTGTCACTAGTGTCAGTCTGTAGCATCTGCGTGTCACTAGTGTCAGTCTCTAGCATCAGCCTGTCACTAGTGTCAGTCTGTAGCATCTGCGTGTCACTAGTGTCAGTCTCTAAGTACTCTACTCGTAAGTCTACCATTACCACTGGGCCATAACTGCTCTTTCTTCTGCTCGTATTCTATTCTATTCTTAAACGTAACATCGCTCATGAATTTTAACGTAAAATCGAACGAATTTAAAATGTATTGCCTTGTTGAGCAAAGGGGTACTGATGAGCGTTGGTCCAGGGTTCGATTCCTGGGTCGGGTAAAGTGTTATTGGGTTTTTTCATCTGGAATATCTCAGTAGCAGCCCGGAGTCTGGATTTGTGCCCGGTTCATGGCAATAGGCTCGTCGTCTGTGACTCGGGACTGACTGTCGATATGTGGGTTTACTATAGGTACACCTCTGCCTAACCCTTCGGGGAATACAGATATGATGTGAATTGAAAATACTCGTGGCGCCCATTATGTTAACTTAGGTTTTAGAAATTATTATATATTTATGGGTGAACCACTAAATGCATTTAGCGCTAAACAAATTTAAAACATCGTTGTATTCGTATATCGTATATTCATATATCGTTCTATCTGTCAACCGTTTGAAGATGAAAAAATCTGAATCCGAATAACAATGCTTTAATTTTTAAACATAGGACAAATTACATCAGTGTGCGAGGTGTTACAAATTGGTCCCAGAGGCGGCGTACACATAATTATATTTAATTAACATTGTCGTTTACTTTTTACCACAAATTTATCTTTAGAGATATCATAAAGAGGCAGAATGATGTAAACTATAACATTATTAATAAAGTCAATATTAATAGGTACATACATGCAAAACAATACAGACTTAAAAAACAATCAATCAGAGACTGAATGATGTTTTAAATACGTTTAGCGTTAAATGCATTTAGTGATTTGCGGTGCAGTGCGGTAGAGTTGTGCTTGTCGCAATTTAAATTTAAATGAATAAGTAGAATAGAAAAGTCATATTTTCGATAGGATGTGTTGCGGCATCAACATCGCCACATGCGAACTACGCGTCACACTGACGTCACGCAAATCCTGCATCGCGCAAGCAGAGTTTACCGCGCAACTAGCATATATACAACGTCCCGACATCAACCGTAGAGCAGTTGCCCACCAGACACGACACCCATCTGGTTGGAGAATCCTCCCTTTTCTATGGTGGATGAGTGAACTTTACACCCTGTTCCTCATACCACCAAAGATGCATATCCGGCAGGCTCTAATAATCCTTCCATATCCCAAGGGCACGTCTACCCTTTGATATACAATGGTCTCTGTAGTCTCATGAAACATGAGGCTTCAGGGGCTAGGGTGAATCTTTGGGTTTATTCGAGCAATCGAGTCTGGGGTCGGTGCATTTCATTCATTCATAGAAAAGTAATATTTTCGATTCAAAAATATTTACGTAACATTTACGCCGCGGAGAGCAGTGGTGGCCCAGTGTAGTAACAGCCTTGACTTACGAGTTAGCCATAGGTTCGAACCCAAACTTGATTATTTCATCACCACTGCTCTCAAAACGGTGAAGGAAAACATCGTGAGGAAACCGGCATGTCCTAGAACCAAATTCGAAGACATGTGACATCTACCAACCCGCACTGGGCCCGCGTGGTGGATTACAGCCCACTCCCTCTCACCGAGAGGAGGCTTGTGTCCCAGCGCAGCGGTGGGAACATTATATGCTCATTATGTTACGTTGCGCGTTCGTGCTAGGGTCTCTCAGCGAAAATTCAACACGGGCGTAAACCGTGATCGGCTTTACATTACAAACCGGCAGTTAGTATTCCCGTGTCGCCTGCCAAGCTAATTTTAATTTTAAATTTTGAGCTTTATGAATATGATTTATTAACATAATCCTTATTTATTAGAACGAAATAAGAGAGGTTTGAGGATCCTTGAGGTGACGTTAGCCAGGTGAATCCGCCTATAGTAGATAACCATGATTAGACTTCCTAAGTGACATACGAGTACATACTCGCAGATTGCCTGCCTGATTTTAAGCTAGTAAGCAAACACATTAAATTAATTTATTTAACAACTAGGATCTTAAATCTCTTTGCTAGTAAGCCATGTCAAGTCACCAAGACTAACGGCTCGGGTACACCCTTACACCAAATCCGTCATCGGCCGAACTATGCCCGTACGTCTTCGACCGAACTCGGCCGATCGAACCAACCATTTATGAAGTCGGTTGAAGTAGTGTACGTGTTCTTTTACATAATTATGTTTGGTTCGATCGGCCGATTTTGGCCGATGACGGATTTGGTGTATCTGAGCCGTTAGGCACGCTTGCATCAGCAAATGCGTTTAGCGCTAAACGTATTTAAAACATCGTTCTGTTTCTGTCAATCGTTTGAAGATGACTGAAACAGAATGATGTTTTAGGTATGTTTAGCGTTTAGTGCATTTATTGAGTTATGTATGGTGCAAGTGGACCTTAGTACTGTGTCACCGTAAATAAAGGTTAAGCTACGCTTGCCGGGGTTGGTCCGTCGATGGGTGACCATCTTTACATACCGAGACTCCTCCATGCCTCGGAAAACACATTAAGCCCGTAAGTCGTTCTCGTAAGTCCCGGCTGTAATTCGTGGATCTTTGACAGTCGTTACGGGTCGTCAAAAGCCCAAAAGTCTGACAACCAGTCTTACCAAGGGGTATCGTATTACCTAGTTACTGGGTTGTGGAGGTCAGATAGGCAGTTGCTCCATGTAAAATACTGGTAATCAGCTGCATCCCGTTAGACTGGAAGCCGACCCCAACATAGTTGGGGAAAGGCCAGGCCGATTGATTTGGTGTCACCATTCACTCATGTGAAAGATAAAAATAAACGTAGAATATTAAAAAAAAAAAAACATTGTATCAAAACTAGAAAGATGCATAAAGAAATACAAAATGTAGTTATTATTAGCATCACTTGGACTTGCAATAAAACGTTCCATTTTATTCTCGTAATTAGTACAGTGAATATTGAGCGGGATGGTAAATAATTTAAAGTCGCAACAAACGGACAAATCTCGATCTCATTCGCTACCTTTGTTCCATACACGTCCCACGTTTTAATATTAAACCATATTTAAATATAAATGAGAAAAGTTATGGCTACGGCGATAATTAATAATTAGTAGCACGGAATTAAAGATTAATTGAAATAATTAAGTGTGACAGGAACAGTGATTATTTAAAAGGAAATTGATAATTATTATTATTACTTGACTGCCTCGTTGGTGTAGTGGTTGAAAGGCGTGCTGAGCATGAGGTCCTGGGGGTCTACTCCGAAGCGTTAAACCGAAGTATCGGCCGAATGTTCGGCCGTTGCTTGACTGCGGTCAACTATGGCTGACTACGGCGAAAGAAAAAAAAAATAACGACGGTCAAAGAGATAAGCCAAAGACAAAAATGTGACTTTAAGTCGGGTATGGATTCAAAGTCAAAAAGGAAACTGGACGTTATAAAACGACCGAACATTCGGCCGATACTTCGGTTTAACGCTTCGGAGTAGACCCCCTTGGTTAGATTCCCAGATCGGGCAAAGTGTTATTGGGATTTTCCATTACGAATTTCTCAGTAGCCGCCCGGAGTCCGGATTTGGGCCCGCTTGACGGCAATAGGCTCGCGCCCTATTACATGGAACTTAAACAGAAATGTGGGAGTACTTTAAGTACACCTCTGCCTAACCCTTCGGGGATTACATGCATGATGTTATGTTAAATTGATAATTAAAATATAAAATGTCGTAATCGTGTGATTTCATAATTTCATCTCTTTATTACCTTAATGTTTGTACGTCCTCTAGCATTTGGCATTAGGTAAAAAGTACAAATAATGAAATGAACTCCATTCAATGCATGATAAAGATGATAGATGATATCCCGCCTCGCTCCCCTTGAGTTTCAGTAAAGACGTGGCACTTTACTGAAACCTCGCGCGGACTTCTTGAGAGAACTTAAAGTGATGTTGCACTGTTTTGTTTCATTTGCCTACACTAAAGGCTCTTACACACTCACGCGATATCGCGGGCGCGACAGGCACCGACAAAGACAATTCAATTGTCGGTGCCTGTCGCGCCCGCGATATCGCGTGAGTGTGTAAGAGCCTTAATGCAGGTTCACGAACACGTAATGGTTAATAATCCACCACTGCTGTTACACATTAATATTCGGCTAAACACAAATTTTTGAAAATAAAACAAAACTACTAACATGACGCTTCACTTTCCCGCCAAGAAGTGGACTTAGGACTTAGGACTGGAGGAAATGTCAATAGCAGTGTTGCCACTCTGAACAAGTAAATTAAAAGTCACGGATCAAGTTTTAATGAAACAATTGAATTGTCGCTAATCTTGCAAACTGTCTCGAACACTTGTTAAAAACATCACGAAAATATTCGACTCACATTTTTGTTTAAGTGTACGTTTTTCGGATCCTCGCGGCCGACAGTTTCAAAGTTTCTTTATTATCCTCCCCGTTCGTCTCAGTTCATAATCAAGGATATAACGAGATGTATAAGCCACTAGATTTAGCTCCAGACTGCTTTCGTGTAGGTATTCTTCGTGAAGTATTTTGTAGTTTCCGCTGGTCAACTAAATTAAGTTTTCTTTTCTGATAAATATCTACTTGAAAAGTAACATCAATAAGTTTTTTAATAACCAACCGTTGATCCAACAGAGCTCGTTATTATAACTAATATATCTACACAATATAGGTACATTATATATAGTGCAAGCTTGTTCGAAGTGTACGGATTAGAAGCTTTCAAAAGATTAACTGGGGCAGACCTCCATCTGACCATTTCATTAAAACTTCCTCCCGCCTGGCACCCTAATGACATTCAAAACAAAAATCATTCCGTGACTCAATTAAATGTACGTTGTAACTCATGACTCATCCTAATGTACGGATTAATTGTGACACTGACATACGTTTTATACATTCGTGAATAACATTTACGCGTATCTAAAAAGTATCTCGCATTACGTCAACGTTGTTCGTTTCATAAAATTAATTTGTACGCACTGATTCGATTACAGCGGGGTCGCTCAATCGTAATTTTCTCTCGATTGATTCAGATTCCGAATCGCTGCTCTAATTATGAATTTTATTTGTTTCAGATACTACCACGGGCAGCAGCGCTAACCTAACAAAATTATTAATTAATTAGTATAATATTAAAAATTTATCGAATAAACGACGAAGCGCCTTCAATTTTCCAATTACGCATTAGCTAGCTTAATAAGAAGATAAGATAGTTTAGCTTAGAAGATAAAGTTGTGGTTGTGAGGCGCGAGGTGTCGCGCGTGTCGGGCGCTTGTGTCGCGGAGATCAATGCGTGTGAGTGGCGTCGCGTGCGTCGGGCGGCTGTCGGCGTGAGAGAGTCGCGCGCGCGTGCGCGTTTGGCCGGCAAGATTGAGGTGGTGGCTGGGTGCGGGTGGGGCAGGCGCGCGCGCGTGCGGCCGCTGCACGCGCTGGGCCGCGCGGCAGGAGTGATGTTGGCGTCGCAGCGCTCGCAGTCCTGCAACGAAGAGGGCGCGTTCTTCGGGGCGCGTGCGCTGCGCCGGCCGCGCGGCAAAGGCAGCGGGAGTCCCACCTGCTAGGGGTACGCCATGTCGCTGCGCAGCCTGCACCGGCGGCTATCATCCGCTAATAACACGTGAGTTGTTTTTCCTTTTTTCTGTAGTGCTAAGCAGTGGCCAAATCCGGTATGATCAATACCGGTATTATTTTTCGGTTACAATCTTTATTATTTTTACCGGTATTTTTAAAGGTTACCTTAATTCTTAGAAATTGAATACAACCGGTATTAATACCGGTAACCGAAGTAAAGATTACCTCTATCTTACACGTGCCGTCGGCATTAGTCAAAGGGCGCGCATCGCCTGTGTGTGAGTCGATCCGCGCGCCGACCAATCCCGGCCCTGGCTTTAGGTAACCGGTATTAAAACGGTAACCTAAATGGAGGTGACATATTTCTTCTTCCTATGGTTAAACCGAAATTCTTCAATATCTGTACCGTATTTATAAAGGTTTTCGGTCGCTGGTGCTAAGTTTAACATTATGATGGCAAGGCCAGAGTTAACTAGGTACATTAATCAAACTGCCTTCTAAAACTGCTAGTCAGACTTCGGATGCTTGATTGTCCGTAACGACTGTTAGGTATATAGGTATGCGAGCATTATAGCCCGTATGATATAACATTCAGCTAACGAGAAATAGCTTCCATCGACTTTACCTAATGGACATACACATAATTGCATTGATTGGGCACCCAGCCCAATAATTGATACGGGTCGATTTAGAAGCTAACCCATTCATATTTATTCCAATCTGAAAGACGCTCGAACGTACTCTACCGACAAGTCATCAAAATGTCGAACGGTCGACCATCGGGATGTGAATATTCAATTACCGAACCTAAATCCAGAGCGCACTGCCATAAATCCGGCGAGAGTGAGCGAAAATGGACCTTATTCCATAACGACTGGATTGGTTTTAGTGTGTAATGTGATCTAAACCGGTTATAACTTCTAGCGGGCACAATTAGGGGTGATAATCGTGGCATAACTAATGCAAATTTGTGGGTAAATATTAGAAGGCTATACGTAATGTCGGTTTTGTGGGCAAGAATGTCCGAATTCATTGATTCAACGTTCCAAACAAGACTTCATATTATTATGGGGGCAGAAAACCAAGACTTTGGACTTCGGATAACAAAAAACCTTTACTTAATGCGTTACTTATTAAGAGTAACCAAAACACTACCCAAACAGAAAGATGTCAAAAAAAAAAACACGGTATCGATACCTAAATCAGAAGATAGGTACATAAATCATGTTGATGGACGTATGAAAGGGTCGTGACGTCACAAGGTCTTGGGACACGATTGTGCTCGACTACCATTGGATGTCCGATGCTAAAACATTGTATGGGGAAGCGTCCAGGTTGACACGCACTGCGAACGTTCAATGGGCTGGACCATTTGCAATAGTTTGCATTCATCACTGAAGTAACGGAAGGAATTGTGTTATGATTTGCCGGTTTCAATTAGACTAGTGCATGTATGGTTTCCTTTCCGTATTGATGTGTTTATTAATGGTTATGAGTTCTATGTTTGCTTGGACATGTAAAGTAAGACTAGGGCAGAGAGAGTAGACGTAGATCCATCTCTTTATGAGAAGGTCTGCCATGCCTTGTTGCAGGTAAGCTACTGATAATATTACCCACAAATTTTTTTTTTGAGCTGGAAAATTATCTAATAACCTGACTAAAACCCACTCGTATTCCTTCAGTTGCCTGTGTGCCAGGCCGACGGTATCCCTTTCGGACAAACTCGTAACCCTGGCAGGCATTGGCCCTAGCGGACCCCGTCAGTTTGTACATCTCTTTGAGGCTAACGTCAATACCAAAAAATCATCAAAACCACTACGCTAACATCAATTTCGTTGATACAAATGTTAATAATACAAAAAGTTGATGTGAAATTTCGCTGAAAATTATAAACAAATGTAAACACGTTAAAAATATGAAAAAGCTTACCGTTTTATTTTATTTGCATAATCAATAACCTTCTTTAAGGCGCTGACAAGAGGCAAATGATAAAAGTAGGGCTTATTTAACCAAATAAAATGCCAAATCTATATAGTTTGTGGTAGCGGAAAAAATATATGTTATTCTTGAATATATTTCTCAGAAATTGGTTGTTACCAAACACGTTTAGAAAAAAAAACTCGATACAAATTAACGGTAAACTAACCCTTTACTTTGAGTTTCAATCCAAAATATCTGTATTAAATATCAACGTGTGGTTGGTATTTTATTAATAACAAGAACGTCTTATTTGTATGTAGAACTTGGTTGTTTTTTATTTCTGATTACTCAACTTATTTTTGAGTAAATATATAATTGCTTCATATTTTGCAATAAATTACAAGCGTTGTGTCATCGCGCTTCTCTTTATTTTGCATGCAGTCTGACAGTGACCGCGGATTAGCTGTTGTCAGCGTCATAAGCATAATATTCCTTAAACGTATGAAGCTCTTACCAACATAAAAAGGGCGGAAAAGTTTCCCGAACCGCGGGTAAATCATTGTGGGTGAATCTTTTTATAGGTAATCCAAAGAAATCAATGATTGGCTTTTATGCTAGGAAGCTACGGGTTTATGGGTCGGTATGGCTGATTTATTTTATTATTTATACTTTTTATCAAAAGTATTCGAAGTAAAAGAGAAAGTATAGTGGCTGAAATGATAACAGCCGCACGCCACGGGTAAACTACACTTGTCGCGGTCGGTTCGAAGATGGGTGGCCATCCAATACTTATCGAGACACCTCCGTGCCTCGGAAAGCACATTAAGCCGTTGGACCCGGCTAGAAGCCCAATAGTCTGACAATCAGTCTTACCAAGGGGTATCGTGTTACCCAGTAACTGGGTTGTAGAGGTCAGATAGGCAGTCGCTTCATGTAAAATACTGGTATTCAGCTGCATCCGGTTAGACTGGAAGCTGACCCCAACATAGTTGGGAAAGTGCTAGGCAGATGATGATATACTTTTTATTAAATGTATTCCAAGTATTTCAGTGAAAATGTAAGAAGAATTTCCCGATGTTTACATAATACATTTACAGGCACTTTTGAATTGCCAAAGAGTCGGTCAGTTAGTCAGAAAGTGGAAGCTATTTGCCCATTGCAAAACGTAGATCTATAGGGAGAAGAACAGGCAAGAAACTCCAAGGACACTCTTTTAAATCAAGATATTACAAAATCTTGGGTTCATAATTCTTGTGGCTTCTATATGTGAGAACAATGTAAAAAACAAAAAAAAATATTAAAAAAACAATTAAAAATATAAGATTTAAAGATTACAAATGATTTTGTATGTACGTCGATGATTGATTAAGTTCAGCAGTCTGAAGCAATCATTTTATTTTTCTTGCTTTGGAATGAATATTTCCAATTTGTTGAATGCGTCTTCTGGGGATAGCTTTAATACTGAGTGACTCAAAATCAAAATCAAAATATTTTATTTCACATAAACCTACATGGGCACTTATGAAACGTCAGAAGCTAGGTGCACAGTTCCAATTGGTAGTTTCCTATGGAGAAGAGCCGGCAAGAAAAACGACAGGTTACTCTTTTTAAGAAAAAAAGTGGGCTTTTACAATGTTTTCAAGTTACAGTGTTAATACGTATGGGAGGACAATGTAGGCCCGTCAGCAAGTACCAAGTACTTAACAAAATAGAATATGGTTTACAAAGCTACAGTCTATTAAGCCTACAACGTTCTCACACTCACAAATTAAAAAAGAATCTATATAAAATATTACTAAAATAATACAAATAAAAACCTACATATTTAAACCAAATGACAAGATTGCAATTACAACTGTAACAAATCTGAATTAATATTCTGTCCACAAGTCACTAATGACTAGAAGCACGGTACTGTCTCGTTGGTCGCAAGTGTTACTGCTGAACGTATGAGGTCCTGGGTTCGATTGCCAGGGCGTGCAGAGTGTTATTGGGTTTTCCATGGTATTTCTCTCCTGAGTGTGGATTTGTGCCCGGTTGATGGCAATAGTTTTGCACCCTATTACAGGGGACTTAAACCTAACTAGCGTAATGTGGGTGTACTCCTCTGCTCAACCCTTCAGGGGTTACAGGCGTGATTATACTTATGTTTAATGTTAAACCACGCTATTTCTCATGATAAGATAAGGCTAAAGGTTTAGCGATAGCTTATCAACACTTTTTACGTAATTGTTTTTTTTTAATATGTAGAACTCAATTTCTATGCAGTATAGAAATCATCAAAAATATCTTTAGTAAAATATTCTCTAGCAAAAAACACGGCCATCTTTTCATAGTCAGGTAATCAGATATTACACAGGCCAGCGTAGCAAACAAGAATTTGGCGTAGCCTGCAACTCCGAAGAATTTCGTAGCAACGGTCTACGGCGTAGACACCAGAATTGTTTTTCGATCTATCTTTAGCCTTACTGTCGTAATAAGACGGTCGAAATTTGCATAACATATTACTGTTGCTTATAGGTCTTTGGCCAGGGAACAAGGGTCACACCACAAAGTGGATTTCAAACCGCGTAGAATGTATTTCCGCCCTTTGCGAACATACTCATGGCATGGGCAGTCTGTAGCTGTACAAGTATTGTTTACCCACTTAGCTTTAATTAAAGCGTCTGATCATTGTTCCCTTTTATTTTAAAGTTGTGTACAATTTTCAATGAAAATTAAGTGCTCTTGATACAACAGAACAAAAATATACACATATTTATAATTTATATTGCAATACAAACATGGCATGCATTTGTTCCGAATATCGAGCTGGAATTAATAAAGAACTTTATTTTTTGTGTTAACACGAGTTTAATATAGTGTCTGTGTATGAACGAGATTTAGTGACAAGCGGAATTGGTGTAGGTAAAATATTATGGGCACAGAGGCTGAATGCCGGCAATATATTGTAAAACAAATATACTGTACAATACAGGAAAAAATATGGACATTTATTTTTGTGCGTAGATGGAACGGGCTAACTAGAGAGTAGTAGAACGTGAGAGGAATCAGAGCCCGATGTCAGCCGCCGTCCTTTTCCTCTGACTCCGTTTAATTTATATACCCATACCGTGAGATTCAACAATATGTTTGTGAAATTGCGGAAATCAATAGACCAGGGGGCCAAGTCTGCTATTTTCAATGATTGGTCATTATGACGACCATACCAAGGCAACGCCATGACCATTGTGCCAATAGTTTGTAACCTCCTAAATTCATAATGGCGTGACAGTGGTCCATAGGGAAGTCAAAATAATAGGAGCTTGTCAGTACGAGATTGCCAAATACAGACAATTTTTCCAATGGAGTATCAGTGGCACGTCATTGGAAAATCATAAAGACGCCTTTCAATTAGGAGATTAGCAAAACTGTCAAACTCTACAATTACGGTGCCAATGATCGGCCATTCTGACACAACTGCGTTAGCAGACTTGACCCCCTGAGCTGCTAACCGAAAAAACAAGACCTGACTTTTAGAGAACGATATCGCTTAAAAAAAAATATGGATCTATTTATTTTTAAGTGATATCGTTCTCACCAACATTTAATAATGTATAGGGGATGGGGTTGCAGATTATTTAGTACCTTTTTTTCTTAATACACTTCGAGAAGACTTGCAAACGTTACACAACACGAGTTAGAAAAGTTATAAGAACAATAAGCGTTTCCTTACACAAAATGTCTCCGAATGTATGTATTAATGTAATTTATTATTAACAATATATAATGTATCATTGTAGTAATTAACATTTAAAAATAACATGTAAAATTCAAAATGAATGGCTCGCCAGCACACAAGTAAACTAAATTGTAAAATAGGCAGTGTTTTAGAAAAAAAAAATAACAATAGCTATACTTCCAACCTAGTGTTGGCGAAGCATAATGAATTAGGTAAATAGGAATATAGGTATTCCTACGCTTATATGCGGGTATGTATAGAGAAGTTCCAATCTCTTTACATACCTGCATACAAACCCACTTCCTCTTCTCGTTTACTTCTATTTTTGCTGTGAAACACAGTTTTTACCCTAAAAATGCAAATACAGAAGTGAGTTTGTAAAAATTGTTAGGCTATAACTGGGTTTTTTATGCGTATGTTGTTTTCAAATAAAGTAAGAAAATTGTTTGTTGTTTGAAAGATACCATAGACCCTTGACACTTGAGAACAATTTTAAAATAAAACTACAACGCACATGACACGTATAGGATGTATTTCTATTTTTACTTAATATTAATATTATTAAGTACATATTTAATATTATTAATTACGACGATAAATAATAATACTATACTGCAGCATATTTTAACGTTAATGTATATTTTAACGTTTATAAAGCTCTCTCTCTCGAATGACATCAAAATTCGCGAGTTTTCATGACGATGAATACTTTATTTATTCGCTAAATAATACACGAACGACACGTGGTCATGGGTGAAACTTTTATGCAAATTAAAATTAAATTGGACGCAAACGTAAATGTGGAAGAGGTATTTTTTATTAATATTTGATTTGGTAAAATATTTTTTTTAACTTATATAACAGACAGAGAGAAAGATGAAAAGAGAGACAGAAAAAAAGGCAATTTTCACTTCAAAAACTAAGTACTGATTCTATCTTTTTTTAACTAATTCTGTTTTGAAAAAAAAAAAATTAAACAAAAATAAGAACCTTTTGCGTGAGAATTGTACTTTTAATGAAATGGGACAATCCTATTTATAAATAAAAGATTAAAACTAGCGCTTTATGAGTGGAAAAATAAAATGGCAAATATGCTAGCGTAGAAATAGTCGTAGCTTGGGCTTGGAGAACGAAAAAGTAAGTAATGAGAATTTGTGCAGGAGAATGAAAAAAAGTTCAGAGCGTAAAAAAGATTTGTTGAGAACAGCGAATAACAGCCGCACAACTCAGAGGAATAATATTTCAAGGGATACTTTTTCATCTTTAAACTGTCCTTCAGTTATTAACATAAAAATTATTCTGCAGTCCTTGAATATACTGTATTTTAACAACGTGAACTAAATAAATATGTACCTTAATTTTTTTTATTAGGATTTATTGAAAAATAATGTCATCTAATAACATTTTCGAAGAAATCTATTGCAGTCGTTAAAAACATGAAAAAAATCTCTCTCTTTACCGTATCTAATAGATATATTATCAACACAAAAGTTTCTAAAACCGATACACAACTATTCTTGTCTACTCAACCTTAAAACACCTACCAACGTGAAATCAATCCACAGATACCAAGTGAACGCTAAACTTAGTCACTAACGTCTAAACAAGAAGCTACGTCATAGGGCAATTGTTTAAAATAGCTCCAAAGCACAAATTACGTACAGAAGGTCTACTCCATACAACGCGCGGAAACACAAGCACAGACAGACACGTCCACAAACTGTTTTGCATACTATTGTATAGAATGAAGTTTTGCTAATTGAACAGACAACTGTGCTGCTGGGGTGTTTGGCTTCCCAGCTAAAGCACTAAGAAGTGGTGAAGGGCGGGCGTTTTGGGGGACTGTCTTATGTAATTTTGACGTTCGAAAAGTGCTGATTCTCAGCCTATTTTGAATAAATGAGTTTTGATTTTGATTTTAAGTCACGAGCATAAATACCTTGGTATGACGTACTGGTGTCCATAACTCCAGGTCATAGCGCGTATTTTGCGTATATACCTTACACTCACGCAAAATTAAAAAGCAATTCTTGCGTAATAACGATTGCAACTTTGAGAAAAGACTAACTAATTTCTATAAATACTTTAGGAGAAAATTGCTTTTGAATATTGCGTAAGTATTTTTGCTAGTGAGTACAAGTGCTACTAGCATTCGAAACAGTTTGAGACCAAAAGGATATATGATGAGTAACGGATAGCCAAAGATGATGGTTTATTGAATATAATAACTACCACGTAACTATAGCTATATGAATGTTGTTTGAATGAGTACAACTGACTATGACAGCTCATCGTTTACTGTTGAAAAGCACACGACACGGAAAAATGCTGATCAATGCAATGCGCGGGTGCCACATGTACATTCGCGCCTATGTGTGCGTGCGTTTTCGCTTGTTGTCCGGAACCGACCTTCTGTAGCTATCTATTCTGTGGCAATCCTTCAAATAGCTCCAAAGAGACTTGAACTGAAATAGAAAGATGTTTGCTGACGTCATGGCACTAACGTCACTCGACCTTGGCTCGGACCCAAAAGGTTCTAGTTTGAATATCTCGTATTACAATATGGATTGTAATCTCGGAGGGGTGCGAAGGGACCTAAGGTGCTCAGCATTCTTGTACTGAAAATAAAATGTAGAAATGTGTTAACGTTAGTCTGTAGTTCAACTATACCATTAAAATTATAATCTATTAATAAATGTTATAATTAGTGGTGTGTGTTATTGTTAAATATTATTCTATTCTTGAATGTTAAGTACCGTTCTTTGAATTTTAGGATTGTTTTTTCACCCCACAACTAGTTATTAAGCTTTTATGTGTAATTGCTGATTCGATGAAGCTCTCGGCTTCTCATTAGTCCACTCGCTGAGCGATCGGATTGGCCTGCTAATGAGCACACTAGCGCCGCGTCCCCGCGCACTTTCTCACTGTATCAACGTGTCAAAATCTCCCAACGCGCTCCGCGCTAACAAAAACATTTTTCTGAAAAGAAATGGTCCTTCAGTGATTTAATGCTACAATCCCCGCAAGACACTAGAAATTAACATAACCAGCACCTGTGGACAATATGTGTAGTGTGGTTTAACCTGGATTCAGACCTAGCCACCCCGCCGATCACAAGAAGCGTGAAGCAGTGGGCCGGCGATAGCAGGTAAGCTTCACGAATTTATTACACATTGAATAATTCTAGTCTCTGTGATAATATGGACTGTACATTGCAATGTGTAACATTGTCTGAAATAATAATGCGTTTGATTTGATTTGAGAACACCTCTGATTGGATACCGACGTCTGAATTTAGATAAACAAAAACATATTAATTATTTAACTGGTCATCAATGCAAATGGATTATCACTTACTAATTCAGTCATACTAATTTATAAGCCAGATGTTACTCCACCACTTGGAACACAAAACTTTTCATATACTTACACCTTCAAAACAAAATGGCCGTCAATTTAGCACAGCTACCTACGTATCCAAGAGCCGAATAACTTACGTACCTTCATGGATCTAATTAGGGAGTTGTACATGCCCGGAGGACGAAACAAAAACTTCGACTGTAGACTAGTTATTGTTGTATTCGCAGAAAATTATTAATTAAGACAACGAGGCTTGCTTACCGAAGCAAAAAGTTTCTTTGACAAATATTTAAGAAGTATTGTGTGCTTAGTATTACGTGGATGTTGATATAGTTCCAGTAGCTATTGTTCTTATTGTTCTTCAAAAATTGAGAATGACTCTTTGTTAGGTACTGATTCCAGTGCCTAAGTTGTTTTGCTGATAACTATTTTTATTCCAGCGTAATGCTGATACCTATTCATTTCCTGAAAAGAGCTTTATGCTCATTTTCACTAATACTACGCGACATCTATAATGCATCTTCTCCTTAATAAAAAACTAAAATTATTAATTCGCTGACAGACAAAACACATCCTAAACCGGATTAGAAACATGAAGTTTTGCAGGGTGTCTCAGCAAGAACTTGAATTTGGAATCGTGCGCCATTTTCAATTTTCAACTGTCAATTGTTGAGTCAAAGTCAAATTATTTATTTCAAATAGGCACTATAGGAGACACTTTTGAACGTCAAAATTAACAAAAAAATAGAATTGATTCTAGACTTTACCCCTTGCAAAAGGTATTTTCGTATGGAGAAGAATCGGCAAGAACTCCTCCGTTATTCTTTAAAAATAAAAGTAAAAGTTTTAAAATATTTTGTTTAAGATATTTCTAAGTGAGATCGATGCATCTAGAATAAAATTACTATATCACAAAAGGTAAAAAAAAAATGAAGCAATGACAGATAATTTATTTATGAGATAGATACATATACATTATTATACATGGTGCTCACATATTTACCAAAATCGTAAAAGTATATGTTTTCCTAAAAAGTCAGTGTGTGTGTATCCAGAAGGATCCAGTAGGGCTTGGCAGCGTTTGGAAAACTTCTCCAATTCTTGTCGGCGGCTATCCCGCAGTTTCTGAAGACTAAGGTTTTCAACCAGTGTGTCCTGCCCGTGTGATAGTCGTTCTCGTCCATAAATTCAAGGTGGAGCAGGCTATGCTCGGAGCCTCTTTGAAGGAAAAAATCTGTAATAAAATTATCCGGAAAAGAACCGGAGTTACCGACATAGCTTGCAGAGTAAGCAAACTGAAGTGGCAGCGAGCTGGCAATATTTGTCGAAGGACCAATGGTTGATGGAGCAGACGAGTGCTGGAGTGGTGTAGTTTGAGAAAATCAAGCTCTTACTCAGACACCCTTTATAACGAAGTGAGCATTTAGGAAGGATTAAAAGGAAAAAATAGGTTAGATTAAAATTGCTTATTAGTCTTAGAGGCTAGATTATGAATAATTATTAAGAACCTGGTTCTTTTTAAAAAAGGCACAAAAAAGAAACTTAGGAAGGATTTTAAACATTCATAATAAAGGAGTTAAATAAGGGATGAAAGTTTGTATGGAAGTTCGTCATTTTCGACGATGGGAAATCCCAACGCGAACACGGCTTGTTGCGTAATAAAAGCACAATGTTGGATTTTCAAATTTCGGATCAGCGCCGAGTGTTCAAGATCCAACAGAGCGTTATGTACATAACAGCGTATAGAATATCCTTTACCAGAAGTCATCATCGTATTGTGGTTCAACAGCTCCAATATCATCAGGATTGTGCCGGAATATAGCAGTTCATCGTGGACGTGGTACGTCAGCGGCTCCCTTTACATTTCTTCTGTCATCAGAAGACAGCCCCCACGTAACCATCAATGCGACGCTCTGCTAGATTGACTGTCAGCAGCCAGTGTCTCTCTTATCCGACCTTTTCGGTGATTCCAGTAACTTGCTGCGCCGTCATACATTTAGATGTCGCCTAGTGTTAGTGAAAATAGGCATAAGAGTCCATAGCTTCTTCTAAAATGGAAGCTTTGTAATTAGCATAATAGATTTCATTGCTACATTAAGTGTCTAGTCAGATAAAACAATCCTAACTAATATTATAAATGCGAAAGTGAGTTTGTTTGTTACGCTTTCACGCTAAAACGGCTTAAGGGATTTTGTTGAAATTTAGCACATGGGTAGACCATGACCTGGGTTAGAATGTACAATACTTTTATCCCGATATTCCCATGGGATCGAGACTTATATAGATGAAACTGCGGGGCGCAGGAAGTAATGATATAAGTAAAAGTTATAGCTGTTTAATTGAGTTTAACTAAAGTCCGGTCGCGAAGCAGAAATAATTTCGTACAATGACCCCTCATTACTTAACTCTACCTCTCGCGCGCAATTGTATTGCCGTCGCACTCGCACATTAGGAGAACCTTAAAATGCGCGAGCGCGACGTCAATACAATTCTGCGCGAGCGATAGAGATAAGTAATGAGGGGCCATTGTACGAAATTCTTTCAGTTTCGCGACCGGACTTTAACTTCCTCTATTTGGAAGTTTTGGCGGTACCTCAGAATCATGCAGCGTCATGCTAAGGTGATTTAAAAAACTAATTTGACAGCTCTAAGCCACTGACTCCCTGTTGTCTTACTTTTCAGAATAATATTCTAATGTTCATGTTCTATTCTATAATATTTTTAATGAGTGGCAAGCAAAGGTGGTGTTGACTACTCTGCCAATGCCTAAAGTGAGTTAGGAAAACAAGTATGCATGATAAAAAAATAAAAAAAACAAATAAATGTCAAGTCAACTCAACTCAACTCAAAGCATTTATTTCAAATAAACCAATTATAGGCACTTTTGAATTGTCAAGGGGTCGGTCAGTCAAAGAGATGAAGCTAGTTGCCCATTCCAAAGCGTAGTAGGTTCCTATGGAGAAGAACGAGGAAGAAACTCCACGGACACTCTTTTTAATCAAAATATTGTGACAAAGTATTGGTTACATCATTTATGTTGAAATTATACATGTGAGGACAATGTAGAAAGACGTGCACGTTAAAAGCGTCCGCAATAAAAAGATAAAACCATTAAAAAAAAAAACAATTAAAATAAGTTAAAATAAGCCGTGGCAGCCAAGAAATGACCAGTCCCCACGGACGGCACCCGTTCACGAACATGACGCATGGATCAGCACCATTTAGCTCAACCATTTTGAAGGGAACCAACACACACGCCACCATCAGCGAGACATTTGTGAGCATGACACACTCAGCCGCCAGGGCACATTCAAGTCAATGAAAGACGTACTTAGTAAATGGTAGGTACATAGAGCTCACACATGTGCTATCAAATTATACAATACTAAGAGATTGAATCTATACAATATAAAGATAGTATTTACAATCTTCAGCAGCTCCAACAATATTTTTGAATGCTAATCAATTAGTGTATGCGCCCTTGTGGAGCAGGACCAGCGTTAAGCCAAGCATTTTTGTCAGCGATGTAATCCCCCAACTTATAATATGCTTGGCTACATAGTATGCGTTTTATACAAGATTTAAATTTCGTTTCATTTAGTTGGACGATGTAGGGAGGTATTTTACTGTAACATTTTAAACAGTACCCCATGAAGGATGAGTCTACTTTAGCCAGTCTGAAACCTGGTTGAACTAATTGGTCCCTATTTCTAGTCCTATAATTGTGTCTTTCACCTCTTTTACTTAAAAGATTTAGATTTTTTCTTACGTACATGATGTTTTCATAGATATATTGACAAGGTACCGTCATGATGTTAATATCTTTAAACAGTTCCCTTAGAGAATCGCGCCTGCGGAGACTATATATTGCTCTGATGGCTCTTTTCTGCAGAATAAAAATAGACTCGATATCTGCAGCCCGTCCCCATAATAAAATACCGTAAGACATGATACTATGAAAGTAGCGGAAATATACTAGCCTCGCGGTATCTACATTAGTGAACTGACGGATTCACTCATATTACGGATGGATATTCTTCACGGATATTCTCACAGCATATGCTGCTGAACTTAGCCGTCCTGCAAGAGATGTTAAATGAGGACCCCATTGCAGCCTTGAGTCTAGCATTATCCCAAGAAAAACAGTTTTATCGACGAATTCAAGTTTTTCCCTATTCAATACTATGTCACAATCACTACTTTTTACATTCGGTAAAGCAAATCTTATGCATTTAGTTTTTTTCCCATTTAATACTAAATTATTAGCAGTGAACCAATTTTGGACCTGCAGTAGGGCGTTATTTACGTCGTCAAGATTTGATGCTCGTCTATTTATCTTAAAGATTAAAGAAGTGTCGTCAGCAAATAACACCATTTGTGGTTGGTTTTTTAATAAATGGGGTAGATCATTAATATATACTAAAAAGAGGAAAGGGCCTAATATTGAGCCTTGTGGAACACCCATTTTTACTTTTAAACCGAGTGAATTGACACCATTTATTTGAACTTGCTGTTGTCTATCATTTAAATAAGATTTTACTAAACTTAGCGCAAGCTTATTATGTTAAGTACTAGGATCAGGACTTACTCAAGCATTGTCACTGTCACTGGGATACATATAAAAACACACAAAACAAATAATAAAACCTCACATAGAATGTAACCATCTCCCATAAGCACACAATATTTGCCATTAGACGAGGATTTAAAAAGTAACTGTCGAACGCGCTCGTTTTCGATTTGCTTCCCACAATAAAAAGTTAATGAAAATCGTTACATCACACGTAAAAACATGCTCCTCCTGGAGTAATCTACCAACAAAATTATATAAAGGTGTATGGCAGAGGGTTCGGCAAGAAGCAAACATCGAAAGAGACATGAGTATAAAAAAATCTACGTGTTAGAGCAAGACAGGTAGTGTTATTTGGCAGGCAAGGTTAAGGGGACATCTTGAGGTGAGCGCTCGATCTTGGTACACTGAGGTTATTTCATAATACATACGTATTACAGGATTTAGATCGATCCCAAGGCTAGAAAAAGGACAGATGCGGGCTAAGATTTCAAAGATTTTAAAGGTCAAAACAAACTATAAATAGGCTGGTTAGACATTTAAAGTTAAATCAGTTATTTTATTATTTAAAAGTCAAAGCTCAACTACCTTTCTTTTTTTTTGGGTGGGATTTTATCAAATAACTTTTCCCGCTCAGGGCGGAGTGGGAGGGGTGTCCGAACTTTTACTGACTAAAACCCGACTGACCCGTGTTCCTTCAGGTGCCTGTGTGTCAGGGCCACGATATCCTTTTCGGACAAACTCGCAAGCTCGCAGATGTGCTTGCGAGTAAGTAAGAAAGCATCTTGTTTTACCATTTAAAGAAAGAACGACCATTCATCACAAATCCACCAAGATTCTTCACGACGTTTTCCATTCCCGTACCTAAGTCAATAGCAATTTTTTGTTAGCCTTCATTGTGTCCCACTGCTGGGAAAAAACCTCATTTTTTTCCTTTCAAACCTCTCTATTTTCGGGAGGACATCGCCGTCGAGGTAGCCCGCGCTGGTGTGACGATCCATGTTTGCGGGGCCAATATGGCTAGAGATTGCACAAAATAGATAATAATAAAATAAATCACAAAACAAACTTTGACAGTAAGTATACAGAAGGGTAAACAGACGTGAGTAAAATTACACAAAGATTGGATACAAAAGATAGGTACTGACTGTAATGAGGTCGACAGTCCAATAAGAATAAGTACCCTGCCCCCTAAACTAGGAAAATACTGTATCTTGGGAGGCAGATGAATTTAGGTTAGTTCAAAACTTCTGGGTGCATAAGATTATACATAGACATACATATTAATTCTTTAAGCAAACAATAGTACTGATACGGACTGAATACCCTATAGACATTTTTTTTCACACACGATTTACCAGATAGAACAAATAAATAGCCAGTCATGAGGACTGCCGGCAGAAGTGAATAATTAAAACTTTGGAATAACATAAAATATGACGGCGCAGCAAGTGGCGCCGTCTATTTTTGTTATGAAGTTACTGGAATCACCGAAAAGGTCGGATGAGAGTGACACTGACTGCCGACAGTCACTCTAGCAGAGCGTCGCATCGATGGTTGCATGGCGGCTGTCTTCTGATGACAGAAGATGATGTTAGGGGAGCCGCTGTCGTACCACGTCCACGACGAACATATTATTCCGGCATAATCTTGGTGATATTGAAGCTGCTGAACCACTAATACGATGATCACTTCTGGTAAAGGCTATCCTGCGCCGTTATATATATATATGCATATACATGTACACAGGCCGCTGCGCGTTGCCAGTCTGGTGCAACACGTCACATTAGCATGTCGGTGACGCCACCCATAAGTTTTAGCGTACCAAAAGTCGCTCAACGCGCCTAAAGAAATTTTAACTTCAAAATTTGCCTTTTCCGGGCTACCAAAATTATTTTTCCCTTTTAAAACCAAATCTAAAACAATTTTCCCGTAACCCGTAGTTCAACCTGTTAAAATTCCAATTATAAATAGCTGTACAAAGAAGGCACGTTTAGATTACAAATTGCTTATTACTAACCGAGCAGCAAAAATCAATTGAATCCAATTCGACCGTAATCGAAGAACAAAAAACAACGACGTTCTCTTTAAGAATTTCCTATTCAGTTACGAGATTTGGGGATCCCTTCTGAAATTAGATAAACGCTGAAGTTTTCAACAGTTTTAATTATTCATTTGTGAGTATTTGTGTCTTTTACCGTCAGTTGCACGTAAGTCCATTAAATTTGATTCCCCATTAAAAGTTATGCTGTCACTTTCTGATACCTTAGATAAAGACAGCATTAATGTTTTAATAGGGATAATTGATGCTCTCTCATGTGGATATTCAATTTCTGAAGTAAGAAGTATATTCAGTCAAGTTAGCCCCAGTTAATGTATGAATCGTATTTATGTAACATATTTGTACGGAACACTCGTTTAATATTTGGTAGGTTTTATGAATGAATTGAACGGCAGCGGCAGGCCGCATATAGCTTCTAAATATTCATGGGTCCGGCGAATGAAAACCATAAATTTATGAAAGTGCAAGCGGGTTGCGGAGACCGTGGCGCTCGCAAAAGTTAACGAGGTCCATTTACACACACGACGGGTTAAAAAAAACATTAACGATATCAGAAATGGAATTTGCAACGAGCTTTAATTTATCAGTGAAGGATTGGAATGTATAAATAATATTTTACCTATAAAAGCTTGTTCGCGACATTCAAAGTTTTGCGCAAAAAGGATGAAATAATATATCGAATTAAGTGTCTACGTTAAACTTGTTTATTTGGTACGTTCATTCGCAGCTGATGTAATGGATGTGTTACAAATTGAACTCGGTGTTATCGCTTATATTACGAAATGCATTGGTCCAAAATTATTTGTCATATCGAACCTCGATAAATGTAGAGCAATCGTCAGTCGATGTCGTGCATCGTTGTTCGCGCAATATGTGATTCGATACGCCGCGCGCCGTTCTCTACCTCTACTGTAGAGTTGAGAATCCTCTTGTAGAGGAGAAGAAGTGTAGATAAACTCCTATCAATTATCTAGACAAAAAAGGAAATAAATGAAATAATTGCCTTCAGCAAAAGAAAATCCATAATTAAACGTAGCATTACACTTTGTGACTTTGATTCAACTCTACTTAGGATATATTGTAACCATAAAAATTCACATATCATCGTATATATTAACGATTATTACCCAAAAACATTAAACTGCACTATTAAATCAAATGAAGTCAAACAATATGATGACAAAACGCAGAACAAACAAAACTTACGCAATCATGGAACAGTGGCAATGTAAACATTGTCGGGTACACCGAACGAATTACGCAATGTATGTGCACACGGTCGTTTGGACCGCCTATAGCTTGTTTACAGTGGTAGCTGAATGGAAAACGAAATGACAATCGGATCGATTGGCTGCAAAAGCAAATTATTGTTGAACGACAATTTTGTCATTCACAAAGAGACATGTTATGGAGTAAGTACACATTCGTTGTTAGTGTTGTAAAAGACTTGAATCTTTTAGTCAAGTCTTTTATTGTTTTAAGTGTTCATTTCGAGACTTCAGTCGACTTTACTTTGAGTCTTTTGAGACCTTATGAGTCTTTTGTGTCCTATGAGTTCTTTGAGTCCTTTGGAAGTCGACCTCAACGTAGTTGGGAAAAAGCTAAGCAGATGATGATGAGTTCTTGAAGTCTTTTGACGCTTACCTATGAGTTTCTTTGAGACTATTGATTCGTGTGAGTTTTTTAGCTGAACTGAGACATGAGCTTTAAAATTGGTGTATTATGTTATTAATATTTAAGGAAAAAATATATTCAATCAGCTAATTATGTACAGTCGCCAGCACATCACATCAGGTTATACCAAACTGTCAAATTTCTCCAAATGATTATAAACCTTAAATTGTTGATGGTTAAGTTCAAATCGAATGAGAAAATTTGACGGTTTGTGGTAACTTGATGTGCTGGCGACTGTACATAATCACTTCTGAACTGACTTCTGTCATAAAAAAAAAACAAATTAATTACCTACCAGATAAGAACTCAGATGACTCAATCCCTAGTTCTTTTGAAAAGATTCAGTCTCGAGTTCCTTTAGACAAGACGCGAGTCTTCCTATAAAAGACTTAAAATTCAAAAGGACTTGAGCTCTGAATATTTTTTATCAGACTCGAGTCTTCAAAAAACAACTGAGTGTTCAGAGAGAGCTCAAGTCTCATTATTGTAAGACTTAGGACTCGAGTTTCTTACAGCACTATTCGTTGTTCGTGGAGGACATCATTTCTCCTATTTCTCTTTTGTTTAAATGGAAATATTATTTTTAAAAGGAGATTAATAGACAATTTGAGTTCATGTTGAGTTGATATTAAAAAAAATTCTTTGCTTTTTTAATTAGACCAAAAACTATTTGATTTAATTTTAGCAAAGATTTTAAAGGAGAACAAAATATGAGAACTTTGTTTATCATTTCTATTTAAATTACTAATTCAACCTTCGCCTTTTTCGAACTTGATGAGGGTCGGTAGGTTTTAGACAAATCATTAGGGCTCTCGCTCTAATTTATCAAGAGACTGGATCTGAATTTATACTTTTACGAATGAAAATTTACCACCCATTTTTTTTAAATTTCATGATTTTTTAAATTTTTTCTTTGAGTAATAAACAGTATCGATTCCGTCTACATAGATCCAAATTATGTTCTGTATTTTATCTGACACACTGTACCTCCTGGAATCTATAAGTACAAATATTATAAAGAGGTAAAATTCGTGTGTTTGCACGTAGGGGGGGGGGGGGGGTACGTAGGGGTAATCTTTCGAACTATTTATCCGATTCCACGAACTATTTATCACTGGGAAGCCAAGACTATTGCCGAGTATCATAGGATATATTTTATGTTAAAACAAAACATTTCACGCGATTGAAGTCGCGGGTAAACGTTAGTCCTAGATATGAATGAATGAAATGCACCGACCCCAGCGTAGTTGTACCAGACTCGATTACTCGAATGAACCCAAAGATTCACCCTAGCCCCTGAAGCCTCATGTTTCATGAGACTACAGAGACTATCGGTCAGAGATCAGCCTACCAGATATGCATCCTTGAGCAAGCATTGGAATAGTGGAGAGACGGGTTATATTTTTCTATGGGTGGGATCTTTGAATGACTTCGCTGCCAGGTTGCTCAGGTTCAGCTGCATTCTCGAGTCTTTTCTGTGTCACTGCTATGCTGTGTTACAAATTCCAAGCACAAATTCTGTCATAGCTAACCAGCACGGCGCGGCTCGATCTGGCTGCAGTTCTGCAAGTCGAACATGACATATAATGATACACACATCGGCGACATGTCCAAATTATCACTGGTCGTTATAATAAGAGTGTAAAACAGCCACTTGATTTCATTCGCGACCGGCCCCAGTTGGCATCGGGCCAGAACTTCTTATTCAATCAATATGTCATCGTTTACACAAGGGTGGATTTTGTTTTTTTTAAATTTAACTATGTTGGTGATAATGTGGGGCTTGTTATTGATTAGGTTTTACTTAATGAGCCATGTAAAAGAGCTTTTAGGTACCTAATTGGAATTGGTTTTAATCCTGCTTTAAGCAGGTCTGGCCGATACGGAAGCAATTATGAGATTATTGAATCTCTTAACAAAAACCTTAGTGATGTCACAATCACATAAGTTGTATGACTGTTGAGTGTACCTATAGTATTACGTTATGTCCTCGGTAAATCAGAAATTAGGGATGTGTGGCACCCCGATGAGTAATTTCATCTTCACTGATACCAATTTGGTTGTGCATTTTTTCATGTTTTTCAGTCGGTCACAAAACAGCTGTTAGTGAACTGAAATAGGATAACATTAACCTATGATATGGCTATGTATGTATGTAAAGAATGTTATGTATAATGAAGTCGGATATAAATAATATTATAATATAATATATATTTTAATAATAAGATTTATTTTATTTTATTTTGTCTCTATCACAATTAATTTATTCTTTTAACTTCAAAGTAACGCGAACGATTGTGATAGTACGCCCCTCAGAAGGAAGGCTACGTAAGGCTGATAACGCATCAGCTAGCCTGGTTGTCAAGACAGGTGCGATAGCTAATCTGATGGCCTCGTCCGACTGTGCCACTCAATTCTATGAGCCGTGTCTTCCTTAGCTTATTGAGCGGTCTGCTTTGAAAGCTGCCGGGTGTTCCCACCCTTTTTTTATAAAGGCTGTATTTAAATTATTGTGCATTTATTCAGTGATTAATGTGTAACCGATAATATTCTGTTAACTAGGTCAATGGGCTGTTCTTTAAACCGTGTACTTTTTGTTATCTCCATTCATTGACAATTGAATACAATAATTAAATATTCGTTATTTCTGTAAAATATACAGCAATTAAACCTGAAAACTGATCACCTCATAACAGCGGCCAACAAACAACTTGTAACATTTACATAACAAAAACAAAAAAAAAAACTTAAAAATTCTGATGACCTACGGAATGACCCAAATGTCAAAAGCTGGCAAGCAGCCAGAATATGTTATCTACTAAAGAGTGAAATACTAGCCGTTCCCAATTTTCACTTTTTAATTACCAAACTCTTGACTTTGATGTTTGACAACGGTGCATTGTATTTATAATTTTTTTTCGGTGCTGTAATCACTTGACCCGGTTATCAAGAAATTTTTCAATGCCGCTTGGGTGAAGAGTTTTTCGGATTTGCTTTTTATGTAGCCTACCATGAGGTAAGAAGATGGGGCGAAATAAAAATACTCTAAATCTTGAAACGATTTTTGGCATCAGAAAATGGAAAAGTATCAGTTCTTGGTATGAATCCTCAAAAAACTTTTTAGCTATTCTTATTTTCATATCAAAGGAATCTATTTTTGGCATTCTATATTACTTTGATACAGATTCATTTACGTCTCAAATATGTCTATTTAATTAACCGACTTCTAAAAAAGGAGGAGGTTCTCAATTCGGATGATTGTATTTTTTTTTTATGTTTGTTCGCGCATAACTCCATCGCTTGCCAACCGATTTGAAAAATATTTTTTTTGTTGGAAAGGGTATACTTCCCAAATGGTCCCACGAAAATTTTATCGAAATCGAACAAGCGATTTTTGAAAAATCAACAAACATCTAAAAATTTATCTATATTAACGATCTTTTCGTTTACTCTGCATTGCGTTTTTTGTTCGCGCATAACTCCGTCATTTACGAGCCGATTTGGAAAATTCTTTTTCGGTACTAAAAAGTGAACAATAAAAAACATTTTACAAAAAAAAATAACCGACTTCCAAAAAAACACTACAAAGTGAAAAATAACTTTAATTTCGGAAGTCGGTGGCATAAAACTAAAATACAGATCCAAAGACACCGACTTCCGAAATTAAAGTTATTTTTCACTGTGTAATGTTTTTTTGGAAGTCGGTTATTTTTTTTTGTAAAAAGTTTTTTATTTAGAAACCTATTAAGTATCTATTATTATCGTACAATGTTCGAATGTATGAATCTTATATATATACGTAGATAATAATCAAAACCCCAGGCAAAACATCTACTTAGCATAACCTTGTACACATCAATAAAAGTTTTCCGTAAGCGCGTTATTATTCGATATTCACGACACAATTGCGAATTCGAATCCCGTATAAACACGTTCATTCCTAAGCTACATACACACATTCGGAAACGCTCACAAAACGGGCCAAAGGTGTGTTCAAATTAATAAAAATGCGGAAAAAATAAAATGGGGAAATAGGGCATCGCGCTCTATTGCCCCTTCCCACGAAATCAAAATCCATCGTCGGCTGAGCTCTCTCTATATAAATTTATTATTGCGCCACTTCCCCTTAGCTATTTTCTTTTAAATAACGGAGCATTGTCAGAAAATATCAGCCTTTCTATTCTGTATGGATTGCAGGATCTTTGATCTATACATCTATCTGTATATCTGCTTTGATTTAAGATGGAAACGTTGTTTGTATAATATATTGAGAAAGCGATAAAAGTGAACATAGGACCTAACCTAATCATGGTTATAAGTTATAATAAGTCTTTCTTCGCTTAGCATTATGAGTCTTACTTTCCTTAGAATAGAATAGAATTTATTTCTGAGTAGACATAGTATAGAGTACTAATAAATGACCTAAATGCTTGAAGCTTTAAGCTATTGCCTGCACGTTCTAGGTGACGTATGCTTAGGATGAGACGAAGATGACGATGCTCTTACCTATCCCCCAGAGCCTTTTCTGTAAAGTACACAGGGATACCATAAAATATGTTAGTATATATAGGTAACATACAAGCCTTTTCACACTCCTCAATACCTTTATATTATAGGATTGTAAGAAAAATATCGGTGGTATTTCCCGCGTAAGTAGCAAGAGTGGTTTTGAAGAAAATAGGTTAATACGGCACTCGAAGGCGATGGGCTTACACGCTATTGCCAAGTTTGTCATTCAAGTATCGTTTTAAGCTCCGTTTAACACAATAACCAGCACGTTTTAAAGGGATGTTTAATTTTATCACACAGATTAGAAAAGTTCTATAAAAGTCGATGTGATCAAGTTATAGCGGTGTTTTTTAAGTTTAGCGGTGTTTACATTTTGTTGATCGATAAATAGGTGTATTATTTATTTTGAGGATTAACTTTAGAGAATTTGAGGCGCAGTTAGTGTTGTATAACTTGAGTTAAATCATAGACAGGGTGTTGTTTTGGAAACTTGAAAGTTAATATAAACCAAGGTTACTGTGACCTGGTTTATTTTTCCGGTAGTAAAACCTTCAAAGGGACAAACACAGGAAAGGACTCCCAGCGTTTTAAAAATTGAACGTGCTTACAGCTCCTCAATTGTTTCTCTCACTTCAACCTTTTGTCAGAATCCACTGTATGACAAAGTACTCAGGCATTTTGTGAAGTCTTTTGTTTTAATACGTTTTTCAGATTTTGTTTGAAGACTAGAAAAAAATCCTCGACTAAAATAGATACTTACCGTTTTTCGTAAATCCTGTAGAAGGCACTGACCGGAGATGACTCACGAAGGCTGGCAACCTACTCCATCTTATTTCAATAAAATCCAATTTACATAAATGAATATATTACTGTGTCTACCTACACGAAACACCTACTTACATTTTTATGGGCACTTGTGGTAATATATCTTTCAAATCTAATAATTATCAGCTTCTTTTGCGGACCAGTTAGAAACGATCAAGTTAGCTGCTTTAATTATGCTATAAGTACCTAGTTAAGGTGGATCTGCAGCTATAGCCTGCGAAATTCTAATTTCCTTACTCTTTTTGCAATTTTCAGGTCAGTGTCAGGTTGGTCTTGATCAAAATATGATTCGCGATTATAACATATACGAGTATGTATTTACAGAATTATTATCATTAGAATCATTAATATATCTCTCTAAGTTAGCTTTCTTCCATTGAATTACTTTTGCGGTACATATAACAAAAAAACAATTTCAAAAGATTTTGTCTGTCTGTCTGTCTGTTTATTCCGGCTAATGTCTGAAACGGCTGGACCGATTTTGACGGGACTTTCACTGGCAGATAGCTGAATGTTATAAGGAGTACTTTTATTTTAGAAAGAGCCCAGCATCTAGTCTAGTATATATTTTAGAAAGAGCCCAGCATCTAGTCTAGTATATATTTTAGAAAGAGCCCAGCATCTAGTCTAGTATATATTTTAGAAAGAGCCCAGCATCTAGTCTAGTATATATTTTAGAAAGAGCCCAGCATCTAGTCTAGTATATATTTTAGAAAGAGCCCAGCATCTAGTCTAGTATATATTTTAGAAAGAGCCCAGCATCTAGTCTAGTATATATTTTAGAAAGAGCCCAGCATCTAGTCTAGTATATATTTTATAAGTAATCATCACATCATACTCATACTTTCATACTAAAGGCGAAAGTTTGTGAGTGTGTGTGTGTGTATGTTTGTTACTTCTTCAAGCTCAAACGACACGACCAATTTTGATTAAATTTTGTATGGAGGTAGCTGACACCCTGGAATAAGACATAGGCTACTTTTTATCCCGATATTCCCACGGGATCGAGACTTACGCGGGTGAAACCGCGGGGCGCAGCTAGTTATTATATAAAATAATCGATGAACTCTAATAATTGCAATGCTACTGTGGAACTGTACTACTGTGAAAATCTAATCAAAGATTGAAGATTTTGCTTTAGGCCCAATCTTAAACATGAGACTTTTGAAAAAAGAACCGAAAATAACCATAATTATTTTTAAACCATGTGAGTTCATTGCAGTTACTAGAGCGACGTTCGATTGTTTGAAGTGTTCACAGAATAACACTACAGTCTACATTACAACGCGAACTTTATAGTCGAGTCGTGTCCTTGATCTATGACTAATAGATGTTGTGTCCCCCACTGACGTGTTCGGCAAGCCATCCATTAATCAATTCGTGATACACTCGCAGCTTCCTCGACTATTCATTACTTGGATTTGTATTTTATACATGTATCGTGTGTACGGGTTATAGAACTTGATATTCGATTAGAAATGTACAGTGGATAAAGTGAATTAGTGGTTCAGTTATGCATTTTGTGAAGCGTTTTAAGAATGGGTGAGTTACAGCGGCCTAAAATAATGGGGTAGTTTATGATGTGTACATATTTTCTCTTGC
This sequence comes from Tiliacea citrago, assembly GCA_963921375.1. NCBI lineage: Eukaryota > Metazoa > Arthropoda > Insecta > Lepidoptera > Noctuidae > Tiliacea > Tiliacea citrago. The sequence goes on from OY992799.1 coordinate 9,791,335, forward strand.
TTTCTGTGGGAGTGATTTCGTGAAAAGGAATGGTGAAGGGTTTCGGTGCAGGAAAACATCGTGAGGAAACCAAAAATTGCTTCGTTTTTGGTTCTAGAACCAAAAATTAGAAGACAATTGTGACATCTACCAACCCGCACTGGGTCCGCATGGTTGATCACGGCCCACTCCCTCTCGAAGAGAGGAGGTGTTATAGGCTGGTTATCTTCTTTATTTTTCGTGTAGTTAGTGACTAACCTGGTGTCACATACCTCCAGTCTCCTCAGGCGTCACATCGACGTCGAGAAATATCTCTTAGGCATCCCCGGTTTCCTCACGATGTTTTCTTTCACCGTTTTTTAAGCAAGTGATAATTAAATAAAAATAATAATAATAAATAACAAAAGGTATTTTTAAAGCAGAGGTGAGTGGAAACGCCGGGAGGGGTCGCCCTAGGAGGACATATATTGACCTATTTGGTGATGTTCTTCAGAAAAGTCAGGTGCGTAGTACTCGCAACCGGCGTGCGTGTATCACACCAGATGTATGTCAAGTCAAACCAAGTCAAACCATTTATTTCAAATAGGCACATAAGAGGCACTTGTAAACGTCAAAATTTACAAAAAAAATAGAATTGATTCTAGTTGCCCCTTCCAAAAGGTAGATTCGTATGGAGAAGAATGGGCAAGAAAATCCACCGGTACTCTTTTAAAAATGTTTTACAATATTTTGTTTGATTACATTAATTATATGATTATATGTGAAGACGATGCACCTAGAATAAAATTACTATACCATAATAGGTAAAACGAATTAAAAACTAATCAATGAAAAATAACTTAATTATTAGATAGATACATGGTGTTCACATATTTACAAACATCATAAAAGTATGTTTTTCTAAAAAAAGTAAAAAAATAAGTCAGTGTGTGAGTATAGGTTATCACAGAATGTAAAATCAATATCATGAAAATAACAGATTTTACCATAAAAATAGCTACCAGTTTGATTTTGTCTAGACTCTAGATTGTCCTATGGAGCTGGACCAGCATGTTTCCAAGCATTCCTGTCCTGGATATAATCCTCTAACTTGTAATATGCTTGTTTACAAAGTGTACTTTTAATATGTGTTTTAAATTTTCTCTCATTTAATTTCAATATATCACAAGGTATTTTGTTGTAACATTTAACACAGTACCCCATAAAAGATGTATGTACTTTAGATAATCTGAAAAATGGTTGATCTATTTTATCTTTATTTCTAGTATTAAAATTATGTCTATCGCTTATCTTTTTAAAAATATGTAGATTTTTCCTTACATACATAATATTTTCATAAATGAATTGGCAAGGTACCGTCATAATATTAATCCTTCTAAATAGTTCCCTAAGAGATTCGCGGCGACGGAGATTATAAATTGCTCTGACAGCTCTCTTTTGCAAAATAAAGATGGACTCAATGTCAGCAGCCCGACCCCACAGTAAAATGCCATACGACATAATGCTGTGGAAGTAACTAAGATAAACCAACGCGCGGTTTCTATATCTGTTAGCTGTCTTGTTATGAACGTAGTCGAAGCAAAAGTAGTATGTAAGGAGCGTAGCAGGTAGCGTTCTATAGTTTCTACCTACCCCCATGGGAAGAAGGCGTGAGTTTATATAATGTATGTATGGTAATTAAATAATAATAAAAAAATGAAAACATTTATTTTCGACCAAGCACTTGTATACGACATTTTGTACTTGTATGATGCTGATTATGATGTACCTACATTAAACGCATCAATTTCCTAGAATCAGGAATTCTTTCGTCCAATACTTTATTGAATAAATATTCTTACATTGGAGCGATACTGAGGAATAATATTTTATTTCATATCCCGAGAGGAGCATCGGGCCATTCGATATAAAAGGTTCGTTATTTCTTTTCCAAACGCGATATTTCTTTGTGCAAAATTTCATCAGCACCTGTCACACGCCTGCAATAAGATTGGGTCACAAACAAAGTACTGGAAGTTTAGAAGGTTTTTTTCTATACGTAAATGAACAATGGGTTTTTTTTATACGACCCGAAACTCGGAAAATATCTCGGAGTGAAATTGACGCAGTATTTAAGTCTTTACAAAAACTATTTATGGATGGACCTGAATTAAAATGTGAGCAGATTCTATTACTTTTAAAAAGGGGGAAAATAACCCCCATTTGCTTAGTAGTTCTTATCTATATCTATACTAATACTATGTAAATGTCTATTAACTGCTCCTAAATTACGATGTTTTTCTTTTTTTACATACTTTGACATAACCTACAATTTTAATTTAAAAAATTTATTAGTAACTTGTGGACAGAATATTAATTCAGATTTGTTACAGTTGTAATAGCAATGCTGTCATTTGGTTTAAATATGTAGGTTTTTATTTTTATTATTTTAGTCATATTTTATATAGATTCTTTTTTAATTTGTGAATGTGAGAACGTTGTAGGCTTAATAGACTGTAGTTTTGTAAACCATCTTATATTTTGTTAAGTACTTGGTACTTGTTGATGGGCCTACACTGTCCTCCCTTACCTATTAACACTGTAACTTGAAAAAATTGTAAAAGCCCACTTAAAAAAAAAAAAGAGTAACCGTATAGTTTCTTGCTGGCTCTTCTCCATAGGAAACGACCAATTGGAACCGTGCACCTAGCTTCTGACGTTTCATAAGTGCCCATGTAGGTTTATGTGAAATAAAATATTTTAATTGATTGATTGATTGATACGAGTAAAGAGGTAAAATTTGTTTGTAAGTTTGTATGTAGTGGGTAATCTCTGGAATTACCAGTCGGATTTGAAACATTCTTTTTGCATTTGATAGCTCAATTCTTGAGGAAGGTTATAGACTCTTTAACATCACGCTACGACCCTTAGGAGACGAGCAAAATGAAAAAAGTCAGAAAGAACGCTAAGCGAATACAAAGTAATAGCGCGGGCGGGCGATGCGATGCGACGCAGTGGATCGGGGGCATAAGAAATTTCACGCCAACGAAATCGCGAGCAGAAGCTAGTACTACATAAAACTCAAGGTAATAATCCTAAATAGTTTTTTTTTTATGAAGCATTAAAGGCCCTATTTCAGAAGGGCACATATAAAAATTTACATAATTTTCGAATGAAATCACTGTACTACATTCCATGGTATGTTTGACACTTAACTTAGTAAAACAACAAAGCTTCAAAAGCGTACCAATTACACGCGAACAAGTAATCCATACTGACCTAAATAGAGGCCCTTCGCGCTCCACCCTTTGGAGTTTTGCAATTACGGAAAATGATGCAAGAACATACAGAGCATGCTGATGCTGATGATACTCCCATTCACATACAGAAAGGCCGAATTAAAATATAACAACTGCAGAGTAATGTCTGTGTGTGTTTTCTATGTTTTTGTGATAGGTCTCATGAAAGGTACTATTAAATTTCACCGTGAAACTTAGGTGTAGTGAACCTTATTAAAACGTTGACAACAGGTAAACCGCGGTCACTGTCAGACTGCATACAAAAGAAAGAGAAACGCGATGACACAACGCTTGTAATTTATTGCAAAACATGAAGCAATTATCTATTTACTCAAAAATGAGTTGAGTAATCGAAAATAAAAAACAACCAAGTTCTGCATACAAATAAGACGTTCTTGTTTTAATTAAATACCAACCGTACCTACGTTGTTATTTAATACAGATATTTTGGATTGAAACTCAAAGAAAAGGGTTTGTTTACCGTTAAGGGGTTATTGTACTCATCATTACCTATGAACAACAACAACAAACCCGAAATCGCGAAAAAAATCAACTGTTCCCTGCATTTTGACGAGTTATTCGAACATAAATGTAGGAAACAGCAGATTTTTACAAGAGCAAGGAAGTGGAACTATACCTAATATGTAATAATAATGTTTAAGGAAAGAGGAAGTCTTTTTAATTTTAATGTTGAACTGCTTGAAAACTTCGTCATGACCCATTTAGTTAAATTGGTATGTATACCCTCAACCTTCGCCTATCGGCTCGAAATCACGCCGGTTTGGTATCGAATCTGTTAGATTAAGGCGCAGATATATGATTTTAGTGACTTTTAAATCTGATAATACGCCTTAATATAATGCAAGTATGTTATGCAAAAAATGTATGTTAAACTAGAACGTACACATCAATTCTATGTGAATATTTAAGTGTTGTAGTAAAGTACTTTATGAAATGATTTAATTCAGGAAATAATGTCGACCCAAAGCATAAAGCCATGTTACTTTCCAACTACTTAAGATATTTTCATGCTTTTTCTTTGTATGAATAGACAGTTTTATTATATATTTTTTTTAATGTTGCCCCACTAGAAATTTCTCCTGTATCGTGGGTGCGTTTACAAACATTTAAACTCACATACACAAACTGCCAGACCCGGAACAACTACTTGTAGGTCATACAAATATTTGTTCCGTGCGGGAATCGAACCCACGACACGCAGCGCAGCAGTCATTCGCTTAACCACTGCGCCAACCGTGCCGTCAACCTATCACTCTATCTGTGATTTTATTCAAATATCCATATTTTCGTTACTAAAAATAAATATTCCCTATGAAAATTAATGGTGGGGCGCAGGCGGCGTGAGCGCGACGCGCATTTGTATGGCCAAGGTCAAGGGCGAATATCTGACCCTTAATAAAATTGCTATTTATAGGTAAATTTTATCTGCATGCACTATACAGCGTGAGCGTGAGTAGTGGTGGCCCAATGGCAACAACCACGACTTATGAGTTGTAGGCCGTAGGTTCTAACCGAGACAGGCGCTTTACTTTGTGTAAATTATTTCATCACCACTGCTCTCAAAACGGTGAAGGAAAACATCGTGAGGAAACCGGCATGTCCTAGAACCAAAAATTCGAAGATATGTGACATCCACCAACCCGCACTGGACCCGCGTGATGGTTTACGGCCCACTCCCTCTCACCGAGAGGAGGCCTGTGTCCCAGCAGTGGGGACATTATATGCTGATTATGGTATACAGCGTGTAGTTGGATGAGTTGGTTCTGACGAGTTGATTCTGATGAGTTGATTCTGATGAGTTGATTCTGATGAGTTGATTCTGATGATCCAAATGGTCTTTCAAATTTAAACTGAGGTTGGCGCAAATTGTTTGCAGTTGCGAATTATCCTTGCTCTTGTACTTACTTAGTTTTTCTGTTTGTTATCCTACCATTCTTTTGTATTAAGAATTAATCATAATAAAACGGTAATAATGTCGAATGTATTGAAATGAATAGACAGAGTAATACCGCTCCAAACAGTTAAAAAATAAATAAAAAACCTTAAATAATAAATTGCTTAACACTTACCTTAGTGTTATCCTCAAGTCAATAAATAAAGTATAAAAATAAACAAGTGTTTGGCTGCTAACAATTCAGAGTCCAAACTGACAACAATTCAATTTATTTCTGACATTTTCATACCAACCCAACGAGGAAAATACGTAACCATAAACAATTCAACCCACGGCGCACAGCGTTTAAAAGTACATTCGACGATAAAACTAGGAATTATATTACTCCACCAGTCAGTACCTCGTGTCCCTTCCACTTTAGGCTAGACAAAGTTGATTTAAACCTAATAACATTCAATTGTTTCGAAGTTCTGTCCTGTTCTGGTTTGGACTCTTTGGACTGGCGCCAGTGGGTAGTGTCCAAAGTTGAAGACTCGACCGCATCTTGAATATCGATCGAAGTTATGCAACAACAGATGGTGGCAACTATGGCGGAAACTGTCGTGTCAGTAATTAATTTTGTTAAACACTTTTTGTAGGGGAAGGAGGAGTGGTTCTTCATGGTTAAGATTGTGAGATTGTACTAGTGGGAGCTAGATTAAGTTTTTGTAGCTTTGGAATCATGGCTTTAGTAAATATTACGCCGTATTTTGTGTAGTTTAATAATATCCTTCGATGGTAAATAATCCTTTTTCGAAAATAATTGTATTTTCGAAAAAGGATTATTTACCACCAGGGTTTTAGAATTAGTATATTGATACTAATTCTAAAACCACCACTGTCTTAGCTGATGTTAAGCCATTTTACTGTTATTTTGCGCTTGATGCGTTGGTCACAAAAAAGACAGTTAATAACAATTTTTTTTACAATTGAAAAGGGAATTGGAAGGGAAGGATTGAAATGTTTTTCAGTCTCTTCCGGAATCGAGTACGTTCATCTCGATTAACTACGATCTCGATTCTATATAAAACGTCAATCGACTGGGCCGACGTCGGTGGTAGACGAAGACGTAACTTGCAGTAAACAAGTTTTCAAACTTGCCATGCTTGAACCTAGTTTGTAGAATAAAAAGCGGAAAAAGAGATTTCTTTGTGTGAACGATTTGATCGGGAAGATATAAGTAGAATTGAGACACGACTGCATTTGAGTAGTTGATTGTTAGTGTCTAAGGTTAGGTACATTTGATACTATAACTTTTCCTCAACATGATCTGTTCGTAATTTAAACGCATTGCTACAGGCAGAAAAAGCAGTTTTATACAATTTGTAATTTGAAAAAAATACTTGCGGGGCAGTCTTTGGGGACTGCCCATAGAAGCGAAAACTAAGGAAACGGAGGTATATCTATGTACATATATACACAGTATACATATAGCTCATGGGAAGCGTGCGGTGACGATGACGCGAGTTTCACGCTTTTTGTTCACCCAAAAAGTACACATATACAGGGTGGAAGGGACATACATCATACTTGACCCCCATGAATTGAAATTTTTTGTAAGATATTAAAAAAAAAAAATTCGCTGTTCCATACATTTTGACCGAGTAGGTATTGCTGATGGAAACAGCTGTTTTTTTTAAATTACCGACGAGAAATTTCAACGCACGGGGGTCAAGTATGATGTATTGAATCTATGGTAACAGGTTTCGCGTCGATGTCCCTGCCACCCTGTATACACAGAATACATATTATAGCTCATGAAAAACGTTCGATGACGATAACGCGAGTTCCATGATTTTTGTTCACCCAAAAAGTGCCCAACGCGCCTAAAGAAGTTTTCTCTTACAAAAAAAAATATTTTTTTGGAATACGACTGATCTCTCGAGTGTAAATGCAAATAATCGAGTTCTATTCGAATATAGATATCTAATTGGACATGCTACGTCTGACATATAATTATTTGATGGACTTCCTATCTGACTGATTGATTTTGCGATAAAGAACATTTATTTCTGGCCCTAACGATGCGTTTTGTACAATTATAATTACAAATAAATATTATGTTATGAACTATATGGTTCATTGTCATGCGGACGGATTATGAACTAACTGAAGCATACCTACCTTTATACATATACATAGTATTAGGAAATGGCCATGACCTAATCCAGAATAAACAGTGCTGTAAATAGGTGAAAATCAGTAGGTAAACATATAACTGTAGATAATAAATAGACAAATTAACAAATGCCTATAATTAGTTTACCGTTGAAAACAATATCGGATGATTTACAACACCGTAGTGCGCCTTTAGGCGACGCCGCGCCGACGTGAAGAAGCATTTTTGACAGAGCGAGGGCGGGGCTACAATAATGAAGACAAAGGGTGTTATTATGGAGAAATGGCAGGCGCCTTCAATTTCCCTGCCTCAGCCAATTTCATTTAATAAATTAAAACCCAAAATGAGATTTGAACACAACGATAACAAAACATTGGAGATAGAATATTAAAGATGCTTACATAATTTAAAATGTTTTTATCTTTTTACCGACTTGAGAAAAAAGGTTCACAGGTCGTCTGTATTTTGAAGCGTTTTTATAAAGAAGAGAAATTCGTCTGAAAGTTGCCATTACTGTTTTTATTAATGTTCCCATCAATATTTTGACGATGAAACTCATGAAAATAAATACAACTCACATCTCATTTACTAAACTAAAATATAGCAAACTTCAAATCAAACTGTTTCGCTTTACTGTTGAAAACTCAAATTTTACGACATTTAACGTCCCGTTCGATGACATAACTGCATTCGAAGCCACAGGATCAAAGGAATCAAAATCTAGTTAGGTTCACTATACCGATCCTTAGCTAAAACGGCGCTCAAGTAGAACACAGTCGAGTGAATATAATTACATTTTGTTTTGTCTGTTTTATTTCATTTCGTCCGAAGACGCCGCTTAGTAATTGGAGACAATAACTTCGAAAACCTTTGCCTCGACTACCCGAATAACTCAATTATGTAAATCGGTTTGGAAATAGCTTCGAATCTAGGTACGATTTTAAGAGTTTTGTTCTAAGGAAGGTATTGTGTTTTGGGGTGTGGTTCTGTTTCTGTGGCTAATAAGGTTACTATGAAAACTGCTGTTGATGAGGATCAGGATATCATATTAGTAAATGATATTATGAGTAAAAATACTCAACATTCGATCTTTCAAAACGGCACAATGTCGCATATTAGATGACACGTGGAAATAGGTCGTAATTATCTGCAGCGAAACAGAGACAAGACGAAGAAAATGTGGCTAATTAGCCATATTTTGACCCAAGATTTTGACGTGCCACTTGCGAAGCATGTATAACTTTGACGTGCCACTTGCGAAGCATGTATAACTTTGACGTGCCACTTGCGAAGCATGTATAACTTTGACGTGCCACTTGCGAAGCATGTATAACTTATCTACCTCTTTTTACTTATATTATCATTGATATTAGTGACCTCTTTCGTTTCATCCTCTACGACAGTGACTAGTTTTTGGTAACTTGCCATTTTTTATGTCAAAGTCAAATCATTTATTTCAATTATGCACATAAAATGTCAAAATTTACAGAAAAATACCAGTGACACAGAGTACATTTGTATATAGACCAGTGATTCTAGTTGTTCCAAAAGGTAGTTTCGTAGGTAGCTTCCAAAAGATTGATTAATTAATTTCGTGCTTGGGGCAATGAAGTAAATTGATTTATTAAAATAAAAGTGATTCCAGTTGTCCCTTCCAAAAGGTTCGTTCGGTTTCGTTATGGAGAAGAATGAGCAAGAAACTCCACCGTTACTCCTTTAAATTGTTTTACAATATTTTGTATACATTAATTATATAATTATATGTGAAGACTACTACGTACTACATCACAATAGGGAAAAATAATTAAAAATTAATATAAAAAAAAAAAATTACAAACATTGTAAAAGTAGACGAATTTCATAAAATTTAAACAAGTGTTTAGTAGGTATGTTCGTATAACATTGCAAATGTTTAAAAGAACAGTCAGTAGTGTACGAAACTATGGTGTACCTTCTTACTATAAATTTCACGGCTACCCTGAAGTCTTGGCGTAGATACCAGGCTCTTGACCTGGTATCTATCCTATAACCTAACCTATATCTGTGCTAACAAATTAGGTACCAATACTTTTAGAGCTGATAGTACTCGTCTCTAGGAGTAGACTTAAGTATGAAATATTGAAAAGTTTATGTTACTTTTTGGAGATAATTAGGGAAACAACGTTACTGCGTAAAAACACCCTGTTAAAAGATAGTCAACAATCATTGACGTTAGTCACAAACGACGATGTTCACTTGACAGAAAGTGTGTCTTGTCAGTTAAAAGCACAGGATGATTATGTATGGGCGAAATTTTAATTTATTTATTTTGTTCCGTAAATTAAAACAAAAGTATCATATAAAAAGTTTTCTTAATTTCTATTTAAAGTTAATTGTTTTGATGTAATGTAACACCTCTTAAAATATTGGTACTTAATTTGTTAGCACCTTATATATAATATCCTAGTATCTTAGATACTTTCAGCCGAAATAAACAAGAATAGTTCAACTAATATAGTATTAGTAGTTCAATAGTAGTAATAGTTCAATAGTTCAACTACAATTCTTGCAAATAAATTTCATTTCATTTAATTTTCATTTTTCAAATCAAATCAAATATCTTTATTGTAATCCATAATGTATACAGGTGGTAAATAATACTTATTAGAAACAATTATGGACCCTGTCGGGCACAGCAACATTTTAATTAAGTAGGAGAGAGGAAGAGCGCTTAATGATTTTCCTTATTACTAAATTTTAAATTATTTCCTATCTTTCTGGTTTTTTACAATATTATTAATTATTATCACTCATTTATTGTTTATCTAAATATTGTATGTGTCGGTCAATCAATTTATTTATTTTTGCATTAGATTATAATGTTATTATTGCTAATTTAATTATTCACTTAAATAATTTGTATTGAAATTTGTGTATTTAATAGAGATAAATGTAGGATATTTAAATGAATAATAATATGTTAATTATATTTTAGCTCATTTATTTAGTAAGTTTAGGTGCTTTAGCCTTGAAAACGTAGCAGACAGACAGACTTACGTCACATCTCTACCATTAGAGTGGATAATTATATTTTAATCAATTTCATCCCACACAGAGTTGAATGTATTCACAATATAACTAGCTTGTTAGGTACACTATAAAGTATAAAGCCGTCGTCTCGTCTGGATTCGTGTTGTTAAGGGTCGGGTAAACGCCGTTGACCTTGGCCATACCTGCGCCTCGCACTGACGCATGACGCTGCGCTGCCGTTCGGTTTCAAAGGGAATATTTATTTTTAGTAACGAAAATATGAATATTTGAAAAAATTACACATTTAATTTTATTATAGATAGTAAAATAATCTGTTCATACAAAACAAATCATGGAAATATCTTAAGTAGTTTGAAAGCAATAAGTTTCGTTTTGTATGCTTTGCGTAGACATTACTTCCTGAATTTATTTCATAAAGTGTTTTATTACAATACTTAAATATTCACATATAGAATTGATGTAGGTACATGTACGCGTTCTAGTTTAACATACATTTTTTGCATAACTACATCCTACTTGTATTATTTGAAGGCGTTATAACAGATTTAAAAGTCACTAAAATCATATATCTGCGCCTTAATGAGAAATGTCAATGACTGGTTAGACATTTAAACCGTTTTGCATGAAATTTTAAAACAAGAACTTACCCGTGTTTTGTGAACTGTTTAGGTAGAATACTCGTAGAATAGAATAGACATTTATTTTGCAAATATGAGTAATACATAATAGGTGACAAGATACATGAAAGCTCCACCATATTTCACCATTCGGCATGCAAACATTTATATTATTATTCACTTAAGTCTAACCAAAGGCAAATCCATTAATACAGAGCAATTCAGCAATAATATCCGATAAAAACTTAGTCACACTGTAGTACGTCTTATCCATTAAAAATATACGTAGTCTACTCTTAATCTGCACTGTTGTTAAGTCTCTCCGGGTAGTCACCGTGTTTCACTGTCCTTCAAACAGTTTTGGACGATTATTTCCGTATTAATTGACTGCATTGGCTGCATCCCTATATTGGATTCCTAGATTTAGTAAATTCGACCAACAAAAGAAACACGTTTTTTATCATTGATCGACAGATATAGGTTTTGGCGCGCCAGATAGCCTTTTGATTTAAGTAATCATAACTTCTTCGTATGGTCAAGTAAAACATCTCATCAGACTATAGGTAGGCGGGTACCTATATTATTTTGCACGCCTCACAACGCTTCATCGTATGAGAGTGCTCTAGTCTCGACATGGCGCCTTGTCAAACATTTCCAACATAAAATCTCAATTATACATGAAATTCATATTATCAGGAAAGCTTTAAAAACTAGAGACTTGACATTATAAGATTAATAAGTATATTTTTAGATAGTGTTTTGCTTTTTTTAATTACGTGTAGTGCTTTCCGTTGGGAAGTGTGTCTGTTTCTTGCCACGACTCACGTCGTCTCACGCAATGGATTATAATATAACCCTCCTTCTACGAGTATAAGTTTTGTTTCATCCTTCGGATAAGCCCTATTATTTTCGTTATCAAACTCATAACTAGTTTTCTAAATTTTTATTATTTTATCCTCCCACTGGAACGCCATAAAATATTACACCAACCGAGCAAAAATTACTTAATTTGCTTTTCTTTTTGTTGACACATTATCAAATAACATACTCTGGGCGGAGCGGGAGGGCGTGTCAGACTTTTACTGACTAAAACCCACCCGTGTTCCTTCAGTTGCCTGTGTGCCAGGGCCACGGTATCCCTTTCGGACAAACCTGCAACCCTGGCAGGTATCGGCCGGACCCCATCAGTTTGTGTTGACATCTGGCCTGGTCCTTATCGGACGGCGAGCTACTCACCGTCCGCAAGCGCCCCACGGTGGCCGGGAATCGGCCTGGGATCCACGACACCCAGGGCGTCTCCTGCGGCGACTAAGGGCGTGAGGGCGCCAAATTTGCTTCGCTATCCATCCATCCTGTGCGCGGTGGACATCGAACGAGTGGCGATGGATCACACACGCTCACGCAGCGTCAAGCATAGCTTCCTGCATATTGCGCAGATTCTTTGCGAATTTAACATGCATGTGTAGAAGAGTGTGTACATAAAGTCTAATGGAGTTGTGATGTCGTACGTAGGAGAAAAGACAGGCGCAAATCGGTTTTGATAAAAAATGCATAGGTACTTTTATGAGTCTATCTGTGTGTGTTTCTGTGTCTATGTGTGTGTTCTAGAGTATTCTATTCTATTCTATTTTTACACGCTCTGTGCCGAAGACAATGATCATCATCATCTGCCTAGCCTTTTCCCAACTGTGTTGGGGTCGGCTTCCAGTCTAACCAGATGCAGCTGAACACCAGTATTTTACATGAGCCTCTGCACTCCACAACCCAGTTACTGGGTAATACGATATCCCTTGGTAAGGCTGGTTGTCAGACTTTCGGGCTTCTGACTACCCTTAACAACTGTCAAAGATCTACAAATAACAGCCGGGACCGACGGCTTAACGTGCTTTCCGAGGCACGGAGGGGTCTTGGTATGTAAATATTGTCACCCATCCACGGACCAACCGCGGCAAGCGTAGCTTAACCTGATCGATTGACCCGTGTGGCCTCCTCGTCCACGTGCCGAAAACAATGATCACGGGGTGATAATATCGTATTTGAATTGTAAACATCGCGTTTAACCTTGACCCACTAAAATCGCTAGTTAACTTTAACCGATATGTTTATTAGACCAGTCACGTATTTCTTCTGTTGCTTGTATAAATCACACGTTTATAGTATCCGATTTATATCTACAAACACGATTATAGCGTAAGAATAAATATACCATCAATACAGATTTGTTTATCTCGAGATTCTGAGTAACTCCATACATATGTAAGTCTTAAGTGTTATGGCGTATACAATGTATGTAGGCAATGGTGCTGGGGGTCTTAAGTACCCCGTTATGTACTACATACCTACTAATGTCATACTAACTGCTGTGAATGAGTTTCCCATAATCATCATGTTTGGCAGGCATATTGTTGATCGTCTTTTGTTCTTGTTAGGAGTGAGAAGTACTCTGCTCACTATCCTTAATGAGACGCGTTTTTGAACAGTCATCCTAAATAAAACCCAAATTAAGGCTCGTATAGAGTGGTACGATATCGTAGGCGCTACAGGCAGTGCGAAAATGGTACACACACAAACACACATATTATTTACAAACACACGCATGTGCACACCTCATACACCGAGAGCTGCTAAATTAATGTTTTATTTTATTTTTTTCTGTATACTCTCTATTTAATTATTAGCCTCATAATTGTAAAGCAACCACTAAAGGGAAGTGTGAGACAGCTCCGACAAAAGTACTTTGTAACTTACTGGGGTTGCCTCAATTTATGTATGACAATGTTTAAGTTGAAATAAATATTTTTGTATAATTATGGTTTTCAAATACATATACAGGGTGTGTCGTAAATAGTGGTCCAGCGTGAAGGGGCCGATCCAACGTATATTCAGCCATCACATACCTCAACTGGTTTTTTTTTCATAGGTCTAAGAATAAAATATTTTTTCGAAAAATGTATAACTTGCTTTACTTATTTACTCATTTCTATAAATTACATTATTTTTCAATAAAACAATGAAATCTAATTCAAATCAAATTAAAAAATAATGTAATTTATAGAAATTACCAAATTAGTTAATCAAGGTATAAATAAAAAAAAAAATCTGAGACCTATGGGAAAAAAAATCAAATTGTGGTATGTGATAGCTGAATATACGGTGTATTGGCTCCTTCACGTTGAACCACTATTTACGACACAACCTGTATATAATATATTATAAACTCACGCCTTCTTCCCATGGGGGCAGGTAGAATCTACAGAACACCACCTGCTGCGATCCTTACATACTCCTTTTGAAAATTATTTATTTATTATAGTATTACCACTTACACTTGATTTATTATATTTTAAAACGGCATGTATTTAACGCAGCGACAAATTAATCGGAATTTGGGATTAAAAAATAATGAAAGCCGGTAGCAAAAATAGTAGGTTAGCAGCTACAGCGAAGTATTATTTTAAGTAGAAAGTAGCAGCTCAATAATCAGTTTTTAGCTTTATTTTAATTTAAACTGGCATCGATTTTTTGTTTTGGTAACTGAATTTACCAACAATAGAGGGGATCTGGCGCTCGGCGGCCGCTGCCGCGGCACGCTCGTTTCGCTCGCTCGCCTTCGCTTGTTAATGGTTACTGTTCTAACCTAACCTAACCCAAATGATTCAATAACAGTAGATGACTTTGCAGCGATTAAGAAATAATATTTAATCGCTGCCATGTTATTTTTTTTTGCAGCAAATAGTTAGTCGCCCTTTAAGTTGTAAGTCGCCTCGAAAATTATTAGCCTTTTAAAACCATATCAAAACGTGACTCTGACGTCATACTTCATCCGATGCCATTTATAGTCATAAGTCAGACCAGTCATAAGTCAAAGCAGTCATAAGTCGTAATTAGTCAGGGTCGCGACCCGCGGGTGGCTCGCAATTAATCACTTCATTAGCTCACTCGTATTGGGCTCATCCCTGATGGGTTAACGGGGTACGCATTTTAACCGTGACACGCTGGATTAATTAAATTGTGAGTTTAACCGTTTGTATTTTGAATTTCAACGGGTTAAAGGAGAAAATTGGTTACAAAATGTATAGGTCATCTCTCTGGGTTGCTGAATGCTCATTTGTTGTTGCCCTTTTGGAAAAGGACGTTAAGTAGCTGTGGGAGACTTAAAGAGTCTCTCCGGAATAGCCATGCTATTAGAACCAAACTCTGTTATATCGTTCTAATAAGATACTAAAGTATTTATTATCGAGGACTTTCATATTAAAAATACAACGCTGTAAACCCGACTCGGGTTTAGAGATAAACATTAAGTATTTCATATTTAGAATATAGAAAAAAATCTCAAAAATATGCCATTAAATTATTAAAATATATTCGTGGAGGTTAGGTAATAAAGCCATCCTAAAACCTGGATGGCTTGACTGCTGGATGATTATCCAATCTCCACGAATATATTATTACTTATTTTTCTCTCTGTCTGATATGTTCGATCAGTCCAAAGAATACTGTTTTTTGGGTTCCGTTTTTTCCTTTTGAGGCACTTATAGGATCACTCGTGTGTCTGTCTGTCCGTCTGTCACAGTCGATTAGCTCCGAACCTACAGAACCGATTAAGTTGAAATTTGGCACACATATTAATTTCTGTGACGCAAACACGAACGTGTAACGTTAATAAATGAATTTTTAATAATAAAATGGGGTTCACTTTTGGGGAAAAATTAAAAAAAGAACGTTCTGCAAATTGTACCGTGTGACATATCAAATGAAGGGCAAATTATAAGAATTACATTTTTTTTATATTTTTAAAATAATTAAAAGGCCAGGCTTCTTCTGGGTAAGCTCACTCCATCGTCGACTTTGTCTCGGTCACCTCTGACCTAGACTAAGGTCAAGTGCAAACCCATCGCAAATTAAAAAAAAAATAGATTTTATGTTATTAAGGAAAATATAGATGAAAATTGACCATTCCCTTATCTCGGAAAATTCTGAGCCTACAATTAAAAAAAAAAAAAAACTATTCTTATAGATTACAAGAAAAACCTGTAAGAAGTCTATGGTCTTAAAATAACATGGTAAATCACTCAATATTGTGCGTACAGAGACATACTTACATTTGCAGTTGGAATGTATGGGGGAACATGTTTTTCAACTACAGTATTAATTTAAGTTTGTTCTTGGGATAAATTCATCCCAACTACGGAACCCTTCATTGTGTGAGGGCCGACACGCACTTGGTATGTTTTTTGAGTAGATTTCAAGCTCCATTCAACTCAATCCATTAATTAGTGAACAATTTAACTAGCATTGACTTTGGCTATCGCAACTGGAATATGTGAATTGTTGTTCTCATTAGCAACAAATGTCCGCTTGCTCCTGTTATTTATTCAGTTTTACAAAAGTCTGACCCTCTAAGGCAAGCCCGGTTTCTGAGGTACTTTTATCGGTAGTTTATCTATTCAATAGCGGTATCGGTTCGATAACTTGTGAATTGCGTTTCCGAACACCGCAATGTAAGATAAACTCAGTTTAAACTCAAGTTAACTTAACTGACCAATGTGTGCTGTTTATCGGTTCTATAACTCTAACTGACGTTTCATTTCATAGCAAACTACATCAATTGTTAGGTTATACATAATTATAGCGTGTATTATTTCAATTAAAATACCAGTGAAAGTTATTTAATAAAATTATTCATAGGAAAAAACAATGAGTGTTAGCATAATGAATACGAGCAGCTCATCAGAGTCTGATTTGGAAGTACTGGAGTTTATTTCTAATAAATCAGTACCCAGAAACTTAAGACGTAGTAGAATTCCTTTCAAAATGTTCTTGTATTGTTGCTTAAATAAACAAATGTTTTAGCCACTTCTATATCAAGCATCCTCTCTTTCAGTAATTTTTTTTACTGCATTTTCCAGTTATAATATGTTATTTTACAAAAGAATGTTCACCAAAAGCACAAACGATTGGAAATACCAAATAGACTGTCGACATAAAACTTAAAATCAAACGGTAAAGCAAAGATAATATCATGCGAAACGAAAACAATGAAGTGAACTTTTTTTTTAAATGGCAATGATGTTGTTCATTGATCCGTCCATAAGTAAAGACTTATCATACTTATTAACTAAAATAGTGTTAAGCCACTTATTTATCCTCGAAAAATATATTATTATAAATAAAACTATTCATTATAGACGACTTAAAATAATGAAACCAATTTTAGACGCGATCTATTTTACAGACCCATCTAGCGGCAACTAAGGAACTAGTTACCGGTTTCATAGTTATTGAATGGTTTGTTTCGTATTCAGAAACGCAGTGACAGTTAACCGACGTTTATCTTACGCACTTTATTGAATCAATAGTTAGTGAGAGTTTATTTGGGAACTTCAGAAACCGGGCATAAGGCAGGTTTGTGAACCTGGTAAATTGTAACGCAGGTTTAAAAATTCAAAATCCTGCATTGATAAAATAAACATACCTATTACATTAAGTAAAAAACTATGTAACAATGTTGGAAACAATGTTGCATGCTGTAACAGACAATTAGCATGTAGGTGGGTAATTAAATTAATGAATTAATCAGTTAATGGGCGGCGGCCGTATGAATATGATTTTGTTGCCTATGTGGCTTATTACTAGGTAAATACGGGCCCACTGAATAATGTTCATTTAAATATTACCTTGTAAATTGATATTGTGAAACAGGATGTAGGTAACTGTTGCTACTCGTATTTTGATTTACATTAGTAGGTATTTAAGGCCATATCAAAATAAATTGGGGGCTTTTTCGTAACCATTTATTTCACTATTACAACATGTATGAATTTAATTTTTGTGTATATGTTTATTGACTATTTGATTAATACTAAGGCTGAAGGAAAACGCAATTGGGTTTTTCCTCGATATAATTTAATTCCGAAAAGACCTCTTTTTTCATATTATTTTCTGTAAGTCTAAAATCCTAAGTAATTTCATTATAAAATTGCATTCAAAATGTGCGCATTAGGTAACTGAAAACTCTGGCTAATTTTTTTGGCGATACATAGCTTAATTTATTTTTAAACAGTTTTTATTTGGTTTGGCGCCATAACGTTGTTGTATTTTAGTTCCAGCACATTATTGTGCTCTCTTTTTCGCATGTGGAAGTAATTGATTCTGTCTCTTTCTTATGGCCGCCCAGTTCGCTACGATTTATTTTTTACGTATCACCTTAAGTGGTTCAGTACTTGTTCGTTGCTTAAACAACATAATCAGCCTACATTGTTCCCACTGCTGTGACACAGCCCTCCTCTCTGTGAGAGGGAATGGGCCTTAATCCATCATGCGGGTCCAGTGTGGGTTGGCAGATGTCACAAGTCTTTGAATTTTTGGCTCTAGGACATATCTGTTTCCTCATCATGTATTCCTTCACCACACACCAAATTTACACAAAGTAAACCGCCTGTCTGGGTTCGAACCCAGGACCTACAACTCGTCAGTCGAGACCACTGGGCCACCACTGCTCTAAGAAAACCGTGTATCTAAATGTAAAATACATCGGTCCGGTAACGGGGCGAATTATTTTAGAAAATTGTTGTACCCAAACAATATTCTAGAATAATTCGTCCCAAACACTCTCCATCCAAACTATGCGTAATTTTTTTTCCAAATTCGTCCTGTCCTGAAGACTGAGTAACAAGGACAATTTTACAACCACTTCGGTATTATTTCTCATTCAGCTCTTTCCTTGATAACAAAGATTATCATAATTCTCACAGCCCCGGAAGAAGCAAAAAGGTTGGTAAAAATGTGGCGGCAAAACGTTTCTGTAATTGTAAACACATTTTTCGTCCTCTTTACAACATTTTCCGCGTCTCAACTCCAATCTTGCTTACAAAATGTCCCATCAAAAATCAAGAGTATGCCGAGAATTCTCCCTAACTAATCTAAGTAAAGCCAAAACTTTCCTCTTATTAAGCACTAGCTTTTGTGTCGGATGTCGGAAAATATCCACGATTAAAAGTACCCTATGAGTTTCTACGTTATAAACTATCTGTGTGCCAAATTTCATTCAAATCCGTTCAGCCATTTTTGCGCTAATCCGGTACATACATCCAGACAAACGGACAAACATTCTAAAAAGTATATTCGTAGCAATTACTCTTTTTCTAAAATACTCTATGTATAGTTTTGAGTTCGTTACTATTTTACTATGTTATTTATAAGTATATAGAATAGATTTTTTAATTGTTTTTCGAAATGACTGAACCGATATCAATGAAACTTCATACGCATAAGCTATAAATGTTGCTTGAGTTCTTCTTACCTTTGTTCGGACTCCACCATAGACTTGGACCTACTTAGGTGAAGAGTGAAGGGAGCTAGGGAGTTTCTTTAGTTTGGGATATGCCATTATTTTATAGAGTTACACAGTCTACTAAGGTTTCATAGCTGCACATCCTTGACACATAGGGGTAAAGCCATCGACACATTACAGTGTCGTCTTCAGTGTCGACGTCGCCGCCTGGTGGGCTCAGGTCCAGCTGCTTTCTCGACTCTCTTCTATGACACTGCTATGCTGTGTTACACGTTGTTTTTTCCAAAGTCTTCGTCGTCTGAGGTCCCACTACTATCCGTTTCAGGTTTCTATCACACCATTTATCAATTTGTCGTTACAAGTTTTTCCGCTCTCTCTACGGCAAAAAGTTACTTATATCCTCGACTAACGGCATAAATGTCCACAACCAATGAACGGACAAAAGGGAAATTGCCTTAATCACGCCGTTGGCAGTTTGTTGTTATTAGCAGTCACGGAAACACATCCCATCTCTTGACATATTTCCCCTCGTCGGTTTTTACGACAGTCAGAGTTCGGGCAAGGTATATTAATGTTTGTAGAGCATCACTCTTTTATTAGTTGTTAATAATACAGATAACCTCCTTGTTAATTTACCCGTCAGCCTTCAAAGCAAGAGCGAACAGGCATCTTCTGGGTTTGCTAGTTCCAAAATAGACGTCATCATAGATCATAGACCTCATCTGTCTATTTCCATCAGGTGAGATCAAAGTCAAGAGTTGGCCCATATTGCAATAAAAAAATACGCGGATTATCCAACTCCATATGGTTACAACTTACACTTTCGAAATTATCACACAATTTTTTTGGTGTAAGGTTGGAAAAACTATACTTTATGTTTATTATTAAGTGATAGTGTTTTAACAAATTGAACAGAGGAAGAGATTAAGCCTGTTGTTTAAATCTACGATAATTAATACGTAACTTTCCTGAATCTATTGCGCTTGCAAAATCGAAGATTTCAACCACAAAGGTTGAAATATTCGATTTTAAGTAGGCAAGGGTTCGAGACCCTAACTAACCTAGGCTAACCAACAATAATAAATCATTACTCATTGTATGTACTCGATAGATCGAACGACAATTATGTTTATTATTTAAGATATTTTATAAAGTTTCTCATATTTAAATGAACAATGTATGTTCCTTTTAAGAAATAAATTTCTGTAAACCCTGTGTTTGTGTCTGGATTTGTACCCAGTGATGGCAATAGGCTCGCCCCCTATTACATGGGACTTAAACATAACTGGCGAAATGTGGGTGTACTATAGGTACACCTCTGCCTAACCCTTCGGGGATTACAGGCGTGATGTTATGTTATGGTGTGTAAATTTCTGTAAATCAAATTCAGCCTACTTATCTTGATATTATTCCAACAATAGAATCTTAGTAGCGTAGTTATACACATTACATTCTCTATTCTTGTTTGTTTACGGAATTTGATGTGAACTCAGGTAGGGTCTAGTGTAAGCAGGGTGGGGAACGGTTGACCTACTTACAATTCCTTTCGCCCCTACATTTCAACGATGTCTGTAAATGACAAGCAGCTGAATTAAATGATAGTTTTGTGTGGAGATATCTGGCGATGTTTCTGACAAGCTCATTGGGCCGGAAATTGTTTTTTTTCTTCTTCTAAATACTTGAATTTTGTGTGTAGGTAAGTCAGTGCTGTTGGTTGGTGACAGTCAATGTTGGTTTTACATAATTCCTAACTTCATAACTCACTCTAATATTATAAAGGCGAAAGTTTGTTCGTGTCTGTGTATGTTTGTTACTTCTTCACGCACAAACGGCAAGACCAATTTTGATAAAATTTTGTATGGAGGTAGCTGACACCCTGGATTAAGACATAGGCTACTTTTTATCCCGATATACCCACAGGATCGAGACTTACGCGGGTGAAACCGCGGGGTGCAGCTAGTATTTATTATAAATGCGACAGTGAGTTTGTTTGTTTATTTGTTTGTTACACTGTCATGCTAAAACGGCTTAACAGATTTGGCTGAAATTTGGCACATATATAGGTAGACCATGGTCGAGTTTAGGACATAAGATACTTTTTATATTTAGTACGTTCCCGTGAGATAATTTCCGACCTCCACATGGGCGAAGCCGCGGGCTAGTTTTTAATCAAATCTATAGTCCGTTTTTTTAATCCCAGAGACTAATTTGACATTTCAAATGATTGTTGTTCGTTTCTCCAATTTGGAGTTTGACATTTGCACCTGTCAGATTAGTATCGGGGATTAAACGAACTTTATATAATTTTACGTGATGACGCGTACTGTGAGGGGGCCAAGTCTGATATTTTCAATGAGTGGTCACTATGACGACCATACCAAGGCAACGCCATGACCATTGTGCCAATAGTTTGTAACCTCCTAAATTCATAACGGCGTGACAGTGGTAGGTATATAGGGAAGTCAAAATAATAGGAGCTTGTCAGTACAAGATTACCAAATACAGACAATTTTTCCAATGGAGTCTCAGTGGCACGTCATTGAAAAATAATAAAGACGCCTTTCAATTAGGAGATCAGCAAAACTGTCAAACTCTACAATTACGATGCCAATGATCGGCCATTCTGACACAACTGCGTTAGCAGACTTGGCCCCCAGCTCTTCAAGCGTCTCGTGCATTCACTATAACTTGAAGCGTAACGCGATTGGTAGCACTGAATTTTGCAATTTCAATAATAATAGAGTTCAAAATGGCGACTGACAGAACAAACAACCAAACACATGACTGCAAAATTCAGTGCTACGAACAAGAAGCATAAAGATGAAACTGGAGGCAACACTCTAAATACCTAAGTGAAGACTACTGTGGTCGGACTCTCTCTTTCTGAAAACAGACATAATATAAAGAAAACACATATCACTGTCTCGTTCTTATGTGTGTATTTAGAAAGAGAGAGTCCGACCACTGTCGTCTTCACTTAGGTATTTAGAGGTTGCCTCCACTTTTATCTATAAATTCATGGCTACGAATCGCGTTACGCGTCAAGATATAGTGAACGCAGAGTATTTTCTTATATTTTAAATTTGGGTATTTATCTTATACAATGGTATAAGATAAATACCCAAATTCTTCTAAAATCCTTCCGCAAATCTTATAAATTTGCGGAAATTGCATGGATACGTCAAGCGGGCTAAAAACGCTACACAGTACACACATAGTTACTTTATTCAGCGTCACAACAATGGAGGCACATGTCAAATAATTCCTTTAATAAGAGATGTCAAAACACACAAGTATTTGGTTTACCTTAGACCCCCGCCATTTCTCAGAACCTAACCTATTACATTTGCAGTCGAATTTCATATGGATGTGATTGGTTTATCAAAACACCAACAATAACAATCATATTATTATTTATTTATTTCTAAAACACTAAGTGCGAATTTCACCAATGAAACTGAACGCGATCAGCACATCTAAACCGCGTTCAAGAGCTGTCAGTCTCAAAATTCTATAGAAAATAATGACAGTGACAGCTCTTAAACGTAGTTTAAGCGCTGATCGCGTTTAGTTTTATTGGTTAAATTCGCCCTTAGTCTATTATTTTTACAGTTTGGTTTTAGCCACACAACGAAAATCTCTCAGGGTATAACAAATCTGTATGCTGGCGAGCCTTTCATTTAAATATTACAAAATGATAATTACTATAATCATTGTAGTTATCATTTTGTGTAATTTACTTTTAATACTTTTATAATGATGATAATAATGAATATAAGTCTGTAGTTAATGGAAAGTTCAAAAATAACAGGAGGTCGCTTTTGTAAAAAGAAACTACACTTTCTGACTCCTAAATCGAGCCATCGTTCATTTCATGTAAAGCATATTTAAAGGCCTAACACATCAAAATAATGATGAATCAAAGATTTTTTTTACAGTGTCGAAGCCATACTGGCCATGATTTTGGCGGCATCATTGTTCCGAATTTGAATTTACGACTATTTCAAAACTTATAGGCATAGACAACAAAATCAAAAGTCAAAAATCGAGCGATCGCATCAATCGAAAGGAATATCGTATTCCTCTCGATTGATTCGATCATTCGATTCAGTAGTTCAAAGTGTATTTTCCCAAATGCGCACAATAAGAACTTCTTTCACATGACCTCTTCCTCCACTAGCCCACTAACATTTCTTTTACCAAGTTAAAAAGTATAATGTTTAATTAAATATAGCAAGGCAGCTGGCTAATAAGCCAAAGTAAAGCCTACTTAGGGAAATTAAAACCTTTCGCCTTTGGCCCGACACTTTACCCCAAACCTGGCACAAATCAACGTTACACATTTTATGCAATTAGTGGGAAAGGGATAGTCTGTGAAGGAAATAATGTAGCATAACTGCGAAGAAAGACAAAGGAAATTGTCACCCTTATCCCGTTGACAGAATGATGTTGGGCGATTGCACACACGTGCGTATTTGACGGTCCGTATAGTATAATTCAGTTGGGAGCAGAGGTGGCCCAGTGGTAAGGGCCGTGACTTACGAGTAGTAGGTCGTAGGTTCGAACCCTGACAAGCGTTTCACTTTATGTAAATTATTTCATCACCACTGCTCTCAAAACGGTGAAGGAAAACATCGTGAGGAAACCATGCATGCAGATGAGAAAACTAACCAAAAATTGGTATTCTAACCAAAAATTCTAAGAATCAAATCTCATCTACCAACACGCACTGGGCCCGCGTGGTGGATTACGGCCCACTCCCTCTCGAAGAGAGGAGGCCTGTGTCTCAGAAGTGGGACGTTGTAGGCTGATTATAAAAGTATGATTTACAATTAAGAAGATTGAGATCTGCATTCTTGGTCTAGTGGACGCAGGTACGACAGCTGAGCGTGCGGTCTTGGGCTTGATCCCAGGTTGGGAAAAGTGTTATTTTGTATTATCCATCAAGAATTTGTCAGTAGCGGCCTGTAGTCAGGACTTGTGCCCGGCTAATGGCAACGCAGTAACGTAGTTACCCTGTTACAGGAACTTAAAATAGAACTGGCTAAATCGGGGTGTATTATACCTACATCTCTGCCCGCCCCTTCGAGTAATACAGACGTGATGTTCTGTTTGAAACTACTGCGTATTTTTAGATGCACAAAGTACGCACATAAAACAGGCAGAGGGCAATTCATTCAATCTATAAGCACCTGCACTGATTTTCACCTCCCTGGTCAAGCTTTAGTAAGCTCAATTTAGTTCCCCTCAGATCATAGTCAACCACTAACAGAGAGTCAATCTCTGGAGGGACTAATAGGATTAATACAAATTGGAGCAGATTGGTAGCATTCAATCCGTGAGGAGCCCGAGAACACAACGCAATAATATTGGTAAATATGCCTCGATCAATACCGCTCACGGTCCTATACAAACGGAATGAATAGTGATAGGGCTGGGGTATAAATGAGACAAGGTATGAACGGTTATTGTTGCTTAATTATTAAGTAAAATGGAAATGCGTGAATATATACCGGATGATTCTTTTCACCATCTTAAAAAAAAAAATTAAATAATAATTATATAAAATTACAATTATTATTATAGTATTATTATATATTAGGTGAACGGAGTAGAAGCCTATGGCATAGTCCCTTTTCTTTTTTTTATGTAATACATACATAAATAGGTAACGAAGCTAAAGGAGTATGTAAGGATCGTAGCATGAGGCGTTCTGTAGTTTCTGCCTACCCCCATGGGAAGAAGGCGTGAGTTTATGTATGTTAAGTATGTAAAAGTGTACTACAGCGCTGATGGTGTCTTGCCTTGATCAAACCTGGAGAAATAAAATGAAATTAAATAAAGGTGAACTTAATATTGCTGCCTGGGCGTTATTTTTTACCGACTTCAAAAAGGAGGAGGTTCTCAATTAGACTGTGTTTTTTTTTGTATGTTAGTACGTGATTATTCCGCCAATTATGAATTGATTTTGATGATTCTTTTTTGTTTCGTAGGTTATAGTTCAGAGGTGCTCCCATATAAATTTTATGGAAATCGAATCAGCGCTTTTTGAAAAAATCAACAATAACAGAAAACATTATACACAGATGACGTATTTATATTTTTTTTAATTATGTCTATCGATATTTTCGTTATCTTTGGTAGAAAAAGATTGCGCGGTCGTTTCTAAATTTTGTTAACTTTGCTTGTGAAGTTTTCGAGTTAGCTTCAATAATTCAATACGTATTTTTTCCTACTTAGTATATTTGGACGAGGTTATTATATAAACTAGTCATGGTAGTGGTATTCGAATTTGTGTGTGTTAAGTACCACAACTAAAAATTGAAAAATAAAAACATTTTTACAAAAAACAAACCGCTTCCAAAAAAAACACAAGTTTTTTTGATTGAAGTCTGTTGTTTTTTTTTAAGTTTTTATTTTCTACGATGTACTTTTTTTAAGATTTCTGTTTTTGAGAATATAAATACTTATTTGCAAAATGCAATTCACAATCTACGTTAGCTTTTACTGACAAAAACTAATACAAGTCTGAATTTTTTATTGTAACTTGGAACTTGGTCGGTTAAGCAGCTGTTATCCAATAAAATGAGCATTCACCTCTTCAAGGTACTTTCAGAAACCTCTAAGCAAGCTCTTTATCTAATTCATACTTCATTTGATAATGTAGTACGTACGTGTAAATATTACACCTAATCGTTACTAGACAAACGAACTAACATAACAAGTAGGATACGGGTGATGGTGGATAGTGTAACTTTATTAGAATGCATACGTATTGCACATGCACAATGAGGGTTTTCTGTCAGCACTGAAACATCAGGCGCTTTAACACTTTTGACAGTTCTCGCCTGCCAAAAGTGTCAAAGCGCCTATATTTTCTTTAGTCGAACCAATGGTGAACGTCACCATATATTTTATATTCATTGTCAAAGTGGCGCCACCTGATGGCATGAATTGTCATGAAAACCCTCATTCAAAAGTGCCTGTAATTTAATTAATTGAAACAAATGCTTTACGTTTGAGTTGACACTATTGTTCGCTGTTAAAGTTCGGTTATAATGAAATGTGTCAAGTGTTTGTATTCGTCAATAGTTTTTTTCTCAACTGTACTATCAAAGAATTTTATCATTATTTTTTTTTTGTAATAACAATGCACACTTGCCTTTCCAATTCACTTTAGACATTGGCCGAATAGTCAACATCGGCTTTGCTTACCATAATTAAAAATAGAATAGAATAAGCTTTTAATTGTCGCAGCAACATGCTGAGATAGGAGCCTTTTGGCCTCGTACAGGACTTTGTTTTATTTTAATTTTACTTTGTTTTTTTTTATTGTTTTTCTAAGAGTGTGTTTTAGTTTAGATTTGTGATCTCCTGTGTTGAGTCCCAATAAATAATATTTCTTTTTTTTTAGAATGGTTTTTTGCTGTTGATTAATTTATAGGGTGAGTTTGTATTAAAAACTAACTTTTGCCCGCAGCTTCGTCCGCGTTGTCGTCAGAAATTATCCCACAGGAATGAAATACCGTGATACAAAGTATTTTATGTCCTTACACAGGTCATGGTCTACTCATGTGCCAAATTTCATTCAAATTCGTTCAGCCGTTTTAGCTTGAAAGCGTAACAAACAAACTCATTAGTTAGGATTGCTCTGGCATCTATGCTAACGGTTAAAGATTACAAATCAACACAATAATGGCATGTTTTTCTAGTCCTCTGTTTGTCCTTTTTTTCATTTTGACGTAGACACTACGTAAACAAAACCATCATAATATTGGCCTTTTTTGGCCCCATGCTGGACTTGATATATATTTAAAAAAATCTTCTGTCTTTTAGCTTGCTTTTTCAGTTATAAAATCGTTACAGTAACAGTTTTTTTGTTTTTTGTATTTTTGAGTGCATACATCGAGAACGCCCTAGGAGGACCTAATAATATAGTCACCTAATTCGTGATGTTCTTCAGAAAGGTCAGGCGCGTAGTACTAGCAATCGGAGTGCGTGTATGAAAGCAAAATAAGTACCTTTGTAAGGAGCGTAGCAGATGGCGTCCTATAGTTTCTGATTACCCCCATGGGAATAAGGCGTGAGTTTATGTAATTTAATGGTACGAACTGATGATGTCTGAATTTATGTATTTATGCCGCCCGGCGTCATAACTTCTTGTTTTATTGCTTACAATGGGGTGTGGCATAGGCAGGATAATTAATAGGTAATACTCGTACGGGCGGGTGTCCGCAATTCCACGTCGATGCGCGTATTTTGCGTACGGGTGGCAAAATCGGTTATTCGATCCACCCCAGCTCCTCAAGGAAGGCCAGCAACGCTTTGGTGTTACTGACAAGGCAGGATAATTTACTGGTGTTTAATGTCGGCACTTCCTGGTCACGGTAATTAGAGAATATGTACTGGTGCTGTTTATATGGTGACCGGCTATCAGGTCGTTATTGAGAAAAGCCCTATAATTTACATTTACAGTAGGGATATGATAGGCTTATAAAATAGAAATTGATTCAATAAAATTCGAACTATGTATAATCAGAGGGCCTAGACAAGTGGCATTCGCTTCGGAGTGATTCTATTTTCTACAACCGCTATGGTTATTTTGACAAGCGTTATCGCTAGATTTTGATTCGAATTCCTTCATACGAATCAAAAACTAGCGAGAACGCTTGTCAAAAAGTGCCTCTCTATGGAAGTTATCGTTCGACGCTGTCGATTCGTTTCATGAAATCGAATGATGATAACATTGTCTAGCTAATTTCTATTCCTTAACCTATGATCACGTGACATTTCGATACCTTATGTCAACCCCATACATTTTGTGGCTTTTCTACTAGCGTTATCGCTAGTCGAATGTGACTTTGTTTGACCCTCAGGAATATTACTCCGAGCGTGAAATAATCTAACGAAAATACAGAAAGACTTTAACAATTCAAGGATTCAAATTATCTCAACCTGAAAATCGTTCCACGGAGTTCTACGTTTAATCGCAACAAAAAGTAAAACAGATGCGACGCCCACAGACGACGAAAAGGAACGAGAATAACCGATCAGAACTCAATTTACGGCAAATGAAAGAAGACACTTGATTCCAATCTAATCATGATACGGTGTAAGGCGGCGCGCGCACACTTACCCATAGCGATTGTCTGTGCCACTGTCGTTTAAAGACTCTCCCATACAGGCGCGATTTGACATGCGACATGTTTAAGGCTACCGTATATGGAGAGATCAATCTGAACTGACGAGCTTACAGATCGAATCAAACTCATCTGTGTAAATTATTCGCTTCAGGAAGTGATCTCGAACATCGCAGGCGTGTAGATCCGACTAACGCGGTACAGATTTTAATTAGGGCAGACAAGTCGTGCCTGTGCGTGCTAGCGTAGTATTATGTTATCTGTGGTGCTAGGGATATATCGCGAAGTTGCGACGCGCCTGTTTGAAGGTGCCTTAAACGCTTTCTTCGCGTTCTGCTATTATTGCCAGTGTTATTGGAAGATAACGCGTGTTGTTTAACCATTAAGGGGTTTTGGAATAATCGTTGAAAATGCTTTGAATTTTTATCATACCGTATTTGTGGACAAGAAAGTAAGTGTTAAGTGTGATTGGGGGAGTTCAAAATCAAAGTCAAAATATTTTATTTCACATAAACCTACATGGGCATTTATTAAACGTCAGAAGCTAGGCGCACGGTTATAATTGGTCTTTTCCTATGGAAAAGAGCCGGCAAAAACTCCACGGTTACTCTTTTAAAAATAAATGGCTTTTACAATGTTTAAAAATTACAGTGTTAATATTGTTGACAGGCCTACACTATCCTCCCATACAGGGAGGATAGTGTAGGCCTGTCAACAAAATCATACCTGTACAAAATAGAAAATGGTCTACAAATCTACAGTCTATATCTATCATATAACGTTCTCACATTCACAAAATAATAATAAAAAAAATCTATACATATAAAATATTATTCAAATAATGAAAGCAAAAACTCGTTGAAGTTAAATCTGTAGGTATAGAATGTCAAATTATGGAAAGATGACGTCAAGAAAATATGTAACAAAATAAAATAAAAATAAACATCGTAATTGAAATAAAATGAATAAGTTGTACTGTTTTAAAAAACGGCTTAGGCAGCATGTACAGTCTCATTTGTTCACTTTTAATATAAAAATACCATTTACTACGAGAAGGTAGTGTAGAAGTCACGAGCACTTTAGTACGTAAGCACTACGCAAAATTCAAAATCGATTTTCTCGTGGAATAACGACTGCAACTTTGAGAAAAGATCTATTTCATAATAGTTTGGGTTCCAAAATACTAAGTTCGTAGTAAAATAAAATTACAATCAATATAGTTGGAGGAAATGAGTTTTGAAAGTTACTAAGTATATACATATTAGTGTTCATGACTGTACACGTGGTTCGAGGAAATCTCAGTCTGAGCTGAGAAAGTACACCATAGTCCACATAGTTTAAAATGGAGTTTTCCTGTCAAATGTTAATTTAGAATAATTTCTTATAAACAAGAAATTAATCTAAATTAAAATTTGCCAGGAAAAACGCGAGATGCAGATCTGCATCTCGCGTTTTTCGAGAATATTATAAAACGTACCTTGCTTAGGATAAACTCTGTAGATATAGTTATATAATCATTCTTGCAATATACTACAGAAATTATTGTAGGTAACCAAAACCTGTGTCACATTGATAACTGATTGACTTTGTGACTAACAAGTCACAAAGTTACAGGTTATGTATTACTTTGAAATTGTAATGCTGCTATTTCCCAACTGATGCATTTCTGAACGGAATTTTGTGTGAAACGGAGGTAGATCTCTAAATTTCGGATATAAATTCTAAGCAAATTCCGAACGGTGTCAAATCTATTTGCTTCGGCTTCTTAGCAACGCACCGGGAATGCAACAGGCTTTTCCGAACTGTTTTTCTTTTGTAATTGGGTTTTTCTGAGGCTTTTTAATTCTAACTTCATAAGAGGAATTGTTGTGTGCAGTGCTTAAAACAAAATAGTAAAAAAAAATGAGCGAGCCTTACAGTAGTCGCATATGATGTGTAAGGAATTGAGCAGCGACAGAAATTAACCTCGAAATTTAAAAAGCTAAATACCGAAATAATTATTAATTACTAGTGGTCGCCCACTGCTCGTAATTCGACCCCCTCTACTTACAATCTTTATGGTACTTACTAATTCCATGTTATTAAAAAGTACTTAGGTACTTATTTCCATGCTCAATTTGTCACATCACGTTACACACTTCCGTCCCTTTTCACGAAATCAATCCCACAGAAAGCGAGGAGATAGATGTTACATACCAAAAAGTCTTGATTCAAATTGAATGAGGGTGCTTGATTCAAGGTTGATTTTAAATTGTATCTGAATATTTTGCTACAAACGCAGTGTGACAAAAACGTATATTTTTCATACACGAATTTCAAAATGATATTCAACAATGTTTACTCAATTACGTCGACGTGTCCGGACTTTTTGTTCACATTTTCGTTTAGCTTTGAACAACGTAACGTTTTGTTTGATATTTTTTGCGTCCATAATTAAGTTATCAAAAAAATCAAATTAGTTTATTGCAAGTAACAAGACTCATAATTATACAAACAGATACATAAAAGGATACAGACAGAATAACAAGCACAGACAAAAACGAACACTCTAATGGTAACAATATATCTGTTGCAGCATTGCCGGATATAAGGGCAATCCAGACTGTTCGCGATCATTACCATTAAGTTATGGTGGTCACTGTGTCGATGTGTGAAGGGGCTTGTGGCTAAGTAATAACAGCCACATGGGTCGAACGATCAGGTTAAGCTACGCTTGAAGCGGTTGGTCCGTGGATGAGTAACCATCTTTACATACAGAGTCGCCTCCGTGCCTCGGAATTCACGTCAAGACGTTGGGCCCGGCTGTCATTCAGATCTTTGACAGTCGTTAATCAGAACCCTGAAAGTCTGACAAAGGTTTTTATTCAGTGACATTTTTTCCGTCAAAATGATAAAAACGTATTGATATCCCGTTTTAAAATCTTGGATAAAAAAGCAATATCTCATTCCACCAGTCTTGTAGAACCCTAGCAACAAAAACCATTCCCACGCAAGATAGCACCATTATCAACACAAAACCTATGCAGGGATACATAACTGAGGAAACAGGCTGTTAATAGGACTGTTCAACTAGCTAGTGGGATAAACGGACCTTAATTACGGCCAGGGGCGGCGGGGGCCGAAGAAATGAATGGCCTCCGGTTCCGCAGCCCTTAAGTTCGGTAATTCCAGTTAGCAGCAAATGGGGGGAACTTGAACGTGCCTGATGTAGGATTGGGGACACTCTATGTGACCGGAATATACATCGATTTGGGGGATGATTAAGTGACCTAACGGTGGGGACTTTTGATTTTTTTGCGAATCGATTTTGACCGTGTCTGTATCTACAGCTCATTATAGGCAAACCCCTTTTAGAAGATCGAAAAAATAGATCTGTATGTACACGTAAATCTTGAGTGCTTTCTACTTTAATGCTCTTGGCGGTGCAGCAATTTCTAATTCTGTTTATTCCATTTGGATACTATTAAAATATTTCTAGATCCTTTGTATATTTAATTAATAAAATTTTATTTATTTCCAAAAAAAAAAAAAAAAGTCTGTAACCTGTTTTTTTTTTTTTTTGGAAATAAATAAAAATTTTATTTTTTTATTTAATTGCTTCACAAATTTGAGCCGGCGGCGGCGCGGCGGCATGAGTTAATATTGCCACAATCACAATTCTTATCAAACCCTTTCAACTATTATAAATATAATAGAATAGAATAAAGACTCTTACAGACTTACACGACATCGCGGGCGCAACAGGCACCGACAAAGAAATTTTCCTACTAGTGTCGCGTCGCGCCTGCGATATCGCGTGAGTCTGTAAGAGCCTTAAACTTTATTTCCAAATTTACAATTTATATAAAGGCAATAGGTTACTACTAAGACAATATTGTTTTTTTAAACTGCATTTATCACTGATTATTACCTCCGGTACCCAAGCTAAGATTAGACTTATGTTATACGTGCCAGGGCTCTCTCTATTAATATTTTTTTCCAATTTATACAAACTAGCTTTACCTTAGAAAAAAATACCTAACAGAAAGTTTATTTTTATGCTGAAATAATCGCACCATTTATAACAGTATAAATACGATAAAACTGACTAGCAGTGAAAAATGAACTGGTAAAACGAGAACGATTTTAACACCCCCGATAATATCACAATGTCCGGAACACGTACAGTTTAATATTTTAACTTACGTGACTCCTGATATTTACTGAAACTGATTCTTAAAAAGCCTGCTGGTTAGTGAACAACAATATGTTGCAAAACATTTGTTGCTTGTTTGATCAACATGTTTTTGGCAATGCGTGGCTTTTGTTTAGCGGTCGTTGAGTGTTCGCCCGTATTTTTGCGAGGTATTCCACTTACAGCACCGATTTGAACGACACTTGACCGAATGGCACCTAAGCTACTCCACTTACGGCACCGGTGGCAAAACTTTATTTTGATTTTGTTTCTTGTCAGTACGAGAATAGCTGAAAAGATTAGCTTGTCAGCAAGATTGGTAGTGGGCTGTTTAAAATGCGCTGTACGAAGTATCGTATTGAAAAGTATGCCACCCGATAGCCCGATGGCAACATCATGTCATTGTGCCAACGTGGCGCGACGTTGTAGTACCACATTCCATATTCAAATTCTTACAACGTCATCGTTCTGTTTTCTCGTGTACCCGGTCTTAATACAACATCTTACTAAATGCGTATTTTTCTTTAAGAGCCCTCATAAAACGTTGTCTCCCGAGAAAAATATATTTGAAAAGTTTCCCGTCGTAAGCCACGACTTAATTATTTTACAACAATGGTCGACTGTTTTAAGTAACTCTTTGTGTTTACAGAGTAATTGCTGTTCATTTTAAGTTGCCATAATTTACAAAGTTCCTGCAGCATACCTTCATCTAGGTGCTTCCTGTGGAGTTTATTTTAGCTGCGACGCTAATGTTGGGTACGTACATTTTATAAAACGGATTTTTTTTCAAATAGACGTTTATAACAATGATGTGGCCAAAGAAAATAATAGGTAATTGATTGTATGTGAAGGCTAATACAATGGAAAGGGTTTCACTTAATACAAAGTTCTTCAACCCACGGTCCGCAGTGGTTTCCTTGGCGGCCCGACAATAGGTTGGCAAAATTAAATTTATTTATTCATGTCTAGAAATTTAAACAAAATAGTACTTACACTAGCGCGCGAAAACAGTTTGAGAATTGCAATAACCACTATTGGGCCCACTATCTATATTGATAAATTAGTTAAGAGTAAACAATGGCAAACATCTGATTGCTTGAATTTTATTAGTATCATTGCCTGTTTCTAGACTTGTAAAATTGTATAAAAAAAAACTGCAACGATTGTTGTTTTATAATTACTTATCTACTTATAATTTTAAAATGGAATATAATCAATTTCCCTTGTGTTGCGGCCCGCCGAACCAAAATCAAAGTATTCTCGGCCCTTGACTTCAAAAAGGTTGAAGATCCCTGGTCTTAATAGGTACTTAGTTAGTTTGACAAATGGAAAAAAAGGAACATTACTTTATTACTACAGGAATTATAGGTATTTAAGACCTCGGTTAGAACCTTCCCACACATCTACGGAAAATCAACGACGGAAAGTTTGGCGTGCTTACTTACGCTTGCAATTCATTCCCCTGCGATATATCAGGCCAAAATTGTGTTGTGTAAATTGTATTAAAAACGTTAGCATGCCGAATTTACGTGGCGAAATTTCTGCTGGTGTGTCACCCCACTAAGTACATTACTCAGTATGATCCCAAAGTTTTACTTCAATAAGAGCTGGGTAAAATCTCTTGAATAAACTAACACGGTTAGGTATTTATATTATTAGAATGTAATGCACTATGTATTGGTATTCATGAGTCTGAATAGACGTAACCTCCTTATACACGCTCAGTCATGCATTATGTATGAGATTCTTACTTTCACTCCCCTTACTGAATGACGGATAGGTAAATTTAAGCAAACATTGATGTCATGTAGGTATTATTGTATTAAGACTTCGAGAAGATAAGAAACTATATAATTGAAAAAACCGGCCTTGTGCCTGTCAGACCACGCACAATGAAGGGTCTCCGTAGTTGGGATAAATTTATCCTAAGAAGAAACTTAACATTGTAGTTGAAAAACGTGTTCCCTCATACATTCCAACTGCAATTGTAAGCACAATATTGACAGATTTACCATGTTATTTTAAAACCATAGAATTCATATAGATTTTCCTGTTACCTATAAGCAAAGAACTATTTTCTGTATTTTTTTATAAGTTTTAGGCTCCTACATTAATGCCTTAATCTGCGAAACTATTTTCTTAAATAATTTTAAAAGCATTTATTTTAAAATTATAAAAAAAAACCTGAAATCCTTACAGCAAGCCCTTTCATTTGACATGTCACACGGTACAGTAAGAAAAACTTATTATTTTTAATATTCTAATTTGCCCCTCAAAAGTAACCGCTATATTCAAAATTCATTAATTTACGTTAGACATCCATGTTTGAGTCACAGAAATTCATATAAATACCAGCAGTGCTATTCTGTAACCATCTCACCGTGAAAACTTAGGTGAAGTGAGCGTGGAGTGAACTGTCAGTGAGGGATGGACACTGTTAACAAGTCACTTCAAGCTCACTTCACCTACGTTTACACGGTGAGATTGTTTCAGAATAGATCAGCTGAACTTAATCGGTCCAGTAGATTCGGAGCAAATTGGCTGTAACAGACGAACAGACTGACACACGAGTGATCCTATAAGGGTTCCGTTTTTTCCCTTTTGAGGTACGGAAGCCTAAAAACATCGTAATTAAACTCTACTTAAGAAAAATTAAAAATATACGGTCATCTGAGGCTGGTATTATTTAACCACCTAGACAAACTAACTGCAGTAAGCTCCTGTGAAATATTTAATGGAGGTCCGGAACTTAGACCAGTTAGACTTCTACCTCTAAAAAAAACTTCTAACTTTAAAAAGTTAGGTTGGCAACTCTAAAGTAGGTGGAAAAAAGACTATCAAGATTGTGGCAACCCTATCTAAGATGAGCGCAAAATACAAAGCAACGCTCTAATGCCGCCTACACACGGTCAGCTGCGACCGTCAGGAAGCATTTACAGACAACTCAAGCTGTTCATGATCCGTACATCAATCACTCTAGCACACACACACACACAGCCGTGTGGAGCTGAAGGCTGTCAACAGTTTCAACCCTAGCTAGCAACCTCGGATTTCTAATAAGTTATATTAAATTGTGTTTCTTGCAGCTTAGCTTAGTTGGACGTTGATTTCTCGACTCTTTCTTTAGAATGGACTCAATAATCGTCAAGAAAACTAATAAAAGAAACTGAACAGGTACGTTTATTTGGCCTATAAGAACTAGAAGATTCACAAAATATTGACATCTAATACACACAAACAAAAGAAAAACTTAATTCTAAAATAAATACGCAGATAATACAAAATGCTTTAATGATAAAAGTACAATACTCTTAAGGCTTAGCTTTGCTTGTATTATAGTTGTTTTCTAGACTCTATGTTGATCTTATATTAATATTAGACTGTCTTTATATAATAATATTAAATAAAATAAATAATTAAATTATCTGTCATTGCTTCATTTTTAATTCTTTTTACCTATTGTGGTATAATAATTTTATTCTAGTTGCATCGTCTTCACTTAATATAATTACAAAATATTGTAAAACATTTTTAACGGAGGAGTTTATTGCCGATTCTTCTTCATACGAAACTACCTTTTGGAAGTGGCGACTAGAATCAAATCTATTTTTTTGTAAATTTTGACGTTCAAAAGTGCCTTTTATGTGCCTATTTGAAATAAATAATTTGACTTTGACTAAAAGCAAAGGAAACAAAGCCTCGGCAGATCATATAATATTATAGAAATAATTTAAAAATATGTAACAACAAAATCCAATGCA
The DNA here is from genome assembly GCA_963921375.1 of Tiliacea citrago. Classification (NCBI taxonomy): domain Eukaryota; kingdom Metazoa; phylum Arthropoda; class Insecta; order Lepidoptera; family Noctuidae; genus Tiliacea; species Tiliacea citrago. Next base: position 9,827,680 of record OY992799.1, read on the forward strand.
ACACTCTAAGGCCGCCTACAAACGGTCAGTTGTGACAGTCAGTCTGTTCGTGACCCGCACATCAATCACTCTGGCTGACACAGTCATGTGGAGCTGGAGGCTGTCAACAGTTTCAACCCTACCTCGGCTGGCAATCTCGGAGTTTTTAATAAGTTATATTTTCATATCTGTCTGTGTGTGCGTTGCTCTTCTAAACTATGTAACGGGATTTCATGTGGTTTCATTCTTTTAGAGAATTTATTCCGGAAGAAATTAATACCCACAAATACAACCTAGAATAATGAAACTCATTGTTTTGTCAAGTCGTAAAAATCGTACGAAGCAGGGGCTGGTAGCTAGAAGGATACCACCGCGTACAGGAACTTACACCTACTCTAGGTGTCAGAGTAATTAAATATTGAATGAAGCCTTTGTATATTAAGCCTTGTATGTTTTTAGTCATAAGAATATTGTAGAAAAGGCTATTGGTGATATAAATAATTTATTTTCTAACTTCTGCCCGCGAATTCGTTCGCGTGAAAGTCGTAAGACGCCACAATATACTAAACAAGTTACGGTTGCACTAAGAAGCTCACATAGATACAAACATATATGAACCCTAAACACATTACACTTCTTTTTGGACAGTCGTGTACCAACGTAACAGCCACATTTCCCGCCCGCGCTATGACTTCGTTTTCAATTAGCGTTCTTTCTGACTTGTTTTCTTTTTGCTCAGCTCCTAAGAGTCGTAGCGTGATGTTAAATAGCCTGTAACCATCCTCAAAAACTGGGCTATCAAAAAATATCAAATCCGATTGCTACTTCCAGAGATTAGCGCGTTCAAACAAATAAACAAACTCGTCAGCTTTACTAAATAAATAAATAAAAAAAGCCTTATATTTCTTGCCAACCTTAACAAGATTACATAATAAAATAAAAATAAAGAAAAAACTAATAAACAATAAACTTATACTAGATTTTAGTAATTATAATCTAAACTGTATGTTAAAGTGCGTTTATATTATTTAATTTCTAAGTACCCTATAATATATAATTTATTCTGCAAGAACCCCTCTACAGGTGAAGGCCTCCTCCAAAGATATCCAGTCTTCTCTAGACTGGGCTGTGTCCAACCCATTTATTCCAGCTATCTTTTTAATGTCGTCTTCCCATCTGACGTAGGGTCTCCCCTTCTTGCGTGTTCCTTGGGAGCCTAGCCATGTCGTTACCTTTTTCGTCCACCTCTGGTCTTGTAGACGCGCTACATGTTCAGCCCATTTCCATTTTAGTGTTAGGGCTTGTACTAGCCCATCCCTGGATTTCGTTATTTTTCAAATTTTTGTATATCTTATCTTTTGAATTTTCTTTACATTCAACATGCTGCGCTCAATTCCTCGTTGGCATGTCATTATCTTGTTTTTTTTTTTATGAAATTTCCATGTTTGGCATGCATATATTAAGCATGGCAGAAGACAAGTGTTCAGGAGTTTTGTTTTTCATGTTGATAGGCATTGTGCTTTTAAATTTAGCATTACTATATTAGTATATCTAGCTGCGCCCCGTGGTTTCACCCGCATAAGTCTCGATTCCGTGGGAATATCGGGATCGAGACCTAATCCAGGTGCTAATTCAGGTCCATGACCTACCCATGTGCGAAATTTCATCCAAATCCTTTCAGCCGTTTTAGCGTGAAGAAGTAACAAACACACTCACAAACTTTCGCCTTTATAATATTAGTGTAATAGTACTCGTAACGATAAGGAAGTAAGGATAAGGTTAAATATATATTTTATTATAGATCTACACACGGTCAGTTGTGACAATCACACATCAATCACTCAAGCAGGCACAGTCATGTGGAGCTGAAAGCTGCCAGCTGTTTTAACCCTCATAGTTGGAAAATGTTTCGTGAGGTCAACGCGTCACTACCCAGACAACAAATTGGAGAGTGACATGGTGGCTTGTATTCAGAAAATTGAAAAAAAAACTACATAGTTATTTAAGGATACTGGCAGGTTTTTAGGGTTCCGTACGTCAAAAGGAAAAAACAGAACCCTCATAGGATCACTCGTGTGTCTGTCTGACTGTCTGTCCGTCTGTCATAGCCGATTTGACCGATTAAGTTGAAAATTGGTACACATATTAATTTCTGTAATCATGCAAACACGGACGGGTAACGTCTGGAGGCAAGTAAGAAATTTAAAAAAAAAAGTTTTGCGAACTGTACCGTGTGACATGCTGTGCATATATCAAATGAAAGGGTTTGTAGTAAGGATTTCAGACATTTTTTTTTTTTTTTTTGATTTGCTGTAACAACAAAGCAAAGGAAATCTAAATATTATTTCATAGGATTGGTAACAGTAAAGCTGTAAAGTACGGAAAGCACGTTAAGCCGTTGGTCCCGGCTGTCATTTGTAGATCTTTGACAGTTGTTACGGGTCGTCAGAAGCGCAAAAGTCTGACAACCAGTCTTACCAAGGGATATCGTGTTACCCAGTAACGGGTTGTGGAGGTCAGATAGGCAGTCGCTCCATGTAAAATACTGGTATTCAGCTGCATCCGGTTAGACTGGAAGCCGACCCCAACATAGTTGGGAAAAGGCTAGGCAGATGATGAGGATTGGTAACAGTACCTATCAGACACTGCAACCATTTAATATAGTACTGTTGTAATACGAGTAAGTACACACGGCTACACATCGAGCTATATATTTCCAGTATTCGCTGACCTCTCATTGTACGGAAATCCTATACAATGCGAGATTAGCTTATACTGGAAATGTATAGCTTGATGTGTAGCCGTGTGTACTTAGATAAACGAGTTTTTTTACTTTACTCGTTTGATCACCTCCATCTCTAAAACTCCTCTTAGACATTGATTCGATCGATATTTTAACGATCTAATATTAATCGAACCCAATTTAACGGGTAATTTGACTTTGATTTTCGAATGCATTGCGCTTGAACCCGAGAACCGGGAGCCGGGACCAACGGATTAACATGCTTTCCGAAGTATGGAGGGCTCTTGGTATGTAAAGATGGTCACCCATCCACGGACCAACTGATCGATCGATCCGTGCGGCTGTTATTACTTAAGAGGAGGCTTCCTATTTTTATGTCAATTTGCATGAATATTCTGAAACAGTCACACATACAAGCAAAATGAAACTTTAGTATATGATTTATTGGATCTTTTCTTTCCATGTTGAAGCCAGTTACGTAATTGTAATATTTTTTCTCGATATTTTTTTTATTCGATAATCATGTCCTTTCTAAGGATAATTATAAAAACAAACAAGATTGTTTAGCTTTTATGTCTAAAATAAATATTCACAGCAAGAAAATATACTTAGTTTATTATTCCGACCGAAGAAACTTTTTCTCTAGATCAATTATTAATTTAGTTATAAACGAAATAAGAATTGAGACTTACGCTAGTTAGTTTCCTGCTCGAACACGATCAAAGAGCGCACGCGATATTCAACTTTATTACTGATGTATTAGCGTTTAGCACATAACGGAGTGGCGGGGAGCGAGGGGCGGAGCTTACGTTCGAAACTTGATGTAGACTGCCTGCTCTTAACCACAAGCCCCCGTAATAACAAACTAGTGCTAACAATTATTGCGAATCCGAATTACCTAATCCAATACTACAAGGAGGATTTTTGCAATGCGTTGCATTACGGCGCGACCCGCCCCAATCTGCGCTAAATTACTTTAATAGCTACAGCCCGATTTAGTTAGCCATCAACCCAGTCATGTTTATAAACATTCAAGGGCGAAGTGGATCGATTTTATTAGACAACACCATGTTTGCTTAGCCTTGACATTATCTTTGTTGAGTCTTATAGGTAGATATCATTACTTATTCAGCTACAAAATGCAGCTTTAAATAAACTTAATTCCTATTTATTTATTCACATACAGTGTAGTGGGTTTGTAGCTGAGTCTAGGCGCGCTTGCCGCCGTTGGTCTGTGGATGGGTGACCATCTTTACATATCGAGAGCCCTCCGTGCCTCGAAAAGCACGTTAAGCCGTTGGTCCCAGCTGACATTAATGGATCTTTGACAGTCGTTACGGGTCGTCAGAAGCCCGAAACTCTGATAACCAGTCTTACCAAGGGGTATCGTGTTACCCAGTTACTGGGTTGTGGAGGTCAAATAGGTAGTCGCTCCATGTAAAATACTGGTATTCAGCTACATAGGGTTAGACTGGAAGCCGACCCCAACATAGTTGGGAAAAGCCTAGGCAGATGATGGCAGTATTAGTACAGTAGTAGTTATTAATATTAATTATGTGTACCTAACTCTTTCTTGGTATCGACACGAAGTAGACATATCATAAAAATAGCTGACGGGGCTTACCTACAACACAACGTGAGCCAAAGGTACATCTAAGTAACACTCAAATTGACTTTATTTTGCACCTTTAAATCCAGTTGAATACCATCAAAATTACGTACGTCCATCCTTTTTCCTCATCGTAAAAAGTTTTATGATATAATGATCCAGACTGAAGGCACCTATTCAACATGTCTCAGATTTAACGCACAACCTATTAAGGGGTCACTGTACTTATCATATATAATTATTCGAACATAAATGTAGGGAACAGCTGTTTTTTTTTTCGCGATTTCAGGTATGGTCCCATTGTAAAAGTTTGTTCATAATGATGAGTACAATGACCCCTTAAGAGGTTGTGCGTTAATTCTGGGACATGTTGTATAGAATACGTAAGAAGCAAAAGTTTGTTCATAAAGACGGGGAGGCGCCATTGGGTCATACAATATGTTAAGCGCTGTTCTCACAAAATTATATCATGACTCGCGATCCGGTTCTTTCAGTAATGAAGCGTGGCTTGCGTGCTCATTATTATATTTTGTGAAGCACTTGTGAGTGGCAGTGTACTAGTATTAACGAAGGTTGGATTAATTACATTATCCAATTCAAGGTGTTTTGTCGAAGAAGATTACATTCTCATTGTACGTATCGAGGAACAAATTGATAATTTTGTGACACTAAAAAAAAAATCCATGACTTTCTATGTTCGTTAGTGAACGATTAGGTACCTAAGTTTTACTTACCCACTCCTCGTTTTAGAATGTCTAAATTCTAACTTAGGAATCTGGAATCTCTTCTGTACAGTGTACAATCTTTTACATGGAATCACTCATGTACGACAGTGTACGAGCAAGCCCTTTATGACTGAATTAGAAATAAATTACGGAATTCCATACCCATAAAGTTCACGCTCTATAAATTCACAAGGAGATTATATTCTTTTTAATTCTGACGTCTCGTTATTCATAGTTTGATTCATGACATTCTGAATTTGTTTTATTTTCTCGATATTTTTAGCGTGTACGAGTATAATGCTGGAAAATAAGCCATTTTTTTTTTAACAAACAACTTTCTCTTATAATAAATACAGGCGTTTATACTCATTAAAAAAATGTTGGCTATATGACCAAAAGATGTGATCTCGAGGGCACTATGCCATTTACAATGCTAAATGAGTAAAATTTTACAATAAAGGAAAACTTACAAGGAAACATAACATAACATCAAGCCTGTACCTACTCCCCGAAGGGTTAGGCAGAGGTGTACCTATACTACACCCCGCCATGTATGTTTTAAGTCCCATAGAATAGTGAGCGAGTCTATGGCGGGCTGCTCATTCCATCTCTCGATGAAGCTTTGCTTTTGCGTTGCCCTAAACTGGAACTTAAAGACTTTTCCTTTTTTAAATAAAAATAACAAAAGCCAATCTTTGTAGTGTAGTCGGTACTTGTAAATTCCACCAGTGTCACAGTATTTATGAGCAAACGCGTTATTTCTTACAGGTGACCCGTTGAAGCGACATTTCAACGTGTTTCTGGTAGAACAATTTCCATGAAGTTTTTATAGAAATTGTTCCACTAGAATCGCGTCTTCGCGCCTATCTGCGGGAGCCTTAACATGAAACTAGTATAATGTAATCTTCATTATTTCTCTCTCACAAAAATTCACATAGTTATAAACATAGAGACAAGAATAAATAGCGTTTTGACAAAAAATTATAAAATATGATCCTTTGTGAGAGACTGGCGTCCATATTAGGGATACACCCCGAATGAAATCTAATTAATAAAAAAATAACAATCTGTACCGTTGTGTGTGTGTAATGTAGAAAGAAAGGAAATCCTTGTTGTATTACACGTTCTTCGAGAAATATGGACGCATTGTTCGAATGTAACTGGGTAATACGTTTGTTATCAGGATTATTTGAGTTTATGACTTGGCAGATGGATAGGTAGGTAGTAGCAGTGTTTTGTTATAAGCGAATAAAAGGACTCGTTTTATTTGCTAGGCTAGGCGGAGGACAGAGTGTTGCAGCGCCGCCCGGGAGAGGCCTATTTCCAGCAGTAGACTGGGATGGGCTGAGTTGATTGAATAAAAGGATGCTGCTAGCTGCTCGATTTACATAGTTTTCGTTGTCTTTCGCTACAACCAAAGCTGCACAGGTGGAAAATTATTTATTAACTGAGCAACGCACACCAATGACATATTTACAACGATAGTAGCAGTAGGTAATTTAAGAGTCTTCAATTCTGTGCAAATACGTCACTTCTATAAGCGACGTATTTGTACAGAATTGAATAATAAGAATGTGGTGCATGCCTATGCATGCACCACATTCTTATTAAAAGATGAACAACTATTCAATAACTATTTGCGTATTATACGAGACAGATCTCTCTTATCGTGCCGGTTGAGATATAGAGACCCAAAATAACAATTTTTTATATGTCTGTGTAGGTTTAATTCAAGTTGATGATAACATCAGTGTCTCGTGTCTGCATCAAATGTCAATTAACCCAGTGGCAGAAGTACAAAGTGAGGTAACATTCACAGCGACACATATACTTAAAATATTAAACTACCTACTTAAAATTCCTGTCTCTAACCAACCACACTCACATCAAACACCCTATCATCTTACAATTAGCTCCTATAAAAACGCAAAAATTAAAAAAAAATACCAACAGTACCAGGCAATCATATATAAAAATTAAGTTTACGATGTAGGTACCCGCGCGCGTCAATATAACGGCCCATAAAGACGGCCGAACGCCCATCCAGCGTTTAATTACTGGTCCCAATGATGTGCCTGACAAATTGCTGACAAGCTGAGTGCGGCATATTGTTGTTATGTGGTCCGCTTCCTCCGTTTCTATTAACTGCTGGATCGATTTATGTTGCTTTGTTGTACATAGTTATTGGTGGGGTCATTGTTTAGATATTTTTGGGTCAATTTATTAGGCTTTGATTGGACTGCTGTGGTGGTGTATTAATTGTTGTTCAAGGCAGTAAAATATTCTATGTCCGATGGTTTATGCAAGTGTAATAAGTAATATTACTTTCGTTTCGAGGAGGTTCGTTTTCGCCAACGTTTGATTACTCGTCCGGCGGGGTTGCGTAACACACACAATGACAAATTGATCGCCATGGGTTTCATTTTCACAGTTCAGCCATGTCCATTGCGTTATTAACGTTGCTGAGCAGACGAATTTTTCAAACATATGAAGCAATAGATTAGCAACATCCTTCAAAACTCTCGGTGTGATCCAAAGTGTGTCACGCACAATTAGGTTGCTGGTCCCAATGATGTGCCTGACAAACTGCTGACAAGCCTGTGTGCGGTATATTGTTGTTATGAGGTCCGCTTCCTCCGTATTAACTGCTGGATCGATTTCTATAGTCTGTACATGGTTATTGGTGGGGTTATTGTTTAGATATTTTTGGGTCAATTTATTGGGCTCTGATTGGATTGGTGTCTCAGGCTTGGATCAAAGGTAAGGTGGCTTTGGCAGTCGTGGCTTTATCAAGCTGTAAGTGTAATATTCCTTTCATCTTGGGTATATTTTCAGTACCCGGGTTTGCCTCTTATATTTACAGTTGAATGTACTTAAAACCTTGCAGTTACTAGAATAAAACGTTGTTCTCTGCCAAAAACCAAATTTCTGGCCAAAAGGCCTAGTAATTACTGGTTTAGCCAATCGCCCATGAACGTTATAATTATGCCGGTCATACACATTAGCGGTGGAGCGCCCTCGTTTTGATCGTCAATTACAGGGTTTGGTTTTCCCTTCATTTCCAGATAACTGTGATTATAAATGTCGAAACCAGTCCCTTCTTTTTAGGGTTCCGTAGTCGACCAGGAACCCTTAAAGTTTCGCCATGTCCGTCTGTCTGTTGTCTGTTTGCCTGTCTGTCCCCAGCTTAGCTCAGAGACTCTTATAAGTACTAGACAATGTGATTTGGGATGAGGGTATATACTACATATTAATCACGCCGACAAAGTGGTAAAATAAAATCTTGAAATGTGATTTTTTTTAGGGTACAAGTGCAAATTTTTGTTGGAGTGTAGATGGTTGTTTCTGGATATCTGAAAAAATGAATGGCAGTAGTATTCACAACGAAATTAAAAGGAAAACTATCCCAGCTATGTGGGCTTTACAATTTAACGAGTAATAGTCGACCAACTTACATTTACAGTTGGAGAATTGACCGTGGCGTACCTATATTGGAGAACATGTTTTTCAACGACAATGTTAAGTTTCTTTTTGGGATATTTTCATCCCAACTACGGAACCCTTCATTGTGCGTGGTCCGACACGCACTTGTTCATAACCAATTTTCATCAATGAGTTTTCAATTACAATTAAATTTTGTTATTCAAACAATAAATTGATGGAAAAAGTCGTGAGATATAGAGTTGAAACTTTCTAAATACAGATGAATATGTTACTAATTCCCTTTAGTGTAAGAATTTAAACTGAACAGGCTTTTTTGACAGACCATAGGTAGTCAATTAAATAGAGACGGCTCTACTCAAACTAGCTGCAATTCGAGCCTCTACCACATTCACCTTTCTCCCACAAAGTTGGCTCGGGTGAAGGAAACTGACATAGTGTTTAATGGCCTACTGCTGACGTATCGAGTGCAATCGATTCAGCGAACACATGGACACTTGTCTACTGAAACAGCCACGACGCAGTTCAGATGTTTTGTTAATACTTACAGATTGGTTATCGCGCATTTTTCGAACTTTTACAGACAATCTCAGGAAAGTATTCAAGTTATTTTAAGAAATGTGTATTATCGATATTTGAACTTCGATATTTAATATTTCATTACATTAAGAGTAACCTGTAGATTATTATGACCCAAACCGCTTAGATTGTATTAGCATGTGCTCGTCAAAACGCATCGTATGAGCCCAAACACCAGGTAAATGCCGTACACCGTTCAGGAGTGCTTCTGGCGGGTTGATTCTGGTGATGCCTGTGCATCAGGTCAAGGTTATCATACTTTTGTAACATCATTGACAAGATTTCAAATTTCGCGTACCCGAAAAGCCCGGTACCGTGGCGCCGAGGTATGCCCGGTACTGTGCGGTATTTACCTATGTATTTTAGTTAAAACCGTACCCCGTAACCGACGTTACTGTACTGTTCGTCATGATGGATTAGATTACTTTTGAGATATTATTATTATGGTTACGAGTTATGTATATCGGCTGTCATTTGTAGATCTTTGACAGTTGTTACGGTTAGTCAGAAGCCCAATAGTCTGACAACAAGTTCAAATCAACTTTCCACGCAAACTCCGCCCCTTGCTCCCCGCCACTCCGTTATGTGCTAAACGCTAACAAATTAGTAATAAAGTTGAATATCGCGTGCGCTCTTTGATCGTGTTTGAGCACAAAACTAAATAGCGTAAGTCTCAATTCTTATTTCGTTTATAACTAAAGTAATCATTGATCTAGAGAAAAAACATCTGGTGGCTGGATAGTAAACTATATTTTCTTGCTGTGAATATTTATTTTAGACATAAAAGCCAAACAATCTTGTTTGTTTTTTTATAATTATTCTAAAAAAAGTCATGATTTTCGAATAAAAAATGTATCTAGAGAACATATTACAATTACGTAACTGTCTTCAACGTGGAAAGAAAAAGATCCAATAAATCATATACTAAAGTTTCATTTTGCTTGTATGGGTGACTGTTTCACAATATTCATGCAAATAAACATAAAAATAGGGAGCCTCCTCTTAAATTGCTGTTTCTAGAAGGCTCAGTAAATTAGAAAGACGAATAGGATACTACGTTCTCCAAATTTTGTGGGCATTCCAAAACAATTTAGAGCTAGCATAAATACCTCTGTGTATCACTATTGTGTAACTAGTTTGAAGTGGTAGTATGTAATAAAGTGATCCCAGTTGATCCACCCTTTTGTGAAATCTGTGAGACAATGCTTGTTGACAAGCGGACACAGTTGTTCTATGAACAATGTGAACACTTTGCAATGAATGGGAGTACTCTGGTGTGTTTCAGTTGATATGATTAGCCTTATAGGTCACTGCGTTGATGCACTGGCAATAAAACAAATAAAACGCTACCTTATAGAGAAAGACCAGCACACTTTCAATCACAATCTGAATGATTTTTAACTGTCAAAATGAAAGCCATTGCTTCTGTGTGTTACGCAATTATCCCGCTGATGCACATAGGTACAGTCACGAACACTAATATGTATACACTTAGCTACTTTCTAAACTGATTTTCTCCTACTGTATTGATTGTAATTTTATGTTCTTACGAATATAGTACTTCGGAACACAGAATAGAATAGCATACTCTTTATTATGTCCATCATAAGAATTTCAGATATAAATGAAGAATAATGGAGAATTACGAAATAGTTATTACTTATAAGTTGCAATCGATATTTTACATGAAAGTTGTTTTTTTTCTTTTTTCCACTTATAAAACCGGCCAAGAGCGAGTCGGACTCGCGCACCGAGGGTTCCGTACGTATAAATGATTTCTGAAAAACTGTGCTATTTAGAGACATCGTTTTATTTTTCCTGTAATCTTTACATAAACTTCTATCACATAGAATAATTTCAGATTTTCCTCTATGCAAACTTCGGAGATAAGGCGGGGGGGGACGGTATATTTTTTTTACATTTTTAATCAACAGTCGAAAACTATAATATGATGCCTAACAAAAAAAATGTTTGAGAATGTGCAAACAGCGCTCTTTCATACGATACCCACATGCCCTAGTAGACTCTATTCGAATTTTTAAGACCCCTTTCAGGCCCCGTTGCAAAATATATATATTATTAAAATTTCTTTCTTGTTTGAAAAATAGTTGGGTGACCGTCATCTAAAACTACTCCAAATTTCAAGTTGATAGCATTAGTAGTTTTTGAGATATCCAGCTGTGATAGACAGACAGACTTAGTCTACCATAAGGGTTCCTTTTTTCCCATTTTGGTACGGAACCCTAAAAAAGAGGAGGTTATAACTATGTTCGAATGAATGGATTTTTTATTTTTATTTATGTTTATCGATATTTTCATCAATTGTAGTCCGATTTTAAAAGCTTGCGCAGTGGTCCCATATTGATTAACTTTGCTTGGGTAGTTTTTGAGTTAGCTTCGATAATACGTATTTAATCCCCTTTATCTGTCTTGATGATGTTATAATACTTCCCGTCACTGTTGTTTACATTGCGAGTTGGTGTGCGAGTAGGTATCATAACTAAAAAGAGAAAAATAAAAAACTTTTTACAAAAAAAAAACAACAGACGTCAAAAAAAAAACTAAAATACAGATCCAAAGACACCAACTTCCGAAATAAAAGTAATTTTTCTCCTTGTGTTGTTTTTTTTTTTTGAAAGTTGTTTGTTTTTTTGTAAAAAAGTTTTTTCTTAAGGACATATTATTGTTCCGTGTGGTGTCAGACGCAAAGAATAGCACCACCCTATTTCTTCCCGTGGGTGTCGTAAAAGGCGAATAAGGGACTAGAGAATGGGCAGCAGCGTTCTCTATGCATTTTAACACCATACTGCGATCGCCAACCCGTCTGCCAAGCGTGGCGATTATGGCGACCCCCTCCTTTTGGGGGAGGCCTATGTCCAGCAGTGGACGTCTGTCAGCTGAAACGATGATGATACATATTAGTACCCGTGACCGTACACGAAACAATCTCATCTATTTGATCCAAGGAGTAATCAGAGATCTCACGGACCTCAAAGTAGATCTGACCATGTATGTAGCCTCAGCAATTTATGTGTAATGTGTACCAATTTGCAGTCAAGAGACAGTAATTTCGGACTGTGTCCAAATGAACGTTATTCTTTCTTCCCTTTACTTGTTAGTGTCAGTCATTTTGACGTTCGAAAAGTGCTGATTCTCAGCCTAGTTTGAATAAATGACTTTTGATTTTGATTTTTTTTGATTTTGATTTTAATGTTCTAAGCTGCACTTACCAGGAATGTGTTCAGATTACTACTCCACAGAGAAACATAAACTTAAAAATATTACCTAATATTTTCTGAATTGTACTCATAAGTAATGATCTAGCTGAACTACCGCGACAAGCTCTAAATACACATAACACAACTGCAATAAAGTTCAATTTGCAAATAACATTTTGAAATTCATGGAATTTGTGAATATGCTTAGCAGTGCGGTTGTTCGGACAAAATAGGGATAGAGAATATCGTTGCGAATACTTACATGGTAATTTTCAACGATATTGTACAAACTTATGTATTTGTTTTTGGTTTAACGGCATGTCTTAATTAATTACTCATACCTCAAATAGTCCCATTTTGTTTTCCTAAAAATATTATTGAACACTCTAATATAATGATTGCTCCTGCCTGCCCCTCCTACTGTTTTGAGAACATTAAATATTTCCTAGGGTGGGGCCCTAAAAATACTAAATAGCCAAGTAACTGCGACCAACTTGGATGTAGCGTTCGCCGGCCATTGCCGCAGCAACGCTCGCTTCGCTCGCTCGGCTCGCGCGCTCTTGGTTTAGTTACTGCAACCAACTGTGAGAAAAGGCCAGACAGTTAGAGGCATAATTCTTTAAAACCAGAGCATCATTAGAAGCGCAAATGTTTTTAGAGGTCTTTTTTTTTTTTTTAAAGTGTCCATCATTAAAAAGTTAAAAAGTTTTAAGATGAGCAGTTATCAATATTTTCCTAATATTTCCATCTCACGAAGGATATGAAAATATAATCATAATATTTACACGGGTGTTTTTTGGTTTTACGAGTATGCTGAGTGAATACTGAACTTGAGCCCGGAAGCTGTTTGCTGTCTGTAATGCTGTCTTATTTCAGTTTGATAAACAATGTGCGCTTTTATAATTTCTAACGTGACGATATTATCGTGGGCGTCCAATAAATAATTTTATACCTGCAAGTAGGTTTGTACAAACCCTTTTACTTGTCAAGCATATTTTTTTCAACTAGATGAGTTCGGCATTTCCTATCTGGCTACTCAAAGAAGAAAGGGCGAAACAAACTCAGAGGTCACGGTCTCTTTTAAAGTTCAGACATAATCTTGGTCAGATCATGTGAAGACCATTTTTCATTGGTGTCTGAAAAGGTCTTTTGAGGAAAGAACCAAACAGATTGAGTGGACCTATCCAGTCAGTGCACGCATTTGTCAGCATTCGTGCAGCTCAAGCTCAACGATTCGACGAATAACCTACCCAAATGTCCTTTCTTTGGTATCAAAGAAAGGACCCTTGGGTAGGTTGGTATTTCATTGATGCTATGACTACACTGTCGTCATAACGCGAATTAAATTTCGCGCGCTCTCTGTTGTACAGCGAAAGGTCGACCGGTGTGCGAGAGAGAGCGCGTGAAGTGGAGTTCACGCTATCGCAACAGTGTAGCCGTAGGGTAAAAGGATGTTACCGTGAAAAGTAGGCCGTAAGGTATTATTTTTTATATTTACTTATTATACAGTATCCTGTTCCACATTATCCAATATCATTAATTTCACTAAAACATCAAAATAACAAAAGACTAAAAATAAAACACGATGTATAATAATCAGAGCATAATTTAATAGAATAATAAGGTAAATTGAGTTACGAGGTGGGAGGATCCTCGTGAATGAATGGAATGATTGATTGAATGAACGAGTGGACTTTGGGGAGCTCGGTCATTTCCACAGTGTTATTACCCGTGCATAATCGTGAGGAAAATTAACGATGAATTTTATGAACGCTGTCAAATATTTTATACGTATTTTGTGTAACGATGCTTTATATTTTAAATGGGTGATCTTCAATTGGGCTTACTCTTGTTGAAAATTTGAAGACGGATTTTATTAGCCCTTGGTTTGTAAGGAGGAAACATTTTCGTTTTCGATGCTATTTGGTTTGTCATTTCTGGTTTCTACGCAGTTTCATGAGTTACCATGAAACTGCGTAGAAACCAGAAATGACAAACCAAATGGCATCGAAAACAAAAATGATTCACTTTCCTTCTTACAAAGCAAGGGCTACTAAGATCAGCCATCAAATTTTCAACAAGTGTAAGCCCAATTGAAGATCATCCATTTACAAACTTTAGCAAAAGTCAGTTTGCTCTCATAAACGTATTCTTAACGAGACTGGTGCTAGTAGTAGATAGTTGGGAAAATATTTACTTAGATAACTTTATGCTTGACAAACAAAACCACAACCTACAATAGCCCTCGACGCAGATGCATCAATAAATTCAACCGCTGAACCACTTTTAAAACCGCATCATTTAAATGTTCAAAATATAATTGATTTAGCCACACACACAACACACAACTCTATTACACACCGGCCAAAAAAAACAATCAGAACCACTCTCAAATAAATCTAGCAGCAAAACGATGTACAAAAAACAAAAACGCATCAAGTGTGCTAACACGTATCGTGCCCGTTTTACACTAGACTAGGATCATCCATCATTTTTTCCCTGTTTGACACCGGTGTAAAACTAAAACGCGACTTCATCGGTATGTCCCGAATTTTCCTGTTTACGAAAGCCACAAATATTTGACGAACTACCGCTGAAAATGTTACGGCCTCAAAATTACGAAATTAGTTGTTGTGTTGTTACTTCAGTGGCTATTTATTTTAGATGGTCAATGAGAGTTGGTTTTGAGAGTATTTTTAGAACCTGTTCTTGAAATAAACATTAGGGTTGTGTTGTTGAAACTGTTTAGAGTTCAGAATGGATATGAACACCGCTTCCTTTTCCCAGTGATGTTGAGTTCAGATTCAGATCCAAACTCATATGACAAAACAATCATAATTTACTTAACATCTTAATTTGAAATACGATTAAAATAGAGCTTGGAGTACCAATTTGTAAGTATAGGTATGCGCTACGTGCAATAAAATATTTAACAGGATTCTTCAGGTTTGCCAAGATCCCATCTATTTTTATTAATATACGTAAAAATAACTAGAATTTGAAGTAAGATAATAATCAAAATCTAGCACAGAAAAAAACTGAGCCAAAAATATTATTTATTTATTTAACAGATTATCTACACACATATAAACAGAGAGATATAAAAAAATATGGACCAAAAAAATGGCTGGTAACAACATTTGCTACAACTACTACACGACAATAGCCTTATTTGTATTTATCTTTCCCACGGTAGACTGCTAGAAAAATATACAGACAGAAGCATCTCTATCTAATCTCGGTGATTCAAAACCTGAGCCTCAATTTGCGAAAAGGTAGAAGTTTCCTCTCCATTTCGTCGCTTCATAAGATCGTGGACGGAGACAGAGCTTATTTGTTCCGCGAAATATGTATGAAGAATAAAGGCTTGCTGACTCACCTCCAGAGATAATACTTTTTAAGGTTTATAAACGTTTTTGGATGTTATTAACCACAACGGTAGGTATCGGCAATTGAGCACCGGTTAGGATCTCCTCTCTCTCTCTCCTCCCCTCTCTCTAATGTTTATGCAACTCGAACTTAATTGCCACTGGAATATTAACGACCTACTAAAAGTTTAGTAACTTGCCTAAATGCATACTACATTAAAATAATTTAATAGGAACTTCTTCATGTTGCTTCTTTTACAATATTCTTTAGGTAGATACTCCATTACTGTTAACTTGTAACATACAACAAAATTCCTAGAATACTTAATAATCTTTAGGATAAATAAACTTTTTCAAATGATAAATTAAAAGGACAAAAATTCTGGCTTTCACTGACGAAAAAAAAAATCAGAGACATCCATTTTACCTTCAAAAATAAAGAAAAAACAAACTAAATGGCGTTCTCCAATTATTTTGACGCAAAGTGGCCAGTGTTTTGAATTAATACTAATAAAAAGGTCGTAATTGGAAAGGAGAAACAGTCACAAAAAATAAATCCACGTAAGATTGGAACCGTATAACTGAGCCTTACGAACAGAGATATAAAAAGATAAATGCGAATGAAGATGCAGTGGAATGAAGAAAAATAACGTACGGTGGGTTACGGATGTGAGGGAGGGAACAAAATGGTTTTCTCGTTATTATACGCGGATGACAGCACAGCTTATATATATTTTATGTCTGTTAAAAATCGAAGTCGCTACAGAAAACATTATCGTAATGACTGTACTCTTTGCTGATTGGAATTTCGTGTGAAATGATTTTAAAATTGTTTCTTTGTTGCCAATTGTTTTTGAATTGAGAATAAAAGGAGAGCTTCGTACTGTCCCGAATTATTTGACTGGATATTCTATAAACCGGTAAAATTTTTCAGGAAAATGCAGCTGATAGTTTAAATTTTATATCCCGAAGTATGTTTGTAAAAGCACCAAAGGTTCCGAAGAACAAATCGAAAAGGCACAAAAACAACGATTCGTCCAGGATCACTAATGAATCATTATAAAAAGCACACTGTTTTTATGATAATACACTTCTGCTCAAACCATAACCTATGACGAAACAATCCTAACATTAACCTACCCTACAAATGAACAGCCCAAACCTTCATCAAACTAATTTGACACAAACTATCCAGCTAATTTGGCCACAGAGGCTTAAAGAAATTCTTCTAAACGGCCACATAACATCTTGGAATGTTCTATATCATCCGGCCATCAGTCACTGTCCGCGTGCTCTGAATAGTTGATGCTGGCCGTATCGCCCACCTGCAACTTCTATAACGTGGCACCGGAGAAGCTGGATGGACCGAGATAGTTAGAAAAATGAGGAGTTATGAGAGGCGATATTTTTTGAAAAGTTTTATGCAACGTTTTCTTGATTTTTTAAAGAGGAGTTTTGTAGGAAATTCTGCTATCCACTATGTCCCTGACTTTGAGTGCCTAGGTAATTACTTGCTCTATATTCGTTTAGTCGTTCGTCGTTGTTTTTTAGGATGACAAATCCTAATATTAAGTAGAACAAGGCCTTTTAAGAATAATAAATAAAAATTATAATTTTAATAATCATTTTTGTTTTTACTATGATGATTTTAAAGGATCATAGAATGCTCAAAATATAGGCAATTTGATGAATGTCACAGGAAAAAAAACAGCCTAGTTATTACTAAAAACAGGCATGCATGACTCGCAATCTTTTGCGAATAGGAATAAAAACACCGATTACAGCATGCACATCAGTTGTAACTATGCTATTAAATTCATCTAACTGTCACATTAGGCAGCCCGCCAAAAAGTTATCGTGACTTTTGCATTACATTTTATTACATTGTGCGGATAGCATTGTCTTTTGAACACAATATTTTATGATACCGGACAAAGCCGGAGTTACCGACATAGCCTGCAGAGTAAGCAAGCTGAAGTGGCAGTGGGCTGGCCATGTTTGTAGAAGGATTGATGGCCGGTGGAGTAGACGAGTCCTGGAATGGAGACCGCGCATGGACAAGCGTAGTGTGGGGCGCCCCCCAGCTAGATGGACCGACGACCTTAAAAAGGTGGCTGGGACACACTGGATGCGGAAGGCGGAGGACAGGGTGTTGTGGCGCAGCCTGGGAGAGGCCTATGTCGAGCAGTGGACTGCTATAGGCTGAGTTGATTGATTGATTTTATGATAATAGTCTGTTGTAAGCCAGCCCGGCTTTATACACCGACTTTAAACAGTCTTTTTTTTTTTTCACCATAAATCCGTATAAAAATAAAAATATATCCCTCACCCTCATCCACCAGTACTAATCTACTCCACCGAATGTAAAAGCGCCCTCAGTTGATTCCAGTGACGTGGCGGCCATGTTGTGAAGTATGTTCGTGCCATAGACAAGTGCGATTCATTCAAGTCAACCGAGTGTCTTTGCACTGATGAATGAAGCTGGGTGTAGTCGGAGAGTGAGAGCTAGCGGTACAGTTGCATCCAAGTTTTACTGGAAGAGACAAGTTTTAGATTACGTGCGGGTTTTATAAAGTTGTCGACACGGAAAGTGTTTTAACTTGAATTTTAAACTAAGAATAATAGAACAGCGGGGAATAGCGCGGAGGTCGATATTTGAAATCTGGTTAGAAAAAAAAGTTTAAGCGTTCTGAAATTGACTCGCATTCTATGGCGTTTCTGTTAAAAAAAAAATCGAGATTCAAAGAGAAGTTGTTGAAATGTCATCGAGTCAAGATTTCTGACAATAGGTACTTAGAGTGACGTTGAGTGGAGTTGAAGAATTTTTCGTACAAATGTCATAAAAAACGGGTGTAAAATTCATTTAGTATTTTGAGACCTATGTTTATAGTTTGCGTTATCGATCTTGATTTTTTGCCGGTGTCTGGTATTGACTTCTGATTGTTATTGAATTTACATTATTCTTGCTAGAAAGCTGAGTTGCGTTTTGAATCTAAAACGCAATTCAGCTTTCTACTAAGAATAATCAAGGCTCACTTAATACTGAAAATCCAATTGCTATACCTACCTACTGTTAATTAGTCGGCGACGGTGGTTATAATTACCGGTGATTTAATGGAACGATGAGGGATTAATATCTTAATTAATTTAATATCACCTACCTGCTATACTATGCTCCCTAATGTAATAAGTCTTCGGAAATCAGTTTAGTTGCGTGAATATTATCGAGTGATACCAGTCCTGATTCTGTTATGGTCGAAGTAAATATTAAAGTGTAATGCTATCACTTTCTATTAGTTAGATTGAGAATGAGACATAAAATAAAAAGTAATTTATTTAAGTTTATATAAATTACTTTTCCCCACGATTACTTACAAGTTTACAACGTACAATTATTTTATCGTTTTTATTCTCAGCCTAGTTAAGAGTCCGCCGAGTTTGCCAGGGTTGCGAGTTTGTCCGAAAGGGATATCGTGGCCCTGGAACACAGGCAAATGAAGGAAACGGGTAGATTTTAGTCAGTAAAAGTCTGACACACCCTCCCGCTCCACCCAGAGCGGGAGAAGTTATTAAAATTGCATAAGACAGTCCCCCAAAAAGCCATAAAAATCACCAAATCATCACTTTCTAGTGCTTTAGCTGGGAAGAAGAAGTGGCGCAACAAACTCCCCAGCAGCACAGCTGTCTGTTCTGTTAGAAGAATTTGATTGATTAAACATAGACGTGTTTAAAAGTTTTCTTACTTAATTTGTCAAATCAAATCATTTATTTCTTTGCAAACATGGGTACAGTACATAGGTGTTTTTTTATAAAAAAAAAGAGTTCTCCATATTTTACCGTCACATGAGCATGCAAATGTTTACATTTCCTAATAAAAAAATCAAAATACAAATTAAAAAAGAAAATATTACACATATAAATCAAAAATGTCAGCGTGGTCAACAATAAAAAAAATTAAAAAAATAAATAATAAAACTAGACTCTAAAATGGCAAACAGAAATAAAAAGTAAATGAAACCAGGATCACAATAATATGTCAATCAGAGAAATAGTAGATAGTGAATCATCATTAAGAAAATCGTCAACCGTGTAATAAGTTTTCATAATTAAAATTTCTTTTAGCTCCCTTTTAAATTTTAATGTAGTCATATTTTTTATGATATTAGGTATTCTATTATATATGAGTGGGGCAATACCAAAAAAACTTTTTTGCATTAGTGCGGTTTTACATTTTACTTGACATAGTTGATTAATGTATTGAGTCCGCATTGGATTTTTCTTGACCTCTGATATTTTTTTAAATAGATGTGGGTTACATTTCACAAACAAAGCAGTTTCCATTATATATAAACAAGGCAAAGATAGAATTTTTAACAATTTAAAATAAGGAACACAGCTATCAGTTGTCTTAAGGCCGTACATTGACCTGATGCATCGCTTCTGCAGTCAAATACCAGCTCCCTACCAGTAGACTGCCCCCAGAAAATAATGCCATACCGCAAAACAGAGGCAACCAGACCATGGTACGCCGTTAAAAGTGCCTGACTTTTAACTTTCTTAGAGAGTTGAAAAAGAGCATATGCAGATTTGCTAAGTTTCTTACATAGTTCTTCGACATGAGGTTTCCATGTAAGTTGGCTATCAATTATAATGCCTAAGAACTTAGCCTTATTAGCTTCTTCAATATCACATCCCCTATATGAAATGCAAACGTTTGGGTTTTCAAGGCTTTGATAAAAATGCATGACTTTAGTTTTGCTCAGATTTATAACCAAATTATTATTATCCAACCAATTTATAATGTCAGCTATGCAAGTATTAATGTCATTCTTATAACTAGTTGAATTAGTACATTTTATTACAGCCGTACTATCATCTGCAAAAAGAACCATTTTGTTGGTTGTTGCTTTCGGGAGATCATTTATATATATCAAAAAAAGTGGCGGTCCCAATACACTACCTTGTGGGACGCCATATTTTACATGTCTTGGTTTTGATACATATATGGTTTCTAATTTAGTTTTAGGACATATCCTAGAAATTTCCGTGCATTGAATCCTATTACTCAGATATGATTTTATTAACTTTAAGATGTTCCCTCTTATACCATAACTATCCAATTTGTGCAACAGAATCTTATGGTCTACATAGTCGAAAGCCTTTATTAAGCCTTAATTTGATAGCTTGATTTATGTCTACGGCGTTCCCACGATACAAGTTCGAGGCAACTTTTCATATAAAAAATGTCACCTTCAACAGGCTAAAACTATATACTCTCAACCAAATACATTGTTTATTCTGAGCCCCAAGACCCATAAAGTTTGATATATTGTACCGTTATCAGGATATTAAAGTTTATGCCTCTTAAAGATATTAATAGGGCCTCTGTGTGACAACAATGCTCTCTAAATACCAACTAAAGGGCAAGCCCCATGTGGGGCAAGGGTCTTGATAACACTACACATGGCAGAATGTTTGAGCAAAAAGTAGCGTTTTTACCTACACGTACATATTAAGACATTGCTCTTATAATACAGGAGAATCTACTTAATACACACATACATAACATCACGCCTTGTTTCCCTGAAGGGTTGGGCAGAGATGTATATAATAGGGGGCGAGCCTATTGCCATCAACCGGGCACAAATCCCGACTCTGGGCTACTACTGACAAATTCTCGAACCCATAGGACATTTCATGTACTTGAAAAAAAAAACATTTTTTGGGGTCGCCGACCCCTGGTAGTGTAGTCAGTTGGAATATCAGTATAAAAATTCTGTTTTTTTTGTGTAAACTTCACATACATGATGGGTATATTTAAACAAGGTAAAACAAAAAAAAAAAACAGATTTTCTCAATTCACGCTTCAAGTAACAACACCAGCGGTCGGTGACCCAAAAAAAAAACATCATCAAATCGTTTTTATTTTGTCGTGTTTAGATATCGATACTCATCACGTTTGCGGAGTTTTACTAGCTAATTTAATTTGACCCTGTATGTAGAGATATTCACCAATAAGAGAGAAGAAAAGGAAGTATTATAGTTTTGTAAAATCTCTAGTCTCTGATTTTCCTTTCGCCGTTATACAACGTGTAGACGAGAATATGACAATAAATTCAACTGCGTATATCTAATGACGTTCGCAGTCTGCTCACGAAAATTCAATCAAATATATCCAATAGTTTAGTCGCTAGTCAAAGATTGGCAAAACCCATAGTCGGCACGCCACACACTAGTTTGTGTGAAAAAAATCCTTTTTTATTTTCGATGCCAGAATTTATTTGATGGTTCCAAAATACTCTTGTGCATTAGTTAGCCAGTGTTTTAATTTATTGTCGTATTGTTGTCTCCACATTGTATAATTATGTCGTGTCACAGTCATGTCTTTATGTGACATAATTATTATACAGGGTTACTGGTAACTCGACGTATTCCTTGCACGACATCATAGTAAGGTTAAAATGCAACAAATTAAGCCACCAAATGTTCTACCGAAATTCAATAGTTTTTGAGTTTTTTTTAATAAAGTAACGAAAAATAAAATGTTTAATTAGTGATCTCTGCCAAAGTTTTCGGCATTTTGGATGTTTTAATTATTAAAAAAGATTTGCTACGGCATCAGCTATGATAATAAATTAAATTCCAGTAGTAGTAGTCGCACCGTAAATCATTTTTAAATTGTATTTTTCATAAAACAACTAAAAACCTAATTAACTCAAAAACTAATGAATTTCGGTAGAACATTTGGTGGCTTAATTTGTTGCATTATAACCATACTATGACGTCCTGCAAGGAATACGTCGAGTTACCAGTAACCCTGTATACCAGTTAGAAAACATTCTGCAGTTCGGTCTAAACAAATTATCGAACGATTCCGCAATTCTTTCGAGAATTATGTCGAAGGCAGGCGACCAGCTCTCCCATCCGAGTAATGTTAAAGACGTCGAGGGCACTCGTACGCTACCTAACGATTGCACGTTTTGTCCCATTGAGCGCAACCGATATAGTTTAATGGTAGAATTCGCTTATTATTCGAGTATTTCGAAGACAAAGGCGACGTTTTTGTAGTAAAAATCTCCCTTAAACGCTACAAGGTTATTTTAGCACGTGGCCAAAAATCGGAACTAACACCGTCTTCTGGCTTTGTCAATACAATTTCTGGGTCAATTTCATAAATGTTTACCAACACGTCCCTGTGTCAATGTCATGCTGGCGCCGCGCCGAAAGATCCATAAACACTGTGCTGCGATTGGTACCACTGAACTTTGCTGTCATGTGACTTGTAATTCTGTTCTATCAGTCGCCATTTTGAACTTTGAAACTAAGACTGCAAAATTCAGTGCTACCAATCGCGTTACGCATCAAGTTGTACTGAACGCACTTAAATGTACCTAGTTATAAGACATACACGCAGTCAATGTCAAATTGTTCCCACTGATGCGCGGTTGACCGTACCTGTCATTCCATCCACTTGAAATCAATATCAATTAATGTCACAAACACTTGTGATATTTGAGAAAAGTAAAAATGGAAACACGCACAACTGGCGCGAAAATCGACTTTGGATATCAAAAAACTTCATTACCACTACATAATTAATTTGCACAATGGATGAATTCGTCAAATAATTAAATTATTTTTTATTTACTGCCCCTGTGGTGGGGGTTGGATGTTCGAAATCACCAATTTTTATGTTTTTTAGTCTCAACCACCATTGTCATCAAAACGGCGATCATCGCATTTACAGACTTGGATTTTATAAAAGTAAAATAATCAACTTGCGCGCTTATAAATATGAAAGATTTAATGGCTTTAGCATATGAGCTTTTTATCCAACCCTCTCAATTAACGCACATTCATAAGATTTGATGGATAGCATAATAATTATTTTCATAATCAATTTAGGGTGTCTTATGTCGTCATTCTGGGGTCCAATGGAACCCACTACCGAACGATGGTACCGACGTTCCTGTGTTCGGGTCCATCGGGGGCGCTTCCCAACTAGGTATACGGAATTGGTTTTAGCAAAGACCCCTTCAAACTACATACGTAACTATATCCCCATAAAGATAAGACTACACTCTTATAATGCAATTTAAAATTTCGTGTGTGTCACATGTGCAGAGCTTTAAAACTTATTACGTTAGCAGAACGAGCTTGTCGCACAAAATTGATATTTCATCGTTCGATACAAGCGGGGCTTGTGCTAAGTGTTATTATAATTCTTATCTGCTTTACTTGAAGATGAGGTTGCAATAATGGTTACTTTCAAGCTGATTTGGAAATAATATGGCAGTGATGGCCAGTCACGTAAGCTAAGGTTTCATAGAAGAGCGGTTCCGTCATATGTGATGTGGTGTCATTTGTGAAAATATTATCATTTTCACGAGTATTTGATATGAAGGTGTCAAAAACTCTGTGTATTTGGACAGCCGTTATTGCGATGATTGTGACCGTTTACCGTTTTCCTAGGAACCAAAGTTTAAAAAAAAAACACTATTTTCTTGCTAACACTTTATTCCGCACAACTGCGCACAACTAAACGACAACTGGCCCTGCACTACATTTTACTATATAAAATGACTTTTCCCCCACTCAGAAATAACGATAACGTCATAACCGTTATTTATGTGTTTCCAAAGTAAAATAATACATTCAGTTGCCATAATGAAAATACATTTAAAGGTTTGTTACAACCTTAATAATTTGTACTTTGACAGTGTTGCCACAGTGAATATTATAATTCGGTATTAAATATTAATACCATTTTTTTTTAAATTGAATCAAAGAAATCACGACAAAAAGTTTGCTATGTACATACATGTATGTGGTTTATCGAACAAAATCAATGACGTGTCAAAATTAAACTCACGGGTGATCTGTGTTCGGGTTATCGGCGGTGTAAAATGCTGGCGTGTGGCACTGCTCAGAAAACCCGCTCGACTCCTTTGTTTATAGTTGACTGTATTTATGGTTTGAGTCCAGGAGATGAGAGATATGCACTTGTTACCGAATCCGAAGACTCCTTTTATTTGCACACCTTCTGGTACACCGAACAACACAGACACATCGGTCGAATGACAGTAGAACAATGTTACAATGTGTGAAAATTAACTAAAATGTTACAACTTCCAACAATCGGATTCAGTCAAAAAATCACAGCAATTTTCATACAGAAACAATTTCATGTTGATACAGTATTAATTGGGCAGCCCTTGCCAATTAAAATCATACCTTGGGAAATCAACATCACCTGTCTAGCCCATTTCGCAGCGCGTATGTAACTTCTTCAACCTAGCTTTCCCTTTTTCTATATTGGGGTCAGCTTCCAGTCTAACTAGATGCAGCTGAATACTAGTATTTTACATGGAGCGAGTGCCTATCTGACCTCCACAGCCCAGTTAATGGGTAACATAATATCCCTTGGTAAGACTGGTTGTCAGACTTTCGAGCTTCTGATGACCGGTAACAACAGTCAATGGAACAAAAATCAATGACGTGTCTAAACGCATTTCAGGTGATCTGATTGGCTGCTGTTTAGCATAATCAGCCTATAATGTTCCCACTGCTGGGATACAGGCCTTCACTCTGTGAGAGGGAGTGGGCCGTAAGCCACCGCGCAGGTCCAGTGCGGGTTGGTAGATGTCACATGTCTTTGAATTTTTAGTTCTAGGACATGCCGGTTTCCTCACGATGTTTTCCATCACCGTTTTGAGAGCAGTGGTGATGAAATAATTTACACAAAGTAAAGCGCCTGTCTGGGTTTAAACCTTCGACCTGCTGCTTATTCAGACAAAAAAACACAGCATATTTATAGTGATAGATTTATGAACGTGTTTCACACGTTCATGTTGATACAGTATTATTCGGGCACCCCTTGCCAATTACATTCATACTTTGGAAAATAAGATATATCCAATTAATTATTATTGATTGTTGAAAAACATAGATAAGGACCAAAGAATGTAAGCATCCGTACATATTTCAAGACACTTGTTTTTCTCTACGGGCTGCTTATATCTGTATTAAACGGACGATTAGACAATAAGCTTACAAAAAGTGTTTGTGTTCCACTTAAGAGAAAAATACAAAGTAACAAGTCGTAAATGTCGTCCGGAAGACATATTACTGTAGCACTGTTGGATAGACGTTAGGGTCGGAACTAAGCTTTTGCATTGTAGCA
Organism: Tiliacea citrago; assembly: GCA_963921375.1. Lineage (NCBI taxonomy): Eukaryota > Metazoa > Arthropoda > Insecta > Lepidoptera > Noctuidae > Tiliacea > Tiliacea citrago. The sequence goes on from OY992799.1 coordinate 9,853,525, forward strand.
ATTGTAGTGCAGTATCAAGTTAAAGATAGTCGTACGATACTTATACGAATTTAGTCAAGCTTTGGCTGTAATCGTAAATGTGTCGGTCCCTTTTATCATAAATTATATCAACATAAAAGGTAAAATTATTTTATTTATTTATTGAAACTTTATGCACAAGTCAAAAAAAAAAATACTGTACAAAGGCGGACTTAATGCCTGAGGCATTTTCTACCAGTCAACCTGAGGGTGATGCAGAGACAAAACGTGGTAGGTGCAACATAGGGGATAGATAAATCGAAAATCAAAAATATATACTAATACATAGATACATATACTTATAAACAAAATAAAAAGTGTCAGGAGAAATAACGATTGGTGGAGGAGAAATCGAATCAGCGATGGGATGATTCTGCCAACTTCTTACGAATATATTCCCGTGCCTTCACTATTAAAAATAAAAATTATGGTACATTACAGGAAATACAAAACCCACAAAACCATGTCATCAATTTCAAATGTGGGTGAATTCTAAAACTCTGTCTACCCTTCGAGGCAAACAGGCTTGATGTTATGTTCTGTATCTATTTAATTGTTAGTACTCATATCCACAATAAGAAATCTTAAAAGACCATGACAACTAAAACTGTCAACGAATTAAAATCATAATTTCTCTCGTCGTAGCAAAAGTGCTACGCGGCTACGCGCTACGCTCTCGTAGCATAGCGATGCGTAGTAAACAAACTAACCGTTTGCGTTTCGACACCACCGTGCACTGTGTAAATTTTGAAACCACTTTTTTTATTCTGTAAATTTACTCTCCAGTTTGTTTAGAATAAAAAACTATGTTTAAATGTATGTTTTTTTGTATTTCAACCGCTTAGCCAATATTTATTTTCTGTGTAGTTGCGCAAAGAGTGGAAGTTTGTGAGATAAATTCATTGAATAACTCGATGACTGATATTCATAATTTGTAAAATTTATTTGTAATGTACGTTTTTATTTTAAATTAGTTCACCGTTTTATAGCATTTACTCTACTTTGCCAAGGTAACTGCTGAATACTTTATTGTACAAAATCATTCAACGCAAGTTTACGTGTTCTCTTTGAAAATTTTACACATAGTAAGTGGTATTGGCAAGTTAGACTTTCTTAACACTCCATAAATGTAGATTCTAACTTGCAAATTCGATTGAAATGCAAAATTGTTCTCTGTAGCTAAGGAGAGAAGAAATAATTTAAATAATACGAAGTTGTTTAGTATACTGGGGGATTAGCATCACAAATGTATCTTCAGATATTTTACCTCTATTTACGCTTAGTACCCGCAGGATGTCTGAGGATACTTTCTGAGTTTATGTTGGACATTACTGAAAAAAGTTATAAGAAAGACATTTTGAAGTAACCTCGACTTATAGTTTATAGAGGTACGAAGAAAAAGTAAAGTGTTGGTATTTAGTCGATTTGAATGTGCAAAAATGAATCGATTCTTACTTTCTGATAGTGGCAACACTGTAACTCAATGTTTAATATAAAACCGAAAACTGCCCTCAGTTAGTTCCTTTTTAGGGTTCTGTACCAAAATGGTAAAAAGGAACCCTTATGGTGAGACTATGTCTGTCTGTCTGTCACAGCTGCATATCTCAAGAACTACTAATGCTATCAACTTGAAATTTGGAATAGTTTTAGATGACGTTTACCCAACTATTTTGCAAACAAGAGAGAAATTTAAACAAATATACCTTTTTTGCAACATGCCTGAAAGGGGGTCTTAAAAATTCGAATGGAGTCTACTAGGGTTTGTGGGGTATCATATAAAAGAGCGCTGTTTGCATATTCTCAAACAGTTTTTTTAGACATTATAGTTTTGACTTTTGATGAAAAATGTAACCCCCCCCCCCCCCCCGTTATTTCCGAAGTTTGTATAGAGAAAAATCTCAACTTTTCTTCAGAAATCATCAACATACGTACGGAACCCTCGGTGCGCGATAGGAGACAGACATAATTCATTCCCTGTGAAACGTCAAATATAATAAACGTTATTCAATTCAAATTACTACTTTTTAATTCACGCCCATAACCTAATTTTCTACATAAAGTTCACTTATCCTCCATTGATAACGGAGGATCCTGCGACCAGACGGGAATTGTGTCCAGTGCATAACTGCACGACGGTTGATGTCGGGATGCTGTATATATCCTAGTAGCGCGGTAAACTCTGCTTGCGCGATGCAGGATTTTATGTGACGTCAGTGTGATGCCTAGTTCGCATGTGGCAATGTAGATGTCGGCCACACGTTAATAAAAGTCTTAAATCGCCAACCCGTATTGAGGAAGCGTGGTGATCAATGCTGTTTATATGTTTTATTATATTTTTTTTTTTTTTTTACTAGTTTTTTATCAATCGTGCTTTCTCTGTATTAGAAGAGACCTTTGCTCTGCAAAATCAAAATATTTTATTTCACATAAGCTTACATGGGCACTTGTGAAACGTCAGAAGCTAGGTGCACGGGTCCAATTGATCGTTTCCTATGGAGAAGAGCCGGCAAGAAACGCCACGGTTACTCTTTAAAAATAATTGACTTATACATATACAATGTCTTCAAATTTCAGCGTTAATAGGTATGGGAAGACAAGGCCTGTCAACAAGTACCAGGTATTTAACAAAATAGAAAATGGTCTACAAAACTACAGTCTATTAAGCCTACAGCGTTCTCACATTCAACCAAATATAAAAGAAACTAGGTATATAAAATATTAATAAAATAAAAACCTCAAATGACATGATTGCCATTACAACTGTCTGCCTGTCTGTGTCTGCATTAAGATCCTGTCCACAAAAGCCACTAATAAATAGTTTAAAGTAAAATTGTAGATATACAAATAATGTCAGGAGAGGAGGAGGAGAGGTGTTGTTGGGAGTATGTAAGGAGCGTAGCAGGTGGCGTCCTATAGTTTCTGCCTACCCCATGGGAAGAAGGCGTGAGTTTATGTAGGTATGTGTACAAATAATGTCAAGTAATGAAAAGAAAAGTTTGTAAAAAAATATATATTTATATAAACATCGTAATTTGGTAGCAGTTAATTGGCCTTTTATGTATGACATAATAGACATGCAGTGGTACAATAATAGGCTGGTATTGTGAATTTTAATTTACCCACAGGATAAAAATACACGTTAGGTATATTTATATCTCAACTTTACGTTTTAATAAGCCGATCGTTGTTATGTCATATTGTTTGTAGTGTCGAAAACATAACGTAGCATTTTATCCGATTTCTAGTAATGTTAACTATATTTCGTTGGTTTAGGTAGTTAAATAAAGGCAAACCAAAAACCCACGTTACGAGAGAGCTGTCAAGTAACCGATTAAACGTAATACCTGGCACTTCAGTTGGCATGCTACGTCACAGTTGTACTCTTCAATTTAGCAACGTTTTATTTCGTTGACGTTTAGAGAACATGTCTTTTTGGGCTCTTTACAATAGACAGATTACAAAATAATATAGTAATATATAAATCTAACTAAATAATTGTGCTCAAGCAATTACATATACGAAGAGTGTTATAAGAATAAATGATAAAGTTTAACATACAGTAATAAAAGAGGAAACCGTAGTATCGTAATAATAATTAAAAAAAATATTAGAAGTTACAACGTATTTTTAAACAAGAAAGTGTCATCTATAAAAACCCTTTTTATGATTTGTTTACCTTTATTTAACTACCTAAACCTATGGAATATAAGGTAATATTTTAACGGGTCAGTGTCCAATTGTCAAACGTCAAATTTTATTTTTTTATTTTTATTTTGAACCTACATATCTATCATAATATTAGAAAATGATATTCCATCGTGTTTCGAAACACCTGTTCTCTGTTTGCTCTGAATCCCATAAAAAATGTCTTTATATTATCCGGTTTATTGAAAATTTTAAAAGGTGAACTTTATTGCAGTATTCTTATAGAGCAATATCGTACCAAGAATAAAGTAAACTATGTCATATTTTAATACTATATTTTTATGAGAAAACCAAGAGAAGCGCATTTCACTATTAAAAGTACTTTTTATATCAACAGATACTGGTGTCTGGAAAGTTTTTATCACCACAAAAGTATAGTATTACACTTCTGCCAACCAAGGAATCCAGGCCAAGCACTCGTATTTTAAATGAAAACATCACGCGTTCTTGAGAACAGTCTGTCTTTTTTATTCACGCCATTATTAATAAAAGTTTGTTATTTCAGTGCACTGTAGTGTACCTAATACTTATAATACAAGCTTGCAACTATAAAAATGTTGAGTCTGAGGAGTGCCGTTCTTTTGTTCGGGTCAGCACATTCGATTCGGCAGTATTTTGTTGAAAAACAAAACCGACCCGAAGCAATAAATACACATATTCGACTCATGTCGATCGGCAAACTCCGTTCGGCATCTACATATTATCTGAATCATGTTTGAGTCGGCTCGGCACAATTCGGTTTTTCGGTTTTTTCCTGAACATAGTTATCTACATTATTGGAATTAGCCGCCCATCAGTAGTGCCGAATCGTGCCAAACCGAACAAGTTTGTAGAACCCCTAATATTTTGTTTTAGTTTCATTTAAATTCTGGTAGATATTGCAAGGTTTAAATTGTCTTCTATTTGGGCACATATCGTGTGTGTAGGTAATAACACATGTACTAGGTATAACATGGTTTTATCTATGGTGTTATTCAAAGCAATCGTAACATGCGTGCATGGAACGCTTCCATGCTTTCATGCTTGTGTTTTTGAATAAAACAGCGGTGCCTGTGACTTTGATATGACGTCATGAATATAACGTATAGGTACAGTCAGCTTCAAAAATATGTATACATCGACAAGAATTCATTTGAAAAAGAAAAGGGGTTTTTTTTTTAGTTTGATTGTTTAAAATTAGATTCCATAATAGTACGAGTATATCAATGTGTAGCTACAATTATGTACCCAATGTGTAACACGTTCTGTGTGTAACATTGATATAATATTATGGCACAAAAAAAACGAAAGAAAAAAGAAAAGAAAGATTGAAAGATAAAGCAAACGCAAGAAAGAAATAAAGATAAAAAGTTAAAGAAAAAAGAAAGAAAGAAAGTGATAAAAAAAGAAAAGAAAAAGAAAGATTCAGACATTGTAGACGAATAAATGAACTCTTGTTGATGAAAACAATTTTTGGAGGCTGTACAATTAGGTATGTATGTTTAGAGTTTAGATACACGGAGAATACATATTACGTGGAAGTTACCATTTTAATATTGTTCACAATCACGTTTGTACATTATTATTCTGTCTCCCATAACAAATTAAGCCTACGTAGCATTTCCCGTCTGTTCAGAAAATAAAATATACAACTTGAATCAAAAGAATAGCAGAGCTCAGTTAATTCAACTGGTTTGCGGAAAGCCTGCAGGCATCGTATTAAAAAATACAGAACATCATGAAAAAGATAAATTCACGACGTTTCTAGGACGTTTTTAATTTATGAAATTAAGATTTCCCGGGAGTCTGTGCTTTGAAGCGCGGATATATTTTATTCGGTAGATATGTTTTAGTTTTCTGTTATACTAGGGTAGGGGGCTTGTTGAGGGGCTTGTGGCTAAGTACTAACTGCTGCACGGGTCAATCGATCAGGTTAAGCTACGCGTGCCGCGGTTGGTCCATGGATGGTTGACCATATTTACATACCAAGACCACTCCGTGCCTCGGAAAGCACGTTAAGCCATTCCCGGCTGTCATTTCTAGATCTTTGACAGTTATTACGGGTTGTCAGAAGCCCTGAAATCTGACAACCAGTCTTTCCAAGGGGTACCGTGTTACCCAATAACTTGGTTGAGGAGGTCAGATAGGCAGCGCTCCATTTAAAATACTGGTATTTAGCTGCATCCGGTTAGACTGGAAGCCGACCCCAACAAAGTTTTTATTTATTTATTTATTTATAACAATCTTACCTACACTATCATTACAAATCTATGATCCAATGTGACAGAGTGGCCTTACTAACTAAATCCTAAATCTACACCTTATACCTAGTTAAAAAAGATCTTAATCTAAATAACTTATTACATATAGCTTATTTATATATAGTATATTGCTTTTATTGTCATATAGCTTTTGCGAATTCACTCAAGTTGCACCACAATACATCAACCCTCCCGTGAACCTCATTCACCACGCACATGGCTCTAGTGAGAGGAGTTCTCGCCAGTAGGTTGGTCCTGGCCGCAGGCACAGCGAGCAGGGGCGGGCGTCGCCGCCTCCACACGTACCGGTCGGGCACGTACAGCTGTAGGTGCCGCAGTGTACAATAATAAAAATACATACTAAAGCAGTAATAGTTATGAGTCACCTCGTTCTGTGTCAGCAAGATAATAAAACTGAAAAACCGGCCGAGTGCGAGTCTGACTCGCGCACGAACGGTTCCGTACCATTATATATAAAAATGGCAATAAATCACGTTTGTTGTATGGGAGCCCCCTTAAATATTCTTTTATTATAATTTAATTACTTGTTTTTAAAGTGAATATATAACTAAATATTCTGAGAATATTTCAAGCGTCTACCGGTTGCCGTTATAAACATCGAGCTACAACGAGCAAAAAAATCACGTTGGTTTTTTATGTTATTCTAGTGTTTAGTATTTGTTTATAGCGGCAACAGAAATACATAATCTGTGAAAATTTCAACTGTCTAACTATCACGGTTCATGAGATACAGCCTGGTGACAGACGGACAGGCAGACAGACAGACGGCGGAGCCTTAGTAATAGGGTTTCCGTTTTACCCTTTGGGTACGGAACCCTAAAAATGGTCTGATTTATTCGTCTTCATTTGTTTCACAATATTGCTAATATCTCCAGAATACTACTTTGTTGGTATAATGGAATCACTGCGCTTTACATTTTGCAGGAGACCAAGAGCTTACTTAACTAGCCTGCATTAGGCAAAGCTCATGTATGTACAGACGCCAGCAGTTCAAGCTGCCCGAAACTGTAAAATTTTCCCAATCAATCTTGAACCTTAAGCTTTCACGATAAAGCTACGCACCATAATTATTGTAGTTACTTAAAATATTTTTTTTTTGTTGTGAACTATCCAGACGTAATAGGTTTTGATATCTAAACACGATAAAACCTCTGAAATGAGCGTAATGTTATTCCCCCCTTGTTGTTATTCTAATGGTGGTCAGCGTTTTGAATCCCATTCGAAGGGATTCGAGGATCCCAAACGAACCCATAGTAATTATTCCAAGTCGTTATTGATTTAATTACCATAAAAAAAACATATAGTTTCAAATTGATCCCATAAGAGCAAAGGCAAATTCCCGTCATTAAGGGGCCTATTACATTTCGACCGTGATTTTTGCGTTAAATGGCCAACTTTGGCGTTCTTGTTTTGAGAAACTGAAAGACTTCGACAACTTATAATTAATACGTGGTGGAGAATAGTTATTAGTTTAGTTTATAGCGGTCTCCCCTTCCCCAATTTTTTATTATCTATTTATATAAAGTCGAAATTCCGAAGACACTTTTTCGAGCTCGTGGATTGAACTACTGTACATAAGCAAGCAAACGAAATGAAATATATATAATAATATCTCTTAAATAGTGGTTTAGTTCATAGCGGCCTCAGAATTTTGTAATATGATTGGAATATCTATAAAAAAAAATCCCGTTAAAACCACAAAACTACTGAAAATAATTAATAATGCTCAGAATTAACTGTAAATTTCTCCCTAACCACATTCATACTATTACGTAAAATTTATAATATTTTTGACAGCTTGATTTTGATGATTTTGGACATTAGAATAAGAACGTTTTTAAAATACGGGAACTGCCCCTCAGGTGACAGGAAGTCTACAAAGCTTAACATGCTTTAAGTACCTATTTAGCTTGTTGCATATTTCCCTAAGAGAATAGAACATCTTTACAATACGCAATCATTAACAAAACCGCAAGAAGTTTAATGAGCCATTCCTTTATATTATATATAAAATACAAAACTTTTCATATAATTTTATAAATATTGCTTAAACTTAAACTTAAATTCCACGTTCATAACATCACATACGAAGGTATGCGAACGTGGATCCACGCGAGATACATTGTTTTTTAACTGTTTCTATAATTACGAGATTCAACCGGTTAATGATATAAATAGTAGATTAATGTAGTAGCTGGTCCGGTCAACAATTTGATAATTTTATTCCTCCTTTCATACTTCTCAGTTTGAAGGTGAAAACAAATTGATAAAAACATTTTTCAACTGTATCCAACCCAGAAGTAAAACGCAATGGTAAAGCTTAAACACAAACCGTCTCATTACAAAACGCGTTCTAACTTTGGTACAAGTCTAAACCCTTCAGCCAGTTTTTTAACCGACTCCCAAAAAGGAGGAGGTTCTCAATTCGGCGGCATGTGTTTTTTTTTTGTATGTTTGTTACGCGATTACTCCGTTAGTTATGGACCGATTTTTTTTTGTTAGAAAGGGTATACTCCCGAAGTGGTCCCATTGCGACCAAATCAGAACCAGATGAGGGGATCCCATGGAAATCGAGGAAAAGCCTTAAATTTTATAGGCAAACCGATAGTGATTTGGGTATTTTTTATAGTAACTCGTGCATTTGCTCTCGGAAAGCACCATTTGGTGAAGTGGGACTGATAATGGAGACCACATATGGCCACCGGAAGAATATAATAATGAGTACCCCTATTTAACGGGTTGCGATTAAGCAATTTATGCTCGTCACTATGCACATGGTGAGTGGCAGGAGTTCTCCTGGTTCTTACCAGGAGAACTCCTCAACAATCAACGTCCCAGTATCGGGAAAAGCAATATTTTGTAAAAGGTGATGAGCAGTTAACATAAGGCTATTGTAACTTAGATAAATTCAAAACTGACCCACTAAAAAGTGAAAAATAAAAAACTTTTTACAAAAAAATAAGAACCGACTACCAAAAATAACACTACAAAGTGAAAAATAACTTTAATTTCGGAAGTCGGTGGCAAAAAACTCAAATACAGATCCAAAGAGACCGACTTCCGAAATTAAAGTTATTTTTCACTTTGTAGTGTTATTTTTGGTAGTCAGTTATTATTTTTTTGTAAAAAGTTTTTTGTATTTTGAACTTTGTTCTGACTAAGACAAAGTTCAAATTACTAAATTAAAAATTTAGACTCAGGTTCAAAATCAGTTTGTGAATTAAGAACTTCAAGGTTTTCGGAATAAAGTTCGAAATTGTTAGTTTAAACTTGGGTCTAAAGATTTTGTTTTGTAATAAGGCCGAAAAAGTCTGTGAAATAACACGAACAGAATAATATAAACTCACGATTACAAACTTAGGACTCGCTTCTATTTTTATTTTTTTAAAGAATGCGTTCTTGACACCTGTCAGTTTTATATTGACGAATATGTGTTTTGCGAATTTGATCCTTATAGTTACTAGAAATTGTCCAACTGACAGGTATCAGGAACGCATTCTCTCAACGGCCGGACTGTGATAGTATAACAAGGGCAAATAACTTGTCAACTCGTTGCCTCATTGGTGTGCATTCAAGCATTAATAAATAAATGTATATCATAGCACATATTTACCTCTTACGGTCGAAGACCCGATGCTTGAAAATGGAAAATATTGGTATTTCTACGTTAAATTAGAACATCCTGTGAAGCATAATTTATTTACACTAAAACATTCTGTTTTGTATTGAAATGTAACATATTTATTTATTTATAAAAACCAGCTGTTCCCTACAATTATGTTCGAATAATTTGTTAAAATGTAGGGAACAGCTAATTTTTTTTTCGCGATTTCAGGTTTGGTCCCATAGTAAAAGTTGTTCATAATGATGAGTACAATGCCCCCTTAAGAGGTTATTGACGACTTAAAAATAACCTTGTATAGCAGCAACAACGGCATTCTGAACGCAATTGCTGTACGTTTTGACTGTCCTTTTCAGAAGCCGTGGGTCATTCTTGTGTAGGTGTGGAGAGTCATGGAAAATGAAATGTTCATTCATTCATTCAATCACTAGATTAAGGTTTATATGGGTCTATATAATTATGCCCCCCGAAATAATTTTTTTATTTATTTATTATTATTTATATACCTTATTGTACTCCAAAAAAAAATACATAACACAAAATATTAAAACACTACAAAATATACAATGGGCGGCCTTATATTACATTTTTTTTTTTTTGTTATTCCTCAACATCGGTAAAACGGCGGTTTTGTTAATTTACATAATTAGTCAAGTAACATATTTACTACGGTACTTTTACGTTTAAATAAATTATTGTCTCATACATACTTTTTAAAGTATGATAATTTTATAAAACATAAATAAAAACCAGTCAAAAATCGCGTCGATGTTAGCTTCAACGTAAAATTATAAGTAAAGCGTTACAAAATGAACCGGCTTCCCCGTAAAATTATAATGATTTTGTTTCGTATAATATTTTAATAGCGTGTAAGTACCTAATACGATTACATTGTTAACTCATGTGTCTTCGAACGACGGTAATGTCTCGATTACATTAGTCGATTACTCAGTTGGTAAGATCGCTGTTTGTAGCTTTGTGTTTCGTAGCTTATGATAATAATAATACTAAAGGGATAGTGCCGTAGTTAAGCTTAGGAAGTATCTCGTCTGATATCCTATTGAAACGTTGTGAGATGTTGGAAGCAGCCAGCGCCTGAAACAAGCGAAGTATGTTTGTTTTACTGGCATCTTTTCGCCATTGATTTTTGACCCCATCCACATCATCTGCCTAGCCCTTTCCCAACTATTTTGGGGTCGAATTCCAGTCTAACCGGATGCAGCTGAATACCAGTATTTTACATGGAGCGACTGCCTATCTGACCTCCATAACCCAGTTACTGGGTAACACGATATCCCTTGGTAAGACTGGTTGTCAGACTTTTGGGCTTCTGACGACCCGTAACAACTGTCAAAGATCTACAAATGACAGCCGGGACCAACGGCTTAACGTGCTTTCCGAGGCACGGAGGAGTCTTGGTATGAACAGATGGTCACCCATCCACGGAACAACCGCGGCAAGCGTAGCTTAACCTGATCGATCGACCCGTGCGGCAGTTATTATTTAGCCACAAGCTCCTCATGTGACCTAGGAATATAATATTTCACAAAATTTTAATTTAAAACTCCACAAAACCTTTGACCAGCAGCGAAACAACATATAGGTTAAATAAAAAAATAAAAAGTCACTCAATTCTACATTATAGAATCATTTTATGATGTTTTAGGGTTCCGTATCCGAAGGGTGCAAACGGAACCTTATTACTAAGCCTCCGCTGTCCGTCCGTCCGTCTGTCTGTCAGCGGGCTGTATCTCAAGAACCGTAATAGTTAGCCAGTTGAAATTATCACAGATTGTGTATTTCTGTTGCCTCTATCACAACAAAAAAAATAAAAAGCTGAACATTAAAGGACAATACAAGAAACGTGTTTTTTTACTAAAGTATTTAAAAAATAATGTGGTGTTCAATATTTTACGACGGTACGAACTCTTCGTGTGCGAGTCCGACTCGCACTTGGCCTGTTTTTAAGGATAACCCAAGTAAATTCGTTAGTCCACGTCATTAGGACCGAGTAAACTAATTACATAAAATAAATAAAAACACTCGTTGTGTTATTTGTTTACATTGCGCCGGATTTGCTATCAACACACGTGTGTTCGCTCCCTAATGCTGAGTTAACATTACAAGCAGGCATATCTCGTTATTGCTATAATATCGTCTGTGTTTATTTAACAAAATTACTTCAGAGCTCAGGGTCGCTTGTTATTTATGTAGCAACACTTTTAATTCGAAGGGTTATCAAATGGATAGCGCATGTGTATGTGTGTATATGAAACAACTTCTGTTATCAAAAATCATAATCTCTCTGCGTTTTTCCATCAGGAATTTCTCAGTACGTAATACCTCGGAGTCTAAAATGCCCGGTTGATGGCAATAGGCTCGCCCCCTATTATAAAAATAAAATAAAAAGCCTTTTATTTCCTGCAAGTTATTTACAGAACAGAAACTAAAATTTAAATGTAATTTTTGTTATACAATGTGGAGACAACAATACGACAATAAATGAAAACACTGGCAATACTAATGCATAAGAGTATTTTGGAACGATCAAATCAATTCTAGCATCGAAATTAAAAAAGTGATTTTTTCAAATAAACTAAATAGCAGTGGTGTGCCGACTATGGGTTTTGCCAATCTTTGACTAGCTATAGCGACTAAACTATTGGATATATTTGATTGAATTTTCGTGTGCAGACTGCGAACGTCATTAGATATACGTAGTTGAATTTATTGTTATATTGTCGTCTCCACGTTGTATAAGTTTAGTCTAGAGAATGGGCAGCAGCGTTTTCTATGCATTTTGACACCATACTGCGATCGCCAACCCGCCTGCCAAGCGTGGAGATTATGGCAAAGTGGACCTCTTTTGGCTGAAATGATGATGATGATGATGACGTTTTTAGCTGAAATTTGTTTGTGTACCTACTATTTCCACTTGCAAGAACCCCTCCACAAGTGAAGGCCTCCTCCAACGCTAACCGATCTTCTCTAGATTGAACTTTAAAACCCAGTTAGAACCTCCTATTTTCTTTATGTCTTCGTCCCATCTAGTAATAGGTCTTCCCTTCTTTCGTTTTCTTTGCCGCCCTTCCATGTTGTCACTCTTTTGGTCAATCCCTGTTCCTGAAGGCGTGCTACGTGTCCTGCCCAGTTCCATTTTGAAGTTAAGACGCTGACAACAGCTAAACCGCAGTCACTGTTAGAATACATACAAAAGAGAGAGCGCGATGAAACAACGCTTGTAATTTATTGCAAAACATGAAGCAATAATCTATTTACTCCAAAATGACTTTACAGTGTAGACATTAAAAAAAAACGGTCAAGAGCGAGTCGGACTCGCGCACCGAGGGTTCCTTACGTTTAAATGATGTTGATTATTTCTGAAAAACTATGTTATTTAGAGACATCGTTTTATTTTTCCTGTAATCTTTACATAAACTTCTATCACTTAGAATAATTTCATATCTCTATCTATGGAAACTTCGGAGATAAGGGGGAGGAACGGTATCTTTTTTACATTTTTCATTAAAAGTCGAAAACTATGATGCCTAAAAAAAAACATGTTTCAGAATGTGCAAACAGCGCTCTTTCATATGATACCCCACATGCCCTAGTAGACTCCATTCGAATTTTAAGTCAGGCCCTGTTGCAAAAAAGTTTTTATTTTTTTAAATTTCTTTCATGTTTGCAAAATAATTGGGTAAACGTCATCTAAAACTATTCCAAATTTCAAGTTGATAGCATTAGGAGTTCTTGAGATATCCAGCTGTGACAGACAGACAGACAGACTTAGTCTCACCATAAGGGTTCCTTTTTATCATTTTGGTATGGAACCCTAAAAAGACGTTCTTGTTATTAATTAAATACCAACCGTACGTTGATATTTCATACATATATTTTGGATTGGAACTCAAAGTAAAAGGTTTGTTTACCGTTAATTTGAATCGAGATTCAAACACGGATTAAACGTGTTTTGGTAACAACCTAGTTCTGAGAAATATGTTCAAGAATAACATATATTTTTTTCCGCTGCCACAAAATATATAGATTTGGCAATTGTTTTGTTTAAGACAAGCCAATTTAGATCATTTGCCACTTGTTAGCACCTTAAGGCTTGTACTAGTGCATCAGTAGCTTTGGTAGTTTGTCTATTTTTTTTTTTTACATGGGTTTATAAATATAACTGGCAAAATGTGGGTGTACCTAACCTTTGTGGAAAACAGGCGTGATATCATGTTATGTAATGTTTTATAGCTTCGTAAGCTTCTCTTACGAAGTTAAATTATTTTATTGTGTAAATGACCGAGAAAAAAAATGCGCTGCATGTGGAAATCAGCCGAAGAGCTCATGAATGTAAAGAAAAGAAAGAAAGAAAAATGATTTATTCTGCACAAACAAAACGCACAGTACAACAAAATAAGTAAAAAAAAAAAACATACAAAGTAGCCAAAAGCCTCGCATCCAATACTTTAAGCATTCTGACAATCTTGTCCATTGGTTGATGTCAGGGACCAAAGACAATTTACAAAGTGTTTACTAACTAGTTTATAATCTCATTCTATATATATTAGTCTATGGTCTATGTGATGACAACAAAGTCGACAAACAAACAATGAAAACAAAAACAAAATGCCGATTGCCGAGTGGAAAAATAACTACTTTTGAAACAAACAAACTATACTAATTATGAACAATTACAATAACCGTGCGTCACATCTGTGCAAGAACAGGTCTTTGCTCAGCAAAATGCTGTGACTTCGGACAAACCTATCGCCACAGCGCTGATTTTCAGCAGAAACCATTGTTACCATGTAGGCCGCACCTTTACATGCTCAAGTTACTTGCATGATGCAAGTACTTTTCCAATCTATTGGAACGAAGTTCCTTATCGTACGTTATACTCGTCACAAAACTGACGGTCTAAATGTTAAATTTTTTTCGGTTTAGCTAGTGTTTCCACTTTTAGTTTCATTTTTCATTTTCACTGCCATACGTCAAAAGGAAAAAACGGAACCCTTATAGGATCACTCGTGTGTCTGTCTGTCTGTCTGTCCGTCTGTCACAGCTGATTTGCTCCGAATCTACTAGACCGATTAAGGTGAAATTTGGTACATATATTATATGAACTTCTGTGACCCAAATACGGACGTGTTACGTAAATAAATTAATATTAAATATGGAGGTCACTTTTGTGGGGAAAATTAGAAAATTAAAAATAAAGTTTATCTAACTGTACCCTGTGATATACCAAATGACAGGGCTTGTTTTAAGGATTTCATATATATTTTTTTTATAATTTTAAAATAAATGTTTTTTTAAATAATTTAAGAAAATAGATGAAAAATGACCATTCATTCCCCCATCACCCCTCCTCTCCCCCATTATCTCCGAAACTACTGAGCTAAAAAATTAGAAAAAAATACAGAAAATAGGTGTTTTTATAGATTATAGGAAAACCTATAAGAACTCTGTGATCTTAAAATAACATGGTAAATCACACAATATTGTGCGTAGTTGGAATGTATGGGGATCATGTTTTTCAACTACAATGTTAAGTTTGTTCTTGGGATAAATTCATCCCAACTACGGAACCCTTCATTGTGCGTAGTCTGACACGCACTTGGGTGGTTTTTTAGGGTAAAACCAATATTATGAATGACTTAGCTATTTTATTTTCACAGGGATTTAAGGAATTATGAGGTGAAATTGAACTTGAGTTGGTAGCCCTATTATTTATTATAGACACCACCCAATGTATTACTTTATTCTAAAATAGATTGCCTCAAACTCGTAATGAATGTTATCCGTCTAATTTAAGTTTACCATGTTAATTGTACTATTACCGTGGCTAAAGAAAAACTGGGAATGGTTGCAAACACTTGCCCAATTTCGGAACCCAACAGTGCCATGTTAAATGCAGCGAAAAAGTGTAAGAGTAATGCTTAGGCTTCTGATCTTGTAAATTAATGAATGTTTTGTATTTTGATGATTTTTTTGGGTAGTTAATTAAGAAACTGCGACAAAATCAAAAACGTAAGTAGAAACACAGGTAGAGAGCAGTGGTAGCCCACTGGTAACGGCTTCGACTTACGCTTTACTTCGTGTAAATTATTTGATCACCACTGCTCTCAAAACGGTGAAGGAAAACATCGTGAGGAAAACGGCATGTCCTAGAACTAAAAATTCGAAGACATGTGACATCCACCAACCCGCACTGGGCCCTCGTTGTGGATTACGGCCCACTCCCTTTCACAGAAAGAGGAGGCCTGTGTCCCAGCAGTGGGAATAGTATAGGCTGATTATGTAAGTGGAAACACTGAGTCTAGTTCTCATTCGCCAAGTGTGCAGAGCCGAAAGGAACTTCGATCCAACCGAGTGTCCCACGACATCTCTCAATTTTTTAAAATTCGTGACGCGTATTCAGTTCTCGTAGTCGCGCCTTTAGGGCACTTCAGATCCACTACAACCAAACGTTATCATACATTTTAACTGTCAACACATTAGTATGCGTACTCACCCAAGTCCTTGAGTCTATATTACTGAACTCGGTTATAATAAACGTGCCTACCCTGACTTTGAAACTTTTGACGATCCCGACTCGACTGCTTGAATGTCAAATTAACGTTAATTCAAGGCCTTTATAATGTTCTAGAACAATTATTTGTTTTATCTTAACTGATGAGGTTAAGTTAGATTACTAATTGATGTGTGAAAACTTTAGGTGTCAGTTATGCTGGTGTGATTATTATGTCTCGTCAAATTGTCTTCATTACTCATAAAAAATACGTACATACATAAACTCAAGTTTTCTTCCCATGGGAGTAAGCAGTAACTTTATAACGCCACCTGCTACGCTCCTTACATACTCCTTTTGCTTCACCTACGTTCATACATCTGGTCATACACGCACGCCGGTTGCGAGTACTGCGCACCTGACCTTTCTGAAGAGCATCAGCAATATGTCCATCTAGGGCGTTCCCTCCGATTCCACATACATCAGCCTAGTAAATACCTTTTTTAGTCGCCTTTCACTGATCCACTCAACATGACCAAACCCTCTAAGCATACTCTTTAAAAAATTTATCATCACATCTTCTTGAAGAAAACACAACTAAAATAATAGGCAGGAATGCTTTTATGATAGCTAAACTAATAATGGGCCCTATTTTTTTCCTGTCTACGTTTGCATAGTTACACAGATCTCCAAAATACATTATAAAAAAGGAACTAAACATTTTTATAATTATTTTTTTTGACCGGTATAGGACCCACATAATGTACCTACCACACAAAACCTGCAGCTGTTGCTCCTAAAAAGCCTACGATAAAACCAATCCTTTCTCCCTTTGAAGTGTTTCCCTTTTATTTATAAAAAAGCTACCAATCCGAAAAGGATAGCAATAAAATCATTTCCTTTGCGCACCGATCAAAGGATTCACTGGAGCGTCACTAATGTGACAATAAAATAGTGTTGTACAGTCTTCATTGACAATCATCTTTATATATTTTAATCCTGGGGACGGAGTTATAAAATTGGTTTGTCAGGAGATTTTTTTGCATTGGTTTTAAATAAAGTTGACATTTAGAGGAAAAAATCTTATTTAACGTCAAACCACAGATCTATAACATAACATAACGCGGACTTCTTGGCGGGAAAGTGAAGCGTCATGTTAGCAGTTTTGTTTTATTTTCTAAAATTTGTGTTTAGCCGAATTTAATGTGTAATAGTGGTGGATTATTAACCATTAAGTGTTCGTGAACCTACATTAATGTAGGCAAATGAAACAAAACAGTGCAACATCACTTTAAGTTCTCTCAAGAAGTCCGCGCGAGGTTTCAGTAAAGTGCCGCGTCTTTACTTAAACTCAAGGGGAGCGGGGTGGGATATCATCAATCATCTTTATCATGCATTGAGTGGAGTTCATTTCATAATTATTCAAATAACTTTGTACTTGTTACCTAATTTTACATGACACTGGCTAAATGCACAAACCGTGCGAAGCCAAAAAAAAAAAAAAAAACATAACATAACAACACGCCTGTTTATAGCCTATAGTACCACATTTCGCCGAATAGAGGGCGAACCCATTGCCACTGATCCAGTCTCCAGAACATTAGAGTTAAAGTGGATCCGTAGATACTAGCCCGGGAAGTAGGTACTCTAATATTGTAGACTAATTTTACCGGTGCTTTTCCTTGTAATCTTGAATGAGTTCAAATGAAAACAGACTAGATATTTTTATAGCAAGTTTAATATTGCTTACACGGTGTAGTTGCAAACTACTCTGTTCATCAAAGTAGGTAAACGAAAGAACGTCAAAGTGTCTTAGGTGAAAATAATAACATTATTCGAAGAAATTTTTTATAGCAATATTGCACACCGTTTACCCTTTGAACGATCGTTGTCATAAAGTAGTTTGTTGTCTGAAAGGTTTGATCGATGAATCCGCCTTAGTTCTTTTTAAGTCCTATTTATTTAAAATGAACTTGATACGTTATCCTTGATTTTAATCTCAATGGATTGATAGCGCACTTAATAATAAAGAAGAAAATAAAGAAAGAAAAATGCGTTTATTGGCATTACAGCAAAAAATACACAACAATATTATTATAATGCCAATAACAGAAAACAATATTATTATAATGCCAAAAGGGCCTCAGCTCAGGATAATGTCAGATGACAACACAAGGTGTACCACCTGACGCTGATTTTCAGCTGCAACCCACGAGCGCCATACGCTAGTATAATAAACACAGAGAGAAGTGTGTGTCCGTGTTTAATTAATTATGAGAATAAATTAAAGGTGATAATATAAAAAAGCTCATACAAAATAAAATAAAATGTGGTGACATACATGTATGTGTGTGTGTTGTGTTAGTATTAATGGAAAACTAAAATAAATACCCAATATCTGTTAATATTAATACTAACTAACACATCTAATTTTCTAAGAATTATCTAGTACATTTATTTATATGTGAGCATCCAAGTAAGAAGGGTCTAGTTCTCGGCATTTAGTTTCCGATATACGCAATTTTGTAAAGTTGGGTGAAAATTTTTCATTTCGGCATTTTAATTGATTATTAATTAATGCTCAAGTTCATATAGTTTTTCTCAAGTCAAGCTTTTTTAGAGTTTCAAGTTCAAATGTCTGATGAAAAACTTTTTACAAAAGGAAGTCGGCTGTTTTTTTTTTGTAAAAAGTTTTTTATTTTTAACTTTTTAGTGGGTCTGTTTTTAATTATCTAATTACAATAGCCTAATGTCAAATGCTCATCACCTTTTACAAAATATTACTTTTCCCGATTTGGCGTTAATTGTTGAGGAGTTCTCCTGGTTAGAACCAGGAGAACTGATGGTGACTTCACCACATGCATTTTGACGAGTATAAATTGCTTAACAACCATATTAAAGTGCCTAATCGAATAGCAACAGTGAAATACTTATTATTAAGTAGTTCCGGTGGCCATCTGTGGTCTTCATCATCAGTTCTACTTCACCAAATTGTGATTTTCGAGTGCAAATGCACGAGTTACTATAAAAAATACTCAAATCGCGATAGGGATGCCTATAAAATTTGAGGATTTCCCTCGATTTCCATGATCCCCTCATCAGATTCTGATTTGGTGGCAATGGGACCACCTCGAGAGCATACCCTTCCATACAAAAAAAGAATTTTCAAAATCCGTCCGCAATTGACGGAGTAATCGGTGAACATACATAAAAAGAAAAAAAAACACAGCCGAACATATAACCTCCTCCTTTTTGGAAGTCGGTTAAAAAGAAATGTGCCAGTTTTTGAATATTTCTTTAATCCTTATCATCAATTGACTGGTTCTAGATACCGAATCATAGTCTTAACTCAATAACCCCACTACTGGACCCTTTTTGCTTGGACCCCCACATATTATAAAATTATATATTATATAATTTTATGTAGGTAAGTATTTTGTTTTCCCTTCTACTCTTACACACGTTGTCTACTTTCATGGCAGGTATGCTAGAAGAGATTTCTTTAGAAATAAGCGTCACCTTTGTACGTATTTTTCTATTTCTTTCTTCTCATCTGTTTATATGTGTGTTTTATGTACACATATTATTATATAAACAAACAATAAATAAATAAAAATAAATTTAATTCGCTTTTCGTTTCTATCAGTATGACCGCGTCGTTCTTCTAAACTCCGCAACGGATTTAGATGCGGTTTTCACCATAATTTAGAAAATGTATTCCGAAAGGTAAGAAAGTACATTAATATGAAACTTACATAAAGAAATCCCGATCTTTTGTCACATCATCAAAGCTGTGCAAAGCAGGGTGGGGTCGCTACTTTCTTTATAAATTTAAGAGTCGTTGTTCATTGATAATGTTGTTATACAGGTATGAGGCGCTAGTTGTCAAGTTCACTCATCCTCTATATATAGGAAAAGGAAGATCCTGCGGCCGACGATTGGTGTCGGAACGTTGTATATAATGCTAGTCGCGCGATAAACTCTGCTTGCGCGATGCAGGATTTTGCGTGACGTCAGTGATGTTCGCATGTGGCGATGTAAATAGATCGGATCAAATCTACACAGTCGTCGTTCAGGTGTGAGGAAGTTCTATAGGTTGCTAGGTCTTTCAGTCAGTGTGTAAAAGTAGGTGTACCTCTACCTACAATGTTTCATCATACAACATGTACCTATCAGAAAGGTTTGGTCATATAATGGAAAAAATTTAACCAGTGCGCAATTTTTTTTTGGTGTTTCAGTATCAGAATAATAGAACATAATAAGAAGAATAGAACAAATTTCCATTATTTGTTCCAAACTTTTTTTTCCCGACTTGAAATCCTAATAAAATACCTAAAAACCTACAAATCGCACGTTCCGCTACACCACGCACCGGCGCCGGCCGGCAAGTCACCATAAAAGCAGTTTCAAAGTAAACATCTTTCGTTAACGATAACTTTATTTTTTTGTACTAAGACATATCAAAATAAAAAATATGTGTTTAACAAAACTCGCTGCAGTTTAATTTGTAGAAATTTGGGCACTGGTTAATTTTTTGACCATCAAACTGAACAACTTTTTCCACGAAAAACTTATCAATTGTCCCATACCCATACAAAACTTCAATATCTACTAGACCCAAATGTATGAGACGGCTGATTATATGTTGGTCCCATGGAGCAATTGTTTCAGTTTGCTGGTATGCACCACACTGTTAAATATGACCACACCCTTCTGATACAGCATGCAGCTTTTACCAGAAGTAATCATCGTATTAGTGGTTCAGCAGCTTCAATATCATCAGGAACCTAGCAGTTTGTCGTGGACGTGGTAGGACAGAAGGCACCCCTGATCGCCACGCAACCATCGATGCGACGCTCTGCTAGAGTGACTGTCGAGGCCAGTGTCACTCTTATCCGACCTTTTCAGTGATTCCAGTAACTTTGTAACAGACCTAGACGGCGCCACTTGCTGCGCCGTCATATATATATAAATCCATAATCAAAACAAATATAAAACAAATTTACAATATCCCACGACCGATTTACGCGAAAATCGTAAAAAAGAGGTGAATTCTGAAACCTCAATATCTCCATATCTATTGCGAGTTATCTCGCACGATTGCGACATATCCGTAGAGAGGCGGTGTGATTTAAAATACAGGGGACAAATCCCGAGGGTAGCTCTCGACACCTCGTGCAAGGATTGTGAGGAGAGAATGTCTATTTGTGGTGACGTATGTGGTAATCCCAATCGAGTTGTGAGTTTGTGTTGTTTTGTATTGATGGGGGAAGGGTTATCTGTAAGTGGTGATATAATACCTATACAGGGTGAATTTTTGTGATGGGGCAGTAAGGGCAGCTACCTCAATATCTACAGGAAAACGGTCTTAAGAGACTGTCCTTAAGTTTTTGGGAAATTAAGACCGTTTTCCGCTACGACGGTTAAGGTAGCTGTCCTTACTGCCCCATTTCAAAAATCCATCATATATACAACAATCATAAGGTATTTTTTTCTATGGCAGGAGTTTCGTCTATGTCAATAGCTCGTGTAGTAGAAAATATTACCAGCCAGCACAATAAAATTGTTGGTAGTTTACTTTAGCATTATAACCTTCCCTACTCTTGAACGCTCTTTTAATTAATATCTACATAATACCTTTATAATTTAATAGACTTAAAATAATAATATGTGTATAAATATTATATTATTATGCAAACATTATATTCCCAAATAAATAAAATGAATATATATTAAAAAAAAACGAATTCTGATGTTTATGAGATTTGAAAAAAATCCTAATGATGAAGCATTCATTAAAAAACACCCACAATCGGTTCCATGTCAACAAAACACACGCTCTGCATATAGGATATGGAAATAAAAAAAAAACATGTGACTCAAAACCTCCACAGAAGAGGATTCGGCCAGTAAATAAATGTAATATTCTGACGCATTGGCCTTTTTAATGAGGCCGTAAAGCATCGTTAGTAATTCTCGCTGTGCGGTGGTATCGATATCTCGCCCAGAGGGCAGAGCTCCTCATTATTCGTTTTTTCGAGGAAGCAGCGGGAAGCGACCGGTACAGTGACTAAAGCGCTTAATTGTAGGGCACTTCACTGTGTCTCTGATTTTTATAATGATCCGTTTTTTCATAGTGACATTTAATTAAGGATTTAAGAGCAGTGATTTTAACATTTGGTGTACTTAAATGATTTTTAAATTCTAGTGGGTATGTAATTTAATTATTAATTTATCTTTTCAGGTAAGTCTCGTTATCTTCATTATTTCTACCTGGATTTTGTACGTAAGTACTTAGTACCTTAGTATTAACTATTAGATACATTTTAGGTAGTTGAAGACAATTTAAAACTTACAACACTAGGTACTTTGATTACAAAAGCTCCATCCAATCAAAACATTCGATAAATAACAAAAAAGCAAGCAGAAACAAAAAATAAGTTTCAGAACATAAAACACAAAAACAGCCCATAAACAGTTAATCGAACTATTTCTCATTAACTCGCTCACCCGGACTTGGCGAGCAATTTCATTATCATCAAAAGACAGTGAAATTTTGCAACAACAGACGTTATGTTTACTAGGTTTGCACCGTAGAACAATTATGTAGTCCATACAGCCATATAGCGAGCGTGAGGCCAATTTGGAAGCCAGCCAATGAGAGCACGTTCTTGATAACTGAATATGCAAGTGGACACAACTGACATTAGGGCTGTCAGTAACGTCATGTTCTCGGTAACTGAATCACGTTAAGGGAGCTTTGTGGTCACCAATTTTTTGTGGTTCCAACGAGGATTGTAAATAAAAGGTTGGTATTTTTGCGGCCAAGCTTCGTCTGAAGAATAAGAATAGAATAGAATTATCTTTATTCAAGAATCGTATGATAAAAAATGATGAGTAAGACTTACAACTATATTAGTAAGAACTGACACTCCAAAAAAACAAATAAATGGTAGTGGATCACCGTTGTGGCAACCTATGTGAGATGGCACAACATCGACCCACGAAAACACAATCTAGGCGACTCGATATCATGCTTAGGATACTGTTGGAGCTGCATCACACTTTTAGAGCATGGTCGTATAGAAGTAATCTTCATGCACATCCACAAACCAGCATCCTAAACGCATTATTATACTGAGCCCAGAGAGCGTTGTACGATCCTTTCGCAGGCTGTTCGTGTAAAAAGACGTAAGTAGGTTCGAAAGAGCGTTTAGGTCGGTATAATGTACTGGGACATGAGACGATGAAGTCTGGTATTTCAGATGATCATTTACCATCGGATGGTCCGACTGGCTGTGGAGATGCCACTCAATGACACAAAAATACTCCATAGAGCAATTAACTTGGCCTTCAACAACCCACAACTTTATAATAGAAACTTGGTCCTTACATAATACATAGAAATTTAAGTTACGAAGGGATCAAACTTAAATTAAAGCTACTCCCACGATTTCTTTGACCTACAAAGTCAAAGTTAATTTCACCAGTCGAATCTTGCGAGCTACTATGGTATCGAATTTAACGTAAACAAAGTTACTAAGAGTTGACTTCCACAGTTGTTTGAAGAGATATTTGTAAGATTACCGGTATATATCGGGTGTAAAAAGACCCTTTCCGAAGACGAAAGCTACATATTCTGCCCATTATTTGGATCGTTTTTTTCCACTAGACCATACCTGGGAATCCACTGGTTCTGGAGATATTGAAGGCCAAACTCGCGTTTGTTTTTTTAGCTTTTTACGAAAAAGAATTTCAAGTGTTATTATAAAACTTTGTTCCAAGCAAACATTACCTGAACTATCGATTTTTTTAAATTTAATTTCGTTCTTAGTCGTAAGTATTCGACAAGTACCAACGCGTACCGCGTAGAACGAAGGGGCAACTCACGCAACAACACTGAGTCCGTTTGCCTGGGTTCGCGTTACATTGCGCACAATAATTGCAATTTTTTAATCCCTAAAAATAAAAATCGGTTCCCAGCAATATTTTTTGCACAAAGCTACTTAGTTATGCGTAATTTACGGCTTTGTGATATGTCTTTACACCCTGTATAAAACAAATTCCAACCCCATAAGGTACCGACCAGTCGTACTCAGCACTTTCTTCTATACGAAATTCCATCTGACGAATCATGTCAACCAATATAAAAATTTAAAGAGCTTGGTTTGCTACCGTTACCTTCTTTAAACGAAGCATGCATGTTTGTTCGAAAACACAAATAACTATTTAAAACACCAGAGGAATTATGCTCTCGAAGTCGGCGTGATCAATACAAACTTGTGCTGGGTGTGCTGCCTAGATCAGCGAAATATAATAAAAAATCTCTGGCTTTGTGTGTAACTATGTCTATATAATAAATTTAAAATTATTTAAAATCCAAATATATTAATGGCTCAATAATAATAGTCGCTAAAGTATTCATAATTTTTTTATGAATTTAATTGTAATATATTTCAATGTCATAATTTATTTTTAGTACCTAAGTAAGTTTGCGTGCTTTAGTTTTAAGCAAAACATGTTCGATCTAATATTTTGTCTTATTTTCTCCTCTACATTTATTATGCACTCGGCCAAAGGTTGAAACTCTCTGCCAGCGTCTGTGTGTACCTTCCACATATAACTCGTCAGCCGTCGGCGCGCTCTGGCGCGCGCCGCACTATATCACTTCGGGGTCACCAATATAAGAGGCATGAGGAACAGGGTGTAAAATCAAAATTAAAATATTTTATTTCACATATAAGCCTAAATTGGCACTTAAGAAACGTCAGAAGCTAGGTGCCCGGTTCCAATTGGTCGTTTCCTATGGAGAAGAGCCGGCAAGAAACTCCACGGTTACTCTTTTAAAAATAATTGGCTTTTACAATGTTTTCAAATTACAGTGTTAATAGGTATGGGAGGACAGTGTAGGCCCTTAACAAAATAGAAAATGTGTTCTACAAATCTACAGTCTATTAAACGTTAATTACAATTTAATTTCAATCTACAACGTTCTCACGTTCACAAAATATTAAAAAAAAACCTTGTTGAAATTAAAATTCTAGGTACCTTTGTAATGTCAAAAGTAAACTTCACTCACCCTATAGTAAAGGGACGATCCTCCGACCAAACGGGCAGTACCCCACTGACCCCACCAGACGAAAAACCCATCTGCACGCGTAGCATGACGAATTCTATCTCTATTCTACCAAGAATAGACAAAGTTCTTTCTGTCCAATTCGATATCTCTTCTGCCCGAGCACGGCGCGACCCGTACACTCGCGTTTCTATGAAGACAAATACATATTTATTATTTCCTTAGCAACGGGGAGGTAGCTAGATAATTATTATGTTTAATTTTCGAAAACAATGTGTCAAGTTTTTCATTAATAAAAACCAGCGAAAAATAGTTTTTTTTTTAATATATTTTTTTTGTTTCTTCTCTGCTCAGCCCCTAAGCATATACTCCAACTCTCCCCCTCCGCCCCTAAGACGACCCAATGACCAGATTGTTCAGTGAGAGGAAATTTGGACTGTGAAAATATTGAATTGAGTTTTCAAAATCACTATAGATTCTTGTCTAGCTCAAATGTTATGAAGACTATTTAAAACTTGTCGAGAAGAAATGTTTCCAAGTGTCAAAAATAGAGAAAAATTGGTTATCAGGCTCGACATTCGAGACTTTTGTCGACTGCAGAATAGAAACATTTCTTCTCTTCAGTTTTAACATCGCCATGCTTTGGACGGTAGAAATCTTTCTATAATCTGTCATTTTGTCGATTCTTCCGTCGACGAAACCCGTTTCTACGGTGGTCATGCTACGCGTGCTGGTCGGAGGATCCTCCCTTTTCAATAGAGGATGATTAAACTTTACACCCTGCTCCTCATGCCGCTATACTAGGCATTTTTTGGGCACGCTCGTTCCATCGTAGCCCTCATCTATCGCTTTCCATCAGGCGAGATCGAGGTCAAGAGAAAGAAAGAAAGAAAAATATTTTATTTGGGACACGCACAAGAAATACAAAAATAGCATTTAAAACTAACAATATACAAAAAAACAATCAAGACTTAAAGAGAGCAGCTTTAAGAGTAGCCTCGTTTCGCAATTGTTTTTTAAAGTCCCAAACAGCTACATAATCAGCCCACCATGTTCCCACTGCTGGGACACAGGCCTCCTCTCTGGGAGAGGTGGTGGGCCGTAATCCACCACGCGGGCCCAGTGCGGGATGGTAGATGTCACATGTCTTCGATTTTTTTCTAGGACATGCCGGTTTCCTCACAATGTTTCCAAAACAGCTATTATAGATAAAAGTAATCCTATTATAGAAAGTTAGGCGAAGTCCAAACTTATGCACTTAGGAGTAACTGCCGGGCAATGGGGAGGTAGCCGACTTCAAACTGTAATGTACTGAAATGTTAGTACAAATGTCACCTGAGCACGATTACAATTAGCTCCCGTGTT
Source organism: Tiliacea citrago (assembly GCA_963921375.1). Lineage (NCBI taxonomy): Eukaryota > Metazoa > Arthropoda > Insecta > Lepidoptera > Noctuidae > Tiliacea > Tiliacea citrago. The sequence goes on from OY992799.1 coordinate 9,880,086, forward strand.
GTTCTCGGCGCCTGAGAGTACGGACAACACAAATAGAGCGTTTATTTACCATACGAATTGTTTGCCGAGCTTCTTAGACACATTTTTAAATTGTCGGGAGGTGCAAAGAAACGAGATCGGTTTATAATTTTTATTTTTTTTTATTTTTTAATATTCTCGTAAAAATTACGTCACGTGTCTCTTGACTTCACTCATTTTATCTATTTCTTTGAAGTACAAAGTTTTAACTTGTTTATTTAACTTGATAACTGCAGCAGATTTGCTCCGTGTGGTGCCGGACGTAAAGAGCACCACCCCATTTCTTCCCGTGGGTGTCGTAAAAGGCGACTAAAGGACGTACTGGAGAATGGGCAGCAGCGTTCTCTATGCATTTTTACACCATACTGCTATCGCCAACCCGCCTGCCAAGCGTGGCGAACATGGCAAACATCCCTCCCCTTAGTGAGAGGCCTATGTCCAGCAGTAGACGTCTTTTGGCTGAATTGATGAACTGCAGATGTCTTTATCGATAACTGCAAACTACGAGTATGTAAGCATGTTACCTAAACCTAGATATTTCGACCAACTTGAAACTTATTTGACTACCATATTGCGCGCTGCTCACTATAGCAGGTCACGCTTCCGTGAACGTGCTGTAGCTTGTCTAATTCATACTCTAGAGTCGTAACTATTGTCTCTTGATTTCTGAACTGGAGCAAACTCCGGGCAATAGTTATTAGCTGAGTACATACATTTAGTACTTAGATGTCTCCGAGGCTCCAATTTATAGATGCTTGCTTGCCGAACTTAAGATTGTTGTCTGAATTTAAGTGATAGTTTGATTTGTATGTCGTTTGGCCTCGTTTTGTTTAGAGGGTTATCTGAAATCTGTTACAGTTTACCGAGATTTTGGTGATTTATGGAGGAGCCATAGATCACGAACGACGATAGCCTAAATCAATAATAATAAATTAGTTTATTTATTTTCTCTCACAATGGTTTTGGAGCACTTAACAGTTTTTAACTATGTATAATAATTCACATTGTGTGAGCTGGAGCCTTTTTTTTTCGGCGTTTTATGCTAAATATTGTTCGGTGGTACGGATCCGTTAGTGTGCGAGTCCGACTCGCAGTTGGCCGGTTTTTATTCTATAAGAATAGCACAAGTAGGTAATAATAGGTACAGCCCACTTCACAGTATGCGGTGACACCCACCCAGACAAATGTTCCTTCCCTCTGTGAGCACAAGTAAGAAAACCCTTCGAGGAATACAGGGTTATGTTAAATGGGCATATGATTATATAAGGTCGAATTAAATTAGCTAGCGAAACTCCACAGACATGATGGGCATCGATATCTGAACATAATAGAGCTACCATTTACCGGAGTAATATGTCTTTCATTGACTTGAATGTGCCCTGGCGGCTGAGAGTATGTCATGCTCACTCAGATGTCTCGCTGATTTTTTGTTGGATCATTTAGCTCCCTTCAAGATGGTTGAGCTGAATGGTGCTGATTCATGCGTCATGATCGTGAACGGGCGCCGTCAGTTGGAACTGGTCATCTCTTAGCTGCTACGGCTTATTTTAATTATTTTAGTTTTGAATTGTTTTTTTTATTTAAATCTTTTTATCACGGACGCTTCTGACGTTTTTCATCTCACATACACATAAATGATGTAACCAATAGTTTGTATCAATATTTTAATTTAAAAGAGTGTCCGTGGAGTTTCTTGCCCGTTCTTCTCCATAGGAACCTACTACTCTTTGTAATGGGCAACTAGCTTCATATTTCTAACTGACCGACTCCTTGTCAATTCAAAAGTAAATATCATTATAAATGCTTTGAGTTTGAGTTTGATAAAATAAAAATGAATTAATTTGATTAATTTCCTTGTCGGGTCATCGACCGCAGTTAGTGTAGTCATTTGTAATATCAGTTTAAAAAAACTGTTTTATTTTTGTTTAAACTTCAGACGTGATTGATATCGATACCTAAACACGATAAAATAAAAGAAAACAGATTTTCTCAACTCATTCATCAAGTAATAATAATAAAGGTCCAAGGTCTATGTAGCGTATGTATTTTATAACCCTTTTCTTCTTGTCTGTTTATATGTGTGTACATAAACTGTATAAATAAAAAAATACAGAAACAATAATGTGATGATGTGGTGTAATGTGATGTGTGTGTGGTGTGTGTGTGTGTGTGTGATGTGTGGTGTGTGATGTGGTGAATGTGATGTGTGTTGTGTGTGGTGTGGTGTGTGTGTGATGTGATGTGGTGTGATGTGTGTGATAATGTGTACATTAAAATTCATTTCAATTTGCAAAATTTGTACAAACCCTGTCTCTTAGACTAGGACAGCCAGTGGGTCTACCCCGAAGATAAATCGTAGAAGATAATCGTAGTATCGGTCGGTTCGGCTACTAATGTTCGGCAGTTTCCTGACTACGGCTAACTAAGGTTGACTACGGCGAAAGAAAAGGAAAACCACGGTCAAAGAGATAAGTCAAAGTCAAAAACGTTACATGACGGCGGGTAAGGATTCAAAGTAAAATAAGGAAACTTTGGAAGTCAAGAAACGACCGAACATTCGGCCGATAGTTCGGATTATCGCTTAGGAGTAGGCCCCCTGTATTCTAACAGACAGTGTTCGGCCAAATAATTATATAAACATGACATAATACAACAAATGGACGGTGTTGCACAACAACAACACTACCAGCTGTCATGGACCCCAAATAAAAACTATAAATCTTTTTATTTTTATTTAATCGTGTTTGGATATCCATGCCCATCAATCACATCACGTTTGGAGAGTTTCGCTACCTAATTTAATTTGACCCTGTATAAAAGTTGCAAATATTACAATTAAAAGTTGAAAATATTACAATAACACAAAACCAATATTTACAATAAATAAAGGCAAAATATTTGCGTTCGTAAAATAGAAAAAGAAACAATAAAAAGTACAAAAACCTATTCCACATGAATCGTTCTATTTGCTAATATTTAACACAGTATTTCAGCCTGAAAATATTCCAACTGCGGATTTGTTAGGCTGGGGCTCAGCTCTGGGGGTTGGCTTAACGCGACCGTCAATCTTTTGAATTTATTTTATTTACTAGACTGTCCGCCAAACGGTGGGCATTTTGCATTTTTATCTAGGTCCCTGTTGGAAATAAAATCAAATTCTTTGTTGGAGTTTTGTTAGAATATTTTAGATATTTTTATGCGTAACTGGAGTTTTTGTAGAATTTAATGGGTATTGATCAGACAATCATAGTTACGTCATTTTGGACGAGTCATCTGCCTAGCTTTTTCCCAACTATGTTTGAGGTCAGCTTCCAGTCTAGCTGGATGCAGCTGAATACCAGTATTTTACATGGAGCGACTGCCTATCTTACCCCCACAACCCAAATACTTGGTAATACGATACCTCTTGGTAATACTGGATGTCAGACTTTTAGGCTTCTGACGACCCGTAACGACTGTCAAAGATCCACGGATGACAGCCGGGACTAACGGCTTTACCTGCTTTCCGAGGCACGTAGGGGTCTTGGTATGTAAAGATAGTCATTCACGGACCAACCGCGGCAAGCGTAGCTTAACCTGATCGATCGACCTGTGCGGCTGTTATTACTTAGCCACTTAGAACAAAGCCCCTGTCATTTGTTAGAGTGAATAAATAAAATAAAATTATGAGTGAAAGAATTACAACATAACATATTTTTTCAGAAGTACTTAATTGTAGTGTTTTATAAGAACTGAATGATAATTTGAAAGTCTAACAATCTGAAAAGTTTTTGTAACAAAAGAGAAATTTCTGAAATATTCATAATTCATGCAAATGAAATTGGCAAAGCGTGTGCATATGGCAAATATGTATTATTATATATCATTATATCATAAATGATATAATTTAAAATGCAGCAGAATAATGAGGTTTCGTCGTACAATAAAATCTGCTTCATAGGTTTTTTACAAGTAATGTCTTTATAATATTACACGGGGACTCCATTCTTGTCACAGTCAAAGACTTATCTTAAGTAATAGGTTATCCTACTCCTACCACAGGGGATGGTCCCATAAATATAATGGAACAACCATCCACTTATTAATATTCGCTCCAGAATGTCCATAATCGTTTTCACTTTTCAATGGTCACTGCAGCAAACAAAAATACAAAATACATGACATGTAAAATCACTTGTTCACCATGACTGTTACATAGAAACGGGGCATCAATAACTGCAGCACAAAATCAACATAACCGACTTCATTTCGTTAATCTGTGGCATTCCCTACAAATCCATGTGACGCAAGCCTTACCTATATGGGGCGATGCGCGGTCGCGCGTCGTGGCGTGGCGAGCTTCCAGGGGCGACAACTTACGACACACATTACTGTCGAAGACACACTTGCTGTAATCGTTTTCGGCGTCTTGGCTCGCTGTGTGTTGCTTAGAATGTTCGTAAAAATCTGAAAATGTTCCTAGATGTGCGAGAATATTGTTTTTGGCTTGCGTTTGGGTCGTATATGGTCTACTCATTTTACTAGGCTGTGTTGCTTGAATTGGTTTAGAAATCTTTTTTTGACATTAGTGTCTTTGACATGAGGTGGAGTCATTTTGAGCGCTAAATATTATAGGTTAGTCTTCAATCGAAACAAAACTTTATACTTACACTATTCTAAAGTTCTATTAAACAAACTAAAAAGTTTCTAAAATCTCAGGTGTTTATATAAACACCACACACAAGTTTTGTTTCGATTGAAGTTAAAAATTAAAACTGTAACCTCTCTCACGGGGTCAAAAACATCATAAATATAAAAACGCTGTTAAAATAACAATAACTTTTCTGACCGATATTTCTTTAAAATATTCATAGTTTTTAACACGTCGACCAAAAACCACAATGCATCGTGTCTGGTTTAATATTTGACGAGAAATGAGGTTTTACATAAATAACCGTATATTCCGAACGAAACATTATTTACAAAGACTAGAACTAATAGGGTTATTCAAAGCACTAATTTAGGAAATTCAATGAAGAGTTTGGAGTATCCTTTCCGCTTTGGAATATTTATGTGAATAAAATTCAGTGGGAGTGGGTGGGTGTTTCAGTGAAATTTTCTGAAACGACGTGCTGACTATTACCGCAGTCTCTGAATCTTCATTAATTGAGAATATAATGCCGTAGAATCAGACCAGTGATAACTGTAGAGGTAAAATAATGTTAGAAGATAAAGGAATTATTAAAATTATTTTAGTTATATTTTATTAAAGTGGTATTCCTAATAATGAATGGTGGGAAGCAGATGGTTGTTTTTGTGTGGGTTAAAGTGATTCCATGCGATATCTGAGTAGAATCGAAACTGACCTTTTAATGTTTGTCTGTCTTTCTTTTTTTTTGGGGTGTAAATTATCAAATAACTTCTCCCGCTCTGGGCGGAGCGGGAGGGCCTGTCAGACTTTTACTGACTAAAACCCGCCCGTGTTCCTTCCGTTGCCTGTGTGCCAGGGCCACGATATCCCTTTCGGACATACTCGCAACCCTGGCAGGCATTGGCCCTAACGTACCCCGTCACTTGGTGCTGAGATCTCTTTGAGGCGTGCGTGGAACACACCTCGCCATCGACCCGGGCTTGGTACTTATCGGACGGCGAGCTACCCACCGCTAACAGTCCGCAAGCCCGTGCCTACGTTGGGTAAAAATCGGCTTGCGACTCTCGACGCCCCGGGCGTCTCCTGTGGTGACTAGGGGCGCGAGGGCGCGAACCTTGCCTCTCCCTCACGCGTTCCGCCTCCTCCTTCGCGAGCATAACTGCTTCGCAAAAGGAGGTGACGGCCTCCCATGAAGTCTCGCTCCGAACCATAGCCTGAACCAGGGCCGGACGCCAGAGATCGCCGCCATGAGGAGACGGCGGCGCTCCGCCCAAGTCGGGCAGACCTCCACCGTATGCTCCACCGTGTCCTCCGGGCGATTCACACAGTGGTGACACCCGGGCGTTTCCGCCCGCTTTATACTGAACAGTAAACTCCCGAAACAACCGTGGTCGGTGAGGACCTGCGTCAGGCGGAAGGTGAGGACGCCCTGGCGCCTCTCTAGCCACTCCTCAAAGAGGGGACTTATCACCACAATTGTGGCGTGCCCAAAGGTTTGTCTGTCTACGTGTAAATCTGAATGAAACTGCGATGCACGAATCTATGATCGTGTTTAAAAAAGCGAAAACAATCTTAAATCATCGCTGGTTGTGGTTTTATTCACATCTTAAGCTCCATTTACACGGTGCAAGTTTATTGCCTGTGGCATACTATAAAATTGAAGGGCAACTAACTGGCACTGGCAACTAAGGGTAACTAATTCGAAGACATGTGACATCTACCAACCCGCCCCGGGGCAGCGTGGGTAATTACGGCCTTCTCCCTCTCGAAGAGAGGAGGCCTGTGTCCTAGCAGTGGGCAAATTATAGACTGATTATGTAACTGGCACCGTCTAAACAACACCTGCAATATTTTTGCACGATACTGGCAAGCTAGTTCCCGTTCAAAACTAGTAGATATAAGTGAAAACAGTACGTACAATCAAATTGCACTTGCAATAAAATTTCATTCAACTCTACAACTGCGAACGAATCAAATAAGTCTTAAAAAATCTTGAGAAGACGTTCAATCAAAATTAAATATTTGACAGCGCAAATACGGGCAATACTTAAATCGATTGTACAAGGACGTGGAAATCTGTATTAGGACGAGGCAAAACTTGCATCCAATAATCGCCTGGCAATAAAATTGCCTTGGTGTAATTCGCATGCAATTTTATTGAACGCAAAGCTTGCATTCAATTATTGTATGCCATTTTACGGAAATCGCACGCGTGTAAACACGTTTACATGCAATTCTTGAATGGCAATAAAATTGAACGTGCAATGAACGTGGCAATAATCGCATGCGATTATTGGCACGCTCTTGAACGTTCCAGAAACTTGCCCAATGTAAATGTCTTTGTCGAATAAAATCGTTAAATCTGTCGCTAAAGGCGGATAAAAAAATCCGTGCTTGTATCATTATCAGCATCACCAGTACCTATCATTCAGATTTTCTTTAGAGATAGAAATAGAGAAGTCTTCATAATAAGAAATATTCACCTTGATGAGATCTTTCCATTGGTAATCTTAACGCTATTGGGCTTCAGGGCAGAAACACCCAATCTCCTTTAAACATAGAAATTGAATATCTGCAATTAAGAAAAAAAAACGAGTCCTGCTCAATATTGTAATGTGTTATTTTAATTTAATTAAATAAAAGATTCAATGGTTTCTTGAACAGAGCAGAGCCTGAATGAAAGAACTTTCATGGAATGAAGGTGTCTATAAATAGAAATTGTGTTGTTTTTTATATTTGCAGAATTTAGCAATCACTTCAGTTAAATATAATTTTTTGCTATAATATTAGCAGTCCAAATATAATGTTAGCAGTCATAATTTAAATTTAACATTGTCGTGTCGTCTCAGTTATAACATTTTTGTGCTATATTGGAAAGTGTCACGTCATGTAAAGTATAACGTACTAGAAACACGTAAATAACGTTATTTTCCGAATGAGTTAAATATTGTGTCGGTTTTGAACATAAGGTGACATGGGAAGATCCTTATAAAAATCGTGCAATTTCTATATAGAAGTTTTTTTGAGCAATTTTTGGTAGGGGAAAAACATATGGGTCTGCGTCACCGACGTGCTGTAGTAGTAGTAAGTGAAGTTAAAGACCACGTGGACAGTTTAAATTGTGTTTTAGATAATCATAATTTTATTGGAGTGGAAATTTCTTTAGGCGCGTTGAGCTATAAGTTTTCACGTCTGTCGGCAGTCCTATGCTAATGCCTGTTTTACATTCGGGATGCTTAGCCCACTCGTTGATTGCAATAGGCTTTTCTATTACATGGGACTTAACCATATACTGTATTCAATAAACATGCGTTACAATATTATGTGTCTTCCAATAGCGGATAATGAACAACCGAAGAGGAGAAAATAGTGCACATAGAAAACATTGTCAATTTTAATGACATTGTGGTCATCTTAACATTACGCTTGTATTCCCCGAAGTGTTTTACAGAGGTAAATAATAGCATGGGCATGCTTATAACCAATAAATATTCCATAAGAGACGGTAACATTTTGATCATAAGTTTATCAAAACATAAAATTCTAAAGGATTGCGCTGTTATTTTCAGGAAACCGACCGTAAAAATATACCGTCCATTTTCCCAGCCATATATCAACGATCAAAGTCTTATTTACGTCCAAAAGCAGTTGGAATGAAACCACGAAGCAGCCGATAGTATATAAAACTTGTTAGCGTCTTCTTGGCAAGAAACACCATCTGTTCGGGCAATTTGGCAAACTTTAAAACCAATACACCGTATTTCCTGTGAAATTGGACCTGTTGGCGCTATTAGGTGTCGAGACAATTGGCTGATTCAACAAATAAGAAAATGTTTTTGTTTACCGTGGATAGGCTCACTTCTGACCATCATTTCACCTGATGCATTGCCAAAAAATCTAGCGAGAACTCTGGAGATAAAGTTCCTCTCCCTTGTACATAGTTATTATGCTTTTCTGTTAGTATTTTCTTGTTCTAAGATGAAATAAGAGTAAGTTTATGAAAGGAAGGATACTACCGTTTAGTTTAGGGGCTGCCTGTTCACAAACATATAAGGTTGGGGAAAAAGTCTTTTCGCATTATAGTATGTATGAACTTGTAATAAAATCTCTTTGGCTATATTATTTGTATCTGGCTGGTCTTGGTATCATTGAAAGTTTAAATTTTAAAGAACATAATTCCAAATTCAAATTAGGAAAATGTGTGATTTTCATTTAATTTTCGTACTGTCAAGATGAGTGAATCTAATGAAGAAATCGATACATTTTAAAATTTTACTACAAAAAAGGTAAAAATGCAACGCAAGCCGCGAAAAAAAAATTGCGATGTTTATGGACCTAGTGCAATGTCTGTGAGAGTAGCACAAATTTGTTTTAAGCGTTTTCAATCCGGAAATTTTGATGTCAAAGATGCACGTCGCTCTTGTCGCTCCTATTACGGATAAAATGGATGCCATTTTTGAAAAAGTGGAGCAAGATCGGCATATCAGTAGTTACGACGTAACTGAAGAACTGGGAATTGACCACAATGAAGTTTTGGTACATTTGAAAAAAACTGGGTACACAAAAAAGCTCGATATTTGGGCACCTCACGAGCTCACTGAAAGAAACCTAATGAACCGTTTACTCATTTGTGATTCTTTATTACGACGTAATGAAACCGAACCATTTTTGAAGAAGCAGATAACTGGTGATGAAACGTGGATCACGTACGACAAGAACGTGAGAAAAAGGTCGTGGTCAAAGGCCGGTCAGGCTTCACAGACTGTGGCGAAACCCGGGTTAACTCGCAACAAGGTGATGCTGTGTGTGTGGTGGGATTGGAAGGGCATTATTTTTTATGAGCTGTTACCACCAGGCAGGACCATCGATTCTGAACTCTCTACTGCGAACAACTGATGAGATTAAAGCAAGAAGTTGAGAGAAAGCGGCCGGAATTAATCAACAGGGGAGTGGTTTTTCATCATGATAACGCTAGACCTCACACATCTTTAGCCACTCAGCAAAAATTAAGAGAGTTTGGCTGGGAGGTGTTAATGCATCCGCCGTATAGTCCTGACCTTGCACCTTCAGATTTCCACCTGTTTCGGTCTCTTCAGAATTCTTTAGGCAGTGTCAGGTTAACATCACGAGAGGACTGCCAAAACCACTTGTCGCGGTATTTTGATCAGAAGTCCCAAAATTTCTATAGCAATGGGATCATATCCCTATCTACAAGATGGCAAAAAGTTATCGAACAAAATGGTACCTACATACTTTAGTTAAATGTAAATAAACTATATTAAAAAATGTTTTGAATTTACAAACAAACTTTACCTCTATTATGACAATACAAGACTGAGGAGCATCGATCTTCTTCGTGAAGTTTAATCATACAGCATTTTCATTCCTCACATTTATTTATTTACAATACTTCTTCTTTGCTCCAACAACAATAACGTTCAAACTCGAGACTCTAAAAATAATAAAATTGAACAACTTTCCCTCGATCAAAAGTTTAACATTTCCTATTTTCAATGCCTGGATAGGTTACAGAAAAAATATGAGAGCTTCAAATTGTTAAGGGTTTAATTAAACGAAGGCTTTCAAGAATCAATCGGCTCGGGCATTCCACCTATTTTACTGGAATGTAGATCCGTACATAAACAATGAAGGGGTGAATTACAGTGTTAGTGTTTGATGAAATTGTCGTAAATTTAATTTGTCTGTATGTTTGATGGTTTTGGTTGGTAAGTTATAACAATAAATTAATGGTGATAAATTGATATCACCATACTTAACTGTCACAGCTAAGTAGAATTTACAAGTTAACGAGTAATAGTCGACCAACTTACATTTGCAGTATATCGGTGTATAGGAGAACATGTTTTTCAACTACAATGTTAATTTTGTTTTTGGGATAAATTCATCTTCAGAACCCATTGTGCGTGAAAAACCGGCCAAGTGCGTGCCGGAGGGCATGCACTTGGCCGTTTTTTTATTTTAATATTTAACACTCACAGGTTCTCCCCCATAGTTTTCCATTTTTTTTTTGTGTTTTGTCTTCTCGCACCAGTCTGTCAGGAACGAGTCCAAATCGTCACGCCAGCGTTTCTTGCCTGCCTCGGTGACGATGTCCGTCTGCGGGCACATAAAAAATATAATGAGGTTTAAAATAACATGAGTAAAAAAGTAGATTATAATTATGTCAACAAAAACAATCTCCTTATTATAGCACCGAGTAAAAGTAAAAGAAGATGAGCGTTTATACGCGAATAATAAAATACAAAAACGCGAAAGAAAAGCAACGATTCATAGCAGAAAAAAACGAAGGGGCAAAAAGACCTATTGTTCGGGTAATTACCTATACTTAATGCAGAACGGTTTTGGGAAACTGAAATTTCCTCCCCAGAACGGTTTTATTTGTCGTGGGAATATTTTTAATGTTCTTGACTAAGAATTATGTTGGCGGCAAAAGACAAAGTGTTTTGTAAAGTTTATTTATGTACTTTAAAATGCTTAGACTTTGCGTTCTAGCTTCTTGTGTTTTAAATTCTATGAATTTTGAAGGAAGGTAAATAAACAACTTTAGGAAAAATATTCTGAGGATATTTATGCTCAACTTTATTTGACCTCTACTTTTTGGTCAATAACTGAGTAAGACGTAGTTAATCAACAATAGTTTGACTAACAACGGTTTGTTTAATGTACGTAACGAAACAAACACTTTATGGAAAATATTATCACCTAGAGAACTACTTAAATTGGTTCTAGATATACAGCATGTTTCAGAAAGATGTGATCTTATTTAGGGGTACAGACCGTCAAATTAAACAACTATCTTCATGGGACCAAGATCGTAATCGCGAAAAAAATATCAACTGGCCCTCAATAAACTTATAAAACTTCAATACCGAGTTACCGACCCAAATGTATGGGACGCCTGATATTTTTTTTCGCGATTACGATGTTGGTCCCATGGACAAATGGTGGTATAACCATTTTTAAATAAAGCTTCGCGGCTAAACGGCGCGGACTATTGACAGGCGTCGCTAGTGCGAGAAGCTGTAATCTGCAATCGCCAACCTGTATGCCCAGCGCAGTGATTATGGGCAAACCCTCCAATGGCAAGCCCAAATCAACCACGGCCCTCAGTTCCCAGCCGCCTTGCTATTCCTGATTTCGGCGGCATCACGGTAACGGCAAGGTAAGGGGTGCGAAGAATCCCCGGGTCACGAATGGCCGCCAATCCAACTGACCTTGGTGACGTATAACGGACGCATGTTATGGCTTGACGAACACCTAGTGCAGCTAGAAGAAGAGCTCGTAAAAATAAGTTAGCACATTCTTGGGTTGAGTGAAGTCCGAAGAGGAGGACACAATAACCCTTGTGATCGCGACGATAGGTCGTAGTGGAGCAAAATGAAAGGAGTGGACTGTATAGCATGTATAATGAAAGATAAAAAGGAAATATTAAATACAACTGTGTCGATTAGAAATTAGAATGGACACAATATGGAATGGACGTTAAATAAACGTGTAAGCGCAGCCGTGCGTGAAGACGTGCAACAGCTGACTTGTGTGTCGCGGGGCCCGCGTCGAGCCGTGCGGCCGTCTTACTCGCCGCTCCCCCCCACCTCGTTCACTGCCGCCAGCGCGCGGCGATGTTGAGAAGGCTGGTCTCAACACCTTGAATCGGGCCACCTTTTGTATTTTCTAGAGGGAGATCAGCTATCCCAAAACGGAGACGGGGTCCTGGTAAACAAATCACTTTGTGGCAACGTTGTGGAAATGTCCAGTGTCTCGAATAGGGTAGCGTACCTCGTAGTGAAGCTAACCGAGAGGTTTTATAGCCTCAAGGTTGTTAAGGTTTACGCACCGACCTCGGCACACCCGGATGACGAAGTGCAGGAAATATTCGAGGACATCTCCAAGGTCTTGCATTCCACTACTAGGCCCATACAACGTTGCCATGGGGGATTTTAGCGAAAATGGGAGTACAGAATTTCAACGAATCGGTAGTAGGATCCTACGGGTTTGGCAGCAGAAATAAGAAAATGCGGGAAAATGCTTGTCAACTTCCTTGAGAAGGAAGGGCTTTTCTTAATGATTTTTTTATTTAAAAAACAGCCCCAATAGAAGTTGAAATCAGGGATGTCTCGGTGTCAACAGGTTCAACACTTGTCCGAGGTTCTGAATGTTTACTTCAAACTCGAGCAAACTCGTTTGATGAAGTCTAGTCTCCGCCTAAACATGCTCCAAACTATGCTAGTATCTGAATCGTTTCAGCCAGACCTGGAGTACCGATTTGCTTGATATCCAGCAGTGGACTGCTGCAGGTTTATGCTAATGATACCACACTCTTAAATATGATTACACATTTCTGATACACGCTGTATAATACACCCATGCTATTGTAACTTGAAACAACAATCCTAACCTTTAAACCGTGAATGTATATTTCACGATAATCGAGAAATGAAAATAAGTACGCTGGACTCGATAACGTAGGCTGTAACCGAATACTTGTGCCTGACAACACGGCTTCTAGTGTTGCTCTTATCATCATCGACGCGTAGATAAAGTTTTGGTGCTATACCGACGACACTATTTAGTAGTGATGTGCATTCGATAATTGGGGTTTATCGATTCTGCCGTATTGCACGATTTTCGTTCTTAGTTTTTAAAGGATTGAAAACAAAACAAAAGTACTCATAATATTACCTACCTGGTTATGTTGGTAATAAATCACCTGTAACAGCTGAAACCTAAAACACTATTAAACAGCGATTTATGAAATGTAACACGATCTTTAACAGTAATTATCAATAAGCGGCTGTAATATGAAACGGTGAACGTTGTGACTAAACTGTTCACAATGAAATATTATTTGATATCACGTATATTTTGTTACAAAATATGAAACAGCGTGTAATTCAGCGGTTCGTTGAGTTTATGGAACTATGTTTACTTAAACTTTATTTAACCTACATAATATGTATTTACATTTCCCTGCGAACGAGGAATTCTTAATAAATGTTGATTACAAACGCAGGCATGGAATAATTATTCATACTTAACAAGGCATGATGTAAATTAGCATTTATTTAATAATGCAACCTCATATTATGATATATTTATTTAATCATGCTCAACTGTTTTTTTGCAAAAGAAATGAAATATTATCGATAGCCAAAACAAATCTTGTCACATCCCTATGGCGATAAGAGATCTGAACATTAATTTGAAGGATCTTTAGATATCAAGCGCTCAAAGGGTTGTTTTTGGGGTGTTAATTGCCACAACTAATAGTTATATTGGGTGCCGATTGAGAGAATTTGGAGAAACAATTTTGGTTTAAACATCGCTTTTTAAACCTTAATCAATAATGTTTATAATTTGAATGGTGATTGCAAAATATAGATGATACACATTCATATAGAGCAGTGGTGGCCCATTGGTAATGGCCCCGACTTACGAGTTGCAGGTCGTGGGTTCGAACCCAGGCAGGCGAAATAATTTCATCAGTAGCTCTCAAAACGGTGAAGGAAAACATCGGGAGAAAACCGGCATGTCCTAGAACAAAAAAAAAATGAAGACATGATATCTACCAACCCGCACAGGGCGAGCGTGGTAGATTACAGCCCACTCCCTCTCAAAAAGAGGAGACCTGTGGAACCCTCAGCAGTAGGAACATTATTGGCTGATTATGCTACACATACATAAACTCACGCCTTTTCACATGGGGGTAGGCACTAGGCATAAACTACAGAACGCCACCTTCTATGATAGATCCTTACATCCTAGTGATACATACATAGAGATGATATTGGTACAACTTCTAATGTAGGCCGACCAGGTGTTTAGGCATTGATATAATAATGTGTTTAGGTGTTTTTCGGTGTGTTTTGTGGTGTGATGTTTACCTACTCGAGTTTATATTTTCGTATGCACGTATTTCTGTGACAAATAAAATAATTTTTCTTTTTTCTTCTTTCTCTTCAAAAGTAAAGGTAAATTATTTTATGTGTATTAATAAACTGTCAAGCCGGGTTCAAAACCATTTTTTTATAAAGCGCGTCAAGTCCCATTCGCGTTAAAAAACAAGATCGACTGCGAGTTAGACAGACTAGTCCAGGTTGGCATACTGGAGCCGGTCAGTAGTTCTGAGTATGCCAGTCCCATTGTCCCAGTGTTGAAAAGCAATGGAGATATTCGTATTTGTGCCGACTACTCCGTAACCTTGAACAAACAGCTGGTAGTAGACAAATATCCATTGCCACGTATAGAAGAGCTGTTTACCAAACTGCACGGTGGTAAAAAAATCACAAATTGTAAAAAATTTAGACTTATCTCAAGCATACAACCAATTAAAGCTAACCGATAACTCCCAAATGTTAACTTGTGTCAATACGCACCGTGGTTTATTCAAATTCACTAGATTAATTTTTGGTTTAGCAAGTTCAGCGGCAATTTTTCAAAAAACATTAGAAACAGTGCTATCAAAGGGGCTACTCCGAACATAAATCTGAAGTATCGGCCGAATGTTCGGTATTTTCTTTACTACGGCTAACTATCGCTGACTACGGCGAAAAAATAAATAAAAAAGGCAGTCGAAGAGATAAGCCAAAGTCAAAACTGTGACTTGAAGTCGGGTAAGAACTCAAAGTCAAAAAAAGAAACTATGGAAGTTATAAAAAGGCCGAACATTCGGCCGATACTTCGGTTTAGCGCTTCGGAGTAGACCCCCAGGCCTCGATAGGGTACTCGTATTTCAGGACGATATTATACTTACTGGGGTCAATGACAGTGACCATTTAAATAATTTACAAAAAGTTTTAAATAGGCTACAGGAGGCAGGACTAGTATTACAAAAAAAACAAGTGTCAGTTATTTCAAGAATCAGTGTCATATCTGGGTTTTAAAATAGATAGTGAAGGTTTACACAAATGCAAAGATAAAGTAGAAGCAATACTAAAAGCAAAAACACCATCAAAGGTCACTAAACTGAAGTCATTCCTAGGCATGGTGAATTACTATCGTCAGTTTGTAAAAAATGCATCAAGTATTTTAAAACCACTACATGCTCTGTTACAAAAAAAACACTCCATGGCAATGGAGTGAAGAGCATGAAGCTGCTATCCAACAAATTAAAAATGATTTAATGTCGGACATAACCCTATCACATTATGATCCACAAGCTAAATTAATGTTCACTGTGGATGCGTCATCCAATGGTCTCGGCGCGATACTGTCACAAGTAGGTAATGATGGTGTGGAGCGGCCGATCTCCTATGCCTCACGCTCACTATCAAAAGCTGAACGCAGCTACAGTCAAATACAAAAAGAAGCGACGGCAATAATATTTGGTGTTAGAAAATACCATCAGTATTTGTATGAGCGATCGTCTCCATTCATACTAAAAACAGACCATAAGCCACTTGTATCCATTTTCAATAAAAGAAATGCATACCGGAAGTAACAGCAAACCGGTTGCAACGCTATGCAATTTATTTATCATCATATAATTTCATTATAGAATATATAAACAGCTCAAGTAACGCAGCGGACTACCTGAGCCGCTCGGTTAATGATACGAAACAAGGAATACCAAACAATCACCAAGAAAAAGCAACTATTGATAGGGCTACTTATGAATACTTTGTCCACAACAATAACTCAGATCGGTTCTTATCTCTAAGTGACATTACCGCAGCAATATCGTCAGATTCCGAGCTCAAAACAGTATGTGAATATGTACAATCGGGTTGGCCAAAACTCAAAATTGAAAACAACCTAAAGTATTACTATACGTGTCGTAATGAGTTAGCTATAGAAAAGTCATGTCTAGTACGTGGTTATAAACTTGTCATTCCATTGAGCAGTAGGTATAAGATATTAAGTGAATTGCATAAAGGACATCTCGGTGTAAACAAAATGAAAGCAGAGCAGAGGCGCGAAACCGGTTTTGGTGGCCGGGCATATCGGCAGATATTGATAAACACGTTGCAGCCTGTGAAATATGCAATACACTCCGTCCCACACCGCCCCGCGCCCCTCTTACGCCCTGGCCGTTTCCTCCGGAGCCTTGGTACCGCGCGCATTTAGATTTACTTGGACCAATTAATAACAAAGTTTATCTAGTTATAGTAGACGCGTATTCCAAATGGTTGGAATGTTTTGATGTATCTACCGGCTATGGAAGCAGCGTAGTTATAGGTAAGTTATGTGAGGTAATGAGCCGGTTTGGTAAGATAAGAAATATCTACACGGACAACGGTACATCATTTGTCTCCACAGAGTATACGAATTTCTGTAATAATAACGGCATCACACATATAACTACTCCTACCTACAGCCCAAGTAGCAATGGGCAGGCCGAGAGCAGTGTAAAAATCATAAAAAAGACACTAAAAGCATTCATTTTATCAAAAGTAAGTGTAAAAGATTACAATGTAAAATTGAATGAATTTTTATTCAACTATAGAAACTCAGAACATAGCACAACTGGCAAATCACCCGCTGAAATTCTGTTCGGCCGAAAATTAAGAAACAGGCTAGATTCATTAGACGTACGTAAACCGATATCAGCCAATATTGACCTCGAAAATGTAGTGAAAGATAACCAGTGCTTGCAGAGTAAACTATACAGTGGTATACGAAAAATCAAATTCAATAAAAACGAAATAGTGCTAGTTAAAGTATACAAACAATATAAAACATATTGGACAAAAGGAATCATTGTGAACACATTAGGAAACTCCCTATATGAAGTGCGACTACTAGGTCAAAACAACAGTTCGGTATTCAAGAGACACGTCAACCAGCTCTTGAAATTTAAGGGTGAGGGTGAGAGTCTACAGGCAGAATGTGATTCACACGCTGGTGAAGTCATCAATACGAGTGTAGATCTACCTACGGAGCTTCCCCCCATTATACTATCCTCGCCGTCATGCAGTCTGCAAACAGATGATGTCTCCCAACCAGCTTTTTAAAAATACATTACTCAATGGAGAACATAATCTATAGTCATGACACGTTTCAAATATTTCTATATATATTTCTTTCTATTTCGGGCCCTATTAGAATACCAGCGCTGCGGTATTTATTTTTTAAATATCGCAGAATTACGAGTATGCTGAGAGCCTTTATGACCTCGCACAAATCTTGTAATATTATGTTTTATTTTTGGTTTACTTTTTTTGTTTTTGTTTTAAATGCCCTTTTTTACTGTTTGTATTTCCTGTGCGTGTCCCTAATAAAATATTTTTCTTTCTTTCTATCAATCTAGCCCGTAATATCCCACTGCTGGGCAAAGGCTTCTCTTTCCTCCATAAGTCAGTGAAACAAAATCCCTAATAAATCTAAGCCTACCAAACTTAGTCGCTCTGACAAGTAATATCTACAGCTTAACAACTGAAATTGCCGCTAATGCCTAAGGCATTAAGTCCGCCTTTGTACATTATTGTGTGTGAGAAGTTTAAATAAATAAATAAATAATAAATTAAATGAAATCGTTTATTCTGTAAATAGGGTGTCGGAATCACTTTTACACGTCATATTAAAAAAAATAAGCTAGAAAGAGACTACCCCTGAGAAGAAATGGCGAAGCTACCTAGCTTGACGTTTTTAAAAATAAAGCATGTTCAACAAAAAAAATCCGTTGCAACAAGCACTATAACAGAATATCAGTTTCATCTTTGCCCGACTTTACTACCATGACAGGAACGCAGGAAAGTTTCAACGAAAGGAACAAGATTTAACCAAGGCTAGCTAAAGTATTATAATATGTGCGGTTTATATATTTTAAACGATGCAAACTTTTAAGTGACGTAGCTTAATCAGCCTATAATGTTCCCACTGCTGGGACACAGGCCTCCTCTCTGTGAGTGGGCCGTAATCCACCACGCGGGCCCAGTGCGGGTTGGTGTATGTTACATGTCTTTGAATTTTTAGTTCTAGGACATACCAGTTTTGTCACGATGTTTTCTCTTCACCGTTTTGACAGTAGTGGTGATGAAATAATTTACACAAAGTAGGCGTGGCTGGGTTCGAACCTACGACCTACAACTCGTAAAGGCTCGTACAGACTGCTAAAGTGGGCCATTAAGAGACGTAAAAACGTAAAAAAATGTATGGTTAAGCAAAAGTAAAAAAGCAACATTTATAATAAATACTTAAACTTCATTATTGTTTTATTATTCAAAAATAAGGTAAGTTATAATATTTCAAGTTGCATTTGTCTTGGAACAGGCAAAATATAAATGTTGAAAAAAGAAACCAAAACAAACACAAAAAAACGTAACTATCATGAAAATGTACGGCTCCACCATATACAATTTTTAAACATAAACGTTGCGTACGGTCGCACCCTAGAGACTCGCCCTGCATTCACACGAAAACCTTTAAATAATCTAGTGATTACATTAATTCCATTTTCAATGTGCCCCAAGTGTTCCCGGTTGTAGCAATTGTGTCGACAATTTCTGTTGATTTTATCTCTAATTCCCAACTGAATGAAAGGTTACGGTAACGTTGTAGTGAGGTAAACCTAAACACTGTGAGTTTGACGGTATGATAGCCGTATCGGGGTGTAAACAGAGTAACAGAGACACGCGAGGTGGACGCTTGTCACGCGATTATAACGTACCTAGAAGTATATTATTCACCAACGTTGAAGTGCGGTAAGTTATGAGAGGTTTTCGGTGGTGATTTGGAAGGGAAATATTTTTGTTCCGCTATATCCTGCCCGCGGTGGTAGAATTAATACACGAGCTTATGAATAAGCTTGTAATTCTATTTTCTTTCCCGTCATAGATTCTGTATTAATAATATTAGATAACACAGAATCTACTCTATTAATTATTAACATATAAGGCTAAAGTCCCGTGTGGTGCCGGACGTAAAGAATAGCACCATCCTATTTCTTCCCGTGGGTGTCGTAAAAGGCGACTAAGGGATTTACTAGAGAATGGGCAGCAGCGTTCACTATGCATTTTAACACCATACTGCGATCGCCAACCCGCCTGCCAAGCGTGGCGATTATGGAACCCCCCCCCCCCCTTTGGGCGAGGCCTATATCCAGCAGTGGACGTCTTTCGGCTGAAATGATGTTGATAATGATTATGATACAAGGCTAGGCTAGGCTACTAACCAGCCCCGTATATCATGTAGTCTTCATAAAACACATCTAAACAAATTTCAACATGTATATCTGTAATGTTTATGGTGTACATAATAAAGAGTATTCTATTCTATTCCGTTCAATTCTAAACTTCAGGAAAAAACACGATATTCTTCATGATTTTTTCTTCAAACGATCTCCATACAAACACTTATAGACAGTGAACTTTATGATGATGATGAAATAAAATTTAAGCTGCATTTAAGTTTAAGCTGAAGGTAAAGAAGCGAATAAATCTAAACTGCTGTAAAGAGCTTAGTTCGCGTTATGCTGCTTCTAGGATTCACGATTTAACTTAAGAAAATGTTATTCATTTTAAGTTAATGTTCATAACTTGCACAAAGTAAAAGGTAATACTTAAATAAGCACTGCTTTTGTATCTTAATAAGTTGAATACAAAATTGCACATCCTTATAATTGGTTGGTGGTGGGTCTGTTTTTATTTAATTTAAACTGCTAACTAAACTTAATTAAACAATTAATACAATAATTGGATCCTTTCAGAATGCAATTGAATTAAATAAACCATTTGCAAAAGTTACTTTGTTCGTCCATTATTTTAGTTTTGTTGTGGAATGTTCAGTAACTAGTAATATTTTCATTATTCGCCAAGTATCCGACAGCTCCATACTCTATACCTAAGTTAAAAATAATAATTACTTTTGTTAGCAACAGTGCACGTAGATTAGTTTAGGTAAATTAATTTTCATGTCTAAGTTTCGGGCCTAAATTTAAAACTCCATAAAACAAATATTGATAGTTATATTCCTATGCCAATTTTAACTACGGTAAGCTTTTCTGTTTTTGACGGCTATGGGTTACGATCATGTGCTCTTAAGCAGTGTACGCACGAGGGAACAAAACATGGTAAACACGAACATCGAACACCGAACATTTGGCTCGTACGTGTGAATGAATTAAAAGCACCGACCCCAGCGTGGTTTGACCAGACTCGATTGCTCGATTAACCCAAAGATTCACCCTAGCCCCGAAGCCTCATGTTTCATGAGACTACAGAGACCATTGTATATCAGAGAGTAGACCGGGGGGCGCGGTAATGGTAGAGAAGACGTGCCCTTGGGATATGGAAGGATTATTAGAGCCTACCGAATATGCATCCTTGAGCAAGCATAGGAATAGTGGAGAGACTGCTTATATTTATCTATGGGCCGCCAGCCACCAGGTTGCGACTGGTCAAGATTCGCAGAGCTTCTTGAATGATGAATTATTTGGCGGGGTTGAACTGCTGTCACGACGCTTTTCTATGTCACTGCTGTGCACATAAATTTGCAGAGCGAACACGAACACCATACACCGTCCACATAGAGTAACGAAATTGGATCGCCACAAAAAAAAATTGACAAACACAGTGTTTGATGTTCGTTAGTGGTACGCACATGCGAACGAAGTGTTCGATGTTCGTTGTTCGTTCGTGCGTACACGCCTTTATGTGGCATCGTGGCTGAGAAGATACGTGCACAGTGTGGTCACGTCAGAATACCATTTTGATAATGATATTGTATGTTGGAGTTAGCTTACTCTTGAGGTGGTCTCGCCTGATATCGAGATCACTGTTCCGCTGGTCCTCAAAGGCATAAACATTTCGCTTCACCAAACACCTTCAAATAGGTATATCCTTAAAACAAATAAGAATATGTATAAGTACATGGAATATAATACAAGTATAAGGAATACGCGATACGTATGACTAACTTAGAATAATTTCATGGAACTCAATTTTATTTCCATCATAAAGTTATATATATGTGGCGTGAGGATAATTCTGAATTCATTGCGTCGTCGACGCCTCAATCAGAATAATATACAACAGTATACGCGCAGTAAATTTGTTTGTTTTATGAGAATAAGTGACTATAAATCATATTGTCTCCTTTATCATTTTCAAACAATGAGAATTTCGAATTTATGAACTAATAGTAGAGATAAACTACGATAACATGGCTCGCCCCTCCAAATTACTGTTTTAATGTGTGTAGTCACATCCTTACGAAAGAGTTTGTATGTAGTTGTAAGTACTCGTAATATCTCACTTATTACCAGATTCGTTGGTCAACTAATCATAACTAGCCGATCGCGCAAGACAACGGACCGAGCAACAAATCCGTGATTTATTTTTGTTTGACGGCCGTCTCATTAGAAAGAAAGAAAAGAAAGAAAGAAAACTTATTTATTCTGCACAAACAAAACGCACAGTACAACAAAAAAAGTCCAAAAAAAAAAAAACATACTAAGTAGCCAAAAGCCTCGCATCCAATACTTTAAGCATTCTGACAATCTTGTCCACTGGTTGATGTCAGGGACCAAAGACAATTTACAAAGTGTTTACTAAATAGTTTATAATCTCATTCTATACTCTGACTAGTTTATAGTTATCTGTGATTCTATATATATTAGTCTATGGTCTATGTGATGACAACAAAGTCGACAAACAAACAATGAAAACAAAAACAAAATGCCGATTGCCGAGTGGAAAAATAACTACTTTTGAAACAAACAAACTATTCTAATTATGAACAATTACAATAACCGTGCGTCACATCTGTGCAAGAACAGGTCTCTGCTCAGCAAAATGCTGTGACTTCGGACAAACCTATCGTCACAGCGCTGATTTTCAGCAGAAACCATTACGCACACATGCGTACAAATACCTTCACAAATATTTTCAAACGTTTTTAATTTTGGAGGGGCGGGCCATATTATCATAGTTAAGCTCTAGTAGTTTACCAAATAAAAATTTACGTGAAATGAAGACTCGTGTTCCTACAACATAAGTACGTATTCATGACGAACTTCAATGGATGGTCTATAATGCTATTATTTACTATAATTTATAACCTACTAGCTACGCCCAGCGGTTTCACCCGCGTAAGTCTCGATCCCGTGGGAATATCGGGATAAAGAGTAGCCTATGTCTTAATCCAGGGTGTCAGCTACTTCCATACAAAATTTTATCAAAATTGGTGCAGCCGTTAGAGCATGAAGAAGTAACAAACATACACACACACACACTCACAAACTTTCGCGTTTATAATATTAGACGAGTCATTATCTTCTGACTAGCCTTTTCCCAACTCAGTGTGTTGGAATCGGCTTCCAGTCTTACCGTATGGAGCTGGATACCAGCCTATTTTACATGAGGCGGCTGCGTATCTCTAAATTAGACGAGTGTCTTACGAAAAAATATTGAACTGAAGACTTTATTGTCCCATTAGAAACGTATTGCGTATTTTATAACGCTTTTATCAATCCGCTATCATCCACTCCATCTCCTGTAACTTACACCAGACCCACTGATTAATTCAGTTACAAAATGGGTGCAGTACAACAAGCAAAACACACAAAAGTATGTTTGTACATCACTTTTACGCGCTGTTGACTGTACTCGCATTGTGTGAATGTGTCGCCTACAAGTTTGTACGACGCCTACTTTTTATGCTTTTTCTCTCATTTTCCGCTGAAAGCTGAGTTTTGTTGTTTATTAAACATGTTAATATACTAAAAATGGCTGTTTTGTTTGTCTACGGTTTATAGAGCTTGTTGGGTGTGGGTGGATGGTGTTAATGTTAATGTTCTTTACTATTGTGTACTTTCTCTGAAAAGGCTTTTAAGCAGGTGATGATGACGGATTATGTGACCTTTTGACGGGTCAATGCTAGTTTCTTTTTTCGTCCGGGTTTTTTTGGCGCTATGGGATTCCAACTGGATTATGTCTAATAAAATCTATTTGGATTCCCATAGCTCTGAAAATTTCAGTGAAAAAAAAATGTCGCATAGTGGGAGGCAATTCAGAAAACTGATGATACCTGATGATAGCCCTAGTTAAGGTAGTTAGTATAAGGATCATTATAAACTCAACATCTGTAAACTGTACCTACTTTCTGTGCAAATAAAAAACTATTCTATTATTTTTAACTCTGTCAAAATAAAGTTAAAGATTACTTGAACGAGAAAAAGGCTTGAGATTAATTTAGCTACTTCAATATACCCTCAAGCAACAAACTATGTGTCTTGGAATTGATATCGACATTTTTATTTATTTACGTGACAACTATGTGAGGACTATGTGGATCTTACATTTTTATATTTTGGTTTTTCTAATTTTGTTCTAATTATAATCTGCCACTATGAGTACTTTATGCGGCCTACCCAAATGTCCTTTCTTTTGTTTTGTTCGTCGAGTCATTGAGCTCCTTAAGTTCTGAGTTGAGCTACACCATTACTGACAAATGCATGCACTAGATGGACAGGTCCACTCAAATCTGTATAGTTCTTTCTTCAAAAGACTATTTCAGACACCAATCTACATGGTCCACAAATGATCTGACCAAGATTATTTCTGGATTTGTATACACTCATTGACATTGATGAATTTTGATATATACAATGACAGGATTTTTACTTTGTAAAGTATTTTACTTATATATTTTTTTAATAATCGTGAAAGTGAAGACTATGTGGGTCATTGTTTTATTTTTTTTGTTTTTCTCTCAGTTAGTTCTAATCAGCAGTTTGAGTGATTGATGCGGCCTACCCAAATGTCCTTTCTTTGGTATTGTTCGTCGAATCGTTGAGCTCCTCAAGTTCTGCGTTGAACTGCACGATTACTGACAAATGCGTACACTGACTGGATAGGTCCACTCATTCTGTATGGTTCTTTCCTCAAAAAACCATTTCAGACACCAATCTACATGGTCTTCACATGACCTGACCAAGATTATGTCTGGACTTTAAAAGAGAACGTGACCTCAGAGTTTGTTTCAGCCTTTCTTCTTAGAGTAGTCAGATAGTGTTTGTACAAACCTACTTACAGAAATAAAATCATTTAGAAAGAATAGAAAGAACCATCACATCATCGTCGTCGTCGTCGTCATCGTCATCGTCATCGTCATCGTCGTCGTCGTCGTCGTCGTCGTCATCGTCATCGTCATCGTCATCGTCGTCGTCATCGTCATCGTCATCATCATCGTCGTCGTCATCGTCATCGTCATCGTCGTCGTCATCGTCATCGTCATCGTCGTCGTCGTCGTCATCGTCATCGTCATCATCATCGTCGTCGTCATCGTCATCGTCATCGTCGTCGTCATCGTCATCGTCATCGTCATCGTCGTCGTCGTCTCGTCATCGTCGTCTTCGTCGTCGTCGTCATCGTCGTCGTCGTCGTTTCATTTTAACAAAATCACGGGATATAGTTAGGTGTTGCAGCTACATATCCATCTTCACATCCAAAATTTTATGAGACCACTCGATAGCTGAAAAATCAAAAAAATCGTTACAAAAAATATTAACCATTATAATATATGTACATGTATTACCCGACACAGCACACCCCAATTTTTTTAAATTGAGTACTAAAAGTACTCGTTTAAAGTGCCATGAGGCTATACAATCTATGGGAATGAAGTCCCGGCGGAAGACGAACTATTAATTTTATTAACACCATGTCCCGTACATAACTGTCCAATTACCTTGATAATTGCTAAGTTATCAAGTTTTATCATTTGAGTTTAAGTACTAGAGCTTGTAAACTAAATGGCTAATAACATGTTATTTGATATAAATTATTGTTATCATCGGTGAAGTGCTGCTAAATAATGAGAATACCAATTACTATGCTAATGGATTTCTTGAATCACGAACTATATCGAGTTTTTCATTTTTGTTCATAAAAAGTAAAGCATCTATTCGTCATTTGCCTTATCAATGTGTGATATCTATGGTGATTGCTTGAAATCCCGACAAAAATAGACGCTTCGTTTTAAAGAAAGAAAGAAAAATTATTTACTGGGATTCACACAGGAGATGACAAATTAAACTAAAACACATTCGTAGAAACATAAACAAACAAAAATAATAAACAAAACAAAGTAAAATGAAAAAAAGAACAAAGTGCGTGTCCGATCGCGCATTATAATTAAGGGTTCCGTAGTTGGGATGAATTTATCCCAAGAACAAACTTAATATTGTAGTTGAAAAACATGCTCCCCTTACATTCCAACTGCAAATGTAAGTTTGTACGTTTAATATTCAGTAATTTACCATGTTATTTTGAGACCATAATAAGCTTCTTATAGGTTTTCCTGTAATCTATAAGTGAAAGAGTGTAAAAAAATATAGAGAATAGTTCTAACTATTCTCTATATTTTTTTCAAAATATTGTTGGCGGTTCACCGGTTTCAGAGATAAGGGAATGGTAAATTTTCTTATTTTTTTTTAATATCTTTAAAACTAATTATTTTAAAATTATTAAGAAACATATTTGAAATCCTCATAACTACTCCTTTCATTTGACACGGTACATATTGCAAAATATTTTTTTTTTCTAATTTTTCCTCCAAAAGTGAACCCCATAATCAAAATTGATTTACTTAAGTTACACGTTCGTGCATGTTTGGGTCACAGCAAATCATAAATGTGTACCAAATTTCAACTTAATCGATCCATTAGTTTCGAAGCAAATCGGCTCTGCCAGACGGCCAGACAGACAGAAACGAGTCGAGTCACACGAGTCTGTCCTCTATGGGTTCCATTTTTTCTTTTTGAGGTACGGAACCCAAAAAATTATTATCTACTGATGTAAACTCAGAAATTATTGTTGTTCTACTTTTAAGACATTAACCTGCAATGCTTTCGTCACGAGACATCTCAGACGTCAACCTACGTGGTCTTCTTAATATGGTATGACAATGTTATTGTCTGCACTTTGCAAGAAATTGTTTGTTCTGAGAAGAAATTTGACCTTTGAGTTTGTTCTTATAGTGTCTCAGAGTAGTCGGTTAACCGAATCTAATTTTAATAAAAAAATACGTTTTAAAGTGTTATTTTTAACCAATTTACAAAATACATACATTTATCATTTAACGAAATCATTCCCTGAAATATTAGTGTTTCATAGATAATTTAATTTCAGTCAACTAATCTATATACATATCCATGTAGCTACATAAAGCGATACAATAGATTTAGGTTGAGGTTATCAATAGGCTGAGCCAGGTGAAGAGGGTAGAAAATGTCACGAGTGATGGAGAGGCGAAGGAAGTAAGGTCGAGCTCAATACGTAGGCTGAAGTAGTGGGGTATGTAGAGTAGTGGGACACGATACAGCTTGTTATTGGCTGGAGAAATGGATTATTCTAAATTTGAATGTCAATACAAAAGAGGATGGCGATTTTAATGAGGTCAATCAAAAGGTAGAAAAAATGCAATTTTTAAGTATTATGCATAGTTTTCTTATAGGCACGTAATTAAAGTTTTTGACTATTGGAGGTTAATGTTGGTTTATGAACATACTTTATCTACGCAAACTGAAAAGGTTACAGGGTTGGTCAAAATTAAATTATTCAACTCATTAATGTAATCTTCTCTAATTAGTTTTTATTAAAACCGTCTCTAATCATTTTCTTTGTTAATGCGTTATATTTTGTTACCTACCTAAATATTATTAACCGTTGATAAGGAATTATTAAAGCATACACTAATTTATATACTAGTAGGCATTTCGTTACATTTTTTTTCTTCATAAATAAAATTAGGGTGATTTTTATTAGTGATAAGTGTCTTAAAAGGGCTGAATGTTTTCGTTTTTCATCCGTAAGATAGATAAAAAAAAACAATAAGTCCGATTGCGTAAAAAGTGAACTTTAAAAAAAATGGAAACAAGATTTATATAACTTAATACATACTATAAACAAGCTCATGGCTCAATTTTTTTTTTAATCTTTATTTTTTAGAAAGGGTTTTATCACTTAGTGATAATGTCACCCCCGTAACAGAAACATTCAACAACTTAAAACTAAACAATGGGTTGTAAACAGTTATTATTATAATTATGACCTGCTTAATAGTGTTGACCCTATTCGTTTTGGTAAATAACCAACAACAGTCGACACAACATCCTAGCCTCCTCCGACAAAGGGGACGCTAGGATGCTGTTACATGCCCCCACTTCAAATACCAAGCGAATATTGTCTATCGTGCATGTTCCGGTCACATTCCAGCAGCACGTGGTAAATATCCTCAATAGGTCTTTATTGTTAAATTTAAGAAGGTGCCTCCGACTGCATGAGTTGTTTATAGTATTAAGTCAGATAAATCTTGTTCCCATCTTTTTAGGGTTCCGTACCCAAAGGGTAAAACGGGAACCCTATTACTAAGGCTCCGCCGTCTGTGTGTCTGTCTGTCCATCTGTCACCAGGCTGTATCTCATGAACCGTGATAGTGAGGCAGTTGAAATTTTCACACATGATGTATTTTTGTTGCCGCTATAACAACAAATACTAAAAAAACAGAATAAAATTAATATTTAAGGGGGCTCCCATACAAAAAACATGATTTATTTGCTCGTTTTTGCTCGATATTGATAGCGGCAACAGGTAGACGCTTGAAATCTTCACAGAATATTTAGTTATATATTCACTTTAAAAATAAATAATTAAATTAAAATAAAACAAATATTTAAGGGGGGCTCCCATACAACAAACGTGGTTTTTTTGCCGTTTTTATAGATTATGGTACGGAACCCTTCGTGCGCGAGTCCAGCTCGCACTTGGCCGGTTTTATTTAAAGTTCACTTTTAATGCAGTCTGGTTTTTTGATTTTTTACATATATACCTACATGACAATAGGGGTAAAAATAAAACGATTTCACCCTTATTTATAAACAACTAACCCAATTCGACAGTGTTTTGCTGAAATCGCTCAAAATTACCTATTATCCGACAAAATTGCCTTCCGTATATAGGGCGTCCCCGTCGACGCGCAAACTGTAACCATGAATTTAGCATAATGATTCCAGACCCCCTAGCAGAAAAATATTTCGTTGGTTATAAAAAAAACCTAGTATATACCTAGTACTTACTAATTCCATGAGTACACTAATTCCATGAGTACACTAATTCCATGAGGACACTAATTCCATGAGAACACTAATTCCATGAGTACACTAATTCCATGAGTACACTAATTCCATGAGTACACTAATTCCATGAGTACACTAATTCCATGCTATTATAAAGCACTTACTAGTTTCACGCTATTAAAAAGTACATACTTATTCTATGCTCAATCTGTCACTTCCCGTTACACATTTCCGTCCCTTTTCACAAAATCACTCCCACAGAAAGCGAGGCCAAAGATACACATCAAAAATTGGTGTTCCATACATTTTGACCGCGTAGATAATTCTGTTTTTTATGAAACAGCAGATGTTTTTTAAATAACCGACGAAAAACTTCTACGCAGGGTTGTTCAGAATCATGTACTGAATCCATGGTACCTAACAGGTTGCGCGTATCCCTGCCACCCTGCATAAGACTTGTGAGGTCTATGTCACGGAGGTTCGGCCGAATGTGGGTCACTAGGTGACTGAGAAACATTGAGGTAGAACCAGAGAAATGAGAAATGTTCTGAGTCTAGGAACGACATGGTGGGATGGGGTGTAGGATATGGATATAATCTATACAGCGTGACGCTTTAATGGCGACATTAATTTATACCACATATACGGTTTCGCGGTTTCCTTTTTATGAATATATTTTAATTTCATTAAACGTTATTATTTATTGATTTATTAACAATTTTCTAAAATAGCATTTTGGTGCAACCTGTACTTAAAGAACTGTAGCGTAAAGCTCATTTACCGTGGTCACGGATCATAACATCGCATCTATGAAATTAAAACGAATAACATGAAAAAGTTGGTGAATTGAAGGAAATCCTACTTCCCGTGAGATAATTCCTGAAAAACGAAAAACGGGCAAAAGCTACTGATTAAATTAAGATTGAATTTTGAATTTTGAATTCCTGTAACTGGCTGGTCATAGAAGTATGATACAGAATGATTCTTAATCTCTCATTCGTCTCTATCAGGTGCTTATGTATACTTATTAATCCCCTTCCCAAATTGACTCTTCATAAACTGAAAAACTATACCTTCAGCATAAAAAACAACAAAAATTAAAAATAATAAAATCTTTCTTATAGGACTTAGGAAAAATCTACATCTTTTTAATAAGATAAGTGATAGATATAATTTTAATACTAGAAATAAAAATAAAACAGATGAACCATTTTCCAGGTTATCTAATACCTATAACTAATAAATATCTATACCTACATCCCTACCTCCCTTTTTGGGGTAAGTACTGTGTTAAATGTTACAACAGATATAATACCTTGTGATGTAGTGCAACGAGGAAACTAAAAAACATATTAAAAGTACACTTTTTAAACAAGCATAATACAAATTACAGGATTAAAATCCTCTAATTTGTAATATGTATTGTAAGTAGGTATTGTATTGTAAGCATTCTTATCTTTGATATATCAAAGATAAGAATGCTTGGAAACATGCAGATCCAGCTCCATAGGACAATCTAGAGTCTAGACAAAATCAAGCTGGTAGCTATTTTAAATGTATAATTATATAATTAACCTATACATAATATTGTCAAACATTTTAAAAGAGTAACGGTGGAGTTTTTGCCCATTCTTCTCCATTCGAAACTACATTTTGGAAGTGGCGACCGCGGCCAATTCCTTTTTTTTTTTTGTAAATTTTGACGTTCAAAAGTGCCTTCTACGTGCCTACTTGAAATAAAAGTAAATAAATTGACTTTGAATTTACCAGTCTGTAAGTAATGTTCAATAGACACGGATTATGTTCCAGACTCACTCTACTCGGTCAACGTTTACTGTATTATTGGACAAGTTCATTCATTTCATTCATTCAATTTGTATGATGTATAATTACGTCACTCAAAAGTATTTATTTCAGATTACTGGAGCGGAATCGTGTTTTTAGTTTTTAATTAATGGTTTTGGTTAATTGGTGATTGATGTGTTAATCAACTTGGAATTAAAACTTTTAATGAGTTAATGAGCAGTAATTATTAACGCACCAAGAAAATTATATCCATTAAATATTAAGCAACAATAACCCAAAGATTAAAATGTCAGACTTGCGAGTGCATGGTAGTGAGTTTGAAGCCTACTCAATGCTCATTGAAGTGGACCGACTCCTACAATCATGTTTAGCTTTCTTTGTTCAGTGGGTTTTCAGGAATATGTGGTAAAATCAATACTTCTAACCTTTTCCCAACATAGTTCGGGTCGGCTTCCAGTCTAACCGGGTTCAGCTTAAACATGGAGCGACTGCCTATCTGACCTCCACAATCCAGTTACTGGGTAACACGATACCTCAGGACTAGGTAGGTACTTGTAGGTAGATGCTATGGTTGGGGGTTTCGATATTTGGTCCAACGAGTTACTATAAAAAATACCGAAATCGCTATAGGTGTGCCTATAAAATTTGAGGATATCGCTCGATTTCTATGGGATCCCATCATCAAATTCTGACTTGGTGACAATGGGATCACCTCGGGAGCAAACCCTTTATACAAAAAAATATTTTTTTTAAATCGACCCACAATTGACTGAGAAATCGGTGAACAAACATAAAAAAACCAGTCAAGAGCGAGTCGGACTCGCGCACCGGGGGTTCCGTACGTATATATGATGTTGATGATTTCTGAAAAACTGCGCTAATTAGAGAAATCGTTTTATTTTTTCTGTAATCTTTACATAAACTTCTATCACATAAGAATAATTTCAGATTTTCTTTTATGCAAACTTCGGAGATAAGGTGGGAACGGTATTTTTTTTTACATTTTTCATCAAAAGTTGGAAATTATGCTGCCTAAAAAAAACATTTTGAGAATGTGAAAACAGCGCTCTTTCATATGATACCCCACATGCCCTAGTATCCCCACTTAAAATTTTAAAGACCTGCTTTCAGTCCCTTTTGCAAAAAATATATCTACCTATATATTTTTTTCTTGTTTGCAAAATAGTTGGGCAAACGACATCTAAAACTATTCTAAATTTCAAGTTGATAGCATTAGTAGTTCTTGAGATATCCAGGTGTGACAGACAGACAGACTTAGTCTCACCATAAGAGTTCCTTTTTACCATTTTGGTACAGAACCCTAAAAAGTACAAACATACAGTTGAAGATAATTATAACCTCCTCCTTTTTGGAATGTAATTAAAAATAGAATAGCGTTTCTATCTTTTTATTCTTCTAACAAGTATAATCATCCCAAATTGTTATTACGTAATAAAAGTAAACAATATTTGATGTCTAAATCTGTATGTCTTATTATGGAATTTATATGTTACCACCGATCCGTTTATAACCCAAGAGTTCTCGTAGCTACAAGGCCCATCCCTTTACAGTCGAAGTATGTGGGTATATTGTGATTATATATGTACGTATTCCACGACGCGAGATCCCCAAGCGGAGCATTAATGAGATAGCAATAAAATCCGGCTGTATACATAATTCTTACGATCAACAATAGCACGTACAATAGGCTCTTAACAAAAGTATACAATAGGTACATTTTATAGATATTGATTTTAAGGTACCCTACCTAGGTAACCTACCTACTTGCTCTGGCCTTGAATCTAAAGAATGAAAGGGAAAAATGACTAATAAACAGGGAGTAACAAGACCGTTCACGAACCCGTCAACTAGGCATTCTGTACAACAAACTAAGTAACTTTTGTGCAAAAATTATTGCTTTGAAACGAGATTTATTTTTGGAGTGAAAATTCATACATCATCTTCATCATTTCAGCCAAAAGACGTCCACTGCTGGGAATACAATAGACCTCCTCCAAACACCGCCATTTCGACCGGTTCTGTGCTTCCCGCATCCAGCGCATACCTGCAGCCTTCACAATTGCAGGCAGATTGTATTATTCGTCATTATACATACGGCGCCGTCCGTTCACAAACGCTCGCAGTTATGAAATATGCCGAAGGCAAATTGGGAACTCGTTCAATTGTTATAATTTCGACATTGATAGGAAAAGGTAAGCAATTTTGTACTTTGGTAATATGTTGTCATAAAAATTGCATGAAAAATCTGCGTTAGCCACATAATATATTGACAGTTTCTTGTGCCATTTTTCCATGTGCTTACTTCGTCCACTACCTCTACCTACGGGAAGTAAGTCTTAAAGATTACTCGGAGGTCCTTAAGAGATTTCCGGCTTACACGACTTTGCTTCACCGTCTTAGTGAACTTTGCCACTTTGCAATGAAAACACGAACATAAGCATTTTGTGAGAATAACTTAATATTAATAAGTAAGTGTGGTAAGCCCAGAGGGTTTTTGAGCAAGCATATGCAGGGCGAAAAGTTGATAGCTCTATGTTTCTATCAATGAAATTTTGTTATACAATATTAGTTTTAGTATATAAGAAACCCGAAACACGTGTCTACTCGTAGTATTTTTATGTAAAGAATCTATGTACAAAATTTCAAAACTGTATCATGAAAAATCACAAAGTTATAAGGTTGTTATATTACCGGGTTGTCCGTACAAAAACAACGGCGCGGTGCCCCCGCGCTCCAGGGTTGTCTTGCGCTCATTGATAATAATTTGGCAGTAGGTACACGATACAATCGCCGTAAGGTTAGGTAACCTTACGGCGATTGTATTGTAAGTAATTAAATGGTGATAACATTTACCATCACACTTAAATGTTTTTGGGTCGAAATATAACATGGTGTAAAAATTATTGAAATTGATTCAGTTCCTTATTCTGAACAAACTATATTCAAATTTCGCATATACTAAAAATAATGTTGTATATGCCAAAAGGCTCCATCATAACCTACCCCTGATAGTTAAATAACCTATCCTGATAGTTAAATACATAGGTATAGGTTACACTATTGCCCAGAATAACTATTATTCGCCCTGACTATCCTTTTAAAAATTATCCAAATCTGAGTTTTCAAACTCGTCCGATTTAGGGAAAGCCCACAATGTCTTCATCAGATTTGCCTATTTAAGACGTTGACAATAGCAAAATGGCGGTCACTGTCAGACTACATACAAAAGAAAGAGAAGCGCGATGACACAACGCTTGTAATTTATTGCAAAATATGAAACTACTATCTATTTACTCAAAAATGATTCATACAAATAAGACGTTCTTGTTATTAATTAAATACCAAACGTACGTTGATATTTAACACAGATATTTTGGATAGTTTACCGGTTTGTATCGAGATTTTTTGTTCTAAATGGGTTTTGGTAACAACCAAGTTCTGAGAAATGTGTTCAAGAATAACATATATTTTTTCCGCTACCACAACCTACATAGATTTGGCAATTTTTTTGTTTAAGACAAGCCTACTTTATCATTTGCCTCTTGTCAGCGGCTAATCAGTACGGGTTGGCCGCACGCGATCATACCAATATCAAAGGCTCTGAAGATCACGTTATGCTTGGTCAATTTTCG
This sequence comes from Tiliacea citrago, assembly GCA_963921375.1. Lineage (NCBI taxonomy): Eukaryota > Metazoa > Arthropoda > Insecta > Lepidoptera > Noctuidae > Tiliacea > Tiliacea citrago. Next base: position 9,914,227 of record OY992799.1, read on the forward strand.
GAATCTGAAAGTGGACTCCTGACCACGGGACTCCTATCTGAAACTTTTCAAATATATTTTCAGTGTTCTCTCGTCTTGTAACTAATCACCACACTCCTTACTAATCAACTCTGCCTACCCATCCGTCCGGGAAATACAGGCTTGCATTCATTAACCCAACGTTGAATGAAAATATTAATAAACGACTAGACCCAATAAACTAAAACACTACCTACCGGTAGTACCAGGAATTTTGTCTGGCGCTGTAATTTGTCTGTTGCATTTATACCTGGAATTCTATCTGGAAAGTCACTGAATCTGTTGTTTTCAGATAATTGTAAACTATTAATAGTACTACGGTACGTACTGACCTAGAGTACAATGGGTTCCAGGAAGGTAGGAGAACTTGTAAATGTCAATATCAATTTGTGGTTTGAAAATAATTTTGCTGCCAGCTTTTTGAATGAATGGTTTACCTACAATTGTTTTACGGTTTGTTAAATATTTGCCTGTATTAACTGGAAGGCAGATATGAAGGCACACACTTTAAAAAAAGGTTTTAAACTAAGGCCAGACGCGGACTAGGCTTTTTAAATTAAGGTTATTTGTTGAAATGTGCGTTTTGTTTGTGGAGAATAAACAATTTTTCTTTCTTTCTTACTTTAGAGATGACTATAAAAATATAGTCATCTCTAAAGTTAGTACGTTGAAGCCGTGGTGGGTCTTGCACGCTGGTGAACTCTGGGTCTGTGCCGGTAGAGTTTACTTTGCTGAATCAGGACTAGGTTGAGGAGCCAGACCAAGAGCGATATATGAACTCGTAGGGCAGCATATGGCGAGCTGTTGGGCAGTAGCGACCCCACGGATCCTATCTCCGGGGAGAAGCCTTGTTTCTCACCTCAAGCTTGCCTTTATTGGCTGGCTAGAGTGAACACTGACGAGAAACAGAGCTTTCACTTCTTTATTGGCCGGCTTGAGTGGAGATTCGCAAGAGAAAACGTGTTTGGAGGAAGGAAGCATTCCAGTAAAATGCTGGTAGGGATCTTGACCGTACTTCCGGGATTATCCTGATAGCCATGAAATACCTCTCCACTCCTCATAAGCACCTCAGGACATGCTGTCCTGGGCGCGCCACAATTGTGGCGATAAGTCCCCTCTTTGAGGAGTGGCTGGAGAGGCGCCACGGCGTCCTCACCTTCCGCCTGACGCAGGTCCTCACCGGACATGGATGTTTCGGGAGGTTCCTGTTTAGGATTAAGCGGGAGGAAACGCCCGGGTGTCACCACTGTGTGGATCGCCCGGAGGACACGGTGGAGCATACGTTCGAGCCCTCGCGCCCCTAGTCGCCGCGGGAGACGCCCCGGGCGTCGGGAGTCGCAAGCCGATTTCCGGCCACCGTAGGCGCGGGCCTGCGGACGGTGAGCGATGGCTAGCTCGCCGTCCGATAAGGACCAGGCCCGGGTCGACGGCGCGTTGTGTTCCACGCGCGCCTCAAAGAGATGTCAGCACAAACTGACGGGGTCCGTTAGGACCAATGCCTGCCGGGGTTGCGAGTTTGTCCGAAAGGGATATCGTGGCCCTGGCACACAGGCAACGGAAGGAACACGGGTGGGTATTAGTCAGTAAAAGTCTGACACGCCCTCCCGCTCCACCCAGAGCGGGAGAAGTTATTTGATGATTTCCCACCCAAAAAAAAAAAAAAAAGGACATGCTGTTCCCTTGTCGCTACGAAATTATGTGCTAGTGACCGTTTTCAGGGGCCCATTAGTCAGTGTACAAGTTGCCCCCCGCCGTTTTATCTGTGTATTTTTATAAAACACTGGTCAGGCAGGGTCAGGGCCATATTAGTCTTTTGCATAGTTCTAGATAACCAGTTCACTTTAGCTAACCAAACCCATAAACCAATATCTTTGTTTCCATATCCAGCAATAGTCCTGCACTAACCGAAGGTTGTCCTTGGGTGCACTTGCATAGTGCGAAGAGGGATCCCTTGTCCTCGGTTGGTGTTCATTTAAAAGATCTAACGGGCCTCTGCGAGTAGGCTTCTAAAGGTCCGGGACCACCAGGGACCTGAGAATTGTCAAGAGACGTAAAAAACAAAAATATAAACGTTTATTTTCTCAACACAAGTTATGTACAATAGTGCATAAACAAGGAGCTAAGTTTGTGAGAGCAACGTTAGCTTCTTATTCACGACATAATGGTCAAATGGCAGTGGTGTGACCTTCGGACTGCCAAGTCATAGGTCTCAAGTTCGGACCCAAGGCACGCACCTCTGACTTTTCGGATTCATGTGCGTATTGTATAATTATCACTTGCTTAAAAAACGGCGAAGGAGGAAACCGCCTGAGAGATATTCTCGACGGCATGTGAAGGCAAGTCAGAGGCCCATGGGCGGCAAAACTCTGACACCAGGTTATTCACTAGCCACACGAAGAAGAAGAAGAATGGTCAAATGTTACAAAAGGCTTGTTTATTGCTATTTATACTGTTCAAACTGATCTTGCTGTATAAACTGATTACTTAATTAATAAACTTAGCGGACATGTCCGCAACCAATCCTCTTCGTTTTCCAAAACAAAGTATACTAACGCTCCTATTACTGTTCTGTCTGTACTATTATTGCAGCCCCAAAACTTTACACTGCAAGGATTCAAATAAATATTTTCCTTACCCAATCGAATTCTAACTATCCAACAAAGACACCAAATCAATACACTCTTCTATCTGACCCTACCTTAAACCGAACGATGTTAAGCCAAAGTAAGGTTGGCAGCGGCTTACGATACCTAATGGCACACGTAGTGTCCTACATTAATTACTTAGTAGACTCGAACATTCCTGACAACGCGACTAAGCCTTTATAAGTACATTTTTATAGATTAACTCCTGAATCTATTCACGGACGTAAGAGTATTTTTGCTTGTTATTTACGAATTATTTGAGGAGATTTATCGCGTAGAAATAGTCTCGTAATTAACGAGATGTTGTTGTCCACTGGTGAGCAAAGATTTTCTAATTACAACTGTAGGTAAACAATATATATTGGTGATTTAAATATCTCACTTTAAGGGTTATAAAGCTCCTCAGGTCAGCTTTGCTTGAGCCTTGTGTTTGAGATACCTCTGGTAATGCAGATACCAGAGAGACCTACTTATCATCAAGTACCTATAAAGGCCTCAAAAAATGCGAAAATCTAATTTTCCTTTTTATTTAACCCATGCATGGGTCAAAACTAAATTTTCTATTCTGGGACAGGATTTTTAAATCATATTTTTACAATTGATAATGTTAGAATTTTTGTTAGGTGCTCAATCTAGTCGAAATGTCTGTAAAAATCTAGATCAGAGGCCCACAGACAGAGTATTTTCTAGAACAAATTACAGTACCTATTTTTATCCCAGTCAAAGCATCCCAAGAGATCTGTGATCCTATTCTTCCGAAAAAGGATAATACTAAGGGTATTACAAATATGAACCCGACTCAATAATGAAGAGGGCAGGAAGTTGGTCACCACGATGTATTATTTACCTATTGTCCGGTGAAGGGATAACGGGCACGATTTGGTTTCGGTAATTTTCTACAACTGTATCTGTACATGAGAGAATAATACATTTTATGGCACGGAAAATTTCATTGGGAAGGTTCTATTATTTTGCAAATTCTGTCTACACAAGAGTGTTGAAAAAAGTGAAGAGTACGTATATCCCACTTGTATCAAAACTTATACTTAAAATTAATATTATAGCCTCTTGCTTGATAATGTCAGTGATATGTCTGAGACGAGAAAAGTAAAATAAAAGTCGACACAGCGACCTACATACATGTTGTGTATTCATTTTAAATATTATACCAGTTTACTCCATCTAGTCAGACGGTTAGTTGAGGTAGGTAGCTACCTCCCTGTTAGCTACCTGAATTCTCCTGGACTCCTGTTCTTTTTCTGTTTTTGCGTATTTTTCATGGTCATTATTATAGTTAATAACTATTCGTATTACTGTTACTTCAACAGTTCATAAATTAAATACCAACTGGCAATCAATTTAGGAAACGTTTTTCAACAAAAAATTCATCTGTGTTTCGGGAGAAATGTAAACCGTTATTTTCTGGCGCGATAGTGTCTGGTCTGTCGTCGTACTAATTAGACGGAGCCACTTCACCCGAGGGCCCTCGCTCTAAGGCAAAAGAGTTTCTTTGCCGGAGTACACCGACGCGGTCTACTTAATTTACATGCATTCTGCCATCTATGCTGAGATCGAAATGAATGAGGAAGTGAGTTAACTACCGTTTATGTGTGGAGTGGATTGAGAAATGTGAGTTGTGGAAGCTCCAATTGAGATTTTGTTATATAAATCAAATCAGAAATATGTAAATATTTTTAGTATTTTGTCTTGTTATAATATACATGTCCAACAAAAAAAATGTTTTTTTAGATTTTCCTAGTAATATAATAAAAAATACTCTCAAGTGAGTATTTTTTTTTTTACATAATATGTAGTATTATAATATTATGTAAAAAAATAACTCTCTCTTTTCACCTAAACCAAACTCTCTTTTAGAACGTGTAATCTCTGTTTTAACTACGACAGATAAGAGGATGATACTTTAATACCCCTATTGAAAACGTTGTTTGATAAAGCAACATCCTGTTAATGGCACGTTAGCTGATTAACTTGAGGGATTGCGACGGGGGCGATGGCATCCGCGAGTGAGACATGACTTTAGTACATTATTTTACTTAATTATCTATATCACCTGAATTTGAATAGAATTGATCTACAATTGTATAGGATGCGATGGGACTGACATACGTTATGCGAAAAAGCCCCTATAGAGAAAAAAGGAAAAAAACGATATCTATCTTTATGTATTATTTATTAAAGTCGGTTTTTCTGTCTGGCTATGTGATCACGTTGTTCTTCTTAACTGACCAACGGATTTTGATGCGGTTCTCACCATCATTTAGAGAATTTATTCACGGAGGTTTATGTAGCATAATTGACATTAAACTTACAAATAATAAAGAAATCACGATGTTTGGTCAAGTGGTAAATTCAATTATCTTATGCGATGACAATGGCAACGAAAAAGACAATTTTAGTGATCAAAAGTCACCTTCCCAAACTGCCAATTCCCCCACTGTCTCTCCACAGTTCCAATAGTAAGCATTGGAATTGTAGGATGCATATCCAGTACGGCTCTAATAATCCTTCCATATCCTAAGGGCATGTCTTCCCTACCATTATCGCACCCCCCGGTCTACTCTTTGATATGCAATGATCTCTGCAGTCCCATGAAACATGAGGCTCCAGGGGCTAGTCTGAATCTTTGAGGTCATTCGAGTAATCGAGTTTGGTCAAAACCACGCTGGGGTTGGTGCATTTGATTCATTCATGCTGGGCAAAAGCGTCCGTTCAGTCTTTCTAGCGGTCACAATTCTTGAAAAATTCTTGCTCGTTTCTGAGGAAGACAATTAGATTACCCGGACATCTCCTTCCTGGTCTACCGCGGCCCGTGCCTCTGTTTCATCATATCATCAGATCATAATCTGCCTAGCATTTTCCCAACTATGTTGGGGTCGGCATTCTGTCTAACCGAATGCAGCTGAATACAAGTATTTTACATGAACCGACTGCCTATCTGACCTCCACAACCCAGTTACTGGGTAATACGATACCCCTTGGTAAGTCTGCTTGTCAGACTTTCGGACAATCAAATATCTATAAACGACAGTGACTGTTTAAGGGCCAATCTAAAAGTATGTTTCTCTAGCCAATTATTATTCCCTCCATAAATTTTTTCTCTTTCTCCCTTTAATCCAACCATAGTTTGTCTGTAAAAGATCGCTTTTAGCGATAAGACCGCCCATTGTGTGACCCTATGTAAAAATTCAACACTTGTATCTGTAATTTTGATGGTGCAGTTACATAATAAAGAGTAATCTATTACGTTATATTCTATTCCATTTTTACTGGAATAATGTTTCCTTTTTCAACTAGCGACCACTCCCTGCTTCGCACACGGTTTTAACAACATTTATTTAATATATCTGAGTTAAATATTAAAGTGTTATTTATTACATAAACCTAAACCTTCCGAAATAAATGCTCTAAATGATGATTAAAACCGCATCAAAATCAATTGTGCTGTTTAGAAGACCTAAGCGGTCACACAGACAGACACAAAAAGCGACTTTAATTATGCTTATATATTAAAGTTGCTTTTCGTGTGTATGTAGGTATATATTAAAAAAATCTCAGTGTGATAACATTATCGTAATTGAAACTGCATAAAGTATTCTAATTGAATACACGCTTTAGAAAGCGTTAACCTGTAAATGGAATTTAGCTGATCAACTAGGGGTACCGGGGGTGGTGTGGATGATACAAGTCGAAACTGAACCACGACACAATTTATGAGCGTACCAATCTATTCAGGGATGGTGATTTATTGTATTATATTACGTTGTTATATTCACGTAAGACCCAATCAAATTGAAACGTAATTTTAGTTGCGTATTTTCTGAGAACTAAGTGATATGTTTTTTAACGGTGTATTTATCAAATGGCAGAGGTGTACCTATAGTACATCAACATTTCGGCAGTTATGTTAAGCCCATGTAATAGGGGGCGAGCCTATTGCCATCAACCGGGCTCAAATTCAGACTCCTCAGGGCTGCTCCTGAGTTACACCTTTGCCTAACCTTTTGGACATTACAGGCGTGTTATGTTTTAAATGTGTTATTACCATTTTTTTTTTTTTCAAAGCATCGTACATAAGTAAAGCACTTAAAGAGCTGCCCTAAAATTAATAATTTCGGAACAGAGAGGTTCGTCGCGTTTTACTGGAAATTGTGTTTTACTAATGTTTTAATTTTCTCGCTATTGTGGTCATTTACTCGATATTTAGGTGTTATAACTGTCATAATAACGAATAACGAAGTATTGCATTTATTTTATTTTGTTTATTTTTATCTCATTATGCTGCACCGGTTGACGTCATCACGTCAACGCCGGCGGTCGCTGAAAACCAGCGCTGGGGCTCTGTCTAGGGTCTGCATAGGGTCGCAGCATTATGCTGAGCGATGGCCGTTTTGCGTGAATGTGACGCATATTTTCCCTCAACTTGTTCTTTCGTGTTTGTGTTTTTATTTCTTTGCGTTATGTTTACCGCAAATAAACGTATTTTCTTTCTTTCTTTCTTTCTTTCATAATGTCAGAAAAAAAAAACACTTTGAAGAAGTCAATTTGTTTTATCCGAAGCAAGCGTCTGCAGCTAGTTTATGCTCGAAAAATTGAGGTTTAATAAAATATTTATTAATTTGCAAGTTTTTAATATTCATTGAACGCCTAATTCATTAGCAAAATTGAGCACAAATTAAAATAATGAACATTGTCATGACATAAAATTCAACATCCTATATACTGTACTTACACATTCAACTAAAAATACGAAATACGAAAGAAACTGGCCCAATTTTTGATTGACACAGATTCAATTTCGAACGATAATAGTTAATTGGTTTCTAGGTAAATTTTCCCTTGTATTAATCTCATTTTAATTCGCCGCTTAAGGCGCCGCCGTCGTTACTTATTTATTCAAGAGTGGGGGCGGCTGGCCTGTCCCATAATTTCGGATATTACGACATTGTGTCTCTAGGGCTGTCCTTCGATGTCCCTCAATCCTTGTGAACTAGTTATAGGGAAGCTAAGCTAACGGTTCGAGTGGCGAAAAAGCTGAAAAATATTGGCGTTGTATCCTTTGGATTTCCTGGGTGAAACGAAGTATTATATGTATGTGTGTTTTGTATGTATGTGAGTGTGTGTATGTGTGAGTGTTTATGTTTTAGTGTGTTTTGTATCTATCATCATCATCGGCTAGACTGGAAGCCGACCGAAAAGGCCAGGCAGGTCGTTTTCAGTCGGCTTCCAGTCACTCAAATGGAGCGACTGCCTATCTGACTTCCGCAACCCAGTTACTGGGTACGATACCTTTGGTAAGACTGGTTATCAGACTTTCGGGCTTCTGACGACCCGTAAAGACTGCCAAAGCTCCACGAATGACAGCCGGGACCAACGGCTTAACGTGCCGCCGAGGCACGGAGGGGTCTTGGTATGTATAGATAGTCACCCATCCACGGACCATCCGCTGCAAGCATTGCTTTACCTGATCGATCGATCCGTGCGGCGGATTACATAACTATGTGAATGTTAATTTAAGACTAGTAGGGTTTTGCTTTCGGGTCTAGTGGTCGCAAGCGTTACAGCTGAGTCTTGGGCTCCATTCTCGTTTCGGGCAAAGTGATATAGGGTTTTTCTATCTGGAATTTCTCGGTAGCAGCCCGGAGTCTGGATTTGTGCCCGGTTGATGGCAATAAGCTCGCCCCCTATTACATGGGACTTAAACATATCTGGTGAAGTGTGGGTGTTTGTTTGATACAAATATGCCCAACTCTTCGGGAAAACAAAGCGTGAATGTTATGTAGATGTACAAACGATTTTAAAGAGGTGACTGGAATAGGCTGAATGCGAATGGTAGAGATTTGGGCGTTCTGCTCAACTTGGGAGAATCCTATGTCAGTCTCAGTGGACTCCGATAGTTTGCGTTGATGAGAGTGTCCATCTCGAGACACTCTAGTGAATTTATTTTGATGAAATTTGGCAGTTAAGAAGCTAGATGCCCAGAGCAGGACATAGGACAATTTTCGCATCAGTTAATCCAAAACTCCCTCGTCCAAACGGAGCACAGCTGCTTCAAAATATTACCAGTTAAAGTTCGCATAGTATTTAGTATTTATTTAACACTCAACACGAGGAGTAATATCAGGTGGAGAGGGTATGCCGTTGACGCAAAAGTATGGCGCTAACGACTCTCTACGACAAACATGAAACAACTGTGAATATTACTGGCACCGTTTTAAATTACTTGTTCCTAATTGGCACCTGGGTTTATGAAAGCTCGTAGTGTTTGTTTTAAATTTATATCGTCACCTCTTTTTAGGGTTCCGTAGTCAACATGGAACCCTTGTAGTTTCGCCATGTCCGTCTGTCTGTACGTAGGTCAGTCTGTATGTATGTCCCCGGCTTAGCTCAGAGACTCTTAGTACTAGAAAGCTGTAATTTGGCTTGGGTGTATATACGAGGTCAGAAATAGTCACGATAAATCACGATGGGCCGTATTAATCACGCCATATACAAAGAGGTCATATAAAATCTTGAAAACAAAATTTTGAGGGTACCTCTTTCGTGTAATGTGGGGATGATATTTTTTTCTCGTCTATCCCATAGTCCACACTATTATTACACAAGTTCAAGAACAAGTTTTTCAACTACAATATTAAGTTTGATTTTGGGATAAATTCATCCCAACTACGGAACCCTTCATTGTGCGTGGTCCGACATGCACTTGGCCGGTTTTATAATTTAGTGGTTTGTTGCTTGGCTTATAGTATTATACTATACGCTTATTGAAGAACAGTTTCACGACTTAGGTCTATGGTTTCAAATTGAAGTACAGCTATTTTATTACTGGAAGCTATTGTCTCCCTTCCCATATTAGCCCTAGAACCGATGATCGTTGGGGTAGACGTGTTCTTGAGTGGAGACCGCGAATCAGCAAACGTAAGGTAGGATGCCCTCAGGCTAGGTGGAGCGACGATCTTCCCAGGGTGGTTGGTGGCAGCTGGATGAGTTGCCGAGAATCGAGCTGAATGGCGTGCAATTGGAGAGGCTTATGTCCAGCAGTGAACTGCTATGGGCTGATGATGATTGTCTCCCATCTATCTGCTGCATGTATCTAGCTGCTTCCAGTCTAACCGGATGCAGCTGAATACCAGTATTTTACATGGAGCAACTGCCTATCTGACCTCTACAACCCAGTTACTGGGTAATACGATTCCCCTAGGTAAGTCTGGTTGTCAGACTTTCGGGGTTCTGACTAGTAATGACTGTAGACTATCTACAAATGACAGTGCCTGTTTCAGGGACTCTACCAATCTAAAATTATGTTTTTCTAGCCCAATTATTATTTTCACTGGAATACTGTTCCTTTTCCAACTATGAGCGACCGCTCCCTGCTTCCCTGCTTCGCTGCCTTGGTGGTATCAACATTGATGTACGATATCTAAGTATACCAATATAACAAAGCTGCTTCCACGCTGCTTATTCCTGTTGACCCTTCCAACTTAGTTAAACGTGCTAATAGGTTAATTTTAAACTGGTATGTATTATTCATTACTAGTGGTCGCCCACTGTTTGAAATTCGACCCCCTCTACTTACAATCTTTATAGTACTTACTAATTCCATACTCAAGCTGTCACTTCCGTCCCTTTTCAAGAAGTCACTCCCACAGAATGCGAAAAATAAAATTTTACACATCAAAAATTGTTTCAATGGATTCATCAATCGTCAACTGCCTGGATTTTAAGGATGCTTCGGTTAGCTTGTCGACTAATATGATACATCTGAATGTATCAATATTTTACATGGAGCGACTGTTCATGGTATCGGCAATACAGCGTCTAATTGCTCCGTATTAATACATACTAGTGGCCGCCCACTGGTCGAAATTCGACCCTCTCTACACAATCTCTCTTACAATCTTTATAGTACTTACTAATTCCATGCTATTATAAAGTACTTACGTATTCCATGCTCAAGCTGTCACTTCTGTCACCTATCTATCTTCAAGTCATGAGGCCCTGATGGCACTTTGTGTATGCGTGTAAACGCATGGTAGTGTGTGTAATGTTTTTTTTTATTCATTTCATTTATTTCGAATGCATTTGATATAAAAATATTAGCTTTCTGCACCCCTCCTCTATAAAAACTTTAACTGTGCCAAGTTCATACTTCTCCGTCCGCGTAGAAAAGGGGTACAAAGTTTAAGCTTCATAATATTCTGTATTGCTATTGAATGTGCTTAATACCTAGTTACGCCATAATGCTCCATTTATTGTAGGCATAATAAAGCAGTAGTATCTCTAGCAATTATTGTTGCATGTTGGTACTAAAGTAAATTGCCGAACTGCCCCGTTTGACTCGTGGTTGTAAGCGCGACTACTCACCGTGGGTCCTGGGTTCCGTTCTCAGATCGAGTTAAAGTGCTGCTTATTCCTGTTGACCCTTCCAACTTAGTTAAACGTGCTAATAGGTTAATTTTAAACTGGTATGTACATAGTAAAGTACGTAAAGAATAGCACCATCCTATTTCTTCCCGTGGGTGTCGTAAAAGGCGACTAAGGGACTGACTAGAGAATGGGCAGCAGCGTTCTCTATGCATTTTAACACCATACTGCGATCGCCAACCCGCCTGCCAAGCGTGGCGATTATGGCAACCCTCTTGGGGGAGGCCTATGTCCAGCAGTGGACGTCTTTCGGCTGAAATGATGATGATGATGTATCTACATATTCAAAAACCAGTAAGTTTAGTGGTACAGCTCTAAATTTAACCTCTTTCCATCTTCTATATCCAGCCTCGCTCCCAAGTTCCAAGTTGTGCCCCACAATCCTCAGCCTCTTGACCCGGCCAACTTAAAAGTCCCGCAACTTACTTATGACCTCAGCCGGCTGCGAGAAGAAAGAGAAAACAGGCCAAGTGCAAGTCGGACTCGCACACGAAGGGTTCCGTACCACCGTACAATATAAGAACAAAAATGCAGAAAAAAAGACGTTTCTTGTATGGGTGGTCCTTTAATATTTAACTTTGTTTTGTTTTTATTACTTGTTGTTATAGCGGCAATAGAAATACATAATCTGTGAAAATTTCAACTGTCTACCTGTTACGGATAGAGCCTGAAATAAAGCCCGCTGACAGACAGACGGACCGACTGACGGACAGTGGAGGCTTAGTTTATAGTGTTCCGTTCGGCACCCTTCGTGTACGGTACCCTAAAAATTGTTATTCAGCTCAGTAACGCACTTGGATCAAAACTAGTACGTTCCTGAACTTCCTCAATATGTCGACTACGGACGTATTCCGTAAATTGTCATTTCTCTTACCGGAATATCTTGAGTTATCGAGGACATTAAATTAAAAGAATATTAATGAACAAATAAAAAGAGAGGTTTTGTTTTACGTTTTAACATCAGACGAAATTTAATTTTTAGTATTGTTTTGTTTTGTGCCTAATTAAGATCCAACATTGTTTGTAGATGCCATCTTTTTGAGGACAAAATCGTTACCAACATAAATAATTCTGAACTTCAGCTATTAACAAGTCATTAAGATATTAAAAGAAATCCACATCCGCTAAATCCAGAAAAACCGCAAAATACTTAGTTATAAATTATGGGTAGTTGCTTTTAGCGTCTCTAAACATTATCTCTATGTCTATATTCTCTAATCTCTTCTCTCCTGTAATCATCATTCACCATCATCATTCTCCTGCCCTTATCCCAATTGATTTGGGGTCGGCGCAACATGTCCCTTTCTTCCATACTTCTCTATTAATCGTCATCTCGGTAGTCACTCCCTTTCTAGCCATATCATCTTTCACACAGTCCATCCATCGTTTCTTTGGTCTTCCCCTACTCATATAGCCATCGACATGCATACTCAAAACTTTCCTCACGACATTTCCCTCATTCCTCCGCATCGCATGATACCATGACAACCGATTTCCGCACAACTTTTCAGTCACCGGTGCCACTTTCAGACTTCCTCTTATGTACTCATTTTTTATTCTATCCATTCGTGACACACCACACATGCCTCTTAGCATTCTCTTCTCAGCTACATGCAATTGCCTTCATTCATTCATTTATTTCATTCATTCTTTTTGTGCCCAACATTCTGATCCATACATACATTCTGTTATCACTATCTCTAAATATTATAAAACAAACTCGCATTTTGTGTGTCTGCATTGTTCTTCTTTTAGAGGCATGAGGAACAGGATGTAAAGTTCACTCATCCTCCATAGAAAAGGGAGAATCCTCCGACCAGTGTTGCGTCTGGTGGGCAACTGCCCGACAATTGATGTCGAGACGTTGTATGTGTGCTAATCGCACGGTAAACTCTGCTTGCGCGATGCAGGATTTTGCGTAACGTCAGTTTGATGCGAAGTTCGCATGTGGTGATGTATATGCCGCTACATTCTAAACTACTAAACAGGTTTTGATGCATTTTTCACCATCATTTGTGCAAACCAGAGGCGGGTCGCTAGTTCTAAATAATCAAAACAACATTAGGTTTTAGTCCCACATTATGTTTAATTTTCGTCTGGATTCGATATTATATTCGATCTTTTAATATAAGACATGACCAGACATATCTAGCGCAACATAGCACTAAATCCATACAGGATATTCTTTCAAGTAAAACTATTTATTTCAATTAACGTCAGCGAAATCGTGATATCGTGAGGAATAACAAAGGCTAGATACCCTTTTCTTCGACATAGCGCCATCAATTCGGCGGATCCGTTAAAACAATAGGAGCAAAAACTATTTGGTCCAGTTCTTAGATGGAATGATTGACGACTGCGGGGTGCGGGGCAAAGGGGAAGGGGCGGTACGATATCTGATCTTATCTCCCGGGTAGATGTGTTATGTCTACTGTAAAGCTGTGCTTACACGCGCTTACACAATTTTTTCAGCAATGAATGCCTGGCAACAGTTGCTGGACCAATCTACATATTCATACTTAAAAAACCTTGGTAATAAGCAACTGAGCAGTGATAGAAATTAACCTCAAAATTTAAAAGCTAAATACTGGTATACTTATTCGAATGCACATTAAATTTATTCATTATTTTATTATTCATTACTAGTGGTCGCCCACTGATTGAAATTCGACCCCCTCTACTTACAATCTTTATAGTACTTACTAATTCCATGCTCAAGCTGTCACTTCCGTCCCTTTTCAAGATGTCACTACCACAGAATGCGAGAAATAAAATTGTACACATCAAAAATTGTTTCAATGGATTCATCAATCGTCAACTGCCTGGCTTTTAAGGATGCTTCGGTTAGCTTGTCGACTAATATGATACATCTGAATGTATCAATATTTTACATGGAGCGACTGTTCATGGTTTCGGCAATATAGCGTCTAATTGCTCCGTATTAATACTTACTAGTGGCCGCCCACTGGTCAAAATTCGACCCTCTCTACACAATCTCTCTTACAATCTTTATAGTACTTACTAATTCCATGCTATTATAAAGTACTTACGTATTCCATGCTCAAGCTGTCACTTCTGTCACCTATCTATCTTCAAGTCATGAGGCCCTGATGGCACTTTGTGTATGCGTGTAAACGCATGGTAGTGTGTGTAATGTTTTTTTTTATTCATTTCATTTATTTCGAATGCATTTGATATAAAAATATTAGCTTTCTGCACCCCTCCTCTATAAAAACTTTAACTGTGCCAAGTTCATACTTCTCCGTCCGCGTAGAAAAGGGGTACAAAGTTTAAGCTTCATAATATTCTGTATTGCTATTGAATGTGCTTAATACCTAGATACGCCATAATGCTCCATTTATTGTAGGCATAATTAAGCAGTAGTATCTCTAGCAATTACTGTTGCATGTTGGTACTAAACTAAATTGCCGAACTGCCCCGTTTGACTCGTGGTTGTAAGCGCGACTACTCACCGTGGGTCCTGGGTTCCGTTCTCAGATCGAGTTAAAGTGTTCTTTAGTTTTTCCATTAAAAATTTCTCAGTAGCAGCCCGGAGTTTAGATGTTGATGGTGTTATACCCACGTGCCTCGGAAATTACGTAAAGCCGTTGGCCCTGATCTCTTCCCGGTCGTGTCGGATTGCCGTCTCATTGGACTATTAGTGTAAAGGAACAGAGTACACCTGCGCTTGCGCACACACTTGTGCACTATAATATCTCCTGCGTACCTGGGTAATCTCCGTTGAGATTGGAGATCACAAAGGATGGACAGACGGGTCCGACGGGTTTCGGACGTCAAAAGAACATGGAGCAATGTAATAATAATTATAATTGCTCCATGTTCTTGTGCCGTCATATTTGATCAGCATTGTCCAAAACTGACAAATCAAGTTGCTCATGAAAACGCGCCTTTAGACCTAGCGCTGTTGAAACATAAATCATATAAATCAGGTTAGGTTATTCGTAGGGCATATATTATATTCTAACCCGTATATAGAGCATTTGTTGAACTGTTAAAAAGAACTCCCTTGAGCACAATAAATAGAACTATCTAACTTATACCGCTGCCCGGAGGCTAGTTTGATTAATTTACACTTAAAGGTTTTACAATAACTCCTGAATGGGACCTAAACTATAAATAGTTATTCAGACATCCCTACGCTACGCCTAAAAATCTTGCTTGATTAACAAAATTATCCTTCACACCGTTGTCTACATAAATGATAAACGGTTTTATTTCTGTAAGTAGGTTTGTACAAACACTTTTACATGCTAATCATATTTTTTTAAACTAGATGACGTCGGCGTTTCTTATCTGACTACTCTGAGAAGAAAGGCCAATAGACTAGCGGTTTTTCTACGCTTTTTTCCATCAGGTAGGCAGAAAGAAATGACAGTAGGTACTCAACGTGCTACGATCGTACCTCTTTATGCTTTGTCCACTTAAATACAGCGGGTAATAAAACCTGACAGTAATTGGCGATTAGTATAATATCTCATTAATTGAAACCACGTATTGTAAACATGGAGCTTGTGGTTAAATAATAACTGTCGCAAGGGTCGATCGATCAGGTTGAGCTACGCTTGCCGCGGTTGGTCCGTGGATGGGTGACCATCTGTTCATACCAAGATTCCTCCGTGCCTCGGAAAGCACGTTAAGCCGTTGGTCCCGGCTGTCATTTGTAGATCTTTGACAGTTGTTACGGGTCGTCAGAAGCCCAAAAGTCTGACAACCAGTCTTACCAAGGGATATCGTGTTACCCAGTAACTGGGTTGTGGAGGTCAGATAGGCAGTCGCTCCATGTAAAATACTGGTATTCAGCTGCATCCGGTTAGACTGGAAGCCGACCCCAACATAGTTGGGAGCTAGGCAGATGGACTAGGCTGCGATGGGCCAGGATAGGATGGGCTAGGATGTATTGTAAACATAACACAATTAAAATAATTCATCATCATTTCAGCCTTAAGACGGCCACTGCTGGACAAAGGCCTCCCCCAAAAGGAGGGGGGGAGGTTGCCATAATTGCCACGCTTGGCAGGCGAGTTGGCGATCGATTAAAATAATCAGTAACAATTAACATACTAGCCGTGGGACCTTTTTTTTTGTTTTAGGATTTTACAACCTTAAAACTTAATTTGTGATTATTTGGTAACAATATCATAAAGTTTGTGATTATTTGGTAACAATATCATAAAGTTTGTGATTATTTGGTAACAATATCATAAAGTTTGTGATTATTTGGTAACAATATCATAAAGTTTGTGTTGAATTGTTGATACCATCGCCCCGCACGTATCGTCCCTTATTATCAAGGGTGGTTTATTTCGTACTAATTTTTACGTTTGATATGTTGTTTTATAGAAAATAGTTTCATAGAATTTCGTTTCATATAATTTTTTTCTCATATTATCTCATAGAATAATCAATACGCAGAATAAAATATAGTTACTTGAAACATTCAAAATGATTCACCAAAAATAGAGGGAATCTGGCGCTCGGCGGCCGCTCCCGCAGCACGCTCGCTACGCTTGCTCGCCTTCGCGCGTTTATGGTCGCTGGTCTAACCCTACCCAAATGATTCAATAACAGTAGATGGTATCTGACGCATTATGAAAAAATACACCGAAGAAACAATATTCCTTAAAAAATAATTCTACTTTTTGATGTTTGTTCTAAAAAAAAAAGTTACTATAAAATTCATTGAATTGTGTTTCTGTGAAATATGTTTCATTCAACTAAATAATCGTTGAAGCAATATTATTCGAAATAAAAATACAAGGACCAAATATTATATGAAACATTTTCTACAAAACAAAATTCTATGAAATTTCTGTCTGCGAAACAAGGGAACACCAACTTTTACGCTATTTAGTTTGTTAGTTATAAAAAAAAAATATCACACATTTTCCCTCCGACCCAATGCTTAGTGCATCCTAGCATCTAACAAGCTTCACCAATATCAATGCCCTCATCGTTTTCCTTGCATTTCCATGGTTTTCAATAAGCGTTCCCCCCCACTGGCACCGGCTTGTAGATAGTGAGCGGCATATCTAATCGATTCGTATTCATTGTACTTGCGTATCGATTGTGCGTTTAATAAAGCTGTATAATCGAGCGCTGGCCCGTGGCGGTGAGCGTGATCTGTTGCTATGTCGGACGGTAGCCAGGATACTGAAGTTCACCTAGTTGATTTCGTAATAAAAACGGGGCGTATACATGTTGCTTACGTAATTATAAGCATCAATTTTATTTTTGTTGATAGACAGTTTCCTATACATTTTCGCCCAATGTCCTTTAACAAGAATGGTAGGAGTATGGAACAGAATTATATAATTAATGTACATAAACAAAATATTGTAAGACATTTTTAAAAGAGTAACGGTGGAGTTTCTTTCCCATTCTTCTCCATGCGAAACTACCTTTTGGAAGGGGCGACTAGAATCAATTCTATTTTTTTTGTAAATTTTGACGTTCAAAAGTGCCTCTCATGTGCCTATTTGAAATAAATAATTTGACTTTGACTTTGGACTTACTTAACTTAAAAGTTTTTGTACTTGCATCTAATCAAGAATGAATAATCAATAAACACGCATTTTTCCGGCCCCCAAGATACAGGCGCCGCTTAGTCTGGGGGGGCCTCTGTTTCTTCTTACCGATATTCATGAATGTAGAGATGTAATGGTCGTAACAATGGTTTAATGATATAGATTTTTATTTTGTACTTTAATTAATATATAAATTATTATCGGCATATTCCTGGTTTATAGCAATTCGCACGCCAACTGCGTTGTGGTAATATTACTAAAGTGGATTAAAACTATAGTGGAATAAAACTATAGTGTTCAACTGTCCCTTATCCCCCAAGTATCTGTGATTATGCTACTAAATAAAAATATTTATGTAGAAGGCAGCAGTATTAATAACAACAAGTTAGAAACATCTAGGAATAATCAACTTCAAAATGTAATACATGGACAAGAATTCATTTGATTCTCTACAAGTATTTCATAATACTGATTCAATATATTTAAGAAATTAACGTGTTATATGTTTTGTGTCTACAATAAAATATTATAAAAATGAATACAATATTATAAAACAAAGATTGTAGACAGTGAAATTAATTGATGTCGATGTATTTTTTTTTTTTTTGCTGACTACTTCTAAACATAAGTCATCCGATAGAAGACTTAACCAGACTATGACACATAGCCATGCCAAATGGTGTACAGCAAGGCATAATGTCCTTAATCAATGCGCTGAGCAAATTTGTTAGTGATTGGAATTACCCAGTCATTAGCTTATTGGAGCGTCCTATGTCCTAGTCGCCATTTTGGACACACGTAGGGCCGTTAGCCTAATGTGTATTTGCGCCACTGATAATACAATCAGCAATCGCATTACTATGGGTGCTATAATCTGCATGTTGTGCGAAATCTAATCTAATCCGTTACTGATAAAAGCCTCCTGACAGTCCCTAATTAAGTAGTTTTCTCAAAATCTATTAAACGTACCTACATTTATTTATGTTTATATGTGCGTACATATAAACCAGAAGAAAGGATAAAAAAAAATACGTACAACGGTGATAAGAGCGATGGAAGCTCTGTTTTTTTCAGTAGAGTAAAAATTATGTACTAACCTAATTCGCAAAACACCAACGAGTTACGGCCCTAAGGCCGTAATAAAGCTTCTAAAAGCTTTTCTCACTACACGCTACAAAAAAAACACACATTTACCTAAGTTGTCCAAATTGTCGTATATTTTAAAATTCTCATAAAACAATAAGACCGAACCAAACTCTCAGTACGAAACAGCTAAAGTAAGCAGACGTTCTAATCGCTTAAATGTCTATTTGTACAACACGCAGCAGCTTTAGGTAATGCCTACAGAAATCTAAACACAAACCAGTCTGTTCTGAACGTAATCTGTTTTAGTGAGCATTGTCGGCTTTTAATTGAGAATTATCTTAACAAAGCGTTTTAGGATTTACTATGAGATTAATATCTACTAATTGGGAAGTATTTCACTTACCCTTTAGAAACTAATAATTGACCTTCTAAAGATGGACACATTTTTAAATTAATGAACCTGTAAAAACATTTTGCACTTCTAATGATGCTCACATTTCTTTAATAATTGAGCCTCTTTTAAACTTTCTGGCGTTTTCTCACAGTTGGTCGCAGTAACTAAGCTAGGGTACGACCAAATGGGTTAGGTTAGGCTGGAACTGTGACTAACCACGCGCGAGCCGAATTGGTCGCAATAACTAAGCTACCCCGACCAAACCGAACGAAGCGAGCGGTGCCACGGCAGCGGCCGGCGAGCACTACATCCAAATTGGTCATCTATTGGTCAGTTATTTGGCTCAGTATTTTTTGGACCCCAACATAGGAATTATTTGAGGTACACAAAAAGAGGCGCAATCATTATATTAGTGTTCAGTAATATTTTTAGGCACGCAAAACAGGAATTATTAGAAGATCGATTATATCTATATATGAGTTTCTAATTTAAATCTTATCAGTTTGAAAGCCGTGAGTTTTCTACACTACTTACAGAGTTCCCTGGCACTTACAGAGTTCAAGTACATAGGGACTATTATGAATTTTTAAATTCAAAGAAGTTGTAAGTACGAAGCATTAGTAAAATATTCAATACATACTTCTGAGTGTCTACAGGTCATTTCCCTGTAGCAGGTATAGATAATAACAGAATGCTATTCTATAGTAGCATTATTCGTTTATTATTCTTCACTAGCGGCTGCTACAAGTTACTCCATAACCTTCTGCAACATCAGCTATACGCTAGTGAAAGTCCCGTCAAAATCGGTCCAGCTGTTTCGGAGATGAGCCGGAACAAACAGACAGATAGACAAAAAATGAAAACATGTTTTGTTATAAGTACCGTACCTGTGTATACTTTCCTAACCATTTAGTAGAAAGCTGTTATTTTGACATTACAAACACACACTTCAATTTTATTTATTTGTATAGATAAATAGGTAAGCCCGAATAAATCCACCGCTAACTATGGGTCTCCGATGACCACTAGGTAGATCGAACGTTAGGGAATAATGTTTTCATTTCTCATACTCGGAAAGTAGTGTTTGTTTGATTCAAGTAGCGGGTGGAAGACGCTGATCCCCACCCTTGGGCGGGAAAGACTCATAGTAATTGCTTCCCTCTCTTGGGCGGGAATGAATGTTAAAAATAGAACAATAGAAAATAGAAATAAATTCATTTAGATAGGTAGCCGGCTGCGAAAATTTTTACATGAGGTAAAAAAATGCGGTCTTGTGAGCGTATAAACAGTCAGTGTGATTTGTTAATGTTCCATGTTAAAAATTTAAAAAGACTATATAATTTGGCGGGATACTAACTCTGTAAGCTGTATCAAAATTGAAAATCTTGGTTTTATAGACTAATATTTGATTAATTAATAAAATTGAGTTCAAGCGATTCTGAAATGTTGACCCCAGATTCGATTAAATACGACGCAAATATAGTTATACGACGTAAATATATTAAAATACACAGGTACAATGATTTTATGAAGTGGCGAGCAGCAAACAAGAAAATAAAATATTTTAGAAAAACTAAAATATAATACTTTCCTTATATTCGAAATGAAAAGTAGAGTGTTTAACACGGGTGAAAGTCCGCAATTCCTTTCGACCCTTGTATAACAATCTACTATTTAAAGTCTTCTTGTTATAACAACACGCTACGCAGATGGATTTAGTTTAATTATACTACACTATACACTACTGGGACACTGGCCTCCTCTCGGTGAGAGAAAGTGGGCCGTTATCCACCACGAGGGCCCAGTGCGGGTTAATAGATGTCACATGACTTGGAATTGTTGGTTCTAGGACGTACCGGTTTCCTCACGATGTTTTCCTTCACCGATTTGAGAGCAGTGGTGATGAAATAACTTACACAACTTAAAGTGCCTGTCTGAGTTCGAACCTACGACCGGTTGCGGTTACCACTGGGCCACAACTGCTCCATTGCCACCACTATACTATGCCACAGTTCCATTATAGGCAAAGATTTAAATCGTTAAAATTGCCCTCACCATACTATTGTAGCGCGAAAAGTGACCACACTGAGAAAAGTGAGCCCACACATCCTGTATACACCGTTGCCATGGAAGCCTACAACAATAAGTATGTCATAGGTGTCAAAACAAAACAGAAACGCGATCATATTTTGTCGCGATAGGCAGGGCCGTCTTTAATCTATTGGAGGCCCTGGGCACTTTAGGATACGGAGAATGCAGGATGCTAGAACGAGCTCACAATTTATAGCACCCCTGCCTCGGATAGGTTAGGATTTCTATTGACCGTTCAAACAGAAATGGTAGTTACTTTGTCTTGTCGACCTATTCAGACATTTCGGGCACTAAGACAAGGTAGGATGTACCTATGAGCGAGCGAAGTGAAGTCGAAATTTTTAGCAGCCAGTCTGAGATTTACTTAGCTTTTCTTTGGACAGCATCTAGGTACGACGCTGGCAAGAACTAGGGGGCCCCATAGACGCGGGGCGCTGGGCACTTGCCCAGAGTCGCCAATGGCAAAAACGGCCCTGGCGATAGGGGCGAATTTAACAATTTAAATCTTTGATTATAAGTATTGTTGTTATCAGATAAGAGGGTGCTGCTTCTAAACTCTTCTACATAATCTCTAAAACACCTTTCACTACATTTACGTTAAAGCCCTTGAAATCTCTATTCGTAAAATCTTTTGAAAAACAATCAAATTCAATCCCACACACTTCACTTTGAGAGTAGCAAAGCATACAAAGAGAATACTGAACAATTACGGTCTTACAAGCTCTTTGGGGAATTCTTAACTGACTTCAGGAATTTCTGCTTTAACACTTACGAAATAAGGATGGAAAGTTTTCAATATCATAAAAGTATGCTTCTATTCCCCGAAAAGGTAGGCAGAAGTGTTACAGTGTTACTACATTTCCCCATAAAGGCGATTCGTCGGAGTGCTTGTTAGAAATTCCTAATATAAAAACCGGCCAAGTGTGTGTCGTATCGGACTACGCACAATGAAGGATTCCGTAGTTGGGATGAATTTATCCCAAAAACACCTCCAATACATCGACATAAGTCACGGTCAATTCTCTAACTGCAATTGTAAGTTGGTCGACTATTACTCGTTAACTTGTAAAGACTACTAAGCCGTGATACCTGTCCTTTTAACTTCGTAATATATACCACTGCCGTAATATTTTTCACATATTCTAAAAAACAACCATTTTGCTGACAGGCGGACACTTGACTCTAACAAAGATTAGCATTTTAAAGCTTAATATTACGCAAACGGATCTCTGAATCGAAAAATGGTTTTCCAACGATACCCCACACCATGGGATTGATGAGAAAAATAAATGTTATCCGCACTTCACGTGCAAGGGAGGTTACCCTACATTTTTTTTTCAAGATTTTATTTTACCTCTTTGTCGGTGAGATTAATATATTATATATAGATCCCATGACCATAGACCCATGCAAAATTACAGCTTTTTCGTACTAAGAAACTCTGAGCTAAGCCGCAGACAGACAGGCATTCAGACTGACAGACGGATAAGGCGAAACTATAAGGATTCCTTGTTGACTACGAAAGCCTTAATTTATAATACACATCCATATAACTAGCTCCTTAATTATAAAGTATAAAAGAAAGAAAGAGTAAAAGTAGTAGATTACAGTGTAATCCTGCCAATAACTAGCGACAAAGTAGGCAAGTCCCTTCCAATTACTGGGCATATCAAATTACTGAGCCATTCAGTCAATCAGTCATCATAACAGACCGTAAAGGCCCGCCGTTAACCGTGAGCGCCCTATAAACCGGTACGATGAACAATATTGGTGCTTACGGACGGTTTTACTTTTTCTATGGCAAAGCCACAACATTGGTACGTAAAATTGGTGATCGATCTATAAAAATGTACTAGTGAATATGGGATTGACAGACCTTAAAAATTACCGTATCTAAGTCATGTTTTGGTATACCACCCTTTCTTCTAACACATAAGCTTAGGAAATGTTTCTTACTTTTAACTGAGTTCAAAAAAGAAGAGGTTCTATGTTCGACTATATTATGTATTCATCTAGTGAAAACTTTTTTAGGCGCGTTGAGCAATTTTTCGAGGGTTCGCGTAACAGACATGCTGTAGTAGCAGTAAGTGAAGTTAAATTTTATTGACCACGTGAAAAGTTTTATTTGTACATATTGTGCATTGTTTAAGTTGTGTTTTAGATAATCATTATTTTATTGAAGTGATAACTTCTTTAGGCGCGTTGAGCGATAAATTTTCACTTCTGTTGGCAGTCCCCATGTTTATCGAGATCTTCATCAAATAGGTACCGATTTTGAAAATTCTTTGGTAGAGCTCGCGCAGTGGTCTCATATGAATTTTATTAAGCTTGCTTTGGTACTTTTTGAGTTAGATTCAATAATACCTACGTATTGAATCCACTTTGAGTATGTTGATGCTGTTATAAAGTCAAAGTCAAACCATTTATTTCAAATAGGCACATAAGAGGCACTTTTGAACGTCAAAATTTACAAAAAAAATTGAATTGATTCTAGTTGCCCCTTCCAAAAGGTAGTTTCGTATGGAGAAGAATGGGCAAGAAACTCCACCGTTACTCTTTTAAAAATGTTTTACAATATTTTGTTTGAGTACATTAATTATATGACTCTAAGTGAAGACGATGCACCTAGAATAAAATGACTATACCATATTAGGTAAAAAGAATTAAAAACTAAGCAATCAAAAATAACTTAATTATTAGATAGATATAAAACTTCCTGTCACTGTTGATTACATAGCAAGTAGTGGTATACGAATTTGTGTAGGGTAGGTGACGACACGTAGGCTGTAAAAGACAACTAAAAAGTGAAAAAATTGTCATAGACTTCCCAAATTAAAGTTTTCTTTTTTTAAGTCAGTTTTTCTTTGTAAAAAAATATTATTTGTCTATTTTTTTTATTTTATCAGTTATCATTTGATTACTACTGCTAGACGATAAGAAATATATTATTATATAAAGAAAAAAGTCGACCCTGTCCTTATTTATAAACTGACAGAGTGACAATTTGTTTCAAAAATGTTGAACTACAATCTTCAAAATGTAATTTTTCAACGAATCGAAACGTTCGTTAAATAAAAATAGGGTCTTGATATAATCCTATAAATAATCGCCCCAATACGACACCCGCTAGTAAAACTGTAACAGGAAAATTGTGTAATTAAAAATCACTTAATAGAATATTTTATATTTCTGATTCCCGGAATCCGTGACTGAGCTACTTAGCTCACACTCAGTCTACGATAATTTTAAATCAAATGATTTAAAATTATCAGCAGGGCTTTGTTTTATGGTTTTTATTATTCAACTCTGTATCGCCAGTTGGCTTAGATTAAATAAAAAAACATTGAATTTAGAAGCGACCATTTATTATTGCCAACGAATTTTATTCAGTATTTCTTCAATACAATAAAGCTAGTTCTTTTTTTTAAATTATATAAATGATGGACCTGTTGAACTTCAGTTTTTTTGACATCAATTGTATGAAGTAAAGCTATTAAGACAAACCATTGTAAATTCTCATATTATTATACCAAACTGAATATTCCAAATAGCAAGTAGTTACTTAGGTAAGTTGTGTCCATACAGCGCCATCTATTGTCAAGTAGCGAATAGTTTAGCACAAAAGCTCAAAAGCTTTTATTAGTTCCAGTGCCTGCCGTAAAAGCCTACAGTGTCACTTCATGTAATAGTACCATAAAGCTCCACTGGGAAAC
The DNA here is from genome assembly GCA_963921375.1 of Tiliacea citrago. Classification (NCBI taxonomy): domain Eukaryota; kingdom Metazoa; phylum Arthropoda; class Insecta; order Lepidoptera; family Noctuidae; genus Tiliacea; species Tiliacea citrago. Next base: position 9,939,161 of record OY992799.1, read on the forward strand.
ATACATTTTCAGAACATAGGTAACACATTTGTAACATTGACTGAAATTAGGTAATACGAATCTCTAGAGATTATTTCGATCACATTGAATTTTATCGAAAATATTGACGGTTGATAGTTAGATAATTATGTATCTAATTAGATAATGAATATTCCATTTTTTTTTGCCGTAATCATCCACAATGTAAAAACGAAATCAACCTATAAGTACATTTCCATTTATTAATTTTCATTACTTATTATTTTTCATTCTAAACCCCTTGTTACATCTAAAGTGAGCCGGATGTAGACAACACAATGCAAAAACATAGCTATACAATCGTACGATTGTTAGTAGCTTTACAAAGAAGCCATTTTCTTTTGTGTCGGTCACAAAGGGCAGTGTTCAAGGGCGCCTCGAAGGCTGTATGTTTGTTTAGCGACAGATATTGCGGATTAGGTCGTGATCCACATTTCGCCCGCTTACCTGAAGTGTCTGTATAAAACGTAACAAAGTTCCGGGCTGACTGTTGTTGTTGTAGTTCTGCTGTCTGCCGGTAGATGGCGCTGTTAATTTTCTGTGTGTAAATTTATACTGAAATGGTAGTAGAGCTTCCTAATAATATTATGTCCATTAAATATAAAATAAAAGCCAGATAATTCCTTAGTCTTTTATTTTAAGCAAAAGTTATTGGCAATATTCTGTCACTGTATTAAATAATGTTGAGCTTAACGTACCTTGTCTTTATAAAAGTTTAGCTCATTTTTTCGATTCCAATCCAATTACGAAAAATCTGCCTTTTATAATATTTATTATTTTTAAAATAATTTAATTTAAAATAATAATTAATCACTATTACGAACAATGTTTTGGTTTAGTTAGTAGTTAGAAAAAAAAAAAATTACCAGACTTGTTCCATATTTTCCCCTCAATATGTTACGATCAACTCTCAATCTTCCTTGATACAACAAAATATCAGTAAACGGAACGACTGCCAGACGACATGGGGATGTTGTTGGTTGCCAAAATCAACACTCATGCAATTTCTTGGAAATCTTTATATCTCAAGGTCCAAGTCTGTTGGTCAAACTTTCAGGCTTCAAATGGGACAAAGTATTTAATAACACACCGGTTGTCGTAAGATGCTTTACATCCTAGTTAACAATCAGAAACCTCGGCTTTATGGACTTTCTAGGTATATCATTAAAGGTACTCTTTTATCTTATAATTAACTCATTATTGCATTTACTAGAGGTCCAAAGGTTGTAAAATAGCAATAAAATACATTCGAGAAGATTTCAATTGATGAAATTTTTATGCGCGCCATTCGTCTGCCCCACCGCACTCATTTACTTTATACGTCTTCGAATGGCAGTTGGAATCAGCGCGGTACGCAATTTCTTTCCTTAATTTAACTTACCCTGAAAGCTGTGCATTTATTTTAAAATAAAGACCTGCTTTTTTAGGTTAGAAATAAAAAGAAGTAATAAATCTATATTTTTTTGGAAACGGTATTGAAACGCTTTTTATAGTCCCTTGTTCATAGTCTACCTGTTACAAATTGAGTTATGTATCTACATACAACACAAAGCCATTTCGGAATGTCAATAATATGAATATATATTTGAATAATGTGATATGAAAGGTACGTACAGCAATTTTCTCCAGACCAATTCATTAGTAGGTACTCCAGCAAAATGCCTATTCCAATTCTTACAGACGGTACTAAACCACGATAGTGAAATTTATCGCTCTGTAATCTCAAGAGTATAATTTTTAATACAAGAGGCTCAGTCATTCTGAAGGATCGGATGAGCAACTCGTGCTCCTGTTTTTTATACCCTAACACGGATACGGAATGTAAGATGTTTATTCTGGGAGCTTAGTATAATTGCGATCAGCTGGATAGGAACGCACAAATGTCAAAGTTGGAGCAGGACGCGGGAGGGTAGGGGTCGACGGTTCAGGTGCGGGGCGCGGCGGCGCACCGGCCGCCCGCCTCGGCCAGTGCTCGCCCGGCCCCCATCCCGCGCGCATGTCCCCATGACATACCCCTTCAATACAATTTCCACACAACGCGACTCCGTTACATAAGAACCCCCGAGGGGCACATTAAAAACCTCATAGTGTTAAGGCTTCTTTCTGTGATCAATAAATTTTAGCACATTTTACACGCGTAGTTTAGGTTAGCGTTACGTAAGCCGCCGCCGTCCACGAAGCTTCGCTTGCCACCGCTTTATTGTGATATTCGGTTGTGATATATTCCTTTAGGCTAGCTTTTTGCTCGTAGGTAGTATCATAGGGCTAGTGATTTGTTGATATATTGCACTGTTAAATTATACTGTCTAACGGAGTCGTGTGCGTCTAAGCCGCCGTTTTGACGTTGTGGAAATTTGATCCTTTTGGTCCCGTCATCCCTTAACTTGTTGATTGTGTTTTATCCTGTCCGGTTCCTTGTTCCCGTGTTCCTGGTCGCATGGTGAGCACTGGGTGGGTCATTCGGTACGTGTTCGCGCGGTACTTGTTGATCGCGGGGTGATAATGCGCGCGTAGCGCTCCCGAGTGTGGCTCGTCACGGATTCGCGCGGCTGGTGGCGGCCCGCCACGCCATCTGGCGGCTGCGGCGCTCCGGCTCGCAGCCGGCGCAAGACAACAATGACCATGAACAGACCAACCATCTGTACGTTTCTTCCTCTATCTCAATTCTCAATGTCTGTCTTGCAAGCTTCTGTAACCATGAACCATCACTGCCTTCACTGTGTTTATTTTTTTATTTCAACCTCTCTAATGTTTTAATTTCTGTAAAGTTTCAAAAGGAACTAACTCTATTCCTCAAAGTGACGCTTATGAATGAAGCTCAAAGAGCGCCACTCGTTATAAAACAGTGGGTAAATAAGCAAACCGTCTGTGCAAAGAGTCCGGTCAAACCTATTTCCGCAGCGACTCTTTCACACTAAGTTTGTTTTGCTCCGGCTGCCAGCTGCTCACCCGCTTTACATTTCCAGTTTTCACATTTCCCATTTCACGTTGGAGTTGCGGTCCCAGTCTGTTGTATGCATCGTCGGCCATAATGCATTGCCTGCTAAAATAAATGTTATTCCCACAAATTGTTGTTTTATTTTGCATTTTGATGTCAGCTACTGGGTACCCATTTGTGCTTATTAGCTTTATGTATAGAAACGTGGGATCGATGATTAGATGAAGTAAGTATAATGTAGACGCACGTTGATCAATGTTACATGTTCAGTATGTTATACACGTTCATCAAATTCACTCATGCTCCAGTCGATTTTGTTACGTAATGGCGCCCGATGTGGGACTATTTTGTACTACTTTTTGACTTAGTGTTTTGTATTAATACTTTGCAGGGAAATTAAATAATGGCACCAGCATTTTTATCAGTCATGATATCAAAAGAGAAAAATAATTAATACTGTTTTGTACAATTTTTATAGCCATACGTTGTTTCCTTGGGGAATATTGTATGCTTTTAATACGATGAACTATTATAGAACAAAATTATTACATATCTACAAACAGTATACTAAATCAATAGGAATGCTATTACGTAAATCGGTTTGTACGTTATCACAAATTGGAATGGTGTCATCAAATCTACGAACAAAGTATAAAAAGTAAAATTTTGTTACAACCTCACTTCCATTCACTGCAGCCAAACATAAAGAGAAAATAGGCCAAAGGCCGTCATTACCATAAGATGCAACACGACATCGGCGTTACTTTCGAGCCAGAAATTGTAATATAATAAAAGTAAGTCCTTGTCCTGACCTTGACCAGAACTTTCAACTGAACGCGTTTAGATTACTAGCTTTCGGATATCACGATGTGACTCGCATGAGTTGCTAATACTTCAGAATTATAGATCCAATAAACTGTTCCGTGATTCGATAAATGTATTGGGTCAGTAACGGCGCCCAACATGGGACAAAGTAAAATGTTATTATAATAAGTTAAATTTTATGTTGTAATTGTTAATTCTTGTTAGTTAGTCAGGTACATCATACGCCTATTAATAATAGTCACTGTAGTCTTGGCTAAAAATAACTGACCCACAATTTCACGTGGGCGTCGTAAACATCGGCAATACGGGATTGGAAGCGTTTAGAATAAACTAGATTTGAAAATTGTGATGTAACTCAAGTTGAGAATTTATGTATTTATTATGATTAATGTAATGTTTTCTTTCTAAATAAATTAGCATTTTGTATTTAATACGAAAATGGCGCCCAACACGGGACTCTAAAAATAATGTACCTACATATAATATATCTATAGATTTGAAGGGAAATTCTATCCTTAGCACAGAAAACAGACCTCTACAAATAAAATGGACATCTACTCGGTCAAGACTAAATTTTTATTATAAATAGTATGGTACGTTGACGCATTCACTCGGCTAAAAATAGAAAAAACCTCATCTTTCGTGGGCGTCTTAGAAGCTGGCATGGACAAATTTTCTAAATCTTGTCTGTATCTATGAATGCGTGAAATTGATAACTAAATTTAGATTCGACTCCCTAGGGGTTTGACTGAAGCTCGCATGAGTTACACGTACTAAATGAAATTAAGTTAAAGCTTCGCGTTATTAAAACCCATTTAATAAAATCAGTAATGGCGCCCAGAGTGGGCCAACAAAGTTTGGATCTATATTTTTCAATTACGGTATTTAAGTAATAAAGAAAAACTAAAAGTTCTTAAACAACTTGTAAGTTGATTCAATTTCAATTAATAAACATTCATCACTGTTAGTTTTTGCCTAAAAATAAAACATTCCATTTCTCATTGGTTTTCTAAAGGGCAAGGGATTCTATCAATATTTAAATTTGGATTTAGATTACCAATCCACTTTGAATACTCTATGGGAGAGTTATGCAGGGATACACCAATATTCTACTGAAAGGTTTTTCGTGATCGAAGTTTTTACTTTTACCCTCTTCCAACTGATATGTATGGTCTTTAATAATATATGAATACTCCCAAGCCTACTCAATGATCTCAAGTTTGGGACTTGGCTTTAAAATGTTTTGTAGTGCTTATTTTTTGCTGGCGTCTACTTTCATATATTTTGGTAATAGCAACAAGCCTGAAAGGAATAGTAATGCCGCGATACTTAACCCAGTTCTTGCAGATTCGACATTAATTCCTTTAATGTCCTTAGCCGAATTCTCCTTATGGCCAAATTCCAATTCAAAGCTCACTTGTTGAAGCGTTACTATAAAAACATTTGAATCTTGTGCCAGTTTTCATCAGATTTATACTTAGTTCTCAGAATATCTGCTCTAGTATCAAAATGCAAAGGAAAAAACCACACAACCAACAACCAACCACCAACCAACCAACCAACCAACCACCAACCAACCAACCAACACTAACCAACCAACACTAACCAACCACAACCAACCAACCAACCAACCTCCCACCAACCACCAACCAACCAACCAACTTTTTGCCATTAGGAAAATAAACCTAAATATTTTCTAATACACTATCTAAATTCACTGTCTTGTAAAACATGAAAGTTAGTCACAATTTTAGCATCAACAGCAATCGATAAATGTAAGCTAAAATTCAAGTAAGACACAAACAGGGAGCACGACATCGTCCACTCATTAGGAACGCGTTATCTTATCTTGTAATACGGAGCCTGCTAACTACGGAGACTTGTAGTACAGTAGCTAATTGATAATGACGATATTAGACATAAATTATTGGCTCTGACTGCTTGCTTTGAGACCACTTTCAATAAATAATAAGTTCATTTCTATACAAAACAATATGGATTTTTTTGCCATCTCCATAAAACCTATCTGGCAGATATTTTCTGACAAATTTTGTTCCAGTTATATTTTTTCAGGTTACTAGTTCCTACTGAATCAGGTTAAAATTACCATACTGAGAGTTGGAAAAATAGCACTTAGAAAATCTATCGCTTAACAGAAAAAGACCTGAGTCATTTAAGTGCCATAAATAACTCATAAACCCAAGTTTATCACTACGGCTACTATTCGTAAATATCAGATAACGAAAAATGGATTACATGTGTTCTCGCTTCAGTGTTATTATAACTTCGAACGATACGAGTAGCTTCGATTGGGGTAATGGTAAATAATAAAGTAAGGGCAATGACATTTGGAATCGATAATTTATCGACTAGTGATTTTGGAACTCCTTGAACAGCAAAGTTAGCGATAGATTCAATTAAATACTTTAGTTTAAAATGAGGGGCTTGTGGCTAAGTAATACCTAACAGCTGCACAGGTCGATCGATCAGGTTAAGCTATGCTTGCCGCGGTTGGTCCGTGGATGGGTGATCTTTACATAACAAGACCCTTCCGTGCCTCGCAAAACACATTAAGTCGTTGGTCCCAGCTATTGTTAATAAATGTAATGTTATCTGTAAATATTTGGCCGTCGTTACGGGTCGGACAGTAAACAGGGAATCAATATTAATAGTCACAGCCATTAAAATAATTACTATTCATTAATTACCAACCCAATTAGACTAAAAATAAAATCCTAACAAAAAAAAATCTATTGAACACTACCTAAATATCCACTGGCCGTCAAAAACCACCAGAACCTAATCTTACCAATATTTATTACCCAAAATCATTATTTAATAAACTGCTGTCAATCAAGCCAGTCAATATGTAGGCTTGATACTACTTACAGTAAGGCAATATATAAAAGTTCTTATAAAAACCTTTTAGGCGTAGGCAGGACGTGGGCGGGGGGAGAAAGAACTGGGACGAAGGAGGGAGGGGGTCGTATTCGCAATCGACTCACGTACCAGCTCCCCAGCTTCAGAGCATGTAGTTAGTATGAAATACATTTTTACTTTTACGTAAGGATCGCGTAATAGTTTTATTAATTTTCGCGTAGGTTTCTTCGTGGATGTTACTGACCTAATTTATTATCCAAAGAAAGAATAGTTTGTGTATCGCAGCAGTTTCTAGAATATAGCTAGCTAATTGCCAATTGCATATTTTTTTGGTTTTACTTAGAAAGCACTCTCCAGATACAATTTATTCCAACACTAGCTGCCCTCCACCTTTTCACCTGCATAAGTCTCGATCCCGTGGCAATATCGGGATAAAAAGTTCCTGACCCAGGTCATGGTCTACCCATGTGCCAAATTTCATCGAAATCCGTTCAGCCGTTTTAGCATGAAAGCGTAACAAACAAACATACAAGAAATCTAATCTTTTATCTTTATAATATTAGTTTAGATTACAATTAGGTCGATTAACTTCGATCGGACAGTACTGGCCAGTACTGCAAGAGACTGAATTGTGTGGAAAAAGCAGAGGAAGGCTTTTGTCCTGCAGTCGGACAATACAGGCTAGTTAGACTTCAACTGGACATTTAGATCATCCCTCAATTATTAGAACACATAAATCTTTACTATGGACTAACTACACGCAAAAGTCGTACGGCGCCCTTCGAGTCCAGTTTAACAATGCGTTCAGGATGTTTTTGGGTCTCCCGCGTTACTGCAGCGCTTCGATAATGTTTGCGGAGGCGCGCGTAGATTGTTTTTATACAATAATGCGCAAGAGAGGCACCTCGCTGGTTCGGCGAGTGCGGGGGAGCTCCAACAGCATGTTGGCCGCGCTCGCGGAAAGGGTCGATTGCGTCTACATTAATCACTGCTGTATGTTACACATTGAACGCAGGTAATGTGGCAACACTGCGGTAAGTCTATCAGGTACCATATTTGTTATTTTGTTGTTTAATTTCTATAATTATGTCGTTGTGTATTAATGATATTTGATTATTTAATGTGACTGTGTTTATAAATATTTAAATTGAGTCTCTGATACTATAAATAAATGATTTATTTACCATAAGGCCTAACATAACAGATCTGTTTACGATTATGTTTGTCTAGTCTACTAACCATCCACACAAACTCGAGAACAACTCGAAACGATGTAAATAAATACTTTCTCTTAACGGGAACATAAAAATTGTAGCCAATGGCCGCGATAAAACCACCAAGTACTTATATCGGACGTGTATAAACATTAATACCCCTTTTACCGACTCATGCAAATGAGGATTACGAACGGAATTGAAAAATGATTTGGCTACGACATCTAGCCGCGTAGGCCGCTCACGTAGCATCGTCTACGAGCGGCGTAGCGGCTCATGCAGCTATATCCCGGCAGCATACATCATCATGTTCCGTGTGGTGCTGGACTTAAAGAATAGCACCATCCTATTTCATCCTGAGGGTGTCGTAAAGGCGACTAAGGGACTACTAGAGAATGGGCAGCAGCGTTCTCTATGCATTTTAACACCATACTGTGATCGCCAACCCGCCTGCTAAGCGTGGTGATTATGGCAACCGCCCCTCCTTTAGGGGGAGGCATACGTCCAACAGACAGGCTGGCTCCGGCAGGTCCGGCTGACATGATGATGATGATACCTCCGTTTTAAATGGTACATTTTTGGTTTTTGATTAATAGGGATGATTTCCATCCCATATTAATGAATAGTTTAAATATCGTATGTGGTTTTAGTGCCACTGAACACTGCCAAAGTAAATTAACTTTATGTTTTAAGTGACTACTTTTTTAGGCGCACTTTGCGCTCTTTCTAAACAGTAAGCGAAACTGAACCGTCACACACGGGTCGGTGAGGCCGGATCGCGTATACTCGGCTCCAGTCGGTCGGTGACGCTGGATCGCGTATGCTCGGCTCCAGTCGGTCGGTGACGCTGGATGGCGTATACTCGGCTCCAGTCGGTCGGTGACGCTGGATCGCGTATACTCGGCTCCAGTCGGTCGGTGACGCTGGATCGCTTATACTCGGCTCCAGTCGCTCGGTGACGCTGGATCGCGTATTCTCGGCTCTAGTTTCTATCGTGTGATCACACACGCGATTTTTTACTTTTAAAAAAACTCGCAAATTCTTCTGTTTTCACCCTAAAGTCAAGTTAGTGTCACAAACGCGATATGTTGATAGAATATGCTAAAATAATATACATCGGTAGGTTATATTTCAATACCTCCCAATTGCCCTAAATATTGAATGAGATTATAATTATTTGGTATAACATGACAAGAATAAATAGGTCACCTTTTATGTTATTATACACTGTGGAGACGACAATACGACAATAAATTGAAAGATTGGCAAACTAATAGTCGCCACTGGCAAATCACTGCTATTTAGTTTGTTTGAAAAAAAACACTTTTTAATTTCGATGCTAGAATTTATTTGATCCAAATACTAATCCAAAATACTCTTATGCAATAGTATTGCCAGTGTTTTCATTTATTGTTGTATTGTTGTCTCCACATTGTATAGTGGTCCAGAGTAAGAAAGAACTATTAGAACGTAGCGCGGGCGATATTTTATTCATATAACGTCTTAACTTTCGCGTTATCAAGTTATATTACTTCGGGAGGGAACTTCGGACGCTTGGAAATTTAATACTTGCTCTTGCACTCAATACGTGTTTTTTTTTAATGGGTTGAAAGCAGTTTTGATTCTTATTAAAGAGCGTTCGTTCTAAAGGGTTAAACACTAGTATTTAATCCGGTGCAACTAGGTTTTTTTTAGAGTTCCATACCTCAAAAGGAAAAACAGAACCCTTATCTTAGACTTCGTTGTCCGTCTGTCTGTCAGACTGTCAAGATCCTTTTTCTCAGGAATGCATAGAGGTGTCAAGTTGAAATTTAGCAATATGCAAGGTCTCACAGCAGAAGTAAAGGAAAAAGCTATATCACATAAAAAAAGTGATTACAAACTTACATTTTCAGTTGGAGAATTGGCCGTGACGTATATTGATGCATGGGAGAACATGTTTTTCAACTACAATGTTAAGTTGGTTTTTGGGAAAAAATCATCCCAACTACGGAACCTTTCATAGTAAATACAGATTAACCGAAGTGTAAAATCTCGTACAGACTAGTTCGATATCGCGGGCGCGACGCGACACTATTAGCACAATTTCTTTGTCGGTGCCGGTCGCGCCCGCGATATCGCGCGAGTACCTACGTACGAGCCTTAACTCACACGTATGGCTTTATTCGTTCTTCGACCGGGACCGTACTGGTACCGGTCCAATCTCCCACACAACTAGGTTTGCCAGGTCTTAAAACCGAAAAGCCAAACCTACCGGTTTAGCCGCCCGTATTTTTTTAGTCTTAGTATAATACGACACATTTTTTTTTAAGTAATATAAATAAGGCTTTTTTATCATTTACCATAAAATCTTCTTAAATACTTAAATTTAAAAAGCTGAACAAAAGCCCGACAAGCCCGACACCGTCTAATTTGGCCGGACACGCAACTTAAAACTCTGACTGTGTCCGGCTTTATCCAGACGCCTGGCAACGCAACTATATTTTCTATTCACTATGTAAACAGCAAACCTTTACTTCACCTTCAGCAACCCAAAATGTGCACTTAAAATCATGGCAGACTTTTTATTATTAGGTTTCACTTTTATGTACCTCACAATTTTTATTGGCGGCTGCCCAAAACTGGGGAGAATTCATCATATTCAAATAAAACTCTTTCGTTTTACCTTCAAGATGCGCATGTTGATCCAACCATGAGATATCGATCAATAATAAGAAAGCACTTATGTTAATATATGCAAGAAGTTATTAATATTATAAACGATAAAAAATACGCGGTTGGCATACTTTTAGACATGACAAAGGCATATGACAAAGTACAGTTTAAAATTTTGTTAGACAAACTATACGGAATAGGCATTCCTGGAACTACACATAAGTAGTTTGCGTCCTACTTAAGAGATAGAGACCAATATGTGCAAATTGAACATATTAACCACGACCAAAAACAAATAATACAAGTAAGGTCCGATAAGAAGATTATAAATGCATCAATTCCCCAGGGCAGTGTTATTGGATGCCTCCTATTCATCATATACATCAATGACCTTCTCAAAATCATGAAAGAACCATGCGTGCTATTTGCAGACGATATATCTCTGCTTACTACATGCCAAACTAATAGTAACATTAACGAACTTTGATTGATTTAACACAAACTGACAACACAAACAGTTAGTCGTCAGACACATGCATACATGACATACATAGATAAATATTATAATATTATATGTTAAATGTTTTATTGATTTTTATTTTATTATATGAACTAATTTTACTATACCTTTTGCTGTGCCCTACAGGGGTCCGTAATTGTACCTTAGCTTTAAGTCATTGTAACACCTTTACTAAGACATTATGGAATGCAAATAAATATATGAATATGAATATTATAATAACGATAGCTTTCTAGCATTTACAATGTGGACGATCTAAGGAGGATTTGCTTGGCAGACAGACATAGTGATCACAGTTTGTCGTTATTAGCTGACAGGAGGACACTGCTATGCGTACTCTTAGCGTAATAAACGACATACTTAGATTAGATCATCACTATCATAGACACACAGATACAGGCGCCCTGATTAACTTTTTGTTCATAGTTTATTTTTAACTTTTACCCCCAAAATTATAATAACTTAAGTTTTTAGTCTTAAGTCTCCGTATCTATAATGTTAGTTTGGAATATCATATATTTTTTAAGTAAAACTTTCTGTTCTTCCGTGGGGTCCTGGTAATTGGTAATACAGGCATATTACGCCTAACTCAGATAGCTACATTGCTAAAAAAACAAATAATATGTGAAACCTAGAATAAACTTGTCATTGTGAGGAGAAATAAATAATTTATGGCATGATGATATTAGATATATTATGTCGTTTTCGACTCTTTAGATCGCTATATATAATTTATCATTGATGACAAATAAACAAGTTGTAACGCCTTGGTGTCTTTTCACACGTCCGGATGTGGGATAATCGACAAAATGTAACTACAGCTTAGCATGACGCATTCTATTGCTGTAGAATAGAAATCGCTTGTCTACCAAAAATGTTCTACTGTCTACAAGGAAACGTCTTTTTTGTCTACTCTTCCGTCGACAAAACGCTCCTCTACGATTTTCGTGTTAATCCTGCAGGTCCATTAAAGAATGTAGGTATAAGTAACCGTCACAGTCGGTACGTGTGAAGCTTTCATGGTTACTTATTCACCGGTTTCCCAACGCCGATTACTTACCTAGCAACCGGAGCGTGTGAAAAGCCGTTATCTCGCTGTCCAATAATTGAGGCGCGTTCGACTAACCCCGTAACCTTGGTCGTCTTCACCCCCTAATTACTGCTTATAGATGCACAGCCTACTAATTTCCTTCTAGACCTCTCTGCAATGGATCGCAAGGTTGCGTGAAAGGTGTTCCTATTGATTTAGTGATTACACGAAGGTAGTCACGCGAGTTCTGAAAGGGAAAGTAGACCTAATGAGTTTGTTAGGCAGACTTTATTGTTACGTGTGTTAAGCACGATTGTTGGCTAACTCTTGATTAGGTTAGGATGGAGGATTAGGAGGTGATATTGAATGAAAGAAAGAAAGAAAGAAAAATAATTTTATTTGTCACAGAAACACGTGCAAGATATATGAAAACATAAACTGGTAAAACAAATAGTCGCCAGCTGCACGTCATGACTGTGACAAGAAGGCTTGCTTACTCGTGGAGACCATCATACGGATTTTCTGCACGAGTAAAAAAGGTTTTTTAATCGTACAATTAGCCTCAAGGATATGTATATCAATCAATCTGCCTAGCGTTTTCCCAAATATGTTGGGGTCGGCTTCTAGCCTAACCGGATGCAGCTGAATGCATTTACATGCATTTTACATGGAGCGACTGCCTATCTGTCCTTCACAACCCAGTAACTGGATAATACGACACCCCTTAGTAAGACTGGTTGTCAGACTTTCGGGCTTCTGACGACCCGTAAAGGTATAAATATAGTACGGTCAATACAGAAAAGATTACAAAGGTACCTACTTAAATCATTTTATATTTGCCATTAAAATTATAAATTTTAAATAAATAACCATTTTAATTATTTTATAGTTGCGAACAAAACAAATAACGCCTGTCTCACAAAACACCTGTTCAGTACTAGTTAAAGCAATGGTGCGTATTTGTTGCAAAAGGCACTTTACCGGCTGGGACTGGGTATTCGAGGTCCTGGGATGATTTCCAACCTTTCGTAGATTTAAACTTATAGCCCCAAATTGCTTGGAGCGGAGATATAGCGGTGAGAAGAAAATGAGATTTTTTTTAGCTACTTTACTGAACCAAATGGCGGTATTATGAAAGAAGCCGTTAAATGACGTCATTTGCAACTCTCCTACAGTACTAAAATTATTACATTTTTGGGGTAGGAGAAAGAGGTTGAAATATTTTTTTTAATGGCTGGGATTGACACACATTATTTATTGGGCATAAAGCTATAACGACACTGCCAGCCGTTTTAAACTTTGCTCTCTTTGTTTTCTAGGTATCGTTAGGTCTCGAAAATCGATTTTCGTTTCGTTTTTGTGTTCTAAACTCAAAAATATTTGAATTTTCTATTTTTCATATTAGGTTGTTTATCGGCTTTATACCTTTGCTTCTGCTTCAACCTGCCGAAAGCAAAGCGCAAAAAAAAGGAAATTTAGTCAGTTTCCTATTATTTTATGACTAAAATATTTTTCGTTATTTAATTTTATTTCTTCAAAAGTGTGTTGAAAAACGTCGTTTAATACACGTGGACATTTGTTATTGCATTCGAGGCGGAATTAACACCCGAGCCGTAGGCGAGGTTGTATTTTGAGCCGAGAACTGCAAACATTCTCCACTTGTATCAAAATGTACTATTTTAGGAACCAAAATACTCACAATGAATGTTGAAAACATTTACAGATAGATTTTATAACATTTTTAAGTTTAAGATACTAAGTCATTTCGGGAACGCGTCCGAAACACCACCTTGGTGGTGTTTCGGACGCGTTCCCGAAATGACTTTTTAAACTTGTTTTCCGTTACATTAATGACAATTACTTTTTTTTTTAAGGAACAGATATATCAGACTAATTTCAATAGGTTGGTAGTATTAAATGCTTATGTACTAAAATTCATTCAGATTTATTTTTTTATGAGTTGCCAAAGCAAATTCGCTACCTTCGTGGTTTTGGACATTACACATCAAAAACTATAAAAGTTTATCGTTTTTTTAGTACCGAAACATAGTTATGTAAGCTGTAGTAAGTTACAATGATTCATAAACATCTGATTAAGTACATTGAAGATTTCAGTGGCCTTGTTTGTACGAGTATCGTTGAGAATTGTCTCAAATACCTCTACGGTACAAGAGACATCCGAGTCTTTCTGTTGGTTTTTTCCGTAGGAATAAAGTCAAAGTCAAATTATTTATTTCAAATAGACACATAAAAGGTACTTTTGAACGTCAAAAAACTAAGTACCGACTAGAATTTCATCCAGTATTGGATCAGGTGTTACAGTTCAGGCGTCTAATTTAACTTGTTAAGTAATTCTTAGAAGCACTAAAACGTTCGGCGAACACCAGTTATATTTGTTCACACATTTTAAATATTCATATAATGAACGTCAAATGGTAATCGTTCTAGGTAAAACCTTGAAATTCACCAAGCCAAGGACGCTAGAACACGGCTTATATTTTATATGGGTAGTTTTTTTGCAAAGGTCATAATCTGCCTAGCCTTTCCCTAACTATGTTGGGGTCGGCTTCCAGTCTAACCGGATGCAGCTGAATACCAGTATTTTACATGGAGCGACTGCCTATCTAACCTCCACAACCCAGTTATAAATCGTAGCCCAGAGTGCTACGCCGTAACTCGACGCGTAGCAAAGCGAGATGTAGCACCAATCACCAAATAACCAAAACAAAATTAAATATTAGCCTGTCCAGTAGATCATCAACTCAACACTTTCGAGGTAAAATTAGTCTCCTCGCACTTTAATATCAGACAGTTTCTCGAAGCGCTGTCAGCCGGTACAAATAGCTCCGCATCAATTGTTCACAAGCAAAGGGTATGCCGTGTTTAAGACAAGTAATAAATTGGAATTTACACAACTCACACATACGCCTTTAGGGTGAAATAAATGACAGCCATTTATCTATTTGATTCCTGACTCAAAGAGGGTTCATAGGGAGCTAAATAGGAAATTTTCATGAAGCTCAGTGAAATTCCTTAGAATAATATACACTTGATTGCTTTTGTAAATGCTTTTTATTGATTAGTACTTTCACTTATAAGCACCATATTATGAGAAAACATCACGCCTATAACGCCAAAGGGTATGTTTGTTACTTCTTCACGCTCAAACGGCTGGACCAATTTTGATAAAATTTTGTATGGAGGTAGCTGACACCCTGTATTAAGACATAGGCTACTTTGTATCCCGATATTCCCACGGGATCGAGACTTACGCGGCTGAAACCGCGGGGCGCAGCTAGTCTTAGTCATAATTTCCATGTTTATCTAAGTGACGAGCCTTTTGCAATTGACCAGGCACAAATTTTGACTCCAGAATACCGTGGCCCTGGCACACAGGCAACTGAAGGAACACGGGTGGGTATTAGTCAGTAAAAGTCTGAAACCCGCTCCGCCCAGAGCGGGAGAAGCTATTTGATAATTTACCACCCAAAAAAAAGGGGTATTCTAAACTCAAGCACTCACGGATCGAAGCTAGGGCCAATGCTACTACAGTCGCTTTTGCGAATACGATATCCCTCTAGATTTACGAAAGTCTAAATATATCAATTTAACCCTCAAATACTGCACCGCAGTCCACTACAAACAAACCTTTGAAACACATCGTTATACCCGCTTCTGATTGAAACAAGCAACAAACGTGTCATTCAGTTTCATTAGACAGCCGACACGCCGTAAATAAACATTAAGGGAGGATGACAATTACAGATGGGTTGTAACTGGTTAAACACGAAACCTGTTATCACTGTTACTGTTACAAAAAAATAACAGATCCAAATACTTACTTATCTGTCATTAAATAACAGCCTTTTTATTTTTATACAGACGATAAATACGTACTTATTTAAATCTCAATCGACAATCTACTTTACTTATTTTCGTTTAAAGTCGAAAATCGAATCCGAAGTATTGACTAGGAATGACGGGGTAATGTGAAATTATAGAATAACGTTTATATAATAAGTGTTTCACTTTTTAGCAAGGGTCATTCTTGAATGAGTAAGAGAGAGAAATTAATAACCTTGCTATATTTCTTCGTTTGTGAGTGTGTATGTAAGGTAAACGGTAACAGTCCGTGTGGGGACTGATACAATGAATCATCAGTAACAGCCGTAGTAATAGTCTTTGAAATTATCTGTTACATAAAATAACAGACCCTCAAGGTCTGTTATTTATTGTGTTTAATTTATTTGTTTAATTTATATTGGTAGGAACAATTCTTATTTGTTATTTTTAAATATCTGTTACGATAAATACGCCTCACTCCTAATGCCGATCTGTGACAATGCCAATGCCTATGCACCAACCAACCAATGTGCCAATGTGTGACGCCAACGTTTGACAGAGGCGTGACACATAGCGAATTTAAACCCATAAATAGCCCCTATTTTTGCACAAATACCATGCCTTTGGGGCTTTAAAAGAACTATGTTATGACGTTGAGCTGCCAAAGATTGTAAGCTCAACATTTACTGTTGTTCTGCTGTTGGGATTCACAGCAAAACCAAGTTCAACTTTGACCATAAGGCATGTTATAAAGAGGTGGACCACCACATGTGAAGCATGCTTTAGACAAGCTTTATCTCAGAGGAAAATAAGTACCTGCACAACTTAAAACAAATTGCCCCCGAACAGTGAAAATGCTTAAAATCTTTATCAGAAGTAAAAGATAACAGATTTGAAGTCAGTACGACGATATCTCAAAAGACTTCCTACGCAATTAATGTGCGTGATGACCCCTTTACGTGTTGAATACATATGACTCCACCATGGCTCATTGTTCTAGATGTCTCCATATATTCTTCATGCCTTGAAAATATGACGTCATTTGAACTAAAGATTTAAACGCCTTGATAAAATGTGAGCGTCCAAGGAAAAAGGGTCCAGTTCTCGGCATTAGTAGCTTTGTAAAGTTTGGTGAAATAATTGCATTTCGCATTTTTAATTCAATTAATACTCAATTATCTACAAGTTCATATAGTAAACCACACATTTTAAGAGAAAAGTTTAGTAAAAAGGTTCCATGTCAATTTGAAAATGCTTTTTCTCAAATCCAGCTTTTTCAGAGTTTCAACTTACCTACAATAAATGTCCGATAAAAAAAAATGTGTCAGTTTTTGAATATTTTTTAATCCAAAAAAACGCATGTTTGACAAATAAATTATCTTTTATCTTTTATCCTTATTATCAATTGACTATACATACCAAATCTAGTCTTAACTCAATACACCTCTACTGGACCCTTTTTGCTTGGAAGCCCACAAATAAAGAATACTAAATCCAATGTTTAAAACACACACTCCAAAAACATTACTTTCTGGAGCAGTTGGGTAAAAAGGTTATGTTAGGTACGAATGCGTCTATTACAAAGCGATGTCAAGATTAAGCTTCTAAAAAGGCTGTTTAGTATTCAGGGCATCAGCAAAAAAATAGGTCTCAACGAACTTAGGACTGGCGAAAGGTACGAAGCCTAGCCAAACCTAATTCGTTCAAAAATAAAGTTAAAAGGTCAAACTGTCTTCCCAGATCTACGAGACCAAAATCAAGAATTTTATTCTACAGAATTTATCTCTATTTACGACAAAAAAATGTAAACTGCTCACACTAATGACATTTCAAATCGTTGCCATTACTTTTCTTGAACTAAAGTAGAGCATTTTATCCTGCCAATTGCAACATGACATCATGGCAGTATCGTGAGATGGAATTGTCTCAACATATTTATTTGTCACGACCCAGTGACATAATTCGGGACAATGCTACAAGAGTTCTTCAAGACCTAATGACATAATTGACCCATCTAGGTCGCCGTTGTTGTACATTTTCTCTTTCACTATCAGTTTTACACATTAAATGGTGTGCCAGAAATATGGCGTTATTTTATACAGGCTTGCAGTGTCCTTGCCAACGTTTGGATAGGTCAGAGTGCACGATTAAAAAGAAAGAGCTCAGAGAGCAATTTTAAAGGTAGCAACTTCCATCCCTTCTATAAACTAAATTACTTTAGCTGTAAAAAAAATATACACAAATATTTACTAACCATAGATTATGCACAGTCAGAAGATCTACTTGTTGTCTGCAAATAGAACTGCTAACATGCTATTTTATTATTTACCTAAGTTTTAATTTTAGTTTTTACTTTATAGTCATAGCTAATTTATTACATTGTAGCCTGAAGCACAGGTTCAACCTAGTTCAGGCAAATATGCTCTATTTTAATAAAATAACGATTATTTGATTTTTTTTTATATGTATAAATAAAAACGTATAAACCACATTAAAAGGTCAGACCATTATTTGAATATTACGATACCAGCTTGTTATTGTTCCCTTATATATAGCAGTGATGACCTACTGGTGTGACTGTCGGACTGCCAAGTCATAGGTCTCAAGTTCGGACCCAAGGCACGCACCTCTGACTTTTCGGATTCATGTGCGTAATGTTTAATTAATCACTTGCTTAAAAAACGGTGAAGGAAAACATCGTGAGGAAACGATATGCCTGAGAGCTATTTTCGCCGGCATGAGAAGCCAAGTCACGGCCCATGGGCGGCATAACAACTCTGGCAACCACACGAAAAAAAAAACATTGTCTTGCAGGGCAAAAGCCTCTCCTCATTCAGACAATGCATGAGCATTAGGTCACCATGCTTGCTTACCGCGGTTTGGCGATTTCATACTTGTATTGATTATATAGTGGGCGTCTTAGCAAAAAGGGTCCAGTCCCCACTATTGGACCCTTTTCGCTATCGAATTAAGACTAGATACGGTATCTAGAATAGTCAATTGATGATAAGGATAAAAAAATTTTTGTTTGGAGTTTGAACTCTGAAAAAGCTTGATTTGAGAAAAAACATTTTCAAATTTGACACACCACTGGTACCTATTTACTTAACTTTTCTCTTAAAATTTCTGGTACTTAGAAACATCATATAAAGTCATTTACTAATATGAACTTGTAAATAATTGAGCACTAATTCAAATAATCATTAATAAGCATGAAATCAATTAAAATCGCGAAATGAAGTTTGTTCACCCAGCTTTACAAAACTGCGTATATCTCGGAAACTAAATGCCAAGACTGGACTAGACCCTTTTTGCTTGGACGCCCATATATGTCCAAATTTCCTCACGAAGTTTTCCATCAGCGATGTCAGTAATTTCCAAGATAAACAGTACATGTGTACTAAGTTTATCTTCAAAAAACTAATCAATACATGTGTACTTAGTTTATCTTCAAAAACTAATCAATACATGTGTACTTAGTTTATCTTCAAAAAACTAATCAATACATGTGTAGGTACTTAGTTTATCTTCGAAAAACTAATCAATACATGTGTACTAAGTTTATCTACAAAAAACTAATCAATACATGTGTACTTAGTTTATCTTCGAAAAACTATTCAATACATGTGTACTAAGTATATCTTCGAAAAACTATTCAATACATGTGTACTAAGTTTATCTTCAAAAACTAATCAATACATGTGTACTTAGTTTATCTTCGAAAAACTATTCAATACATGTGTACTAAGTATATCTTCGAAAAACTATTCAATACATGTGTACTAAGTATATCTTCGAAAAACTATTCAATACATGTGTACTAAGTTTATCTTCAAAAAACTAATCAATACATGTGTACTTAGTTTATCTTCGAAAAACTATTCAATACATGTGTACTAAGTTTATGTTCAAAAAACTAATCAATACATGTGTAAGATTCTCGACCTTACCTTCAAAATTAAACACAAAAATATACTCAAAACGAAAATAACTCTCGCCAGTTTAAACCTAATACTTTCAGCTGAAAATGGAACAGCAGCGGTAAATAGAAACACGACACACAGGGTGTTTAGTGAGCCCGCGACGAGACGCCAGCAGCACTCGTGGTATTGACCCGTCTAAATTTAGAAGCGAACGTTCTGCGAATCTAAACGATCAAGCGATCGCTTTTATCACTTGCGGAATGTTTACAGTCGCGTGATTACTTAGAGAGTAGCGACACGCTGTCTCGACTACACTGTCGCGGGCTTTATTGCTAGTGCGATTATGATTTGATTGGCGGAATGATAATGGACAATCAATGTTGTTGAATTGTTGACATAGAACTTATTTGAATGAGTTTGTTTGATACAGCTTTTTGAATCAGATTTCAGCCTGTATGAAAGTTAACCACGCTGTCGTCGCTTGTCAAATTTTTACAAAAGTTTTAATAATAATAAATAACATACATAACTCACGCTGTCTACCCATGGGGGTAGGCACGCATCTTTAGATTCTCCTTTAACTTTATTCATCATCATGTCAGCCGAAAGACGTGCACTGCTGGACTTAGGCCTCCCCCAACATTTGGGGGGGTTTGCCATAATCGCCACGCTTGGCAGGTAGGTTTGCGATCGCAGTATGGTGTTAAAATGCATAGAGAACGCTGCTGCCCATTCTTTAGTAAGTCCCTTAAGTCGCCTTTTACGACTCCCACGGGATGTAATAGGGTTGTACTATTCTTTACGTCCGGCACCATACGGAACCTACGGTACCTAACTATCTGTTTAATTTGTGTAATGTTTACCTTCGAGTTTATTAGATATGTTTTTGTATGCACGTTTTTTCTATGACAAATAAAATTATTTTTCTTTCTTTCTTTCTAAGTTTATTTAGTAATCATAATTAAAACTGAAGTAATGGATACGATAAATTGGAAGCTACTCTTACCTTCTCGCAGTGAGAACACAAACTTTTTGCTCTCAATTAAATTTCATCGTTTTCACCCCTTTTGATAAACTTAAACCCCAAGATTCTCACGCCTTAACACTTCAACAACTGCCTATAATCTCAAATGATAGCACAAATACAATCATAGTCCCTACGTTATAAGCTATTAGCCTCGTATTTGAGAGCAACGAGCGAGGCGAGCTAATAAAACGTGCTATAAACCGGAGGGAACCCTTACAGTTAGGGGCGGATCGTCCACGGTATGCCGCCTCGGTTGCCGACCCGGCTAATTTACCGTGTCTCGAATAAATCCTATGATTTTGTCTGTTCAAAGTTTTTCCATTAGAATAAATCGGCTATTGGCGTGAGAGGTTTTAAGCAGTTTGACGTTTGACGGCACGGTTGGCGCAGTGGTTAAGCGATTGACTGCTGCGCTGCGTGTCACGGGTCCGATTCCCGCACGGAGAAAATATTTTTATGACCTATAAGTAGTTATTCCGGGTCTGCCTGTTTGTGCATTTGAGCTTAAATGTTTGTAAACGCACCCGCATATAAAGGACCTATATAGGAGAAATTCCTAATGTGGGGCAACGTTTTAAAAAAAAAGAAAAAGAGTTGTAGGGTTAAGGTATTATACAACCAGTGGGTCCGTCTGCTTGCAGTTTATCACTTTTCGGGTTGAAAAATATCTTATGTGACGGACATATTTTTCATGGAACATAGTTTTTCTCTGTTTTCTGATCGGTATTGCAATCATCATTCTCGAGCCCTTATCACAATTTATTTGGGGTCGGCGTAATATGTCCCTTCTTCCATATTTCTCTATTATTCGTCATCTCGGTAGTCACCTCCTTTCTAGCCATGTCATCTTTCACACAGTCCATCCATCGTTTCTTTAGTCTTACCCTACTCTTATAGCCATCGACATTCATACTCAAAACTTTCCTCGCGACATTCTTCTCATTGCTCCTCATCACATACCATGGCAACCGACTTCCGCACAACTTTTCAGTCACCGGTGCCACTTTCAGACTTCCTCTAACGTCCTTATTCTTATTCTATCCATTCGTGTCACACCACACATCCCTCTTAGCATTCTCATCTCAGCTGCATGCAATTGCTTTTCATTCATCTCTTTTGTGGCCCAACGTTCTGATCCATACCAGACAGCAGGTCTAATCGGTATTGTAATGTAGCCGTGAAAACGATATACAAATATTGTCTCTAAAAGGTCGCTTTTAGCGATAAAACAACTTATTATTTTGAAATAAGTATTAACATAATAATTTATATGGTGTACAATAAAAAGTGTATTCTAACTATCTATCTAAAATGTCAAAACCAGCCAAGTGCGTGTCGATCAACGCACAATGACGGGCTCTGTAGTTGGGATGAATGTGTCCCTATGATATTTATGCATATATACTCGTAATACACTACAGGTGTGATTTTTTTGATATATTCAAAAACAACCATTTAGCTGGCGGCAATAAAACAATATATAAATAATATACTAAGCTTCAGGGGCGACGGCTTCATACAACCCCATTCCTACCGGCTTCCCTTCGGAACAAAGACTCTATCTGAGGTTACTATTACTAAATAATATAGTACACATTACGGTTATTTAATAAGTAAATCATAAGATAAAAAACGCGTACTTAGGTACGTACGAGTTTAGGATAGACTATAGGTATCCTAAATCGCGAACGCAGTTTACATTTTCTGTTTTAACTAAGAATTCCGACAAATTTATATGGCGTTAAATTAAGAAAAGTAAAGGAATGGCTAACATTTTTGAGGTAATTTTGATGTTATCTTGAATTTATGTGAACTGGACACTTTTCTTCGGCTTCCCTCTAATGGTAGTTGTAGCTTCGCTACTGCAGTAAGCTTAATATTTCGCAAACGGATCCCTAAATCAAGAAATGGTTTCCACAGACCCGTAATATTTTTGAACGCCCTATCCAACGACGACGCCTAACACAATGGGACAGACGACAAAAAAAACAACCTCACTTTACGTGGGGTAACCTACCCAATTTTGTTTTCAACCTTTTGTCAGCGTGATTAATATGTATACCCATACCAAATTACAGGTTTCTAGTACTAAGAGTCTCTGAGCTAAGCCGCGGACAGACAGACAGACAAACAGACAGTCATACGGATGGACATGGCGAAGATACAAGGGTTCCTTGTTGACTGCGGAACCCTAATAAAGCAATATAAAGAAGTTTCACTTTCATGTTTTATTTTAGTGTGGAATTTAGGTTTCTCGTGAATACTTTCAACTCTTTTGCATGGAAAAAGTTTATGGGTAAATTAACCATAATAATAGACCATAATAGCAGAAATATTGGCCTCGATCCGATTCTAGGAAAACCTCTACCTTCGTATATCAACACGGTTGGCATTTGGCATCGGATCGATGAGCCCATGCCTTAGAAATATAAAAACCGGCCCATTCAGTCAATAGAATGTTCTAACAGTATCTTTTGATCATTAGTTAGTAAGCCAGGTGAATTTATTAAGCCTTGATGGTCGTAAGTGCGCCCACACAGCCTTAGATCCAATCAAAACAATTTTCCCAACAGGAAATACAATTTTTCACCTGAGTGATAACAAATGTGCGCAATCATATTGGCACTAGGCTTGATATACGTTTGGCCTCCAATTACACATTAAAAACATGAATACCGTCAATATGCAGTTGTTGTTTAGCCACGAGTGAAGTAAGATTATTTCCATTAAATTACTTTTTCATGAAATCATGACATTGGGGAACAAATCTAACTTATATAGATGTATTAATTATTCTTATGATTATAATTCTGTAAATATCTACATATGATCTGGGCCTCAAGTCTGCTATTACAATAGTGTCAGAATGGTCGATCATTGATTTCATAATTGTTGATTTTGACAAGTTTGGTAATCTACTATTATAATGGCGTCATTATGACTTTCCAATGGTCGGCCACTGACACTACATTGAAAGAAATTGCAAAGAAAATGATCGACAATTATGAATTTACCAGATTACGAACTTTTAGCAAAATGACAATGGCATGACAATGGGATCGTGTTGGAATGACTGAATTTATAAAAATAGCAGACTTGGGCCCCTGGGCCTCAAGTCTGCTATTACAATAGTGTCAGAATGGTCGATCATTGATTTCATAATTGTTGATTTTGACAAGTTTGGTAATCTACTATTATAATGGCGTCATTATGACTTTCCAATGGTCGGCCACTGACACAACATTGAAAGAAATTCCTTATATTGATAATCTCGTACATAATGACAAATTAATGACATTTCTACTAATGGGTTTTATAATAATGCCAATACGACAATGCCATTATCATTGACCGACCAATGTTCGACCATTATGAATTTACCAGATTACGAACTTTTAGCAAAATGACAATGGCATGACAATGGGATCGTGTTGGAATGACTGAATTTATAAAAATAGCAGACTTGGGTCCTTGTTATTGACACAGACAATTGCAAAAAACGTAAGAAATATTTGAATTTCGCGGGCTACAGCTGCGGAATCACCATAAATAAAGCAAATCACCTCATACACATAACCTACTACAAAATCTCCATAGGCAATAATTTCCATGCACTTTATGCACAACGGAAGGTAGCTGATGGATGGGATCGCATCGCAAAATCCATCCATTATATTAGATGATCCATAAAGAATGAATTCATGCGAATTTTTGCAGTAGTTTACGTCGGGTTTTGACTAGATTTTTTTTAAGCGTGGTTGAATTATCCTTTATATACCTACTTTATAGGCTATAGGTCATATTTATTAATGTAGGATAGATCAAATAATCTTTCAGTGGATACACAAAATAAATATATAAAAAAAGATTTTGCTTTAATAAATCTATAATATTAAAGCAAAATGTTTTTTAATAATTTATTTTAACAAACTTATGTGATAAAATAATAGTTAAACGGTAGCCCAGGCTACCGTTTAACTATTATTTTATGTATTGATTGGTAAACAAAAGGATGCTTCTGGCCATCCCCTTTACCTAAAAGACTTTTAAGTACAGAGAAAGAGCGGTGTATTCATGCTACATAATTATTATACAAAAAAAAATTAGTTAAATATTATTAGGTAATTTCCTGTACGCCATCTGTCGGTAGCATACCGAACTACATTATATGACTTTACGTATGTATAATGATATATTTAACAATTCATTACCTACATATGGTTAAAGATAAAGCGAATGAGAAATAATTATTAAGGCCGTTCCACTCGGGTGATTTCACTCAGAGAACCCTTTTAATGTTCATTTTCGTAAATACTTATGTGAACACAGGAACATAGAGAAACACACTATTAAACTCATGAGGTCAAAACCTAATCGTGATTGTACATTAGTTAATTACCTATCTACGTGGCTAGTTGCTGCGAAATAGCCTTCCCAATTCTTCGAAAAGAAAAGTTATATCGAAATGGAAGTTAATTTGTACCTTGTGCCGTTCATGGTAAAAATCCTACGCCTTGATAAAATATTTTTTATTTCACATCAAAAACACATATTAAACAGCAACATACCTAAATATTGCAAAAGCTAATAAAACGGATTATCTGTTATTCACTTTTCAGAGCTGCACGTTTGAAAACACCGCAGTGCAATTTTCTATTCAAAACAATTTAAAAAGAATAATTTTTTTTTTACTGAGTCTTATTGGACAGCTCTTCTTTTTGATGAACTTAATTTGTACTCAATACAAAATGTTTCCAGTACACATTACTTTTAGCTTAGAAGTTTAAGTAAATTTATCACTGCAAAAGCTTTGTGAAAAGCACTTAGCGTAATAAGCATAAAAAAAGTTAGAGTAGCGGGCAACCACAGCATAGTAGCGCCATACACTTTATTTCAGGCGGTGTTCAAGTTCCGCAATACGTAGTGCCATCTGAGCAGTATAGATGGCGCCGCACTTAAGCCTTTTAGTTCAGCTACTTGCCACTAGATGGCGTTAATAAAAATGCTACATTTAACGTTTGTCTTGTAGTACAAAAACCATTGAAATGACTAATACTAAAGTATACAAAAACATAACACCTAAATCGTGGAAAATTAATTAAACACCATTTCATTGAACTTTAAAATAGTTGCTCCAATTTTCAACCCTCTAAAATGGGGCAGTGACGTAACGGCGGCGGCGGCGGCGGGGTGAAAACAGCAGCTGTTTGCGAAAGTCATCAATGTCGGCACAAGATACACCCGTAAAGTGGTACAGTATCGACCCTGACCTCGAGGTCGCGAGCCTACCTGGGCCTCCAGGGTTACATCGTCTACCAATAACTAGAGGGGTGGCCGACTTAGTTTTTATCGGATGAAAGATTTTGCGATTTAGTTTTGAGCGCCGTAATTTTGTTGATGGTTAGATAAAGGCTGTTGAGAGTTTCTCTAGAATCTTTAATGTAAAACTGTCTAGCTTTGTAGGCAAAGCTTTTTGTTAAAGCTTTTGGAAACGAGATAATACTAACTTAAGTACATTTTTTTACACTTATTTTTCAGATTAGTTTTAACGGTACCTAAGTAGAACTAATTTTATATCTCCCTATAAAGTTTAAGTAATTCCATCTCAACGAGGTAATTACCCATTTTTCATTAGTCCACTATGCAATTGATAACTCGTAAGCATATAATAATTATGAAGTCAATCGTTTACCTACATAAATCTGATGAGTAGGTACCGACTGCAGGAGAATGGAGCAATTAATAAAAACTCGGATTTTTAAAATACCCATTCTCAAATACTGGGTGCTAATAAGTAACAATACATTTTCCTGGAAAGGTCAGTCAATCAAATCTGAATCGAAAAAAAATCAAGATTAAGGCTCGCGTACAGACTGGTGCGATATCGTGGGCGCGACAAGGGGCACGCTCCCTGTCGCGCCCGCGATATCGCGCCAGTCTGTACGAGCCTTTATTAGCTAACTGTTATTATGATTTATGGTGATCTTTGACCTATGAATATATTGTATGTAAAATCCAAAGCCAGATTATATGATAGAATACTAGGTTCTTATCGGTACCAACACGGAATGGTACCGTTTGAAGCTCATGGGGAAAATGCACAAACTGCATGCATAAATAGGTACTTTAGATACTTTTTATGAAATATAGGTAAGTACTAGGGGTAATTTATGGGTATGACAAGCCAGAAGACAATAAAACTGAACTCCTTTCGAATTAAAGGGTTAATTTTTGTCCCAGTGATTTGTAATGGGTTACGATTACGAAGGAACCATCTCCTACTAGGTCCCTACCATAATTTATTAATACCTACACTTTGACTAGTATATGTCTAGATAGTGTCGCGCTGCAAATTCAAGAATTAACTTTTGCTGTACCCTACGGGTCCATAATGATCTAAATTATATAAGTACACAATAAAATATTAATAATTAATATACAAAATAAAGATATTGAGTATTGAGTAACCTATACTCACACACTGACTTATTTTTTTATTTTTTTAGAAAAACATACTTGTATGATGTTTGTAAATATGTGAACACCACGTATCTATCTGATAATTAAGTTATTTTTCATTGCTTAGTTTTTAATTCGTTTTACCTATTATGGTATAGTAATTCTAGGTGCATCGTCTTCACATATAATCATATAATTAATGTAATCAAACAAAATATTGTAAAACATTTTTAAAAGAGTACCGGTGGAGTTTCTTGCCCATTCTTCTCCATACGAAACTACCTTTTGGAAGGGGCAACTAGAATCAATTCTATTTTTTTTGTAAATTTTGACGTTCAAAAGTGCCTCTTATGTGCCTATTTGAAATAAATGGTTTGACTTTGACTTTGAGTATTGAAACAGGCCAACTTTGCTAAGCTGGTGTGCTTGACAGCTACGTCTTACACTCGCGCCACGCCATTTTGGTGATTGTGATAATCTAGTGTGCGTGCATTTCGCGGCCAACAGTCGGACGCAATTTTTTGCAACGAGTTTACAGCTTTGTCTGTCTATCTAGACATATTATATACAGGGTCAAATTAAATTAGCTAGCGAAACTCCGCAAACCATGATGGGTATCGATATCTAAGCATGATAAAACAAAAAAAATTGTGGAGTCATCGACTGCAAGTAGTGTAGTGACTTGAAATAACTGGTCAGTTTTTTTTCGTGTGTAATCTTCTCGCACGTGATCAGTATCGATATGTAAACACGATAAAACAAAAGACAACAGATCTTGTTAACTTATACTTCAAGTTACAACACCATCAGCGGTCGTTGACCCCTTAAAAATTATAATATCTTTATAATTTTTATTTTATCAATACTAATCACGCCTGCAGAGTTTCGCTAGCTAATTTAATTTGACCCTGTATATTTATACCTAACTTAGTAAACGTTACCATCTATTCTAATATGAAGTCAAGGAAATCCATATTTAGGTATGTACCTACCTACTTAATTAAATATCCGT
The DNA here is from genome assembly GCA_963921375.1 of Tiliacea citrago. Classification (NCBI taxonomy): domain Eukaryota; kingdom Metazoa; phylum Arthropoda; class Insecta; order Lepidoptera; family Noctuidae; genus Tiliacea; species Tiliacea citrago. The sequence goes on from OY992799.1 coordinate 9,967,505, forward strand.
TATTTAATTTTACCCTTATTACATGTGAAAACCCTGGCAAGGGATAGTACAGTAATTTTTAGGGTTCCGTAACTCAACAGAAAAAGGGGAACCTTTATAGGATCACTTCGTTGTCCGTCTGTCTGTCTGTCTGCCAGTATGTCAAGACCGTTTTTCTCAGAAAAGCGTGGAAGTATGAAGTTGAACTTAATATCAAATACGTAAGTCTGTCCCTTGGACCTCTAAAAAATGAAGCTTCTCAGTCAACGTAATAAAAAATACGGCCACTTACGTATGCGACATATTTTGATACTCACAAATAAATCAAAACATATACACTTCTCGTTGACCTAGAATCATGAAATTTGGCAATAAGCAAAGTCTCACAGCACATTAAAGGAAAAAGTCGGAAAATCGTTAATTTGTAGTTTTATCACATAAAAATATTTTTTTTTTTCGGTTACGAACTTACATGCAGTTGGAGAATTGACCGGGACATACCTACGTATTTCGATGTATGGGAGAACATGTTTTTCCACTACAATGTTAAGATTGTTTTAGGGATAAATTCATCCCAACTACGGAACCCTTCATTGTTCGTGGTCCTACACGGACTTGACCGGTTTTTTTTTATAAGTTATGTTATATCAATCGGTATTTCCACGGTCAATTTCCTTCGTCATCTTATTCAAATCATTGCAATACGTATTCAATTAATAATGAGCAATCGGTAGGTAAATTTTTATTTACCTTTACTTCTTCACTTGGGGATTTTTACCTCTATTACCTTTGCGTAACAAATAAATTATTACAGTATATGCAATAATTACAGATAACTTTCTAAATTACGTGTGTTATGAAATTGTTTGTATCTTATACTTACCTATAGTCTGAATTTAATTTGCTAGACTAAAATGATATTTGGTGTCGACATAAAAATAACCTAGTAAATAATCTAGCTACCGAGTGACTCTCCCCCACCAAGGACAACTGAATCATTCTCTGCTTTTAACTTAATTAACGTGATATTAAAAAAAAAGGTTAATCGCAGCTGTCATTTTGGTCTAGCTAATTCAAAATTAGAGTTTAGGTAATAATAATTTTTTGAAATACCTTACTACATTGAAATTATGTTTTGTAACATTTGGATTCAGTGCAATTTTACTATTATTAGAACGGGCGCGACGCAGGTTCTATTATAGGTGTGGCGCCGGCTTAAAATGAGCGATAAAACAGACATTCAGTATTTCTGGCAACATTTTCAATTGATTCACCACGTGGCAACATTACCTAGAAATAATAATACCATTGGTATCCACGTGAATTACTTGTGGCCATGATCGTCCATTAAAATGTAGTATAGATAAGGTAAAAGGATTGTTTCAATATTAGCCCAATAAAATAGCTCGCCAATTTCAAATTCTGGATTGGAGTTTAGAGCCGTTTTGATTTTATTACCTATATTTTTGCAACATAAAAAAATATAGCTTTTATCGATAAAGGCGAAATTTTGCGAAATAACAATTCAAATTTCAAAACTTAACTTTAAAAAATTCGAATGTTTTTTCAAATTTAAAAAAAATAAAAATTTTAAATTTCAAATTTTTATTAAATGGTGTACGATAAAAAAGCCGGTATCTAAATCTGTGGGTGCCTACTATAAAAGTCGATCTTCGTGTGTGATCGCGTTGTTTTTCTTAAACTACGCAACAGATCTTGATACTGTTTTCACCATCATTTAAATAATTTATTCCGGAAGGTTTATATTATATATTACATTAATATTAAACTTACACTTAATATAGAAATCTCGAGGTTTTAAAGTCCTAACAACCGTGTGAAGCAGGGACAGGTCGCTAGTATCGTATAATTTTACTTTTGTCTATACATAAGCAAATACTGTTTTGGACTCTGGGAACTGGGGCTCTAAGTGCGGTCTATAATTCCAGCACACTTCCAAACGGTTCAGAATTGGGAATGTGCGCGTTAAAAGGCTCGTTTTCAACTTCATTTGGACCTTACACTGTTAACGGAAAACTATATCGATCCGAAAATAGTTTTAACTATGTGTACGATAGCAATTTAATGTGGATCTGCCTTGTTGGTCAAGTGCAAGCATGACTGCTGAGCGTGGGGTTCCCTGGTTCGTACTTGGGTCGGGTTTCTTTTGTTGGGTTAATTCTAGGACATTCTCAGTAGCAGCCCAGAATTTGGGTTTTTTTTTTCCACAAAGCCAGTCATTTTTTTTCCAGAAACACGGTAGGCATAGGATTTTCTTAAATAAATTAATGAATGACGCCTCTATTACATGGGACTAACAACATTTTTTTTTTCCTTTTATAAATAATCACGGTTGGTGATACCTACTTTATTCACATTACAATCTAGTCTATTCGCTAATAAGTAGTTAAAATTTAACTTAAACTGCTAAGTAAATATAAAATTAAGAAATCGTCTATTATCGGCTTTCTTTATGTTAAGAGGAGGCTCCCTATTTTATGTTAATTTGCATGAATATTCTGAAACAGTCACACATACAAGCAAAATGAAACTATAGTTTATGATTTATTGGATCTTTTTCTTTCCATGGTGAAGACAGTTACGTAATTGTAATATTTTCTCTCAACACATTTTTTTTTTTTTGAAAATCATGTGTTTTTTAAGGATAATTATAAAAAACAAACAAGATTGTTTGGCTTTTATGTCAATTCACACAAGAAAATATAGTTTATTATCCACCCAATATTTTTTCCCTAGATCAATTATTACTTTAGTTAATAAATGAAATAAGAATTGAGACTTACGCTTTTTAGTTTCGTCGAATACGATCAAAGAGCGCACGCGATATTCAATTTTATTACTGATGTATTAGCGTTTAGCACATAACGGCGTGGCGGAGAGCGAGGGGCGGAGCTTGCGTTCGTTTGATTTAGACTGCCTGCTCTTATGGGCAACACTTAATTCACGTGTTCTTTAGTCAGCTGCTGCACTGCAGTTTAAGTTCTACCCTTTTTAGTCTTCGCACTAATTCAGTGATGTCAAGGAGTTGGATCGCCTCGAGATTCATGTGATGATCGACTAACAGCATAACTGGAGAAAATAGGATGTAGGTATCATACACGCCACAAACGCCTTTACTTTCGGATAGTAGTCCTTAAGCCATTTATTTACACAATTAGTGAAATACAAATATACCTGTGTTTTAAACAAAATGAAGATAAGAATGCTTGAAAGGCTACTACAGTCCGGCCGTTGAGAGAATGTGTTCCTAAGACCTGTCAGTTGGACTATTTCTAGTAACGATAAGGATCAAATTCGCAAAACACATACCTATTCGAAACATATATGAAAAAAATATATATGAAACTGATAGGTCGGCTGTCCCATTTCAAAATCTAATAACTTTTTACAAAAATCGTTTTATTGCATAATCTTGCTAACGTGTAACAGTCCGGCGGTATCAAATACAGTGTTGAAAACTCACATAGAAGCAGATACCTAGTAAGTGCACCAATCACTGCCTCGACACCACTTTAAAACCTAGTAAGTCACTTTAACTATTTCAAAACCTAGTAAGTCTCTGACACTTGGTTTCTTTTTGGTCTGACACTAGGTTTTTAAATGATCGATGCACTTTACTAGGTTTTGAAATGGGACAGCCGAAGTATCAAGAACGCAGTCTCTCGACAATCTCTCTCTATCAATACGTACGTTAATCTACACACAATGTTGCCAGGGGTGATATGCAAATGGCATAAGCATGCACATGGTCTATCTTTATGCAATACGGAAACGACCTCCCGAGTAAGAACTATAGATCAAAACATTATAGTCTTATCTATGATAACAGCCATATTTGTATAACATAGTGCACGACTGGATATACAGGGTCGAGGGTCGAGAATCGATATTCTAAATACGATAAAACAAAACAAAAAATGATTCATTGTTTTTTCTTTGGGGTCAACGACTGTTGTTACGTGAAATATCAGTTTCAATAACAGCTGTATTTTATTTATTTAAAACTTTATGCTCGAGTAAAAAAAACTACTGTTAGTACAAAGGCGGACTTAATGCCTGAGGCATTTTCTACCAGTCAACCTTAGGGTGATGCAGAGACAAAACATGGTAGGTGCAATATGGGGATAGATAACTGGAAAAGCAACAATATAAACATATATACATACATACTTATAAACAAAATAAAAAGTGTCAGCAGAAATAACGATTGGTGGAGAAGAAAACGATAAGCGCTGGGATGATTTTGGCATATTTTTTTTTGTGTAAACATCACAGACGTGTTCGGTATCCATATTCAGACACGATTAAACAAAAAAAACTGATTTTCTCAGCTACTTCAAGTAATTACACTACCAGTGGTCATTGAAAAGTCATACAACAAACTTAATTCTATACAAGGTGTCTCCGAGCTCTGTGAGACACACAGATTACTTCTATTCGGTTTCTTAAGGCGCTGACAGCAGGTAAACCGCTGTCACTGTCAGACTACATACAAAAGAAAGAGAAGCGCGATGACACAACGCTTGTAATTTATTGCAAAATATGAAGCAATTATTTATTTACTCAAAAATAAGTTGAGTGATCGAAAATAAAAAACAACCAAGTTCTGCATACAAATAAGACGTTCTTGTTATTAATTAAATACCAGCCGTACGTTGATATTGAATACAGATATTTTGCATTGAAACTCAAATAAAGGGTTAGTTTACCGTTAATTTGTATTGAGATTTTTTTTTTCTAAACGTGTTTTGGTAACAACCAATTTAAGTTCTGAGAAATATGTTCAAGAATAACATATATTTTTTCTGCTACCACAAACTATATAGATTTGGCAATTTGTTTGTTTAAGACAAAGCCTACTTTTATCATTTGCCTATTGTCAGCGCCTTAAACTCAAAACATAAAAATAGAAGCATATTAGGTACAGTCGCTAGCACATACCACAAACTGTAAAATTTTCTCATTCGATTTTGAACTTAGCCATCAATATTTTAAGGTTTAGAATCATTTAGAGAAATTTTACAGTTTAGTATAGATAACCTGATGTGTTTGATAAAAATAACAACCAGTTACCGTCAGAAATAGAATCCTTCATTCTTTATTAATATTAAAAATGCGAAAATGAGTTTGTTTATTTGTTAGTTTGTTTGTTACGCTTTCACGATCAAACGGCTGAACAGATTTGAATAACATTTGGCACAGGGGTAGACCATGACCTGTACTAGGACATAGGATACTTTTAATCCCGATATTACCACGGGATCGAGACTTATGCGGGTGAATCCGCGGGGCACAGCTAGTTAAATAATAAATTGGAAACGTAATTCATAGATCGCATGCTGGATTTAATCGCTACTAATGGAGAATGGGTTACGTTCAACTTAAACGCTGCAGAAATTCCAAGAGCAAACATTTCAATAATTAATTTATATTTTGTGGATTTTATGTACTGAGTGATGCCTTGAACGCAAATGTATTCCGCAGTGTAGATTAGGTGTAATTACTTGGAATTTAAATATTTATATTATTTTAACACGTTAGATTGGGTTATACGGAACTCGGAATACGTATGGTAAACATAATATTTTCCTTATGTGAAGTATTCCATGTTCATCTATCATAATTATTTGATTCAATTACCCAAACACTATTCATTGTTTTGTATTTATTTATTTATGTTATGCAGTTTGCCTTTCGGGCAGAAAAGGCTGTTTAAATTGAATTAGGAACAGCATCAGTAGCTTAGAATATACAGGGTCAAACTCGAACACGAATAAATAAATATAAAAAAGTTTCCAAGAGTCCATGACCGCTCATGGTTTTGTTACTTGAAGTATGAGTTGAGAATTATATTTATTTTTTGTTTTAGATATCGACTCCCATCACGTCTGTGAAGTTTGTTGTCTATACACCGAAGTGTGACATTTTACCTGGGCTTTGGTCGAAATAATATAACCATGATAAATTAGTTATTGTAATAAGATTTAAAAATAAATAACTAATTTATCATGGTTAAATACAGTTTACAGTGTTACAGTTTTTAGAATACTAAAAACTGTAATCCTGCACATGTTCACGAATTCGAAGGCAGGAACTGCCGGGCTATTCTGTATAAATCTCACCGTGAAACCTTAGGTGAAGTGAGCTCTAATTCCACCGGTCTGGTGTAATCTTAGGTGAAGTGAGATTTAAGTGAGCTGTCATTCCAACTGATCGCTGGGGATTGCTAATATTGACAGCTCACTTCACCTAAGATTTTTTTTTTTTTTGGCTTCGCACGGTTTGTGCATTTAGCCAGTGTCATGTCAAATTAGGTAGCAAGTACAAAGTTATTTAAATAATTATGAAATGAACTCCACTCAATGCATGATAAAGATGATTGATGATATCCCGCCCCACTCCCCTTGAGTTTAAGTAAAGACGCGGCACTTTACTGAAACCTCGCGCGGACTTCTTGAGAGAACTTAAAGTGATGTTGCACTGTTTTGTTTCATTTGCCTACATTAATGCAGGTTCACCAACACTTAATGGATAATAATCCACGACTATTACACATTAATATTCGGCTAAACACAAATTTTAGAAAATAAAACAAAACTGCTAACATGACGCTTCACTTTCCCGCCAAGAAGTCCTTCACCTAAGATTTCACGGTGAGAGTTACAGAATAGCACTACAGCGGATCTATTCTGAAAAAATCTAACCGTGTAAACGTAGGTGAAGTGAGCTTGAAGTGAGTTGTTAACAGTGTCAATCCCTCACTGACAGTTCACTCCACGCTCACTTCACCTACGTTTTCACGGTGAGATGGTTACAGAATAGTACTGCTGGTCATGTCCTTTGTAATTAGAGAAAAATTCTAATGATTTCGCGCCAATGCCTTTTTTTTTTCTTCTGTAGCCGCGCGGCAACGCAATGCACGCATTCTACTGAAGAAAACGCCGGTTATAATTCCATTTTCAAAAATAAAATGTTGGTCTTTTTTTATGAAACAGTACTATGTTAAGTCTATAATCATGATTATTCTACTTATGAATAAAGACTTTCTCGTTTTTGTAGGCCCGTTGGTAACAATTTTTTCTTTTAAGTAAACTTTTTCCGTACAGGAAAATATGCTATTTTATCCCTGCTCGGGTACGCTACAGTGACGAACTTTTTGAGCAAGAGGAGTGAAAAAGTTATTTAGTAAACTTATTAAAATTTATAGAAAGTTACTTAATGTTTATCATTGTGCAAAATGTCGCTCTACAAAAATTAACGTCGGTGCAGATGCACGTAACACAAAATACAACAGTCACCCCCGCCTATGCCTCTCAGTTGTCGAGGGAAATTCAAATCAGATGATCAAAAAAGCAGCTAATCAGCTTGTGCTTAATTAGTCTTCCAAAAATAAGTAGATTCGTAGCAATTAACCTTTGTGGTTTGCCTATCACAGCCTTAACCCACATTGATGTGGAAGCCAAAGGCTGCATGTTTCATTATCTTTGCTCGTCATACCGTATCAAGTTGGTAAAAGCTTTTTAGCTTGTCTATACACCGAAGTGTTTCGAAATTCAAATGATGTGATGTGTTGGCGTTAACTTTGTTAAAGGCGTCGTAAATATTATATATGATGAGTGAGGTTACTAGATGATTGTAATAATGAAACTCGTGGACGTATGACTTATTAATGGGTAGGTCTCGTTTTATGATAGCGTAATCTTACGGGTCCGTGGAAAAATCCACTTTATACCCTCAGACCAAAAAAAAGGTACACGGAGCGCGGCGCTGTCAGAGTGAAGCAGGGTAAAGGAAGCCAAATTTGAAATAGGAAGCCGACCGTGTTCCAGAGCGACGCGCGACATCGAACGCGCTAGACATGATAACCTTGAAAACGAGGCTTCACTTATTTGAACGCTATTGTTGGCGTACGCTCCGTCTACCTTTTTATTTGGTCTGAGTTTATACCGTGCTTTTTTTACTGAAAGTTTTCAATCTCAATTTACATAATTCTTCAAGAAAATCAAACCAATCAACCAATTGGACAATGTTATCAAAGCATCGGGACTATGTCTAGAGTAATTAAGTAATAAGTACGATTGTTTATTTAAAACTAGGAGCACACTTCACACAAGTAAATCTCTCACTGGTGATCAATATATTATATAAAGAAACAAAAATATTTCATTTGGGACACGTACAAGAAATAAGAGTAAAAAACTGGCCAAGTAGGTAGGTACGTGTCGGACCAAGCACAATGAAGGGTTCCGTAGATGGGATGAATTTATGTCAAAAACAAACTTAACATTGTAGTCAAAAAACATGTTCTCCCATACATCGATGTACGCCATGGTCAGTTCTCCAACTGCAAATGTAAGTTGGTCGACTATTACTCGGTAACTTGTAAAGCCTAGCTGTGATAGTTTTCCTTTTAATTTCGTTATATGTACTACTGCCATGATTTTTTTCACATATCCAAAAACAACCATTTAGCTGGCAGCGGGGGGACTAACAAAAAAAAAGGCACTTTAAAGCTTAATATTACGCAAACGGATCCCTGAATCTAAAAATGGGTATCACAGACGCAAAATATTTTTCAACTGCATATCCAACGATATCCCATGGTGGGATAGACGAGAAAAACAATATCATCCCCACTTTACGTGCAAGAAAGGGACAATAAAAATAAAAATATTTTACCACTTTGTCGGCGTGATTAATATGTATACCCATGCCAAATTACAGCTTTCCAGTACTTGGAGTCTCTGAGCTAAGCTGGGGGCAGACAGACAGATGAAAATGGCGAAACTATAAGGGTTCTTTGTTGACTACGGAACCCTAAAAAAGGAGCATTTAATACTAACTAAATTGAAATATTTGTTCAAAAAAATACAACAAAAAACAGCAAGACTTGTGCGATTCCAAAAAGGCTCTATCGATAGGTACCTATATATATATATATCTCTCTACTCTAGGATATCCATCTTTCTATTTCGAGAAAATCTTTCACTGGAAAATGCAAGCAACGCATAGAAAGCTATGTCTAAAATTAATTATATCATTTATTTTAACACAACGCACACAAGTTAAATCTTACATCTCTCACCAAAATTAGTACATGGGTTAAATTCAGCATTCTAAGATTATATGTTTTCCTTAAAAATATTGTGTTCACAAACTGTAAAACAAGCAACGGAACAGATTGAATAAATCCGTTCAAAGTCTCCGAATGTTCCGCTCAGTTGGAGTAACATTCAGAACGTGTACCCTACAGTTATACCTACAGATACAGAGCACAGTTTCAGACATCCTTACTGCATCACATCGATCGGATGTGACTGGAGTGAGTTTGAATCTCTAAAGGTTGGTTTAGACTAGCAGACTAGTATTTAGTCGGTTTGAATGTGCAATAATGAATCGATTCTTACTTTCTGATAATGGCAGCACTGTCACTACACAGACTAAAAAATTACGTTGTATAGGGTGTGTGGGAGGGAGTACTTTATATGTACCCATATTTCGCCAGTTATGTTTCATAATAAGCCTATAATGTTCCCACTGCTGGGACGCAGGCCTCCTCTGTTCGAGAGGGAGTGGGCCGTAATCCACCAGGCGGGCCATGTGCGGGTTGGTAGATGCCACATATCTTCGAATTTTTAGCAACCTCCTTCGTCAGCTCCTTCTGCGAAGCAGTCATGCTCGCGAAGGAGGAGGCGGTACGCGTGAGGGAGCGGCACGGTTCGCACCCTCATGCCCCTAGTCGCCGCAGGAGACGCCCTGGGCGTCGGGAGTTGCAAGCCAATTTCCGGCCACCGTAGTCGCGGGCCTGCGGACGATGAGCAATAAGTAGCTCGCCGTCCGGTAAGGACCAGGCCCGGGTCGACGGCACGTTGTGTTCCACGCGCGCCTCAACGAGTTTGTCTGAAAGGGATATCGTGGCCCTGGCACACAGGCAAATGAAGGAACACGGGTGGGTTTTAGTCAGTAAAAGTCTGACCCGCCCTCGGAGTAGTTATTTGATAATTTCCCACCCAAAAAAAAAAAAAAGTGCAACTTTTCACCACAAAAAATGTGTCAAAAAGGGACACCACTAGTTTTTAGTTCACCGCAATATTTTAAAGCTGAACTCCCATTTGGTGCAACCTTGAGACGCGCACCGCACTTTTTATGTTCGTTATTTGATTTAAAAACTGTCATTCATACAGATAGTGCCATCCACTATTTTTTGGTCGAGGGGGCCGTGGAGGTGTGGGGAGTTTGATCTTAGCTGATTTATTCATCGTAGTGTGCGTACGCACAGGCAATTCGTACTTATCGACAGCACTACAGCACTAGCGAAAGGATGCACACTTGCACTGTAAGCGATTAGGGAAACGAATGGGGTGCGTCTTCGTGGATGGCACTATCTGTAGTGTCACTTTAATTACTCCTTTTTTTTTTTGTTTATTGCCACCTTTTATTTTCTTTATATTCATGTAATTTTATCATTTAATTGTGGTCTTGTAATGTGTTATTTCTTTTGTGAGAACTAAAAAAATAATTTGTCTAATATCTATGTGTGTAAACTCTCGCTGTCTAAACCAACCCCATTCACATTTACATATAAGCCAGTAGATACGTTCTTCGTGAAGTTGTACAGCCTACACGGCTGATATAATTAATAACCGTGTATCATGCAAATGCATAACTGTTAGCTACCACGTATTCATGTATAAGCCTCCCCCTAGTGGCTCTATAGGCTCTCCCTAGAGGCGAATCGATCAATCATTTGCTAATCATTTTCAGATGATTTGGTATTCAGTTGGTACTAAATTAATGGTATACTTTCACATTTACCATCTTACAATTATAGGGTAAACTGTTGAGAGACCTGGAAATAGGGAAAGACCCCTTATAATTAAGAAAATTTGAAGAAAAAAAAAACATTTCCAACATTTCATATTGTCGTCGGGCTCAATGAAAACGAGTTACTTCGTTTTCATTGAGCTTTCGTGGAAAACTATCTCATAACATTCTAAAAATAATACCGAAAGTGCTTTACCAAAGAACAAAACCACGACAAGCCCATAAATCACGGCCAACAATAAAAACTTACAATTAATATCAACTAAAACTAATTAATAAATTCCTGCGTACAGCCGCAAAACGTTCCCCACTTTAGTATCATAAAGAAACGCCCACAAAGACCGTGATTCAAGCCTATAGTCTAAATAGGGGTGAGGCGTATTTATCGTAACAGATAGAAATAACAGATATTTAAGAATAACAAATTGTTCCTACCAATATAAATTATATCTGTTACTTAAAATAACATACCTTGACTTGAGGGTCTGTTATTTTATTTTAATTTATTTCGAAGTCAAAGTCAAAAAGTCAAATTATTTATTTCAAATGGCACATAAGAGGCACTTTTGAACGTCGAAATATGTTTACTTCTCACTCTTACTAAATCGGTTATACTACGCTTAAAAGAGAAGCACTTAGTATTTATTATCCCTAAAATACGGTTGGTGGTCTTACAAGAACAAACATTTTCGGAAAAGTGACTTCTCAATTAGGTCAAGCTACCTGTTACTGTGACCAGTTATTATATTATAGGTAATACGTATTTTTCGTCCGTACAAACATAACAGGCTGTTACTTAATAATAGATATTTGGATCTGTTATTTTTGTGTAACAGTAACAGTGATAACAGATATCGTGTTTAGCCTCTTACTACCCATCTCTAGTCAAAACAAGGGCTTTAATTTTGCACAATACTAACGTATAATTGTACGCAAAGCTAAGCTGAAACAAGAAGCGTACCTACCCATTTCAATTCTAAATGAGATTTAGACTCAACCCAGTTAAGGCAAAAAGGCTGCAAAACTGTGTATTCATGCCTTGTTTCGTCAGTTAGCCTCCTTGTCGAAATTAATAACAAACATTGTGTGTATGGAAATGTATATTTTATACAAGTTTGTCTGGATACAAATTCTGCTCGGAGTCACGTCCGCCAATATCGCGTATATTTCGAGTTAAAAGAGAACAATATTGCATAAAGTATATGTTCCCAGTACATAGCCTTCAGGCACGTATAATAAATATACTATACATAGGTACAACCTACGTTGTGTTCTTTACCGTGACGTCATTTAAAAACAAGGAAACTGTTAGGTATGTTTTGGCGAGTTAGGGGAAGTACACAAATTCCATCTTCAAAAAAGATTTAACCGATTTATTATTCTTCTTCTCAGTCGTTTCCTCATCCCCCATAACGACATCATAGGCCAAATCAAGATACCGACATACCGACCAACCGATCATTCCGATAATTTCTGCCGAAAGACGTCCACTGCTGGGCATAGGCCTCCCCCAAGCACCGCCACTGCAACCCTGCAACCGGTTCTATGTTTCCCGCATCCAGCGGATTCCTGCGGCCTTCACAAGGTCATCGGTCCACCTTGAGACCTTCCAACGCTACGTCTTCCGGTACGCAGTCGCCACTCCAGAACCTTTTGACCCTATCGGCCATCTGTTCTGCGAGCAATGTGCCCTGTCCACTGCCACACAAGTTTGGCAATTCTTCGGTCTATGTCGGTTATATTGTTTCGCCTGCGGATCTCTTCATTTCTGATTCGATCACGTATTGAAACTCCAAGCATAGCACTCTCCATTGCCCTTTGAGTGACTTTTAGCCTTCTAATAAGGCCCATTCTACTAAGGATTCTATTATCTGGTACATACACCCATACACACAATAACATGCACACGCACACACACACACACTATTTTAGGATATATCTCTAAGTTTTTTTTTTTTTTTAATTTAGTTATAGTTCAAGTCTTGTCTTGTTAAATTTGAGATTTTACTTGTTTTTATTTAATTAAATTTTTTATTGTAACCACTTTTACCAATTCATAATTTTCTCATTGGAGAGCGGGATCTCTTAGCTCAGGTATATATTTTACTTAAAAGGAGGTCCCTATTTAAGATTGACTGTAAAAGTTGTACAATTTTCTGTAATAAACCTTCTTTTTTTTGAGGAATATTTATAGTTAGGTTTGCAATACTTTTTACTTAACATTTTCCTCATAAATCGAGTAACAAGTTGATTTACACAGATGTAAGCAGTCTTGGGATTTTCCTAGAAAGTGACGAACAGAAAGTATCTAATCTCAGTTCTAATTAAGACGGAGTGACTTACTGCTTCAGTAACTGTGGTGTGCTCATTAATTACCTAAGACTAAGTTGGGCTAAATTTATATTGAGTAGTAGGATGAATTGGCTTTATTGATTGCGCATGTTTTTTGATGTGTAACATGTTTCCTGCCGCTTTCTGTGCGAGAGATTTCGTGAAAAGGGACGGAAGTGTGTAACAGGAACTAATAGCTTGGAATAAGGTATACTCATGGAATTAGTAAGTACTATATAATAAAGATTGTAAATTGTGATTAGTAATGATTATTTATTCGTATAAATATTTCAGTATTTAGCTTTTTTAAATGTTTTGGTTAATTGCTGTCGCTGCTTAGTTGATGACCAAGGTGAGATGTCAGAGTCACTCGTTTTTTATTTTTGATAGGAAGTTGCTTTTGTTATTGATAACATTTTCCATGCCTTTGAAACTCAAACTCAAGGCGTTTATTTCAATTTGAATTGCCAAGGAGTCGGTCAATCAGAAAGATAAAGTAGACTATTTCATTAGAGCTTAGTAGGTACTTATAGAGAAGAACGGGCACAAACTCCACGAACACTCTTCTAAATAAAAATATTGTTACGAAATACTGGTACAGTCACGAGCACCAATATGTATACACTCAGCAAATTTTAAAAGTGATTTCGCCCAACTTTATTTTACTATAATAATATAAATTATATATAATATATAATTATATATAATATATAATTAATAATTAATAATTATAATTTAATAATTATAATTATTAATTATAATTTATTATAATTTATTTTAATAATTATAATTAATAATTATATATAATATATAATTATATATAATATAATATAATAAAATTTTATTTTACTACGAACATAGTATTTTGGAACCAAAACTATTATGAAATAGATCTTTTCTCAAAGTTTAAATTGCTAATCCACGAGAAAATCGGTTTTGAATTCTGCTTAACGTTTACATATTGGTGCTTATGACTGTACACCATTCATGTTGAAATTATAATACTGAGAAATACATAGTAAGAAACTTGTTCAGATTATGAGAATCGAACCTTTATACATTTATTTCCAGCTGCAGGTCATTTTCCTCTTCACTTGTCTTGGAGCCATAATTTGATATAACCTTATCATACTGCCACTTAATACGATAGTCATTAAACCAGGATAGGGATAGGATTTTCGTTGGTCTATACCTATAGGTCTCGTGTACGGGGTTCTACAGATTTCTGTAAAGCATGCCATGAAAACGGTTCCCCGAATACGAGCCATTTGGGGAACCGTTTTCATTAGTCAATAGGGAATGACTGCGGTATATGGAGAACCTGCACTGAACGTTTGACAGTTGGTTTGAAGGCTCATTTTCATTGGTCAATTTCATTGGCTGTGAATCTCCGCACGCATTTTACCGACTGATGACTTTTATTAGTCATTACCCCGCCTGCGGGGAGTCCCCGCATGCTGTAAATTGAGAAAGTTATCGATTAATGAAAATGAGCAATGAAAATGAGCCATTAAGGTGAAAGCAGCCCGCGAAATACAAATGTTTTCAATTCGGTTATTGAGAGCTGCCTTAGTGCATTCCCCTTAAGAAAATGTCCGTTACAGTATCAAAGCAATAAGTTATAAGTTTACAAACAAACTGATTATATTTACATTATTCACAACACAAACTGTACGTATAGAGATAAGTAATTTATAGTGTCATAGCTTAATGTTTTCCTCGTTGATAACGTTATGCTGATCTCGACTAATGTTAATGTTCCACATTATAATAATACTGACCCATTGACCTCACGTATGGCATTCGATTTCCATCCTAGTGAAAACTGTTATCAAGTAAAGATGATACCTAGCTGTTAAAAGCGTCAATTTAGTTTGGAAAAGGATTGCAAAGGTGTCTCATTTACTACGTTTGCTAAAAGTATTGAGCTGTGACTTACGAGTTGAAAGTCCTGGGTTCGATCCCAAGCAGGCATTTTACTTTTCGTAAATTATTTCATCACCATCACTGCTCTCAAAACGGTGAAGGAAAACATAGAGAGGAAACAAGAACAGGAAGCATCTGACATCCGACCCGCACTGAGCCGGAGTGGTGGATTATGGCCAATTATGGCAGAGAGGGCTTGTGTCCCAGCAGTGGGAACATTATAGGTTGATTATGCTTGCTAAACGTATTGGTGATAAAAAATATCCATAAATTAAATTTATTTGCGAAAATCCGCAGACGTATCAATAGATATATATAAACACTATAAAACAAGATAAAAATGATTTGATGATATGTTTTTTTCTTTGGTCTGCGTCTGTAGTCTCATCAACAGAATCATTGAAATCAGAGGAAACCTAAAAAAAAAAAAAAATGTCACAATACTCGTACTGCCACTTAATAGGTCAGCATAAAATGTCAATGCAATTAAAATAAATGAATTAGTATGGTAGAAATGAAAAATAAAAAAAGAAGTTTTAAAAGTCAGTTTTTTTTTTTGTAATATTTACTGACATAATGAGTATTGATACCTTAACACGATAAAACAAAACGAACGAGCCTTACAGTAATTGCATCATAACATCTCACCTTAGTAATAAGCAACTGAGCAGCGACAGAAATTAACCTCAATATTTAAAAAAGCTAAATACTGAAATATTTATTTGAATAATTATTCATGACTAGTGATCGCCCACTGGTCGAAATTCGACCTCTTCTACTTACAATTTATACAGTAAGTACTAACCTATTCCATCAGTAGGTACACTAATTCCAAGTGCCGTGTGGCGCCGGACGTAATGAATAGCACCATCCTATTTCTTCCCGTGGGTGTCTTAAAGGCGACTAAGGGACTTACTAGAGAATGGGCAGCAGCATTCTCTATGCATTATAACATCATACTGCGATCGCCAATCCGCCTGCCAAGCGTGGTGATTATGGCAACATCCTTACCCTTTGGAGGAGGCCTATGTCCAGCAGTGGACGTCTTTCGGCTGAAAAGATCGAGCCGAAAAACCGAGACGCCCCGCGTCGTCCCGTCGGGGATCCTGCCGACAAACTGTCACGCAGTTTGGCAGGTTTATAAAATGTGTACAAGTGTTTGGTCCAAAATAAATGATTTTTTTTTTTTTTAGATGATGATGATGACTAAATTACATGCTATTATAAAGTACTTACTTATTCCATGCTCAAGCTGTCACTTCCTATTACACACTTCCGTCCCTTTTTTACGAAATCACTCCCACAGAAAGTGAGAGGAAATATATAAGAATATCAGTTTTATTTTTGATGTGTAACATAACAAAACAAAAATAAAACTGATATTCTTAACTCGTATCTACCTTTAATTCCTAGGCCCGCTTCCACCACAAAACACTTTTTAACTTTTTTTTTTTTTTTTGGGTGGGTTATTATCAAATAACTTCTCCCGCTCTGGGTGGAGCGGGAGGGAGTGTCAGACTTTTACTGACTAAAACCCACCGTGTTCCTTCAGATGCCTCTGTGCCAGGGCCACGATATCCCTTTCGGACAGGCTCGTAACCCTGGCAGAAACACTTTTTAACTGCGTTTAACTTAAGGCACATTTAAAACATCGTTCTGTTCTGTCAAACGTTTGAAGATGACTAAGATAGAACAACAAACAGAAAGTTGTCGTCAACTTTTCATAAAGTTAAGCTTACTCACAGTTCCAAGCATTTATGTCCTTTCAATAGAAGAACGAGAGATAAGAGAAGGCACCTGTAGAAAAGACCATTAAGGTATGATCAATCCGAATTACAACGTTGAGACACGCAGTCCACGACACCAATCAGCAAAATTATTTAACAGCGAGGTTACTCAACACTATCAGTAGAAATGGGCATTCTATATACAACATTAGTTTTTGTTTATGCGAAACCTGAATATAGTTTGTTCAGATTAAGTAACTGAATCGATTCCAATCATTAGTCAATGGCAATGGGTTTCTTTTTGACAGTTCAGAATCAGAATCAGAATTTTATTTGCTATGAATGTAGGGGCATAAATTAAAAAGATCGGCTACAGTCAACCTTACGGCGTGCAAATTATTACATAAATTAAAATATTAATACAAAAAAAAAAATGTTAACAAAACATAACAGAAATTAAAGTGAAGTCAATTAATAATACAATAGTCAGGTACATAATGTCTTACATGGTCAAATTTGAAATTAATTATAACAATCATAAATCTGGACAAATTCTTATCAATTAAAGTCCTTTCACTGAGTAATACTCGTAACATTTGCCTAAAAGTAGTGCTTACCTTAGATTTAAAAATGTTAACAAATCCTTAAAACCATGAGGTATTTTATTATAAATGGCCCATTGTCATAATACTTTTCCTTAACAGTGCTGTTTTGTAATTACCCGAATGTAGCAAATTCTTGTATTGAGATCTCAAGGGGTCATTACGTCCTGCCAGGGTTACGAGTCTGTCCGAAAGGGATGTCGTGGCCCTGGCACACAGGCATCGGAAGGAACACGGGTAGATTTTAGTCAGTAAAAGTCTGCCATCCCGCTCCGCCCAGAGCGGGAGAAGTTATTTGATAATTTCCGACCCAAAAAAAAAGGGGGTCATTACGTGTTCTTATATTGTCGAGTGACGGAAATAAATTAAGATTTGTTTTTACAAAAATTGCCACCTCCATTATGTACAGACACGGAAAAGTCAGTATACTCAGTCACCGAAACACAAGTTCACAGCTGTCTGTGCTTTTAAGGTTTGACATAGATCTAATACACCGTTTCTGGGCCTTAAAAATGTCCTCCCTCTCACTACAGTTACCCCAAACTATGATTCCTAATCTCAATCTTCAACAACATTCATTGCGTTATTTACGTTATTGGGTATACAATTTTTTTTCACTTTATTTCAAAATCATTCGGATTGTGATTCATAGTGTTTTACGCAATTAGGTGGCTGGTTGCCTTTAGATCTGAAAACCACGGTCCACACTAGTTCTTTTAAAACAAAACTAAAAAATATCCTATTGAACAATAGTTTATATGCCACTGAAGATTTGTAGTTCCTATCTGTTTATTGTCATCTATGTTCTATGTTAGCGCGTTTGGTTTCCGCACTTAGTCCTTCATGTGGACCATTGTGCGTGGGCCATGGCGGCCATCGTTGGTTATTCCAACCAGCTCACCTCCGTCCAGAAGCTGATTAGGTCTCCTGGTCAGCTCGACATAGGCCTCCCCCAAGCACCACCACGTCGACCGGTTCTGTGCTTCCCGCATCCAGCGGATACCTGCAGCCTTCACGAGGTCATCTGTCCACCTTGTAGGAGGCCTTCCAACGCTGCGTCTTTCAGTACGCGGTCGCCACTCCAGAACCTTTCGGCCCCATCGGCCATCAGTTCTGCGAACAATGTGCCTTGCCCACTGCCACTTAAGCTTGGCAATTCTTCTATGTTATTGTATTAGTTATTTTTTGAATTTATTTTTTAGTCAGATAAAAAATATTGTTCATGAATAAATAAATGACCTTGACTATGACTAGAAAAATTATGTTTTAAATAGGTAGCTCTAAACGCATTAAATGATTTGTGAATCAAAAGGACCTTAGTTTATAGTAGGTACTTACAATGCAAGAACCAAGCTTATAGTTTACAAGAAAATATTCAATGAATGAAGTGCCATACTTCCATACTTTCATGGATAAATAAAAATATTTGTATGCTATTTTACAGTAGCGTTTACGATATTATTACCGGCCTTGATGCAGTAAACTCTGGCGTTGAAACACATTAAGAATACATAGCTTTCAAGGCCACGTTGCACCATGTCAGGGCTTAACTTGGGTTTAGAAGGGTAGATCAGTACCGGTTTTATTTTCTGCTATGATTAATAGAAGAAAGAGATATATGGTGCGTTGATATGTAATAATTGGGATACGCCAGAGAGGGCGATGCTCCTGATTCAAAGTACTTGTTATTATTGAACTTCTTGTTGTGTAGTCATTTCTGGTTTGAATATAAATTATTAAAAAAAATATATATTAAAAGATAATAGATCACCGTCCCATTATCGAGAATAAGCTCACAGGTAAACTTGTCAAAAAATAATAGGCCCGTTTTGACGTTTAACTTGAATCGATTTATCGTGAGTATCGAGTCGTATGGTTACTTCACTAGTTACGTCGCGATGGTCAATCGCGAAGTAACTAATGACAACTTTAGTGAGATTCTTTAAAGACATTCCATGCATTCTGTTCCCACAGACAAACCGTGTAAACGGTTTTCGGGGCAAAGTTGTTAAGTTAAGATTTTTATAAACTTTGTTTTTAATAAATAAGTATATAATAATAATGATTTTATTCCATTAGATCCATAAAAATAATAGAAATGTGTTCTATTACTGATACTAACGCTGATAGCACACCTCCGCCGCGAAACCATAGCAGCGAAACCGCAGTAGTTCAATTGTACTGGTTCGCGTCATGTTCCGCTACTCGCATCCGATTCGAGTAGCGGAACATGACGCGAACCAGTACAATTGAACTGCTGCGGTTTCGCTGCTATGGTTTCGCAGCGGAGGTATGCTACCAGCGTAAAACACCAAAAAAAATTGCGCACCGGTATTTTTTTTTCCTGTATCTTCAAACACACGTGCACAAACGTTTCAAGAGGTTTCCTTCATATTTTTCCCTCTCTTCAATATTGTGTCACACTAAACGTGTTTTGGCTACAGGATTAAATTCAAATTCAAAACATTTATTTCAGACTTTTCAGTCCATAGAGTGTTAGTAGTACATCAAGATGACTTAAAGCTATGATTAGTAATTCACAACAACAAATAAAAGAATACGCCCGTCAGCCTACAATATGTGCAGCCCAATCCAATGCCTCCAAATAGGACTATGGATGTAGTCTGCAATTACACCCAGGTAGCTGTTGGGACCGCCCCTCACCCTTCGCATCAGCGATGCTGCTCTCTTACGTCTAATGGCGTGAAAGCCGTCCACTTGAGCTTCGGCAAACATCGCTGACGCACTGCAGTAGCGAGGCAATCCCATCAGCAACCTGAAAGCATTGTTATATTGAACGCGCAGGGCACTGACGGTTCGCTGCGTATAGCTAGTCCACAAACTACACGTATAAAAAGACTGGCAGTATGCCTTAAACAATGTCTTTTTTACCGCATAGGAACATCTGGAAAATCTGCGAGCCAGCATATTACAACGAATCGTCAGCGCCCTGCGTTCCCTCTCTATGTCTGCTTCATCTGACCAGTCTTCATCCACTACATGACCTAGGTACACAAATTGAGTGACACTATTTAATACCTTCCCCGCTAGTGTCACGGGCGGAACGTAAGAGGGACTCTTACGCCCAGCCCGAAACACCAGCAGCTCACTCTTTTTGACATTGTACGCCAGGCCATGAGCCGTCCGCTCACGGATCAGGCCATTCACATATATGTTAAAAAGTGTAGCGGAGCTCAACCCTCCCTGCCTCACCCCACATTTCAATTGGTAAGGGTCAGAATGTGAGCCCGACCATTTCACATAATTGGTTTGATGGGTATACCAATATTTAAATATATTTATTAGTGCGACCGGTACTCCATTACTCTGCAGCTTACCCCATAGTCTCTCATATTCCACCCGGTCAAATGCTTTTGAGAGGTCCAGAAAGGCCGCATACACTGGCGTTTTGCGATCTGTGTAGTATTTGACGGTGTGTTTCAGGACCAAAATCGCACTCTCAGTCGAAAGACCGAACCTAAACCACAATTGAGCATCATCAAGGTTCGCTGATTGTGTGAGATAGCCATTCAACACACCGTCCAACACCTTGGCGGTTACAGTAGCCAACGTAATAATAAAACACTACGGTCTGTAGTTACTTATTTCACTGATATCCCCTGTTTAGTTTTTTACAATCGGTACTACAACCGCCCGGGCAAGATCATCAGGCAGGTAAGCATGCCTAATACAGAAGGTGAAAAACATCGCCAAGACTCTACACAGGTGTGGACCCCCATGCTTCAGATGCTCCAGGCTCAACCCGTCGTGACCAGGAGACTTACCCTTACGCATATACTTTAGAACCTGAGACACCTCTTTTGTGGTTACTCTGAGTGGTTTATCCGACAAAGAAACCCTCACCTGGCGCATGTTCCTGTCAATTGATCCCCGTGGTTCTGCCGTGAACTGTTCCCTAAATTTATTGGCGATGTCCACAGCCTCCGTTTTACCCCCGATCCTAACTGGAAGACTCGGCCTCAGATTGAGTTTACTGGTTTGTTTCCAGAATTGGCTGAAATACTTATTCTCGTGGTGAGTAGCAAGTACGTCCATACGGATCTGTTCACGATGAAGGAATTTAAGGTTTTTCTTAAAAGCTTTTCTACTCTCTGACATAGGCTGCCAGATAGGCCCCGAGACTGGTTTCCCATTTACACACCACCTCTCAAAGTGAAGCCGAGCCTCCCTATGCGAATCCCTCACAAGCTTTTTGAGCCTGTGATATACCCACCTCTCTGAACCTCCCTACACTGACTGCTCATGATCGCTGCCCTGGGTCATAGAATTTATAATGTCATTATACGGTCTATCTATTACCTCTTTATGACTTTCATTATTGCAATAACCAAAGCAACAGCAGTAACCAATAATAAATAATTAAAGTGTACTCAGTTTTATATCCTCGCTGAGGGGGGCAGCATTTTTAACCGACTTCCAAAAAGGAGGAGGATATATGTTCGGCTGTATGTTTGTTTGTTTTTTTTTTTTATGTATGTTCTCCGATTACTCCGTCAATTGTAGACGGATTTTGAACATTCTTTTTTATATGGAAGGGTATGCTCACGAGGTGGTCCCATTGCCACCAAATCAGAATCTGATGAGGGAATCCCATGGAAATCGAGGTAAATCCTCAAATTTTATAGGCATACCTATAGCGATTTGAGTATTTTTTATAGTGACTCGTGCATTTGCACTCGAAAAGCACCATTTGGTGAAGTGGAACTGATGATGAAAACCACAGATGGCCACCGGAACTACTTAATAATAAGTATTTCACCGATGCGATTCGATTAGGCACTTTAATATGGTTGCTAAGCAATTTATGCTCGTCAAAATTCATATGGTGAAGTTACCATCAGTTCTCCTGGTTTTTACCAGGAGAACTCCTCAACAATTAACGCCCCTGCATCGGGAAAAGCAATATTTTGTAAAAGGTGATAAGCATTTGACATTAGGCTATTGTAAATCAGATAAATTACAAACTGACCCACTAAAAAGTGAAAAATAAATAACTTTTTACCAAAAAAAAACAACCGACTTTCAAAAAAAAACACTACAAAGTGAAAAATAACTTTAATTTCGGAAGTCGGTGGCAAAAAACTAAAATACAGATCCAAAGACACCGACTTCCGAAATTAAAGTTATTTTTCACTTTGTAGTGTTTTTTTTGGAAGTCAGTTGTTTTTTTTTTTGTAAAATGTTTTTTTTAATTAATTGTTTGTTCTGGCAAGTAGGTAATTAAAGTTGGTTTTTCGTACGATTTCTATATGCTGACTGATTAAAACTGTTTTTATATTTCTGTGAAAATTAATTACTTACAACAAATAAAAAAAAAAAAACTGTTAAAACTTTAATACCCAACTGAGCACCTATGTATACAATAAAGAACATCTCTCACATGATTAAATTCGGCAACGAGCAAAAAATATACGCAGCGCATTTTTTTCAATTAACACAACAACAAAAATAACAATAAAACGACATACAGATATGATGATATACAGATACACAACCACAGTTTCAGTATAACAAACTATAATACAATTTGTGTAAACGTCCATTTGAGCGACGGCCATTGAAAATTGAGCTGCGACGCTTCATTAAGTTTCATCTCCCATTGTTCCGAGGCCTTGTTTGCGAGGGGTGCGGGGGATCAAGTAATTCTGGTGGTTTTGAGAGGAATTCCCGGTATGAAACCTCCCCCGTTTGGGAGCATGCGGTGGCCATACGTCATGCCCGACACTCAGTAGCTATCCCACGGGGATAGAGCGGAAACATACAGTAATCCAACCGTTGAAATTATACGCCGACCTTCGAACAGAAATATCTTACTGAAACCTATCACGAACTGTATCGTACGTGGGTCTACTCAGTGTTTGGCATTAGCAGAGCGTGATGTCTCATCAAGTACGAGATGATCTAAGGCTCTGTCTGTAACCTTCCTTGCTTCTTAGATCTCTACATTTAACCTTCTCAATGCGTCCTCCTTTTCATCTTAAAACCTTAATTCAAAAACAACAAAAGAGAGCGTGGCATGCACGTTTTCAGCTATCTATAATCTTGATTGTATTAAGCGTCGCCTTGGAGCCGCTTCCAAAGGTTACATTATATAACCCCATTATCAAAGTTTCCAATGGCAATGAAACAAAATGTAACAAGTGCAAAGTTTCACTAGCAATTATTATAAGGTAGGTTAAGTTCAGTTCGGTTCGAGCACCTAAGTTTTCCTCCGAGGGTTTTTACCGAAGCCAGGTCTTCGTATGAATAATGTGGCGTACGAGTGCCAGCGAATATTATTTGTTCGGAGAAAATTTTGAAAAGAAATGGTTCCCCGTAGTGTTTCAGCTAAGCGTGGGATGAACGATTTCGCGGTGTATCTCTAGTGCAGCCTCCAAATTCTACGGAAATCGGTGTAGTGCTTTAGAATTCTAGGAATCGCGAAACGTTTTAGTGTTAGGAGATACTGTATTCTACGAAATGTTCTTATCCATTGCCAGTTACCGCATCCTCGCGTGATATTATGTCATTATATCACAATCACATTTCGGTTTTTCTTCTACATTGACAAAAAAAGGTAATTTATTGCGGCGTCTTCTCGAATCGTAATCGATGGGTTCAATAGTGATTTTTATCACGGATTTATTTATTATAAAGGACGTAGACAGACAAAAACGTAGCAGAATTAATCAAAGATATCCAGATTAATTCTCTTGGGTTTTTGTTTCTTACACAACGTACTTAGTGAAGACATTGTTTATTTCCAAAAGGTGTTAAGTCTAAAGAAGTCGTTGCCTTTAATGCTTTTTAGTTTAAAGGTCATTTTAATACACGTCCGTTCAAAGAAAATCCCCCAGATTGAGTCACCCACATGAATAAGTATTTATTGATCATGGCCCGCAGGCTGAACTAGGTTGAACGGGGGTTTCGGGCGATTGGCTTAAATCGAGATATGCACTGCACTGTATGCATGTCGCGTACGTGAAACCGACCGCCTCTGTGGCGTTTGAAATCGATTCACTTTATCCAATTGTAATCACTTTAACTGAATTGTTCTTTTTAAAACGCCACACTTCACTGAAGTTTCGCCTCGATTAGTTTAGAGGAAAATATTAATAACAGCTCAGAAAAAAACTATTGTTTTTGTTTAATTAAGAACTGATTAATTTTTATGGTGAAAACGACACCCATAAAAACTCAATTAAACAACGTTCCTCGTGATCTCTTGCACAATGAAAATATAATGTACAGGGAGTTACATATATTTTATTGCATCACCTGGTATTAAGAGTAAAAAAACCGCAATAATACTAAATAAGTCAAGATCAAAACAAACGTGTACACGTATATAATATGTATTTGTTGCGTTTTGTGGCTACACATAATTAGTAACATGACGTTCCTTTGTCTTGCTGAAATTGATGGAAACAATACGACGCTGCGTTGTCTATACGTACGAACGCGTTCGCTATGGTCAATATTCTTACAGTTGACAATGACTGACTGAAAATAAGTCGAAATGTTATGGTGGAAAATGTAAAATTCAAAGTGGAACTATGTTGTCGGAGTTTTGTTTCTAATTATAGTTACTTCTTAATTAAGAGAATGTCCGTCAATGATGATATACGACGGATGAAAAGGGAGAAGAAGGCCAAAGAAGAGATAGATGGATTGCGTGAGGAATAATATGAAAGAGAAGGGAGTGATTAATAGAGTGACGGCTGACAGGGGGGGGATGGAAGAAGATGTCCCCTTGATGTATCCAACCTTGTTTGTGTTATGCATGGTGGGATACAGCAAGTTGGAAACAAGGAGGGAACTAGCACTGGCGTCGTATATCCTTGGAGTGGCTTGTGTGTGTCAGATGGGTACGTGCAGCGCCGACGCCGGCCCAACTTGTTCGTGGTGCCACGCGGTCGAACTAAACTGTTGGACTACTTCCCCCTGACGCGAACAATGCGCACACTAAATTTGGTTGCTGACAGAATAGATCTTTTCTCATATTCACTGAGCGAGTGCACAAGGGTAACTTTACATGTGTTATGTTTTTAATTTGTATATCGTGTATGGCATGGCGTGGTAAATTATTTCATGAACTGTTAATTAACTACACTACCGAATTGGGAAACTGTAATGTTAGCCTATATATGTAAATAAATAAATTAAAAAATTAAACTAGTTGCGCCGACCCCAAGTAACATGGGACAAGTGCAGGAACATGATGGTCCATCAATGATGATAAAATTTATAATGTTTTAGAGGCTGCATTGTGACCAAATTATTAATATGTGTGAGATCCTTCACGGAAAAACAGATGCTCCTGAATTGCATGACGCACTGTCCCATCTTTTTTTCCGATAAACTATAAGCGTAGCAGGAGGCAGGAGACGGAGCACAGCCATGTCCTTGCGGAGGCGATCGGTGGCTCCGATCTCTCGCATTCGGCCTAAGGTTCAGGCCATGGTTCAGAGCGAGAGTGCATGGGAGGCCGATACCTCTTTCTGCGAAGCAGTAATGCTTGCGAAGGAGGAGGCGGAACGCGTGAGGGAGAGGCAAAATTTGCGCCCTCACGCCCCTAGTCACTGCAGGAGACGCCCTGGACGCCGGGAGTTGCAGGCCGATTCCCGGCCACCGTAGGCGTGGGCTTGCGGACGGTGAGCGATGGGTAGATTAGGGCCAATGCCTGCCAGGGTTGCGAGTTTGCCCAAAAGGGATATCGTGGCCCTGGCACACAGGCAACTGAAGGAACACGGGTGGGTTTTAGTCAATAAAAGTCTGACACGCCCTGAGCTCCGCCAAGAGCGAAAGAAGTTATTTGATAATTTCCCACACAAAAAAAAGTAGTCTAGCCTCCTGTCCCTCGCACACTCTCAGTGCTCAACGCTCTCTTTGACGCTAAACGTCACTGTGAAGTGCTCGTGGATGAATGGAAGAAGATCTTGTCAACATATCTGGAGTATTGTGAGATGAGCGTATGACTGTCGAGTAGTTGTATACTTTTGTTATTGTAGGTACTTAAATAATGTGTTTGTATCTTTAACTAATGTAATTGGCCTTGGTCGTTCTAAGTTAAAGTAAAATAAATAAATAAATAACCGACACACTTGTTTGGATCCAAGCAGATACTATTTATTGGCTGCTCTTGGGTCCGTATTTTTTCGGGGCGGGAACTTTTCTGAAAAGTTATAATAGTAAGTCGTATACCTTACCTACGTCACTATTAATTAAGCAGTAGAAATAAAATAATGAATCTATGATGGAAAAAGTTGAATGAGTCAAGAAAAACTTAATGGAAACAAAGAAAATGTAGCTCAAACTTCTAGAAAATATTTTCCAATATAAGGAATGCAAAGGATTCTTTCAACTATTACCTATGTTTGAAATTAATGAAATATTAATTAGGTAATCTCATTTTATATAATTTTCCTTATTGCGTAACTGGAGGTAATTTATTTATTTACCAATGTTTGTTTAGACTACACAAATTACAGGAAGTAATAGAAAATTCTTTATTTTCTATTACTTCCTGTAATTTGTGTAGTCTAAACTCGGAATGGTGCATTCTTCCTCGTTGCATTGTCAATTAGCAATCAAGTATTCTAATTATTGATGGATTTATAATTGACAAAGAAGGCTATATATAGACGGATATTGGTTGACGGAGCTTGTCATTTGGTTTAAATAGGTTTTTATTTTTATTATTTTAGTCATATGTTATATAGATTCTTTTTTAATTTGTGAATGTGAGAACGTTGGAGGCTTAATATACTGTAGCTTTGTAAACCATTTTCTATTTTGTAAAATACTTGTTGACGAGCCTACACTGTCCTCCCATACCTATTAACACTGTAACTTGAAAACATTGTAAAAGCCCATTATTTTTAAAAGAGTAACCGTGGAGTTTCTTACCGGCTCTTCTCCATAGGAAACTACTAGTTGGAACCGTTCACCTAGCTTCTGACGTTTCAAAAGTGCCCATGTAGGTTTATGTGAAATAAAATATTTTGATTTTGATAGCTATCAAGCTATATTAAAGGAGGCTGTCTGATGACTCTACCAGCGTCTCAATCATTGCGAGGTAATAACTAAAAAAAATATTATTGTGGGCATCCTCATCTGTGAGCCTCATCGATGGAAAAATGGAAGCAGTCTTCAGCAATACGGAAGAGCGACAATCTATCGGACTATGGACGTTCTAAATTGTGATAGATTTTCTTTCTTATACATGGAAAATTTGCAAAATAACCACAAATTGTAGAGTTTGCAAACACATACCTAGATCTACAGTTGTTTGCTGTTAAAAGGTGCCTTCTTAAATTAACTTCAACACGCTGTAGTCACAGATCAAAATGTTTTTGTTTTTAAGTGAAAACTTCCTTAGCCGCGTTGCGCGATTTTTGGTAGGAGCCAAACTTATGGGTTCGCGTCACCGACATGCTCACGTCACCGACATGCTAATGTGACGTTGCTCCAGACTGGCGATGTGCAGCGGCCTGTGTACACTGTACATGTATACGCATATATACACTAATACATTATACTACTGCTGTATCATCATGTGCTATTCAAAGTTTTAAGTTTTCACTTTGTCGGCACTTCCCATGAACGCCTATTTTTTTTTTACTACTGGCTTCTCTCAAAACACAACCACAGAATGAACTAACTCGGAATCTAAGCATTTATTTCAATGAAATCAATTACAGGCACTTTTACATTGTCGGTCAGTCAGAAAGATGAAGCTAGCATTCACTTTTCATGTCAAATTTGCAGTATAAAAAGAATCATATTTTCATTTTGATATGACAGAAACGTATCGAATACGTGTCGTTAAACCTCGGGATATTTTTAAAACCCATGTTAAATGACTGCTCACGAAATGCAGATGATTTATTTCTGTGGTTAACCCGTAACTGCCAAAGTAAATACAATATATTTAATATATTTCCGAGTATACTGAATTAATAAATATATATATATATATATATATAATAACATAATAAATAATAACGTATTGCAAGGTTAAAATAACCATATTTAAGTAGGTACCTATACTTACAATTAAATAGATATAGGTTTTTTGTATATCTACCAATTATAAATACCCTTTAGCCTTTTAATAAATACAGAAATATTGAATACTCTAGCTGAAATAATGTCAAAAATAAGAATTATAACCCGTATAGAAACAATATCTCACTGCATCTCAGTTTATAAAAACAAACATCTATTCGTGTTCTTTACAAAAACAAAACCTCTTGCGCAGGTAACCTTTAGTATGAAGAAACTAATCGGAACTATTTACTTATTATGACTTTACATTCAAGTCATAATAAGTTATTAGTTCCGATAACAATAGTCCATTAATTTTTTTTTTTTTTTTGCACCTTCATTATCATAAGTATTAAATTGTATTAATATTAGTCAATATTTTACCAATTGAGAACTAATCTAGAAGATTTTTTGAATACTTGCAAAAACCCATAATAGTTATATTCATAAAATAAATAGACAAATAACACCACATTTATTATTATCTTGCTAACACTACTTTGTAAAAGGAAACACGAAAACATAGGCTAAATCTAAGCCAAAATAATCACAATGTAGGAATCCACTGTTTACAAATCTGAAATTAGCTACGAAACCAAAAATAAATGGTACCATTAACATTACTGGTAGCATTAGGTAGGTATTTGTTGTAACATGGGTGCATAGGTATGTGTAAAGTGCTCCCACCTTTCGTGAGTAATGTATAAATAAGTCCCCTGTACAACCCAATGAAAATCTTTATGGCGGCTCGGAACATGAGGCGAGTCGCTGCGCATAACAAATTCACTTATCAGCGGGGGTGATAGGTGGGATACTACGCAGCAAATAATGCACTTCGGAGCCGTCACAAAGTTTGACGGTTGCTATAGGAGGCGAGCCTATTGTCATCATGGGCACAAAAAATTCAGAAATGCTTCTGAGAAATTCCAATCCCATCATCATCATCATCTCAGCCGAAAGACGTCCACAGTGGGACATGGGCCGCCCCAAAAAAAAAAAAAGGGGTGTGGTTGCCATAATCGCCACGCTTGCCAGGCGGATTCCAATCTAAACACTAACAATTGCAATGGCTTTCATTTTGACATTTCGACAACATTATTTGCGTTATGTATTTATTTTATTATTTATGTACACACGGTAAAATACACAGAGATAATAATATGACATACTTATAATTTTAGTACAAAGGTACTGCTTATTTCTTAAGAAACTTCCAGCAGACCTGCGAAAGCAGAAATGAAAAAGAAATGTAGGCAATTCTGTGTGAGAACAAAAAGAGAAAAAAATATGAACATGCGAAGTCTTAAACTAAAATGTTAAATATACCTACACTTAAAAAAAAAATAACATAAATGGTATACTTAAATAAATACATAAAGCATATAGCATATTATAGCTAGCATATAATAAATATACTAGCTCCGCTCCGCGGTTTCACCCGTGTAAGTCTCGATCCCGTGGATCAAAAGTAGCCTATATCTTAATCCAGGGTGTCAGCTACCTCCATACAAAATTTTATCAAAATTGGTCCAGCCGTTTGAGCGTGAAGAAGTAACAAACATACACACACACTCACAAACTTTTGCTTTTATAATATTAGTGTGATGTAATGTGATATATAGATAAATACTTACGAAAATACAAACGATGAATAATCGATGGATGGACTGTGTGAAAGATGATATGGCTAGAAAGGGAGTGACTACCGAGATGACGATTAATAGAGAAGTATGGAAGAAAGGGACATGTTGCGCCGACCCCAAATAAATTGGGATATGAGCAGGAGAATAAAGATGATGACTTACGAAAATAAAAATAAATAATTACTTTGTCGAGCAGACATAATTATGTAGCAATGGATTAGGAATCTTCCGGGTTGATAAAGAAAGTGTGTTACACGATTGGGATGCTGGGGATCGGACCCAAGAGCGCAAGCTCAGTTGTCGCGCATAGTTACGAGCACTAGACCAGTCAAAATAGTTACATTATTGCAGGACCCTACCGTTTACAAATCCAAAATTAGCAACACAACCAAAATAAATGAAACTACAAACTAAATTAGCATAATCCTATTATTAGCTAGTACCTACCTTGTTAGTTAATAATATCGTAGTTCATAACATCGTACAATGAAAATTACAATAATTCTATGAAACAAACACAAAAGCGACCACCTTTTAAGGCTCGTACAGATTGGCGAACATCGCGCGATGTGACACCGGTAGAGCAATTTCTATGAAAATTTCATGGAAATTGTTCTACTGGTGTTGCATCGCGCGAGCCTTTATTCGGGATCACGTACGGAAGGCATTGGAAACTCATTGACGAAACCCTACCCGAAAGATACTGTCCTTCTTTTCACGACGCCGAAAGCCGAAAAAGCCCGTCAAAGCCTACATTATTTCTTTTGTTTCTTTCTTAATAACAAAGTATCCAGTTTCAAGGACCTATTTTTGTAGGTACCTGTAACAATGAATAGTACAGGTACATACCCAACCTGTAACAATGAATATACAGAACGAGTAATGTAGTTTTTGTGTTACAGATAGGAGAATAACAATAATTCACTTGTTTCTAGCGTTATATTTACTATCAAAATCAACCTATAATGTTCCCCCTGCTGGGACACAAGCCCTCTCTGTGAGAATAGGCCGTAATCCACCACGCGGGCGCAGTGCGCGTTGGTAGATGTCACATGTCTTTGAATTTTTGGTTCTAGGACACTTTTCTTCACGATGTTTTCCTTCATCGTTTTGAGAGCAGTGGTGA
This sequence comes from Tiliacea citrago, assembly GCA_963921375.1. Classification (NCBI taxonomy): domain Eukaryota; kingdom Metazoa; phylum Arthropoda; class Insecta; order Lepidoptera; family Noctuidae; genus Tiliacea; species Tiliacea citrago. The sequence goes on from OY992799.1 coordinate 9,998,733, forward strand.
TGACATAATTTACACTGCAAAATAAAGCACCTGTCAGGGTACGATACCCTTTGGTAAGACTAGTTATGTTGATATAATAATTATATTAATTGATCCGCAAAATAATAAAATACCTAACAACCAACTATTTACACTATGAATGAATGAATTAAATGCCCCGACCCCAGCGTGGTTGTACCAGACTCAATTGCTCGAATGTACCCAAAGATTCACCCTAGCCCCTGAAGCCTCATGTTTCATGAGACTACAGAGACATTGTATATCGAAGACTAGACCGGGGGGCACGATTATGGTAGGTAAGACGTGCCCTTGGGATATGGAAGGATTATTGGAGCCTACCGGATATGCATGGTACTAAATTAAATGACTAAAATCTAAATATACAAATATATTCAAAAAACAAAAGAACACTTGCCGTCGAAGTACTCGTCCGTATCGCTGTCATCCGGAAACGTGCCCAGAAGACTGGAAGCAGCGCCACGTTGAATGGTAACGCTAATTGTTTGGGCAAAGAACGAACCGACTCTCTGGACACGTGTAGTGTCGATCAGCCGGCGAGAAATTTCCTTAAAAAGGTGACGCGCACTCGGGCCCCATGAGCCGATCGTTTCGACCCCAAAGGGCTCAAAACTGTAGTTATCCATAACAGTATTTTCGCCGCTTGATGGTCTCAGCAGCCGCAGCAGCGGCGCCAGAACAGCTACCCGTGCTTGGAACATGAGATGGTGCAAGGGTGTTGCCACAGGTTGCGTCCCACACAAGAGGCCTACCCACCTTCCAAGGCAATAACGACATGCCGTCTGGTCTCTTCCCATCGTCACGTACCAAGCTGTTTGGTTATAATACCGCTGGTACGCCTAACAACCTGTATATACCCTGTTCTACGTTCATTGGAACCGCTACAATACTGATTGTGCAAATTACATTCGAACAACGATCTTAGTATTAGAACTGGAGGTACTAGCCTATCGAAGTTTTCCATACAAGCTATAGAAAAACGGTAATCGAAGCAATTCTCCTTAGTAAGATAGATCTACGATCAGAAAATCAGCAGTCAAATCAAGGTCAAATCAAAATATTTTATTTCACATAAACCTTCATGGGCACTTATGAAACGTCAGATGCTGGTACACGGTTCCCATTGGTAATTTCCTTTAGAGAAGAGCAGGTCAAGAAACTCTACGGTTACTCTTTTAAACATAATTGGCATTAACAATGTTTTCAAATTCCAGTGTTAATAGAGAAGTGTACTCTTGGTACTCAGGGCC